>OW203655.1:27500000-30000000 GCA_934044485.1 Apeira syringaria
ATCCACGGTCTGCAAAGGAATGGAATTCGTTACCAGAGTCTTGTGTGTGTTGTATTTTCGGATAGGTACAATCTTGGAGTTTTCGAGTCTGGACATACGAACGTTCCGTTTTACGTAATTATTCATGTCATTACAATGAAAGTGTTTACAGAAAAATAGTATTATTCAAAGATTTAGGGAAATTCACAATTACCCAACTTCACCGAATCCTTTCTACGCGACAACATACAGCGATCGCATATTAATTTAAAACAGGTAGGAAGGTGATTATGAAAATAGATTGGTAAAGCTTGGACGCTCATCTACGTAAAATTATCGACACGTGGGAGTCACATACTGTGCGATTCTACCGTTCGTTTTTGTCATACACCTGCAAAGTGTGGAACGTTTCCTCTCGGTATTCCCGAGTAGCTAGAATATGGTATTCTTCAAAATGACAGATAAAATTGCTTTTACAAAGATAAGGAAAGGTATCGTAATGCCCCCAGTGCTACCGAAATCCATAGACGATGCTACGCGATCGCTTACCATCAGGTGGCCTGTCTGCTTGTAGCCACGTAAAAAAATATATGTACATGTATGTAAACATCACTTAACAATCAGTTCTTAAATTTTAGATGAATTCTTCTATGTTTAAGTTATTTATTGCTGTATAAAGGCTCTGGCTGTGGGGAACAGGGGGCTACCGAATGCACTAACCATTTATGGGCATCGCAAAATAGATTAACACGATTATTATCACACTCGAATTTACCCTCTCTTGTCAGATATTCCTTGTGGTCTGCGATCGGCCTCTCTATCTCGCTATACATCGGGTACGAAAACTTCGAGAAGCTTCTAGAAGGAGCTAGCTTCATGGACAACCACTTCATCACTGCGCCTTTGGAGCGGAACGTGAGTTGCAATTCATTATAGCATCTTATGTGAAAAGGTGAGAGAAAAGCTTAGCTAGGCGCTTAGTAGATGCCGGTGTTAAGTAACGTTCACAAAACATTTTATGGAGATCGCGTTCTTTTTGGAGCCAATACCTTTGAATAGATAAATGCAATTGTTGTTTTTATTTATTTCTTTAGCAGTAATAACGCCCTATCATATAGTATATAGTACTTGTCGTGTCGTCCTCTTTAATTCGGTAAGCTTTTTGATCCTATCAGTTCTACGTTATATTCCCTGCTTACTGCCAAGTCAATTTTCTTGCCTGAATCGGTCACTTTCGTTCTTTTAATGACCCTTTTATCCATCATGCTAGGAATTTGATGACGGTGCTACCTTCACTGGACTGGCGTCCGTCAGTTTGACAGCCGACGCCCCTACCGCTGACTTATCATCCCTTCAAACGTCACTTGCTTAAGTATCTGAGCCTTCGCTTAAGACTAAGTTAGGACTATATTTCGATCCGTTTGGGTAGTAGTGACGACAGACAAAAAGCATTGGAAAGAGTTGGAGGAGCCCTTCGCCATTAGGCTCAACGAAATCAGAGATATTTGATGATATAGGTACTTAAATATGAAAAGCAATGCAATATATTCTATAAAAAAGCTTTATTATGATTAGGTACACAAGTAGGACAATGAACCTCTACCTTTGCACGTATTAAGGCGTATGCTTAGAGACCATGTGTCGGTTCTATGTCATCATTGTAGTAGTGCTCTATATCACAGTGACCAAATTATTAAATCTTGAAGCATAATAAAGTAGTATATATAATATTTGCAGGCGCCGGTGCTGCTGGCGTTGCTCGGTGTATGGTACAGCAACTTCTACGGAGCGGAGACACACGCACTCTTGCCTTACGACCAGTATTTGCATAGGTACTTATCTAATACCTTCGTATGTATTGGTTCATAGATGGCTGCGGATGGTTACGACCCTCGTTCCACCGTCAACAATAGAGGCAGCAATTCTGTTTTTCAGTATATAGATACACGTAGACATATACGGAGGTTATCAAACTTGTTTCGTTTACCGCCCACTTTAAGAACCAATAACTACGCACAAGTTAGTGATGTCCTAAAGAACGTAATAATCGATATCGATCAATGTAAATTTTTAATTTAATATTCGCTCATTTTTATGTCAATACTCTATTTTCAGTTGTTTTCACTAGAGTATTAAAGTAAAAAATGTGCTTTTATTAGATTCGCCGCGTATTTCCAACAAGGAGACATGGAAAGCAACGGCAAATACGTGACACGTTCTGGCCAACAAGTGGACTACTCCACCGGTCCCATTGTGTGGGGCGAGCCCGGGACCAACGGACAACACGCCTTCTACCAACTGATTCATCAGGGCACCAGGTAAGCGTCTGTGACCAGCCAGCTTATCATTTATCGCTACTCATA
Source organism: Apeira syringaria (assembly GCA_934044485.1). NCBI lineage: Eukaryota > Metazoa > Arthropoda > Insecta > Lepidoptera > Geometridae > Apeira > Apeira syringaria. The sequence continues at coordinate 27,502,343 of OW203655.1, forward strand.
ATGAAATATCTCTTTACACGCGTCTTATTGGTTGTTTCATTGAATGATACCATAGAGTTAACGTTTCTATATTTGTTCAATCACGAACTACACTCCTCTGATCGTAATGTATGGGGCGGGCTTAGGTTTACGAACAACATGTCTGATACGCCAAAGATTACATAAATTGCACAACAGGCCAATTAGTGACAGGTGGTATATTTTAAAAAATAATTTAAGTTGCCATTTGGACTGACTGCAGATCTTATTTTGAAGGGTCAACCCTATCAAAAATCAGACCCGCTTTCTATCAACTGTCACTTCAAGCAATCAGGGTTCAAAAATCTTAAGGGTTTCAAAAATATTTTTCATCCGCTTTAAATTTCACATATATGATGATTGATGCAGTCTATATCCTATAGTAAAGTATCGTGACTTTGAGCGGATTCGGTTAGTAGTGGTGCATTACATTACTATTAACAGACAACAAAATATTGTATATTTATATATCGCGCTGGCTATGGTCATCACAAGAAGAATTGCAAGGGAAAGACTTAAAATATTTATACATACAGCAAATGTCTCGAATCACAAGGGAAAAGTCGCGAAGAGTGCAAAGCTCCGCGAGCGATTACAGTATAATAGTATATGTATTAAATTGAGGTTTAATACATCATGATATTAAGTTGAGAATGCTCTATTTACTCGCATATAGCTGGCAATGGAGTACCAATTTAACTTTATATGCGATGCAATAAGGCGTCTGCCTCTATGACGAGCTTGAATTCTAGCCTATCTATCCCTAGCAAAGTAAGGGATTTAATATATCGTCCGTGACTTAAGACATCTTTGTTCTCCTTAGCGCATTATTTACTATTATTTTAACTTCCAGATTGATCCCGTGCGATTTCATAGCGCCCGCCCAAACCCACAACCCAATCTCAGGTGGTGTGCATCACAAGATATTGTTGGCGAACTTCTTGGCACAGACTGAGGCGCTTATGAAGGGCAAGACTGCCGAAGAGGTATATTTTATTATTATATTGATGTTTACTTCCTATTTATGTACGGCATCATATTCTGGGGGGATTTCATTAATGTCAAATGTTCTCCATAGATATATAAAACATCGGGAAAAGATGACAATGAAGACTATTAAATACTACAAAACCTTTGTAACAACATGCAGTCTTATCACTAAGAACGATCTCTTCTTTGTACTTACGTAATTTACGACCGTATCGATTGGAATGTATTTACTTTAAAACATTTTAAACAAAGTGAAACAGTGCAAGAGGTTGAATAACAATGTTTTGGAAGGAAACACGTATCTCATTACAATCAAGATTTAGTATGGAGTCAGACACGGAAAAATCGTATTATTGTAAATAAATTAACTGTTGAAAAGGTATAGTGGGATGCAGCAGTAACAAATCACTGTATATGCTTCAGTACTGTTTATTATTAAACGGGCCTAGGTTACCGTTATTCAACGAACGTCCAAATTGAAACAGGGCTAAATAATAAGACAGGCTGGTTTAAATAGACTGCCTAGCATGACAAGTCATGCTCCCTTCCCAGTGGATTGGCATTGGCTGGCGCGAGGGGAACGTACTTGGCTTGGCTTAATTGGCGGCTGGTTTCTGGTAGCGTGGAGGATGAAGTGAAGCATTACACAAAGTTTTGTATTTATTTAAATTTCTAATTGGTTTCATTTTGTAGACACGAAATGTATTTTTTATAGAGATTTATTTCAAACAAGTCCTCCCCAAGAAATATTGCGGTTAATATTTAAAACCGGATGCTATAAAAGCTACATAATAACATTTAACCAAAAGTACAAGAACTTAAGTTACAAATACTATTATTCGATATTGTTTGAATTGCAGGCTAAAGTGGAGCTAGAGCAGTCCGGAATGGCTCCAGAGGCTGTGACCAAGATCCTCCCGCACAAGGTGTTCCTCGGAAACCGTCCCACTAACTCCATAGTCCTCAAGAAAGTGTCGCCTTTCACTCTCGGGGCGCTTATCGGTAAGATGAAAAGAAATTATCATTTGAACTGTATGATACTCTGAAGGACATAGACTTCCCTACTGATAACGCTATTCAAGACACCAGTGAAGCGCCCTACATCCATCACCGTCTTCTATCTTTATCAGGATTAGTAATATATTTTTGGCGTCGTAGTACATCTGAAAAGTATATATTTAATATACAAATTTTAATTAATTAAAATATATATCAAATTAATCCGCATCAAGATTTGTCCCGCCCTCTCTTAAACAGTCGCGTGCCTTTTAAATGTCATAAGCACCTCTTGATCCTTTAATGTATGATGTATGTATATATGTAAATTGTTATACATAAATTATTGAGATAGTAGTCAAACGCTAACTATAAAGTACAAAAAATGTATGAGAAATGTTCAATGTTTTTATTTTAATTTCTACTCTTCAACTCCTCATGTCGTCGAAAAAGAATAAATTAATTTAATGTTTTTACCCGACCAGTGAAGGAAAACTCTCACTATGAAGCCTAAGGCTGCTGGTCACCAAAATGAAACGTCCGATTATCAACTGCTTGATCGACGGTTAAATTGATAATCGGTCGTTTTAAACGTTGGTGAACAGTAGCCTAAGTCGTCCACATTGTCACTCACCTCGATGCTAAATATTATTACAATCGATTCTGTAGTCAGGGCGTGAGAAACAACAAATATAATGACAATATGATATTAGTTCCTAATATTATGAAGATCTCACTTGATGGTAAATGACGATGTTTTCACGCTAGACCTAGAATGCTCACTGGCTCTCGAGAACTGCTGCCTGAACACACTATGTGTTTAGTTACAGTTTTTCAAACTTGAGTGTGGTACTAGCTAGGCGGGTTTTCGAAAGTATTCTACCACCATGATGGAAATTTGATAACGGTGTCATCTTCACCCGCTCGAGCTTTTGGTAGTGATTGAACCAGCGCCGGTCAGTTTGACAGCCGACGCTCACACCGCTGAGCTATCATCTCTTCTAAATCGCTGATAAAAGATATGCAAAACAATAAACCTTTTCGTTCACTAGACACATACACAGAGGGAACAAATTAACGTGCAAATATATGTTAATTGAAATATTTTCATAACTTTTATTTCTTTTCAGCCCTATACGAGCATAAGATCTTCACTCAAGGCGTGATCTGGGACATCAACTCCTTCGACCAATGGGGCGTGGAACTCGGCAAGCAACTGGCGAAGGCCATCGAACCTGAACTGCAAGACAACAAGCCGGTCACCAGCCACGACGCCTCCACCAACGGACTTATCAACTTCTTGAAGGCTAACTTTTAAGAAACAAACGGTGTAATGTTTCGCCTTCGTATTGAGTCAATATCTAGGAAGTTGAAAACAAACACTAAAATATTAGAGTAACAACTGCTTTTTTTCCATTACAAGAAGTGAAATAAATAATTTATAGCATTTTTTGCGTTAGTGTAGTGATTTAGGATGTTGAAACTTGAAAACTCTTGTAAAGTTTTCTTGTTATAATGTGTAATAACACATTGTAACAAAAAATGAGTTCCAAGCGGGTGTAGGCCTATGAAAGACTTTGCGCGTCGGAAACTTAGTCGGCATTAATTGGATTCGATAAATAACTTGAGCGTAGCCGCTTTCCTTCTACAAGATGAAACTTACAACTGACATTGTCACTAGTATTATAGTTCGTTAGTTACGTACGCATAAGTTTACCCGTCAATGTGCATACATTGACGGGTAAACTTATGCGTACGTAACTAACGAAAAATACCAATATATGCCAATAATGATAAGTTTATACATTTACATTACATGAGCAATGTCGAAATATTATGCAATAAAAAGAAATAAAATATATAACTATTAATCATCATTATGTCAGCTATAGTTCACTTGTTGACATTGGCCGGTAAGAACCGTTTGAAAGCAACCGGCATTCAGCTCAAGGGTGGATCCAGCTTAAAACCAGGAGGGTGTCATAAAGTCTAGATAGTAAGGCATGCGTCAGTAAAGGCTCGAGTCCCGCGTCTTGGTTCAGCCTCTTCGTGCGATCTTAGACAGGCTGTCGGTGGGAGTCCTATGCTGCCTTCGCCGGTCTGAGGTATCCGCTATTAAACCTCTAGACCCCCATCGGTTACAATATATTAATATCCCGTTAACAACCATGAATCTTACTTACATCAGAGTGTCTTTAGTTTTGTATCCCAACACACTCCTTACTCCCGATTTAAAGCGCTAGAGATGAGTGTGCCGCATGAACAATTTCTACTCGTATCGAAAGAAATTAATTAAGCAGTTTGTTTTAGGCTTTATCGGTTCAAGACCAAAATTCATCACTAGGCTTCTTCACAAGACCTCGAAAATTTGTGTAAGGCACGCTCATTTCAAACAAATTAAAAAGTTTTTAAAACATTGTTCTGGCTTTCAATTTATGTATTTATTTATTTAATCAAAATAATATCATTAAATGTATCAGCTAGATCATAATTATGTTTAAGTACAATACTATTTCTGATCAAAAACAATTTTGTAATATTTATATTTATCTGTTCTTTAGAGAAGAATGTTCTATTGAAACCTGTTGTATGGTTGTTAATTTTATTTTAGGCGAAGGTGTAAACTATTTATCACAATGATTTATTGGCGTTATACATGTAGGTGTTGAACAAAAAGATCTAAACACGTTTTATTTATGCTTATAGATTTTTAATAGGTAATGTATGTATTTTAAGACGTTCTATTTGAAAATTTCGAAATAAAAATGCAGTTTCACACAAGTTTGTTTTATTTCTTAGATTGTAGGTATGCTCTACTCTTGAAGGAAGAAAGCAAGCAATACTATTCTTCTTCTTTCGTTGCCTCTCCACTATTGAAGGTTGACTGTCAGCTCCGCATACTTCTGCCTATTTTTGGCCAGAGAAAATAGGTCTTCTACTCTGGCGATGCCTGTCCACTCTCGGACGTTCCTGAGCCACGACTTCCTTCTGCGTCCATGCTTCGCAACCGTACAACACTATCGACCATATGTATCATTGGAGTATTCTCACTCGCAGTACTATTGTATTTTTTGAATTTATTTGATCGTAACATGAAACATTATAATGTGACTAGTATGTTCGAATAAAGTAAAGCACGTCATATTGTAATCAAGATGTTTGTCCAGCTCAGTCAGGTAAAAAAGAAATAAAGTACTTATTAAAATGTATGTTTGCTTTTATTGTTAACTTACAGCAGCTGTGAAAAATACAAATATTTTTTAAATGCGGTGAGCCAAGTTTTGTAAAATGTTTAATGTAAGCGTACAGTTATACTACCAGATGTATGTTGATACTTGTTGTAAATTAACAGGACGACGACGACCCCGACGGAAGAACGCTTTCTATATTTCCATTTTACAAAACTTGGTTTTCTAGTAAGAATATAAAAAAGATATAATTTAGTACCCCATCTCGTAGGAGATAAAAGAACTAAAATTAACACCATCTATCAATGAATTCTCACTTTATTGTACTTCAAAATTTGAAGTGCTAAGTTGCACATCTATCTCGGAGTATGACCGAGGGAGTGACAGAAATTTCTATCCGAGTAGTACGCTGAAAGTTCATCGGCTAAGAACGTATTTATGAATGCACCGGTATTCCACTCCGTTACTTTCATGGATACTAAACGATTAATAACCCCACCCATAATATCCAAACAAACACTAATTCCGGAAAATAAAAACAAATAACTATATTTTTTCTTTTTATATTGATGCTTTAAAATTTACTTCTCCATCATAATTTCCTCCTAGAATCCGCGTTGGATTTAATAAATAGACGGAAGTGTTTTGAACATTTTTGTATACTTTTAGAGTAATGTACCTACTTATTCGACGCAAAATGTATCGAGAGGTTTACTCGATTTAAAAGTTGATTGACATAGTTCGTTAATTAGAACTATAATAGTTGTAATTGACAACAAGAGCCATATTACTTTTTTACGAATTTGAGTTTATACTTCGGTCTATAACGTGAAATTTTTTACTACTCGAAATACATTTTTTTTTTTTTTACCAAAGCAAAGAGAATAATTTCCGGTTCCAAGCGTATCGGTTACGTGCCCTAACTCAATGATATTATATTGACCCTAGCTACAATGAAGATACAGAGGAGTAACGCAGCACAGCCCTAGTGTGTGATTTAAACAGCTGATAAGTGTTATCATAAAAAAAAATAGTATCAATCATCAAGGGCGTGTTACGTTACGTGTATTGTGCCACTTGTGCAGCAAATCAGCAATCAATACTTTTGTTGATTACAATTTAAAGTTTATTAAAAAGTTCAAATTTATTAAGAATAAGATGGGTAATTTATTTACTATTAATATGGAAGAAAATTTTAAAAAGAATCAAGAGTTCATACAGGATATGAATAGAATAAAGGTCAGTATTTAATTTATGTAGCGCGTTACCTTTTTGCTATGAGAAATAAGAACGCATGCTACCTGCGCCCCGCGGTTTTACGTGGATGGTCATGATTGATAATAACAAATGATGATGATGATGAAAAATAGTCTATGTGTTATTCCGGGACCTGAAGTATCATACATATATATACATACCAAATTTCATCTAAATCCGTTTTATTCGCGTGATGATAAAAAGGGTATGGTGATGGTGAAAATAAGCCTATGTGATAATGATGGGTGCAAACTATCTCCATAACAAATTGAATCCAAAACCATCCAGCCATTTGAGTGTGGAAGAGTACCTAACAAACATACATCCCTAAATCCATACTCACAAACATTCGCATGTATAATATTAGTAGGAAGTGCTAAAATAATAGGGAATTAAAATCATTTATTTGTAGTGTCAAAGTAATATAATATACCTAATATGATAATAATTTTTAGTTTTCATTTATTAAATTCTAATCTGTACTTTTTATTTTTTAAGATGGAGAGACAAATCCAACTGCAGTTTCAATTGCAAGAAAGGCAAATGGCTATGAAAATAGCGAACAATCGTGATATTTGTCTTTGGCTAACTGCATTTTATATAACCTCTGTCACAGGCCTATTCACAGGGTAAGTGGGCATATAAATATACTAGTGGCTTTTAATTTGACAATTGCCTGATCGCCGGCTGTCCCTTACTGCACCTCTGGGTTACGATAGATTCACTATTACTTAAACTACCTACTAGTTATTTAACTAATGCATGATATTATAACAGTTTCAGGAGAACTAAGAGACCATACCTTTTGATGCCAGTGATACCACTGACTTTCCTCACTCTGTATTATTGGGATGCAGCATATGGCAATAAAGTTCATAGAATCCGAAGTGAGTAATCTGTTTACTGAACATAAATATACATATGAGTCTTACTTGTTCAAAACTCAGGCATAACGGAAACTTGAAAATTACTTTGACTAGCTGCACCCTGCGGATTCACCTGAATGGACAATGGTTTTTTCGCTACTACTCGCTGAACCTGATCAGTCCCAGATCTAAGATTTTTCGAACAGGGCTACAAATTCGCTCATGTGTAATATTAGTAGGATATATACTATAAATTACTAAAGATTTGGTTAATTCAGTAAAGTGAATCATATGCAGAATGATATAACTCATTACTTTGATAATAGGTTTAGCATTTTTTGGACAGTAAATTGAATTTAATGCTATTTTAATATTATAAACGTAAACATAGCAATATCTTTTGTTATTAACTAACTCCGCTCTGCACTCTGTTTCACTCGCATGGACTATGGTTTTCCCACTACCTCAATTATCCCACGGAAAAACAAGATTATGTGTTATTCCAGGGTTAGCTATCTTCATTCCAAATTTCATGCAAAATTGTCTAGTCGTTTCAGTGTAAATAAGTAACAAGCATACAAACGTCAGACAAACTTTCACAATTATAATTTTAGTATGATGCATCTATCACGGATGGACAAGTGTTATAAAGAGTTATTTGCTTGACACTAGAAACTTTAGCATAGTCAAATCAGAAAATTGTCTTTATTATTTTTATAGCTGTACCAAACGCGGCTGGTATGTATATGTGCATGTATGCACGCGACATAGCGTCTATTCTACTTAACTATGACAAATATTTAATGGTCAAGACTGCGCTAGTGTGCGCCGGCGTTGGCGACATTTTATGCTTAACACAATTCAGGAGGAATCTAAGTAAATAAAATTACTTTATTTATAGTGCATCCAAATCATTTTTGTCAATTATTTATTTCCAGTTCAAAGTAACATAAATACTATGTTTAGGTAAGCTACTTTTGAGGCAGTCGTGCATTTGTTTGTCTAGAAAAGTTGTTACTGGTCTATTGCTATATAATAGGCACATTGACAATACCAACACAGAGTGTCAAACGCATTCTCTTGATGGTTATATCATATTATAGACTATCCAATGAATTACAATTACAAAATGAGAACAATATTCAAATATAGATTTTGCAATGAAACAAATTAGTAATTTGTGCTTTATCACATTCCAGTGGAAGCTGAGCACATTATGACCCACGAAGCAGATTCTCTCGAATGGCCGTGTGGACTCCCTACTCCATCATCAGTAGACCTCGGGCGTCTGGATGTTGAAGAGAAGAAGAAGATCCACCCACCGTTACTCTAAATTAAGTATACAATCATCATAAGAGGCGCTTAGTTTAGATCACGTAGTTTCGGGTCTCAGACTTTACGGGCTATTTTACGTAGATTAGCTGGCATAGTTTGAGTTGGATATTGGGTGGTATAAAAAACTGACTCAACTAAGCGACTCAAACTCTCAACTAAACTAACTTAGTTTAGTTGGCGGTGGACGAACGGCTTTTTTTTTGTCAGCCATATGACGTATTTTTGTGACCCTCAGAAGGCGCTGCTGCCCACCTTCTGGTACGTCGGCACGATCGGCTTTACTGATGGGATAAACTGTGTTGACGGTGCCGTGGTGGTACCGGCCTAGAATAGTACTCCCCCATCTCTTCCCGCGGGTGCCGTAAGAGTCGGCTAAGGGATCACGTACCAGAAGGTGGGCAGCAGCGCCTTCTGAGGATTGTAAATCATACTGCGCTCGCCAACCCGCTTGCCAAGCGTGGCGAGTATTGGCAAATCCCCCCTATATGGGGGAGGCATATGTCCAGCAGTGGACGCACATGGCTGAGAGAAGAAGAAGAAGAAGAAACTGTGTTGATTAAAATGTTTTCATACATTCTTCAAGCAGAGTGCCTTCACGCCTGGTTAGAAGCCAAGTTAAAATGCACTTTGCCAGTTCAGCTACAATTTAATGTTAGATTAAAAATAAAGTACTTAGCGGTTATGTCTAAAGTTTTACTAACGAATAATTGGTCAAATTTTAACAGTATTAAAATTGCTATAAAAGCATTCTTTATGTATAATAATACTAGTTAGTAGAAGTGTTACAAGTCCTTAGCGTGAAGACAATATTTAATCATAATTAGCTGCGTGTCGCGGTTTCAAACGCGTGAATTACGGTTTTCTCGCCACCTCAGTTATCCCACTGGAAGGAGTTATACCTTTCTCCGGGATAGTAGCATCATATCATTCTCAAAGATCTATTTCTATACCAACATTAATTAAAATTAGTCTAGCTAGCTAGTTTTGGTGTGACAACGTAACAGACAGACACAGTTACTTTTACAGATCTTTACATATGAAATTGCCGTTTTTTATAAAATAAAATAACGTAAATTTTATTCCATATTTTCTGTTTTTATTAGTGAAAGAAACCACCCGTGCAATTAATGCATGTTTGCTAACGCAGCAGCAGTTTATTGATGCCCTCCTGTAGAAGTTAGCTGGACAAACGGCAAAAAATTCTTCAAAGGCATTTTGTACCCCCTGGATTTTTATTATCAAAATTCTTTATTTTTTCGATCAGTCCTCGGTTCCCTCCTCTGGAACATTGGTTATGACGAGGAGATCTGAACCCAGGCGCCGGCATAACGTGTTATGCGGATGACACCCTGGTCACTGCTTGTGGAAAAACTTTTGACAGAGCGGTACAGACAGTAACAGTAGCGTCAATTGGGACTTCACGTGGCGCTGAACAAGTCGGAGGCAGTGTGCTTCCACGGCCCACGACGGGCGCCTTCACCGGGCTCCCAAATAGTCATCGGGAGCACGCGCATTAGTTTTGGGTCTGAGATGAAATACCTCGGCCTTGTCCTCGATGCTAGATGGACCTTCTTGCCACACTTCAAGCACATGGCCCCTCGATTGCTTCATGTGGCAAATGCCTTAAAGCGGATACTGCCTAATCTCGGGGGTCCCAAAGCAAGCAGCCGCCTCCTATATCTGGGAGTAGTGCGTCAATGGCGCTGTACGGTGCTCCCATATGGGAAGAAACCCTGACTGATAGATCGCTTGCCCTGATGAAGAGATCCCAAAAGATAATGGCTGTAGGTGCTATCCTTGGCTACCGCACCATCTCTGTGGAAGCGGCATGCGTGTTGGCGGGGTCTCCATCATGGGATCTAGAGGTGGAGGACTATGCCCGTATGTACAATTGGCGTATGGAGCTCCGCCTCCGAAGTGAACACCCCCCACCGAGGGCAGTCGAGGCATGGAAAGACCATGCTAGACAGTACATGCTGGGGAAATGGAGAGAAAGGTTGAATTCGATCAAAACCTCATGTTTTTAAAAAAAATATATTTGAAATTGAAATTCTTAATTAAACAAAAAATAGTTCTTATTTCAAATTTCAAATGGCCGTACTATAGGACGGTAATTTCATAAATAAAGACCTTACATAGTATGGAAGCTTGCGTGAAACTGCACGACCTATCCAACATTTCACATACATTTTTGTGACCTAATACATAATGAAGCACAAATAAGTAAAAAACAGGATTAATTTCACTGTATTATCTTCATTATAATATGAATTCAATTTACACTTCAGTCTAAGTAACACGTGGCCGGCTATGCTAACACCAAGTATTTCGTTCACTACAAAATAAATTTAATTAATTTTATAGCGTCAACAACACGTGGTAATTATGCTGTTAAAATGTAGCTTATAATTATGACACGTTCGTAGATTTACCATAGCAGCGCCATCTATTGATTACTTACTCAACCCAGTCGAAAGGTATCGACATCTGTTAGAATCATTTGGAGTTAACAGATAATATTTACCATAGCAGCGTCATCTATTGATTACTTACTCAACCCAGTCGAAAGGTATCGACATCTGCTAGAATCATTTGGAGTTAACAGATAATTGTGACTGTAATAAGTGTGCTAATAATTAGCAATAAATTAAAATTGCGACTATAATTTGAGATTTAAACTATCCTATCTCTCAAGTTGGATCGAACTGCACATGGTGTGCGAATTTTATTATAATCGGTTAAGTGGTTTAGGAGTCCATTGAGGACAAACATTGTGACACGAGATTTATATATATTAAGATGACAAGCTGTTACTCGTATTATTTACTTATCAATCGTTAGTGTTATAAATCGTTAGATGAAGGATAATATTAATTACCTTACATCCAAAAATGGGTTCATTTATTTATTAGTCAACCAACAATTGTTGCGTTACTTTAAATAAAGTACATTTTTTTAAAGTAATGTGCTAAATGCATAATCGAGTTACAGGTAAACACATAGTGCAAAATATTGTATCATGATATTATATTATATACATATAATTTATGATACAAGTGAGCTAATTAGGCACGCGGCTGTAGGTTGCAGTGGAAGCCGCAGGCGAGAGCGTAAGTCAGCCGAGTGTGTAATGGGCAGAGCTCGCGAGTTTTTTCAATACATTTGCAAGTAAAAAAAACCAAACACGTACTTATTGCTTATTATATTGCTTCATTGTTAAATTGAGAATGCTCTGTTTGATCGCGTATAATTAAAAAATCGCAATAAATTACTAATTTAACATTTTTGGGATAATTATATTATGCACGTGTTTGTTATAGCTTATGGCCATAAAAGCGATGTAATAAGCTCACTTCACGAACAAGTGTGTTCGAAATTTAATAATTATTATAAATATATATTATGGACTGAAACAAACGTTCAAAGTTACTTACTTTAATTATTTACTATGTACCTGCATTTTTATGTTTGCTACCTGATAGCGGAAATTATTTTTTAATTAGAATGCATTTACACTGGCCTGGTATAGATAACTTTTGGTGATAAAGCCGCCCATTGTCAAACTCTTATATATATATTGTAAACGTATTATATGTTGCAAATTTTGTTTTATATTAAGGTTTTTAAAGTTATAAAAGATAAGTTTTAATTATATCAAATAATTTTCTAATCTAATCTATACTAAGCACCGTATTTAAACCCTTTATATTTATTATTATTTTATTTAAATTAATATCAATATTTTCTTTTGTAAAATATTAATTTTATGTTAAGCTTAGTAACCCCCGTCCTTTCGTTTCCTTAGAGCCTCTCCATATAAAGGTTGCAGGATAGAGATCACTTTTAGTGATAAGGCTGCCAATTGGCACGCTCTTTCTATAAACGTGTTTTTAAATGATTATTGTATTTTTTTAAAGTGTAAGTTTTATTTAATGTTTTGTCATACTAAACTGTTTTTTTTCTGAGCTTTCTGTTAAGTTTTTGAACATAAATTTAATTCAGGTTTTAATACTATATTGAAAATCACAATAATGTAATAAGTGTATAGTTAAATATTATCATATGAAATATAGTATAATATTATTATATGAAATATTATCATTTTTCAAGTTCTTTTACATATAATTAATTTGTCAAAGATACACAGCTGGAAAATGGTGTAAATAAGTTGATTAGCTTGCGCAGTTTGCCGCTTTCGATCAATTTAATTATTTAAATTATTGTTATTTGCACATAAGAAATCCCACTAATATTATAAATGTGAAAGTTCGGATGGATGGATGTATGTTACTTAATCACGCAATAAATTTTAGATTTTTTACCAAATTTAGCAACTAACCAACTTATATTATGCACAATTTTTCAGCCGTAACCAAGTACTTTCCAAAATAATAATGATAAAATCTTACGTAATCTCGTACGAATCTCACTCGAAAATGTTTGTACTTAGTTATTCTTAACGTACTTAATTGAGTTGAAATTTTGAAATTAAGAATTGAACTATACAATATTTAATCATTATAATTAGGCTCTTCGTATGTGTCATAATTTAAATATATAGATATTGATAATATGATATATGATAACATCCTTGACCACATCGTCACTAACCATCAAGAGATATACAGTTTAAAAAGAGTTTACTAAAAATCAATTAGATAATTTAATATTTGAGTGACTGCACTCACACTAGTACATCGTGCATTTAATTGACCTGTCATTGTGTTTAGTACTTACGTACATTCTTTCCTGTTGCGAAATCGGTAATCAAAGCTAACCAATGAACTTATTTTAAAAGTTTTTTTGTATTCGTATTTTTATGTATGATTTTTTAATTTGATTACTTTTTATAAAGAGTTGCGGCGGCAATACAGCGCAAACAAAAGAAATAATACACAATAATTCCTCACAAATGAATAGAAGTTAAAGTTGAAAATTGTCGGGAATTTCTCTATATTTTTGCCCAGTTTTTGACGTGATAACGTTTTATAAATTGATGAATGCCAAAATGAAAAATAGTAACGTTCCGTGTAGCGTTCCGTGTAGCGTTCCGCGTAACGTTCCGCGTAACGTTCCACCTGAGTTTTGTATTACATAAAATAATCAAAGTCAAAGTCAATGTCAATGTCAAAGTCAAAGTCATACATGATTATGTCGTTATCACGTCCGTGTCGTCCGTAAACCGACTTTACAGACAACCAATTTTTTTAAATATATTCTCACATGTCTTATTATATGTATACTAAATACATACAAAGCATATATAATGAAAAGCGCTAAGTGGTTCTAATCAAGTTAGGAGGAAAAGTAATAAGTGTTTATTAAGTTTTGATATGTTCTGATTTTAGAGGGTGTGATTTATAAATTATTGAATAAAAATGATAGATGGCATCCACAATTCACTAGACGCATGCATACTTGATTTTGAGTTAGTTCATTGTCTGAATGGTGCTTAGCGATTCTATGATTTCAGTTATGAAAAGATTTGAAAATATGTTTATTTTTAAATTATACGATCGCAAAACACAAAACAAAATACATTCGGATACATTCACAATACAAAAAACATATTCTAGGAAATAGCATTTATTTTTATAGTTTTTTTTAAATTGTCACATCATTATGATGAATATTTTATATTCTTACTATGCATTTTTAATATTTACTTAATATTAAGGCTTATCATGGTATTATTAGGTAATAAATATAAATGATTAACAATTAATTAATACTTAATGTTTTTAAAATAAGTGATTTAGGTATTTAAGCTCGCACTTTTATGTTATTTAATAAACTCTATGTAAATCTCATGTCATATCTTGTCTAGAACAACTCAATAATAAATATATTACCTACCTAGATACTTAATAACGTCTACGTGCATACTATATTGGTGTTTGTTATTTCTTATTAAATATACTACATTTGTTACTATGAAATAAATAAAATCATTCCATTACGTTTTTTGGTTTTTATTCCCGGGTGTTTAATTAAGTATCTGAATATTCACTCAAGTTAGACCAGCGGCCTTGTGGGGGAATTTACCCACAATGACATATAACTTCGTCTTCTTCTCATTAGAGCTCTCATCCAACGAATCTCATTAAATGAATTCATTGGTGCTGTGTTTGAACCATGATAATGATATTATATGTTTATATGAGGTAGGTCAATGATGTTTCACTAAAGATGACGTATATTCATACTGCGTGGTGCTCAGATTTTGTTCCCTTACGACATAAACATGCTTACTGCGACAGATAATACGGTACAAATAATATAGAAAAGGATAGCTATGTGTTTAGACTTGCGCTTGAAATCCGTGTCGCAATGAAAATTACTACAATTGATTTAATTTTGCCGCCTCAGTTTCCGCGCGCTTGTGCGACATCTACCTCATATAAACATATAATATTATTAAGGTAGGTAGTAAAACATTATTGACGTCCATGGTTTTAATAACCAAAAAGAACCGACATGAAGAAGTGACATTTCATAAGGAGTAAAGATAGCCGGTACGGTTGCAGATAAGCAATCATTGTTAATTTATAAATGATATTTAAATGGGAATCTTCTCAGCAATTATACATCCACTGCTGGACATATGCCCCCCCATATAGGGGGTATTTGCCAATTCTCGCCACGCTTGGCAGGCGGGTTGGCGAGCGCAGTATTATTTCCTATCCTCAGATGGCGCTGCTGCTCACCTTCTGGTACGTGGTCCCTTAGCCGACTCTTACTACTACTCTACACCCGCGGGAAGAGATGGGGAAGTAGGTACTATTCTAGGCCGGTACCACCACGGCACGGTAAATGGGAATGATGTTACATAACTCGATTTTATCCAAAAGTTTTGCATGAATATCAATCCTAAGTTAATATGTCTCGGATATATTTCTAAGTCAGTTCTTGTTATGCTTTATTGGTATAAATAAAGCGTAGACCACATCAAATAATAGATTCCAAGTATATCCATGGCTCCCATCTTGATCAATAAATGGGCGACACGCTGAGGTTATTCAGGTGAACAGGAAAACCAATAATATTAAAACGAAGAGATGAGGCACAACTTCCGCGAGCTTGGCCGCATAAATCAGTCGGCTTCACACGCAATCGGAGCGGTAGTTAATCAGTGGTCATGGTTCTCATTAAATTTATTTATAATTAGGCAGAAATAATCCCTCCCTGTGTTTTCACAAAATTCACAAAAACCTCTTGTGAGTCCAACTGGGTGTACCTGTAGTTCTGTAGTTCATCTAGATTCTAAAACTATCGAGTTCAGTTTTTAGTCACGTGATCATAGAGCGTACAGTAGCTAAACTCTTCCTTTTTTTTATCAAATTCCATGCTAAAAATAATGCTGTTCAATGCGCATACAAAATCTCAAGTCTGTGTCACAAGTTTGAAGGAACCTCTTTCCGTAGGCAGCCAGCACTAGGGGCAAGAATGGTGGAGCGTTGACTCCTGATTGGGTGTTGTATTTTGAAATACATTGCTCCTAATTCTGTTACATAAACTAAAATTATTTAAAGTCCAAAGCTTTCATTTGCGCTAAAATTCATAAACGTATAACTCCTAACAAATTAGTATTGTTATTGAGAAGTGTCATACTAATTTGGACTGTATCGCAACGTCGTAAGAACTATTTTATTTTAGTTTAGTTTGACAAGAGAATCACTACATTTGTCAATTAAACCGAATAAAGGTACACAACTTAACAACATATAGGTACCTAATGTATAAAAAATTCAACTCTGCTAGAATAATTGTGATTCTAATTCAGCTCTATCTAAGCCAAATAACAAAGGATGCATATAGATAATAATAATAGGTACCTATTATTATAATATATATTATTTACCTATTGTTATAATATATATTATAATAATAGGTAATAATCTATGTACATGCACACATCGCAAGTTTTATTTAAGCTCCTAGTAAAAGAAAATCAATTCTAATAAAAATGGCACATGCTTATTTAAATTCATAAACTTAAATACTATAAAAGTCGATATTCGCATTAATTTTGTATGATCATAGTGATATATCGATTACACAAAACTTAGGTTTGGTAGGTACTTTACTAAAGTTGTCAGCGACTGTAACCATGGGAACTGACATTTTGTTTAGGCGCCGTAAACAAATGAACTCCGACTAGCTGGCTGAACGTGCTGTCACGTTCTGTTATTTTCTTGGAAACTGATCTGAAATATATGGTTGGCAATATTAAAGAAAATGTATTTTTGTGAAGCTTTTTTGCTGTTTTCTACGTGAGTATTATAAAGTGTAATGTTATTTAATTCCTAGTACATAGGTGATGGTGAATCAATATTATAAATCATTACTATAAGGTTTTGGTTGCTTAGTGTAAAACAATCAATGATTTATAATGCTACTGGTCACGCTCATCAGATATTCAAATAAGATATGTTAATAGACTTAAAATCTACATTTCACGAACCATAGAAAATGTTAGTAGGTACCTACATTGATGTGAATTTTACAGCTGTGTAAATTAAAAAATATGAGTCAGCCACAGAATCTAAAGAAGGATGAACGAAAAAAAGATGTACCTCAAAAGCAGGTCCAGAAAAAGAGTCCAGACAAGAACATGTCGGAAATAGACGAACACATACTAAAGAGGTTTGAAATAAAGAAGAGGCTGGGAAAGGGAGCGTACGGTATAGTGTGGAAAGCTATAGATAAAAAGAGCAAAGATGTTGTGGCAATTAAAAAGATATTCGATGCGTTCAGAAACCAGACAGACGCCCAAAGAACATTCAGAGAGATAATATTTCTGCAATCGTTTCGGAACCACCCGAATATCGTCAAGCTACACAGCATACACAGGTGAGTAAAGTTTATTTTTTTGTTAAGTTTGAAAACTTATTGTGTAGGTATTACACATTATACGGGTCAAAAGGTTCTCGAATGCAGACCACGGACTGGCAAGCGCAGCATAGGACGGCCACCGACCAGGTAGAAAGACGATCTGACTAAGATCGCAGGCAAGGCTTAGATGCGAGCCGCTTCCAACCGGTCCTTGTGGAAATCAATGGAGGAGGCCTATGTCCAGCCGAGGACGTCCTAAAACTGAGATGATGATAATGACACATTATACGAAGAAAACCGGTAAACTCTCCTTTAATTTGAACGTAAGTGTACCTATTTTATTATTAACAATTATCAGGAAATCTTTATAGTAGGTACCTTATATCTCTCTCTACTAATATCCAGTCATATTTCATGTCTGTGTCTATGGGTTAACGGTTCTGTTAACCCATAGATATTTCGATACAAAAAATCATCGAATAAAACAATCAAATAAAGCAAACTAAAAGTTGAGTGGCGTGCGGGCGTTGCGTCGGGCGCGTGCAATGGACGCGCACCTTAATCAAACTCGACTAAT
Source organism: Apeira syringaria (assembly GCA_934044485.1). Lineage (NCBI taxonomy): Eukaryota > Metazoa > Arthropoda > Insecta > Lepidoptera > Geometridae > Apeira > Apeira syringaria. The sequence continues at coordinate 27,520,405 of OW203655.1, forward strand.
ATCAGAAATTTAGCGTTATAAGGAGTTGTACGAGTTTTTTGCGTAAATAGAAAAAGAATAAAGAAAATGCTAGATCACGGTAATTCAACTTTTTGGTGAATGTTCGTATATCTACATGTATCTATAGTAAATTATGATAACACCCGCGTTGTCTATTCACTAGGACACCGGATGTGGGTCGGGAACTCGCCATAAACGATTACGACTATATAGGTAGGCCGTGGGTATGCTTACATTATAAAAGCAAGCCATTTATCTTCCCGAACTCGGTTCTCTGGTACACCTGTTACGAAGGCCGATGTAATGTAAATGCATGTTTATTAAACTCTTTACCTTCTATATAATACTGAATGTTTTATAGGTAAATGTACAGTCGGCAAAAAAGATGGGTCTCAGACCTGATTTTGGTTTTATCTGTATTCTGGAAGAAATACGATAAAATGCCATCAATTTGTATTAATTAATGCTGTTATTTTACGTAAACGGTGTATTAAACTGCACATCATTTGGTCCTTAGATTCTCGTTAAAATGCTATAAATAAACTCGTCTACGGCTAGTTTTTATAACTTTTACTCGTATTTTAAGAACCTTTATTATGAAACAGTTTCATAAACTACTACCTATTTTAAACGGTTATATAAGAGTTTGTTTACTTTAATAGCTTACACACTAAAACTAGATTTTTTAATTAAAATGTGTGTATTTTAAGCAAAATAACTCAAGTTATTTCATTTCAACAAAACTACCCGCATTCGACTAAAACTCGCCTAATGTTACAAATTGTGTTCTAGGCTTTGTACAAATTTATATTTTAAAGAAAATAGTTATTCATATTAGAGAATTTCATTTAGTTTGGCTGATACAACCACGGCCCATATGTATATATGCCTTATAAAGCTATTTTGATCTTTTTCATTGACACATTGAGACATGGGTTCTCGAGTTGCTTTAGCTATCAGTTCAATTAAAAGTCATTAGACCGCGATGTTTCGGAAGCTTCGTTCCGATTTATTAACAGCTACTAGTTCTTCTAGTTTCATCAAACTGTAATCTCTAACTAACGAAAAAACATATCATAAAATACAAAACGAACATTCATAACTATACAAGTAAAACCTTTAATTTGATACTGGTTTATTAGGCACACGGTCAAAAATAACGAGGCTTTTAAAAGATATAAAAGGGGTCGATTGCACGAATTAAGTAGTCAAGAATTTGTATTCTTTACTACTTTCTATTTTGCTGAAAACGAATTAGGAAAATATTATTCAAAATCTATTTCTATTAAGTTTCCTTGGATTTGTTGCTAACCGTACATTTACATCTTTACGTTAAATAGGTCGGTAACTTACGACCTATTTAACGTAAAGATGTAAATGTACGCGTAACTTTAGTTATAATATACAGGTTGAATTTGAATTATAAATTGCCGCGCAACGGTGTTAATTGTAATATTGTGTATATTTCGTAATTATAAATAAATATTATTACGAAGAAAATTTCGTAAAAATTCTGGGAGCAAAGAATGAGTAGGTCATACTTATGGCACGGCTGTGCTTAAGAGCAAGTAGGTAGGTTAGGTAATATCGCATTTTTATTACTTAATAGAAAGTATTACTTATGCTTAGGCGCAATGGCTTAATGCTGCCTTGATGCTCAGCAAATTCTTGCTGAGCATCAAGAAGGCCTTCGAACTAAAAATAAGTATAATCTAAGTATTATATAAAGTTACTTGTCTGTGGGGGCTACAATGTAACTTGAGTGTTTATGTGATTACAGTTTCCCAGTTTACTGCTTCTAAACCGTTACATTTGTCCTTGGCATTGTCATTATGAACCAAGTTCTGCATTCAAATATCAACTATTATGATACCACGGCCCATAGAATTAATACCTACCAACGGTTAATCGTTCCTACTGGAAAAACGATGTTCGAGGAACTAATCTAAGAAGGGGGATTGGAGGAAGAGTTTGTACAATTGCGATGTTTAGTAGTAATAAATCAAATCAAAAAAAAATTATTGTCCCTCATTACAATGTACACATAAAAAGCAGAACAATTATAATTTTATTAACAAGATGTATACACCTATATGAGGGCAAAAGGGATAGCCTCAGCTTTTGCCACGCGCACATTATCATATGTTCGCGGCGCTGTTTTTCAGTCTACCCCTAATAAGTAGGTATCTTATCTTATCCCTAGGATACTCACGGATACAGTTACAGATATGGATATCCAGCATACCATTATTTAGTACGCATAAGGATAATTTCTGCGCGATAGTAATTTAGAGACTCGCGATTTGAACACACCCCACTAATATTATAAAGGCGAAAGTTTGTCTGTGTGTATGTTTGTTACTCCTTCACACTAAAACGGCTACACTGATTTCGATGAAATTTGGTATGGAGATAGTTAGTACCTTGGATTCCGACATAGGCTACTTTTATTTAAAAAAAAATGAATAAATAGTTCTCGTGGGATAATTGACACGCGGGTAAAACCGCAGGGCGCTACTAGTTGTTAATAAATCAATCGGGGTTTGATCGCGTGAAAAACATTTAGTAATTTATTTACCTCCACGTTTCGACGAAGGTGCGTTGGTCGTGGCCACGAGAACATCAGTAACATGTTAAATGTTTATGGTCTTAGTCATTTTACAAATTTATTTGGGTTTACTCATTATATCATGTTTGATTGATTTTCATTTGATTGACTGGTCGGTTGGCGCAGTTGGTAGCACTCTGCCTACTGAGCCGCTGGTCCCGGGTTCGATTCCCGGACAGGTCAAACATTTGTGTGTATGAACATGTCTGTTTGACCTGTGTCTGGGTGTGTATATGTATATAAGTATATATCAGTCATCAGGTTACCATAGCACAGGCTCTGCCTAGTTTGGGACCTGAAGAACTTGTGTGAATGTTGTCCAAAAAAAAAAAAAAAAAAAAAAAAAAAAAAAGTTCAGTTTTCATACTAAGCCTGTCGATTTTGTCGGGTTCTTGTTAGTCACTATGATTTAAAAAATAAAATAAGTAAACATAAAGCTCTGAAAGTTTTATTAGATATGATTAATGTCTACAGGAACAATGAGTATCTAGTATTGTCTAAAATCTCCGCTGGCACATCTATTTGCTCTTCATTTCTGCCCATGACGAAGATTGTTTACTGAATAGCGATTTTTAAATCATCTTTTACATTTGATTTCCATGGTTTAAAAAGAAAATAACTTGTAACATTATAAAATAACAACATAACAATTTAAAATTTTTGAACGAATTTGGTTTCTGTAGGCAAACTTTCGTAAGCTGGGTCAGTTTTTGCTCAATGACCTTTACTAATTGTGCAGGCACGCTGTTAATACCATATTTTTCTTATCACACTCAAACCTCCGCACTAGGATTCCTTGCGTCGCGGGAGGCACGGACATACACAATTAGAGCACACAAACATCCAAGACCTGGGGCGACGAGCGACGAGCGACGATGCGTTGAGTGTAGTAGGTGTTTACCTACTACACTCATCACATAAATGTTATCGATATATATAATAGTAATATTTTACATTTATACTCGCATAATGGGGTAAGAACCATCTTAGGTCCTAAAATTGATTCAATAGGGTTCTTTATGCTAACTCGATGGACAGACTACCTGACTAAGATCGCAGGTAAAGGCTGGATGCGGGCCGCTTCCATCCTGTCCTTGTGGAAATCAATGGGGAAGGTCTATGTCCAGCTGTGGACGTCCTATAGCTGAGATAATGATGATGATGACGATGCTACCACCCTTAATCCCTTAATTACTTTTCGCCAGGGCTTTAAACAACCGCGACATCTACCTCGGCTTTGAATACATGGAGACTGACCTACACAATGTCATCAAACGTGGAAACATACTCAAGGACATACACAAGCGGTACATTATGTACCAAATGCTGAAGGCCACGAAGTACATACACTCTGGGAACGTGATCCACCGGGACCAGAAGCCGAGTAACGTGCTCATTGATAGCGCCTGCAGGTTAGTTTTTATTGTAGTAAAAATATGCCAAGGTGTTATTAAAAACCAGGAATGTGTCCAGAAAAAAACGGATGATAGCGCAGAGGTGGGAGCATCGGCTGTGAACCTGATAGATGCTGATTCGATCCCCGTCAACGGTTTGAGTGTTCGGTGAAAGTAAAATCGTTACTAAATTAATTAGTTCCTTCTAAGTTTGCGTGCTCCACCTTAGACCGCGTCGTCGCTTAACATCAGGTGAGACAGTGGTCAAACGCAAGCTTATAATCATTAAAAAAAAAAAAAAAAAAAATTACCGACGTAGTGTGTAGAGTACTTTCCAGTACCCACCTTGCTAGCTACCACCTTCAAGTTTGAAAAACTTTCACCATACACATGGTTTGTTTAGGCGGCGGTCATGAACAGCCAGATAAAATTTCAATTTAGAGTGATTCCACCTTCAGACACATTCAGAGATTCTGTGGTCAATGCTAGAATGAGAAAAAGGAAAACAAATGAGGAAAATAATTTCATAATCAGCCAGCTAAGATTTATGTAGCAAGACTGATAGTGTTGTCGAATGATTCTATCGATATGGGAAACTACCAGCCTTTCTTAATTTTCTTTCTTTCGTTTAAAAATGCTAGAACTTTTGAGCTCTGTTCTCGCATCACAGTTTTATCATCAAACGCTCATCCACATCACACGGTATGACACTCTTTGATTACCACTTGACTCCCGCCCCGATTCGCCGAACTCCCAATCTTTATAAAATCTGATCGTTTTTGCCACCCACCTGCAAATTAATGAATTGAGCTTCTTCAACCTGTCGTATTCGTCTGGCCAGATCTTAGAAAGCTTGTAGCGGATGACATCAGCACTGGTCTACCATACGTTTTCCAGTACCATTTTCAGAGTCAACTTTCTCTTGGAGCATGACTTATTCGTTTCTCATGGATTCAACCATTGTGATAAGCGTTTCCGATTATCATAAAGGATCCATTTTTAATAACAAGTTCATCATACGATTCAAAATCTTTTCGTTCTTGTGACGGTCGAGTAATGTAACGCAGGACTCGACTCTTTTGTTGATTGGAATTGAGTAAAAATTCATGCGGTACCCATTTTTCAAACTTTTTCACTTTTCCACGTTGTTTCAAGCAAATTAAAATTGTTTTATCACTCACACCGAAGCCTGCCGCCAACTCTGACGTGACTATTGCGATGGATCCCCGTGTCACGGTGTTCTTTAATTTTCCTTATTGTGAAACAAATATTCTCAAACAAATACTTATAAATGGCGCGAAAACAAATGAATCACTAAATTAGAAACATAAAGACACAAGTCTAAATTTGAAATAATTTTGAATTTGGAATTCCTAACCAGACGACACAGATGTGTGAGATCAAAGTCGCCAATTTGACAAAACGCCAATTTCGTATGTAAAGATCTAATATTATAATACATTTATCTGTAATTTTTTTACATAGATATACTACCACACTTAACCTTTGTTAGACTTCGGTCAGGTGTAATTCATAAAATAACATTTAACATTGCTTATTTGAAAGTTATGAAACGTTATTGTTGTATTAGTAATGCAACTGTAGTACAAATAACAACGCCCTCCGTATTATACAAAACATTATAAATTGATGGATTTTCTTTACTTTAGTTACTTAGTTTTAGGCTTTCTGATAGCAATCACATGAACACATCAGGCATTAGTGCGCAAGTATATGTATATACATATTATTGATTGTGCGTGTATTAAAAATAAGATACCTCGTACTCGATGAAATAATGACACTCTTTATTGGATATTTCTGTCGAAACACAAGTTATGGAGGTTCGATATTTGTGGTGTAGCTGGCTGATTTCTGTAGGAGTAGCAAGATGGAGATATACTGAAAGAAAAAAATCAAATAAAAACCCTTCTGCCTCATCCATACCGGATTTCTTCACCCATTATTATATGTCATTTCATGTCCTTTCTCATTGGTGGTTCAAACAAACACAAACCACCGATAACCATAGATGTGAACTTTACTCAATGAGAACCGTTGGATGAAAGCACCAATGAGAATTGAGACAAAGTGACATTTATAAATTAATGGGTAATAATACTCGGTAAGGCCACTTATATTAATACACACTAAATATTTTTTTCATAATCTGCTTAGTTATATCAGTGACTTGTCGTCAACAGGTCTCTGACATGATTACATTTGTAATCATGTCACGCAGAAAACTCTGAGCATTGTTTTATCGATAGCTGTTTGTTGTGCTCCATACAGCTTGTCTAGGTCCCATAATGTACCAATACCTTTGGGGTGTCCATTAATAACCTCAGGTGTATAGATGATGGAGGGGGTAAAGCTAAACCTCACCCAATCTCACGTGGGGGAGAGGGTGGTCTCGACATTTTTTTTCCGCAAGAAACATTGAAAAGTTGCTGGAAATCTGGGTTAAATTAAGTACAATTATTTATTATGTGATTCTATACTACATTTTTAATACTCTTAAATACCTACAACTAATGATTATTCTTATAATAGAAAATAGATACGCAAATTATTTTTTAAAATAAATCCAACACAATCAAGCACATATTAATATACTACATTTACATAAAAAATATGCATTTTCCAAACTCTCACGTGAGATTAGGGGTGGTGGGAGGGGGTCCAGCAAAGTCCACCAAGGGGAGAGGGGGGTCGAGAAATCGCCAAAATTACCTATCGTAATGTATGGACGTCCCTTTAATAACACACTGGTAGAATACGGTCTTACGATGAATGAAGATTAATAGCAAACCTAAAAGTGTGGATATTTTTTCTCAGGGTTAAATTAGCTGACTTTGGACTTGCTCGCTCTGTGTCCAGCATATACTCTGGCGGAGAAGAGGGCGCAGACCCTTGTCTCACTGACTATGTCGCGACGCGGTGGTACCGGGCGCCTGAAATACTCATCGCTAGTAAGAAGTTAGTAAAAGTATAATTAGTTTCATGGTTTAAATATTGCATCAACATCATGCTAGGCGGAATCTACGTAGAAATTTTTGAAAGAAAAAAAATCGGCTACTACCTTTATTGATGGCGCTAAGAAAAACATCCCCTCAGATGTAGAAGGAAGTAATAAATTCGTACGGCTAGTAGAGTGTTATTGTAGCTTAGATGGCAAAGCGGCAGGACGGTATTCTGTATTCGTGAGTTCTAAACCCACGAGTAACCGAATTTTTAACTTTAAAAATTGGAACGTAAAAATGTAATTGTATTTTTCTTGCCGTGTATTCTGAATCAACCGGAATATGTTTGGTAGTCTTGTACATTAAACAAAAGCATAGACTACGTAGTTTATTATTATTTGGACTATTAATTTGTAAGTCTTTAGTTTTTAGCAGTACTAAGAATTACACCCACCATTATGTTTGCCCCATCAGCTACACGAAAGGCATAGACATGTGGTCTCTCGGGTGCATCCTTGGCGAAATGTTGACCGGAAAACCTCTGTTCCCTGGAACTTCCACAGTCAATCAGGTCGAGAGGATCATGGCTGCTCTACCAAGACCTTCGCCAGAAGGTAAGCCGTTTGACAATAGTTACTTTGAATTATAAATGTAAATTATTACTGCTAAGTGCTAACTAACACAATTATGCGATTTCTTATAAACTAGGCGATTCTGTTTTTCATAATATTAGACGAAATTATATATTTTAAATTTGTTATTGATTCATCCAGCGATTGATCACTATGGCGCGTGATGGGCAGTGATGATATGGTCGAAAGTTGTATCGCATTGGTTCTAGAATTTCGTTTGACCATCAAGGATTCACTTTTAAAGAAAATTAATTAACCATACAGCGATCTTCACTTTACCACAGCGAAATTTTCCAGACATAACAGCGGTTTGCAGTGGCTATGGATCCTCGTTAATTCGCGAGCAGTGTGGGAACTCTGCCAACGGGAACGCAACCCTGACTTGTCTCCTATCGTGCGCCCCCCGTGACGCAGCGGACTTGGTGCAGAGACTGTTGATCTTCAACCCAGCTAAGAGACTCAGTGCCGAGCGCGCGCTGGATCATGAATATGTTGGCAAGTGAGTAATGATGACCATGATTGACATGATACAAGTGATGACAGTTACTTTCAAAATTCAAACAAGGTAGATGGTTTGTTGGCTTAATTTATGTATAGGGAAGGATATATACGAGCGCCGCTAGAACTACAATTATATTTTAAAAGGAAATAAATAGCCTGCATTTACATTCTTTTATATCATAGATTGCTAACTATATCTCACTTGATGGTCAGTGATGGTCGAAGGAATCACGGTAAACCTAGAATGTTAACTGGCTCTAAAAGGCTGCTACCCTTACGTTGTTCACGTGTTTGGTGATAGTTTCTCAAACATCAGGGTAGTAGCTAGCCAGGTAGGTACTCTAACATACCACCATCCTGTGATATTTTGATTAAATAAGTATGGATACTATGATACTGAGTTACTGTGATGAGAAGAAGGAGAAAGGAAAAGAAGGAACCCCTTCTTCTCAGTATCCAATCCAATAATTGTATCAGGCTGTTCGAGAAACGTCGATGAAATCTTGGTTCGAGAACAATATTTGGCCGATGGTTGATCAAACAAATGACCTGGTTTGGCTGGTCTTTGTTTTCAATAGTGCAATGCAGTCTATAGCGTTCGCAGTGGATTTGCCATAAAACATGTGTAATTGCAGATTCCACCGCGAGCGAGACGAGCCGACTCTACCATCAGACGTGCTTCTGCCTCTGAGGGACGACAAGCAGGTGTCTATAGACGACTACAGGAACAAGCTCTACAGCATCATGGCTAAAGGATCGCATGCTTTCGGTGGACCGCAACGGAAGGCCCACTCTAGGTAACGTATCTTTCCATCATCGGTCGCATCGACGTACGGCAATTCGCCATCGCTATATGGTAGATACACCACCTTTACGTACGAAGTGTTGCTTCCACTTTCTTAATGGGTACCGCCAAGGAATGGAACTCGTTGCCCGAGTCTGTGTTTCCCGATTTGTACAATCCTGGAGTCTTCAAGTCGCGAGTGAATAGATACCTTCTAGGTTTGCGTGCTAAATCCTAGACAACGTCATCACTTAACATCAGGTGAGACAGTTGTCAAACGCAAACTCATGAGTAAAATAAAAATAAAAACGTTCTAAATGTACTAAATTGTGATAACTACTGTAACAATTTTAATCTATTTTTATTCATATTGTTTAGATCTAGCGTTTGACTACTATCTCATTTATCGTCACGCAAATAATTAAGTAGTAAAATATGTTCAGGCACCAGTCTTTGAGAGCCAGTTAGCATTCTAGGTCTAGACCTAGAATGCTAACTGGCTCTTAAAGACCGAGAAGAACTCTCCTTCGCGGCGTCTTCTCTGTAACAGAGAAGACGCCGCGCCGCTACGAGAGTTCATAAAACTTTCTGATACCCTAAAAACGAATAATAACTATGTCATGTAACATACAATGATACTTCATTCATTACAAGAATATCATTTTCTTCGTCACTTTGTAGGTAGCAATTTGTTTGGAGGTCGGCTGTTTTATTGTTTTTAGTCTACTAGGTTTCCTTTTTACTTAATTCGACGCAATAGTTACCACTGGCTCCGATATGATCTGTGTTTGGCCCTGATACATTTTATACACAGGATTGTAACGGAGTTTTTTTAACGTGATCGGGTTTTTCTAAGCGATTGAACTACGATTAAGCTAGGATACAGCAATATAATATACAAAATAATCTTCACTGATAAAGATCTGTGGAATCTTTATCAGTGAAAAGTTCTGCAAAGGTTTGTTCATAGAAGTATTTAGAAAATCACAAAAAGATTTCTTTCACTTGCACCTTAAAAATTATGGTTTTATTAATGACTAGCAGCGATCCGCAGTTTCACCCGCGTGGATTACGGTTTTCCCGCTACATCAATTATTCCACGAGAATCATACATTTTACCGGGATAAAAAGTAGCCTATGTGCTATTCCGTCTGGAATAGCACATAGGCTACTCTTCTATCTCGGCGCCAATTTTCATCCAGATCCGTTCAGCAGTTCTAGCGTGATTGAGTAACAAACATCCATCCATCCAAACTTTGACATTTATAGTATAAGTGGGACTAGTAGCACGGCTAGCGAGTTTTTATACTTTTTAAATACCCTACCAACTTCTTTTTAACTGGCCTCAAAAAAAGGGAGATATTTTCCTCGATTCGACTATTTCTTTCTTATATTTGTTTTTTCAGAACTTTCGGGTGAGTGAACCGATTTTGATGATTTTTGGCTTATTTATTTACTGCCCATAATATTTTGATAATATGTACTAACTTTTGAACTATCATGGTACCGATTTCAACAAATTATTTCACACTTTTGAGCGTAGAAGTCGGTTTGGTATTTTTTTATCACACACATACTCCGCACTAGGATTCCCTGTATCGCGGGAAACATGGATAAACACAATCACAGCACACAAACATCCAAGACCCGGAACAAACCCCTATACTCATCGCACAAATGTCTGCTCTTGCCGGGATTCGAGCCCAGGACCCCGAAGACCCAAAAGTCATGTCACTGACCACTGAGCCACGGCCGCCGCCATTATAGGCCAGCTTAGCTTCGCTAAGTTTTAAAATGAATCTTCGTTCTCAGCTCAAAGTCCCACACTCTGCCCACTTCCACGACGAAAAGTAAGAGCTACCACGACACGGAAGCTAAATATAAATCCAAGCTGAGCGTCTCAGCGGACCAGAAGTCTAGGCCTGCCAAACCTGAGAGGCCCGTCAAGGTAGGTACTGAACCGAACTACATACTTCTTTATTGCATTCCTCGTGTCTTACATTCTGAGATTCGCAGCACTGAGCGATCTCGCTTGGTCAAACCATAACGTCGATCAACAGCGTGAGGGACTAAAGGCACCGAGGGTCCTGTACAAACTTGTAGTATACCTGGTTGCCCTACATATAGGTTATGCCTAGTTTGGGGCGCGCTGTTTAAGTCTTACAGTCTATTAATAAAGATAAAATAATGTACCGGTATGGACATAATTATGTGGGAATTGCATTCCTGAGGATAAATGATTACTTATCTAAGGAAAAAATTAAGGGATAATCACAACTTAACTTTTCCGACAGAAAATTGTTCTGACATATATCGGTATTGATCGCGGTTAGTTTTCCAATTGAAAATAAGTTATATTATCGCAAAAATCGCACTAAGATCGATTAAGATCTGAGGCAAGGGCTGGATGCGGGCCGCTTCCAACAGGTTCTTGTGGAAATCAATGGGGGAGGCCTATGTCCAGCAGTGGACGTCCTAATGCTGAGACGATGATGATGATGATGATCGCAAAAATAATGATTGCGATGTAATATCGAGTTTACATTGCTTCTTGCCGAATTTCTTGAATCTAGGTCAACGAGAAATGAGTTTTTCATTTCTTTATGATTGTCAAAATTTGTGGCATAAAGGGAACATAAACGATATGAAAATATTGGTATTTTCAGGAGTTCAAGTCCGACCATAGCGTGTCAAAGCCGCTCAAAGCTACGAAGCTGTTCGAGCATCGGAACGAGTGGACCGAGACCAAGTGTCATGGGGACTACTTCCAACCCGTCACTAGGTATATAGCTTCATTCTTAGCTTTATAGCAATATGTGCATAGTAAATATGAAAACACATATAGGTACATACACACGCACTCTCACACAGTGACATTCATAGACACACGCGCGGTTCGAAATTAAATTGTAATAAAAAAGTCAAATTTCACAATTGTGTTTGAGTATTTGATCGACATTTTTTTCACTTATTTATTTTATTATTTATAAGCTACCCACCTTGACTACCGTGTACCAGTCAACATTCTAGGTCTAGCGTAAATTGACCTTTGACGATATTGTTGCTGACCACCTAGTGAGATAGTAGTCATTTCTACCTCCAGGCAGTAATGTCCGCATTACTGTGTTCCGGTTCGTAGGGCATGGTTTCCGTTGAAATTACAGGCACATGAGACTTACCAACTTTATGTCTCAGAGTGACGGGCGCAGTCCAGTTATTTACGAATTGTAGCTGTCTATAGGCACAACAAGCAAAAGTTTATTCCGTCACATTATCCCATTAAAAGGAAGATTTCCATTTTTTCATGAAAATAAAGTGAAATTTTGAAAGCTGACGAAAACAGTATTGTAGGTCTCTGACGACTCATCTAAAATGATCTTATTGTGACTTTTCTATTTGAGTATAATAATTAACTGTTTATGTCCAGGCAAAGCCCAAATGATATTGGAGTCATGAGTGGTGGTAAGAAGTCTGTACAGCAACGGAGGAATTCCACCTCCTTCTCAACTGTGACCATCGGGGGTGATGCTGATTATTTAGGGGCAGGCAGGCAGAGACACGGGGTTATCACAGCCAGCGCTCTGATGGATCTTAGGACCAGCATCCGGTGAATTCGAGGGTTAATTTAGGATATGATCATTAACTAGGAGTAGAAAGGCAAGGTCAATCACAGCTCACACTTCAAATGATGTTCAGCATTGGGCTGAATAAGACCGTGATCACAAAATGTCACGCTGGTTTTCCTAGTGTTTCTAAGGTACAAAAAATACACAAAAGTTAAATTAAATATAGGTATGTGAATTTTCAAACTTTTACACGTGAAGCACAATTGAAACATTTGACACCACTTTGTTTTTAATAATGATGAATTTTTGATAGATATTTGGAGTTTGAAAAAGTAACTTACGTTTTGAGTAGAAAAAAATCAGTTTTTCCTATTGATTAACAGATTTTCGATCCTTCTTGGGCTGAATAAGATGGTGATCACAAAAAGTCACGTTGGTTTTCCTAGTTGTTTTAAGTTATAAAAAATACACAAAAAAATTAATGAAATATGTATATGTTATTTTTCAAACTTTCACACGTGAAGCACAATGAAAGTATTTGACACCACGTTGTTTCTAGTAACGATGATATTTTGATAGATATTTGGAACTGAATAAAGCAACTACGAATTTTGGAAGAAATGCTCATTGAAAAAATACAGTTGTCTCCTTTTGTATAACAGAGTATCGATTCTTCATTTTCAAGTATAAGTTCGATCGATGGCTTCACTAATGGAGCGTTTCGAATCAACGACTGTCTTATATAGATCCAAGTACACTTTTTATATTTAAAAAATGTATCAACTACATCCATCAATCCATGTTTGATCTGTGTCTGGGTGTGTTTATGTATATAAGTATATATATATCAGTCATCAGGTTACCATAGCACAGGCTCTGCCTAGTTTGGGACCTGAAGACCTTGTGTGAATAAAAAAAAAGAAATACATTGATGATTGCACTTTTCCCTTGAAGAAGTATATAGATTCCAATAATGGCTCACATGAAGTAGACAAATTTCTCCTTAGTGAATATTTTTGAATTTTATTTTACTTATCTGTAGAAAATTTTATTATGAAGTGACCAAGACTTTGCCTTTTTATATGTTGCATGAAGTGTCACCACTCTGTATACTTCTGTTTCATTTCACGAGATGCACGCAATTTGAATACTGACTGGAAGCATTTTTTCATCGGAATTGTCACAAGTATTACTAATAAATAATGTGAAAAATGTTGTGCAAGATTTTAACAATAAATTCAAATGTTACGTAAGCGAATGAGCGATACATAAGGCAAGTCCCTAACGACTCGAAAAATACTTTACAGACACAAACACATAGCTGCGGAAACTTCGTATTTCACATTTCGTGGATCAATATCAGTTTCTCGTTGCACTTGGTGCACGATGGACGTCCTCAATCGACTTAGAACTACGTTTTAGTATTTATTTCCTTTCTTCTGGTGGAAAAAACCTTTTAATAGCATTGTTTTTAACCGACTTGACTTCAACAAATTATTTCAGACTTTTGAGTGTTGAAGTCGGTTCCATTTTTTGTTATTTTTTTTTTAATACTTTATACTTAGATCTTGCGTTTAACCACTATCGAAGTATTGACGTTCGCTGTCGATGTGGTCGAAATCACATCAGGCCTAGAATTTGTCTTTACCGCGGGGATTTCACATAAAAGAAAGATGTGGTCGCTCGAAAATATTACTTTTTTAATAAAAAATCTGGAAATGATATCAAATTACGTTAAATTAGAATTGACCTGTGTGAACTGTTCTCATAAGTGGTTTTGTATTCAATTTTTTTATGACTTCTAAAAATAGCTGTACAAACTTAACATTGTCTATTTGGCAATAAAATCTTTGGTTGCGTTGCTGCTACATGCAAAGAGCATCTGATAGAAAACTGACGTGACCCCAAAATACAGAATTTTCTGAGAGATAAGAAGCACTATAAATAATTGCTACATATTCTATATAGATCAATTTTGAGACCAATCTTGAACGTAGTCGATATTATCTAGTCAATATTAATGTGTTGTAGTGTAAATTAATGTAAGTAGTATATAATATACTCAGAGGAAAATGTCCATGCTCGTGGGAAAGGCATAAACAAAAGCGATCCAAACCAAACAAATTAGTGGTCATAAGTCAGATGATAATATTTACGAAAAACCTCCCTCTGCTGCATATTTTTCCCCCAATTCTAGGGTTGTTAATTATGTTGTGTGAAAACCTTTTTGTACAACTAAAGAACCGTATGTGACCCCCAATAACATGAGTTAGTGGGCAGTAAATGCCCAGTAAAATCGGTCCCGTTAAGATGTTTTAAGTTACAATAAAACAGATAGTATGATTTCAAAGATTTTGTTAGAGGGAGTGTGCATATGGTACGTTTTGTATAAAATCTGAATCAATAAGAAAGGATATCTTTGATTCGACGACACGCCCTAGTTACCACGGTACATGGGTTACAGATACCCAACATATATCCGATAAATCTTGCTTCTGGCAGCGGAGAGAGATAAGCAATGTCAAGACAAAGTAAATATTTGGATCGCTTTTATAATGCTTAGGCGTAGAATTTGGTACTTGCTCAAAGTCATATAATGTTTTTTATGATGTTATGTCAAGTGACCTTACGTAGTTTATATTGAAATTAGAAATATATTGTATCTCATTAAACTATAATGTACCTACAGACTAGTCATAAACGTATCTAAAAATATACTGTAACTTATAAACTAGAATATTAAAATATATACCTCACGCTAGGCATATAATTTGTTTTTCCTAAACTAAACATAATGTAATGTAAAGTAATGTAATGTGAAATAAAACATGCATTACCATATTATGTTCATTAGTCTGAAACACATGGTATGGTTAATGATCCCTTGGGCACATTATTTATTGTGTGTTTTTTTTTAGTTTAAATATTTTGAGTGACATCTATGCAATTAATTAAAATATTCACATTCAGCATAATATACATAGAAATGGTCCAAATAGTTACAACTAGTAGTTAGCAGTACAAAATATAATCACCTTTGATTATCAACAGGACAATTCTACCGAACTAAGTTATATAAGAGCAGGATTGTAATGTCTATATAATGTTTATTTTCTCATAAATACAGTTTTAATCTGTAATATGACAAGCAGTGGGTTGATTCGGAGAGTCACATGCGTGTTGGTCAAATAATTAAAATACGTTACGTTATGATTTAAAGTTTCCTACCATCTTCTGCCGATCATATTTTATATTTTGAATAAAGAAGCCGATTGTGACTGAAAATTTTTTTACCGACCGGCCATTGCCAGCTGGATATAAATAAATAAATACGAAGCTCAAAATTTCTAGGCCGCTACCTGTTGGTGGTTTTACCGGAATGGTAGTAGCATTGCCCCGTTGCAATGCTGATTCGTTGTTTGCCAAATATGTGCTAGCATTTTGGTCGCACACGGCATCTTTCAACCTCTAATAAGTTTGGAAAACTTGATAAGCTCCGGTCTCCACGAGCCCAATGATAAACTTATGTTTTAAAAAATATTTATATGAAACACATTGAATGTAAGTAGTTTATGTAGCCAATGAAGACTAAATAGTTACAACCAACTCTACGCACTTTTGTAATAATTTTACATGATGGAATAAATGATTGGATTGAATATTGGTGTATTTAATAATGAATTGGTTTTTATTCCCTATAGAAATAAATAAGTCTAATATAATCTAATATGTCTAATAATTTGACTGGCTGGTTGGCGCAGTTGGTAGCACTCTGCCTTCTGAGCCGCTGGTCCCGGGTTCGATTCCCGGACAGGTCAAACATTTGTGTGTATGAACATGTCTGTTTGACCTGTGTCTGGGTGTGTATATGTATATAAGTATGTATATCAGTCATCAGGTTAATGGTAACCTGATGACTGATATACATACTGATATTCATACACACAAATGTTTGACCTGTCCGGGAATCGAACCCGAGACCCGCGGCTCAGAAGGCAGAGTGCTACCAACTGCGCCAACCGGCCAGTCAAAAAGAAGATGTTATCACGCTAAACTTTGAATGCTCATTGGCTTTTAAGGACTGCTGCCTGAACACACTATGTGTTAGGTGAAGTTTTATCAAACTTGAGGGTGGTAACTTTGGTGTGTCCAAACTGTGAGATTGTGTGTAGTCCAGGTTACTTTAAGTGTGACTGTATAACTTTTAGTATTAATTATTTATGGTCTTGTGGTGGTTTTAAAGGCTGCTTAAAAATATGTTTTTGGCGATCCAGGAGGTTTTTTTTTTATTTATTCTTAAACAGGTTATAGCTTATTTGTGTTCTCAAAGGTGATGGAAGATTATTCCAAATTTTAATAACGTTTAATTCTTCTAAGGAGAAATTTATAAGTGTGACTGATTAGTACCTTACACTAAAAAGTCTGATTTCTATACAGTTAGAAGAGTATATAGATGTCAAAGTAGGTCTGTGCCCAAGAGTATCTTCTTGGAGTGTCATATCTGGCAGATGTCATGCTATTTTTTTGCACTAAATATATTTATTTATAAAACGGAGTGATTATATACTTATTGTTTATTTATAGAAGGTTCTATGAAGAACAATTAGTATAAAATCATGTTGAAAAATATGTTCTTATTACTATTCGGATGTGTTGTTTTATATTTTAATATCGACTCTGCAATTTGTGCAAACGTTATACCATACCTAGATTTGAAGCCCGAAGTGAGGTTCGGCAGTGGAAATACTCAAGAGGCGAAGGTATTATTTATTTCTAGGTATATTAATTATTATAAGCATTTATAATAGTTTTTAGTAGGATGACCATAATTAATACTAAGCTTCTATTTCTATCTTTCAATTCCATTAATCTATTGGAACATTAGTGTTTGATGACGCCATTTAAAAATAAAAGTTCTTTTCTGCAACTGACTGTATGATATAAATTGAGCTAAGTTATGGCCATTATAATTGATAGTAGAGATATTCACAGAAAAGAGGTCATTCACCTAAGTAAAACAAAACAAGTAGTTTTTTAATTTTAGTTGCATAAAGTAACATAATAGTATACGACCTACCTTAATATGGTATATTTTCGACTTATTCTTAAAAATAATTAATGTTATCATTTCGGAAATAACGATATCTTATACATCTGACCATAGGTAAAAAAAAATAAAAAAAAAAAAAATAACATTAATAATAAGTTAAGCTTGGTATATCTATAATTCACCTAAACAAGGTTCCCGACTACGTCGGGGGTACAAAAGTGGAGGAGGATTTAAAAAAAAAAGTTATTGTTATTAAGCACGAGGCAGTGGGTTACAGTGGGAGCCCCAGGCGAGGGCGTAAGTCTGCCGAGTGCGTAATGAGCAGAGCTCATGAGTTTCGTACGATGTTATTCATCACATTTGCGAGGACAGAAACATGTATTTCTTATATTGTTAATTATTAAATTGAGAATGCTCTGCTCTGTTTACTCGCATATAACTAGCATCAGTGAGATGCAATTTACTTTGGAGGGATTACGAACTAGTGGGCAACGTTATCTGAGTGTTAAAGTAGCTCGGCTTAAGACCCTGTAAACGATATATTAAACCTTACTTTACGAACAAGTGTGTTGAAAAGAAAGCTTACATTTCTATTGTTGGATAAAAGTAAAAAGTTAAGGATCTTGGACTACCTGGACTATATGATTTTCCCGAACCAACTGTGTATTGAATTTTAGCCTAGCCTGTTGGGTGTTTGCAGCTGTGCGTTGAAAGATCCGTCAAGTCACAGTTTTGTTTCATTTATACAGATTATTGCGTGAATAGAACAGTGAGCTATGGCGAGAGCCACGTTTGGAGTGTCTCCACTTGATCGAATCATATATCTCCATTTTTAAAAAAGCAAAGTCACCGACATCGCTTAGCGAATGAGTCACTTGAAATGGCAGTGGGGAGAGATATCTTAGAACTTTTGGTCGATGGGATCGAAAGGCTCGCACGTGGAGACCACAGCAAGGCAAGCCCAGCGTTGCGACTCATAAGGCCGACGGACGACCTGACCAAGATTGCGGGAAGTGGGTCGCTTCCAACCGGTTCTTATGCAGATCTATGGTGATGGTGGAGGTCTATGTTCAGCTGTATACTTCCTATAGCCGGGATGATATAGATGAATGGTCAAAATTTCACAGTAATTTTTCTACGTCTCTAATGCCATAAATATGATATCGCTGAATATATGTAAGGAGTCTTCGAATTGTCTGTACATAGAATATTCAATATTCCTGAGGTAAATAAGAAAAAAATATGTGTATTCTAAAGTCACTATTTTAACGTTTCTTATTTGTTTTGGATGCAGGCAAGCAGAAAACCGCGAGGTTTTGGACCGAGGTCTAATGAAGTTAGTAACCATTTCTTCTTCTTCTTCAGTACCGGGGTCTTGGATGTTTGCGTGTGTCCATGCCACCTGCGACAAAGGAAATCCTAGAGCTGGGGTTATATATGTCTGATAAAAAAATATATGTTAGTTTTCCACGAGGTATTTGTGCGTTTTGTGAAAGCACAGAAAGGCTTGTTTCTGCCTAATTATAGAAATGGTTAGTTTGAACGATACGTTTTAAAAAAATAATTATAAGCTTGCGTTCGACCATTGACTCCCCTGATGTGAAATGTTGACGCGGTCTAAGATGGAGCACGCAAGCCTCTACGTGCTGCGCAACTGCAGGTTCGATTGAGACTTAAGCAGGTTAAGTGCATGAACCTAATTCATGCGGTCCACGATTTAGAAGCTAGTGCCTCACTGTCACAAGTCACCGTTGTATTTAATAAATTACAGTATTTTTTACATTTTATTTTTTATGTGTAGTAGGCAAACAAGTAGACGGGCCACCCGATGGTAAGCGATGATCACCGTTAGCAGTAGATATCTGTAACACTGGGGGTATTACAATACGTTGCCAATCCTTTTTATGACTCTACAAACTCTCCTTTTGAAGAATCCCATATTGCAGCTACTCAGGAACATCGAGGGAGGAAGCGCGTTCCAAACTTTGCAGGTGTATGACACAAAAGATGCGTAACCTGGAGCCAATACTATGTGGACGAGCTTTCAAGCGGTGCCGGTTAGTGCAGTGTTAAAGCGGTGAATCCGGAGGTTCATTGTGTCGGAGGAAGGTTGAATTGTTTCACAATACTATTGTGAAACAATTGCGTTACTATTGCCATAGTGATCGTGTTCTGGCTAGTGGTTACTGTTGAATTCAGTAATTCTTCAAGTCCTAATGTTCCAGTATCTCCCCTTCGAAATGCTGATAGACAAGGAGAAAGATAGAGATACAAGCGAGTACTGGAGAGAGGCGGAGATACTCTCTCTAGTTCGGAACAGAGAGGCGGACATAGACTACGAACGATGTGAACAGACACCACAGAGCAGCATTGTGCAGCTACCGACGAGAAGAACTGTCCGGCCTATTTGTAAGACTAGCATTGGTAAGGAGAAGACATGAGATTTTTTTCATAATATTCGAGGACGTATCTGTATGCGAGTTTATGTGGCGCGTACTTGAGATTGGTGACATCTCAAGTACGTTTCAGCTCGGATTTACATTTGGTGTGTATACAGTGAGCGATAAGTAATAACGAAAATGATGAAGAAACAATTACTGTAAATTGTATTTTTATAGTTTAAAAATCTAGTTGAACCTGAAATAATTAAGGTTAAATTAAATTAAGGCTTTGCCAATTGCTAAAAAGATTTTGAGTTTTTAAGTTAATTTTTAAAGGTCAAGACTACTTTATGATTTATTTTGGTAATTTACTAGAGAAAATATATTAATGAGCGACCATTCCTTTCCTTTTTATAATATTCTCGCGGTAACGATCAGTGCGCTTGAATTGTTTTCTATTCCACCAGCAGACAGGAAATTAAAACGTCTAAAAATATTATTTACAATATTTTTTTTAGCCGGCTGGTCATCCGCTAAAACATTTTTTAATATTTGTAATGAGCACGCATCAGGACTTGTCCTGCCCCTTCTGCCTGTAAACACCCGCATCCTCTGCAATGTCATTGACACCTCTCTAATATATTAACAATTTATTTCTTTTCCAGACCACCAGCTGTGTCCCCAGTGTTCGTACTTCAACAATTACACCGAATGTGCACTATTCCAGGACTCTTGCAAGTAAAACTGTTTATTAACTCACATTATATACATTTACTGTATAATTTGCAATATGATGGTGAGGCAGTCGTGGCAGAGGTTGTCTGTGTCGATTAATGATTGGCGGTCACAATTTCGATGATTGACTGCTAATGGCATTTTCAACTGAACGATTCCGTGCTTATTCTTGGTTGTTTTCTTTTACAACAATTTTTAGACTTCGTTACCTCTTCCGCTCTATACTATCTCTTGTTATGTCAGTGCTAACACCTTAAAATATAATTCTCTTCGGATTCCATCGATATCCGTGCCTTCATTGACCTGCCTCTACTTCTATATCTATCCACATTCATAATCAGTCCTATTTTAATTATTGTCTCATCAATCATTTTAATTTGATTGGATTTTTTTATACCTTATAGATCTAGCCGTTTTGCCACTATCTCACTTTAGTGTTCATTGACGATGTGGTCGAAGATGTTATCATATATATAATATTATCTATAGCTATGTATTTCAATTACCACACATACGAAGAGCCTAATTAAAATTAATGGTCTAGCGCGATAGAATAATTAAAATATGCTATCGCGCCAGACCTAGAATTCTTAATCGCTCTCAGGGAGCACTGCCTGAATACACTTTGTGTTTGGTGACCGTGTTTTGTAACTTGAGGTTGGTACTTGAAAGTATCCCACCACCATGCTGGGAATTCGATAACGGCGTTACCTTCACCGGAAGCTCAAACCGTTGGTGGGTATCGAACCGACATCCGTCAGTTTGACAGCCTACTCTTCCACCGCTGAGCTATTATCGCTTCAAAAGAAGTTTATATACATAAGCGAGTCTAGTTAGGCCTAATGGTTTACTTTGGAAAGGGAAAGGAAGGTGCAGCCGTCGGAGTACCGTCAGTACTGTGACCGGAAGTACGGCAAGTTCAGGACCATGTTCATACCAGCGGACTACTCGCAGTGTCGGTGCTGTGACGAGTGCATACCTTACCGAGGTAATCATTTCAATTTCTACTCATCTTAGGAGGCGTACGTAAATTACGTGAGGCGATTAGAGGGGTGAGGGGGTCAAGCCAAACCTCACCCGATTTTCCGTTTGGGAGGGCGATCTCGACAAATATCACGCAAGTATTTTTTCCGCAAGAAACATTGTAAAATTGCGAGAAAATTGGGTTAAATTATAGAAAAAATTTTTTACGTAATTCTATACTACGCTAATATGCATTTTAAAAAATCTCATGTTGTATTAAGGGTAGAGGGAGAAGTCCCAGCAAAACATCACGCCACCTCAGCAAGGGTTCACCCCTTACTGAGGTGGCGTGAGATTTTGGTTTTGGGGGGTAAAAAAAAATCAACAAAATTACCTCACGTAATTTATGGATGCTCCCGTAGTCCGCAAACTAAATATTCGTCTCGTAGTCATTTCATGATTCGAACATTACTCATCTCATCATCATCGTTTCAGCCATGAAGACGTCCACTGCTGACACATCTTTGGCACGCCTTTCAACCCCACTGGCGATCCATTCTCTGAGATATGTGCCCTGTCTACTGCCACTTTAACTTGCTATTCGGTTGGGCAGTCTATGACTTTCGTTTTACAGATCTGCTCATGTCTATATCAATTGCGTGGAAAAATTTCGAGCATAGCTCTTTCCATGGCTCTTTAAGAAACACGTCTTTGAGCTTCCTCATCACTTTTTAGTTCGAAAGAGACCGTTTTGTATGTTTAAAAAAGTCTATGTCCGAATGAATAGGTTTTCTTACATCATCATCATCATCATCATCTCAGCCATAGGACGTCCACTGCTGGACATAGGCCTCCCCCATTGATTTCCACAAGGACCTGTTGGAAGCGGCCCGCATCCAGCCCTCGCCTGCGATCTTAGTCAGGTCGTCTGTCCATTTCCTACGTAATTAACTTTCATTTACAATACCTTATCCACGCGGGTGAAACCGCGGAGCACTACTAGCTAAGTGTAAGAAAAGAGAGACCCTTCAGCTCTGCCATGTTACTAAAGCAAAGAGATGGTAGTAAATTTTATGTTGATTTTAGTTTAATTTGAAAAACAAACATTCCGCGATTCGTATTAGTGTTCATCTTATATAACAGATAATGTTCCTAATTCTGTTAATTACACAAGCTACTAAAATTATTTAAAACCAAAAGGCTGTTATCCTATTTACACTAAAATTTAAATTCGTCTCTAAGTCGTCTAATTTAAGACTTAAGTTACGTCTAATTTAACCAAAAACTAATCGATATTTCAGTATATAAGAATGTTAATGTTGTTATCGACTAATTTGGACTTTGTCGTAACCTTATAAGAATCAATTTATTTTCCACAATTTTAGTTTAGTTTTACTACCAATGTCTTTCCGAGATTATTTATTTATTTATTTTTATACTTCTTTCAATTTTTATTCTAGTGTTTCAGGCAGCTTAAGTGTAAGAGCTTGGTGCTACCTAATCGGAATAATAACTTTTCAGAGATGGACCAATCCTGCATGCAAGATGAATATAGCTTTGACACGGATGAGTTCCTGCCCGTCACCACTATCGGTAAATCCAAATTAGATTTTCAATCAAACACATCAAGATTTATCCCGCCCCTTCTACCTGTAAACACCCGCGGCGTCTGTAATGTCATCGACACCTGTTAAGGCCTTAATAAAGTATGAGGTTAAATATAACTGAACTATCCGCTTTCTTTGACTTAAATAAATCGTAGCAATCGGAAACGCACGATTCTCTATTTTTGCTGTTTATTTCGTATTGAGCCTTTTCCGCGAAAGATGAGTCATTGATCAAATTAACTGATGGTGAACATTTCCGCCAATCTCCGATGGCGAAATCCACTCGACAATTTGGCACAAACAACTGTTTACTTTGGTGTTTCGTTGGTTTATCAGTGACTAGCGGTCCGCTTCGGTTTCGCACGGGTAAAACATTTCATAATTAAAACTTATAAGGATCCCTAATTTTTTGAAAATATAATAAAAACTGTGTTCCTCAGGGTGAATGTAGCTTTCCAATGGTGAAATAATTTTTAAAATCAGTCCAGTACTTTTTGAGCTAATTCGTTACAAACATACTTATGTACAAACCTTTCCTCTTTATAATATTAGTATAGATTAAGCGGAGAATTATTTGTACAGTAGTTAATATTTCATTTTTAGTTACATTGAAAGTATAATCAACGTTTTTCTATTTTACTTGTCACTCCACTTCTGTGACCTGTAATTTTAATAGGTGTCGATCGACACTACTGCTTTCAATGGTGTGGAGAGTTTGCCCGGGGAAGTACCTA
The DNA here is from genome assembly GCA_934044485.1 of Apeira syringaria. NCBI lineage: Eukaryota > Metazoa > Arthropoda > Insecta > Lepidoptera > Geometridae > Apeira > Apeira syringaria. The sequence continues at coordinate 27,544,323 of OW203655.1, forward strand.
CTGGCACCATATCTATTTCTTGTGTTGTAGGTATGTTTTTGTATTAGAATGAATAAATGAATTATGAATTTCTACTGCCAAGCAGTATAGTTCACATTACTGTGTTCCGGGTTGAAGAGTATGGTTTCCGGTGAAATTACAGGATCATGAAATTTTCCACCTTTATGTCTTAGCTATTACCACATCTGTGGGCTTTTAAATTGTTCCGTCAACTTATCCCATAAAAAAACCATCCTTATTGCTTCAAAATAAGTATCCATTCACCCCGTTTCCATATGTACACACGGACTCCATGGCTTGTTATTCTTTGTAATATTTTTATACAACTCTTGTATTTAATAACGTAGTAAAAAACAATACAAACCGATTGTAAGTTATGGAATATGTACATTTTTTTTTTAACATGGAGAGATACTGATCTATTTTCACGCTATTTCTATGGGGTTAATCCGGAAGTATATTATTTTGAATGAAAAAGAAATATCACTCCATAATATTATATTGTTATTTATTTACCATAAAATTTGTATAAATAATTGAAAATTATTAAAATTAAAAAGCATAAGCGGAAACAGGAAATAGAAGATGCATGGCAGGGGCATTTTATGATGAATGATAGAGCTTTGTAATAACAAAAATAATAAATACAGTCAAATTGAACACATACACATTATATTGAAGGCGATTAATATATCACTGTAGGTGGAAAAGTTTTGAGCTATACAACTGTACATTGTAGAGCCATAGCTCCTTCCAGTAGTGTGTAAGCGAATGCGTTTGTGTGCGTTAAACGAAACCATCAAAACCAACGTTCCTTTATCACTGTTTCAGAGTGTGGGTGCTCTAGATAATATGTAACTTTTTGGAAAGGTTCCATTTACCTAACAACACTGTCGTTTTGGCCAGATTTCAGAGCTGGCTGCAATCCGTACTGGGGTCATCCGGAACAAGAGTTGAAGGCTCTCAAATGTGATAGAATTCTGAGGAGATGTAAGTTACATCGTAGAATTTATTCCTACTATATGACTAACATAGCACGTTTACAATATTAAGTAGACAAACCTATTTTGTTTTCGAGTAATAATGCTGCATGAAATTGTAATAATTTATGTCGATACAATTTTACTGACCAATTGAGATGATAAAATATAATCTACAATTTTTTATTTTTATTTATTTCACTAATGTTATCTGACATGATGGTGTTTTGGATATATTCTGTATGCCACATTGTATTAATTGAATAAAAAGTTACAGGCAACGCCCCGTTGTCACTTTGACGTGACGACAGATGTTTAGATGTATGAATACAATCTAGGTGTCTTCAAGTCACGAGTGAATAGGTAATGGACCAATTATTGGTCCATGGTATCACTTAAATCAGGTGAGATGGTGGTCAAACGCTTGCCTATTCTCAATATAATAAAATGGATGATACTTTAAATATGGATCATAGTTATAGATTCCAGTTTTTTTCCAACAATTTGTAATAAAAGATAATTTTTTTTACATTACGTTTTACAGGTGTACCTGTCAATGTTCCAACCTTGTCAAATGAAACCATTCCTCACATTAAGTAAGTAGCAAGTAGCAAACTAGATCCCTACCAAAGGTGGAAAGCCACGACCGTCCGTTTGACAGCCAACGCTCCCATCGCTGAGCTATCATCTGTTCAAAACACTATCTTCGATTATCTCGATCGCTATCATCGATTCCCATAAACGGCTGTGGTTCTATTCGGTTATTTCTTTTATGTTTGTTATCTCAGATCTCTGTAATTTGTGCACCGATTTCAAAACATCTTTATTTTATAGCATGTATTTGCTGTAAACTATAATTATGCACACATTTATTACAACCAGTTTAGTATTTTTCTGTAATTTCATGAAAATGTTGATTTGTAAAGATAACCTTACACTTCGCGTCTTTTATGAAATAAATTAAAAATATATTTTAAAGGGATACTCACATATCCTTCTATATTCATTCCATACCAATTTCATACAGATAGCCTAAGTATTTCTTTTAAAAAAGTATAGTGTAATTATAAATGTATGTATTTAAAAATACATACATTTATACAGGTCTCTTTTCCGTAGAGGTAAGCAGAGACCACACACAGAGGCCTACCAAATTATACAACACACTTCTTTCGCTTCATCTATCAGACCTTTAATACAAGAGCGTCATCGGTTGAGAGTACCTCTGACCTGGCCCTTTCGTAGAACTTCCTCAATCTGATATCAGAACGTTCCCCTAGGCCTTCCTCTTCCAACACTACCATCCACTTCACCCATGTATACCTGCTTGATCAATCTCCTTTACTTTTCTCAATATTAGTCACTACATTTTCGACTACGTTACGCCACAATATTCCCTTAACACACTATTCTTTACCCTGCCACCCAGTGTCACTGCGATCATACTTTTCAGAGCTTGAATTTCAATTGAATTTGTTATGCCTTCATGCTTTTTCTGCCACACCCAACTTTCACTACCATAAATTAGTGTTGAAATGATATGTTTATTAACTGAAATGTTGGAACCAACACCCATCATGGACAGCCAAGCGTACCTTTCTGAACAAAACTATTATGATTTTTTATGGATACCACGTGGAAGTCAGTTTGTATAGTTTGGAGTCACGTCATTATTTTTAGCCGGAACAACTACCGCTTCGAGCCAGTGATCGGTAGTCACGACTGCCCCATCTCATGCCGCGGCTACAACTGCTACGGAGGCCTCGTTAATGAGAAGCAATGCCTTCCCGGCGCGTTCTTGCCGCGGAAAGACCAGTGCAACTGCTGTGGCAGCTGCAGCGCTTACATTCGTTAGTAACTCCTGTAACATTATCGTTTTCATTACAACTACTAACTGCTTTGTTGTTACTGTCACCATCAGAAGGTGCTGACCTGCGGTATTACTAGACTAGAGTTTAATTAAGGCTTGATCATTATCGCTAAATAGACAAGTTTGAGTCTTTTCAGCTTATTTCGTTGAAAGTCCTACTCAGTACCGACTTCAACAAGTTGTTTCACACTTTTGAGTGTTGAAGTCGGTTGCATGTTTTGTCCAAAAAAATTTTTATTACACGATATCAAATACTCTGTTACAGAATTGAACGAAAAGTGTGCCAATTTCAAGAAAACTGTCCTCGTTGTTAATCAAACCACCGAAATTGAGGTAGGAACAAAGGTACTTTCAGTCATTAAATAAATTATTACGTGTATATTTGTGTTTACCAAGGAAACAATCAGAAGTTGTTATGTCATCACGTTTTTAATCAATATATAAAAATGTATCATAACTTGTTCACTTATTTAGTTAAGTATACAGGTCCGAGGCAAGACCCGGCGCGGGCAGGGTACCCTGTTCATGACAACTCATGAACAGGGTACCCTGCCCGCGCCGGTGAGTCTTGTTTCTAAGAGAAATTACTTAGAGAAATGCAAGAAGAGAAATTGTGTATATGATCTGTGAGGTCAAGGAATGCTTTGAGACCGCTCTTGGTACGCCACTTTGGAGTCTTGTACGGGAACTCCGAAGTAAGGAAGTATACAGGAGTCAAAGGACTTGAGGATTCTGGAAGTCTTTGGCGTTGCGCAATACAAAGCCAATACAAAGCGCAGGAAAGACTCACTTGGAAATATCGTGACGTGATAATTAAATCTGAGTTCACGGTCAAAAGTCACAAAGAGATCGCTAATAGCTGACTTTCGCTTTATATTATTGTTGTTAATAAAGTGTTTTCAATACGGTTACGCATTCTGTAAAAAGAAATGAAGTAGCATTTGTATGGGTTTAATAGCATATTACTTTTTACATTCCATTGAGAAATATAATCAATATCGCTTTGCAAACAATTACCGTCACCTATCAATTATTTATTTCTATTTCTTTAGGTAGAAGAAGAGTTCCTGGATCCAGGTTGTGATGATGGCTTGGTCTGTAGACGGGGAATATGTCAGGACATCCACACCGTAGTTACAGACTCTAGCAACCGGAAGAAGAGAGATGAAGGACTTAACCCCCATGGTTATTGTAAAAAAAAGTTCTATTGTATGAAAAGGACTGTTATTTAAAATACATTGAAACGATGACAGCCTCGCAGTGGGTACGTCGGCTGTTAACCTGATGATCACCGGTTTTATCCCCACTTCTGGCCTGAGCTTTCGGTGTAGGTAGTTCGTTTTCAAATCCACAGCATGATGTTAGGGTGATTTCCACTGTCCACCTGGCTACCTACACGCTCTATTTTGAAAAATTGTTCTTAGTTGACCTTTTTGTTGACTTCGTCTTTATTTCTAGGTTTTGAATTACGAGCAAACTATTTGAGTTCGTTGGTATTGATGCGATGATAGCTTAGTGGTGAGAGGGCCGCCTGTAAAAACTAACGGACACTGGTTCAATCCCCACCAACACCTTGAGCTTGCAGTAAAGGTAACACCGTTCACAAAAACCCAGCAAGGTGTAAGGGTACTTTCGAGTATCCGCCTGGCTAGCTACCACCCTAAAGTTTGAAAAACTGCCACCAAACACATAGTGTGTTCAGGCAGCAGTCCTTGAAAACCAGGAGTTATCGCTAGGTCTAGCGTGATAACTTCATCGACCACGTCATCACTGACCAAGTGATATAGTGGTCAAACCTTAGATAAATAGAAAATAAAAATACAATAGAATTTTAGTTTTGGCTCCAGCACTCTTTGTGGGATGGCGTTTTTTAGGTCTTGAAATAGGTAGAAATTAAATCTTTATCTAAAAGTCATTCATATCTCCCTGCCGAGATTGACATAGATTTTATATCGAATTGGGTGGTGCACTAAGGCTTATTGCATTTTAGGGTTACTTATAGTACCTTAGATCATTTGTCAAGTCAGGTTCTTGATCTGTATTGTGTCAACAGAGCCCTGTAAGAGAGAGATGAAGTACTTTAAGAAGAAGTACGGAGACGATGGGCATCTTCACTACGATGCTCCTCAGTGTACCCCGCTCTGGCTGTATGCACCAGTTCAGGTAAGTAAGAATAGCAACGAAAAAGCACCAGTTGCTTTAGTCGTGTGGTTACAATTCCAATCGCTTCAAAATTTGCGTTTCAAACTTACGTCCAAAAAAGGTGTGTTTCAATTCGACCGTTTTTGTTGACCGTATTTGAGAACTTTTTCTATGTGGACAGATTTTAATGAATGTATTTGAATTCAGAATCCTATGACCAATGATATTATATGTTTATATGAGGTAGATGTCGCACAAGCGCGCGGAAACTGAGGCGGCAAAATTAAGTCAATTGTAGTAATTTTCATTACGACGCGTATTTCAAGCGCAAGTCTAAACATATAGCTATCGTTTTCTATATTATTTATACCGTATTATCTGTTGCAGTAAGCATGTTTATGTCGTAAAGGAACAAAATCTGAGCACCGCGAAGTATGAATATACGTCATCTTTAGTAAAACATGCCTATGACTTACCTACTATGTGAGTCATTCCCGTGTTGTATCCTGCTAATATTATAAATGGATGGATTGCTCAAATGTTATTGTGGTAGCTGCAGTGGGTATTGTAATTAGTATTTTATTTTAATAAAGGAATCGGCATTGTATAATTTTATAGATATACTTTATAGATATTTTGAATTACATAATATTTATTTTCATTGTAACTTTAGTGCCGCCGATTTGTTTGCTACTGCGCTTTGGAAGACGGAACGCTCATCGAAGGCATCAAAGTCCCGAGGGTTGAAGTCTCTAATATGAATTGTGGTAAATTATACATGTGTTTATTTATTTATCTCAAAACCAGTTTCCTTCATCGTGGTTCGTTTCAATACATCTTGCTATATGGCTGATCCGCCACTGGCAGAGGGAGTTGCATGTGTTCATATCGTATACTTCTTGAATGCATTTTCCGCGGAAGCGATGACACTGGACACTTCATGTTTTATTCGAGACGTGACATTGTTTTGTCAAGATGAGACTTAATGTGCTACTTTAGGTAACTTAATGTTTATCATTATTTATGGTTTGTTAGATAGAGCTAACAAACATAATACTTTTTTAAATGTTTTAAGTTATAATAAGAATTGTAGGGTTCCTGGCTTAAATACAGATTGCGCTCGTGAGAAGTGCCGCACGGCCGCCGAAGATGTAGAATGCGACGGATATGGCAATTACAAAGACGCGGTGTTCACTCCACACATCGACGAGTGGGACGATAAGGAACGACAAGGTACTACTTGTTTAACAACAATGAGCGTCTTATTTAGCTCTTTAGTCTCTGCAAATGCATAACTTAATTTACCCTTTTCTTTAGGTCGAATCACCTCTACCAGTCTATTGATTGTCTATACGTCATAATTACTGTTATTTTTTAAAACTTTACTACAGCACAGTCTTAAGTATTTTGTAGTGCTAAATAGTAATATAGCGCTCTTCTTTTTGGGTCCGCTTTATATATGAATTTGGAGAGTATGGGACTCCCCAAATTCATATATAAAGCGGACCCAAAAAGAAAGTAAAAAAGTTCTACTAACTATCGTACATCAAGTTGTGGGCATGGGCTTTTAGAGCTTATCCCAAAATAACCTCCCTCTTTCCTCTTTAATTCAGTAAAGTAGCGGACCCTTTACTGAATCTTTACTTTCAAATTAGCAAGGATAGTGAAAAAGGGAAGATTTGCCATTTCGGCCACTTCTTTCGGCCATTAGTTCCACGCTCCTACACTCGTGCTCGTTTACGGACCGACGGTCAATCCATTTTTACAATACATGACAGCCAGAATGACAAAGTTTATCAAATATATTCAATGAACTCAAAGTGACTACAACGCTGTCATCAATCTGCTTTCAGCGAGTCCTTGAGTATTTTGGTCACAAAACCGACAGTCTCGGGAGAGTCATTGTCAGGTAACATTCAGGCAGCGTGGTCGCAGTCCTCTACGTTGGACAGATCAAATCCGAACCAATCTTAACACTAACATGCACGGAGCCATGCACGCTGCTGAAGACAGATCAGGATGGCGTAGCATCTTTCCTAGTAGATATAATGTATCTAAGTCCAGTATCTTGAAATAATTGTTTACATGTCTTCACCAACTAAACACTTATTCTTTGAGAAGATTCACTTATCTACTTACTTATCACTGCTTGGATGAGCTGCTCAGTCACATAATCACACCCACGGATGGAATAATGCGATACGGATCTCATTGTTCCTGATTTCCAGTAAATGAACACATAACCGTGATCTCGAAGAAACATTTGATGAAATAAGGCAAAATATTAATTCATCCTGCCATTTGAGCAACACTAGAGTTGAAGATTTATGAGATAAATCTTTAACTCGAGTGTTGCGAGGTGTGTCAGGGCATCAATCATGTTTGATTATTCATGACACTCACATCATTATTATTCTGTTCTTACTGTATTGTTTCTGTATGTGTGCTGTGAGTGTCTTGAATAAATGTGGTTTCTTTCTTTCTTTCTTTTATTTTCAAATGTCACGAGTGAACAGATATCTTCTAGGCAGGCGTGATTCATCGTAGACCGAATCATCACTTAACATCAGGTGAGATAGTGGTCAAACGCTTGCCTATTCCAAATAAAAATAAAATTTGCGCATATTAGCGTGAGCTACTACGAATAATCAATTCTCGTTTTGTTTCCAGGTCCTAAAGAGCAACCAAAACGTACCACGTATGAGGTTCCGATGACCACACACATGCCACCGACCACGAAAACCAACAAATAATCATATTTGATATGTAACTTTATACAAATAAATTAAATATACTTTTCTCATGTTCTGCTGCAAATTTTTCCAGTCCAGTCAACACGTTGGTTGTTGGTTTTTTTTAAATGTGTAGTATTATTTGTCATGGTAAAGTTTTTCAAACTTGAGGGTGGTAGCTAGTCAGGCAGGTACTTGAACCTACCCTACCTCTATGCTGGGAATTAGATGTTACCTTCACACCGGAAGCTCAAGCCTTTGGTGGGGATCGAGCCAGCGTCCGTTAGTTTGACAGCCGGTGCTCTCACCGCTGAGGTATCATGGCTACTAGTCTATTCCTACTGGTAGGGATATAAGGAACTGGTGGAAGATGATTCCCCGGATGAGTTGTGGAAATCGGTTTGTATAGATTTTTAACTAGTACGTAGTAATAATTAATAATATCATTGCTAGCATATGCTTATTAGCATTATATTGACGATCTTCGTGGCTCAGTGATCAGCGTCATTGACTTTAAAACCGCAACCGCGAGTTCGAATCCCGGCTGGGGCAAACATTTCTGCGATGAACATATAATAAACATATAAATTTTGTTCTCGGGTGTAAGATGTTAGTGCATTGCGATTGTGTGTGCCCATGCTTTCCGCGACACAGGGCATCCCAGTGCGGCGGTGTGAGTGTGTATGCGTTTGTTGGTTTCTTACGCAGCCGGAAACAAAGGTTTATATGAAGCTATTCTAAGGAAACACAACTTAGGAGACTATTATGTAAAAGTTTATACCAGGAGCATTGATACGAATAACGGATTTAAGACAAATCTATTTAATATCATAAGCACTGAATTTTGTGTGGATGTATGGATGTTTGTTACTCTTTCACGTTTAAACGGCTGAATGGATTTGGATGAAATTTGGTATGTGTATCTACATACCATTTTTTTTCTTTAGGTCCCGGTATACCATTTAGGCTACTTTTCCGTGGGGCGCAGCGAGCTATTAAAATGCTAATTACAATACTGCAGCTACTAAAATTACATTTAAGCAACACACTAGCAGCTGTTGTCAGCTTATAGATAATTCAAATTTTCCTTAAACTACATCATCAGACACGATTATTTCCCCAAAATACTCTAATTAAATGACTCGATCGACAAGACAATGTTGCCAGGATACGGTTTCAGAATATTTATTATCTCAAAAGAATTACATTCACTTCCTGAGATATATAATACCTTAAACTTAGGATCTACAAACAAACAGTGTTTCTTACTAATCAGGCAGCCTTTTTTAAACATAGTATCTACAGTAATACAATTTTCGCTGTGACCCAGCTATACTGGCGCATCAGAAAGCCTCGTGCAAGGAACAGAGGGTCACGAAGGTACTTTATTCTAGGATGTTATCAAATGTTTGTAATTTAAACCTTTGTAAATGTTATGGTATCGATACATTGTTATCTATCTGCATTGATAAATAATTTTCGGGTTCCATTTTTCAACTTTTATTTCAATTTGCAAAGGTATGGAAATTCCAATATTTAATTGATATCTACGTTGACTTTACTCGTAAGAAACGTGAAATTATCTAGTGAGAAGAATTAACTTGGTATAAAGTTTACAGACAGTTCAAAGTTTCTGCAACAATAACAGAACGCAACGAGCGTAAAATGTACGAGTAGATAACTCTGATAACCTATTGTGAATTTATAGAAGCATCTAACATTGACATTGCTGTAATATTTGAGGATGTAATTTATAACATTATAAAGTATTCGGCAAATCTATAACCTTCACCTAGCGGCTGAAAAAGAGTATTTCTGTGCGTCCTTGTGACGTCAGTGTCACGTTTAACTGTACTCCCAGTGTTGCTATATAGGAAAATTTACAAAGTTAATAGGGAAAATTTAGATGACAATCTGACGACGTAATGGTACATTGTTATACAAGGGGCTAAAATGACCCATTATATACGATTATATTCCCAAGCAATAAATAGACATCGAGTTATAATGAATTTTAAGCGCCGTGTGTTACACGCTGATTTTTGCTAGCATTGCGAGAAAAAATAAAATAATGACTTATTTCCTGTATCCGTAACGCAATTCTCGATTCTGAAAACGACATCACCACTTGTAGTTCTATTTTTAAAAACGCATGAACGGATTAATTAGGTCAGCTATGGTGATGCAAGATGGCGGAGTTTCGTATTAACTTGAATTCAAACCCAATAAAGATTTCGCTTTTTGTAGGCTTATTTATAAGAACCAAAAATTAAAGAAAAATAATGCTTTAGCCCTTAGAGTTAAATACACTATTTTAACCCCATTCTGGTACGCTACAATGCTGGACTTTCTGAGTAAGAGGAGAGAAACAACTTTTTTGGTCAATGTTTTATAATAAATAGAAATATGAAGAATTATTTTTACTACAATATGCGCATCAGCCGGTAATAGCGGCTCTAGTATGCGATCACAATTCGTTTTAAAATAATTTAGTAACTATCAGCTAGTTAGGTAACATAATCAAATAATAATATTGGTAGTATTAAATTATTATTGTTATGGTTTGATTATTATTATTATTCTCTCAATTTTATTGTGATCGTTATTTTAGGAAAAAAAGGATATAAAAAGTAAAAACAATATCGCACTGACACTGTTCACAGCTCGACATCGTGTAAACTGAATAAAAAAATCCGGAAATTTGATGCTGTGTAAGAGTAAGTAATCATAATTTAAATAGTTTCTTATCAAACAAAAATACACAATTGGTATAAAAGAATGAAACTATATTATAATTATATCTAACTTTGTAATGATACTCGGGTAAATTATATTGAGGCGTTTAAAGCCTGCGTACTGGCAGCACAGCATCAGCCGGGCAGTCGATACGAGCGCGGGAAGGGACGCGCTGCGTGTTTCTCACTAGCTCCGTATATTTTCTCGATTTACACAATCAGTGCTTCAAAAATAGTGTAAAATGCCTAATATAATAAACGAAGTGAAGCTAGACTTCAAGGACGTCTTATTGAGACCCAAAAGAAGCACTTTGAAGAGCAGAAACGATGTGAGTAACGAATTTATATTATAGATCTACTTTAAAATTTCTGAAACTGAAGCCGAAAGATACCAAGGCTGTTCGGAAAATGCCATCGTTTTTGCGAGAGGTAGTAATGAATTACACTTTTTCGGTGGCAGTATACTCGTAATACCAATGAGTATGTAATCACTCTGTTTTATAATACTTTGATTTTTGAGAATTATTCTGTGGTAGTCTACATATATAAAATGTCAGTTATATTTATTAATAGTACTTACATAGTTTTATATTAATATTAAACAAAATGTAAGCCTTCGTTACATTTATCATTAGGGGATTTGTATACCGCGGTACATTTTAGGTAATGTTTTTCGGGAAAACTTGACTTTTTCACTGTGAATTTAGAAATTAATTGGACTTGTTTTAATTTGACAATAGGACACGCTACCACTCACCACGTGGCCGTGGTGGTACCGGCCTAGAATAGTACTCCCCCATCTCTTCCCGTGGGTGCCGTAAGAGTCGGCTAAGGGATAACGAACCAGGAGGTGGGCAGTAGCGCCTTCTGAGGATCGGAAATCATACTGCGCTCGCCAACCCAAGCGTGGCGAGTATTGGCAAATCGCCCCTATATGGGGGAGGCATACGTCCAGCAGTGGCCGCATATGGCTGAGAAAAGAAAAAAAGAAAGATCTAGCGTTTGACTACTGTCTCACTTGATGATCAGTGATGGTCGAAGATGTCCTGAACACACCATATTGTGTTTGGTGACAGTTTTTCAAACTTGAGAGCGGTAGCTAGCCAAGCGGAGACATGAAAGTACACTACCACTATGCTGGAAATTAAATAACGGTGTTACCTTTACCGTAAACTCAAGCCGTTGGTGAGGATCGAACCACCGACCGTTAGTTTGACAGCCGACGTTCCCACACCTATTATCGCTTCAAAGTTTAAATAAATACATTAAACATACTCATGCATTGTACATTTTACGACTCTACTATGCTGTTTATCACGCAAATGATTTATTGATTGCGATAATCCGCATCGGGTACATAGCAACACAGATGTATATTATACATATATGTACATAGCATCTCCGTATGTAGATATAACAATACAAGAGCAGCTGATGCACTCTATGCGAGAGTTCGCCCGGGGAAGTACTGCTACCATATCTATTTCTACCGCCAGGCAGTAGTGTTCGCATTACTGTGTTCCGCTTTGAAGGTTATGGTTTCCGGTTAAATAACAGGCACATAAAACTTATCGACATTTTATATCCCAAGGTAAACGGGCGCAGTAGAGTTCTTTACGAATTGTATCTGTTTATATGCAGAGGTTACCACTAGACATCCTGTTGGGCCTCTTTATGACACGTCACCTTTTCACATTAAAAAAATATGAATCGCCAAATTTTTAAGCGCAAAACTCGATAGCAACGCGGCCAATTCGGAAAATGTATACTATATAGAAGGCGCAAGGAAAGTTTTTATAGAGATCAAACGTAAATATTGCGAGAAAAATGTGAAAATTCCGGCGAAAAATACGGTAACGAGAAAATCGTATTCCACGCGGGTGAATTCGCAGGGCGCACAGAGTATGTAATATATAAGACGGGCTTTCCATTAAGCTGCACTAGGATTGGGCTTAGGACGGCAAGACATCACGGTCGGCTTTCATGTACCTAACGAATGTTATATAAGATTACCATTCGCTAAATAGACAATTTTGAGTCTTTCAGGTTTATTTTGTTGAAAATCTTACCATGTCTAATACATTTATAAAAAATACCATTTTTACCAACACCGACCAACCAAACACCAACATGAAAGTTAATTATGAATGAAAAAAATCGGATGTCATTTGTTAATTTATTAGGCCCACTTGCACGCATAGTCAGGTTAAATAAATAAATGTAGAGTTTGTAAACTCAGGGTTAGATCAATAAAATTTTAATGGCACAAGACATGTTATTTATTTAACCCTGTGTTAGCTGTTAACTCCGAGTTAATTAGGCTAACTCGGGAACGTGCAAGTGGGCAGTGAAATAACGTTATCGAGTAGCAATATTTTTTCTTTATCAGAGATTCTTGCGGCAACGATAACTGCGCTTGAACTGTGTAAGACACCAGAAAAGAGGAAATAAAAACGTCTAAAAATGTAAATAGTAATTTTTGTTTGAGCCGGTAGTTCATTTGTACAGTACATTTTTGTACTATTTGAAATTAAAACACATTTGAAAAGGATAGCTCTGGAGTTCCTCTGTCCGCATAATTTTGGTTCTTAGTTTTTTTATTCTTTTTAAAACACACTCCTATAATGTTTTGAATAAAATACAATAAAAAAACATTTGCCCGTCGATCTATCGTATCGCATGTCGGATCGTTAGTCAGAATTTTCCACAAAGCTTTCTCTAATGATCAAAGAAACCTTATATTGGGTAACGTCTTCAGTATCACTACGTCGTCTTATCAAAGGATATGGCCATGAGGAACGGTTATGACTACTGCAATCTTGTTCAGTAGACTATGTCTCATTCCGCTCATAAAATAGTGTTAGCCATCTTGTTCGATACGCTGGCTCGTTGAAGCTAGATCCCATTTTAAAGGCGGATTTAGAAGATCCTCAGTTTGTAGCGACATAACATCACGCATGTCGTCCTAATAAAATAAATGGGACCGACCACGGCACAACGTTCCACTTGAAGGAAGTTCACTTCCTTCCTTCCGTTGCAAGTAAGGTAAGGTAGCTTACTACTCACTACAAGCGCTAAATTCTTTTATTGTTTATCTAAAGCTATAAACAATTTTCATTCGAACCCTTTTTATGCATATTTCTAAGAAATAACTTTTAGACTCGTTTGGTCTCAACGCACGGCACCAAATTATGGTTCTAAATCTTATGAATTAGAACCAATTTACACAGCCATTTCTAAATATCATTTGGCATGACTTTACAAAGGTTAAATAATATTGAATAGTAATTTACTGTCGTGACCCGACTTCATAATATTTTTATGGCATCTTCAATTCACGTGACGCGAATGATGGGTGCCATCAAAAGCAAAGCTTTGATCAAAACTGATACGGTCTTGTTACAAATGAAGTAAAGAATATTTGTATTTTGATTCGGCGATAAGGACTCGTGTCGATCTATACAATAACGTAGTTTGTAAACTATACAAATCAGTTACTTTGCGCGATCGTGTCAGATATGAGGAGACCCGTAGAGGAATGAGTATCACCGACATATCCCAGCGGATTAGCAAGTTAAAATGGCAGTGGTCAGGGCAGATACCTCGAAGAACTGATGGCCGCTGGGGTCGAATGGTTGTCGAACGGAAACCAAGGACTGACAAGCGCAGCCCAAGACGGTCACCGACGAAGTGGATAGACGACCTGAGATCGCAGGAAAATGCGCGCCCTATCCAACCGGTCCTTGTGGAGATCAATGGGGGAGGCATATGTCCAGCAGTGGACGTCTTATGGCTGATATGATGATGACTAATAGACTTCTACTCCACGTATGTTTATTCCTTTTTATTCAATACAAATAGTTTATAACTAACTTAATAACTGATAATGACATGAATTGAAATATGTTTTAATACATAAATTTACAATATACATAAACTTTTTCACATAACTGTAACGTTTAAGTAATTAAGTGTTTTCTGTGAATATTAGGAGTTTAATGGTTTATTGCATTAACAACATGCTATGCGGTAATTTGAACTTGCGATGAAATTATTTGAAGGAAGAAATTCTGCTACTAGTGGGACTTGTCACTATAGCTTAGATGAGCAAAGCGACAGGACGGTATTCTGTAGTAGTGGGCTCAAGTCCCACTAGTAGTCTTAAAGTAATTCGAACGTGAAGATTTATTTTCGTTATGTAAGATGCCATAACCATTTTTTAAAATATTATATTTTGTAAATTTTTATTTTCGTTTTTATAAAGATTTATTAATATATTTAATTAATTATTAATATGTACTAGAACCTATAATATTAAAATTACTATTAACGACTTGCATAAAATTCAACGTTCTTTGTTACAATGCGGCCAATAAATATTTTGATGGCTAATTTTCGTCATTTTCATGTAAATACAGAGAAACAAAAAACTGCCATCGATGAAACTGTAATGAGACCAATCTAAAAGTATGCCATTTCAGAAAAAAATATTAAAAACTAATTTCAACAACAAAGCTACGAGTTTTTATATAAATTAATGGGAATCTCGGATTCCCCCAACTGCCTACATTGTGAATTGGAAGAAGCCGTGCATCACGTGTTTACGGAGGGTGATCGGAACGAGGCATAACGACATAATATTAAATTAATTAATATAATATTAAATCAATTAATGTTTATAACCTTGTCATTTGCAACAGTAGATACTTTAGCTTCCCCGCATTCCGAAGAAGCTACTGTAGAAAGAGAAGATACTGTACAAACTCTATTTAAGCATAATTGAAGTGATCTGTATTATTTTATATATTAATTTGTGATGTGTATGTGTACGGGGAACATGGTCACTGTGTAAAAAAACCCCCTTCAATATATAAGATTAAAAAATGAGGTTAAATAACATTAAAAACATAAAATTGTATCGTAAACCTCCTTCTTTCTTGGAAGTTGATTTACAATAAGGTATTCTTTTCCATGAAAGTCGCTTATTTACAGTGGGGTGAGTTTATTTCAAAAGGAAGGTATCTGGTAACTGGAATCATTACATATAGATACATATATACATTCATTAATTATTTAAATTTTATTTACAATGTGGCCAACATCATTAACATGTAACCGTTCGACCAAAGTATATCTAATACATAAATATCAGAGGGCCTAGACAAGCTGCATCGCTTCCTAGCGATTCTATTTCTTTAACCGCTAACGATTAATATTCGTTCTCGTTGATCGCGTGATATATCGCTTAGTTTCAATCTCATACATTTTTTATATTTCTTTCAGCGTCGCCGAACGTAGAATGAATGTTACCTTGTCTACTTTCGGCTCGACCGTTTATTAATTATTTTTTAGTCCATATATTTGGCAGGTATGAGAATAGGTCGTAAAGATTTTTTCATTCTCCTACCCCCACCCCCCCATTAAATGGCAGTACTATGTTTGCCTGTCAACTAGTAAGAATGTTGTATGAATTGTATGACTTTATCAATCGACGCGCGCGCGTGCCGTTGCCTCATAGTATAGAACATAGAAGTAATATGTCCTGACGTAGTACATATTACTTCTATGGTATAGAGATAGACATGAATAAGCAATCCTTTATCGTATCTATCGACATACCCATTACACATAAACATTGAAGTTATCGCAAAAGCTATCTGTTCCAGACAATATCATATGTACGATATATGACAGATTATATGTAAATACATAAGTAAGCATGTGGAGATTATCGGCTTTTATCTTATCCGACTCCTTGCCTAACTACATTAAAACTGCCATATTTACAATTTTTTCGTTGGTCGGTGACATATGGTCGGAGGTGACATTTAATAGTTACGCCTTAACACAATGTTGTTTGGTGAGAATATATTTTGTAAATTTATATGCAAAATGTATATAGGTACTTTGACGCTTAGCGAAACAGAAATGTAAATTACTATTGCTATTATACAGTTTTTTTATGTACAAATTCATCTCAAATACGTAGTTTTTTCCGGATTTTATGGGTGAATGTGACATCAATAAGAAAAAAGTTAAAAATTTACTTTTGAGACAACTACATCCTCACTTACAACCGTCTATAATTTGAAATGGCAAAATTCGACCCTGGTATAAATAGTAGATTGTTTTATACAAGGGGCTAAAATGACTCGTAAATATACAAGGTAGTTTTACTCCCGACCTTTAGCGAGGGAGGGAATAGAAACCGAGTTATAACAGGTTTTAGCGTCGTGTGTTACACTCTACTTTTCACTGCGTTTGAGAGATAATAAAATAATCCAAACCTTTGTTTTCTGTAGCCGCAACGCAATACACGCATTCAACCAAAGAGATAGATGCTTTTAGTTCCATTTTCAAAAACACTTGAACGCACAAATCATGTTGGCTATAGTAATGCAACCTGAGTTTCAAACCTAACGAAAATCTTTTCTTTTTTGATAGCAATGTTTGTGACTTACCAACACAAAAAGAAACTTTATTATAATTTAAAATTTATATAAATACTTTATTTAAATTACGAGCAAGAGGAGTGAAAATATTACTATAGTATGTTTTATACTGAGCGATAGAAGCTACTAACATAGCAACACTTTGTTAAGAAAGCATAAATTCAGACAGTACAATTTTGCCAGACAGTTTTTTGCTTATTTGTTTTATCAAGGTTAATTCTGTTCTCGCTTGCCAACACATTGACCTTGACCATATAAATTTGTAACAGCATTAGGCGTTGGCCGTGTTGCGGCAAATGATGCGGAAATGTCTCACCAAGTTTCTGCTATTATCTGGTGAAATCTGCTTTCTATTGACGCAATGGAATGGATTACATTTTTGATGATGCGATGGAATATACTGACACACACACTTATAAATGATACGTTCTACCATAAATTATAGTAATTAAGATCGCTAATTTATGTGTGGTGATTCGTAATTATAGCCGTGATACATCTGTATGGTTTAAGTATTATCAGCCCAATACGCCCCCATTGCTGGGACAAGGGCCTTCTTTACAGAGAGGAGTGTTGGCCATGGTTAACCACGCTGGTCTATGCGGTTGGCGAATAGGCTATTGGCCAGTCCAATGTTGAAGTTCCCAGGCTACCCAAGGGCCTCCGACGGATCCGACACGACCTACAAGAGTGTTATCCCAAGATAGCGACCAGGACGGACGAAGCACGATAGCGATCTGTTGGAAATACCAGTAACAGGTCCACCCTAGGTTTGTGAGTGATAAGTGTGCGAGAGCGCATCTTGTGGAGCAAGGACGGGGGTCTATAAATGATTGTTAATTTTTAAACGACTTCAAAAAAGAAGGAGGTTCTCAAATCGACCCGTATGTTTTTTATTATTGTTACCGCATAACTTCGACGGGGTGAACCGATTTTGATCGTTCTTTTTTAATTTGAAAGCTGGTGCTTCCCGTGTGGTCTCATTTATTTAGATGTTTTCGCGGATAACTTCGTCGTTTATGGACCTATTTTGATGATTCTCTGTTTGTTTGATAGAGTATACTTCCGTGGTGGTCCCATTTAAATTTCATCAAATTTGTCGATAATTTTATCGGACTAGTGGTTTTTGAGTTACACTCCAATAACTGAAAAATGCGTGCTTACACCTAGACGATATTATAGTAGCGGGTGAAGACATCGGTGAACATACCTACACCACAATGGCAATTGATTCTATGAGTAACAAAAGTCACTAAAAAGACTGGAAAAAAAATGTGTATCAAAAATTGAACCGACTTCAACACTCAAAAGTGTGAAATAACTTGTCGAAGTCGGTACCATGAGCACAATATTTTTATATAAGTTACTTTTGAACTATCCGTTAGTGCACTAAAAGCTACTAAAAGCCGTAGTGCATCTGTAGAGCACATGTGCTCTACAGATGCACTACGGCTTTTAAACAAATTACAAATCACATTTGTAGACTTTTAAATTTACATTCTTCCGGTGTAAAACACAGTTCAAGCTCATTTGTCGTCACAGCGAGATTTATTGTAAAATGTAAATTTGGTTGCTTCATTATATTTATTCACTAATATAAACAATAAATTAGCAAATGAAATCAAATTTTGTCCAATCAGAATTAATCTTCATGAACTCATATTACAAGTGGGAATTTTAAAGTTTATGACATGAAGGATATCCTAGAAAAATAGGCTGTAAAGACTCATCATTATCTATTTATCAAATGATGAAGCCTTAACTTACATCATTACTGCTTTCTCTAGAAAATGATATGTCTTGGAATAATAAAGTCTTCTCGTGTATATTATATTACCATAGTACAGGCTCTGCCTAGTTTAGGACCTGAAGACCTTGTGTGAATGTTGTCCCATATTATTATTATTCATCATAACGACTCCGGTAATGTGGGGCAAAACGAACCGCGTTTGTGGCATCGTAAAATTCAAATTACATTTGATATTTCTGACCTCGTCATGACGAATCTTGATTATGTCAGTTCAGTTACGTAGATACTAACCAAATTATATGCAATATATTAGTAAGTTCTACTTCTGTTGGAGTATTAACTCATAATATGCATATAAATGTCGAATTGTCGCAACTCCCTCAGGATAAACCCGGGAAGTGGATTAATAATAAGTTTATAGCTGAGGAGAAAGAAAAAACCCAGGAAGCGACAGGAATTTATTGATTACTGGGTCGTGAGTCACATTGCATTGAGTAGGGGTGGTAAGACGTGATGAGTGGCAGCGGGCACTTAGCTTCGGCCAAGGTGTTTGTGCACGCGGAAGCGGCGGCGGTAGATTGTGGTGAAGGGGCCACGTGTCTCCCGGTGTGGTGGTCCTGGGTAAGGGCGCTGCTCGCACTGAAGCGGTGCAGTTGAGCGGGTCGCGTCGACACGTGGTCGCAAGGTAGGCGCACGAGTCACGAGGTAGTGTGCCGGAACACGTGGTTTGTGTCTGGCCGAGAGGGTGACCACGCCCAAGCAGATTGCAGGCCCAAGTAGTGCTAGGAACGTGCCAAGCCCAAGAACCCTGGAAGGTAACAAGCACCACGTGGTGAGCACGCGTTGCTACGTGCCGACCGCCAACTTCCCGCGTGCGGGACGGAGCCTACTAAGGCCCGCTGGAGGTTGACGGTAGCCGAATTTACAGTAAAAGGAATATTGTCAGAAGGGTTGAAGTTACAGTAACATTTAGGAAAGAGTGAAGTTACAGTTATATTTAAAAAATAATTGCTACAATTACAAGGTAGGTTACAGTCGCGCTAACAGAATATAAATGGTGGTGAAAGGTTTACATACACACGTTGAAAAGAACACAAACTACAGTAAACACATACACATAAATTTAGAATAGATCACCAAGCCGCTTACCCGAGATGGGGAAATGAGACGCGATATTAAAAGTTGTGCAGAGCGGTCGCGACTTCAGGCGTCTAGCTGCGATGCGAAGAAAAGAAGGAACACGCGCAGTGCCGCGGTATATAAGCAAAAAAGGTGGGGGGCAGGGAAGGACGAGGTCGACCATCCTCGAAGGCGCGGCAGCTAGTAGCGCGGATCGATAATGGTAACCATTTTCGATCACGCTGCCCTCTTTGTCGCTGAAGCTGGGTTCTAGCGCGGTATATTTAAATTATGTTCAAAAGATTAAGGTACTTTTCGGCTATAAAAACGAATTGCTACAGAATATGTCATACCTTTTCATCAGCTTTCCTCTTATTTTCTTGGCATCATTACACTTTAAATGTATATCATGAAGTGCACGTTTGCATATCAAAGTCATCCATTTAATTCGGAATATCTCCATGTTACGTTATAAGTTAAAGAGTTGTACATAATATTCATTTCACTTATGATTTTAAGAAAGATGACAAGCCCTTGCTTATAGTGAATATAACAAGGTCTTGTCATTTAAAAAAATTACAGACCCATTTCGCTCTTGAGCTATGTTTACATGTTGTTTTCAAGAGTCTTCGCGAATCGTCTCTAGCGTAAGTTTGATAGTCAGCCTCCCGAACAAGCCGGTTTCCGAAGAGGCTTTACAGCACCATAGACCACATCCATACGATTCGTTAAGTTTTACAAAATACCGAAACTTGCTATTTTATTTAGCGTTTGTAGAGACAGCCTTTGATTCGATCGAGTCAATGGGCAGTGCTAGTCTCTCCAGCGCGGTGCCGTATTGACTGTCGGTATATCGAAGTGTTAAAATGATTGATGATAACTGCTAATTAAGCCACTACGTCATGTCATGAGTCATGATAACCCAATGTATTAGTAATTTGAAATGGTAGTGGACATAGCAGAAAAACTCGATGGGGTAGAAAGGTCATTTAATGGAGACTACGGACTGGCAAGCTCAGCTTAGGACGTCATTCATTTATTATGGTAACATTGTTACCATTTTTTCGAATAAGGAATATTGATTGATTGATTATTCATTTCCATTGATATTATAATTCATAGTTTTCTGGTTGTTCTTTTGTTCAAATAAATGTTTTCATTTCATTACACTGGTAACTAACGAATGGTTACCAAAACATTATACATACTCGACAATTCTAAGTGTTGATGCCGGATACGACGTGTAAATACAGCGGCTCCCCTTTGCTTGCATGGGAGAATAACATAATTTCCTATTATTAAATACATTACCGATAACAGTTATAGGGGGTTTTGTGTAGGGGCTTTTGTATTCTACTTCCTATACTGGTGATAAATTATAACTTAGCGACTCGTATTTATTTATTATAATATATGTAAATCTTAGATATGCAGATGCAGACTAGCTTGAAAATAAAATAGTGCTTGCATTATT
Organism: Apeira syringaria; assembly: GCA_934044485.1. Taxonomy (NCBI): domain Eukaryota; kingdom Metazoa; phylum Arthropoda; class Insecta; order Lepidoptera; family Geometridae; genus Apeira; species Apeira syringaria. Next base: position 27,565,577 of record OW203655.1, read on the forward strand.
AGATATACTGTAGTATACTGTTGTTGTTGGTATATTATAAAAATATGATTTTATAGCATAGGTATTTGAAATCCACAAATAAATGATTCATAACGGAAGTAGCTGTAACTCATTTTTTTATTTTATTTTATGGTTAACCAACAGTTATAATATTTGTACATACAATCATTTGCATCATAGCCGATGCTGATCGCTTACCATCAGGCGAACTATCTGCTTTTGCCATCTATTGCATAATAAAAGTAAATATCTGCCTGCCGAGTTGAGCAATGAATATAGTTATGCTCGCGAAAATTCAAATAAAAACTACTATTTTTGATGATAACTACCTAGCACAAGTAGGTACCAGATAAAGATGTCTGGTTACAGGCCGCTTCTAACCGGTTCAGTACCGGTACGAGTTAACAAGTGCGAATCGCCAAATCAAAGTTCCAAAATAGACCAAACGAATTGGAATGCTTAATTGAACGCGTTGAAGATATTTGTATAGTGTCGCATCTCACGATCCATTTAGTATATTGTTTGTAAAATAATCTCATTTACTAGATTGAGGTGAATGGGTAAGTATATAAATATGTATATACAATACTAGCCAACCCGTGCCCAGCGGGTTGGCTCGCTGGGCGTCCTGGATCCTTAATTTGTTCTGTTGATGAATTTATCCTTATGTCTGAGGATCATGAACTCCTCCATCTATGATCTTTCTCCGAATCATATCACGCCATCTTCTCGGTGCCCGGCTATATGCAATACATCGTGGGCAGATGTGTCCAGCGTGCCAATTCTGTCATTTGTTAAGACCAGCAATTGAAAAACAATGCAATGGTTATTAAAATGTAATCGTAAATACACTTGTCTGCAACGTGATAAAATTAAATCTAGAATCTTGCTTATCATGTTTCTTAATATAAGAAAATAGTGCTCTGTCAAGGTCATGTAGTCGCCTCCATATCCTAAATTGCCTAGATGCTCTAATAGGCTTACGACGGTCTTGGATAATACATTACACGAGAAAATAAAAAGAAACTACGTACTAGAATTAATATTGTTAACATAATATTTACCATTTAATATATTTTATTTGTTTTCTTTGCTCGATATTCCGGCACAGTTGCACTTTGTCGGTAGTTGTTTTTTAAGAACAGACAATTTTTTTCTTTTCTACCAAAGTACTAATCGACCAAAGACAACCATTTATAGGTACTTGTCCTGCTATATAAATTATTGAAATTTCAAAGTAACACGACACTACATTTGATATCTTCACGTCGATCGATGCTCAAATCATTTGTATATTTGTTCATACAAAAATACTAAAACAGCGATAAAAAATGGGGTCAGGGTAAGAGGGTAAATATTTACGACCTATTCTCAGACCTACCAAATATACACTAAAGTTTTATAAAAATAAGGCTATCCATTTCGGAGGGTTAAAAAAAAAATTGTGACATGAGTTTTATATGTATATATATATTTTACTTATTATAAACTTACGTTTGACCACTGTCTCACCTGATGTTAAGTGACAACGCGGTGTAAGGTGTTGCATGTAAACTTAGAAAGAACCGCGACTTGAAGACTCCGGGGTTGTACCTATCGGAGAACACAGACTGCGGCAGTGAGTTCCACTCCCGGGCAGTACGCATTATAAACGTGGAAGCAAAACGCTTCGTGCGTAACAGTGGCATATCTACCATGTAGCGGTAGCGAATAGTATAATAAATCATAATAAAATATATATATATAAGCTTACCTACCTATTTGGTATAACGTTAGGGTCATTCACTTCTCAAATTACATCACATTTTATCTTTTGACAAATCTTTCGAGACAGATTATGTTATCGCGCTTCTAGGCGAATTCTTATCTCTGTGTCTGAGCCGCTTTATAAAATCCCACTGATATTATAAATGTGAAAGCTACGATGGATGGATGGATGGATGTTTGTTACTCAATCACGTCAGAACGGCTGAACGGAACTAGATGAAATTTGGTAAGCTTATACCCTGGATTAACACAAGCTTATTTTCATCATCACCTTTTTTCATCACCACGTGGGTAAACCGCGGGGCGCAGCTAGTAAGTAATGAAAGGTACAAGCAATGTAATCTGCACACTGTTGCATCTATTTTAAAACGTTTAAAAAATATCTTCTTCTTATTCGAATTGGGGGTGTAGGGTCTTGAACTAGAGTCCCACTTGGGGTGTTTCGCCCATTTACCCCCACAGCCGCTACCCAAACCACGGAGCATGGTTCTGAGTCGCTGGCATAGCTGCTCCAGTGGTGCATGCTGTAGTTCCAGAGACATGATTCTTATATTTTCTTTTAAAAATACCTATTTACGTACATTTTCGCACTCCCGACATTGTTTAGCTAGAACTTGGCGAGTTGCCATTCGAGTGATCCCCGACATGACTTGAGCTGATATCAGAGCAGACGTGGCGTATGTTTGTTAACCCACTTCAAAAAAATGTCATGTTTATATTTATTTTATGTATGTTCTTGAATAATTCCGTCAGTATAAGTATCACGTACCAGGAGGTAAGCAGTAGCGCCTTCTGAGGATCGGAAATCATACTGCGCTCGCCAACCCGCCTGCAAAGCGTGGCGAGTATTGGCAAATCCCCCCCTATAATATGGAATATGTCCAGCAGTGGAAGCACATGGCTGAGAGAAGAAGAAGAAGAATAAATTTTGTAAAACACTTCTTAATGCAACTACAATATAATTTTTATTTAAATGTGTCGGACAAATCTTATAAAATAATCAACGAAATGGTTGTCGTGTTTTATAAGGTATCAAGAAAATGTTAAGGAAATAATAGTATTTTTGTATACGTTACTTTTTAAAGTGCATAAACTCGGTTTGTGCCGATGATAGCTCAGCGGTGGGAGCTTCGCCTGTCAAACTGACGGACGCTGGTTCTATCCCCACCAACGGCAAGAGCTTACAGTGCAGGTAACACCGTTATCGAATTCCCAGCATGGTGGTACGGAACTTCGAGTACCTGTCTGGTAGTAGTAATACATAGTATATATAAGTTATATATATATATATATAACTAATAGGCGTTATTTCACACATTTCACCTCTACCTGCATGTACATACAGATACGCATCAACTTACACACCATAACATGGTGATGGTGGCGGTCAAACGCTTGCCTATTTAGTAAAAAAAAAACTATCGGCATACAAGACCATGTATTGGCTTAATTATTCTCTTATGATTTAAGAGTATGTAATATACCGCCAATGGCAGTATTATCATAGTTTTGCTCTTCTTCTACTTTTTGAGCACTTTTTATTTATGAGTCGTACCAGGTGGCTTAAGAGTCATTATAAGGTCGAAGAGTCGACCCAGACAGTGCTAACGATGTCTCGTGATAATCGTTCCGGCGGCCCAAGATACAGGCCCCCGTGCCTAGTTGGGAAACATTAGAAATTATGCTGAACAATATTATGTAAATGTTCTGCAAAAGTACTAAAAACTACAAATGTGTAATGTGTTCAAATTTACTTCAATACTCTACTCTGCAATCATAATTATTTGGCTCTGGAAATACATATTTTTTTTACGTACTAGCGGTCCGCTCCGGCTTCGACGGGTATAAAATTTGAAAATTAATAATTATAAGGATCTTTATATTTTTTTGAAAAGATAATGCCTATGTTACTCAGGGTGAATGAAGCTTTTTAATGGTGAAATAATTTTTAAAATCGGTCCAGTACTTTTTGAACCAATTCTTTACAAACATACTTACATACAAATCTTTCACCTTTATAATATTAGTATAGATTAATTTCTTATTATTAAATACATCAAGACTCAATAAATTTAGTATAATTACTCGTAGAATCCAAGTCTGGATTGCGTCAGGGTTTCAATTAGTTTATTTAGGCCTTGTTCTATTTGCACGCAATACGGAAGGCTATTATTAGTCACGGTTACAGACGGACACACCTCTACAAGCGACGTTAACGTATAAGTAGGGACACTCACAAACACACCGGATAGGATAGGTGAAGTAAGGATGGGTGAAATAGCGACAGGTTACAGCATAAGATCTAATCCGTCCGCAATGACGGTAACAATCCGTGTTAGCATTTGTCATATTTCTAATAATTTTGTGAAGCATGCTTTGAAAGTTTTTAATGTGTAACGTTGAAATTAATGCATTTAAAAGATAAAATGAAAGTGAGCTATGGCAGTGTTGATTACGTTATAGTAAAATTTATGGTAAAAAAAAGAAGACCGGTATGCTGCAATTTGTTCATATTATCATGGAGAAGAAGGAAAACTGACTGTTACGACGACTTTATGAACTGCCAATAAATAATTAATAATTATTAGACACGAATAATTAATAATTATTTATTCGTATCGTGGCATCGAATTTGCGCAATCGGAAGGCTGTATATATGTTGTGAATTTGACACGAAGATAATTTTCTTTGTAACAATATTTTTAGTTATCAAAGAATATTATCTATATCTAAAATAATATTATAGAAGGAAAGATTTGTAATTATGTAACGTATAAACTCAAAAAGTACAGGACCGATTTCAAAAATTCTTTCACCATTAGGATTTTGCATTACCCCTGAGTAACATACAATACATTTTATTTTGGGCAAGAAAAAAGTAGATATCCTCACTAACACTTCAGTCATGTAATCAATATTAATATTATACAGTATTAACCGTACTGGTTTAACACTCAGAAGCAAGGACTTTGAATCAAAAACACTCTTTGTGAACTTGAAAATCAGCTTTATTGCTTTAGTTGCTATTGCTATATATATTTAGAGGTACAATCTTACTTAACAAAGCCTACAGCGGCACGATACAAGTTACTCAGACAAAAGTCGGAAAACGAATGGCGGCATACTTCCAAAATGCGTTGCCTGTTCGCTTACCCCCCACTGTTATACTCTTGCTTGTGATTGGTCAAGTCCTCTTGAACCAATCACAAGCAAGCCGTCGAAGTCTCGACCGATCATACGAAATCAATACAATCTACTTTAAATCTTACAACTTTATAAAAATGAACGTAGTTAGTCGAAAAATATATAAATAACTAAGATATAATTTAGATAATTATCTATTATACCGTTGCTTATCCTTGTCCTGTTACCTACTCTTTATTCATTACACATTCAAGGCCCTGTACCAGAAATTCACTCCAATCTTAGTATACCTATTCTAAACCCGTGACGACCATTCAAACACAACTTGCGACTGCATCAGACACTTTTTAGACCAATTCAAAAGTATTGCTAAATGTAGTCAAGCCCTACACGAGTAAATAGTTCAAGTAATCCGTACGTTCTAAGAATTAGACTTCATGCTCGATCTAATAACGATACTTCCCGCTCGTTTGACAACGACAGTTCATGGGGCGGAACCCGCCACGCGCCATAAATTAGTATTCACATCGGTTAAAACCATGTTTTGAACATTAAACCACAACAACTGTCTTTTTAGGACATGGCTACACCTGACCCTGAACTTTAAATCTCCCGATTAAGCTACTTCAGCCGGAAGTAATATGAACATGATGAAGTAATGTTTCGTAGTAAGAACAATGAGATTAAATATAAGAAACTATTTAGTTCACGCTTCATTCGATTTGATACAAGTAAAGCTACCCCTTTCCTGTTTATAGCGCGTCCGACCTTATCGCACAAGTGCCCTTTCAATTTAAGAATGCATATCTAATAAATACACTCGCGCATATTTATGTCCAACGCAATAGTTCTAACAACGTGAGTAGTCTTTATTCCCTGTCTTCGTATTCTCCATTATACATTACACAATATGTATAGAATTTTTCAGTTAAGACGTTACAAAGCTGAATAAGTTTTGACATTTTGAAGTTGATATTCATCTACCGCGTAGATAGAGGATTTATCCATGATCCACCGGTTCATTAGTTCGTAACTTTCTGTCATTGTGACATTATCTTTTTTTTTTAAATGACACGACACTAATAATATCTACTTTAAATAATACTGAGACGATATAACCCTGTCCTTTTATTTAATAATGATAACACATTGAATGCTTCGAAGAGGGATTTCAAAATACCAAAACGGTGTGTAAGAGCCATAAGCAAGGCATGGTATCTGGGCGGTTGCGAGCAGTTATTTGGTCATTGTAATAGTCTCTCACTTCCATGTATGTACATTAGGGATTTATGCATATTTGTAAAAACTCATCTTAAGTTTTTTCAAGAACGAAATGAAATTATTCCAAGACAGAGACGAACATCAAGTTTACAAGCCTATGTTATACCAATCTCCTTGTCATAAAAGTATTTACATTACTATGCATACGCATTGCGACATTTAACAAATTACCGAACGACCTAAAATACTTGAACGGTAATCTTTTTAGGTCTAAATTAAACAGATGGCTGGCGGAAAATGTTTTTATAATGTGGAGGAATATTTGGTCTACTTATGAGAGTTTTATGTAAATGTAAATTTATTTCTACGTTTAATAATAATAAGAAATAATTTTAAATTCTACATTAATTAGATATTGTTGACAATTGAAATTCTTGTAACATTTTATACTATTTGCACGCCTGCTTGCAGGCTGAATACATAGATCTAATATATATATACTTTTAAGACCTTTATATGAAATAATGTATTCTCGCAAATAAACATTTGATTTGATCCTCTACAGCCACAGTTTTTAACAAACAGGAAAATCCCATTAATTATCTCTATTTGACATTTAAGGTAAATCCCGATTAATCTTAATGGACACATCGCGCGCGCAGCCTTTGCATGAGCCACGGGAAGCAATGGTTCCAAATACGAAATACTTGATAACTCATATTAGATTCCTTCTTATTATTTAATTTCATGTAGGATCGTATTCATTTTATGGATTCGGGAGTTCTTAAGTAGACTTATTACAAACTGGGACTCAACGTCGTAGGACATCTGAATTTCGAATTTCTAATCAAATCTAAAAAAACCCTCAATACACACAATATATCACACATTCGACTCGACATATTGCTATCCAGCACGCACAATAACAAACATAACGCCTTAACTCTGTACTGTCACAAGCACACACATCGCTTCATACCTACTTATTATCTGAACTCGCTAATCACTATAGCTACCTAAAGTATACCAACGTGTAACGACTTGTAAGACCCAAGAATAAGTTCCCTTCACTAATAAAAATTTCAACGGTACCTCTACCCTTGACGTTAACACAACGTAAACTAATCACGGCTCTTTATCTGTACAGTATAATCACCGAACTCAAACGTTACAATCTTTTCCTTCATACCAAATCGCAATATTTTAAGTCGGCTTATAGTAAGCACAACACATAGTTACACTATTCATTAGAGACAAACGTTTAGCGACTGAATCAATTAAAAAAAACATTACTGATGAATAGATTTTGTATAGATACGACTTATCGCTGGCTTGACTTCGCCTATTGCGCCCCACCATGCTATTCATTACATATCTGCTTTACAGTAGTTCATACGCATTGACTAAAGCACACTCATAGGACAATGGTCGTTAACCAACTGTCACGACGCTTCTTCATTTCTTTACTAGAAGAACCTATCCCTTGGTAGGCAATAATAAAAGTGTCCGAATATTATTTTTACAGTCTATGTAACTCATGAATGCTTCGATTACAACCAACACCTACATTGTACAAATTTTGGTACATTTGTTTAAGATATCTTGTATAGTCGCGACAGTTACGTGCTATTCGAAAGAAACACACACACTTGTACACGTTAAAGGTTTCTCGGAAAACAATTTACCCAAAATGAACTGTTAATAGTTTTCTAATTTCGGCAATCGTTCAATTACGTAGTCAAGGGTAGCCGAGTACTTTAATATGTATGCTAAATGCATATTTATACAAAAAATATATAACTACCCGAGTTCATTGCAATATCTACATGAATTACACCTACATATAAATATTTAAAACAAAATACCGACATGAGGATATTCTGACAATGCGACTACAAAAACAAAATGAGTTGACACCATGAACCTTTTCTAGGTTCGTGGTTGACACATACACGACTAATTGTAAGCAGTTACTCTATAAGTTATTCATTAAAGCCAATTAGTCCTTGATCATAAGAATAAGATGTATTTCGTTACATAGGTAAGTGTTTGATTAATGAGGGTTTTTGGTGCACATAAAGAAGATCAACACTTAAGTTGAATGAGGGGAAAATCTTTTAAAACATGGGTTTTTTGATAACTTTTTGAAAGTATTCAGCGAACTAGTCTCTTTGATATCTTATGGCAGTCCATTTGGTTGAAGATGAGAACATTATTATTATTATACCTATGAAATGTTACATTTACCTGGAATAAGCGACTTGAAAATTATTATTTTTACCAATAAATATCTGTTTCTCTATTTGTTATTAAGCAATTACCTTCAATCGTAAGTAAATAAATCTTCATGCGATCAGCGCATATCATTTCAAGAAGAATACAGTGTCATCGACTTATACACACTTAGTTTAAATAGTTAATAAATGGTTTGCGAAATCATGCGCCTTCTTAATACCTATGGTCCAGCCAAGGACATTAGACTTAGTACATTGGATTAATCTCACTTGGTTAGCAAGCCGCTTAGCCACATGGGTGTTGAAGCTGCATAGTTTGTGTAGCCGACAGTCCGGCCCCCAAGGCGCCCGCTGTGCCGTCAGCTCCAACGCGTGCCTATGATGAGCAGACACCCGGCGCTAATTCACCGCGCCAAAACAGCATGCGTTCAGCGGCCGGCTGCTCGTGTACCAGGTGAACCCGCCTTCAGCTTCAACACGTGCCGATGAGAAGCGGGCACCCGGCACCCATTCGCCGGGAACTTGTCCTTCTTGAAAAGCGTGACCGGAGACGAGACCGACTAATCGTCAGTCGCGATTGTCTTCCTCTCGAACGCCTGGACCGCGACCGACGATGACGGCTGCCACGGCTGCCGTGACCGCGTACGCCTTCCACCACTGCGTCGGCGTCATGAGTTGCGTCATGACATTTTAGCGGCGGAGTCAGCGTCACGCGAGAGGTTCGCCTTGGTTCGTCACGTCCTTATAAAGAGCTAATCCTTTGCTCATCCATGCCTCGCGATTTCAACATGTGAAAAAAAAAAGAAACACCCGAGTTAATAAACCGCGCTATATTAGACAAGACTTTAAAAGATTTTTATTGACCTGCACATACTTTGTTATAGACCATCAAACATGTCAATATCCAGGGGGTACCCTGGCAAGATTAACATGCCTGACTAACCATATAAACCTCCGGACTGTCTCCGTAACGGTAAATATAGTTCGGTCGTGAAGTTTTTCAAATAGGACAGTCGAATCATTTAAAGAGGGTATACATATAGGATACACATGCATTGTTGTAGACCATCAAACATGTTCATCTCCAGGGGGTACCCTGGCAAGATTAACATGCCTGACTAACCATATAAACCTCCGGACTGTCTCCGTAACGGTAAATATAGTTCGGTCGTGAACTTTTTCAAATAGGACAATCGAATCATTTAAAGAGGGTAAACGTATAGAATGCACATCGAAAAGAAAAATTCAATTAATTGAGCAAAGAACACTTACGTTTCTTTTTCGATCCTTGTGTGGGCACTAAGTTGCTATCCCACTTCTGAGATATTAACCGTACTGGTTTAACACTCAGAAGCAAGGACTTTGAATCAAAAACACTCTTTGTGAACTTGAAAATCAGCTTTATTGCTTTAGTTGCTATTGCTATATATATTTAGAGGTACAATCTTACTTAACAAAGCCTACAGCGGCACGATACAAGTTACTCAGACAAAAGTCGGAAAACGAATGGCGGCATACTTCCAAAATGCGTTGCCTGTTCGCTTACCCCCCACTGTTATACTCTTGCTTGTGATTGGTCAAGTCCTCTTGAACCAATCACAAGCAAGCCGTCGAAGTCTCGACCGATCATACGAAATCAATACAATCTACTTTAAATCTTACAACTTTATAAAAATGAACGTAGTTAGTCGAAAAATATATAAATAACTAAGATATAATTTAGATAATTATAACAACAGCAAGATTTTTATGCTTATTGATACTAGCTGTGCGTTTTGCGAATGCGAAATAAAATCTGGCATTGTAACTCATGAGCGATTTGTCTTGGCTCCGTTATTGTTATTTTATTCGTGTGATTATTAATTATTGCAAAGACAAAAGCTTAGTACATTTAATATTTTCTGGAAGATATATTTTTACCGCAAAAGTTTGCGTTTACGGCGAATGTCTTTCTATAAATGTATTTTATGATGGATTTGTGACATTTTTGGTAGCTTTTAGATGATCTGGGAGGACTTAAGTAGATTTGCCGTAGGTTGGTACAAATCGGAAGGATATTGAACTTATTTAGACTATATGTGACATTTAGCATTACTTTTATTTTTAACCGCCGACACAATAAGGGATGTTTTAAGTTTGACCACTACGTGTGTGTGTCTGTTGGTGTGATATATTTAAAGGCAGGTTTTCTAGCGGTGGTTTATTAACATATTATAAGGAGATTAACAGATTTAGACTAAGTTTATCTGTTTGAAAGGTGTCTCAGCGGAGTGAGTGTTATTAAATATGTGTCAAGTACTGATTCGGGGATTACTTTACATTTTAATTTTTTTTATAACTTACATAATAATGTATCGAACCAACACGTGACTATAACGGTGGTATTTATCTTGCATAAAGAATAAGCATTACGATTCAACGTGGGAATGACGCCAGCTTTTTGGGAACTATAACACCACTTTACCTTTTTATTTGTGTCTGTCTCTGCTACAAGAATATGAACATGTAATTAATTAAATAATATTTTATTTAATGTTACATGTTCATCTTGATTAAAATTTAATCAAATAATAACTCATACCATAAGGCTGTGCTAATAATATCTTATGATCTTAAATCAGCTCATATTTTCTACAGGACAATAAGCCTTTTCAGAACAGACAATTTCTTCATACCGTATCGATGGTTTGACCACTATCTCTATTGATCGTCAGTGACGATGTGGTCGAAGAATGCTTTCTGGTACTCAAGGACTGCTGCCTGAACGCGGTATGTCTTTGGTGACAGATTTTCAAACTTAAGAGTTAACTGTTAGCTAGCGAGTCGGGTACTCGAAAGTACCCGCCTGGCAATGCTGGAAATTTGATAACGGTAATACCTTCAGCGGAAGCTCAAGGCGTTAGTGAGGATTGAACCAGCATCCATCAGTTTGACAGCCGACGCTCCCACCGCCGAGCTATCATCCCTTCAAAATCCTAGTAAATAAAATAATGTGTCTTGTATAATTATTAGTTATTACTTGCTGTGCTGTGATGTGTGTGAATAAATGAATTTTCTTGTTCTTCTTATAATATTTATTTATTTGTAATGAAATACTTGCTCCACTTACGGTTGTTTACCAAATCGCACAACAACTCACGCACATGAACATATTTACATATTCTCATTATCCTATAGCTTACCATATAAAATCAATACATACAACACATATATCTAAACATACCTTAAATTTAGTATGGAAGATATCTATCTAGATCAGGTTCTTGAGCAGTCAAGCTATTCTCGAGACACATGTTAAGGCTGGCGCCACGGCTTATTCGGCGGAGCAATTGAAACGGCGAAAATATGCTAACCTAGGTTACATATTTGAACCATTTAAAGTCGAGACATTGGGCCCATAGGGAACGGGAGCTCATCGGATTTCCCAAAACTTATCAGAGCGTTTGATCGATGCGATGCGTGACCAAAATGCTGGCACATATTTGGCTCAACGAATCAGCATTGCAATTCAATCTGGCAACGCTGCTAGTATTCTGGGCACGCTGCCAGCCGGTTGCGGGTTAGAGCATTTGAATTATCTATAGGCTACTAATAGCTAGTGGATTGCTCAAATGTTATTATAGTAGCTGCAGTATTGTAATTAGTTATTGGTATTTTATTTTATATTAATAAAGTTGATTGATTTGATGTACCTACATCAAGCTATTCATTAATGTAACTGTATGAGCCGTAGGTGCATATTGAGCTGTCTGTGTGCGCACTGGCGGGGCTGATAGTGTGCGTCGTGTGCTTGCCGTACGTTGTGTTCGTAGCCGGTTCCGGTACAAATAGCGAAAACCGCGCCAGAGTTGTAGGATTATCTACCTTATAGTTGAGTAGCATAGCAGGTAATAGTGGAGCATTATCGTACACTTACGCCTAAGCTCTACAGTATTGATCCCTAAGGTATGGTATGGTAGGGACCATTCCTGCCACAAATAGAGATGGATTCATGTAAGGGTAATAACCGTATATTCTTTTGTAAAGATAACTTATTCTATCATTACTTCTGCTCGTGGATCCCAAATTATAGAGCTGTATTCTAATTTACTTCTCACATAGCCATAGTAAAGAGTAATTATAGTGGCTCGGTCGTTAAACCTAGAGGCCTGCCTCATGAAAAAACGCAGGGATTTATAGGCTCGTCCACACACATCGATGATGTCATTGTTGAATCCATTATCAGTCCAAAGACTCGGATGTTCCAGAGGGACTGGTTGTATTTTATATGTGAACGAAATTGGCGAGCGAGCACGAGTGAAGGTGATACACTTGCGTTTTGATATGTAGAGATCCAGATGGTTGCATTCGAGATCCAGATGGTTGCATTCGAGATCCAGGTGGTTGCATTCACTCTACGCGAGAACGCTTTCAATATCCCTCTGTAACGCCTCGCAATCAGCGGCACCGTGTATTTCCGAGAAAGGTTTCAGATCATCTGCGAACACATTTAGCCGTTTTGACGACATTCGGAAGTCGTTTATCATTATCAAGAACTGAGTAGGTTCTAGTGTACTGCCCTGACCGACGACGCCGGAATAGGTGTAATAAGACTCAGAGCGGTAGCCTGACATTTGCATACACTGAATACGGTTGGCAAAATAACCACTAATTTTTCAAATTAATTTGAAGTATATCCAATTGCTGATTTTTTTAAAGTAATTTGTATTGTCTACATAATCAAACGCTTTTTTTGGGTAAAAGTAAGAAGTATCCATTTGCGTAACTGTATAATTAATAAAATGCTATATGACTAGTTACAGTAGATCTGCCAGCCCTGAATCTCTGTTGTGCATTACTATAAGTTGCGTATTGACCTGCCTGGTAATATGGCGGTTCACCATTGACTCAAATACTTTTGCGAATCTTGAAAGAATAGATATAGCCCTAAAGTTTTCTACATTAGATCTAGGGCTATTCTTGGGAATAGGAACTACTTTCGAAACTTTCCACTTAGATGGGTAGGATGCGGTATTTAGAGCTAAATTAAATATATACAACAATGGACTTTTAAATACTACGTAGCCATCCTTTATAACAAATGAAGGTATTCCATCAGGCCCGATGGACGTATGAGTTTAAAGTTTTTTAATTGCAAAATGTAAGTCAGATGCGCAAATACTATCTAAAGTAACGCGGGAAGAGCAGAACTGGCTCGCTGTTTCCTGTTCAGCTTTTTCAGATGATAGTATAGGTGGATTTGCCAAAAATACTGCTCTAAAATAAGCAGCAATCGCATTCGCAGCAACAGTGCCAGATACAGTATTTCCACAATATTGGTTCTCTGCACACGATTACCTTGTACATTCCTGATTTTTAACAAATTTTCTGAACCGTTTTGAGTTCGGTTTGGCATATATAATTACGATAAGTTACATCAATGAGTTCTTTTACTCTTTGTCTGTAGTAATCTAAACATTTCTTTATCAAGATCTTTTTGCTCTTATTTAAATCTCTGTAAATGAAAGTATTTATTGTTAATAGTATTTATTATTTCTGATGAAAACCAACTAGGATATTGATATCGCGAATTGTCGTCGTAGGACTTTTTAAGGGCACACATCCATCAAATCATGCATCTAAAATAGTATATAATGGAGTGACTGCAGCATCAACGTTAGTACATTATATCTCATCCCATTTTATGGCGGCAATTCTAGAGTATGCGTAATCTAGAGCCGATAATTCGCTTTTCGAAATTTCTTCTCGCCGCCGCAACAATAAGACCAAATTGGCGCTCGCTGCGAGCGTGAAGGATTAGTAACCCGTTGCCTTGAAGAAGCGCCACGCACACACACAGATAGCGGTGGCTGATATAAATCTATCGGCACCACGGGATCCGTATCTTCACTAACACTCGCCATTCAGATTGCTCAGCACTAGATCCAAAGTTCCACCATACTTGTTAGTAACATCATTGTATAGTTAAATTTACAAAAACTATTCATACATTTATACTGCATTTATGTATTATGTAACAGTAACAGAGAAGACGCCGCGAAGGAGAGCTCTTGTCGCCGCTCCGACCTGAACCACTGAAGATGTCGACCGCAGTGATCGACGAAACGTCTGGAACACAAGTTCCACTTAGACCACGGCCAAACAGCCCGGAAGCAATACATACAACAATTGTTACGTGCATTACTTAGGCATTATTATTGGTTAACTACTTTTGTTACTTACAAACTTTATCGTATAAGTACCTACCTTTGTTGTGTGCATATAGTAAAATAAATAAATAAATAATTTTATATTAATTGTTCAATTGACGGTGATATCATTATTTTATAAATTATAATATGTGATTTATGTATCAAACGAATGACAAGATAACTTAGTTTATTATATATTACGTCTTCTGACCTGTAACAACATTGTTATTAATAAAGAACTATGACTATGACTATGACATCGTCCAAAATGTGTTGTTACTTAAGGATGATTTTTGTTTACAGGTGGACCTCTACCGTGAGATCAAATTCCGTAACTCAGGCCAGGTGTACCGGGGAGTCCCCGTCATGGCGAGCAACATGGACACCGTCGGCACATTCGACATGGCAGTTGAACTTGCTAAAGTAACATACAACTCATATCCTATCCTAACAATATTATAAATGCGAAAGTTTGTGACTATGGATGTTTGTTCCTATTTCACGCAAAAACTACTGAACGGATTTTGATGAAATTCGGAACACAAATAGTTTATACCGTGGATTAACATTGGCTATTCATAGGCTTTCATCATCATCATTACCGTTTTTCATCACCAGGCGGGATTTGGGTGAAATTTGGTATGTAAATACTTCAGGTTCCGGAATAACACATAGGCTACTTTCCATCATCATCATCAATCATCACCACGCGAGTAAGACCGCGGGTCGCAGCTAGTACTTGAATATTTTTACCATAACGCAATTAAAATTCTAGAAAAATGTTTATATGTGTTGGCGAACGACTAGCATGTGAATCGCGGAACTAATGCACTAGCCTATTTAATGTACTGTGCCTATTTCACTAGTCATTTCTGGGAAAGTGTTCAAATTATGGAACAAGGCGACTTTCCGCACGCACAAAATATCAATTGAAATCGTAGAGTAATCATATCCCATTATACAACAATTGAAATCTATTTTAACATTTGTGTCTAGAACAACTCAGAGAATTGTCGGATACTGTACAATATTTTACCCGCGCACGTGTTAAAAGAACTTAACACGTACTCATGTAACACTCAGTACATTATCCCTTTATAATATTAGTGATTATATTTATAAAAGCGAAAATAGTTTTGTCGTTTGTCTGTTTGTATGTTTGTTACTCCTTCACGATGAAATGGCTTAACGGATTTGCATGAAATTGAACCTTATATCCTGGAGTACCACTTTGGCTATCCCGACTATATTGACTGTTCCCGTGGGATGACGGGAAGACACAAAATCATCAATACCACATACCCATTCACCGCAGGTAACACCGCAGGGCGCAGCTAGTATTAAAATTACTATAGTAATGTTAATACTAGCTGCGCCTGTACCACACTTGTACCACATTTATCATAACAATGCTAAGTTATTGTGTTCTGTGGGTGAAGAACGATCATTTTAGTCCAATATCGCTCTTATCTCATGACATTGTCTTAATGATAATGTTTTTTTTATTTAAGAGGTGGCTAACAAGCAGACAGGGCATCTGATGGTAAGCGATCACCGTCGCCTATGAATATCTGTAACACTCGGGGCATTCAAATCCGTTGCCAATCATTTTAAAGAATTATTTTTATTTATTTTTTAACTTAACTCTCATGAATAGTTCGATATTATATATACACCTACTCGGGAATATAGAGGGAGGAAGCTCGTTCAACATTTTATTGGTAGAATTTATTAATAGATTTATCGGTTGAATCGCACAGTGTGTGAATCCCATGTGTCAATAAACCAAACCCTATACCTAATTAGAATTTGTTATTATTTTCAGCACGGCCTCTTCACATGTATCCACAAGTATTATTCAGTAGAAGAGTGGAAGAAATTTGCAGCAGAACACCCGGAAAGCTTAGAATATATTGGTCAGTTATATCATGTTTATTAAATGCATAATATGCTAAATAAATACTCAGTACTGAAGGCAAATAAAAAAAAAGACGTGTGGCACTCGAGGACTGCCGCAGTAAAGCTATTGCATAGCATTTTTTATCAACTTATGCAATTAATATATTAATAACTTATGCAGTAACGCCGATACAACCAATGCCACCTAGAGCCGAGTTGCTGAACTAAACAGAAGCGTGATATTTCAAAAATGTCATTAAAAGTACTGTATTCATCGATAGATGGCAAAACTAAAAAGTATCACCGCATTTGCTGGTCGGAGTGGGGGGTGTTAGGTTATTTTCGTTACGGAATTTCTGGATTCGGTCTCCACGCTCAAAGCCTGCGGTAGAAGCTATGCAATAGCTTAAAAAATTGGCCACAGTTTTCAGTCGATCTATGCCATTTTGTCTTTATTTGTGATGTCTCGTTCCACGTAACATTTAAGGTAACGGATTTCCACAGAACATTGTGTTCGCGGCAGCGTGGACGTTAAAAGGGTAATATATAGAATAAACAATAAATTTAAAATTTTCTATAATTAATATTTTAAGCAGTAATAACCTAGGTCCTATAAGCATAACCTATCACCACCAAGGGTTTGAGCGTAGCGTGATTATATCTTGAACCCCTTCGAGGCTGCCTAAAACTTAAGTGAAATAACTTAATACAGAATACTATCTATTTACAATAAAATATAGCAAGAAAAGCTATTTACTCAGACACACCTTAATCACATATTATTCTGTGTATACGTACTATTTTTATATCAATTTTATTTTCTACATTCTGACGTCTCGTAGCTACTGTATACAGTCACAACTTTGAGTACAATAATAAGCTAATAATGTAATGTACACGTTAAGTCCACATCTAGAAGGAAATATGTAACCGTGAGATGTTTACTTGATTTAAGTCATGTATGCATATAGCTATAAATCATTTAAGTACCTTTAACTTATATTAATTTAGCAACAAATACCTAATATATCGCAGTGCAAGGAGATTTCAGTAAAGAGTTAGTATAATTGTCAAATATGTGTCTAGGTAGGTATTCAGCTAAGTGCTAGAGTTTCACAAACATACCTAGTATGACTTTCTAGTACCTAGTAAAGGGTCCAAGAGATGCCGATGACAGAAGCTCGCGGGGGTTTACAGGCAGAAGGGGCAGGACAAATCCTGATGCGTGTTGATTTAAAATATTACTAAAATGTACTTTACAGATGACCCACGGGCTCAAAAAAATTGTTTACTTATTAAATTTTTAGACGTTTTTTTTATTCTTTTTTTATCGGTATAGACCACAGTTCAAGCGCATTTGTTGTACGCCTGAAGTTTTGATAAAGAAAAAAATTGGCCACTAAGAAAAAATTTTCCACAAATAAATCAGCAAATTATGTTCAATCAGAATTGACCTTCATGAACTGAAAACGCATAGCAATATGCGTTTTTAGTTTATATTGTGGTAAACGTACACGCATACCCATAGAAGGTTATTTTTCGTCTTTGAACATGTAATCGACTATATGTAATTGTAATAAAGTAGTATTATAATTATAGTCGATTATATTGTAAAAGACGAAAAATAACCTTCTATGGGTATCTGTATTATATTATAATGTATTGTTATAAACTTGTTTAAGGTTTCACGCTGTTCAGTATATCTTTAGGATGTATTAAGTTGACAAAGTAAATATACTTTTATTCATTATATAAATGAGTAACAGTTTGTATGGTACGTTTGCAGGCTTACAGATGACGATCGCGGTGGCTCATTCATATGGCTTTTGATCATGAATCCCAGGAGGGATTTGCTATCCCAGCATTATTGTTTGTCCTGAGTCTTAGATGTATTTTGTGATGTCACTGCGTGGGGCATGGGCATGTGTGCCCATGCCTCATGTGACACGGGAGTCCTTTTTCGAGGATGTGAGTGTGAAAGCGTCTGATCTTACTTACATTTTTGTTTTTTGTTGGTCTCTTTCAGCTGCCAGCTCTGGTACAGCAGAAGCAGACTACGAGCGTCTCACAGAAATCCTAAACAACGTGAAAGATCTCAAATTCGTATGCCTCGATGTCGCTAATGGATACTCACAACACTTCGTTGAGTACGTGCGCAGAGTACGGGCTGGATTCCCTTCTCATACTATTATTGTAAGTGAAATTAATTGATTCAATCCATGTACTTCTGGAATAGCCTCTTGGCAATATTGTGACACGAGATTTGATTTTTATATAGATAGTAATATTAGGTCCTCACATATGAAATTGGGGCTGTGTATGGACGAAGGAAAACGATTTTTGTAAATTTTAGTTTACCAATCAAAGTATGCGCCATTGTTATCTATTTACATTCGCCAACTTTCGCTTACATCTTTTGCTAAAAAAAATCGGAGCGTGAGTCAATAATATCTTTGAATGCGGTTTTATCAGCCTCATTCCGGAATAAGTGATAATCAGTTGGAGCAAGGGCCAGAACAACGGTGGGTGTCGGAGATATTCCAATCACAGCTCCTCTAATTAAGCGTTTCCGATTATCGTACAGGATCCATTTATCATCACAAGTAACGATACGATTCAAAATCTTCTCGTTATTGTGACAGTAGAGTAACGTAACGCAGCACTCGACTCGTGTTGGGTTGCTTCACTCAATTCGTGCGGATCGCGGTACCCACTTTTTGAGTTTTTTTACTCTTTCAATTAGTTTCAAGTGAATTAAAGATGTTTTGATAACTCACACTGAATTCTGCTTCTAACTTTGATGTGCTTTGTGATGGATCCGCTTCCACAATTAATTGGATTCTTCATTGTTCACTAGGGTCTCCGGCCGCCCACGGGTTTGTTCCATAGGTAAAAAAAAACCAGAATGAAACTGTTGGAACCGACAACGTACCGTGTTGTCTTAGATGGTAGCTTCCCCATATGCATCATTAATACTTCGAGCTATTTCTGCGGCGCTGGTGCCGCGTTGGAACTGTTATTCCTTAATCACCCGATATTTTAAGTTTTTAATATTGTGAACAAAAGGGTATCAATGAAAAATCAAATGGCGTGAAAACAAAGGAATCACTAAAATGAACATACATAATATTTTAAACACAAGGCGTAGTTTGAAATAAATTCGAATTTTAAATTTCTAACCCAACTAAATTTGACATCAAAGTGGCCAGTTTGACAAAACGTCAATTTCATAGTATGTAAAGACGCAATATTAGATCGTGACCTCTTTATTAGTATAAGAATATTGTAATCAGGATGCGGTTTTTAATTTCAGGCTGGCAACGTAGTAACAGGAGAAATGGTTGAAGAGCTAATTTTATCTGGTGCTGATATAATAAAGGTAAGATAACTGTCGTACCTCCGTCAACTATTTAGTACATAATATATAGTATTAGCATTTTCTATCAGTCATCCTACAAGTCCTAGAATAACTAAGGCTTTAAAAAATACTATTAATTTTAAGACTTTTTAAGATTTTTATTTTGAAGATTTTTTTCCTTCAAAATATTTGAACATAAGTTCTACTATTAATTTCTTTATTTCAGGTGGGAATTGGTCCAGGATCTGTATGCACCACTCGGATCAAAACTGGCGTTGGATACCCACAGTTGTCAGCCGTTATAGAATGCGCGGACGCAGCGCATGGCTTGAAAGGACACATAATATCGGTAAATGGACAGAAACTAAACATTTCTAATGGAAAATAATATATTTTATGCCGCATGTGCTTTTCATTGATTCTTGATATTTCATCACATTTGCAAGAGCCAAAATCAAGGCAAAAATGAAAGTCTCTCATCGACTACTCGCCATAATTATATCCGGTTGCTAAAGTTAAGTCCAATACACTATTCAACTTTATTATTTCCTCTCGAACATTTCTCTTATATATAAAGGCATATTTTATAATTGTAAAAAATAATTCGTTGTCAGTTGACACATATTGATAGTTTCCATTAGAAACCATGCTTGATTATTATCAGGTTGGACTATCTTCATAATAGAGACGTACCGAGACGTACAACAACATAAGATTTGCTTTTGTACCCATAGTACAGATATTACAGTAAAATATTATAATATTCAGTTTAAAATTACTGCATCAGTAAAGTCACTGCCAATTTAATGTAGCAAGCTACTATCTGTAGATGAATATAACTCTTAATGCTATAGGGTCAAGCGGACCACATGCCACATGCGGCCACAGCCGATCTATAGTGGAACAGTACTTGTGGAAAGCTCTAACAAAATCTGATTTTTTTAAAGTCAAATTTAACATCGAACACCTCGGACCTCATCTCAATGTTACTCTCACCCTAAGATATAACTTTGATACCACCCATTGTCAGGAGTCATTTACCACTTTAAAAGTTGGTATTAAGGATTACCATAAACATGCTTGGTCTTCTCTTATGGTTGTAAAAAAATCTAAAAGAAATCAGAGCCAAGGCCTTAAAGACCGTTAACCGCTTACCATCAAGAAGGTTGTATGTTTCATCACATATAGAGTAACAGAACAGTTTACTAACACAGTATCTGGACAGGATGGTGGCTGCACTTGCCCTGGCGATGTCGCTAAAGCTTTCGGAGCTGGAGCGGACTTTGTGATGGCGGGTGGTATGTTCGCCGGCCACGACCAATGCGGCGGTGAGGTCATCACTACTACTGATGGGAAGAAAGTCAAACTATTCTACGGCATGTCTTCATCAACAGCCATGTTGAAACATTCGGGGGGTGTGGCGGAGTATAGATCTTCTGAAGGTAAGATCACCAGTTCATGGCTCAGGGCTGGTAGAGAACTACCCTCAATTTTACCATTTCAGTTATATTAAAAGAAATATAAAGAATAAAAAGAAATACATAGGTATATTTACACACAGAAAACACTAATAGTTAATATTGCTTACAGTTATACATATTATCTTACAACTGTTACGCTCTAATATATACGTAATGGCAATTCTTAAACGCAATTTTGTTGATATTTGAGAATAGTTAATGCAATTTAAAATATTTTTACTGGATTTAAAACACTAATAGCACAAGCTAAACTTAACCCATACTGAAATACTTTTTGCAGGCAAAACAGTTCAAGTAGAGTATAGAGGCGACGTGACAGTCACTGTGAGGGACATCCTGGGGGGGCTGCGGTCAGCCTGTACTTACGTAGGCGCCTCCAGATTGCAGGAGCTGCCGCGGAGAGCGACCTTCATCAGGTGCGCTCGGCAGGTCAACGACACCTTCTCTTAATTATGGTAGCCTGGTACTTTAGCTACCTAGAGGCCTGTCTGCGTATCAACTATGTTATCTGACAAATATATATATTAGTGAGAATTATTTTTTACATTATTATGCTTGCGTTTGATCAATATCTCATCTGTTAAGTGCTGACATGGTCTAATAGTCCGTGAGCCCGTCCAAATTCGCCTACTTTATATGACATCATGATCTAACGCATGGCTCACGGTCGGAAAAGTAGTGCTGAGTGAGGATCAGCAATTTATAGCACCTTAAATTGGCCGGCAGTCTGAGAAAATCCTTCACTTTCGGTTAAAAAACATTTTTTAAGGACTTCCGGCCAGATATGGCTTGGCATATTTATTCTTAAAGCCACTATTATTTCAAATCGTTTTTAACCATTCTCATCACTATGTCACATGACGTATAAAAAGGTACTATTACAATAACCATTATCTGGCATCGTCTGTCACGTTCTTCTGGGCATTTTAGAACTGACAGACTTTTATTCACTCTAGAGTTTTATGGTTTATTGCATTAACACAGGCTAGGCGGAACTTACGTTCAAATGTTAGAAGGAAAAAATTCGGCTGCTAGTAGGACTTGAACCCACGACTACAGAATACCGTCCTGTCGCTTCATCCAACTAAGCTATAGCAGCCCATACCACTAGAGCCGAATTACTTCCTTCCTTTTAACATCTAAGCGGATGTTGTTATTAGCGCCATCTACCTTAATTGTATGACAATCAATAACACTGATAGACCAACATTACAGTTGATATCGTATCAAACGAAGGCACCCTACCCTTATATCAAGAGTTTTATGGTTTATTGCTATTCTGTAGTCGTGGGTTTAAGTCCCACAAGCAGTCGAATTTTTTCCTTCAAATATTTGAACTTATGTTTACTAGCTCTACAATTACAGGGCTAAATGATGCCATGTATGTATTATTGATTTCACTCGTAAATGTAACCTTCACATTTTTACCGGACGTGAAGAATTTTCTCCGGCTGACTTCCGGCCAATTTTAGGTGCTATAATTTTCTCGCTCAGCATAAGTTTTCGGACCGCGTGCTATGCATTTCATTGTGATGTCATATGATGTAGGCAATCTTGAAGCCGGCTCACGGCTATAGGATGTAGCTTGTATGCTTATGAAGTATAGAAGGCGCAAACTTTCTTTGTTGCTCTGAAGTTAGTCTCTGTGAATCTCAATCAGTACCATCGAACAAACTAAGCGAGATACATATAAATGAGTGAACGAAGAAAGTATACAATAATTATTAAAACGTTTCCTAGTACCTAATTGAAAATAATTATAGCAAGTTCCTAGTGACTGAAAGCTACGGTGTAGCTACTTCAGAGACGCAAACTTAAGTTGTACTTACTGAATCATTCGTCACTTTAAAAAAATATTTTCACTACGCTAGCTTTCAATCGCTAGTTTTGCCCATCTAATATCTGACACTAGGAATTCTATTTTATTCACGATTGAGTAATAGTTGTGTATGAAACTGTTTGATAATAAGGATAATTAAAATACGAAAGTAAAGTGAAAAAAAGACCTGTATGCAATCTTATAGCATTACACGAGTGTGTTAAGACCAAATTATGTGTCTTTATATAATAAATAATGAAATTTGTAAAATTACTTCATATTATGTTTGCATTTATTTGTAAACGTTTAAACGTTTTTAATTTATTTCGAAGTCTTGTCTGTAAATACTGTCATTCAAGTTTTGTATTTGATTTTTTAATCTTTATATTTCAGTATGAGATTAGCTAAAAGAGTTTAAAATTCGAGAACCCACCTGACAAAGCTAAGAATTTTACTTCTTGGTTGGCAAGTGTTTTTTTAATATGTCAGAAAAATATGTCATAACGTCCTGAAATAACACAGATTAATTTTACTTTAAACCGTATCCATTTAAATTTATCCTCCAAGCGTGATAACATTTATGCTTTCAATTTTATTAATAGCAGTTAAGGTTCAAAATATAAATGTAAAAAAGTTCTTAGAGCTTACATCCACAAATTCATAAAAAATATTTCTTGGCTATATCTTTCTGGCTTACGATAAATATATGCGGTAATGGCAAATATGTAAGTACAAGCCGAATAATATAAATTGTAAAATGTATATAATAATATACTAAATGTGACAAGTTGAGAACCAAATATACTTACGTATTTAAGATAATAATTGTCTATTTCATGCTGTTTTGTCATAACTAAATACTTTATTTGACATTTGTTAAATCCCCATGGAGTGCAAACATGCTAAGGAAAGGTTATATCATAGATAAGTAACTATATGGTTATATAAAATCTTGTTATGTGAATGTAATGTCTGTTATTATTGCGAATCATTGTAATGTAGTAAAAATGTCCTTTTTGATAAAAGTTTTAATCATACGTATCGTTTAGCTATCGATTGAAATTTCAATTAAGAAACCTTTTTAGTATTTGAATGTAAACTCTAAGGCTTTCACGGCCGGCGTTGCATGTTGTATGTATTGCTTCCGGGCTGTTTGGCCGTGGTCTATGTGAAACTTTTGTTCCAGACGTTTCGTCGATCACTGCGGTCGACATCTTCAGTGGTTCAGGTCCGAGCGGCGACAAGAGCGTAGAACTCTCCTCCGCGGCGTCTTCTCTGATACTGAGTATCAGAGAAGACGCCGCGGAAGCCCGGAAGCAATACATACAACATTTTTAGTATTTGCCTTTAAAAACAAAGCACAAAAGAATGCCTAGTGTAATGAGCTTAAGATTGTCATATTACTTCTTATCAGAAAGGGTATATGCATCGTTTATTTTGATTGTATCATATTTAGTGCGAGCCTCATATGGTGCTTTCGATATAGGAAGCTTTATGAATGGTTTTTTTCGTACATAGAAGATCTGTCAGAGTACAATCATAATGTAGTAAATCGTGTGTGTTAAAAAGTCGTTATCTTATAGACGTAGTTTGCACAATCTATCTTTGTGGACTCTGTGTGAACGTTTGCACATGTACCGCCGACTGCCTGTGAAAGTCTACCGGTAAAACAATTTGTCACCAAGTGTAGTAAGTGAAATAAGAAGATGCAACAAACCTAAGCGAGTGAGCGAGACAGTTGTACAAAAATAAATAAACCCCTTGGAACAAAAAAATACTATTACGCAGCTACGTGCAGGCAACTTCATAGATATAAACATACATTGTGTCCACTATAAGAATTAGTACTTTATAGCTTTCGATGTATAGCTTGAATGTAGCACAACGACGCCTGCTCTTGTTTTTATTTCTACTATTCTCTGACCTTGTCGTTTTCAGGGTTGTTTATCATATTTCTAATACAGTTTAAAAGCCGTAAAATATGTAGGTAATTCTAAAATTAAAAATCGTCTTTTTTGGGTTTTTTTGACACCAATATTATCAAATACCTAGTCCTTCTTTAATTGAAATATTATCACAAATATGAATAACTGCAACGCACGCGTCATATGCTAGAGAAACGTGCGGTGCTAAATAAATTTCTAGATATACTATGAAACACTTATATAGTCTAACAATAACTGGCAATGTAGCATTTCTTATAATATTTTTAAACACCATTTGAATATCTCGACTCATGATAAAACAAACAACAAAAAAAATGGAAATAAAGTTTCTAAACATAAAGTTAATATTTAGCAGCGTGATGCCTGATTGTAAATTTATTTTTTTAATCGTTTCAAGTTATAATTTAATCATATATTACATATTATCAAATGACTATTAAGATTATATGGAATTCACTAGGTACATACCTCACCAATATTATAAAGTGCACTTTCTTTGAAGATTGTGTATAAGACATTACCTCTTAGATGAAATTTAAATAACAGTTTATTAATTTACATTTATTTATGAACAAATATGTTTGAAGGAAAATAAATCAACAAGTAAATAACATTGAAATTATATATATGACAATGTGAGCACAAACTGATGTTAAGTTATTGTAGTGTTTATTTTTTGACTTCATTGTTTTAATTTTATTTAAACAAAAGACGATTTAAATTGTAAGTTGTTAAAATAAAATTGTAGTTACTTCTAATGTACATTTTAATTTTTCCCAAAAGTATGACTGACCCTGACAACTCCAGAAGCAAAATGTTTTTGAAAAAAACTATTTTCTAAAATGTACGACGGGAACTCATATGAGTCCCCGAGTCCGTTTGTTCATTCGTTGCAGGCGTAGGACTTAAGCGGCTGGACATAATCTACCCCATTGTTTTCTACAAGGAGAGCGCCGAATCAAGAGTGGAAATACACGAAAGAGATGAGTGTGTCGCCCTTCTTTTACTTGTGGACAAATGCGTTCAAACATATGAGTACTAGCCATGGACTTCTACATTTGTATGCTGCAACCTTCTCGGAGACGATCAGTATTGGATTATCAAACGCTGACTTTGCTAATTCAAGGAGACAGTAAGTAATAATAAGTATAAGAAAAACTAAACTAAAGTACATCAATATCTTATTCTTTTACAATCTTCTGTCGTACACACTATATCTCCGTTCGAAAGACAATAGCAAATATTGCAGTCTATTTTAAAAGTACTACCTTTAGAACATCTTCCAATGTCTTTTACAACTGGTATAATTTCCACCGCTATAGGCTTATGGCGATCCGTTAAAATAGGATCGTTCTGAAATGATATTGCATTTGCCTTAAGAACAGGTTCATTAGGGCAAATATTCGCAGTACATTTCACCGTTTTACCGTCAGGTAAACATTCGCATGTATTACAATCTTTTTTGTAAGAATGTAGAGGTTCACAATATCCATTTAATTCGGTAAGGTTTCGTAAGGTCTGACCAACGCGCCTCTTGCATATTGTATCTTCATAACATATCTCCATTTTCTTACCCTCGTATATATCACATTGACATATGAGACAGTTTATCGAGTAAACAGATCCATGGACACAATCGTTTGTATAGTCCGTTTTTGTACACTTATTTAGAGTACAGCCAAATTTTTTCAAGCCGTGTCTCGCAAAGCAGTAACATGTGTTGCAGTCTTTGTTGTACTTCGTCCCTTGAACACATTCTATATCATTCATTGGCGGGGTTACAGGTCTGAGTTCTGTTTCCTCGATAAAATCCTTTGATGATACTTTATTTTTTATGCATCTCTTGACAGTGCAATACATCATGCCTTTTTCATCACACTGGCAAGTATTACAGTCGACGTTAAATATGTCATTTGGGTGCTTGCTGCACTGGGTCTCTGTCATTATGTTTTCGGTACAATTATCGCAAATGAGTCGATTGTTCCTGAGGCAGATACAATTTTTGCAATCATGCAGTTTGTATTGTGTATCCAAATCACATTCAGCATATACTTCGACCGCCTCGCGTTCTTTTTTAGGTGCGTCATATATTGGATCATTTTTGGAGCAAGTTTTTCTAGTACAGAACTTCGGATTTGGTACTCCGTCAGCAGGGCAGAAGCAAACGTTACATCCAATAAGGTAGAGCTTAGAAGGTGTACATTCTTGATCTTTGAAGGTCTTTACGTCTCTGACTATTTCCACTGGATGTAAGACTCTGAATGTATCTCTGCAGACGGGATTCGGCCAACTACCATCTTCTGTGCAGATGCAGAGCAGTTGATCTCGTTGATAGTGAATCCCAGGTGTACAAGCTGATTGACCAGTGCGCCATACTCCGCGACCTTCCATTCCAACATCTAAATCGCGAATGGCGTCTAAAAACAAAGATTATTTATAAGAAACTATCAGCCACCTTCATTTTCTTAGCATCAGTTCAAAATGAACTGGTTTATTAGAATAAATAGAAATTGTAAATCTCAATCATCAGACGCATGACTTCTGGTCCCCGGCGGGTTCGAATGTCGAGAAAGAAGTCCTTGAGAGCCATTTAACCTTCTAGGTCTAGTGTAGAAATATCTGTGACCATATCGCAACTGACCATCAAGTGAGGTAGTGGTCAAACGCTAGATTTAAATATACCAATAAAAACTGCAAAATTACCATTGAAATGTCCGAACATGTCTACTTCACTGCAAACCCTAGCATCGCAATTGTAACGGCTTTGCATGCACCTACACCAGTTGCAGTCGTTCAGTATACTCGAACCTCGCACGCAGTTTTGTTGCCAAATTGTCTGTGCTATAGCTACAATATAAGAACAACATACAATGAGACTTGTAGAAAGGAGTAAAAGTACTAAAAGTTTTCACTTTTACTCTTTCCTCTTGAAGGAAGGACACACAATATTATACTTCGCAATCAAGTGTTCTGCATTCCCTCCAATGCACAAGGGTGACTTAAGTGTGCCGATGACATTGCAGAGGCTGTGTACAGGCGGAAGGAGCAGTAAAAAATCTTGTTGATTTGAAGACAGGATTTTTGACAGGATTAATTACATTTTAGACTGTTATAATTTATTTTCTTCTGGTGTTAGAAACAGTTTAAGCGCAGTTGTCGTTACCGCAAGAATTCGTACTTACGTTTTTCAAATTTGTACATGATCCCAAAGTGTACATTTAAAAACAATAGATAGAGTGCAACATATTTATTCATTTTTATAGTCATCATAAAAATAGACGTGTAATCATGTTCCTCCGACTTTTGTCGTAAAAGATCCTATCCGACGACCGATCATTAATTGGATTTCAGTTTACGATTGGAAAAGCAATTTTACAGATGAATTTTGAATTGACTTGCGGCATTATCAAATCATGTCTGATTTGTGATTCTAATATGTTTGATACTTGAACAATAACGTTCAAATAGATTAGCCAGCCGATTAGATACCCAATTATTAAGAAAATAAAAATCATTAGTTAATCTCTAAATCTAGCTAAAATTGTTAAAATACTTTGAAATCTCTTGCTCTTATTCTTTTTACACTAATTTTTCAAGCCTCATTCCTTTATTTCATCGCTATCTCTAATATAAGTCGAGTTTAATACAATTGGGTAGTTCCATCAATCAATCATGCCATTTCATTCAAGTTATAAAAACTTATTTAAACCAAACATTTAAAACTATGAAAATTCAATTAATCAATTATAAATTTTATTAACATTAATAACAAATTACAAAATGCCTACACATCATCATCATCATCATCATCAATTACATCAATCAATACATTTCGACCAGACTACAGAATTGATATTGTTTATACGAGTACAATACATTTTTCAGAAGTATAAAGCGGTGCTAGTCAATTCTCTTCCTCAAATTTCTAAATGTATTAAGCTATTGCATAGCTTCTATCGCGGGCCTTGAGCGTGGAGACCGAATCCAGAAATTCCGTAACGAAAATAACCTAACACTCCGACCGGCACAGCGGTGATACTTTTTAGTTTCGCCATCTATCGATGAATAACAGAACTTTTAATGACTTTTGAAATATCACGCTTGTCTGTTTACTTGAGCAACTCGGCTCTAGGTGGCATTAGTTGTATCGGCGTTACTGCATATGTCATTAATATATTATTTGCATAAGTTGATAAAAAATGTTATGCAGTAGCTTTACCACGGCAGTCCCCGAGTGCCACACGTCTTTTTTTATCCTGTATTTTTCTAATTATTACAATACAAATACATTTATTACAAATGCATTAATCAACCCTATGCAGTGCCAAGAACATAATTTTGCTACAACTTACGACATTAATATTTACTACCCAACTTTGACTTACTCCGCAAGTCAAAGCTGGCGCAACGACCTAAAGTTAGTCTTCGCCTCCGATATAAGAAACTGCCATTGTTGTCGATCCTGCGCCGCTTCCTGCCAGTTGATCGCTTGTAGCTCACGTAGGTCAGCTCGACGGCGTCATTCCAGCGGTATCTGGGCCTGCCGATAGGTCGGCGGCCGCTTGACACTCCAAGATACGCCTTTTTGACACTACGGTCCATCCCCTTTTTCTGTTTGGTCTCGCCAACTATGTTGGGTTCAGCGATCATACGTTCTATCTCTTAGTTTTTCCGCACTCACCAGCTGCCGTCTTTCCGTCGAACTGGGCCCAGGAATTTGCGGATGACGTTACGAAACCGACAAGAGTCATATTAATGTTTAACTTAAATAATGAAAGAAAATTTAAACTCATTGTAAAATCTATTTGAAAAGAATGGCTCTCCAGCTTCTTTTCTGTGTGTTCTTGGCAGTGTCTCTATTTATTTTTGAACTCAGAGCCCGTAGATTCTTCGAAATGTTAATAGTTTTACCGCCGTACATAAATGACACCATGCCTCAATTGAATAATTATATAACTACCACGCGACAAACTTGAGTTCCTGTTAGAGATTTCCATAGTACCTAATGTTATTCATTTAATACCTTCTGAAAGTAGAGAATAACGAACAAAAAGCTTACCGACTTTTTTCAAAAAGCAGATATTTTGACAGGTGAATTTTCGTCTGAAAATTATGTGTGGTGCTCTTTCGATATTAAGCCAAATTAGCTGAAAAATAAACAATTTAAAAAAAAAAAAAAGAACGAGTGTTTGAGACATAAAGAAGTCAGTTTCCACAAAATTTAATGAAAAAATATAATTTGAAAATAATAATAATAATTGGTTATATGAATTGTTCACATAAATTTCGATGTTGTGTAAAAAAGTGCGAATAGTTTTGCCGGAAATCAAGATAAGCCGTTTTTTACCCTTATACTCTTCACCCTTCCCGACCTCAGATCGCCCGTTATTTATTTTTCCTTTAATTATTGTCATATTCTCATCTCTTTCCAATGGGTTTCTATTATTCTCTACTATTATTATTTTTTCACTTCTTACCATTTTCAAAAGCTCAGCCCTGTACATGTATGTAATACTAGCTGCGCCCCGCGATTTCGTAGTGATGATTGCTGATGATGATGATGAAAAGTAGCCTATGTGTTATTCCGGGAGCTGAAGTATCTACATACCAAATTTCATCCAAATCCGTCCAGCCGTTTGAACGTGATTGAGTAACAAACATCCATCCATACATCTAGCCGAACTTTCACATTTATAATATTATAATAGTGGAATGGGATATGTAAGCGCTTACATACCGCCCTAAGATTGATTATAAATTGAAACAATACGTAGAAAGAGCAGAAGAACCTCTAGAAAATAATAGAACTACATAACATTGTAATCGTAAAACAAATCTCTGTACTGAATGGCATAGATATGTACGTTGGTATATAAACATAGTGTATGTTAATCTATACTAATATTATAAAGAGGAAACCTTTGTATGTAAGTATATTTGTACTGAAAAAACTCAAAAACTATTGTGCCAATTTCCAAAACTTTTTTACCATTAGAAAGCTACATTCACCCTGTGTAACATAGGCTATATTATATTTTTAGAATGTTTAATTTTTAAATTTTTACCCGTGCGAAGACGGGGGGGACTTCTAGTTAAAAATAAAAATTCACACATTTTAAAGCGATGATAGCCTAGCGGTAGGGGCTTCGGATGTCAACCTGACGGACGCTGGTTCGATACCCAGCAACGGTTTTAGCTTTTGGTGAAGAAAACATCGTTATCAAATTCACAGCATGCTTGTAGGGTTTACTTTGATTCCACCTTAGACCACATCATCACTCACCATCAAGTGAGAGGTCGAACGACAAAAAGATCTGTACAGTTTGAGAAAGCTACTTCTGAGACCTTCGCGTTGATCGGCCGATTTCTCGATTGTCAGAATGAAAATAGTTTGTATATTTTATGTACATGTATTATTAGTACACAATAATTTATTATTTTTCATGCAGAAACATGTATTACATTTAAACGCAGTCGTAGAGCCTGGGGTACAATTGGCATGTGCGTCTACAGACACCATCGACTTTCTTAAAGCCATCTTGAAAACTTTGTCTAACATCACTGGCAGAAAGGGCTTCAATACATTTCCCAAATCGAAATTTTCACTCGATAGCTCTCGCAAATTTTTGGGTTCTGCTTCCGAACTTCCGATCTTCCATTCGAAATGTTGAGAAAATTTATCTGAATCATTTTTACCCACT
This sequence comes from Apeira syringaria, assembly GCA_934044485.1. Lineage (NCBI taxonomy): Eukaryota > Metazoa > Arthropoda > Insecta > Lepidoptera > Geometridae > Apeira > Apeira syringaria. Next base: position 27,597,338 of record OW203655.1, read on the forward strand.
GAGGGTTTGATATTGATTTGTTTTAGACTTTGAAAATCGAATGCAAATGGACCCTTCTCTGTTTCAACAAATCGATCCTTGTCGTCATCGCTGACATCAATTTCTTCGTCAAACGGAGGCAGTTGCGTGATCATCCCTTCCCTTGCAATGTTCATAGCCTTAGGTTCATCACTATCTGTATAGTACTCCTCGCTTGTTTTATTTTCTTGTACTTCATAAGTTTTCTTTTCACGATTTTCAAGATTTAATTCAATCGATGCATGACTGTTATACTCTGTTGATTTTGCATCTGTAGTATTTGGTAAATATTCTAAAATCGACGCTTTAGTTTTGTTTTCTAGCTCGCCTCCGTACCTTAAAGCATTTGTACTATCGGGTATCAAACCTATGGCATCCTTGATAAGATCCATGCCGCAGACGCTTAAGTTATAAGAACCTAACTGAAGTTTTCTTGAGTAATTATTACCAGTATTACAAACCAGTTTATTTTCGCTTATACAAAAACAGAATTGGCACGGTGCCAGCGAATACCAATTTTTCGCTTCGCAACTTCCATAAACTTGATTCTGTTTGAGAAATCGCCTGCCTTTACCCGGTTCTATATTCTTGCATTCGTTTTTCGTACAATGTTCCTTGTCTACGATACCATTAGGTCCACATTTGCATACGTTACAATCAATAATTATATAAGAATTTGGTTGACATTCCTTTTTAACAGTAGGAAGAGATTTAAAGGTAGTTTTGCATTTCTCGTGTGGCCATGAACCATTGGTTTTGCATATGCATACTGTCAAGTTATGGACATATACCTTATTTGGAAGACAGGATTGGCTTTCTTCTATATTTTCAATGCCCGTTTCGTTGCATGGCTTCGAAAAACATTCAAAATGTCCTTTTGATGTGCAAACACATTCGTTCCATTCGTTTTCAGCTGTATCTCCCAAGTGGCAGGACTTTGAAATTGGTAGATATTCTGAAAAATATATTCATATATTTTAAACTCTGAATAAATTCCCTGTATTATTTGAATGAGTATTAAAATTTCTTAAACCTCTATATGACGCAGTAACACATGCTATTATGGTAAGCACAACTCCAGTTCGCATGAAAAACATATTGCTGTTAGGACTTGATGAAATTTAATTGCTCATGGAAAAATGCCCCAGAAAGTAATTGCGATATTCTTGTTTTATGTAATTTTTATGATGATGAACGTTGACGTGATTAAACTTTAGTTATAATCAGACCGCTCATTACTTTAATCTACAGTATGAACTACATTCCAAGGTAACATTATGTGTATATGACTCTTGCATTGGGTAGCTACTTTTTATGCTACCATAATAGGCGGATAAGCCAATAGGCGCAGTCTCATTTTACTTCATTCATTTTTTTTTAGTTTTTAGTTGTTCATTGCTTTAAAAATACAATACATCAAATCTTTACTTTTCGAAATATGGTAAATAATATTTTATTATATACTAGCTGCACCCCTCGGTTTTACCCGCATGCAGTACGTTTTTTCCGCTGAGCTCCATACTTTTTCCAGGACAAAAAGTAGCTTGCGTCCTTCTCCAATGTCCCATCTATATTTATAACAAATTTTATCTAAATTGGTCAAGCCGTTCACGCGTGATGCCGTGACCAAAGGAAATAGAAAATTATTTTATATATATATAGATTAACTAAACATAAAAAAATATAATAGAATAATATAACATTAAAATAAAATACCTACCAAAAGATTGCTTCAACCTCTTCAATATGTATAATTATACTCCATACCAAAGTTGATTAATAAATAAACATAACTATCCAATATAAATGTTAGTTTTTATGAAATTAAATATTTTATTTTATTGATTTAGCTTTTGACTATCTTATTTGATGGTCAGTGACGATGTCGTCGAAGGTGAAATCACACTAGACTTGATGCTAACTGGCTCTCAAGGACAACTGACATAACATACTCTGTGATATATTTCATAGGCGGTGTTGAGGGTGATTTGAAGCTAGCTTGAATGGATAAGTACCCTACCGGTATTCTGTTAATTTGATGACGATGCTGCCTTCAATGGAAGCTCAAGCTGTTGGTGTTGATCGAACCAGCGTCCGTCAGGTTGACAGCCGACGCCCCCAGCGCTCTACTCATTCCTTCAAAATGTCTCTAAACACTTCGGCGAGTTGGATTTATAAAAACTCTGCGAGCTGCTGTTTGTTGGCTTGCAGGTCGTACGTATCTCACTCTTTCTGACTGTGACATAGATTACTCTCTCTCTGACTGTGACATAGATTACTCTCTCTCTCTCTGACTGTGACATAGATTACTCTCTTTCTGACTGTGACATAGATTACTCTCTTTCTGACTGTGACATAGATTACTCTCTTTCTGACTGTGACATAGATTACTCTCTCTCTCTCTGACTGTGACATAGATTACTCTCTTTCTGACTGTGACATAGATTACTCTCTCTCTCTCTGACTGTGACATAGATTACTCTCTTTCTGACTGTGACATAGATTACTCTCTTTCTGACTGTGACATAGATTGCTCTCTTTCTGACTGTGACATAGATTACTCTCTTTCTGACTGTGACATAGATTACTCTCTCTCTCTCTGACTGTGACATAGATTACTCTCTTTCTGACTGTGACATAGATTACTCTCTTTCTGACTGTGACATAGATTACTCTCTTTCTGACTGTGACATAGATTACTCTCTTTCTGACTGTGACATAGATTACTCTCTTTCTGACTGTGACATAGATTACTCTCTTTCTGACTGTGACATAGATTACTCTCTTTCTGACTGTGACATAGATTACTCTCTTTCTGACTGTGACATAGATTACTCTCTCTCTCTCTGACTGTGACATAGATTACTCTCTCTCTCTCTCTGACTGTGACATAGATTACTCTCTCTCTCTCTCTGACTGTGACATAGATTACTCTCTTTCTGACTGTGACATAGATTACTCTCTTTCTGACTGTGACATAGATTACTCTCTTTCTGACTGTGACATAGATTACTCTCTTTCTGACTGTGACATAGATTACTCTCTCTCTCTCTGACTGTGACATAGATTACTCTCTTTCTGACTGTGACATAGATTACTCTCTCTCTCTCTGACTGTGACATAGATTACTCTCTCTCTCTCTCTCTGACTGTGACATAGATTACTCTGTTTCTGACTGTGACATAGATTACTCTCTCTCTTTCTGACTGTGACATAGATTACTCTCTTTCTGACTGTGACATAGATTACTCTCTCTCTCTCTGACTGTGACATAGATTACTCTCTTTCTGACTGTGACATAGATTACTCTCTTTCTGACTGTGACATAGATTACTCTCTTTCTGACTGTGACATAGATTACTCTCTTTCTGACTGTGACATAGATTACTCTCTTTCTGACTGTGACATAGATTACTCTCTTTCTAAATGTGACATAGATTACTCTCTCTCTCTCTGACTGTGACATAGATTACTCTCTTGCTGACTGTGACATAGATTACTCTCTCTCTCTCTGACTGTGACATAGATTACTCTCTTTCTGACTGTGACATAGATTACTCTCTTTCTGACTGTGACATAGATTACTCTCTTTCTGACTGTGACATAGATTACTCTCTTTCTGACTGTGACATAGATTACTCTCTCTCTCTCTCTGACTGTGACATAGATTACTCTCTTTCTGACTGTGACATAGATTACTCTCTCTCTCTCTCTGACTGTGACATAGATTACTCTCTCTCTCTCTCTCTGACTGTGACATAGATTACTCTCTTTCTGACTGTGACATAGATTACTCTCTCTCTTTCTGACTGTGACATAGATTACTCTCTTTCTGACTGTGACATAGATTACTCTCTCTCTCTCTCTGACTGTGACATAGATTACTCTCTCTCTGACTGTGACATAGATTACTCTCTTTCTGACTGTGACATAGATTACTCTCTTTCTGACTGTGACATAGATTACTCTCTCTCTCTCTGACTGTGACATAGATTACTCTCTTTCTGACTGTGACATAGATTACTCTCTCTCTCTCTGACTGTGACATAGATTACTCTCTTTCTGACTGTGACATAGATTACTCTCTCTCTCTCTGACTGTGACATAGATTACTCTCTCTCTCTCTCTCTCTGACTGTGACATAGATTACTCTCTTTCTGACTGTGACATAGATTACTCTCTTTCTGACTGTGACATAGATTACTCTCTCTCTCTCTGACTGTGACATAGATTACTCTCTTTCTGACTGTGACATAGATTACTCTCTTTCTGACTGTGACATAGATTACTCTCTTTCTGACTGTGACATAGATTACTCTCTTTCTGACTGTGACATAGATTACTCTCTTTCTAAATGTGACATAGATTACTCTCTCTCTCTCTGACTGTGACATAGATTACTCTCTTGCTGACTGTGACATAGATTACTCTCTCTCTCTCTGACTGTGACATAGATTACTCTCTTTCTGACTGTGACATAGATTACTCTCTTTCTGACTGTGACATAGATTACTCTCTTTCTGACTGTGACATAGATTACTCTCTTTCTGACTGTGACATAGATTACTCTCTCTCTCTCTGACTGTGACATAGATTACTCTCTTTCTGACTGTGACATAGATTACTCTCTCTCTCTCTGACTGTGACATAGATTACTCTCTCTCTCTCTCTCTGACTGTGACATAGATTACTCTCTTTCTGACTGTGACATAGATTACTCTCTCTCTTTCTGACTGTGACATAGATTACTCTCTTTCTGACTGTGACATAGATTACTCTCTCTCTCTCTCTGACTGTGACATAGATTACTCTCTCTCTGACTGTGACATAGATTACTCTCTTTCTGACTGTGACATAGATTACTCTCTTTCTGACTGTGACATAGATTACTCTCTCTCTCTCTGACTGTGACATAGATTACTCTCTTTCTGACTGTGACATAGATTACTCTCTCTCTCTCTGACTGTGACATAGATTACTCTCTCTCTCTCTGACTGTGACATAGATTACTCTCTTTCTGACTGTGACATAGATTACTCTCTTTCTGACTGTGACATAGATTACTCTCTCTCTCTCTGACTGTGACATAGATTACTCTCTTTCTGACTGTGACATAGATTACTCTCTTTCTGACTGTGACATAGATTACTCTCTCTCTCTGACTGTGACATAGATTACTCTCTTTCTGACTGTGACATAGATTACTCTCTCTCTCTCTGACTGTGACATAGATTACTCTCTCTCTCTCTGACTGTGACATAGATTACTCTCTTTCTGAATGTGACATAGATTACTCTCTTTCTGACTGTGACATAGATTACTCTCTCTCTCTCTGACTGTGACATAGATTACTCTCTTTCTGACTGTGACATAGATTACTCTCTCTCTCTCTCTGACTGTGACATAGATTACTCTCTCTCTGACTGTGACATAGATTACTCTCTTTCTGACTGTGACATAGATTACTCTCTCTCTCTCTGACTGTGACATAGATTACTCTCTCTCTCTCTGACTGTGACATAGATTACTCTCTTTCTGACTGTGACATAGATTACTCTCTTTCTGACTGTGACATAGATTACTCTCTTTCTGACTGTGACATAGATTACTCTCTTTCTGACTGTGACATAGATTACTCTCTTTCTAAATGTGACATAGATTACTCTCTCTCTGACTGTGACATAGATTACTCTCTTTCTGACTGTGACATAGATTACTCTCTTTCTGACTGTGACATAGATTACTCTCTTTCTGACTGTGACATAGATTACTCTCTTTCTGACTGTGACATAGATTACTCTCTTTCTGACTGTGACATAGATTACTCTCTTTCTAAATGTGACATAGATTACTCTCTCTCTGACTGTGACATAGATTACTCTCTTTCTGACTGTGACATAGATTACTCTCTTTCTGACTGTGACATAGATTACTCTCTTTCTGACTGTGACATAGATTACTCTCTTTCTGACTGTGACATAGATTACTCTCTCTCTCTCTGACTGTGACATAGATTACTCTCTTTCTGACTGTGACATAGATTACTCTCTTTCTGACTGTGACATAGATTACTTTTCTTTGAAATAAATGGGGTTCTGCGTGAGTCACGCGAACGAAGTTTCAGGACCCAGCTATTCTTACACAGTCACCAGATATATTCTGCGTGATTGATGTCAGGTGGTATTGTAGGGCACGCAAAAGATAGGATTCGCTAACACCTAGGTAGTAGGGAAGTCGGATCTCTCTCAGCCATGTACGTCCAAGCCAGGACAACGCCTCCCCCGTATAGGGGGGATTTGCCAATACTCGCCACGCTTGGCAGGCGGGTTGGCGAGTGCAGTACGATTTTCGAATCTCAGAAGGCGTTACTGCCCACCTTCTGGTACGTGGTCCCTTAGCCGACTCTTACGGCACCCGCGGGAAGAGATGGGGGAGTACTAATCTAGGCCGGTACCACCACAGCCTATGGTGAAGGAAAGTCGGATAGAGTTGATCATTATGAATGGAATAGAAAATAAAGGAGGCTACTCAATTCGACCGTATACATGTTTTTTTTTGTGTTCGCGGATAACTTCGTCATTTATGAACCGATTTTGATGATTCTTTGTTTGTTTGTTTGATAGAGTATACACCCGTGGTGGTCCCATTTATTTTTCATCAAAATCGGACTAGCTGTTTTTGAGCTACACTACAATAACAACTAACTGAAAAGTGCTTTCCATACATCGACGATATTATAGTTGCAGGTGAAGACATCGAAGACATAATGAAAATTGATTCCGTGAGTAGGAAAGGTCACTGAAAAGGGTGAAAACATTTTTTTTACCAAAAAATGGAACCGTCTTCAGCTCTCGCCAGGACAGGGAGATACATATCTGATCGACCACGAATAGACGCCACCAACTACCCTTTATATATTCGTATCGTACTTTATCCCCCCCGCCCAACGCAGCATGCGTATCTCCGTGGCATGTAGTAATTATTGCTCATGTATTCTATTTGTAGCGCAGGTTTCGCTACCGTAGAGTAAAATATACAAATATTCAAGGTATAAATTAAAGTAATAACTATTCAGGCAGTATAATGTTTTTAAGAAATGTGGGTGTGCTGTTGAAGCAGCTTCTACTATCGCTGCGGAAACAATGTTCCTGGATTATAACTCCGTTATTACATTCGCATATGAAACATTCGTCCATCACTCGACCAGATGCGTCGCAAGCTGTACGCCATGCTGTATGTGGATGTGGGGGAGTCTTCGGGGTTACTTCACTTGAACTGCTTGGACTTTGCGGTTCATTTCGTGTAGTCTGTTTGGTTTCGTTGGCTGAAATGAGTGTAAATGTTAAACGGAGTAGTTTTTTGTAATTAGAAAGGTTCAACGTACGTACGCAAAGTGGACAAACGATTGCGGGAAGAAACTGGATGCTTTCAATTGGTCCTTGTGGATATCGATAATTCCAAATTCAAATATAAATTTAAATAGACATAATGAAAATTGATTCCGTGATTAGCAAAGGTCACTGAAAAGGGTGAAATATTTTTTTTTACCATGACCATACCAAAAATGGAACCGTCTTCAGCTCTCGCCAGGACAGGGAGATATCTGATCGACCACGAATAGACGCCACCAACTACCCTTTATATATTCGTATCGTACTTTATCCCCCCCGCCCAACGCAGCATGCGTATCTCCGTGGCATGTAGTGATTTTCTCGATTTAAAATAATTATTCCAGACCCACATTTATATCTCTACCTATCTTCTCGCTCCTTAGGGCCCCAAGAGGCTCGCGCCTAGTTTGGGGCTCGCTGTTAATTTAATTGTTACATTACAGAAAACTATGGAATGTAAATTTGTTATATTTAAGTTACTCTTTTTAACAATAAATATTATCTTGTAATCTTATCATATAGGTATCCATTTGTATACCTTCAAACTAAAATATATAATGAAACCACATTATCTTTTTGACCCAGGCTCGGAATGGCACGTCGACCATGTGATTATTCGAAATACAACTCTTTTCTGCCACAACTCATCATTCACGAAGGTCGAAAGCTGGCCCGTCAGCAATCTCACCATAAACGTGTTATAGTTTACGTTATGGCGAGAAGCGTTACGGCCAGACCAGCCACTCTACCTATAGGTAGAGTGGCTGGCCTGGCAGTGTATTTAGTTTAAGTTATTCTACCATTTCGTCTGCTTTCGAAGTCCAGTGCAAGCGGGATACATACAAGTGAGTGTTTGATATTTCGGGACGCAGCAAATAGTTCGGTCGCTTATATCCAGCAGTTGACGTCACATGGTTGAAATCATGATGATTAAAAGACACACAGTCTCTTACAACTTTATATATCTATTTCGGATTATTGGTATTGTAGGAGACGTAAATATTTAAGGTTGTATGAAGTGATCCCATCATACACCGATGTAGAGGCCTCCGATAGCTAACTGATTCGATTCGGCAATGGATCAAATAGATGTATAAAACATTTATCAAATGAAATATCTTTAGGAAACGTTAGAAAACATTTATATGTTTGAACAACTGTGTTTCCCGATATGTACAACCCCGGAGTCTTCAAGTCGCGAGTGAATAGGTTCCTTCTAAGTTTGCGTGCTCCACCTTAGACCGCGTCGTCGCTTAACATCAGGTGAGACAGTGGTCAAACGCAAGCTTATAATCTTTAAAAAAAAAGAAAACAAGATCGAACCGAATTGATTTGGTTAGCTGTCGATCGTACTGAATCAGGGGGCTGATCGATAAATAGAAATATTGGTTAACACGGGATACGCACCATGATTTTGTTTTTGATTGAGTTCCTTAGTCTCTCCGTGATCATGGTGCGTGGAACCGCGCCGAAATATCGGGAACTCAATCAAAATCTAAATCATGGTGCGTATCCCGTGTTCAACAATATTTTTATTATGAAAAGCCATGAAAGTTTAAAACAATACTTGATCGATAAATGTTATGGAACTTTATATGTACGTATGACTATTTTGTAATACCCCCTGTTATATTTTAGATAATGTATAAACATATTAAGAAGTACCTTTTCTATCGTTCCGTCTTCCATCTGGCAAGATGACGTAAGGATAAGGCGGTTCGCAATAAAAACTTTCTGGCATAGGTCGGCAGAAATGATGAATGTTACCCATATACGGACAGATGCATTGCTGGCATCTAGGAAAATGAAAATTAGTCTCAACAAACGTCAACTCAAGGTGTCCAATATTAAGGCGAGGTTTTCCCGACAACTTACGTAATTTACGCGCTCCACAGTGGAGAGTAATTTTCCAGCAAATGTCACGTCGACTCCTAACCGATTCTTAAATAATAGTCCAGTCAAATAAACTTTTAAATCAAAATTTTAGTCTTAAGGCTGCATTTTCGATATTATGTAGTTTTAATCATACAAAAATAATGTGTATAGATCTTTGGGTGCGCAACCACCGGCAAGGGTTGAAAAACATTTTTGAATAATTTTTTTCGCGATTACTCGAAAATGGTAAAAGTTAGAGAAAAAACTCTGAAGAAGATTTATTAGAAATTAGAAGAAGATTTATGGAACTTAAAATTTTACATTAAAAATGTTCTATGACTTTTTTCCTCCGGTCAAATATAAAAAATGCAGATGCTTTAGACTGAAATTTTGTTTTAAAAGTTTATTTGACTAGGCTTTAACAATGATAAACAAAACTCGCGATATTTTTCGAACTAAAATAATAATTGTAGGTAAAAAATATATATAATATATATACTTACATAGTAAAAAGAAAGATTTAAAGAAGCACCAGTCAATGATAAGTTAAAAGGAAGCTTGATTGACTGATAGTTTGGCTTGGTATGGGTATTTCATGAGGCGGAATGAGAAACATAACAAAAGGAGTACTTAAAATGAATGTGGATGAATATAAAGGTAAAAAACGCCGAAGAAGGATGGATGGACTGTGTGAACAATGATATGTTTATGAAAGATTTGAACACTGAGGTGAGTAATGACTTAAAAAATTGAAGAGAAAAACATAGTTGTCGACCCCACCTAGTGTGCGATAAGGACAATAAGAAAAAAAAGGATTCATACCTCGTTGTTCACTTCACATTTCACATAGAAATGGCTAGTGTGTGATTTATTAATCTACTTACAAGTAATACTTTTATGAATGACAATGTTTGTTTACTGAGAGACCTAATGCATACCTATGGGTCATTTCCACACTCGTACAAAGCCATGATGGTAGACCCACGAACATATCACCAGTCCGCCAGTATCACGGCCATCATGGCATGGTAGACCTACTTAAATGTGGTGTAAAAAAAATTATACTAATAATTAATTATAAGTATTTTCATAAAAATATGTTTTTACTGTATGTGTTGTTGCCATGCCATACAGAGCATTTTCGCCTAACCGAAAAAGCTCTTCTTTTTATATAACGCTCCACTCGCGCGATTGCAGCAGCCGGTGTGGTACGAACAAAGCCACACGAGCCACTGCACACGGGCTATGTATCTGGCTATTAAGAAGCTAATATAAAAATTAATAATATTAAATAGCGAAAAAAAAACTTTTCATGCTGTGGAGTAAGCCGATTCCCAGTGATAGCGAAACTATTCGACCTGATTCTAATAAGTTGATTGACTAACCTGATAATGTACATTGAGCCAGGAGTACACTCCTTCTTCTCAGAACTGTCTATTCCATAGGGATCACATTGCTCGTCTCTCCTCGTCAGCGTTGATTCGCCGATTATATCCAAGTCACTTGTAAGCTGTGAGTGACGATTATATTAACCACACGAACATTATAAATGCGAAAGTGTGTTTGTTAAGTCTTCACTCTTTAACGACTTGAAAGATTTAAATGAAATTCGTAATGTAAAATTTAATGTAATTCTACCTTATAACCTAGATCAGGCTACTTTTTATCCCGATAAAAACCTAATTATATTACGACAACATTCGCATCTCTGCCACATGCACTTTTGCTGCTCAACATTCAGATCCCTACATTATGATAGGTCTGACTATGGTCACATAAATTTTGCCCTTGAGTTTCGTGGGCATTCGCTGATCGCATATGGTCCCTGAGACCTGTCTCCAATCAGCATTTATCCTGTTCCTTACGTCTCGGTCAATATTGTCGTCGTTTCGGATTAATGAACCAAGGTACTCAAAATCGGAGCAGACTGGAAGGGGTACACTACTTAAGGCAATATGGGAAATTAAGGATGATCCACCATTTAGAATCCAGTTTTAAAATAACTATTGATATTAAATAACCATATTTGTATATGACTGAATCACCTCTTTTATATTATTTTCGTTGTCACACAGCATCTGTGAACAAGTCGCATACAATCTCAACCCCATATCGGGGCAGAGACAGACCTTGCAGCCCACTTCAAATTCTTCTCCAGGAAAACATAGCTCTAAGTCCCTCGTTGTATCGGCCATCTTTTGGTAGCTCAGTAAACTTTGAGATAACTGAAAAATTTTCTTCCAAGGAGCATCAGTGTCTTCGCACGTGTTATTCGTACATACCCTGTCAGCTTTATCTCCATTTGGAGGGCAAACACATACATTACACGTTTCGCTGAAAAGTTTTCCAGGCACGCAAATTTCGCTTCTTAAAAAGTTTTTCTCACACGTATTTTTCGTACATTTAGCTACGTTTTTGATTCCGTTTTTGGGGCAGTAACATATGTTACAGTCCACGGTGTAATACGCTAATGGTTCGCATGACAAGCCATTGTTGACCTTATTTCGGACTCCAATGCATGGATTCTTTGTACAGGCTCTTTTACTGTATTGACCACTGTCCGGACAGATGCAGAAGTTGCATCCCTCTTTTGAGATAGAACCCGGAACACATTCCGCGTTAGGTGGAACTTCTGGTTTTTTATCATTGCCTTTTTCATTTTTCTGTTTTTCCAAAATTATCTTTTTGGCTTTACAGTCATCGAAAGTACACCACTTTGGATCTATTCTTCCGGTCTTCATGCAGTAGCAGGTATTACAATCAAATTCTACAAAAGTGTTAGGATTACATTTGATAGTAAAATCTATATCAACTGTAGTTTCCTTTACAGTTATTTTAGGTTTTTCTTCATGACGCTCCTCGATCACAGGTGTACACAGTTTTAGACTGGTTTCTCCATTTTCAGGGCATATACAAAATCTTCCTTGTTCTTTGTAAATAGAATTTGGTGCACACTCCTCATCTGACATTGAGTTTGGGATAAGTTTAATATCGTATACGTTATTGCTGTTCAAACTCTGCCTGATAGCCATTTCCAAAATTGCAAGTTTTTGTTGATCGGAACACATCTTTGTACAATAATTTTGATGTGTACTGTTACGTAGACAGAGACAATCTGTACATTTAGGTATCATTTCTCCAGAACTGCAATAAGCTTTCTCAAAGTTAAAATTGAAGTTATCGATAGACAAACATTCAGATTCGAGACAAGCCGTTTCACTTGGAGTGCCTTCATGAGAACACTCGCAGAAAAAGCATTTTGACCTCGTAAATGTATGCTGTTGGCACTGAAAAGTTTTGTTTTTTAAACTCTCCAGAGAAGTTAATTTCATTGGTTGATGACAATCATTTTTTGTACACAATCTATCATCCATCTGGCCGGTTTCAGGACAAAAACAGATATTGCAGATTTTTCTATAAAATGTCCTCGGTATACATCTTTTAACAGGCTTGAGCATGGTACCTTTTTGACAAGTCTCCACGCATTTGCGAATAACGAAAAATCCATCATCAGAGCAAAGACAATGAAGGCATGGGAAGAGGTACATAACTTTCGGTATGCACACATTTGTTTTCACTGCTGCTATGTAATCAGTAACGCCCCGAAACTGGCAAGTTGCGTCGGAAGCGCATCGAGCGTCGTTCATCTTTCCTGATGCGGGACAAACACATAGGCTACAATTCACGTAATAAGATACAAACGGTATACACCACATTCCTTTCACATCGATAACCTTATTTATCTGATTTGGATTCGACGTTGTTTCATCTACACACATGTTGTTATTGCATATCATATGACCGTTTTCTTGGCAGATACATTGACTACAGTCTCGCCAGATGACCTGTCCCGGTTTGCAGGTCTGGCGTCGACTGATGTGGCAGCTTGCCTCGTTCCACCGTCCTATTGAATCACAAAGGCATAGCCGGCCATTCATTTGAAACTGTGTGTTTGGAATACATGCACCTATCGACAAATAAATTATATGTAAAACGCCCTAGAAAATAACTTGATAAATTGATAAACATGTTGGGACTTACGATACATGGAAAGTCCATATGGTATCCGTGATAGCAGACTTAGCAATGTTAGTGACATAAGCATGCTTTAACTAAAATTGAAATGAATTTTCAATGTTTTATTGTTCCGTATTGTAATTTCACGGATGAAGGCCGTTGTATTCAATTATAGTTTAATTCTCAATTGGTCTCTATAACAACAAAGGAAAGACGTAGACACAGGCTTTTCGATGTAACTTACATTCCCTTTTTTCACCGATAAACCAAGCTATCAAATAAGAGCGTTTCTATTAGTAAGTCAATATAAGTAAATATAATTGATACAAGGAAGTATTGAAACATATAACGCAAGCAAAGGCCCTTTATTCAATACATAGTAACTTAATTCCTACTTATAAATATAACAGAAATATTCATCTTTTATGGTTAATAATAAGAATAAGACATCTTAAATTTAAAGAAAAAACGTAATTATTCGTTTTAGAACACTGTTGTTAAAAACCCAGCTAAATCGACTATATAAAAGCTTGAACTCCGGAACTCCTGGTCGGGTGTAATTCAGGAGTATCAAATTAAGTTTACAGCGTCCTTTTTATTAAGTGGTGGAAAATAAAAACGTTGTTACATTTTCAGAATATACGAAATATTTTCATAAAGCATAGTAAAAGATCGACTCGCAAGCGTTCAAGAATCTGAATTTGAAATCAAATATCTTTTGCAGGCTAACTATATTCATTTATAGGTCGTCGTGGTATCAGGGCACCTTTAATCTATGTGTATTTGTCGACGCGTTTGCAAAATTTAGTACAAGAAATTATCAATTCCTATTTGTTTTATGAAACTTTGAAACTCCGGAATTCCGAAGAAGAAGAATTCATAACCCAACTCTGGAGCCCAATGATAGTCCGAACTTCAAGCCCTACGCAGGACAATGTTTACAACCCATTTTTATCTAAGTATACACGCTGTTTCTCCAATAAAGACACTTGAGAGTAATTAAGGCACGTCTTCTGAGTACAACGCAGGGAGCCGTCTTCCTGGCAGTAGCATTTGTTGCAGTCAGTCCTGCGAATAAATCATGGACAATTTAATACATTTAATGGCATGCAATCCTATCATATATGGGAGAGGATATATCCAGCAGTGGACGCTCCATGGCTGAGAGAGAGAGAGAGAATTGCCTGCGAATCACACTAATATTAAAAATGCGAAATTTTGATTGTATGGGAATTAGTTACCTATGAAAGTCGGGATGCAGGTACTTCATAATCTGGTTTGACACATAGGCTACCATTTATCCCGATAAAATTGATGGTTCCTCTGGGATACAACAAAAACCCAATAGGTACCTAATTATTATAAGATAACTGTGTCTGTCAAAATTTATTAATATAAGATGTGCAGTTTAGGCACCGCTTAACTAATTTTGATAAACTTTGATATAGAAATAGAAGGCTTGGAGAAGGACATAAGCTACATTTGGTTCTGGAACAAGTATGGTCCCCGTGGGTTGAGTGAGGTTGCGGAAAAGCTGTAGACAACGCGTGTGAACCCGCAGGGCGTAGCTAGTACATCCATAAATTGAAATTAAATTTTACAATGGAGGTAAACATCCCATTAATTTGGAACTTACCTGTAGATAGTGTTAGGTTTGCATTGATCACGACTGGCATCAAGCTGCGGCTTCGGCACGTCCGTTCCTGTCAACTGTTTCATTGTTTCAATGCAGTTCGGTATCTCGCTGCAATCAGTCTTGCCGTTAATGCAGTCGCACTTCGTACATTCCGTTGAAATCTTCTCATCACGCTGGCAGGGTTTCCCTGTAAAAAATTTGTTTAATAAATTAATGACACCAACAACTGGTACCTAATCTTTATTTAACATAAAAATACTAGACTAAAAACTGAAATGTATTTATTTCAGTTCAAAACTAAATACTCCAAAAGGTTTACTCATCATCTCAGCTATGACTTCCAGCGCTGGACATATGCCTCCCCCATTGATTTCTACAAGGACCGGTTGGAAGCGGACCGCTTTACGCCCTTGCCTGCGATCTTAGTCAGGTCGTCTGTCCACCTGGTCGGTGACCATCCTATGCTACGCTTGCCAGTCCGTGGTCTCCATTTGAGAACCTTTCGACTCCAATGGCTATCAGTTCTTCAAGCTATGTGCCCTGCCCACTGCCACTTCAATTTGCTAATCCGCTGGGCTATCTTACGTAACCGGAATCTCTTCGACACGTATTGCGCCTATGTACGAGGCATCCTTAGGAGCTGTTGACTCGTCGACCGTCGGGACGAGATAGTTTTATCTCACTGCATGGTCAGTGATGATGTTGTCGTCGAAAGTGGCACCTATAAGGCACCATTATAGACCTATAAGGCTATAATATACGGACAGTTATGGTTCGCCTTAACGCTACATAAAGTACTAATATCAGTGAAGGTGTTGAAAAATTTTAACTTTTATAAAACTATTTAAGTGTGTCGATTGAAACAAATGTTAATCATCAAATTAACGCAAGTTACAGACCATATAATAGGTACACCTTAATAAAACACATTATCATAATAGGCCGATAAGGCAGAATATGTGCTTTCCTTACCATTGTTGTAGATATATCTGTAATTTCTTGTATTTTTGGCGACAGTAAAATGAATTAGTATTGTATTTTTTTTTAATTATTGTATTGTAGTTTACAGCCCGCTTCGGTTCGCACAAGATCGCTACATCGTCACCACCATACACTACACACAAAAAACATCACAAGACTTCAAGTCAAATTACGTAAAACGCGCGTACAACGTACACATAGACATTGCTCAAAGACATCACACATAATATCTCGGATCAGTTGGGAACAGTCCGAGCGCCATGTGCCATCAGCTTCAGACAAGTGTCTTTTGATGTTTTTTGTGCAAAGATGGAGTATCAAAACAACATCTATTATAACTGTTCAGTTGATGGATGTTTATTAACTATCGACAATCAATCAAAAAACTACCACATAAGCCAGAATTGATAGCCCTAGCGCGACCGCACCGCCGAGCGTAGGTATGAAAAAAATGTTTACAAAAAAATGGAACCTACTTCAACACTCAAAAGTGTGAAAGAATTTGTTGAAGTCGGTACCATAATAGTTCAAAAAAATTTTTGCCTAAAAATGGAACTGACTTCAACACTCAAAAGTATGAAATGACTTGTTGAAGTCGGTACCATGATAGTTCAAAAGTAACTGATATAAAAATATTGTGCACTTGACTTCGACAAGTTATATCATACTTTTGAGTGTTGAAGTCGGTTTCATTTTTTGGTAATTTTTTTTTTCACCCTTTTAAAGACCTTTGTTACTCATGGGATCAATTGTCATTGTGGTGTAGGTATGTTCACCGATGTCTTCACCCGCTACTATAATATCGTGTAGGTATAAGCAAGCATTTTTCAGTTTTTTACCTGTAACTCAAAAAGTGCTCGTCCGAATTTGATGAAATTTAAATCGGACCACACGGGAAGTACGCAGCTTTCAAATAAAAAAGAACGATCAGTTCACCCAGTCGGAAGTTATGCGGTAACAAACATCAATAAAAAAATTAAAAAAACATACGGGTTGAATTGAGAACCTCCTCCTTTTTTTAAAGTCGGTTAAAAACTGAGGTGAGTGATAACCGTGACTTGTACACTGATCTTTGTTAATTTCCATTTTAGGTTCCCATCTAGAAAACTTATAATGGAAACCAACAGATTCCTGAAGGGTCGGTAACGGTCCGAAATTGCCAGTGGTATCAATGATTTTCACAGGCAACGGTGACCGCTTACCATCATGCTGTTTGCCGCTCATGTCACATAAAAAAAGTTATAGCAAAAAAAATGCAACTGCTAGTAACTATTGAAGTGCAGAAATGTAACCTTATGTAATCTATTTAAAACAAACTCTCAAAAATAGAGTTAGGTGCTTAAATAGATTTTGAGTCTGAACACTGTCGCGAATTTCATCCATAATTGTAAGGTCAGTTACGTGTCGAGGGTCAAATTAGTTAGAAACTGGTCGGAGAGTTACCATGTGAGTCGTAGTTGGTTTATTCCAAGAACCAACTAGAACTCACTTGGTCAGTACGTGAGGTCACACGAGGACTGACCGGACATTTCCTTCGCTTTTAATCTGTGCATATCTTCGTAACTGATGCAGAGTAATTTGGTACAGAGCAGGTTGAAGTTCTCCATACAAATACAGACATTACAGTCCACCGTGTAGGTCTTGCCTGGCATACATTTCTCAGCGGCATTGGATAAACTATCCAGCTCTTGGGCTAACGCTAAAGGGAATGGAGGGCGCACGTCCTCTGGAACTAATACAGGAGACAAGGGACGACCTGAAAACATCTTCATTATTACATAGATGATTTATTAGCTTATGGTTCTATGTTTTGTTTGATCTAGCGTTTGACCACTATATCACTTGATGATCAGTGACGACGTGGTCGAAGATGTAATCGACTTTGATGGTTAGAGGTATCAATGAAATTAAAGAGGTTCGCAGGTGTTTACAAGCAAAAGCGGCGGGAAAATACTGATGCGTGTTGATTTACAATATTTATTACAAAAGGTACTATACAGATGACTAAGGGCCATAGAAAAATGAGTCACATTTTAAGACATTTAAATTTCATTTCTTCTGGTGTAAGACAACACATTCCAAGCACATTTGTCGTTACCGTGAGATACTTTGATAAAGGCAAAATATCGTCGCTCTAAAAGAAATTTTTCACTATTAAATCAGCTAACGAAAACAAATGTTCTTCGATAAGAACTAACCTTCGTTAACTGTTCTCATAAGAGGTATTTTTTTCTAAGTTTATTATTCATCTAGGACTTCCAACAAAATAGCTGAGAAGACTCAAAATTGTCTATTTAGCGAATAGTAAATAAAGTCTTATGACGTGCATATAAATTCAAATACTTCAACCAAATCAAGTAGTCAAACAATATATTTGACTGGCCGGTTGGCGCAGTTGGTAGCACTCCGCCTTCTGAGCCGCTGGTCCCGGGTTCGATTCCCGGACAGGTCAAACATTTGTGTGCATGAACATGTCTGTTTGACCTGTGTCTGGGTGTGTATATGTATATAAGTATATATATCAGTCATCAGGTTACCATAGCACAGGCTCTGCCTAGTTTGGGACCTGAAGACCGTGTGTGAATGTTAATAAAATAATAAATAAAATAATAATAATAATAATACGCATTCAAGAAAATGATAGACGACCGGATGATGATCGTAGAAAAATACTAAAATGTGGGCTCTTTCCAATCGGTTTTTATGGAGACCATTAGGGGAAGCTTATGTCCAACCGTGTACATACGTAAACCACATTAATATTATAAATGTCAATGTTTGGATGGATGGATGGATGGATGATTTGTTACTCAATCACGCCAGAACGGCTGAACGGATCTGGACGAAGTTTAGCACAAAGATAGATTATAGTCTGGAATAGCATATAGATTACTACTTTTTAACTCGGTAAAATGTATGGTTCCCGTGGATTAATTGATGTAGCGGGAAACAGTAATTCACGCGAGTGCAACCGCGGGGCGCTAATAGTATGGTATATGCGAAAGTTTGGGGTCATTGGGGCCAATGGGGCTATTGGGCTTCTTACCGTCACTGTCAAACTTGCAAGCTTCTGCCTTCAGAGCGCAAATGATCTGGCTCTCGTAAGTACAGAAACACCGTTTGCATCCTGACCTGTACAGTTTGCCAGGCTTGCAAAGCACCCCTTTTTTAACATTAGGCAGATAGTTGGCCTTTGAGTCTTTTTTCTGTCGTTGTCTTAACGCCTGGAATAATAAAAATAATGAATACAATAATTACTCGAAATTTCTACTGCACGATAGATACTCAAAATCTAAAGAAAATGACGGACTGACTGACTTAGACTTAGACGTAGCTCTACTAAACGGATTAAACTAAAGCTTAATTGAAGTATCTGATAAACGGGTTTTTGAAAATTCAACCTCTTAAGGTGTGTCAAATTGTTTTTATTACAAAAAAGCTTTATGTGGGTTCTGTAGAGATTAAGAAAAATACATACCGCGCGTGCGAAACTGAGATGTGCAGCTAGTACGTACATAAAAAGGTTTCTAGGGCAATAATATTTTAACTTTTTTTCATACTCAAACCCCCGCAGCACTAGGATGTTCCCGTAGTCGCGGGAGGCATAGACACACACAATTACAGCACACAAACACCAGGACCAAGACCTACACTCATCGTATAAATATTTTCCACTACCGATTCGAACTCAAGGTAAGTCCTAGAAGTTATGTCACTGACCACTATGAGCTACGGCGACCGTCAGCTGTTAGTGCGAAACTTAGCATAGCCTGTACCTTGCATGATTCAAGTCACTCGTGCTAGAGTACCGAGTACTGGTGGTTCTGCAGGAAAATATAATCGTACGTTATTCTTAGAATCTTCTAAGGTTTCTAGAACATTCTAAATTTAGTGTAGGTATGTGTTTAGTGCACCACGTGATATCTACCATATAAACAGTACATTTCAAGTACGGACTAAACCAACATTATTTACAAAAAAATTTACAAAGAAATGGAACCGACTTCAACACTCAACTTTTGAACTATCATGGTACCGACTTCGACAAGTTATTTCATACTTTTGAGTGTTGAAGTCGGTTTCATTTTGTGGTAATTTTTTTTTTCACCCTTTTAAAGACCTTTGTTACTCATGGGATCAATTGTCATTGTGTTGTAGGTATGTTCACCGATGTATTTACCCGCTACTATAATATCGTCTAGGTATAAGCACGCACATTTCAGTTATTGGAGTGTAACTCAAAACCCGCTTGTCCGATTTTAATGAAATTTGAAATGAACTACACGGAAATCATCAGCTTTCAATTAAAAAAAGAACGATCAAAATCAGTTCATCCAGTCAGAAGTTATGCGGTAACAAACATAAAAAAGAAAAAACATACGGGTCGAATTGAGAACCTCCTCCTTTTTTTGAAGTCGGTTAAAAAAGGGCATTAATCCCCACACAAACCTTTTTGCCTTCATTCAAATGAATGTCCTTTTTCCAATTTACACAAGCCATTTTGGTGCACAGCACAGAGAAGTCGTCACTGCATTTGCATGTGTTACAATCCATCTTGTACATTCGACCTGGCGCACACCTCTCCCCATCACGAATCTCCGGAAGGACGTTAAGGGACCTCCTATCAATGGTTACGTTGGCCGGAGTAACGGTGGCTGGGAAAATACATGTTTACTTTGCATTAATTAGTAGGTAGTACATAGTTATCTTAGGATTACGACGTAGCTCCATTGCAAAATGATAGTCTTCTTTAGCTTTCGTATATCCAGTAGTAACATGTATTGGTTAGAAAGCCAATAGAGTAATATGTACCTAATGACTTATTGTGTGTTGTACTAGCACTTTCTTATTTAAAAGCTGCTATCTTCAGTAACATTTTCATGATGATAATTATTATCCCATCCCGTCTACCTCAGATATTCAGATACTGATCTGCGGGCTTAGGTACTCTTGACACTCGATTCCGATCGAAATTATGATTTAGATCGGAATCGCGGCAACGGCTCCAACGATTTTCATGAATGAGGGTTTCGGGGATTATAAATCGATCTAGCTAGGTTTCATTTTTAGAAAACGAAGCTTCATCCGTGTCATCAGGCAATGAAAAACTGATACAATATCATTAAAATAAGAATCTCCCTGACATGCATTGGCGAGTGGCAATATTACTTATACAACAACTAAACTGCATTACCGACATAGCAACACTAAAGCTACTTATCAATAGATGGCGTTGTTGAGTAACACTAAGCCAATGAGCGTTTGGTTTGAGGTTAGACCAACATAATCAATTGTTTCCTTATTTTATTGAAAAACCTAGCAAAGCTCGGTCATCTAGGTACTTTGAATTTAAGGATGAATTGAAGAGGACATATATTTGTATATGTTTGTGTTTTTTTTTGTTTTAATATTTGTTTATGTTATATTTGTATGGGTTCAAATTAAAAAGTATCACAATGTATTTAAGCTTTTATTAAAACCATAACATCATTGCTAGTTTAAGCGTTCTCTCTGGTCGTTATACGAACTTATCAGCTCCAAATCAGACAAAGTTAATTTGAGATCTTCTAAACAAACCATTGTCGTACAAATAGGTTCTCTATTATTGTTGCATATGCATGTATTACAATTAAATCTGTACTTGGATCCGGGCTTGCATCTGGAGTACGGATTTTTCAGCTCTGGCAACGAGTCAAACATTTGTCTTAGTGAACTTCTTTTCTTTGAAATACTACTTTGAAATTCCAAGCAGTTGTCTTCATCGCAGAGGAGTCTCCCATTACTTGTACAAAAACATTTGTTACAATTTATAGAGTATAAGCTCATTGGTTTGCAACCGCTTTTCAAATTATCCCAATGCATGCCAATTTCATTAATTTTATCTAAATCCCTAGGTTTGACTTCTTGAATTATTTCGTTTGCTATTTTAAGACAAAGTCTATCAATGAAGTAGTCGATATCACTGCAAATACACAATTCATTAATAGTTCTTAGAACGTCTCCAGGGCTGCAAGCGTCCGATTTAAATGTTTGAAGACAACGTCTGTTAGTGCAGGATTCTAAGTTGATGAATCCAGTGTCGTCACAGAAACAAATGTTACAGCCCATGATATAGAAGTGTTTAGGAGCGCAAGCGACGTTTGTCCCAATTTTGAGGTGGTGAAGGTTGGTGTTGGGTCGCATATTATGGAACTTTCTTCTGCAGTTCATCGATCGCCAATGGCCAGTCTCGTCGCAACTGCAAATGACTTCATCCTGGCGATAGGTATTGTGAGCTTCGCATTCCTTTTCGTCTTTAACGGTATCTAAAAAAAGATTAATTATTAATATATTTTATTTAACTTTTAAACTCGCTTTCTCCCTCAGCTTCGCACTAAGTAGGTACAATGACTGGTATCACGGGTGCCAGAAACATTCAAATCACGCACACACACACACACACATAACTAGAAACACTAATTTTCTATGAGGTGAAAACGTGTGCTCCTGTCGGGAATCGAACCCGGTGCTCACGGCATAGAAAGCAAGCACCAAGTACGCCATCGAGGCAGTCAGTAATGCAAGTAAGTTGGATGGAACCTTCTAATTGCAAATTACATCTTAGGCTTTAAGGCTGTATTTGTACCTACTATTTACTACTAACCCTAGATAATGTACCATACAATAGCTGTTATTGTAAGAAATGTGAACAAATTCTATAATTACGTTATCTTTTGGTTTCCAGTGAAAAAACTAGCCAGTCAGCATTGGGATAATCGAAAGTAAATCCCGTTAATAGTGATTACTTAAGGAAGTGAAACGTGGTTTCTGACTATGGGCCTTGTGAGCAGGCTCAAAGTCACACAACGAGCTATGGAGAGGGCTGTGCTCGGGGTTTCTCTACACGATCGAATCAGAAATGAGGAGATTCGTAGAAAAACGAAAGTCACCGACATATCCCAGCCGATTAGCAAGTTGAAGTGGTGGTGTTGTTTTAATATTAGGCGAATGGAGTTCATGTTTTTTGGATTTTGGGTCTATTTCTTGTCATTGTCCCAGGTCACGAGAAGACTCAACGTTGAGGTTAGTTAAAATTATATTTGGATATTTAAATGTGGGCGAATAGACCCGATAGTTTAAATAAAACAATTGTATGCTGTTATGGACCATAACTGACGGTTATTTAGTAAATGTAATTGATGAACTTACCCCCAAAAATATTCTCGTCGCACTTCTTCGCACGGCAGTGGTACACGCCGTCAGTGGTACACACGCACACGTGGCATGCGCCCGTCTGTGTGGACGTGGCCACGCATCGCTTCACTGGATTCACTGACGTCACAAATAAAACGTTCACTTTACGTTTTATTCAAGGTTAACAAAAGGTTCTTTTATCAAATGGCCGTTGCTTTTAATTAAATTAAGCGTTAATATTAAACTTGAGAGGTCCCGTTTGATGAAATCCACGCTCCGACCTCAACATGTCTATATTCTAAGCCCCGAGAGCTTTCAACTTGAGCTATCCAATCGCTTTGCTTGCCTTGAGAACTTTGCGAGACCAACAACAGGCTTGTAGAAACTGTCCACGCAGTGGGGTCTAAGTTCTTCAAACCCCGCCGTACAAATGGACCTCAAAAACTCTCCAGCCCTCCATACCCTTGACCTCATGGCTGAACGATGCTCGTTGCAACTGCAATCATCCGATGATGCTGCGTCATATAGGCAGCTCAATAGACGAATATGGAAATCTTTACGACACGACCTCCGTACCTTTAATACAAATTGTATTAAAGATACGATCGAACGGAGAAAAGGCTCCAAAAAAGGCTGTAAGAGACCCGTCTATTGGGAAAAGCCAGATGGCTAAGCTGAAGAGAGATGATGGCAGTATAGCGTCGACCAAAGCAGAGGTGCTTGGAGAGATTGAGTGGTTCTATGGACAGCTTTACACTTCGGTCGTTAAACCTAGCTTGGCCCAAGACCTAAACTAACCCGACACTTTACCGAGGACATCCCGGACATCAGACTGTACGAGATTAGGATGGCTCTGAAGCAGCTTAAGAACAACAAGGCGCCGGGTGATGACGACAAGGCGAATGGAGGCCATGGACTGGCAAGCGTAGCATAGGACGGCCACCGACCAGGTGGACAGACGACCTGACTAAGATAGCAGGCAAGGGCTGTATGCGGGGCGCTTCCAACAGGAAATCAATGGGGGAGGCCTATGTCCAGCAGTGGACGCCCTATGGCTGAGATGATGATGATGTAGCGATGTATTTTGTCTCGGCCCAGTCCGCGTCCGTCCACGATATCGCGGATCATGGGAAGCCGCCAGGTATCTTTATATAGTTTGTGGAAGTCATTTTCATATCTCCTTAAAAAGCCTTAATTTTAATCATTGTGGTTTTATTCCTTATGAAATTCGTTTAGTTTGCAGTCACAGACTAATAGGTTAATAGATAAAACATTTTTTTTCTAATCTGCAGGTTTGGTCGCAGGAATCCTTACCTTTCCTTTAAAAATTGGCTGTAGGTACCTATAACTATAGGTATAGCATTACGCTATACCTCATTATTCAAAGCGTACTGTACATTCTTATATATATGCAGTCTGTCGGCTAAATATACACAGAAATCCTACAACGCTCTACGTGTCCAACACAACGGCTTCAGGATGCTGTTGGGCCTGCCGCGTTATTGTAGTGCATCGGGAATGTTCACAGATGCGCACACTGATTACTTTTATGCCATCATGCGAAAAATAGTCGCATCAGTAATGCGCCGAATGCGCCGCAGCACCAACAATCTTCTGGCCTTCGTATCTGATGATATACTCAAACTGTATGAGGCATTGGTTGGCAGCTCTTAGACTTATCTGAAGGCTGGTAACCAAGTAGGAATACATTGTGTAGTTACTGTAAAACTAACAAAATATGGACTTAGTATGGTCTGAAATAATTGTATTTATTTATAATCAGATAAGGCAAAAAACTTACCAAGTATATTTACATCTCCAGCAATAAATGTTGAAAATAGCAATAATAAATAAACACAGAAAGTCACCATTCTTGGAGATCAAATTGTGAAATGCACATTCCCTCGGAAAAACCTTAAGCATAACATTTTATGGCTCGTAAAAATAATTTACTCTATTTTTACTAATTGCAAAATTGTGATTAGCTTTCAATTAGATTCATTTATTACTACCGATTAAATGAAGTCAATTGTGAAATGAATTAACTTATATGTTTTACATCTATTCCCCTTTGAAATTATATTTCTTTGTTTTATCATTTCACCTCTATCACTCCGAGTGTCTTTAAGTCACGAGTGAACGCGTATCTTAACCAGGCGCGGACACAACCAAAGATCTTTGGGAGGGGGGCGTCACAGATATTGGTGGACATGATTTTTCTTCTCGCTTTAATTGTTTCTCTATTTAACTGTATATATACATCTGTGCTTATAAATAAAATGTATACTATATATATATATATATATATATGTATACATTTTATAAAATGTTTATTAATGTAATCTTAGTATGACACCCATGACACCCCCTCCCTCCCTCGAACTGATCTCCTGGCACTGATCTCAACGAGGTAGAAAGTACTTAATAAAATCAGTTGTATTACCTGCTCCATGTTTTACTTGTTCCACCTAATTATGCCATAAATTCTAATCTCGGCAGGCGTGATCCATCATCGCATCATCAGCTTGCATTTGACAACTATCTCACCTGATGTTAAGTGATGACGTTGTCAAGGATGTAGCACGCAAGCCTAGAAGGTACTTTTTCACTCGTGACTAGAAGACCTCAGGATTGTATGTATCGGGAAACACCTGCTCGGGCAATAAGTTCCATTCCTTGGCAGTGCGCGCTCAAAAAGTGGAAGCATAACGCTTCATAGGTATAGGTGGTATTAGAGAACTTTGTAAACTATTGTATACTAACAATTTCGCTTTCTGATCAGTAGTATACAAGTGAGTGTGTTTACAAGTCAATTATATAGTTTGTGTTACAAGTTAAACTGCTGATTTGACTACAGACTGATCAGAGAAGCAGAAATGTAAACTATTATCAAGTGCCTATTATTAAAAGGTGGTACCTCTTATCCACTGACCTCTAATATTGTAATAATAGAAGTCAGTGCTCTGTTTTGATTAGACAGAAGCCTGAAGCTTGTAAGTTGACTATTTATATTTCTTTATCTTTATAGGATAACAATAAGGTTTATACTAAAACATTGCCGAGGTGTGCTACATTGTGAATTACATAATATCGTTTTATATTATCATTCATCAACACTTAGTTCCTAGTTACACATGAAGTTTGAGAAATTAATATATCTACTGCCATTGTCTCATGTTCTAATCAAATAAAATTTGCATAATGAATACTTAGATGTCCAAAAATAATGGCAAAAATATCATGTCTTTCAGGTCAACAAGAGGAGAGGTAAGTAGACATCACCATTCACGAAGCCATTCTGTAGAACGCTACAATGATTGAAAAGCATGAAGTAAGTACAGAAGAAAGTCCAATTCAGGAAAAAAATCCTACCTCAAAGAATCGGTCCGCAAGTAGAGAACACAAACACAGAAAAGAAAAAAAGAAACTCTGTTCAAGCAGTAGTATAAGTAACAGTGATGAGGAAGATCTAAAACTACTACAAAGGCTGGAAGCAGCTGGTTTCATAAACCATGAAATGTATGAATAATAATGATGTGTGTAATTGTCATTATTGTTTCATTTGTTCATTTTTCAAAATATCTGCCATTTCTTTAGACAGTTAATCCCTTTAGGATTATGTTGGTACAAATATGCAATCCTTTCAATAGTCACCCTTAATCCTTATGAGCCATAAGTAAGGATAACAGTTTACTACTGCTCTGTCTTCTCTAACCAATTTATTTATTTATTTATCAACTTTCAAACAAGGTCTTCAGGTCCCAAACTAGGCAGAGCCTGTACTATGGTAACCTGATGACTGATATATATACTTATATACACACCCAGACACAGGTCAAACAGACATGTTCATACACACAAATGTTTGACTTGTCCGGGAATCGAACCCGGGACCAATAAAAAGCACTGTTAGATATCTCCAATACTACCCTTCAGATCAGTCTTATTCATAATAAATCATGAGGTCTGATCTTATGTCCTTATGTGCACCCTACTTGGGTCTACTGCAACACATTACCCACACTGAGCAGTAATAACTTTTAAGAATATGAGAATTTTGAACTTTAACTCTAATCTAAAAACTCTGACTAGATATTGTGATTAATAGACATCAAAATGGTTATGAATTAAACATTTAATGGTATCTTAAATCGCTTCGCATAATCGAGATCACACGACAGCTAATTTTTTTTTAAAGAATTAGCAGGCATATCCGTAGCGTCCGCCAGACGGTCATCAGACATACAAGACAATATCCCAAAACATTAGAATATTACTTGAACCATAACTTGAAGATATCAATCTAACTTATTAAACATTCAGTTAGTTCGCATTCTTCTCAACCGGTACACAAGCCTAAGCCTTGGCTTATCATGCTTGCTACTGCAATACTCGTACATCCTATTATCGGTTTAGATAAATCTTCACATTAATACAATGATAGTCGTCCAAAACGATAATTCAAGTCGCTCCTTTTTTTTTCGTCTTCATATAGGTTTCATTGTTATTTATCATTAAATTTGTAGTGTTGAGTTCAGAATTATATTATCATTAATACTTATGGAAATAGGTTAATCTGCCCACATAATTCTCTGTATTCACATTTAGAAAGTTATTTACATTTTTCATTTTCATAATAATGTTCTTCTTCTTCTTCTCTCGACCATAGATGATACCTAATATCACCCTAATATACGGATATGGATAGGTAACCCGTGTACATAAAATGATAACAGTTCCAAATGTGAATAATAGATAGCGCTTTTTAGTTTTCTAAGCTTCATGCTAGATGGAAGCATTATACAATTTGTTTTTTTAATTATTTTAAGGTCTCGTAATCGTGAACTAAATTTGAAATGCATGTACAAAATTTCATTTCAAATTCAGCCCACAAAAAATTGGAACACATAATGAGCTACCTACCAGAGTCATCGCTGTAAATAAATAAAGCCAACACTTTGTTACTTCTGTTTATTTCTATGAGCTTTAAAATACTGTTCAGCTTGGAGTTTCATAAAGTCACACCTAACACATTTCCTTATTTTGCCACTTAAAGTTCTATTCACACTTGTGCACCAACTGTGTATTGTAATGGTAATCGCCAAATTTGTGCCAAACTTAACAACAAGGTCAATCAATCAAGCAGATAATACGAAGTCCAGAGTCAACAGCAGGGTCAAACGGTGAAGGCAGATATATCACAAAGTTCAGAGTAAACCCAAATCAATAAATTAAAAGAAATTCGTGAATAACTTTAAATATTAACGACAAATATAAAAAGAAAAATTAACTTTGTCAAGCTGTGACATCAGAGTTGCCATATCGGATTATAACAAAAATGTAGGACATATTCGCAAAATATGTAGAGTTGTAATATTTATATGTGAAAAGTACGTGGATCTACGTACTCTTCTAAGTGAAATGATGCGTGTTTTTTTATTTCTTCGTTAAAATATTTTTCAGTTTCCTACTCAATATCAAGTACATACTTCAAAAATAATAACATTTTTAGGACTTACCCAAAGGGAATTATTGGAAGTTAGAAGGTACAAAACATCAAATCCTGTAATACAATTTCTAAGTTTAAGAATCTCTATAGGTAACACACTAGACACAAATATAACTATTTACTACCTTCCTCTTTTGCCTTAACTTGGGACTGACTAACTATCATATGTAGCGTGTTTACATAACTTCAAAAATAATTGTACTATTGAAGTCAACTATTTAAGCCTATCATATGCAACGTACATTTTTCCACTTTTTTACATAACTCCAAAAGTAGCACTAAGGAAATCAACTATTTAAGCAAGAAACTCAAAAATATTATGACGAATCCTGATAATATTATAAAAGCGAAAGTGTGTGTGTATGTTTGTTACCTCTTCACTTTCGAGCGGCTACACCGATTTCAATAAAATTTGGTATGTAGATACTTCCAGTCCGGAATATCACATAGACTACTTTTTATCATCATCAATGATCACCACGCAGGTGGGGTGCGGGGCGCAGCTAGTTTATCAATTAAATAAAAATAAAGCCACTCATTCAGTAGAAATAAAATCGAAATATTATGTTATTTTTGTTAAAAGGTTATTTTTCTTTTGTCTTCTTTTTGATGATTGTTTTCGCTCCACATTTTCTGTGCATCAAGTTTAGTTGGATCAAATTTCGCACATAAGCTAAAAGCTTAGCCTGAAAGTAGCTCGCCACTCTCCCTAAAATTCAAAGGCGTAAAAGAGATTTTACCGTAACTGAATTATTTTTTTATATGGTAATTGCGAAGAGCAATAAAGAAGTGCAGATTTGCCATTTAAGCCCTTTTGTTCCACTTTTCTAACCTGAAGCGCTTTGACAGTAACACAACGGTTAATGATCTAACATAATTCCACATGAACACCCGAAGGAACACTTATATTAGAATTAAGAAACGCAAATTTTCTCTGTCAAAATTCCTTTTAGTAACTAATTTTCGCCATGAGTTCCGTTCCGTTAAGCACTTTCATAAGAGTCATAGCTCTATGGTGGTAATGATGGCAAATTTAATATACCTACTAATTGTTTCTACTTTGTCTTGTAGTTTGGCCAGGCATGACTGCGTTACGGTGCGTTGGGTGAAACGGTGTTTTTTATGCAATTGTAGCCTCATTATAATGTTATTTTGGAAATTTGTAAAATTTGATGAAACATTTGTAGATTCTGGAGCTGTATACTTTAGTACATACGTTTTCAGGAATGGCCTTAAATACTACGTAAACAGATATAGAGTTGGCAACACAATGAGTATCTCTTGTGTAATGTGTGTTGTGAGTGTTTTGAATAAATGTGGTTTATTTCTTTCTTTCAATAGCGCACTAGCGGTGCTTCATCCACATCCGTACTTCCATTTAGCGCCATCTATCAAGTTGTATCTTCCCACGCTCCGACAACGCTATCTATACTGTAACGTCTGAACTAGCAGCACCTAGTGTAGTTTATGCTTGATAGTCTATGGAACGACATTCGACTCGTCTCGACACTCCCAACCTTTGAGTATACAGCCTCCGCTCCTTTATCCTCCCAACGGCAGAAAAGGTTTATAAAGGTTTTTTTAGGATAAATCTAACCTAAATTAAGTTAATATGTGATACTGGGTATATTTTGCGATCCGTCGCGACATACATGTTCATTATATTTATTTCTATAAGATACTCTAAATTTTGAAATATAGCACCACCTAACAGTATCTCTAAAAAAAAATACCAACAAATGAAAACGACTTTAACACTCAAAAGTGTTAAAAATAACTTGTTGAAGTCGGTTTCATTTTTTGGTAAAAATGTTATTTCCCTTTTTTTAGTGACCTTGTTACTGATGTTGTCATTGTGGCGTAGGTATGTTCAGTTCACCGATGTTTTCACCCGCTACTTTAATATCGTTTAGGAATACGCACGCACTTTTCAGTTATGGGATTGTAACTCAAAAACCGCTTGTCCGATTTTGATGATATTTGAATGGGACCACACGGGAAGCACCAGCTTTCAAATAAACGATCAAAATCGGTTCATTCATTCGGAAGTTATGCGGTAACAAACATAAAATAATCGAATTGAGAATCTCCTCCCTATTTTTTAATTGGTTAAAAATCGCAGTTGAAGAGAAGGGCGAAATTACCTGACAAAAAGCGTCCAACATTGCTAGATGTCACTGTTCTGGAATTGAAGTTACTTTAGCTTGAATCCCAGGTCATTGCGGTTATTCTATTCTTTATATATTGTCCTGAGTCCTGAAATCCGTCGTCGTGTTAATTTCAAATATCTACTCTCTTTAATTTTTACTCCATTTGTTTATATTTTGTGTAATTTTATTAAGTCTTATAATATTTGTTTGTTGATACAATAACTAAATCGATTGCTTTTAGTCTAAACCATTTTTATTATAATACTTTTATTTGTCTTTGCATTTATTCATTCATTTAAAGTACACTACTTTGACACTGGCAAAGAAACTCTACATGGCGTTTAAAAGCCATAAATTGAAGAAGAAGAAGAAGATTATCTTTCCTCCCGCCATCCCGCAACTTCTTTCGCCTTTCTTCTACTTCGTTTCAATTGGTGAAATATTTTGTCTAAAACTTTTTTCATATACCGGGTGTGAAGGTTAGTAATATAAACCTAGAATTAATATACCTTTACGTCTTTCGTACCTAATTGATAATATTCATGTTATTCTTCAACCGACATTCGGCATTTTATTCCTTGCGGCAGTGCGGCATTTCAAATCAGCGGTACACACGATCCAAGTTATTTGGAATTAACGAGGGTAAACTATAAATACTAGGAAAGTTACTTTTATACTGTGACCTTCCCCTGTGAAGGGGAAGTTTCCATTTTCAATTTATTTTATTTTCTCGACCTCAAATAAGCTTCTCCATAATTTGTGTTAATTTCATAGTTTGGTCAATTTCTTAATAAATTTGTTTGATGGAGGCTCATCTGGGTCCCTCGAGCCCAAGGGTCTTGTAAACATCAAATAGTTGTGTATGAATTCGTCTCACAGTATAGTGTCACCATTCAGACTTCTTCCTTACTATTGTAAAAGCAACCCAAATAAGTATAGGCTCAGGGGCTAAACTTTCCTTTATGGATCATCATCATGCCGTGAGGGCAATTGTAGGGGTATCGCGGTTTATGACAGTAAAACCTTACTTTAAATCCCTTGTGTTATGTATACAAAAAAATAGTAATTGAGGGTAGTTGTAACTTAATTAATAAAGCACCCTCAATATATATAAAAGTTAGTTCTGTAATAGAGTATGAGTGAATTAAACAGGTTCCTATGTAACGTGTGGTATTTCAATAAGAGTCCAGCAGGAACATTTCAGTGAGTTTTCACACTTAAAGATAGGCACTCATACAATACTCACCGCAGAGACACGCTATCAATTGTGTTTCGGAGACTGAATCGATCAGTCAAACTACCGTACGTTATGGGCTGTCCAGTTTATAACAAGTTGCCTGTTTGTGTTACCAGCACACCTAGTCTTAAATTATTTAAAACAACATTAAAGAGCTGGCTTGTAGTAAAATCATACTATTCGGTAGAAGAGCTCATGATGGAAACAAACTAGCCATCTAGAGATTTGTAAGATGTATTAATATTGGTACAAACTGAGTTAGGTACTTGCTTGATTGATAGTATGCATATACATTATACATTGTCTTACTTTATTTACTATGTTGACAATTGTATATTTTATTTTCTATAAGTTTATAATATATATTTTGAATTTCTCAATTTCCTTTACTTGTAATTTGATAGTTATGAATAAAAATGTTTATCTGTTTATCATCGATTTATGGGGCTTTAGGGGGCTGCTCACCCTCAGCATCTTCGATTATTCATATACATTAGGGGAGGCAGACAAGACCATGTGGAAAGTGGGGTGCTCTGATTCGGTTTTGGGTATCTTTAGGATATTCATATAGTGATTAATTATACACCAAATAGAATATGTGAAAATAGAATTAACAAATTGATAGTGGTCAATCACTAGATCTATAGTATACAGTATTAGTATTTAAATTATATTGAATTATATGTATATGACATAAAATTGAATAAAATACATCTCTACCATCACCGGAACGTAAAATGTGAACTTTGACATTTACTATCTCAATTTATCCAAGACAAAAATTTGCCAATGGTGTCCTATTTTCCAATTTGTTTGGAAACTTTAAAATCATATCTCGTAAACGGTAAATTTCAGCAACATGAAAATGTGTAAAAAGCTTTCAATTTCTGAGTACTATCTACAAAAACATATGATCTTCCAAATCAATAGTCCATAATGTAAAGTTTAGCCGTCTCAGGTTAAGGAGTATGGTGGAAAAATAAGACATTTAATATGAACGAAGTAAAACAATTGTAGGAAAAAAGTTTGAGACAGGTCACAATGCAGATATATGTTGTGACTATTAGCTCCATAATGAAAGTGGACAATGAAACTTGGCAACTCAACATAAATGATCATATTAGTGATAGATTTGTATCAAAAATTATTTAGATCATAAATGGCATCAAATTGGGCTTTAAATCAGGCAGTTTTCAGAGTTCTTAGAATAATCAATTCTAAAAATTAAGCAGATACATTAACTCATTATTGCAAATCATAAAACGTTCATGAAAAGTATAGCATACTTATTTTAGCTTATGGTTATACAATCGGCGGGATACAGCTAATGCAATCTCTTACATACAGCCTATAGATGGACATTATAGTGTATTTTAATGTGTTGTTTATGTTTGCTATAACTACTTATCTTGCTTTTAGAATATTTCTTTATTAATCAGTAACATGCCGACCGTGGTGGTACCGGCCTAGAATAGTACTCCCCCATCTCTTCCCGCGGGTGCCGTAAGAGTCGGTTAAGGGATAACGTACCAGGAGGTGGGCAGCAGCGCCTTCTGAAGATCGGAAATCATACTGCGCTCGCCAACCCGCCTGCCAAGCGTGGCGAGTATTGGCAAATCCCCCCTAAATGGGGGAGGCATACGTCCAGCAGTGGACGCACATGGCTGAGAAAGAATCAGTAACATTGTAACTTATACAAGGCATAGAATATTAAAGCAAGATAGACCATAATTGTCATATATCGCAAATGTAGGTAGTTTGACTTTACTATTTTATTAAATAATGAAGTAGATTAAGGGTAGGGCATAAAAATATATACTCATGGATTGTGTTGTAAAGGCTACCTAGCTGAATACATGCTTCCAAATTACAAGGACTTTTATTTAACATCAGGACATAATAATAATAAACATGAAATAGAAACAAAAATATTTTTCACTTGTGTAAAATGGTTTCGGCATCTCACTATGTCAGTGACTGCATGATATTTCTTTGATTACAAAAGATATCTAAGTTTTTGGATTTTTTGAACAATATAAGCATTGTTTTTCTGACTTTGAATTCATTTGGTAATTTAAACATATTAAATCACTACAATTACATTTCATTATATGGATATATGTCTATCATATATGGATGTTATCAAAATTTGGAACATTTTGTGTAAGTAAAATAATTTTGAATTTTTAATATAAGCATTGTTATTTTTGGCTTTGAATTTGAATTCATTTGGTGATTTAAACATATTAAATCACTACAATTACATTTCATTATCTGGATGTGAATGTCTATCATAAACAGATGTTATCAAAATTTGGAACATTTTGCGTACATCAAATAATCTTAAATTTTTAACCAACTTCCAAAAAAGATGAGGTTCTCATTTTGACTGTATTATTTTTAAATGTTTGTTACCTCAAAGCTTTGGATGGGGTGAACCAATTTTGTAGATTCTTTTTTATATATCTAGTGCTTCCAGTGTGGTCCCATTTCAACATCATCAAAATTGGTCATGCGGTTTTTGAGTTCCACTCCAATAACTGAAAAGTTTTGCATCAATGTGATGACTACCTTGTTAAGGGTAAATGACCATTGATCCCATGAGTTGCATAGATCATATATTCATATGTTAGAGTTATATATTATCTCTTTTCTACCCTATTTTGTTCTCCACACTACCTTAAAGAATGCTTTAATTTCATACATACTTCTCACTCACATTCCTTATGGTAATTTACGGTCGAAACTGTCCAGTAGTGGAATTTGCTGCTGCTAGAAATTAAGCTATCACCATAATTAAATACCTCTAAATGTCATCTTAAGAATTATTACCTATCAAACTATCTGGCAAAACAAATAAAATTTGTTACTTTTCAGTATTATTAAGGTTATATATATATTATTGTGTCTGATATTAGGTGTATATAATAAGCATGTAAGCTTCTATTTTGTCAAAACATACAGTTTTAATCATAGTTATGTCATATATATATTTATATTAATCTACTTATTTACTAGGTATATTCTTGTACCTAAATAATTTATTCAAAAATGTATGTTATGTTTGTGTTTTTCTTAATCTCATTTTTAAAATTAACATTGGTACTTGGTGGGCGTGCTTGGTGGGATTAATTAAACTTTATTGTATGCAAAATTATTTAAACAACCCGCAACCGTTGTCATTTTGCCTCTCCAACACAACAGGTTGTTTAGAAGAGATCACTCTGACCGATAAAACCGCTCATTGAGAAATGTAGTATATAAGTTTGTAATTTTGTCTTAAGATTTATTATGGTGTAGCAATAAAGAGTTATCTATATATAGGTCACTGAAAGCAAGAAAAAAAAGATTTTTATCAAAATGAAACCGACTTCAACGGTCAAAAGTGAGTAATAACTTGTCAAAGTCGTTACCATACGAACAATATTTTGATAATAGTTTTTTAATAATGATGGTACAGACTTCAACAAGTTTTTTCACACTTTTGAGTGTAGATGTTCCATTTTTACAGATCCATTTTTGGGTATTTTTTTAATGTTTTAAAATGGTCCACACCATTTCTGACACATAATAATTATTGTGAAAATATTGCAGATTGAAAAAATTTAAACATGGAGACTGAATTAAAGGAACTAAAGTCAGTTCTGCGGGCAATTGTGGTGTCGAGTCCTACTCAGGTAGATGTGCGAACTCTGCAGTGCGACTACCCCAACCTGGTGGGTGCCCCAATACCACTCGCTAAACATGGTTACAGAGACTTATTATCATTCCTTAAAGAGAAGTGCAGCGATTGTTTCCTGGTAACTAAATTTTATTTTCTATAAAGGCTTGAAATTTAATATCTCGATAGAATTAAATAGGTGCTGATTATTATGCTGACTAAACCTAATATGGGCTAGGGACAAAAAGAAAAAAAAGAAGAGAGATGTGCTGTGTTGAGTTTGAATGAACTTGGTATAAGAATAAGGCATGCATCATAAAATTTTGCTTTGGTTATTGAATAAAGGATAATAAGTAGAGATTGAAGAGAAAATAGCAAGCCACTTATTTGAAATCCAAAGTTTAATTGAACCATGAGTTTCTTGGTACTTATTATCAGTAGTAGTAGAGCAAGAGCCCACAACAGACAGACCTTCACTATTTTATGAAAGGTAGTAAAGATGTATAAAGTGGAACTTTGTTAAATCAGCAAATTTTTTAAATCAAGCTTAATTTTAGTATATTATCTTCAGGAAAAATAGAAATTACTTTATCCATTGCCGGACACTTAGTATGGTTGCCAGCCCCCTATTTTTTTCTTTTCCCTCGCAAATATTGTTATATTCCCCCTTCCAGTGAGATTCTCTGGGAACATATCGGAGCGTCACCACCTTGGAGTGCTTTTTCTGTGAAAGTGCTGGATCCCCCAGAATCCAACACCCCCGGCACTCCGTAGTGCTTTTTATTCCGGAAAAATTATAGTTTCCATGGGATGAGGTAGCGGAAAACCGTTATCCACGCGGGTGATATCGCGGGGCGCTACTAGTAAATTATAATGAAACCATCTTTTATAATACATCTCACCAGAACCAATGAAAATCTGCTGTGAGTGCGAGCGCTAAGTAATAACTGGTGGGAAAGAGATAGGGAGTTTAGTCTATTGCAATTGTTTAAAAATGAAAAAATAATTTCATTACATTCATAGCTATCATATATATGGCAAAAATATTATTTTATTATTATAAAGAACAATAAAGTATTATGACTTGTATTTCCATGATTTTCATGTTTGTTGTCAATATTTTGTTATGGATGTACAAATTGCTTTTCCCCCCAGTAACATATTGATTGATTGATATTTAAAACCCAGCTTTTATACTATCGCAAAAGAATTATTTTTATAAGTTTAGGGTTTGTCTTGCAGAGGGTCTCAACGGTGCTAAATGTCTGGCAAATGGATGACGTAATTTCTAATGTTAACTGGAAGAAAATATAAAAAATAAATATATCATAAATTTGAGGTACTATTTTAAACACTTTTACTATCTGTTACGTGCCCAAGTATACCACAATTCCTACTCCTACGCTCTTAAAACATAAAATAACATAGGTCTGGCCGTCGCGGGCTCTTGCGCTTATAGCTCTTTTTAACTGACTTAAAAAAAGGAGGAGGTTCTCAATTCGACTCATGTTTTTTTCTTTTTTATGTTTGTTACCGCATAACTTCTGACTGGGTGAACTGATTTTGATCGTTCCTTTTTATTTGTAAGCTGGTGGTGCTTTCCGTGTAGTCCCATTTAAATTTCATCAAAATCGGACAAGCGGTTTTTGAGTTACACTCCAATAACTGAAATGTGCGTGCTTATACCTAGACGATATTATAGTAGCGGGTGAAGATACCTACACCACAATGACAATTGATCCCATGAGTCAATGCCCATGAGAACAAAGGTCACCAAAAAAGAGTGAAAAAAAAATGTTTACCAAAAAATGGAACGGACTTCAACACTCAAAAGTGTGAAATAACTTGTCGAAGTTGGTACCATGAGCACGATGTTTTGATATTACTTACTTTTGAAGTATCATGGTACCGACTTCAACAAGCAATTTCCCACTTTTGAGTGTTGAAGTCAGTTCCATTTTTTGGTAATTTTTTTTTTCATTTACAAATATCTCCCTAAAGCCCTAATGTTTTGTGAGTCTGAAGTATTATTAATTCTTTTAATATTCGTGCATGCTTAATAAATAATTTTGATTTTACCTTATGAAGAAACAGCAAGGTTATGCAGACTATTGTGGTTAGTAAGAAGGGTTTCTGTGTGTTGGATATTATTTTAATCTCCATATTTGTCTGCCTTTTTTGTATTTGAGTTATGGCGATAGGAGCTTCGAAAAGTTTAATAATTTTGCAACTGATTTTATTACTGAATATTATTGACAATGGAGTCTGTTTTTGTTGCATATCTCTAGACACTTATCATTTCGTGATAAGTGATCGCAACACATCTCAATGAATTATTTTGTCTGAAACCCACTGTCACTGCCCTATGTCAAAATGTAAAAATATTAAATAATACCTGAACAATTTTTGAACTACTATTCTACTTTTGTATATGAGTATCTTGAATGATTTTGTGACTCAACAAGGACATGACATGCTATATTATGGAAACATTAAGTCCTTAGTGTAAACTACTTGTACAACCTTGTTTTTTTTTTCAGATCCAGGGTATGGGTTCTAATCCAGAAGTCACTCTGATTGTCCCGGAGACATTGAAGCACATTGATCAGTTAGTGAGAAATCAAAAGATGTCTCAGGTGGACATTAAAAAGTAAGTACAATTTAAAAAATCGATCTATAATGAGTATAGGTGAAGGTTATGTTACTAGACAGGTAATTTTAAAGAAATTGCTTAGGCAACTGGGCATGTTGCTTCTTGTTTGGTGGAGTGTTTTATGTGATGTAATTAAATAGAAATGGAATGGAATGAATAGAAGGGAAAGCTGAATATGATATATTAGCCAGTAACATAATGTCACATACCTAAAGAGATACCTGTGCATGGTAAGGTATCTCTTTAGGTAAGCATGAAAATGAGAGAAGAGTCGCAGAGCCATGTCTGACCTGTACGGACCTACAAAATATTATTTATAATATATCGTGTCAAGTAGATGATAATAATAATGAAAAACATTTTGAATGAACTCAATGTGCCAAAGTATTACTAAAAAAACGAAATACCTTTTTCAAGTCAGCTTCATGTTGATTCAAAAGTGTGAGCTCAATATTGCGGCTGTAGTACCGACTTCGACTAATTTTTTCACTTTATTATTGTTGGAAGTAGGTTCAATTTTAATTTAGAAGTTCATATAATATGCAATGGCGTCATGAGACTGCAGCCAGCATTTATCTTATATCTATGACGCAAATGGTCATAATGAGGGCATCATTTTCCAGTTTCGTTTCTATGCATTTTCTGAGAACATTTACCATAGTTATTTATATTTTTTTACAGCATCTGATAGTAGAGATTTTAACGAAAAAAAAGCCCATTGATTTAAAAAAAATGTAGATATGTTGACAGAAGTATTATCGTCTGAAAATTAGGGTGCTTTTTCAATATTAAGTCAACATAAGGTGAAATCATTTTATATAAAAAACATTTTAAATAAAAAAAAATACTGTGTGTTTGGGCCATAAAGAAGTAAGTTTTCACAAAAACTCGATAAAAATAAAAATCCAAAAACTTAGATATTTCATTTTTTCACATACATTTTTAGGTTATGTAAAAATGTGTGATTGCTAAAGTTGTAGATCTTTTTATTACCTACAACTTAGCCATTTAACTTTATTCCATAGGACTTGTAGTTTTGCCGGAAATCGAGAAAAGTCGTTTTTTTCCTCATAAAACCCTTCCCGACCTCAGACTCTCGCCCGTAATTTATTTTTCCTTTAATTTTGTCATATTCTCTTCCTTTTCGATTGGGTTTCATTATACTATTACTAGCTGTGCCCCGCGGTTTCACCCGCGTGGATTACGGTTTTGCCGCTACCTCAATTATCCCACGAGAACCAAACTTTCTTAGGGGAAATCTCAAAATCCTTTCTTAGGGGATGCCTACGTCATAGTAGCTTTATGCATGCAAAGTCTCAGCGCGATCGGCTTAAAATTGACAAAGTTTCATACAAACTTTCATCCTCTATTTTATCCCCTTGGAGGTAGAATTAATCAAAATCCTTTGTTAGCGGATGCCTACGTCATAACATGCACGCCAAATTTCAGCCCGATCCGTCCAGTGGTTTGCGCTGGTCGTTGATAGATCACTATATCAGTCAGTCAGTCACCTTTGAGTTATATATATTTAGATTCACCTTTGAGTTATAAATATTTAGATTTTTTTGGTTTTAAAAATTATCTACCGTCTTTAAGACTAAAAAGCTGTTGATTGCCATACCCAACG
The DNA here is from genome assembly GCA_934044485.1 of Apeira syringaria. Classification (NCBI taxonomy): domain Eukaryota; kingdom Metazoa; phylum Arthropoda; class Insecta; order Lepidoptera; family Geometridae; genus Apeira; species Apeira syringaria. Next base: position 27,637,266 of record OW203655.1, read on the forward strand.
AAAAATAATAATTTATACCGGTGCATAAAATACGGAAAAAAATACACAAACGAAAATATTTGAGATTCTTCTGTAGATTATTATTGCGTAAGTATTGCGTATATACTGTTGCAGTCATTGACCTCAGCAAGTATGAATGGCCCAGAACATACATAATCATCAAAAATGACAAGTCAAACTTAAAACATTGCATCGTTCAAGGTCGGTGGATCGGTATGTACTAGTAGCCCTTTCGAAAGCAAAATCTCCGGAATAAATAGCTAGAGAAATTAGAAATCCAATACTAGATAAATACACTAAACCGCCGTGAGCGCTCCCAAGTTACATGAAATTCAACAGTCCATACTGCAGACATAGAATAGACTAACCAATCGCAACAAAATGTATATTTCTGCTAAATAAATATTCAATTTTACAAGGGGATTTATAAAAATCCTTTTTTGTTATCTGCAGTAAAGGAAGGAGAAGAAGTGTTCCTGAAAGAATCACAAGACGTGAAATTTGTAGCGACGCTACAAACATGATTGCAAAACAATTTCACAAAAGTCATGAATCAGGTGAGAAAATGTCAGATTCAGTCAGACGGTCGCCGTGGCGCGGTGGACAGTGTCAGTGACATGACTTCTGTGTCTCCGGGACCCTGGGTTCGAATCCCGGCAGAGGCAAACATTTGTGCGATGAGTATAGGTGTTTGTCCTGGGTCTTGGTTGTTTATGTTGTGATTGTGTCTGTCCATGCCTCCCGCGACACAGGGAATCCTAGTGCGGGGGTCTGAGTGTGATAAAAAAATAATAATTATGTAGCCTGAATATTGTTGAGATTTAAAAACGGACCAAATAATTGATATACCGACAAATCTTGTGTTAAAGATCTCACTAATTCTACAAATACTACATTACGTATGGAAACTGTTGACGAGAATGTAAATAGGAATTGTCACGTGACCGGAAATAGAAGTAGCACTAATGTTCGGAACATTTTTAAAAAGAGGCTGTCATATTACGATCAAGTTTCATCGAATGGTGACAATTTATTTGTTTTTTTCATTTATTGAGATAAAAACGATATCACACATTTACCTCATAATTATAAAATATTCAAATAAAGTCATACTCAATAGTCACATTAATACATACTATCAAGCAAAGGATGTCAAAAAGTAATAATAATTAAGAAAAAATGTCACGAATGAATATGACAACAATTCGGGAAAGCCAATATCGTTTATTAAGTTGAAATCCTTATACCTTATTATTTTATTATATCTACATCTTAATTTGCACAAAAGCCAACTTTTTTTAAAAACTTATTATAAGCTTACGTTTGACCACTGTTTCACCTGATGTTAAGTGACGACGCGGTCTAAGGTGTTGCACGATTCCAACTCCATGTATGTTTATTTTTCAGTACGCACAGTACAGTATGAGTATTGCATGGTCGCCGGCATATCCCACCTTTTAGAAGTGTTTTGAGTTGAAGAGTGGGTATAAGGTTCTCAGGGAACAGCGTGTCGTCTCCGTGCATGCTGTGGGTGTACAGCCTCCATGTATTGACGAGGGCCCACTTGTTCTAGTCCGCTAGAAGCAGACCCGTGTCCTCAACAGTGCTCTCGCACTACGGGATGAAGAGGGCAGCCTTGACCATCTTTGTAAGGTCACCTTGTCGCCTGACTATGAATCTCGTGCCTGCTTTCGTGGGTATGCTCGTAGCTGCTGTTTTAAGCTTCAGGGCCTTCAGAACCACTGAAGATGTCGACCGCAGTGATCGACGAAACAAAAGTTTCACATAGACCACGGCCAAACAGCCCGGAAGCAATACATACAACATGCAACGCCGGCCGTGAAAGCCTTAGAGTTTACAAACAAGCTTTAGCTTTTGTTTTACTATTTTTTTAAGTATTATTGTCATAATTATTATTAAGAGGATGTAATACTCAAGTTAAATAATGTAAAAACTGAATAAATGAAAAAAAAAAACAAACATATTTTGTGCAGGTCAGAGCAATACAGAGACGGGTCAGTTGGAAGTTTTGGAATTGGAAATTTGTGAACTTATTCGAGAGTACCAAGAAGGAATATTGGTCACTGACCTGATGAGACTATACAGGTAACCATTTGATAAGTGCTTGTGCTATAATGTGCTTTTTATTTTTACTTTGTTAATGTGGTTGTGTTTTATATGCTGCAATAAAATTACAACGTAGCGTTTAGCCTAGTAAGGAATCTTAGTGTAACTGAAACTGCTAACTAATTAATATTAATCTTAATCTTAATCACACTTATGGAAGACAATATTAAAATTCAATTGTATTATGAAATTGTATATATTTTCAGTTAAAATAAATAGTCACTTTATTTGGTGTTCGAAAACTACCCGTAACAGAATAAAGCTTTTCTGATATTTGAAATAGAATTGTTAAGAGTTCTATAGAATATTAAATACTAGCTGCGCCCCGCGGTTTTACCCGCGTAATGATGATTGATGATCATGATGATGAAAAGCCGAAGCCGGTGAAAAGATGAGTAGCCTATGTGTTATTCCGGGACTTGAATTATCTAAATACCAAATTTCGTCTAAATCCGTCCAGCCGTTCTGGCGTGATTGAGTAGCAAACATTCACATTTATAATATTAGTGGGACTAACGTATTTTTAGACATTTTTAAAATGAAAAACGCAAATCGCTTACATAAATAAGGTGATTAATTCCAATCAATTTCCACCCAACTACACAGAGCAAGGCTGTCGCGACGCGCTTTCGTGCCGACTGTACACCTTGATCATTGGAGGCTTTGCTAAATACACAATTTTGGGTCTTTTTAGCTTATTTTGTTGAGAGTACTACATGTCTCATAAACTTAAAAAATAATACTTACGAGAACACGTAAATGAAGTTTAAATTTAATATTAGTGATAACATATTTTCGAGTGACCATATTTTATTTATATATTTATCAAAAAACTCGCGGTAACGAAAAATAAGCTTGAGCTGTGTTTGAAACACCTGAAAAAAAGAAACTAAATAGTCTAATAACGTCTCGACTAATGCGTAGCGCACAGCTTCCAATCGAAACGCCAAAATAGTAACATGTCACTTTGGCTGCTATTTCACAGCCAAAGTGACAGGTTACTATTTTGACTTTATTTTCGTCATATTCAGAGAACGGCACGAAAGAGAACTGGTCTTCTACTCGGAGCGTTTCGGGTACAACAGCGTCAACAATCTCCTCGGTGACATGCACGAACTAGCATTGTCGATGGATCCTGACGGATTTAGAATGAGGGTGAGGTATGCTGCGCTTCAGCACAGCGCGGCCCCCGAGCCATGCCCCCGCCCCCGACCCCTCCTGCCACCTCTCGTTCGGCGCCCTGCGCAAGCATCGCATTTGGCGCCGCCAGACGATCCTGACGTCTCGCTGCCGGGGATTGACTGCGTGAGTGCCCCTTATTAACAAGATTCTATACCAAACACTGATTAGAGTGCAAGTAAGTGCATTAAGCAATCGTATTGCAGCATTCCTCCTAACCCCCTATGCAACCGATAGATACAGTTGCTGCTTGTGATATTTATATATGTATTTATGTATTATACACCTTCATTTTTTGATAGAATTTACGTTCACGCCAAACCGCTTTTCCCTCTCTAAATTGTAATAAAAAGCTTTGTTAATGATGTCAATCGCTTGAGTATGATGTACTTTAGGCTAATACGTTTGTTTAGTTATTATTTTAACAAAAGATTGTGGCTTTCAAAAATATTGGCTTTAAATGTATAGATAGATATGAATAGATAGTGTCAGCGCTAGAATTGATTGGTTGTGTTCCTTGTGACCTTTAAAGTTACCTATATAAAAAACTGAAAAAAATAATACGTTTAAGCCAGTAAATGAGGTGTATAAGAAAAAAAAACCGAAATCGGACAATATTCAAAGGTAGAAATAACGTTTTTCTTTTTGTATGGACAAGTACGGGGTGTAGGATCCTCTTAATGACAGCGTGACAACACACATCATACAGGCATATTTGAAGAACGTGTCCCATCTAAAAAGAGCAAACCCAAATTTTAGCTTTGCCAAGATTGCTAAAGTGACATAGGTATTCTGACGCCGCGTTCCAAGTAAATAGAGCCACACTAAGAAAGATGGGCTAGAAAATCTAGCCATTATTTTAACTAAATTTTACAATGCAGTATTTATTTACTTTAATCGCCACTCATCATAATTATGGTGACTCGGCAGAGGTGTAGCATTCCAAGCATTTGTGTCTTCTAAAAATTGTATTACATCATAATATGCTTTTCCACTAAAACCTGATTAACAGCCGATTTAATTTTCCTTCTCTGAGCTCTGGCAAAGGTTTTGAGCTTTTATTGTAATTAAAACGAATACCTCTCATCTAACCTTACCTTATAGAATACCTAATAATCCTTACTCCTTAGAAAGGATTTATTTGTCTTTGCTATCTAAAACTAGGTACATTTGTTTTATTCTTATGTCTTGTGTTAAAATTGAAATTGGAATTCGCTAATTAACTTTTAGCTTCTTAGAAATATACATTAATATTTTAAAGATATACAAATATGGCAAAGGATGGCAGAACCAGCCTTGCTCCCGAAAAACGAAATGACAACCCGTTCATGTATCCTTTATATATGGAAATTTAGATGATATTTTTGTGGATACCGTGAATAATTTGCATTATTTATAAAGTTGGGAATCAGAAGTACTTTTATTTTATTTATTTATGTGGTGTTTGTATTTTTCGAACGCACTCTATAGTTCTCATGTTTTATGTTTGTTGCGTTCGAATACTTACGCTCTGAAATTAATTTTATTGTTAATGTTACTCAATAATCTGTAGTCAGCTGTTCTGTAGACCCGGACTGCGTTCATAAACACAGTCATGCCTAGTTTATTCCAGAATATAATAAGTGATCTGTATCTGTATCGCGATCCATGCTATATTGCTTTCTCTGTCTACGATGCTATACATGGATGGTGATACATTGAATGGTTCGCATATCGCCGTGTAGTTAGCATACACATGATTTTCCGTGATAACTTTTTAGTCCCAACGTCTAGGAAAATAATTGAATATAAAATATACAATGAATTTATTGCTCTATCGAGACGTTTAAGTTTAATTCATGAACTCGGCTTCTTTCTTCTAGGCTGCAAATGTATGGGAGTCTACCATCCTCCTTTAAATATTTGCAGGATGCAAATATTTAAAGGAGCTGTTATTAAAGCAAATAGCTTTAATAACATAAAAGTTGTCTCTATTCCCTAAACTTCTCAGCAGTAACCCCATAATGACTTTAAAATTTAGTCTCTACATTTATTTTGGTGTTGCAATAAAGAGTTATCTATCTATCTATCAACGTTTCTCTATTAATTGTACGATTATGTAGAGGTCATATCAATGTCTTGATTCTTCCCAGTCGATAACTGCGTACTACTAGTCAATATATGTAAGAGAATCGAAAAGATCTTTGACGCATCACATCGACCACGACTGGTCTATTTGTACTGGTATATGTATGTTTTAGTGACAATGCATGTGTATGTCAAATGTTCACCAGGTAGCGAATTCATTCGCCGCCTCGGCAAACTCTTACTATCAAAAAGTTCTCACGAACATAAGCATATACATATACGCATACATATTTAAGCAAATAAAATCATGTTAGCCAAAGATTTCTGTTAAAAATTGCACTTATGAACAGATAAGATAAAGTAACAGAGAAGACGCCGTGAACGAGAGTTCTACGCTCTTGTCGCCGCTCCGACCTGTACCACTGAAGATGTCGACCGCAGTGATCGACGAAACGTCTGGAACACAAGTTTCACTTAGACCACGGCCAAACAGAAGCAATACATACAACATGCAACGCCGACCGTGAAAGCCGTAGAGTTTACATTCAGATAAGATAAAGGCAATATTGATGCCCAGGACCCGGACGTGTTCCCCCCGGACTGCATGCAATTGATGGAGATCATCCCGGCGCTGCCGCTGGGAGACATCCGGCCCGGGACCTTGCTCGAGGTGACGGTGGTAGAGGTCTACTCCCCTTCGCACTTCTGGTTGCAGCGGCTCGGCGAGCAATACAGCATGGCTGTGAACGACATGAAAGAGCAGATGTCGTCAGTATACACATTATTTAATCATTTTTAGCTAATATTTTGGTCACTATATTATGTTTTTGTCAACATCTCACATCTAGTAAAATGAGGTAGACAAAAGACGGGTTTTTTTTCACCTTGAGCTCTATTATTGAAGTTTAGTTAAAGGAGCTGGCGAACAAAACATGATTACTCAAAAAAAATTAGCAAACATATTTTTTTCAAATTATGATTTTTTTGACGCCGGCGCATCGATCCCTCTTAAGGTAGTTGCTTGCGGCCAGCTAGGCACTGTAACACCAATAGATGGCGTCGATGCTCAGTATTGAAGAATTTAATTTTTTTATGAATGAAAACGAGCTTACTGCTTTAAGCGAATACATTTGCCGGTAGTAGTATTTTATTCAGTAGGTTCTCAGCTATATTAAAAGAACATTTAGGTTAATTAAATACTTTTATTTGAGCCGAGAAATATAGCTAGAATAGAAGAAGACGAAAAAAGCTACCCACGCACATAATCAAACATCTTATCGTGTTCGAAGTATGAGCTTATTTCATTTATGTGTAGTCCATATGACAGTCATATGTCACTTGTAATAACATTCCTTTTATAATAATGGTTATTATATTATTATAAGGTTAGATATACTAAGGTCTCAGATATTTTGGCTTTGATCTAAGCGTTCTAGGTCTAGCTTGATAACACGGATAACATCTTCGATCTCACAGTCATAACCCATCAAGTCAGATAGTGGTCAAACGCTAGATTGGTACAATATAAAAAAAAACCCTTCGCCTGCGTACCTACTGGTTTGTTCATGGACTAATTCGGTTCTGTTCGCCAGCTCCTCATTGATCATTGAGATGTTTTAATATATTTTAGCAATAAATATCCAGCTTATATTACTCAGGGATAATGTAGAATTATAATAGTGAAAGAATTTATAAAATATGATATGAGAAAAGATCAGAATTGTACAGTATTTGAGGCATTTCTCTCATTCTCCCGTTTCTGCTTCGGTGGATACTTTGGCATTGTGTTTTTAAATGTTACATATGAGAGATAATAATCTAATCATATTTTTTGTCCTTGATTATTTTGTGTATAATATGAATCTATATATCACACTCGTACATAAAAGTCGGTTTAACATAGTTTGTTTAATCTTTGAAAATCCACATATCCTCCAAATGAATTAACTTAGGATCCTAGATCGAATGAGGGGTTCTTGAAAAGTAATTTAATATAGAAAATAAGCTAGAACTAGCCTAAATCTGTTAAGAGTTTTTCTACGAAATACTGAGATTTCTAAAATTACATTATTATTTTTATGATAAATATAAATCTTACACCAAAGATATATCTTTGCTCAACATTAATAAAGATAGATACATTATCGCTTTTTCAATCGGTTTCTATCATAGATTATTACCAGGAATATGTAAATAAAAAACTTATATTTTTTTATGATCGTATTTTCTAGAATATACTACAATTTTGGCGAAGGAAAATCCCTCCAGCTGGCTCGAGGTGCAATCAAACTGGGACACTACTGCAGCTCCAAGTTTGGTAACGATTGGCGTCGGTCTCTTATCATCAATATCATCGACTCGGATACAGTCAAGGTGCTGGCCACACCCACAACTCGTTTTATACTTCACTAGTTTATTTATGTACATAAATATAGTAGTCCGATAAATAGTGTACAACAAAATATGTATAAAGGGAAAACAAACATGGATATGTGTATATGCATACATACATACAATCAAGCCTCTTCTCCAGAAGGATAGAATAAGCCTAGAGCAGTACAATTCCGGAACACAAATCACCTAGGTGAAGTGTAAGCAAGTGTGGCGGCTGGAACAAAATCATGTGCTGCCACACTGTGTTGTGGGCCTTGTTCATGTCTCCCGAGCCTTCACTTCCCCAGCACTCATTTCCCACTAAATACCTATGACACTTTTTTATTTTTGTCGTAGATTTCAATATGCGGGATATATATGATACATATTGAATACACATATATCGGCACGTAAGGCTAAAAGCCAAAGCGCGGTCAGGATGGTATCCCGGTATTGTGTCAGGATGATATTTAATAACGGTTACATTATCGTAGCATAGCTGTAACAGAGGCACACATTTAGCATTTCATATTCTAATAACTTTCTTATCCAAGTGGAACTTCGAGGCCCTGCGCGGTTGCGACCCAGGGCCGGGGTTAAACGTACCTTCTACGTCCGGACAACGCTCTCCCCCCTCCGCGTTCCTTCCACTTTAAACACAGAATATAGCACATAACATTATAGGGTACAACAGTTTAGAAAGTAATACAACATTATTGACTTACAATATTTCGCTGCTACTCGCCTCTTAATACGGCCATTGGAGACTCGATTCGACAAGGCAACTCTTGGACAACGAGAGCGTCCGTTCAGTTCGGCTTCAACGACTAGACTGTTCGCTGGGACCGAGGTTCTTACCAACTCAACTCTATTCACAAACTAACCTCTTATTGACCTTGGAATAGAATATCACGTGTTTCCTACCTGCACTTAGTTAAGCGTTTTTAACGATTGTATTTGCCATACACTTGCAAAATGTAGAACGAGCTCCCTCCCTGGGTATTCCCAAGGAGTTACAATATGGGATTATTCAAAAGGAGAGCTTACAGAGTCTTAAAAAGTATGTGTAACGTATCGTTTATGATAAATAATATATACCTACCTTTAAACCTAAGAGTTTTCCTACCTTCATGTGCCCCGTGCAGGTATAGGGTAGGGTAGGATAGAGTAGTTTAGAAGAGTCCGGGCGCGGTGTGCAGGTGCGGTACTTGGACTACGGCTCGGTGGTCACCGTGCGCGCGGATACGCTGCGGCCGTTGCCGCGGCGTTGGGGCGCGCTGCCCGCGCAGGCGATACGCGCGCGGCACACCGGCCTGCGCCCGCCCGCAGCTGCACTCTGCTGGCCGCATTCCGCCGCCGCGCACTTCCTGGGCCTCGTGCTCGACACCACTCTCATTGCCAACGTGGTCGCCTTACATCCAGAGGTACCTGCTCATCCAACCTCACTTCTCACATTGGCCATTAATGGATGTAACGAAACTCGGTTACAGTTTTCACGAAATATACTAGAAGCACGCGGGCTGCGTGGGCGATGTGCAAGTTTTTTTTGTAGCTTAACTCGTATACTTTTCGACACTTTCGACGAAACAGGTTATACGTTCGTATAACAGTCGATCGAGCCTATCGATCGTATCTTGTCTGGGGGTAGTGATGCGACTGGGCCCCTATGCTTCTCCGCTACTTCACCTGTGACACGATAGCGTGATCACAATCTCGAAAAGACATTTTGGTGGGTCCCTATTGCTTCAGCGATATCACGTGGTGGTGAATAGACCCAGCTGCCAGCATTTCTACAGCCAGTAAAATTTTCTCCCTAGTTAAATGCTGGCATTGCATCGCTAGAACAGTTCAATTTGCTCTTTATCTTAATATCTTCCAATGGAAAAAACTGTTACTAAACGTAATTTTTATTTTTTTTCTATTCCTCGCTCATATGAAAATTTGCTCTGCTACGCATCAAGACATTTTTGCAACAGAAACAAAATATTTTAAAAAAATTTGAATTTGGAACCATTCCGAGATACAAGACGAACAATGTTATTAAAACTCACGTTCATAATTACTTTATACTGTTTCTACGGGTATATCGTGATATCGACTACGAGTAAATCCCACGTTATACCCGTAGAAACAGTATAAAGTAATGACGAACTAACTGGTGTATAATAGTAGTTTATGAAACTGTATCATAATAAGACCAAATTATGTGCAGTTTCATACGCTACTTTATCTAATCTCATAAAATAGATAATGGAATATGTGTCTCAATTGTAGCTTTCAAGTTATGCAGTTAATTCGAACGATCGTTAGCCAGTTAAGACGACGCCTAATACTTTTTCACTTAAGAAAATAAGGTTCTTAATTTGATATATTTTATATGTGTGTACCTCAAGTGTTCGCGCAATCATTCGCAGAGTTTACCTTCGCAGTCGCAAAGATTGGCTGCCACTGCGAACCGCGCCAACTCTTGACTATTTTCTCAACAAGTCTCAACAAAGGTCCGTTTCGACAGGAAAACACGTTGGAGACGTTCCTAATCAACATGTCCGGCCCGGGCGACTTTTGCGTCTCCACCGAGATGATCAGGTCCGGGCACGCGGACACATCTAACTTGGCGCTCATGGTGAGTGTCTCCGCCCAGGCCCTCGAGTCCCACGTGGACGTCTCGCCTCGGAGCTGGTTGGGCTGCCGGCGTGCTGCATCCCCGAGCCGGGGAGCCAGCCCCCACTCACCTCACTGCCGACTCCCCCTCCTCCAAATACTTGTTTCGAATGTACGCGCTGCACAAACTGAGGCAGCGTCTTCACGACCCGGCATCTGGTGCCGGCTCACGACGCCGGCACCAGGAGCCGGGTCGTGAAGACCACGCCGATATCGAAAAACACCTCGACGGCACTGTCGCTTTTGATTTGCCCAATATCCCCGAACGCCTCATAATAGACGATCGTTCTATAAACCCGATTAGAGCCGATTTCCGTAAACAACATCTTTCTGAGCTCCACGCAGCGCTGGACCCCACTAAACGCACCATTCTTTCTCCGGCCCCCGAGGTCGCCGTCACCCCTGACTGAACCGTTCTCGAGAAAGAAATCCACGCCTAATACTCCGCAGTCGCTTCGTACGGAAATGTCACCCGCCTCTATCCCCCGATACTCCGCTATCCCCTCCTAATAGCGAAAACGGCGCGAATGCAGCTTCCGGTCGGCTCCTGCGCCGTAGGCTTGACCTTGTTTGCAAATACTCTGTTAAATTAGGGAAAAACCGATAAATGATCGATTAAATGATGTAATTACAATGTAAGCTGTTTTGTGTTGCAATTATTGCGTTAGAAACGTTCAGGCGTACAATTGGAAACATCAGGACTAAAATCGACATTCAGCTTAAGAGTTGTTTTAAAATTATCCTTTTAGTTCGTGTTTACATTAGCTCTTATAATAACAAATCAGTGCTCTATATACTAGCGGATAGGTGCTTGATGCAGGCTGAGCTATTGGGCGTGAAGTACCTATTATCTCACCATTTAATAAGGACACGTTATGATAACAATAGCCTCCATAAGAAAGCAAGCTCATTGACTTAGACGATTTAGGTTCTTTATTGTATTATTAGGTTTTATTTTCACTGTTGAAATAATAACCAGTGATTGTGCATCATTAACTAAAATACTAAGCATAGTATACGAGTATGCGCGGCTAGTTTTTATGATTCGAAATGTCACATTTGAGATAACAGTTACCCGTAGACCGAGGCCGGACCGAGTTAGGGCTCTCACTGTTCCCTCTGTGGTTCACAAGTGAATGTCAGCTCTCCCCTGAATTGTTTTCTCTTTGTTTACTTTTGTTTCATGGACATGGTGGTCTGAACTTTCCGTATTCATATGTACAGCTTGCGCGCGGGACATTTCAGCTAATCTGCGCTTTCGATAATGTAAAATCCAATTCTCGTAACAATCTCTCTCAATACTCAGTCTTCTAATCCACATATGAGCCGGTCGCAAACCAAATTATTACTCAAATCGCCAAATTCACATTTAGCCGCCATTTTATTCAACTCAAAAATACTGCTCGATAGATTCCAACTCCCGTTTGTCTCTGGGAAAAACTTGTGCCGTTCTATAGTTAAGTTCTTTTGCGGTAAAAACACTCCGTCGAATTTCGACAAAAGCTCATCTACTACCTTGAGTTCCTCGCTGAACTGGTCATAAACTTCCCGGCATCGATCTCCGATAATATGTAACAATATAATCAGCTGCACGTTTTTGTCTTTATCGATAATTCACAAGCTTCAAAATAAATTTTAAAAGATTTCTTCCATTTTTCCCATTCCTTACTTAAGTTTCCCGATGTTACATTGGCTAAATTGTTCTCGAACACAGAGGGTTGAGGCGGCCGTAGAATGGAACGGTTATATCTTGATAATAACAGTTTTATAATCAAAACCTACACTCGCACGGGGAAGCCACGTTATATAGACTATCGTTATATTTATCAATGCGTTATATACCGGCTGCGCCATATAAAAGTATATTTTATATTTTGGAGAATTACAATTAAACAAGTTAATTAGCCATGACTGAATATTTTATTATACTACCCTCGACATATTATATAGATGTAGATATACATCTACCTACCTAACGTATCCTTTCGCTTGCAGGAGGGCGACTTGTACCCACACCTGAGGTTCGACGTGTTGGAGAGCGGCGGCACGCCCAGCTTCGCCGAGATTCGCCGGTTCCTGACCGACGGCAACTTGCTCGACAACGAGGAGGCCTATCGGCGGCACGTGCCAGCCGCTCTGCCAACCCCCACCCCGTCGCTTGCCCGTGCCACCCCACCCATTTCTCCGTCGCCTTCACGGCCGCCACCCTCGCAGAGCTCGTGGCAGATGCCGGATCTGTCACAACCGCCCCCGCCGCGCCCCGGCTACCCGCCGCACTACCCGCCACGCCGCGGCTGCCCGCCGCGCCCCGGCTGCCCGCCGTTCCCCGGCTACCCGCCCTTAGCGGCACCCATGCCCGTGCGAGGCGCGGCTGGTACGCCGCAAGAAGGAGCAGCGGTCGAGGTGCGGCTGAAAGTACTGGACGTGCACGATATGCTGAAGAGGCTGGACCCCTTAGCCGCGCGTTGCTACTTACGGAGCGCGCTGAACCACGCGACGGCGAGGCTTGAATCGGCCCCCACCCATGACCCCGCCGTGGGGCCGGGGGCCGGCGCGCGACTCCACTCGCTTAACCCTTACTCGGCCGATTACCGCAGGGTTGCACCCCCGCCCCCGTATCGCGCCCTCCACGATGCCTGGCTTGGTCTTGCGCCCTCTCACACCGTCATGCGCCCGCCGCCGCCCGGACACTAACTCAGTGTTCGGTTAAAGTACAATGCCACATAGACGGCATAGCCTGCAGACGTGATTTGCCGGTGTTTAAAAGTTATTAAATGAATTGCTGAAATGTAACTGATTTACGAAGCATCATTTTGAAATTATCATTTTTTGTAGCGTTTTGTTTTTAAGTTTTGTATTATATGGTGTGTTTATTTAGACTTAGGTTATTCTTAACACTCATGTGTGTATGTGTACACACATACACATATGTGTACACACATACACATACGCTGAAGTACACGCTCCATAACACTAATTAAACAATAACACTAATAATATATATTAATGTGTATATATATAGTTTTGTTGTTAATATTGTAGAATATTTAGTAAAAAGCTGCTCTGAAGCATTAATTGTACCTAATGTTTTATTATGATGCACTTGTGTGGCATAATCTATACGACATCGTAATATTACGATCTGTATGTCAAAACTGTATAAACAGCTATGATTTTGATTTTGTGATATCGTAGATTTATAACATTACGTCAGGTTCATAAGAAAATATCTTTGATACCAAATAAACTTTTGCAAATTATTTTTCTTTTCATATTAAATTTATTATTACTTGCGCAACTTTTAGAATATTTAAATATACCCCTGGCTGCGGTACACATGTATAGGCGCTGTATATCCTGGGGAAAGGTTGCACCATCGGTCCTGACTCCTTCACTGTGTATATAGCAGAAGCTCCACATATTACCTATATGTTGAGCTTCTGCTATATATTTTTGGAATAATGGAAACATTTAATGAATGCAAGTTCTGTGACGTAAACACACACTTGTGGATCTGATGATCTCTACTGATGTTCTAGTGGCAGTCATTCATCAAAGATTGTACTAAATGTTACAATATAGATTTAGTGTTTTAGTAATGAACAATAGGACTGCTCCCAATTTAATACTTAGAGCAATCCCTCTAATACTATAAATGTGAAAGTTTGGATGGATGGATGTTTGTTATTCTTTCAAGCAAAAACTACTGCACGGATTTGCATAAAATTTGGTATATGTAGATAGGTTAGACCCTGAAATAAATACGTAGGCTACTTATCATCCCGAAAATAGTTGCTGCTCCCGTGGGATAAGCAAATAATTCATAAACCTCTGGTACTCCTTGACACTCGGTTATACCGATTACGATGAAATTTGATATGGAGATAGGTTAGACATAGACTACTTTTATCCCGTAAAACGTATCTATAGAGTCCCCTTGGGATAATTGAGGTAGAGGGAAAACCGTATTCCACGCGGGTGAAACTGCGGGGCGCTACTAGCCATACCTATATTTTGTATGGAAATATTTAATTAGGTACCTATCGACTTGGATGAATGATTCACACTGGAGTGGTTAAAGTGATTGCTATATAGTCCATTCTTTTTTTTTCTAACGGTCTAATGCTGTTTGCCTCTACCGGCATTTACAGCTTCACCGGAGGGGGGGCGAGCACAATATTTTTTATCACGTTTATATTTTAATTTTTACTGGGTACCTTTCCGTAGCCACTTCGTTGGTGGGTGAACATTTATACTTGTGATGAAAAAAGCCTTTATTTCTTCTCATTTTCATATCTATGACACTCACAAATAACGGGGATTAATATTTATATTTGTGTATGTATGTGTATCTATGGTGGCTAACGGTTTTTATTACAATATGTATCTCTAAAAATGTAACTTTTTACATTTGCTCCCTTCTATTCTATCTTACTATACTGTCCATTCAAAGGTTGTCTGGGAGAGATTGCCGCAAGGGAGGGATCGCCCATTGTATCACCGAAATATAATTATTAAGTTTTTGCACTCGTTATTGTAAATGATAATGACGTACATGTAGTGAGTCATATATTAATGAGATTTTTCAAACTTACAGATTTACAAATGGATCATAAGCAAAGGGAAATAAAAAACAATATCCAATGGACATATTTATTTCAACCACATTTAAGTTTAATGTACTTACGTAATACTAATACATGCCGATACTAGTACCTATACCGAGCAACTTAATCGATTCCAACTCATTCACATTCATCCACACTAAAAAACGCTAACAATTTTCGCATTAACAAACTCTAAAATAAAATTTAAATCGACTATGAAAACGTATAAAAAGTTTTTAAAACAGCGGGATACTACTATTTCAATATTTAGAAGACAAATGTGCTTTAAATATTATTCATCTGCCAAATCACCATAACTATTGAATATGAACTGAAAATAACTAATATATTACGTTTAAAAACCAAGACGACAATGCAAACTAGAGCTCTTAAACGCATCTCAGTTGTACTAAAGGAAAAAAACAATACGAATAGAGCGGTATTTTGCGTCGATTAATGTTAATGAGTGATCAAATTTCACTAACAAATAAACTTATTATTAAAGTCATGACATACCATAACTACTATGATGTTAAGAAGTAATGATGTAAAGTTTTGTGCATACACAGCGTGCTGTATCCGGAATTCACAGTTTCCATAGTAATTTGATCAATCTTATCCAACGTACGGATTATCTTTATTTTGCTTATTTTTTAAATTCATCCTTATAATCTAAGAGACAAGATTGATCTCGTAAGTTTCATGCATGTACAGATATACCCGGAATTCGTGTTGATTCAGGAAGCGACAATGTAAGTTGACAAACCGTTCGGTATCATGATGAATCTTACTGCAAGGTTTGTGCTATTAAGGATCAGAACACTTTTTAAACACATTTTAAATTTTAGTTTGATCCGTATCATCTATTAGAAGGTTGGTTTTGCAGCAAAGTTGTATCGATTGATCCTCAGTCCACTGTTTCTAATTAAATGGTGGGTTTAAATACCGAACAAACAAATAAGTGTTTAGCACCAGTATCGATAAGCCATAAATTAAATTACTTGAAAACTAAGGACGAATCTCAACTTTTTGTTAAACATATATCAAAAGGAGTAAATAATCCGACAACACTCAAAATGTATTATATTTGCTGCTAAAGCATGCACGATAACTGCGTCCCATACTTTACACACTGAATTAGTTGCATCTTATTCTGATGACCAATACTTTTGAAATACTTAAACATACCTAAACACATAAAATTCAACAACTTTTATTATACATGTTACGCTCAAGGGGAAGACAGCAGCGGAGTATTACTGCTGAAAAAGCACATATACAACGTTGATAATTAGAGAATTAACAAAATAGTTTTAATGTATCTTTAATATTTCCACTGAGAGCTGTCACCAAAAAAGAAAAATACATTCACTCAATTCAAAAACATTAACATCTAAGTTATATTAGTCACAAAATACTTGAGAAAAAGACGCGATACCCAAAAATGTATAAATTCTCGCCTCAATAAGAATCATCTCAAGGAACATTTTCTATATAATTTAAGGTACTGCGCAATAGTTACCGATTGTATAAAGTATGGATTGCGTAGCTGCAATAATCCTATGTCTACATTCAATTATCATAAGACCATCAAGAAAGACACGAATGATGCTAAAATGCTGCATACAAATATATTTGTGTAGGTATATTACATTCACCTGATGTCAGACTATTATAGCACACTACTTAAAACCAAATCTAAACAAAAGACATATAAATTTAATTTACAACTTGTACGTATTTTTAACATTATTTTTAATATACTATGGTAGTGTTAATAAAGAGTTCATAACTTATGAATATGTACGATTATTAATTGAATTTAAAAACTAAACAAATTAATAGCATGTAATTTAATTCGGAATAGTGAATTTTTGTACATGCCTACCGTAAAACGATCATTCGTGTCCAAGATAAGGTCTTAGACCTCGTTCAGCACCTGGTCGCAGAGACGCACTGTACAGAAGACGCTCATTCCTTCTGCTGCACATGTGCAATCATTACAGTCGCGCCTGAACTGTTCGCCTGGAGTGCAGCGGAAACTGGGCGTAACTTCTGTTGAACACAAATTCATTAGAAAATGTAACGCTTTCTACATCAAAAACATTTCGACGATTCAATTGGCACATATGGTTATGCATTCTCTGAAAGTATACCAAACAAATATTATTTATTAATGCGAATGTTTGTGTGTATGTCTGTTTGTTACCTCTTTACACTTGGACGACTCGATAGGTTTGAATGAAATTCGGAATGTAGATTACCTTATAACCTGGATTAACTCATATGCCACTTTTTATCCAAGGTCCCAGTCAGCCAACACCTGATTCAGAACGATCAACAAATAACTGAATCGATTCGATTCTATATTGTTCATATATTTCATATTTAGAAGATTTATAATTTACATATTGCTTGAATATTCTAATCTATACAACATCACAAACAAATTTATCTAAAAAATATCTGAAGTAGTTCTAAAAAAGTCTATACGGGATTTATTCGTTACTGAATCGATTCGGTTAGCTATCAAAGAGTTCTGAATCGATAAAAAAGTTACTATGAAACCATGATTAACATTTTAAGCAATATTTATGTTCTTTTGACTTTTATGTAGTTGGTGGTAAAATAACGGTACTCCCACACTGATGTTAAAAATGTTTAAAAACTCTTTCTAACACTAATAGGTACATTCACTAACTAAAATGATAGTTATAGTGACATTCTGTTAGAAATTTTTACATGTTTTGTACACCGGTATAAATGTTCACAAACATAACGTAACACTTGAAAGCATGACATCGGCTCCCAGTATTTTTTTTTTTTCAGTTACGAAAATGGAAAAATGTTTGCTCATTATTGGATTAGCTAGCATTTTTTGTTTAATGAAATATTATCAAAGTTAACAAATGTTTTACTTCTTAACTAACATTTGTGTCTAAAAACTTCTACTAACATTAGGAAACATGAAAACATTTACTTACAACAGTGATGAAACGTTTGTTTAGATTACGATTAGGTACTCACGTTTGTAAACATATTTAACAGCAGTTTGAGAGCACTGTAATGTTCAATACAGCGATGGATGAAGGGAGAAAGATGATGAATGACGATGCTATTCATATACCTGTATCGTTTGTAAACATTTTGACTGGCCGGTTGGCGCAGTTGGTAGCACTCTGCCTTCTGAGCCGCTGGTCCCGGGTTCGATTCCCGGACAGGTCAAACATTTGTGTGCATGAACATGTCTGTTTGACCTGTGTCTGGGTGTGTATATGTATATAAGTATATATATCAGTCAACAGGTTACCATAGTACAGGCTCTGCCTAGTTTGGGACCTGAAGACCTAGTGTGAATGTTAATAAATAAAAAAATAAAATTTTTAACAGCAGTTTGGGAGCACAATATTGTTCAATACAGCGATGAATGAAGGGAGAAAGATGATGAATTACGATGCTATTCATATACCTGTATCATTTTCTATCTCCTGTTTGCACTTTTTGACCGTGCACGTGGCGTGTAGTCCATCAGCCGTGCAGCGGCAGACGTTGCAGTCACGATCGAAAACGCTGCCGGGCACGCACTGCTCCGTCCTATGTTCTGTTGTTTCTAAAAGAATAGCGCAACATTATATTTGGACAACTTTAAAAAGTATGTTGGGGGCACATCGAGTCATTCTTAACCATCATCATCTCAGCCATACGATGTCCACAGCTGGACATATGCCTCCGCCATTGATTTCCACAAGGATTGGAAGCGGTCCCCATCCAACCCTTATCTGCCGTCTAAGCCAGGTCCACCTTGTCGGTTGCAACCCTACGCTGCGCTTGTCTATCCGTGGTGTCCATTCGAGAACCTTTCGACCCCAACGGCCATGAGTTATTTGAGCTACGTGCCATTCCCACTGCAACTTCAACTTGCTAATCCGCTTTGATATGTCAGTGACTTTCGTTCTTCTACGGATCTCCTCATTTCTGATTCGAGCGCATAGAGAAACCCCGAGCATAGCCCTCATCAGCCCTGGCTGGTTGTGCGAGATTGAGCCTGCCCACAAGGCCCATAGTCAGAGACCACGTTTCGTATGTCATCACTGGTGTACCTATGTCACTCTGTTCGAAGACCTTCGTCTTCAAGCATTGTGGAATATTGGCCATAGCTCGTTATTATTATAACTTAGCGTAGAGTAGTTAGAACGGCATTGATAGTTACTCTAGGAAAAAAAGTGTAGTACAACCGTAAGTTTAGGCTTTACATAGGTACGTGTGTACTGAATAATATATTAAACCCAGCAAGCGCACTTTTTATGAGATCGAAGATGTTATCACGCCAGACTTAGAATACTTACTGGTTATCAAGGATTCCTGCCTAAACACATTATGTGTTTGGTGACAAGTTTTTCAAACTTGAGGGTGGTAACTAGTCAGGCGGGTACTCGAAAGTACCCTACCACCATGCTGGAAATTTGATGACAGTGTCATCTGCACCAAAAGCACAAGGCGATGGTGGAGATCGAACCAGCGTCCGTCAGTTTGACAGCCGACGCTCCGTAAAAACTTCGTTGTACTGAGCTTGGAACATAACAACGGCATTAGTTACACTTCATACATATTCACGGACTAGTTGCTTTGTATTCGAATACGTATGCTTTGTAACTTGTGCTTTATTCAGGAGACTACCATGAAAAATAAAAAGAGACAGCAATAAATCTAGCTCACCTCGCTTGCTCCTTGTGCCGTCTACTCCAATATCTCTGTTTTTATTCAGATCTGAGCAGTCAATCCTCGTGCACGAGAAGTCTTGGCCTTCATCATCACAGAGGCACTTATTGCAGTCCAAGCGGAATTCTTGGCGTGGCTGACACATCTTTGCACTCTCCTACTGGGACAAAATGTGGTTTGTATTTTGAAGTCCGTCAAAACATTGTGTAATAAAAGCAGTTACAATACAATTGAAATAATATTTAATCATATAGTGTTTAATGATCATCTTCTAGATATTAATGGTATATTGATTAAAAGTTAATTATTTAAAATATTACCTGCGCACCTCGTATTTTTCTAGTCAAATTTGAATTCTGAAATCAAAAAGAGAGGCACATCATGAATATAAATAAAACATAGAAAAACTTCTAGAAACTACTTATACCATAAACTTAATTGTGAAACCACACCACCATAAAGCACAAATTTGACATACTAACATACTTAGTACCTATTATTAATTTGCGTGATAAAAATGCCTGAAAAGAATAAAATATAATTATGAAATGTAATAACTCGATAGCTGTGCCGCTCTGGAGTAAGAGAAACAACAAAACCATCTAAATCATCCTGAAGTGATGACGATGAAAAGAGCAAGAACTATCCCACCACCGTATTTGTGAAACAAAGAAAGACGACACTATATTTTAAATAATAAGTAGATTTATTCGAATAGACCAATATAAAATTGAAAACTAAAATCCTGGGAATCAAACCTTTTCGTCAACATCAGCACAAGCTCGTCTGGTGCAAGAAAAAGATTTTCCATCTGGATTGCAACGACACATGTTACATTCTAACTCAAATACTTCGTTCGGCCGACATTCTTGCATCACAACTCTTAGTTTAACCTAAAAACAAATTTATTCAAAATGTCAGCTAACGCTATATCTTACGTATAAATATTTACCTATACTTTTTTTAAAGTGACATTGGTAGAGATTCTATTATTCAACAATAAACTAAACAAAAATCTGGAAAATTAGTTTAGTAAGATAAGTTCTTGCTTACGATAAAGTCTAAATCAGTATGACATGTATCATGACGAAGAACACTGAAATAATATTTTTTTTATCAAAAGTATTAAGTAAAATAAGTCGCCATTTATTTGGTGCCGACTTAAACTACCCGCGATTGGCCAGCAATTGAATAGAACTCGTCTGGCATTAAAGATAGAGTTGTTAATAAATCAAACGGGGCTTGATCGCGAGAAAAACATTTAGTAATTTATTTACCTCGACGTTCCGACCAAGTTGCATTGGTCGTAGTCACGAAGAAGACTGATCAAAGCCCCGTTTGATTTATTAACAATGTGTTCGAATCGCGAAAATCTAAAAATTACAAGTGGCAATTACAACATAGCGTTGTATCGAGTCACACCAATTTGATTTTCAGTATAACCAGAATACGAGATATTTCATTTAAGAATTTTATTAAGTGTCAGCTAGTTTGAGTGATTAACAGAATTATGCCATTGTCACTAATACATTAATAATATTATATTCGGGATATTATCTATGTAAGCATGTTATTTGTTATCGTTTTTATTTATTTTTATTTATGGTATAATTGCATGCGCCCTGTTTCCTCGTGAACTTGGCGCATGCAACTGTGCCGATATAACGAGCAAATAAAATAAATGGTAAATATACCCATAATAACATGATTTCTTGCATTTATACCTTATTGATATTGTGAAGAAATAGAGCTAAATATGTTTATTATTACGTTCAAATGATTTAAACGTAAGTTCAGCCTAGCATGTTGTGAATGCAATAAACCATAAAACTCTTGTTTATTATTCATTCTAACCAGCAGTTGAATACTGTGTTTTGAATGATAGATTTTTTAAATCAACTCAGAGGTTGGAGGAACTGTTCTATCATTGGTATAAAACTGTTTTTAGGTCTTTTTACCACACATCAATGTCAGCACACATCAATTTAGCAACCTTTTCTTTTGAGTAGGTAGGTACCTTAATTTCCTGGAAGAGATCAACATTCGCAGGTTTAGAGCAAAATTTATTATAGTTAAAAATATAACTTACGCAAATTAAATAAATTTAAAATATTATCGAAGTTGTAGAAATATATTTTTTTCCTTAAAAACTCATGTCGTCTGAACATAGTTGAAAACACCGTAGTGCAGGAGCATAGCAAATCGAATACCTTTACATTAGAAAGATTTAATCGCCATTGACAATTATATACGTAAAGGTGTAAAGGCAAAGCCTTTAGATAGCATGAAAATAAGAATATATATTGTTTTAAACTATCATGGCTTTTCATAATAAATATATTGTTTAACACGGGATACGATCCGTGATCATGGTGTGTGGAACCGCGCAGAAATATCGGGAACTCAATCAAAAACAAAATCATGGTGCGTATCCCGTGTTCAACAATATATTTATTAAGAATATATATTGTACAACATGAAAGATAACTAACAGAATACAATATTTTATTACAATATATATACATTCAGAAATAATACCTATCTAATACCCGTATTTAATTGTATATTTGACTGAAAATTATCAGATTAAGATTATATCTATTTGTATTAGTAGATATATTATAAGAATTGTGTTAATGTTTTTTATTAGTTTATATATGTAGTTATAATATTTGCACGCCGGAAGACAGAACATGCTGACAACTTTGTACATAGATATGATAAGACCAATAATGTACCCATGCTTCTGAAAAATAAACTATAATTCATTCAACATTATTAGTGAAAAAAAGTTGAATAATCAATAATACCACGATGCTGCCACCACCGCCCAACAGAAACCTTGCGTTAAGTAAAGCATGTCGGCATATATCATTTATGACCTCAAAATCCGGGACTTCAGTGACAGTCTCATCAGTAGAATCCGGTGTACAGATTTTTCTGGTGCAGAAATAACTGGTACCATCTTCATTACACCAACATGTGTTGCAATCTCTGATGAACATGCGGTTTGCAACGCAGACGACTTCTTTTGTTTTTTTTGATGATATCGTTCTTGATTCCTAAAGGTTTACAAAGCAAGCAAGGTAATACGTAAAATAATTGAAAAGAAATAACATTTTGTAGCAAACGCAGGAAGAGTCTAATGACTACAATACTAGACTACTCGTATCCACAGATAGACAGACCCGTAAATCTTTAAACACCCCACATTTTGCGTAAGGGTTAAAAAAATGTTTAAGTCAAAAATGGTTGATCCAATTTTGATGAAACATCTTTCATGCTTTCAAATACAAGAACGGCATCTAAATATGCTCACCAGTTTAAGGGCTACGGTGCCACAGACACAGACACCACTCCATACCAAATTTTATCCAAATCCATCCAGCCGTGAAAGTAAGTAAGAAAGTAACATACAAACAAAAAATTCATACAAACTTTCGCGTTCATAATATTAAAGTTGTTATCCAACTTTGCTCGCACATATAGACGAACCAATGATTGTTTTTCGAATAGAAGGGATGAAAAACAAGTTTGCTTATGTTTATGGTTTGGTTCACAATTAGAAATGAGTCTAGTTAAGAGATTATTACACACTCTCCTCAGTAAAACACTTTTCAAGAATGTATATTTTATTATAATTAATTGTAAAAAAAGTAATATTCTAAATGATTTTGTTGTCCATTTTTATCTTTAACATGATTATATTAGTATTCAATTAATCCAGGTTGAGCTTCTCCACGGTATGGTATTATTGGCTTCATATCCTAAAAATAAAAACTTTGATTATGATAGTGTACGATGGTATAAGGTACAGAAACAAATTACTTGATAGCGAAAACTATCTATAGCATATATTGGTCCTGATTTTTTAACTCTCGGCTTTGGCGGGCTGTATAATATTTGTTATTAAATAAAAGCCTTTTCTTAGGTCTTCTGCAGGTTATCAGTACATATAAATTTGGCAAGCTAATACTTTTAGTACCTTAAGTTCATGAAAGAGTTCAACGTCCGCAGGCAACGGGCAAGGCTTATTAGTGCACGAATAGTCAGAACCGTAAAGGTTGCAATGGCATGTATTGCAACCAATGTAAAACGTGTCACGGGGCTTGCAGACAGAGTGCCGTTCGACGTGATCCGTGCCCTGGAAATGAGAACTTCAAATAACATGCTATCGATAGTAATAAACACTTTTTTGTAGGTGCTAGAACATTTGTTCTCGGAATACAAATCGTATGTTGTGCATTACCCAAGCGTCTTCAAGAGAACATCTTGGTGAATTCATGTTTACCGAAGACAAAAGGTTCACCGCTGATTAGTGAAGGTGACATTTGTCATGCAAGAAATAGTTTGAAGGTAAAGCCATTTTAGGGCCTGTCTTTTGTGTGCACTTTAATTTATTTATAATTATAATTATTATATAATTTATATTGTCATGGCACGTGGGCAAGTGAGGAACTAAATACAACGGTAGAGAAATATTATTTGGAAAAAAGATGGATAGATTGTATTGTAGATGATGTGAGCGAGAAGAGTGTGGCTTGTATTGTTGGCTGATAGAGGAGAGCATATTAGAACATACTACACCGACACCATATGAACTCTCAAACAGGGTAAGAAGACTTAGATCCGATATTTACCTCACTCTCCATAAAAACTTCAACCTCTTTGTTCGTGTTATCCTCTTCTAGACATTCATTGTGGGTGCAGGTGTAGCTCAGACCGTTAGCGGCACATTTACACGGGTTACAGTCGACTTTGAACTCTTGGTTCGATTTGCACACACTACGTTTTGAAATGGAGCGACTTTGGTTGTGTTTTGAAGCCTGCAACATCATACTCAGACTAGAAAAATGGTACTCAAATAATAAAAGTGATTATTATGAATTTGTTTGTATATACATTCGTTATGACCAATTTTTTAAAATATAAGATGTTCTGGTATTATGAAGTTTTGTATATCTAATGTTAAGTAAAGAATAATTGTAAATAACGTATATTTAATTGTTCTACCTATTCGTGTGGGTTAAGATATGAATTATAAATGTATGGAGTGAGAATATACACATCCCGTCAAAAGTGAAAATGTTACATACAAAATTACAATAAAATCATTGACTTACCATTTTGAAATTGTGCAGCCCGTTCCCACATGTTGTGCAAACATTTTGTTATTCACTTTTAGTGCATAAAATGGTAAACATGTGTTGTGTGGTAATAATGATTTTTCAACATCTATTAAACTATGTGCAGTAAATATACCCAGTTCACTTAATTTAAAAGCATGTGCCTGTAAATTGCAATAGAAACTATGTATTTTAATTCGCTTTCGTAAGCTAGCACAGTTTGGGATCGCTTAAATATTAGGTACTTTGACACTTTATTTTATCTATCGGAAATTATATACTGCAAGGTATGGGAAGTGTTTGTGTCTGTTTACAGTCTATAGACTTGAAACCACTATTACACATACAAACGATTACTTTAAAAATTTTCGTTGGCTGTGTTTTTGTGTTTGGTCTATGTTATATTTCTATAAATTTTTGACATTTCAAGCGAATTTAATGCAATCGTTTAATGACATTACAATTATATACATGCCTAATTTTTGAAACATGATAGTTACTGCGCATTTCCTTTGTTATTAGTTTGAGATATTTCAATGCAAGGTCCATGATCGGTTTCCTCGTGAGCATGGCGCATGGAACTCTGCTGAAGTGTTGCAGGCGCCATGACACTTCAAAAAACATCGTAGTGTAGCAATGACGATAAAGTGGCTCGTTTCCTATTCAAAAAGCAATCGTGATATACATGCTTTTTGTATAGAAAACGGACCATCGTAAGGAACTTTACGCCTACTACGTAACCCATTCAGGGGGGCAGGGGCCTTTAAAATACCATGCTAGATCACAGGCGCGGGGGAGGGGTTTAGGTTTTTGTCACGTAGTCTATATTCTCTGGGGAAAACACGCGCTCTTTCGAGCTTTAATCAAAGGTTAGGCGCAGCGTATAACAATTTTGAAAAACAAGATTTGCATATAATCATAAAATATCTGCATAAAAGATATTTAAACATTTATTTATTCCTTTTTCAAAATATAAAAATAAATATGATTTGTCATCGACGGCGGGGAGAGGGTAAACAGTTAAAAAAATATTGGTGACGTAGCATGGGTATGTTATCTAAGTCATTATTGTCCAAGCTCAACTAAAGTGTAGGTATGATGAAAATTACTTACTGCGTTAGTAGCTTCTCGTTTCTCGTGATTGGAAACTGAAAACAAAGAAAATATAAATATTAATTAAAATTTAATACATTCCACTGAATTTCGTTTTAGAAGCAAACGGCGTGAGCCCCCGGTGAAAGTATCTAACACCGTTATCAAGCTCCCAGCAGGGTGGTAGGGAACTTGTGAGTTCCTGTCTAGCTAGCTACTCACCCTATCACCAAACACAGTTTGTACAGGCAGCAATCCTTGAAAGCCAGTAAAACATTCTATTTCTAGCGTGATTACATCTTCGACCACATCGACGGTGACCATCAAGTGATTTGATCGCTAGATATATAAAGTAAGATCTATAAGTAAGTAAGTAGCACGTCAGATATGATAACTTACTTCTCCTCTCCAGAGGCATGCAGTCAGCTAAAGTACAAAGCACCAATCCGTTCTCTAGACATGTACAGGTGCTGCAATCCCTCCGGAATGTCGTGTGAGGTTTGCACCTGATTGGTTCACCTGAAATCCACCAATTTCTGATGTCAGATAATTGATTTCAATTACGTAACATTTTTTATTTATTTTATGATTTGCTGACATATCGACCACATAAAATCTGAGGAATTGATGTTCGGGAAAGATTACTTATTAAATTAACCAATAAAACTAATTTTGTATTATCTCATAAAAAGACAATATCGCATTTTTTTTCTCAACTTACCAATCGCTTCATCATCGCAAGAGTACTGTAACGAGCACACTGCGCTCCCAGATTCTGTGCAATGGCATTTGTGACAGCTGCTTTCCCACTCACTCCCTGCTAAGCATTGCGTGTCAGCTGATTCTGTGTCCTTTACTCGCACTTCTAAGCTCTGGAACGGTACTAAAAACGAAAATTGCTGTTTTTCACATCACATCTTTGAAGTACATTATAAACTTCCCCTTTCTACCATCATCGGACAACCAGAGGTACGGTAATGGGCCAACGCTACATACATCCTACTTCTACTGATATTACCTATACACTAATATTACTACCATCATCGGACAACCAGACGTACGGTAATGGGCCAACGCTACATTCTATGTAGCGTAGGTCCTACTCCTACTAATATTATAATCGCAAAAGTTTGTATGGATACATCATTGGTTGTTATTTACTCTTTCACGCACAAATGGCTGAACGGATTTGGATGAAATTTGGTATGAAGATACTTCAGCTCCCGGTATAACATATAGGCTTTTCATTTTCATCTATCATCACCACGCGGGTAAAATCACGGCGTGCAGCTAGTGGTATACATGTACCACCATGTGCCGAACGCACCTCTTATTATATGGAATTTATACTTTTTAGTTTATTATTAATTTAATTTAATTTTTAATTATTTTTATACTTTTTTAAATATTGTTTTAAAAGGAATATTTTTTAATATTCTCGATATTATGTTTGCAACCACCAAACAATCACCAGCGTGGTTTAGTATTTCTTATTATTTTGACCTAAAATCTAGGTTGACTATAATTACTGCCTAGAAGCGTTTTGTCGTTAGTCTGTGTTTCCCGATATAGTTACAACCCTGGAGTCATAATGAATGCTAGTTATTTCTTGTAAAGGATGGCCATTCCTTTACAAGTACTGAAGTAGTAAACGTAAAATATTTTGTTTGTAAACATTAAGGATCAGACCACATCTCGGTTAGGACATATTTTAAATGACAGACCGAAAGTATGTTAAGTAGTTTCCTCGGCCTGTAGACAGATACAATTCGTAAGGAACTGCACTGAGGCCGGCAACCTCAAACATTCAACAAGTCTCAAGTGCCTGTAATTTCACCGGAAACCATACCCTTCAAACCGGAACACAATAATGCGAACACTACTGCCTGGTGGTAGAAATAGATATGGTAGTAGTATAGTAGTATTTTATTAGTGCTTGACATAGGTCTTATTCAGGTTTTAATAAGCGCAATTTGCCAATATACCTAATCTGTTTTTTTTTATACATACATATAAGAACACCGAATTGATAACCTTCGCATAATTGGAAGTGGGTAAAATATAATGTAAACCGGGTTAACTATTGATTGCGTAGCGGTGAAAATTTTTCCTTAAAATATACGACTATAGCGTACTGAACATTTTTGAATTAATTTCTTGCATATTCATATAGCGAAGATGAAAACTAAATATTTTTAAGACCATAAAAATATTTGGTTGCACTTATTTTTGCAAGACCGTTGCATAAAATAATTGAAACGTCCATGGGGCTAATCTGAAAATAATAAAACTAATTTATCGCTTACAAATAAATTTTTTTTAATTTTTTTTATTGGAATAGGCAAGCGTTTGACCACTATCTCACCTGATTAAGTGATGATGCGGTCTACGGTGGAGCACGCCTGCCTAGAAGATACCTATTCACTCGTGACTTGAAGATACCCAGGTTGTATGTTTGCGGAAACACAGATTTAGGCAATAAATTCCATTCGTTAGCTGTACGCACTAGGAATGTGGTAGCAAAATGCTTCGTGCGATAAGTTGGAACTTCCACCATGTATGGATGTCGCATTGCCGTCCGTCTGGTCGTCCTAAGATGGAATGGGGATGGTGGAATCAAATTATGCAACTCCAGAGCACACTCCCCCAAATGTATCCGATAAAAGACCGATAGAATACAAACAGGGTATCAATTCTCTTAACACATTGCTCATAGATTGTCAATAAATCGTCGTTTTTTCAAGTTTTGCTAGGTATTCTACTTGCAGTATAATTGTAATGGCTACACAGATCTTATTTCTACCGAAATTCAATTGCCTACAATGCGATCGAGATGCAATTGTTATTTTAGCGGAACATCAAGTTTATTTATGATAACATATGAACTATTGCACTGTTTATGAATGGATTGTCTTAATTAATTAGAGAATTGGCACCCTGGTAAACAAATGACGGAGGTAACAAACATTATCAATAACAAAAAGCCGAAACTTTCCGGAAGTAGGTTAACAAGTTAAACGTAGTACATCCGCACGGGTCTTCGGCTCGTTTGATATACCATAGACAAATATATATATATAAAAATGAAACCCGTTTTCCGTTGTCACGACATAACATGAAAACGGCTTGACCGATTTAGATAAAATTTGGTATAAAGATACATGGGACTTTGGAGAAGGACATAGGCTACTTTTTGTCCTGGAAGAAGTATGGTTCCCGTGGGATAACTGAGTCAGTGGGAAAAACGTAGTGCACGCGGGTGAAACCGCGGGGCGCAGCTAGTATATACATAAATGTCATAGTGTTGGTCCCACGCCGCGTTTCACTTATACAGGTACTGCAAGCTACAACACTGGCCAATTCAGAAACACAAGCTTCCGTTTTGACTACTGCACTTATAAATTTGAAGGAGTTCCTATAGAGACATCTCATATCATTCAATAAAAACAGAAAAAGAACTTACGTACATATATCTCTATATTCTGTAGCGCACCAAGGTTCTTGACTTTCGGGAGTACATTTCAAAGCTGAAAAAAAAGCAATCGTTAAACCAATATACCAATGCTTAGGTACGTTACTAGGTGCAGGGGGTTGATATCGACTATAATAAAGTATCTTATACAATAAAACAACCTATATATTTTATAAGGACATTATTATAATTGAATTTTTTGGTTGATCTGTGAGAGTGATTATTTTTGAGAATAGGCAATCGTTTCAACACTATCTCACCTGATGTTAAGTGATGCGGTCTACGATGGACCACGCCTGCCTAGAAGATACCTATTCACTCGTAACCTGAAAATACCCAGATTGTATTTTCGCGGAAACACAGATTTCCTTGATAAAGCGCAATTTAAATCATAATCTTTTGTTTTATAACTCCTTAGTAAAATATCCGCACCACTTTGGAAACATCTGTCCACGATGCAATACACATCGCCGGGAATCGGGGAAGATGGCGTGACATCATTCGGAGAAGGGTCAGAGAGAGGAGGTCACGACCCTCAGACATGAGGCGTACGAATTAAGGAGGAGGAGTAAAATATCGAGACATCGAATAAAGCTTGGGCGATTAGACGATCTTGGAGATTAAAGCTATGATTCCGCTTCGTGAATGCTGCTCGCAGCAGTGCTGGTGCAGAACTACCGGTGCCCGTATATTTTCTATACCATAGGTTTATATGAGATAACATTCTGAGCACCGGAGCAATGCAGCGGCATGTGGCATCACTGCTGCA
This sequence comes from Apeira syringaria, assembly GCA_934044485.1. Taxonomy (NCBI): domain Eukaryota; kingdom Metazoa; phylum Arthropoda; class Insecta; order Lepidoptera; family Geometridae; genus Apeira; species Apeira syringaria. The sequence continues at coordinate 27,667,458 of OW203655.1, forward strand.
CGGCAGTAAAAATTAGAAAAAAATTTTTCCCAAAAAATGGAACCCACTTCAACACTCAAAAGTATGAAATAACTTGTTGAAGTCGGTACCATGATAGTTCAAAAGTAAGTAATATCAAAATATTGTGCTCATGGTACCGACTTCGACAAGTTATTTCATACTTTTGAGTGTTGAAGTCGGTTCCATTTTTTGGAATTTTTTTTTTTCACTGTTTTTAGTGACCTTTGTTACTCATGGGATCAATTGTCATTGTGGTGTAGGTATGTTCACCGATGTCTTCACCCGCTACTATAATATCGTGTAGTATAAGCACGCATTTTTTAGTTTTTGACTTGTAACTCAAAAAGTGCTCATCCGATTTTGATGAAATTTAAATGGGACCACACAGGAAGCACCAGCTTTCAAATAAAAAAAGAACGATCAAAATCGGTTCACCCAGTCGGAAGTTATGCGGTATAATATCGTGTAATAAGCACGCATTTTTCAGTGTTTGACTTGTAACTCAAAAAGTGCTCGTCCGATTTTGATGAAATTTGAATGGGGCCACACGGAAAGCACCAGCTTTTAAATACTTACATAATTGTTACATCTGCATGTAGTCGTCACCTCTAATTATAATAGCATTAACCTTTTGTATTTATTTTACTGTATACATAATAATAATGTATACCTACAAGTTTAATAATACTAGCTGTATGTATAGCATTTGATTACTATCTCAATTGAGTCAGTGACGATGTGGTCCAAGATATAGATAGATAGACAGATACGCTAGACCTAGAATGTTTTTTTAACTGGCTCTCAAGGACTGCTGCCTGAACACACTGTTTGGCGACAGTTTTTCTAACTTGAGGGTGATAGCTAGCAGGTGGGAGAATACCCTGCCGCCATGCTGAGAATTCGATAACGTTGTTACATTCACCGGCAGCACAAATCGTTGGTGGGGATCGAACTAGCGTCCGTCAGTTTGACAGGCGACGCTCCCACCACTGAGCTATCATCACTTCAATAAACCGTAGTTTGATTGTGTTTAGACAATAATGTACATTGTGGTTTTCGTTCGTTTGAGTATTCTAACTGTATTTGCATGGTGGATGTGAGGGCTTAGTTATAAGCATTGTGCATTTGGCGCCAAACAGTGTGTACTTTTCGTTTCCCGCTACTAGTCAGCCGCCGATTGTGATAAAGTCACGAGACGTGGAGGCGCTGCTCGCGATCGTTCCTCGCGTTACCCTTTAACCTTCGCAATTATTGCAGTTCTATTAATAGCGGCAAACAATTGGCCCAATAATTACAGACATAGCTTTGGAAATATTATCCTAATTGTAATTTGTAATCGATAAAATCCCTCCGGTGAAGCTGTAAATGCCGGTAGAGGAAAACAGCAAGAATCCGTTAAAAAAAAATTAAATTGACATAAACAAAACATATAAAGAAGTTCCAACGCCGAGGTGAACAGACGACTTGTCCAGGATCGCAGGAAGAGCCTGGATGCCGCTTCCAACCTTGTTGAGGTCAATAGTGGAAGCATATGTCTGGCAGTGAACGTCTTTTGGCTGACATGATTATGATGAAGCAAAAAGTCGAGTCCAAACGAAAGTTCAAAGGAAAGCAGTATCCAGTTATTTTTTATGAGCTCAATCAGGTAACGGAACAAGCAAAAGGCCCACAGTGTGTTCAGTGTAACCTCTGCCTATAGACAGACACAATTCGTAAAGAGCTCCGCTGCGCCCGTCACCCTGAGATATAAAGTTGGTAAGTTTCATGTTCGTAAGTTTACCTTACCACCCTTCTAACCGACACAGTAACCCGAACACTGGCACTAGTAACGCAGATATGGTGGCAGTACTTCCCCGGGCGAACTCTCACATAGAATGTTACTACTCTTGAACTTTAGAATATCGACGACAAATAGTCCAACTATGTAGTTCCAACTTAGAGATAGTGGTACATCGTAGAAAATAGGTCATTTACATAGAAGTAACAAAACACCCCTACGTGTTCTCGTCTCAAACATCACAACGTTTCAATAGAAGAAAAGAAAATCGATCAATAGATCATTGACTGGCCGGTTGGCGCAGGTGGTAGCACTCTGCCTTCTGAGCCGCTGGTCCCTGGTTCGATTCCCGGACAGGTCAAACATTTATGTGTGTGAACATGTCTGTTTGACCTGTGTCTGGTGTATATGTATATAAGTATGAATATCAGTCATCAGGTTACCATAGTACAGGCTCTGCCTAGTTTGGGACCTGAAGACCTTGTGTGAATGTTAATATAAAAAAAAATATTTATGCCAATGCGATACAAATACAAAAATGTACTGTTAAACTGACGGACGCTGGATGCTACCAACGGCTGGAGTTTCCGGTGAGGGTACACCGTTACCAAAGTTCCAATGAGGTGTCAGGATACTTCCGAACTTCTGCCTGGCTAATTACCACCCTCAAGTTTAAAAAAGTGTAACCAAACACATAGTATATTCAGGCACCAGGCCTTGATAGCCAGCATAAACATTCTAGGTACAGCGTGGGAACACTTCACCAAACCGTCACTGAACATTAAGTGAGATAGTGGTCAAACGCATATTAAGTATAAAAACCCCGTAAGCAAGCTCAACGTCACATATTTTTTCGCAGAGTTGCCCTACGTGGTCGCATTAGTAAGGGGGAGACGGAGCCGGGGCGGGCGCTAGTTGTTAAGAAATCTAACGGGACTTGATCATACGAATGCAATTTAGTCTAATAATAATAATTTTTATTCAGATCCAACATTTTTTTTTTTTTTTATCACACTCATATCCCCGCACTAGGATTCCCTGTGTCGCGGGAGGCATGGACACACACAATCACAACACACAAACAACCAAGACCCGGGACAAAACACCTACACTCATCGCACAAATATTTGCCCCTGCCGGGATTCGAACCCTGGGTCCCGGAGACACAGAAGTCATATCACTGACACTGACCACTGCGCCACGGCGACCGTATTAACAACTAGCGGCCCGCCCCGGCTTCGCACGGGCTGTTAACAAAAATTATAAGGGTCCCTAATTCTTATGAAAATATAATTCCTGTCACCCGGGGGTAGTGTAGCTTCCAAACAGTAAAAGAAATTTTCAATTCGGCTTAGTAGTTTCGGAGCCTATTCAATGCAAACAAACAAATAAACAAACAATCACATCTTTTCTCTTTATAATTATAGTAAGTATAGATATGTTTTACTTCAAAATTTTGAACGTGAATTCACCTAGCATCCATAGCATATGTTTATATGAGGTAGATGTCAGATGTCATTAGACATTTTGTTTCTAAAGCATTATTTAGGCCATTATCGTTGTATTATTTGTCTAATCGAATGTACATTTCTCAGTATTCAACCACTTCCTTCCTCAACTTATCAAAGGGTGCTCTCAATTGTACTCATGCGTTCAGACATAACCCTGTGATTGTATTTAGTACTACCTAGTAAGTACTCTGGCAGTAGACAACGTGGCCGAGCAGTAAATACCGATAAGGAAGTCAGTTTGAGATAATTATCACACTAATATTATAAATGCAAAAGTTTGTGTGTTATCTGTGCTTGTTTATAGTCTGTATTTGATAGATTTGAATTAAATTTGGAATCTCGGTATCTTTATACCCAGGATTAAAACATAGGCTATTTTTGTCTCGGAAAAATTGAGGGTTTCTCTGGAACACAAAACCTAATAATAACATTAATGTTTCAGTAACTTTGTCTATCTGATAAGTTCTCATGCCTATACTATATATATATATATCCCGTTCCCGTGGGATAACTGATGTAGCAGGAAAACCGAAGTCGACGCGGGTGAAACCGCGGAACGCAGCTTATTAACATTTCGGGACTTGATCGCGTGATAAACATTAATTAGCAATTTATATTTACTAGAGATGCCGCGATGACGCGCTATCATTTGTTATTCGGCATTATTGGATTTTTTGTTATTTTCCATAAACCGAATTATAGCTATTACTTCGGCGAATATTCTCTTAATAAACATTCGAATGAATGAATGAATATAAGTTTATTTGCTATAAATATTATAGATAAACAAGGTAATTGGCCATTTATCGGACAAGTAATAAAATGAAGGAGTAAAAATCCATTACTTTAATTTTTAATAATTGTAATTTTTAAAAACTACATTATAATTAATTATTCGACAAATCCCCAAAGAGAATGACGAGTAATCAGTATTGGACTATTCGCTATAACAACTATTCGCGGTATATCTTTGTTGCAATGGTCGTGGTCACGATAAGACTGTAGAATGCAGACGACTATATCGGTGAGAACGCGAAGTTTCTCTTCTCTTCTGTTAAAATGCGGGGCTATCACAGCCCATGTAAAATAAATAACAAATTTTATCACGCGAGCAACTCCTGATTGATTTTTTAACAATGAATCAGTAGGTCTCATCAATTTTATGTACGTAGTGGGTACATATTAATGGCACAAAAAGACGTATATCTCTTATATATAAAAAGTTGTTATAAATTCCTTACCTATACCATAATTATATACTATAATCAGATGAGACAGTGGTCAAAGGCATGCTAGCAATCTTTTAATTAAAAACGTGCAGTATGATGGCAAAGTGCACTTCGGTGCAGTAATAAAAAAAATACCAAAAAATGGAACCCACCTCAGCACTCAAAAGTATGAAATATAACTTGTTGAAGTTATATTTCATTTTATTTTACCCTTTTCAGTGACCTTTGCTACTCTCGGGATTAATTGTCATTGTGTATGTTTACCGATTTCTCCACCCGCAACTATAATATCATCGATGAATGCGTAGCACTTTTCAGTTATTGGAGTGTAACTCAAAAATCGCTTGACCGATTTTAATGAAATTTCAATAGGACCCCACGGGAAAACCAGCTTTCAAATAAAAAAAGGAAATTAGTTCACCCAGTCGAAAGTTATGAGGTAAAAAACATAAAAAACGTAAGGGTCGAATTGAGAAGCTCCTCCTTTTTTGAAGCCGGTTAAAAATAGCGCACATTGCCTCCCAAACAACGTTTTCAGATAGCTGCCTAATAGAAAATGCTGAACTCATGAACAAACACTTCATGTTCTCGGTCTTCATGTGAAAGCCGAGGCTATCCAGCTCCTCCACAACACGGAAATAGAGAGAAAACTCAATAGATTAAACCCTTAGAGGCCTTTGATAAAACAGAATAAAATAGGAATAAAGAGGTGATAAGATTTATTGTATGAATTATTATGAATGTGTCCCACATTCATAATTTACTCTTATTAAGTTAAAATAGAATTATTTATAAGTCTAAAGACTAAGTAGAATGTAAATTTAATGTGAGATCGAAAATGGAATCACTTGACAAAAAAGACTTGGCTGCAAAGACGTACTGAAAATGTTAGCATATATATTTTAGTTGCAGTGAGCATTTATCTATTACCCTGACCGAAACTGCCGTCATTCGATATTAAAAATTTTAAAGTATAGCATTTCCCGTCATCCCCGATGTATATACATTAGCAATTAGCATTACAATGATGTCAGAGATAAACATCATTTCTAGAAACAACAAAGTTTCTTATTGTGTTTTTCCTGTTTGGAGAAAAAATTACTATTCGATTTCCATTACTGTCACGCATAAACAAATACACGCTATTATTTTCCTTGTGGTGAATAAACTGAAGTCTTTTTATACGGCGGCCGTAAAAACTCGGAGCGAACACTTAAGGTTCAACATTTTTCACACTAAACTGTTTTATCATTGCTCAGCTTTCTACTAACTTTTTCAACATATAACATAATATAAAAACTGGCAATTATTTCCAAAATATCAGACGTATGTCTGATTTAGGTTTTTATAACTGCAAACTCAATAATGCAACATGTTAATAGTCAGGAAATACCAAAAGACGAATATTTTGGAAATTCTTACCAGTTTTGAAATTTGAACTCCAAAAACTGAGTAGGAATCTCAGGAATAATTATTCCTGTCTATGGCAGTTTAGTATGAGAACGTTGCACCTTAACCCTTATCGGGTGGACCAAATGTTAATTGCTAGGTTTCCTCTAACAAACCGGCGTATATATCGCGAAAGGAAGCGCGTCATCTCTATGTTACCTTAGCCTTATAATAGTAGAGGGACCAAGATAAGGTATCCAGAGCAAAGTAAAGGGTACTAAAGTAGAATTCTAAGCGGAGCGAGGGAGTATAGTACCTACCCCCGTCGCTCGAGCTTAAATAATGTTGGTGTTGTCTCACTCTGCTTTTCAACTCCTTCTATGAGAAAAATAAATAATAAACGCTATTAGTAGTGACGTATCTATATTTAAACCACAAAGTCACATATCTATAATTTTCTCGATTTTATTATGTCAGTTTCTGCTTTTAATTTTATAGTTTCTGGTATGAATTCCCTTTTACTCCTAGAACTACGAATGAAATTAAAATTGTAATATTTTGTTAAAAAGTAATAACACAGCGAATTAAAAGATCCCACGTTTTTTTATTATGTGTAGCCAATGCCGCGTCGGTAGACGCGCTTTTTTATTACCGGCTAAGACTTTATCTAAGCGAACTGCGTTCAAACTTTTTAAACGGTGATCCAAATTCAAGTCATTTCGTCAAGTGCTCCGGAAAGTTTTCTAAAGACTCAATTCTAAAGTCAGGGCGAAAAAACCGGCAAGCTAGTGTTTCAACAAAACACGTATCTGATCTAAGCAGCCACAGGTATACATAGGTAAATAAATGTTGATCAGCCACGAGTGCGTCGCCCTCACAGAACACTAACTGGTAGATCAGGTATTTTCCATGTTGGAGTAGAGAGCAAGGTTAATGGTATACATTTGCGAACGAAATTAATTATAACAGAAGACTAGCTGCGTTCCGTGGTTTCGCCCGCGGAATATGATTATCCTGTTTCACCTCCAGATTTCGATATTAACTATTAGTTCCAACTATGATTTCATATACGAGTTTTAAATATCTAGAAATAATGACAAAGTTGGTTACCAATTTTCCAGGTGGTAAATTACTGAAATTTCTTTTCTTATTATATATGAAAGAGAATTTTTTGTATTAAAATTCTTATTCTCCTAAGTTTACTTAGGAGAATAAGAATTTTAATACAAAAAATTCTCTTTCATATGGTCCTTGGTCCTTCAATCTCCATATGCTTCAAGAGTCGTTTTTGAGTTTATTCTATAAACACAGTTGTAATAAAATGAGCCGAATTGCATGCTTATAAAACCATCAGAGATCAGTCAGTCAGTGTACCGGTCAGTTTCTTCTTCTATATAATATATAGATTGGGCATTACTAAACACCGATTTAGTCATCTAATATAAGGACTATTATTGTAAAAAAAATGAAATAACATTTAAATATTGAAGGTACCTGTGGTAAAAATAAGGAGAACTAGAGAATAGAAGTTGCTAATAGTCGTGAACAATTTTGAACGTTATAGTTCTTAGAGATACGGTAATTATTTAGGTGTACTTCCGCGCAAATAGAAACTTTTCTGATACAGGCTACAGGCTTAAATCCGGACCTCATAACGGAGCCCGCACTGAAGGAAATAAATACACTAATGTTTATACGACTAGATAAGGATCACGAATGTTGCCCTTACCTATTGTATGTCCTCATTTTTAACCGACTTCAAAAAAAGGAGGAGGTTCTTAAGTCGACCCGTATGTTTTTTTTATTTGTGTTTGATACAGCATAACTTCCGACTGAGTAAACCGATTTTGATCGTTCTTTTTTTATTTGATAGCTGATGCTTTCCGTGTGGTCCTATTTACATTTCATCAAAATCGGACGAGTGCTTTTTGAGTTATAAGTCAAAAACTGAAAAATGCGTGCTTACACGATATTATAGAAGCGGGTGAAGACATCGGTGAACATACCTCCACCACAATGACAATTGATCCCATGAGTAACAAAGGTCACTAAAATGAGTGAAAAAAAAATAATTCCAAAAAATGGAACCGACCTCAACACTTAAAAGTATGAAATAACTTTTCGAAGTCGGTACCATGAGCACAATATTTTGATATCAGTTACTTTTGAACTATCATGGTACCGACCAAGTTATTTCATACTTTTAAGTGTTAAAGCCGGTTCCATTTTTTGGTACAAAATTTGTTAACCACTTTAATGCTGGGGCTGCATTAGCGGGCCACGGCGATCGTGTTAACGCGATGAGTGTGGCCGGGTAGATAGTTGCAACGCGTAGTATTCGGATGAAGACGAAGTACTATCGGGGCACTGTCGGTAAACTAACGCGCATCAAAGGGATTTGTTGCGACAATATTCGCTAGGCTACACCCACCCACGTCACTTCAGTGATGTCGTCCAGACTTTGTAGCGGGACGTGCTTGTGTTTTGATGTACACTATGGAGTGGAGTTAAGAAAAAGTTGACTTCCTCAATCCCGACTATAAAAAGAAACATTTAGTACATAATGCGTGGGTTTTAATCCCACTAAAATTATAAAGGCGGGAGTTTGTGTGTTTGTTTGTTACTCGTCCACGCTTAAACAGCTGCACCGATTGCGATGAAATGGATATGGAAATAGCTTAGATTAGACCCTAGATTAACACATAGCCTAATTTTCATCCGAAAATAAATGCCGTTCCCGTGGGATAAGCAAATAATTAAAAAACTTCTGATACTCCTTCACGCTCAAACGGCTGTAGCAATTTCGATGAAATTTGCTATGGAGATAGGTTAGACCCTGGATTAACACAGACTACTTTTATCCCGGAAAAATATAGTTCTCATGGGATAATTGAGGTAGTGGGAAAACAGTTATCCAAGCGGGTGAAGCCGCCGGGAGGTACTAGTTAAAAACAAGCTCAGTTGGCCTACCACTAATTTACCGCCATATAATGCAGCACCATTACTTTCTCCATTTTGGACAGCGTACGTCTCGGTCGCACAACACAACACAATCGCGTACCTATTCATCGCGCCAATGCGACACGAATCTTCGTCCGCTAATGCAGACAAGAACATCTCGTGTACCCGCACACGATGTATTCATCGCGCCAACGCGATACGAATCTTCGTCCGCTTATGCAGACAAGAACATCGCGTGTGCGCCCCCCGCACACGATGTATTCATCGCGCCAAAGCGATACGAATCTTCGTCCGCTAATGCAGACCATAACATCGCGTGTGCGCCCCCCGTACACGATGTATTCATCGCGCCAACGCGACACGAATCTTCGTCCGCTTATGCAGACAAGAACATCGCGTGCGCCCGTACACGATGTTTTCATCGCGCCAATGCGACACGAATCTTCGTCCGCTAATGCAGACAAGAACATCTCGTGTGCCCGCCCACGATGTATTCATCGCGCCAACGCGATACGAATCTTCGTCCGCTAGTGCAGACAAGAACATCGCGTGTGCGCCCCACCGTACACGATGTATTCATCGCGCCAACGCGACACGAATCCTCGTCCGCTAATGCAGACAAGAACATCTCGTGTGCCCGCTCACGATGTATTCATCGCGCCAACGCGATACGAATCTTCGTCCGCTAATGCAGACAAGAAAATCGCGTGTGCGCCCCCCGTACACGATGTATTCATCGCGCCAACGCGACACGAATCTTCGTCCGCTAAAGTATCCTCAGCATAAACAAGGAAAAGTTTCTATGTTAGAAGTACCTATGTAGTTTTTTCCCTAAATACCTACTTATTTAAACCATGATAAGAAAAGCCGCGTGAAGAAAGACGCAACTGTGCGAGTCACGTTACTTGAACAACGTCGCGTCGGTAAAATATTTAACTCTTTCAATACAACTTTGTAAACATTATACTGCTTAAAAATATTATTTGTCGCCCGAATTCGTGCTTCGGCCACCTATCCTGAAAATAATAAATCGCTTCTTCGACACTGCTATTTGTAATTAGAGTAATCGCGGGGATTAACATGCTCGAATGAAATGGCGATTATAATACTGCTCGAGTAAAAGAACACATTCAACCCGAAGCGATTAATAGTCATAGTGACTATACGTACCAAACAATCACTCGGTGGGTAGGTCGTTGGTGAATAATTTATGCATGCCCTAGCTCGATAGTAGGTATTATATTGATATTCAAGAATTGGTTGTTTAATTTACACATATTTTATTTTATTTATCAACATTCACACAAGGTCTTCAGGTCCCAAACTAGGCAGAGCCTGTACTATGGTAACCTGATGACTGATATACATACTTATATACATATACACACCCAGACACAGGTCAAACAGACATGTTCATACACAGAAATGTTTGACCTGTCCGGGAATCCAACCCGGGACCAGCGGCTCGGAAGGCAGAGTGCTACCAACTGCGCCAACCGGCCAGTCAGACTAATACAAAAATACAAATATTTTGTCGTCACGATGTGTTTTCGGGCTAATTTGACCATTGGATTGATTTTAATGAATTTCGCACAGATATATAACCCTGTTCAACTTAAAAGATGGGCTGCCTTTATTTTAATTCGATTAGTTTTTTTTTATCGCAATTGTAGTATTTTGGTACGAACAATTACCCAAAATGTTATCTTCGTTAATTGACGTGAAGTTAATTTTAATTATCAATAATTATAATTAATTTCAAGTGTTGTGTCACTTTGACATTTTAATTCCACTCCCACTATATATAATATTATAAATGTGAAAGTTTGGATGGATGGATGGATGTTTGTTACTTAAACACGTCAGAACGGTTGAACGGATTTGGATGAAATTTGGTATAAAGATACTTCAGGTCCAAGAATAACACATAGGCTACATTTCATCATCATCATCATCATTAATAATAAACACCACGCGGGTAAAACCGCGGGGCGCAGCTAGTAATGTATATATGGCAGAACAACGTTTGCCAGATCAGCTATTATATTTGCTCTCTTATTCCGACCTGACTAAGATCGCAGTCCTTGTGGAGATCAATGCGGGAGGCATATTATTATGTCCAGCCGTGGACGTCCTAAGGTTGATATGCTGATGATATATGCTCTTTCTGTTATATACGCAGGGCTTGTTTACAATAAAATAGAAATATATATACGTTATTATACTTTAAATAGTTTTTCCGTACGTCGCATCACGACGGTGATGTCATACGTAATATAGGAACGAACCGATTTATGATACATGTATAAATAGATAACAGGTATAGGTACGTATGGTAATTTATACTGGTAGTACCTATAGATACCAATTTATTAAATTATATAATTTACGACGATGTTTATTTTAAGTATTGGTGTCGGGGTTTTCCGACATCTGGACAAATTAGACGTATTAACATGGACAGAAGGTAACAGAGAAGGATTAAATGACTCGCTTCATCTATATTTTAGGAAAACATTATTTATATTTAAAAATGCAATTATTATAATACGTATATCATATATTATTCACACTGTGAATGACTAATAGATACGCTGCCCTGTGACTAATGCAAAATAAATACGACAAATTATTTTCAAAATAAAAATAATCTTTTTATCGGTTGTTTTCACAGAAAATACGTGAGTTTTGAGCCGATTGAAAATGTAATGAATGTGCTGCTAAATATAAGATGACGTCATAAACCTTTGTTTTTCTGTCGGTTCCTTTTCTCTATTTAGTTTATTTTGTTTGTGTTGTGTTTGTAGTGCCTAAGAATGCGTTTGGTGCAAAACGAGTGGCATAATGTGCGTCATCATCATGGAATCATTGCTTCGGTTATCGGTAGATCAACATTCTATTCATTTCATGAATATACAAGTAGCCCTAGACACAGTAATATTCTACAACACTGAGAGAAACCAAAAAATGTCTGAGACACTTCAAAACGATATCACATCAATAACGAGAACGAACATTTAACGGTTAGAGAAAGAGAATCGCTGTGTAGCGATGCATCTTGTCTAAGCCCACAGGCCACGGTAGAATAAGCGAGTAATGAAGAGTCTAGGAAGGGTGACAAAAGCCACACGACGACATAGGAAACTTCGTTATGCGCGATATCGACGTCCGTGGGACAACCGCGTGAGCTGCGTCACACTTTATCGGAGGTCAGAGGTCTTGTTCATTCATACATCGAGCCCGTCGCTATCTCCTGTGATGTCATACAACACGAGTTTGATCGCGTGTTCTTCCATGAATTCGATAGATAAGCACAAGTAGGTACTAAACAAGTTACTCGTGATTAGACACGCTTCTCAATACTGTCAATAGAACTCTTATAGTAAGAGCCACCTAACTCGGCGACGACAGGAGAGATGTGCACACCGTTAGAACGTATCTACTAGTATAATTTATACTATAATAAGTTAAGCCATCTCCAATAACGGATTATTGAAGTTTAAGCCCGTGAAGTGTGTAACGGGGAAGGAGTAACTAGATACATTTTTTTTTTTTTTAAAAAGGTTTACTGTGAGTCGTGGAGATTTGACGGATTTTATTAGACTGGACCTAATGTTTAAAAATATGCATGGTATTACGTAAGCTTTAGGTGCAGTCTAATATAATTCTTTAGCATTGGGTGGTAGTCTGAATGGGACCCAATAACGACCACAAATTATATGTCTTTATCACCAACTTTTAAAAAAGGAGATTCTCAATTCGGTTGTATTTTTTACATTCTCATACTTCAGATTTTCAATTAAAAGTCATTCAAACCGAACAAATATTGTATTTGAAACACATTTGTGTCTTGGAAACAGCTCTGATATTCTTTATTAAACTTTGTCCATTTTTAACGTTTGGATTTTGAAGGTTATTTAGGTATACTAGCTTTTTCCTGCGACTTAGTCCGCGTGGCATATTTACTTCGAGGAATCTATTTTTTTTTTCGTTTTTGAAACATTTTTCATGTATGCTCTGCTCTTATTGGTTGTAACGTGATATTATATAACCCTAAATCTTCCTCTATAAATGGACTATTCAGCACTAAAATCACACGAATTTTTCAATTTTATTTAGTATTTCCTGAGTTTAGCGCGTTCAACCAAACAAACCCTTCAGCTTTAATATACAATATTAGTTTAGATTTTGATTTAGAAAGATCTGCTGGTAGGTCCTCTGGGTTGTACCCGCGTGGATTACGGTTTTCCCGTTACCTCAATTACCCCACGGGACTTCTATTCTTTTTCCGGGATAAAAGTAGTCTATGTGTTATTCCAGAGACTAACCTTTCTCATCAATATCAAATGTCATCGAAATCGGTACAACCGTATGAGTGTGAAGGAGTAACAAAGTTTCTTTTTTTTATTTCTATCACGGGAACAGCAACTTTTTTCGGGGTGAAAAATAGCCTATGTATTATTCCAGGGTCTAACCTAACTCCACAAGAAATTTCATCCAAATCCGTGGAGTGGTTTGGCATCCATCGAAACTTTCACATTTATAATATTAGTGGTGTAACCTACCATAAAACTAAAATATAGAACAAACAATTCCAAGGTTTCAATTTTCACTGTAGTTTTTCAATAATAAATAATATTAAATATTAATTTTCTACCCCCTCTTTCTAAAAATATGTATTTTTTTGCCGGGGGTGCATCCCCTGTAAAAAATACATGTTTTTACCATTATGGGGTTCGATTTCCATAAAAACGTCTTTTCCATTTATGTGAGAAGAAAGTATAATTTTACACTGGTTTTACAACAATGAATTTAAAATTCTGTGTTATTTTTTTCTATTATTTTACTATTTTCTTCAATGATATATGATTTGTCGCAAATAAAGACCCATTTACCCAAGACATTTTTATATGGAACCACGTTAAGTGGCCTGCTTGAATACCACTTCTGAAAGTATTTAATTTCATAAACACAAACTTTTAGTATATACTTTCAACCCCAATGGCATCCTCCTATCAAACTACTACTATAATAACTTTTTAACTTCATAAATAAAGAATTTTCCATTTCAACTTTCAACCCCCATTGCACACCCTTAATGCACCCATGGCATATTCTATTGATAAGTTTTTTTATTAAGTTTCATACAAACTTTTTTACCCCATTTTACTCCTTTTGGATGTAATTTCAAAAAATCTGTTCTTAGTACAAGTCTAAGTACTTATTATATCAAAATATACACCTTCCAAATTTCATTTTCCTCCTCCTATTCCTATTCCTCCCTAGGACCAGCCGTTTGGGCCGTGCATTACCTATTTCAGTCCTAGTTCAGTTCAGTTCCTAGTTCAGTTCAGTTCCTAGTTCAGCCCAGACTACGTCAGGACAAAGATTATTTTAGTTATAGATAGATGTCTGCCTTAATGAAGACCTCATTAAAGAAACGTAAAACGCAGGTTTGCAATAAAATATAGTACCTACCCTAACACCTACATTGCCATTTTGTTTATTGACGCAAACGAAGCTAGGTCGCAGAAACTGATTCTAAAATGCGCTAGGTTTGTCATCGCATTCATATTCAAGTGCAAACCTGATAGCGTGCTAGAAAGTTCATCCGGGTATTAAAATAGGTCTATTAACACCTATTCGCTTGCAATCGAGAATAATGGTTCCCACAAAACAATTGCAGTAATTAGATTTAATCATCGAGTACGTACTAGTACGTAGGTACTATTGTTTACGTGAGCTTGAACTGTCAGAGTGATTAAGAGTGACCGTGAAGCAGTTGTGTAAATATTTCTTGCATATACGTTTAGTTTTAGTTATATAGTCAAATACCTTTCCTTTTTTTTTAATAAATGTGTTTCCGTTTTTGTTCGTCTAATTAAAGATACAATCTAGCCTTCAGGCCAATAAGTAATTCGATTTTGACTTAAACTGCAAGTTAAAGTAAAATTCAGAATGTGTCAGAATAACACCTGTTCTTATCGTCTCTATTAAGGGGTAGACACATTGTTCACGTGTTCTTGTTAGGTAGCACTTACATGCATATACCACTACACATATAACACTATTTTACACTGTTTGAGCACTACAATAACTCAAACGGTATTTTCCTATTGAGTCTTCTCACTATGTCCGTGTTGTCGAGGAGCAGGATAGCCTCGTTCAATGATGATGAAGTCTTTGTTAATGAGCTTCGGCATGTCTTGTAATGATCGTGGTGACCTTTATATAAAGATGCTAAAACTAATTGCAATATAAACTACTTACTACAATAATATTTGGTCAACCACGTGGGGTGTTCGAATAGTTAGTAAAATGAAAAATAGGTAGTATGAATATGAAACAAAACTTACATGAAAAAATACGGTACAAATAATATAGAAAAGGATAGCTATATGTTTAGACTTGCGCTTGAAATACGCGTCATAATCAAAATTACTACAATTGACTTAATTTTGCCGCCTCCGTTTCCGTGCGCTTGTGCGACATCTACCTCATATATACATACAATATCATTGAAGAAAACTGACAGATAAGGTTTAAAAATATTCAAAAAAGAACGCATTCAAAGATTTTGACGTAAAACTCACTGCAAGGCGCTGCAACCCTCTTCTTGTGGATATCAATGAGGTATGATTATTTACCTTTTTTCCTTACTCATCCTTTTCTTGTTTTCTTGTCTCTATTTTAACCGACTTCAAAAAAGTGGAGGTTTCTCAATTCGACCGCACTTATATATTATTTAATTTTTTTATAATTTTAAATTTTAATTTATCTGTGTTTACGGATAACTTCCTCGTTTATGAACCGATCCTCAAAATTCTCTGTTCTCTGTTCTTGTCTGTGTTTTAATGATTGTACCTTCGAGGTGATCCTTGCGGGTAAAAACATCTGAGAACATAAACAACGACAACAGCTAATCCCGGGAGTAGCAAAGGTCACTAAAAAGGGTGAAAAAAAAATGTTTACCTAAAAATGGAACCGACTTCAACACTCAAAAGTTTGAAATAA
This sequence comes from Apeira syringaria, assembly GCA_934044485.1. Taxonomy (NCBI): domain Eukaryota; kingdom Metazoa; phylum Arthropoda; class Insecta; order Lepidoptera; family Geometridae; genus Apeira; species Apeira syringaria. The sequence goes on from OW203655.1 coordinate 27,683,339, forward strand.
CTTGTAGAAGTCGGTATCATGAGCACAATATTTTGAGAATGCTTCCAACTTCAAAAAAAAGAAGGACTTTTCTCAATTCGGCAGTATATGTTTTTGGGAATTGAAGTCAGCCATTTTTTGGTAAACATTTTTTTTGATTATTGTAGGTACGTGAATATGTAACAAGGTGAAATTATAATAGAAGGGGAAGTTCCCCTACCGCTGGAAGAAACTGAATACCACAACACAGGATCAACCTAGGCTGCGTTCCAAAACGGACAATTATCATTCGACAAAGGGTAAACTCTGTCTCGTTCCAAAACCCAACGTAGAAAATTGACAGTTGACAGTTGAATTCTATTAACCTGGAAAACCAGGGTTAATTAGCTAAACGTGACACTGGCAAGTGGCCGTTCCAAAACTCAAATTTACTCGACACTCATTGATCGACTCAGAGTAAAGTGTTTTGTAACGGAACCCTTGTGCCAGGTATCTGAAAAGTTGTACGTAATCACATTCTACTGTTTTTAATTTCAGTTATCTAGTCCTAGTATTAATTACTGTGTGTATGAAAGACTTTAAGGCTCAATATAAGGTTGTTTAAAATAGCTTACCATATTGACATAATGGCAGGTCCATTATGTCAATACTGTAACATAACCTTATTGCGTAACAAATAACAAATAAAGCTATAAAACATAAATGAGCCCAGAAGTTACATAACTTTCGTGCTACAAGCCGACCCCAAGCTATCATAATATGCTAGTTGCTACAACCAACGGTGGCCTATCGATAAATATCGATAGACGATGAATGGAAAAAGATGAGAGATATCGATAAAGGCGAAAGCTTGTTTTTTTTGTAGCGCATATAAATAATTTTATTCAATCAACTATTTATTGATTACACAAAACATACACAGTACTTATAAATTAAGAATTGAATGGTATCCTGTATGTAAAACATAATAGCATGACTCATTTAATAATAGGAATTTGTTTTTCAATCAATGACAGAATTTCTACGAATAAACTGATGTTGTTCGTAAACACATATGTAACTTTAATGAGCAAGATTTACGTGTAAATACGAATAACAATTTAATTCAATAAAATTTTGTTATTTAGTTTACACAATAAGCCTGTTAACTACGTTTTCTCATATATTGTAGACATATGTACGTAGATCATATCAAAATAGATGAATCGTTCCCTTTTTATGATAAGTATGTCCTAAACGCATTATAATTAAACCTAGTACAACTATCATTTACATTTGAATTACTTTCGAAATTGCTTATGAATAGTTATTTAGACTATCCTTTTCATTTATACATAAAAATATTCCTGTAGGAAGAGTTTAAAACTTGTTGCTGATAAGCCTAATGATACCCTAATACATATTACAATAGTAGATTGTATCACCAGGGAGTAAAATAATATTTTAACGGCGAGGGCGCTATTTTGAATCCAAAGGATTGGAGCGAAGGACGCGAGGGATTCAATATACTTCGCCCGGGAAAAAAATAACTTTACGACATACACTTTACTTTTCATCCCACTAGGAGAAAAATATATGACACTTTTAAATAGTACTACTAATGAATTTAATCAATAAAAAGGTACATCATCATCATCATCATCATGTCTGCCATAAGACGTCCACTGCTGGTGACAGGTCTCCCCCATTGATCCCCACAAGGACGCGTTGGAAGTGGGACGCATCAAATGGTACATATAATATAATATATAAAGAAAGAAACTGAAAAAATATATTAATACAACCGGTGCTTCGCGGTTGATGAAAAGCGGTGATTACACCTTTTATTACATCTTACATGTTTTTACACTTTTGACGAATTTTTATAAGTTAAAATAGATAAAAGATCATGTTAAATAATGACAGAAGATCTCGCATATGTGCTATTTTTTATAGTTAGGTTTTTTATTCTTCATTCGAAATGTGCTTTATATTTTATTTGTTGTATTGTTTAACTTAAGTGTCGAATTTTTAGTACTCGTGAATAAGTTATTATTATATTTAAATGACGTGTAACTAAAGTTGCCAATAAATGAGTATTGAGTATTATGGTGCTGAAGAAAATAAGCCTGTGTCGATCCAGGGTATAAGCTAGCCACACCAAAATTAATAATAATCCATTTACTTATCTTTGTCTGCTTTGCTCGCACTTATAGACGAACCAGGCATTGTTTTTCGAATAGAAGGGATAAAAATGAATTTGAGCTTAATTTTAGCACTGGATTTTGTTATTTTTCCATGCGCTATGAAGTTACATAAATTATATTTGATTAATTGCCTTGACGTCAGGCTAGCTAGGTCAAAACGTCCTCGCTATTTTTTACCTTCGAATAAATTAGGACTGCTTGTCACCATAACTTAGTTGGCAAAGCGACAGGACGGTATTCTGGAGTCACGGGTTCAATAACGAGGAGTGCCCGAATTTATTCAAAAATTTTTACATAACGTTAATTAAGAAAACATTTTTGATCTTTTGTTCAGCCCGATGACTATATGGTGTACCAGTAAAAGGTAATCTGCTCAGATGAGTACCATAAATAAAAAAAGATACCAGTCTGGGCTAATATACTATTTTATTGTGAAACAGTGTAGGTATGCATCGTAATGAATGATGAAATAAAAGCAGTATGAAATTTAAAAATGCAAAATTGTCTTGAAGCGCGAGCGAGCATGCCATTCGGTAATGAATACCGCAGACGGACGTTCTTAGCGCCAGTAGCTATCATTCTTCGCAACGACACCCAATTGAGATCAATAATAGCTTTCATTTGTTTCAACTGGGCGCCAATAAAAACGTTTTTTTTAGTGATATAGTTTTCAATTGGACTTTGGAGTTGTTATTAAAATATAATCGATCATACGGTCACAAGACGATTGCGAATATTTGTGACAAATGAATTTGAGTAGCTGTAATAAAATTACAAATTCAAATTTTCTGGTGTTTTTTTGCCATTTCGGACATGTGTTTTTTATTTTATTTTGGGTGCGTATAGTCTTCAGTTTAAATCAATTACAAGAACAATCTTTATCGAAATTTTATAGCTATGTTGAGCGTCATGATTCCAAAACACATATAAAAAGATCTTACATAATATTATCTACACATATAACTGGCATAGAAATTAACGTTGTCTAAGGAGTAATCGTATAGTATGGTAATACAGTACATTTAAATCATTTGATGTATAACCCCCAATATATTTATAAAATTGCTATCCAATCTTTTCAAAACACACACCTTGATTTAAGTGCGTAGGTGTGTATATTCTTGAAATTGACTACTAAATGTCACCATCCTGACCATTTGAGAGTTTGAAACCAATTTCATAAAAGACAATCAATGTAAAGGAATTTGTCAGTCGAGTATAAGTGAAGCGTTATGTGTAGCCATTTAAAAGCTACTGCTCTTAAATGCCTATATAACGCTTCACACTCTATGTGAGAGTTCGCCAGAGGAAATACTGCCGCTGTCTATTTCTACCGCCAGGCGGTAGTGTTCGCACTGTTACTGTGTTCCGGTTGCTATAATTCCAAGCACATAAGCCTTACCAACTTTATGTCTCAAGGTGACGGGCGCAGTGCAGTTCTTTACGAATTGTATCTGTCTATAGGCAGAGGTTACCCCTTAACATCCTGTTGGCCTTTTTCTTATTCAGTCACCTTAGCCCATAACAAAAAAGTCATCTCGGCCACGCAAACAAATTAAATCTCAGGAAAATAATCTGAATAGGTATGTCGATAAATAAATTAATGTTATGAGAAACACTGGATAAAAAAAACATACGGGTCGAATTGAGACTCTCCTTCTTGGAAAGAAACAACTGAGACTAGTATCAGATTAGCTGGTTTGTCCTCAGGTTGAGGTTGCCTTATTATAACTCTGCCGCATGTCTAGATCTCCAGACAGTTGTAGAACTTTTTTGTCAAAATAAATAATAATCTCATGCACGCATAGGGTCCCGAGTCTTCTACATCGAGTTTCTATGGTCTTCTCGATAAGGGGACATTGCATCCTTGAACTTTGGTATCGTTTAATTACATATTATTTATTACCAGATACGGGGATATCTAAAATTAACCGACGACGGCGCCTACATTGTACTGCCATTTATAAATAGCAAATGTTGCTAAAACGTGCCAGACATGGTCCTGATAAAATTGCTTGTAACAAGTTCAATTAAAACTACGAGAGAACTTGGTCTATTCGCTATTGGGCATATACGAAATTCCATTATAAGGAGATAATTGGCCCTAATTCTGATAATCACTCGAACTAAACCAAAATTCACTAAAACTCTTCATAACGATAACTCGTATTATGTTAGAGCTAAAATTATATATGTATATACATATGTATTATTTGGATTTTTAATCTTGTCGTGAAAATGCTGAGGTACCGGTTCGTTATTTCATTTTTAGAAATCCATTAACGATACTTATGTAATGTGAATAGTACTTACTATCCCACCATAACATTATATATATGAAAGTTTGGATGGATGGATGTTTGTTACTCAATAGCGCCAGAAGGGCTGGACGGATTGGGATGAAATTTGGTATTTAGATAGTTTATACGGTCGTATGGTCTTCTTCATCGTTTTTCATCACCACGCGGGTGAAACAGCAGGGCGCAGCTAGCTTTGAACTAATTTTACGTAGTATCATAACAAACTGACTTCCATTTCTTATCCGTAGAACGTCATTAATGTTTCTTGAAAAAAGTGAAAATGTCATCAATGTAGGGGAATTAAACTAAGCATTATTAAGGATAACTGAAAAACTACTAATTTTCAGAGCTTGATCAAATTAATGGACCACACGAGAAGCACTAGTTTTCAAATAAAAAAATTATCATCAAAATCGCATTACCCAAAATCAAGTTTTGTGGTAACACACATAAAAATAAACATTATTTTATTGAGATATAAATAATTATTTATTAATATTACAATAAATATTTGCACCCTGGTGCCCAGCAAAATGTTGCAGGTCTGTATTGAACAATAATTAAGCCATCTGTATCAACATCTTACGCAAATAAAACATCCTATTCTATTCTAAAAATACAGTGAAATAGAGAACGGAGTTGAAAAATTAGTCATTAGTCGGCCATTTAATGTCATCCAGAAATTGAATTTCTTTGTTAAGTTTATATCCCAGTTTAACTAATCTGAACGAACTACTCTCTGAATCTGGCTACCAAAACAAATGACACATGTCAACTTTTATATTTACCAACAACGATTGTATTGTTACTAGCGATAAAACTTATCATTATGTGGGTAGGTATCGAAATCGTAAACATCTTCCGTTTTATCTATTCTCACATCTTTACTAAGCTATTTACTTAAAAACATAACTGTGCCATCAAATGATAATGTGTAAATTTTTTGGCGAATTGCGCAACACTCGTCAAAAACGGGGGTAGCCAATAACTCACCGCTTGCCTCGGTGTTTCCCGACAGGTACAATAGGATACCGGCAACCGTCAGCCACTTCATCTCACTCACTTTTCGTGCACTACACAAAAAATAAGTTTATCGAAGAGGGGGTCAAGCGACCAGCACCCGCGACGTCGGTCACACGACTGATGCTCCTTAGCATAGAATTCAACTGATATACTCCCACGCAAGCTTATAGTATTACCGTTCCTCGTGTCAATTTTTTTAACCTGTTCCTTCCATTCGCGCGGCAAAAAGCTCACACTTATCTCGATCGACGCTTCGAACGGTCTCGTCATCGAAATGAGGTTTTAAATATATTTTATGTACCTATATCAGGTACATCCTTAGTAAACTGAATTATAGGCGCGTTTTAGACGAACGCCAATCACGCCGAGAACGTTCAGAACGATGATTTTGATAATTGTTGTTCGCCCTTCGAAATATAAAATGAAATGTATATTATCTTTGGGTTATATACTTATAACTAGGAACTGTAAGTGTCAAGCAAGAGTGTGAATACGAGATTTCGGTTAAAACAGTCGGTGAATAGTTCAAATGTAACGAAATGTATGAACATTATTGCGGACGATTTATAATGCTGGTAATTCTGACACGACAACCTTTAATTATATTATTCTGAAAGTAAAATAAATTAAGCGATTAAAATGTACCTACCAAGTTTGGTCATTTACGGTATACCTGCAGGCTAGACTTTTAGATGGATAAGCTGAAATTACAAGACATATGAAGATCTGTTCCCAAACGCTAAAATACGGCATTATCCCTTCAGATATTCATCGATGTGTAATTACCACTATTACAACACGATTGTGCCAAAAAAAATTGAGAAAAGTGAGAATTTTATAGATGAATCACGTTCACGTCATCAAAATTATTCCAATAGGCTTGTAAAAATGACAAATAAACGAATAAGCAAATGAAACCATGATACAAAAGGCTATTGAAGTAATTCTTTTTTCAAATTAAATAATAAGGTATATGTGGCCAGTTTGTAATCAGAACTTTTTGTAAATACTACAACCTTTTTTTTCAATTGATGTAGCGTTCCTCTAAATAAGTCCATGAGTGTCGTTGCCGTTAGTGAAATCGGTGAACGTACACAATGACAATTGATCCCGTGAGTAGCAAAGGTGAGTAGTAAAGGGTGAAAAATAAATTTACCCAAAGATACATTTATCAAATAATGTGTAGATGCAGTACAGATGCACCTCCCTGAAAGTAATTAAATAAAAATAATAAGCATAAAATATTGTGCTCATGGTACCGACTTCCACAAGTTATTTCACACTTTTGAGTGTTGAAGTCGGTTACATTTTTTGGATTTTTTTTTCTACCATATTCAGTAACTTTTGCTACTCACGGGATCAATTGTCATTGTGAATATAATAACGATAACGAAAATATAACCACCTCCTTTTTGGAAGTCGGTTAAAAAAATTACATACACCATTACCGTGTTCACCATGGGCGCCGCCAGGATTAGTTTCAGCGAGGAGCATCTGCACTGCATCTACACAGTATAGGTACTACACACATCAAAAAATTCTAAGCAACATGTACGGTTTGGAACTTATGAACGATTTTTTTTATTTTACCATTGTAATATTAGATTACTGACTAAAGGAACAAATCCTCTATTCTTTATAATAACTGTCCATGTCTGTCCTCTATCACTGTGGAGCCACCGTAAGGGTGCACTTCTTGCAAGGAAGTATCTTACCCGTTCGGAATTTCCGAGACAACAATACACTCTGACCCTTCTCTTATCAGGCCTAAATCAGAGCCGGGACTTTACGCAAAATATCTTTTTACCCCATTGCTCCTGGGTCCATGTCAAATGAATAAATATGGACATCAACCTAGACGAATTCAGTTTCTATTCAAACAGTAACTTAATAAAAAAAAAAGTATATCTTTCTATGTATTTACTTTCCTGACAGGAGGGTGCAAGTGCACCCTCATGCACGCTGCTGCCGTAGTCCGTGGTATTTATCAATTCAACGCAGTAAATTATAATAATAATTCATTATTTTCTAACAATATTTGCACAGTATCTGTTAATTTCGCCGTGCTACTATGAATTAAATTTATAAAGATTCATAGCGGCAAACGATATCTATTATTATTGTACATAACTAATCGTAGCAAAGTTATGCAAACGACGAAATCCTTTTTGCGCTCACCTTCCTAGGGACATTTTGAATTCAGAACGAAGGCTTATCGACAGTTTTAAAATTAGAAATACAATTCTCGGCTTTGGCCAAACGGACCGCGAAGTTCGCTTAGCATAGAGATCGCATTCACATGCGCGTCGGGACCCGCTCAAAGGCCCCGACATAACTTCATGCGCTTTTTTACGACTACATACTCTTGTTCCCTTTGGAATGTCGAGTTAAATTTAGGATTCGCATTTTTCCAATGTTTTTATTCTCGTTTTAACGAGCGGACTCTGTTGCTAACTCCGATTATTTTTTTCATTTTTTACGGCGGCCTTTGATGCTGGGAAGCCTACGTCAATTTTAAAAATGGAATGGAATTCCTGGATGAAAGCAAATAAGTATTATAATGAGGCGAGCACACGTCAGGAGCTAGCTTACGAAGGTATTTTAATATTTTTATTGATGTTTTATGGGATAGCTGGGTTATTATGCGTAGCTACTATTATAAATGGATTTAGGAATGAGATATGCTGAAAAATAGTTACAAGAATTATATAGGTACGTGGGCGGTTACATTCTTATTTGTTCCAAAGAAGTTGTTATTATAAATTGTTAGTGTTCAAAGCAAAACCGGAACCGTAGGCAACGGTTTTATTAAGTATATCAACTCGATTAATGCTTTCGATTCTTATACGATAACTTATTATACAGTTAGGTACTGCGACCCGTGGTATTACCCGCGTGGACTACGATTTTCCAGATATTTCTCGTGAATCCATAGTTTAAAGAAATAGTTTAGTTTTTGAATAAGCATCTTACATAATATTCTAGGGCCTATAGTTTGTACCAAATCTACAATAATGATATATAAAAAAATGATATCTTGTTTGTTGCTACTGCTATCTACGGTACCTACTAGACCGATCGCAATATTTCTTTCACCATTAGAATTTTACATTATCCGCGATGAACAAAGGCATTTTTAAAACATAATTAGGGATTCGTATAAAAAAATTTACTGTAATATGCCCTTAAATACATCCCGTGCGCTGAGAATAGGTATTATTGAAAGTAGAACAAAGTGATAATCTCCAATTTATAAAGCAGATCAACAAAAAAGTCCACGATATAATACCTATGTATATTACAGTTATGTCACAATAATTGAATGTTAAAATATGCAATAAGAGCGCCGGAACTACAAACTACGCCTTATCCAAATGAATCACTTCCCATTCAACGCTATATAAGTACCAGTAGATTACTTGAAAGTTATTTTTCATTTAGACTTACATTGCGATTGGTCGCAATTAAATAAAAATGGAATCTGTGGATTAAATAATAACATTTAATAAGCAGCCGTTGAATGAAACTAGTTCAAGTCGGTTTTTATTTTAAACTGACTGCGCACCGCGGTTTCTCCTGCGTCCCGCCACGATTTGTGACAGTTTTTTTCCGGGATAATAAGTAGTCTATGTGTTATTCCAGGGTATCCTCAATCAGAATTTCAAGCAAGTGCAACAGTAAAAAAGGACCAACAGACAGACACATTTTTGCCTTTATAATATACATAAGTTACGTTAAGTTAAGTAGGTTAAGTACTTACGTTATCTATTATAGAGCTATCAAAGTTGCTAACAATGCTTTTATGATTGATATCATGACGGTTATTTTGTCATATCGTCACAACATATATGATATTAAACTTTATCATATACCTACAATTAAATTAATAATGGGGGTCATGGTGGGTCATAGATCAAAATGCAAGATGTGTTCATTGCTAAATTCTATTCAATTTATGGAACCTGATAAGGAATTAATGATTAGGTACCGAGTACAATACTTTTTGCGACTAATTTTCTTTAACTTACCTAAACATAATTTTTTTTTTTTTTTTTTTTTAATAATAATATGGGACAACTTTCACACAAGGTCTTCAGGTCCCAAACTAGGCAGAGCCTGTACTATGGTAACCCGATGACTGATATATATACTTAAATACATACTTATATATATACTTTTTTTTTATATATATACACACCCAGACACAGGTCAAACAGACATGTTCATACACACAAATGTTTGACCTGTCCGGGAATCGAACCCGGGACCAGCGGCTCAGAAGGCAGAGTGCTACCAACTGCGCCAACCGGCCAGTCCAATTAATTTTGGTCGAAAAAGACTAAAGCAAAGTCGAAATCATATAACAGTTAATCCATTCTCTTCATATGTTGTGCAAAGACTACAGTAAAGTAAATGGACGTGTCCAGAACAGGGAGACGTTATTTCTCCGAAACTGTTCACTGTCGCATTGGAAAACGCCTTCAAGCTCGTGGAATAGCAAGGATTCGACATCAACATCAACGGCGAGTACATCACTCACCTTAGGTTTGCCGACGATATTGTGGTCATGGCAGGATCGATGGAAGACGCACGATGCTCGAAGGCTTCAAAAGAGTTTCCCTAAGGGTGGGCCTTATAATGAACATGGACAAGACGAAAATTATGTCAAATGCCCATGTTGCGCCCGCCCGCAATTGCAATTGGGAACTCGACTCTCAAAGTTGTTGACCATTACGTCTACCTAGGACATACAGTCCAATTAGGTAAATCCAACTTTGGGAAAGAGGCCAATCGTCGATTCCAACTCGGCTGGTCAGCGTTCAGGAAACTCCGCGACGTCTTCTCGTGCAAAATACCGCAATGCCTGAAAAGGAAGGTATTCGATCAGTGGGTGTTACCAGTCATGACTTACAGAGCTGCAACGTGGTCTATGGGATCTATATATATATATATATCTATATATATATATATCTATCTATATATCTATCTCTATCTGACTATGGGCCTCATGAGCCGGCTCAAAGTCGCATAACGAGTTAGAGGGCTAGGTCTCAGGGTTTCTAACCAAGGGTTTCTAAGGGTTCTACGCGATCAAATAAAAAATGAGGAGATCCGTAGAAGAATAAAAGTCACCGACATGACCCAGAGGATTAGCAAGTTGAAGTGGCAGTGGGCAGGGCACAAAGCTCGAAGACGGATGGCTGTTGGGGTCGAAAAGTTATCGAATGGAGATGAACTAGCCAGCGTGGCATATGACGGCCACTGACAAGTTGGACAGACGACCTGACTAGGATCGCAGGTAAGGACTGCATGCGGGCCGCTACTTAAAATAAAATAATAATAACTAATTACAATTTTACAGCTACTAAAATTGAGTAATCCACTAGCTATTGTCAGCCCACAGACAACTCAAATGCTCTAAGTATTAGTCAAATTTCATCCTTGTGGAAATAAATGGGGAGGCCGATATCCAGCAGTGTACTTCTTTGGCTGAGATGATGATGATTTAGATAATGATATTGATGCGGGAAGAAGAACAGTGCACATTTCTTCCTTGCCTGGAACAATAATTGATCTCGCGGAATTAACACGAAATATTGTGTAACCTTTCTTGCCAAGCGTAAATAATCAACCCGCGTACTTGCAGCCACTGTAACAATATTTCTCTTGACCTGGCGTGATATCTAGGTTCCGTAATCTCATATCCTCACGAACGACTAGCACGACAAAATACGATGAACTTGACCTCGTATCAGAAATCAGACTATATAATAATTATACCTCATCATTTAAACAGAGATCGTTTCTCATACGAGGTATGTCAAAATACAATTCAGTACAATGAATGTCGTATGCTATGTAAGGATTACGTGCCTACAATTATTATTCAATATCGCAATGTCAAATCTTAAACCATGTTTCTTAACCAAAATAGGAGTCTGTTAATTTCATAATCATTAACTCATTGAGAGAGTAGAAAAGGGGGTGATTTGAAAAAAAATGTCTTAAGGCACGGTAGAAAGCTATTTAAGAAAGTTCTGTGCAAAGAATGTTGTAAAGAAACTTATTAAACATTTTAATTTTCATAGAGCTCCTTTGATATTTACCCGCTTGCGTTTACGAGCTACATATGTTTTGTAACTAGATAATATGTGCTTCCTCTGATCAGCCGAAAGCTGATAGGTAGGTACCCTCTCTGTTTCTAAACACCAGCTGGGATACTACCGTTTATAACACTCCTTCCTCGCTCACCTCGTGTTGCTGCTTCGAGTATTTTGAGATCGAGGGTCAATAATGTCAGTAGGTATCCCAGATAGTAGCACCGCCAGATCCAGTTAAACTGTCCGGCATGCTTTTATATGGAGTTCTTACATCGGGCGCAGCGGTTACCATTATAATGGTTCGATACCCTAACTCAGGTTATTTTTTAACCTTATAAGGGTATTTTTGTTGATGATTCTTCAGCACAACCCTAATTTCTGAACATATTTCCAACTTAATTTCTATAAATCGAGCTTGCTGTGCCACCATCTGACGGAGAGCTCCCAGTACTCTAAAATACAAGTTTATATATACTTAGTTTAGAGTGTAGTATAATTTTCAAGTCATTAGTCAAATTTTGCAAATACTTATTATACGCTGATGATTTAAAAATGTATCATACCATTAACAACTATCAAGACCACTTAAACTTTCAATCAGATTTAGATTGGTTATAAATATTTTGTGGTGGCAATAAACTCACACTGAATCTTACAAAGTGTAAAACAATTGTTTTTTCACGAAAAATAATAAAAAGTAATTTTACTTGTTCTCTCTGTAATTCAAGTCTAGATAAAGTCGACGTTATAAAAGATTTAGGTATAACTCTGGATAGTAAGTTAACCTTAGACATACACGTACATAATATTATAGCACGTGGTTTCAAAATGTACAACTTTGTCATAAGATCTGCAAACAATTTTAAAAAAGAACTCACATATAATACGCTATTTAAAACATTAATCCGATCACAACTTGAATATGCGGCGCCAATATGGGATCCATACTATAAATGTTACATTGAGGATATTGAAAGGGTTCAAAAAAATTCTTACGTTGCATAAGCCATAAATGTAATCATGGCTATATGTCTTATGATGATTTATGTAAAAAATATAATTTAACCAGCTTAACGTCTAGAAGATTGAAATTAGGTGCTACGTTTTTATACGACATTTGTAACAATCGCTATGATTGCCCCGAGTTGGTGAGTAAAATTACTTACAAAGTCCCTTTAAGAACCCATGTACGCGTTGAACATAAAACATTTGCTACAATGACTTGTCGCACCAACTCAGGTCTTCGATCGCCACTGTATCGTATAATAAAGCTGTATAATGATCATTTTAATCATATAGACATATTTAAGGCGAGTTTTAGGAGTTTCGAAAAGTTAGTGTTAGAGATGTTGGGCGGTGATGGTAGTAGACACTCACACTGAATCAGTATTTCTTTGTTAACATACAATATATAATATAATGCTTGCTTCATCACCGTCCAATGTCTCTTGAGCAGCAATTTAATTATTTTCTTGTTCTGTTAGACTTTATGTAATTATTTATGTTATTAATCTGTGGTCTTCGCTGTTGGTACATCAACTACCTATACTTATATTTTTCGCATTAAATTGTAAATTTTTGTTATGTACTGTCTGAAGATCCTTAAATAATTTTTTTTTTTTTTAAATTTCGCGTCGGATGGTCGCAAATCCATGATCCTCTTTCATAACCAAATAAATTACTGGATATGCTGGAACCCTAAGAGTTATATGTGTACCTTTAAATATGCTTTTGTAAGTACCATATTTTTGAAAATATCTATATTATATTTTACGCAAATAGCTCCGTTGCTTTGAGCTGAGTATGCACGCCAACGACCTCAGTAAATAAAGTACGATGATGTACGCAGTTTATACTAATATCAGGGTCATGCATCACTCCACCGACATAATGCGAACTTCATTTCTGGGTGAAGAATCTGACCGTCAACGTTAGTCGTTCTATACTATAGTGCGAAACAGTACCTACACTAATTATTTTGTGGTCTGAATGGTTTCCAACAAACATAAGCCACGCGAGTGAGCCTCTCGTCTACTATTAAAATCCTAGAACTATCTGAGAACTGGATAGTTGACGATCAATGGGTGTCAGTAAATGTAAGTTTTGAAACAGAAATTATTTAATATTATTTCATTGATTTTCTATCAACTTTTTTTGCGCCTGTATCTATTTAACGGAATCTTTGAAGGCGATTTTCAACCCCTTCATAAAATCATAATGGAATAATTTGAAACGACCATCAAAACCCTTTGAGCATTATTAATTCTATATCGTATCCATTCTATGTACGTCAAGGACCAGCTGAGGTTACAGGCTTTCAAGTTAGGGAGAAGAGTAGGTAGGTACATATAGGTAATTGTTATTGAAACGTGGGCAATGATTCAAAACTCCGCCGCCGCCGCCGGGACCGGTCAATCCAGATTTATATACAGTAGGTAACACAAGTTAGATCAACTGAGCCCTGAAAGAGTTTCCAGACCGCCAAGTCTCCGAGATAGTCTTTTTTCTTTTTACTCTTTTCTTTTTGGCATGCGCTTTTTGCGCATTCTGCCAGTGTCTTATAAATTGACAATCGTAATCTTGTTATGAACACCGTCCTTGGAGTTAATCGGCATACCCAGACTGCTCAGTGAGAAAAGTAGTGTTTGGGTTAGTCACGCGACGGATATGCGATATGGCGCCGGATCTGGCCGATAGCCATGCTCCGTGGGAACATCCTCGCGATTACACCATGAGCTCGTTCCACGTATTGTGATTCGTTACAGTGATCAGCTCAAGTGCGTTGGCTCTTGTTAGACAACATAACCAACTTATAGCCGATATGATGATCGGGTATAACCCGATAGAATTATAGAAATACTACCTAGGAAGGTAAGTTCTTCAATAAAACGAGGCGAACATATAAGTCTGGAATTTGTCAACCTTTTCTTTTAGACCCACAGAATAGTCTCTTTGGTTAGACCGGTCTAGAAATAATACAAATAAGCAGTATAAGTTTGGGCCTACAATATATACATGGAATAATATTACTCCTAATTCCTTTCTCTGTCTCAGCTCAGTGTATGCGCTAATTTTTTTAAAAAATATGATTATCCATAACCCTCTTAGACCTAAGAGCATTGATAACGCTCCTAGAAAATTCTTTACCGTAAATCTTGGATAGATAATTATCGTCTTTATAAAGTTTGGGCTTACTTAATCATAGAAAAAATATTACTCCTAATAATCGAACTAATCGGAAAGTGTATTCCTTTCTCTGTCTCAGCTCAGTGTATTCCCTAAAATTAAAAAAAAATGTGATTATCCATAACTCTCTTAGAGCATTGATAACGCTCCTAGAAAATCCTTTACCGTAGATCTTAGATGAATAGTTCTCGTCCTAGCCGTAGATAGTCCCTTCTATTTCTAGGCTATGCTTACCGAAATGTCTAAGGCTAGATCACGACTATTTACCTATAAGTATACAAATCCATGGCCTAGATCTAGGATGCATAAATATAATAATATGGGACAACGCGGCGGATTCGCCGCCATCTTTATTTGAAGTTCAATTTTTTCGTTTTTCAGAAATAGCTCGTTAATTTGCAACTTTAGAACAAAAATGGTGGTATTCAAAGTTATTGGAAATTTAATTTCTTTTATATTTGCAGAGCTATAAAATAAATAAAATAGGGTGAGGAAACGGGATAGAGCGATATAAAACGACGCATACTAGAACAGGATGGGACGAAAGACGTCACCGCACTCGATTTGCGCCAATCATTTTCACCGTAGAGAAAGGTGTACCATTACTCAACTACGCCTTTAAATTGTAGGGAAAGCGGAGAGCTACTTTCAGGCTAAGCTTCTAGCTTATGTGCGCAATTTGATCCAACTGAACTTGACGCACAGAAGATGTGGTAGTAGACAAAAGAAAAGTAACCTATAATATTTCGATTATAATTCAACTGAATAAGTGGCTTTATCTTAATTTAATTGTTAAACTAACTGCGCCCCCTGGTTTAACCCGCGTGGTGATGATTGATAATGATGATGACGAAAAGTAGCCTATGTGGTATTCCGGACCTGAAGTATCTAGGTACCTACATACCAAATTTTATCGAAATCGGTGTAGCGGCTTGAGAGTGAAGAGGTAACAAACATGCACATAAACTTTCGCTTTTATAATATTAGTAGTATTCGTCATAATATTTTTGAGCTTCCTGCTTAAATAGTTGACTTCAAGTGCTATTATTTTAGAGGTTATGTAAACAAGTTGAAGAATGCACGCTGCATTATGATAGTTAGTTAGTCCCAAGTTTAGGTAAAAAGAGGGAGGTAGTAAATAGTTATATTTGTATGTATTGTGTTACCCATAGAGATTCTTAAACTTAGAAAATGTATTACAGGAATTTGACGTTTTGTACCTTCTAACATTCCAATATTTGATTCCCTTTGGGTAACTCTCTGTGAAAGTCCTAAAAATGTTATTATTTTTGAAGTCAAGTGCATTGAGTAGGATACTGAAAAATATTTTAACGATGAAATAAAAAAAACATCACTTCACTCAGAAGAGTACGTAGATCTACGTACTTTTCACATACAAATATTACAACTCTATACAGACGTGGGACACATTCGAAAAATACATGTATTTTTCGAATGTGTCCCACGTCTGGTAAAATCCGATAATGCAACCCTGATGTCACAGTTCGACAAAGTTAATTGTTCGTATTGTTTCCTTTTGTCGTTAAAATTTAAAGTTATTCACGAATTACTTTTCATTTATTGAATTTACTCGTAGGTAGCTCATTATGTTTAAATTTTGTGCATGCCACGAGTAACGAGTAGGTACCTCAGAATAATTAAATAAACAAAATGTATATTGCTGTCATCTAGTATGAAGCTTAGATAACTGACTAAAAGCGCCATCTATTATCCACATTTGGAACTGTTTTCATTTTAGGTACATGAGTGCCTATCTATTTCCGTATTTTATTTTTATTCAATCTAATCTATGGTAGGGATGTTCATATCAAAGAAATATCGATAATAAGTATCATAATGGTATATCGATACTTTGCGATATATCGTACAAAGATCGTATGTCGTAAAAATACGAACGATATTTTCGATATATCGATATATTTGTATTTCGATATAAGTAAGTAATTTATAACAATCTATAATAATAGTTATTAGATAGGGATCAGGTTAATATGAATAAAAATGGGTAGGGTTAGGATACAAATCAATTTTATTGATTTACAAATCGCAGTATTTTGGGTTAACCTTGTAAAAACGACATTTTATTTACCCTTTTGGCTTGCAACCTGCTTCGCTGCTAAGTCAAAACCACACAGGTTTTAACTCAATAGCGAAGCAGTTTGCTAGCCAAAAAGGTAAATAAAATTGTATTTGCTACCATAGTTAGATATTTAAATGCTATTTAATTTTACATTGTATCACTTTGGAAATTGTACTTTGTAATCTACCCCAATTCTAATGGGTTTTCATTAAATGGAGCCCTTAAATATTTCGTGCCACTTAAAGCTCGTTGAGCGTCGCTTAAACACGGAGTCTTATGGGATCGCCCCCCTCTTTTTGCTAACTGTAACCGTTACAAATAATTTCACTTCATAAGATTTAACATGAAAATACCCCTAAAATGAGGACGCCACAAGGCTTGGACGATCGCAATAAAATAAGAATTGAATGTGCTTTTAATTTTTCACTATACCTATACGATATATCGGATGAAATATATCGATATTTATATCGATATTAGATGATTCGATAATATCATATCGATGTGATATATCGCGTAAATACATCGATATTTTATGAAATATCGATATATATCGTACACTCCTAATCTATGGCTACTGGCTCAACTGGCTGTGGCTAGTTTCCATACTTCCGTACTACGTATAGATAAGTAACTAGGTACTGAGACTTCCATACATCAGATCTTGACTTCATCTTGTGATCAAATCAAAGCCCAATTGTAAATCTCTTTGTCAAAGCCTGGCAAAATAAATATTATTTGTGTTTTTCAGAAACTATTATACGATGCTTACGCATGTGTTTTTTACTTTTTGCTAAGTCCGCTTGGTGCCCGCCCTTAAGTTAGTGAAATATAATAAATAAATACGAATGTCGTACGAAAGATCATAATGAAATAATTGCGCTGCATAGATGAAACCACTCATAGCTAAGGATTAAACTAGAAAATGGATGATGGAAACTCTATTATTTACGGACTTGAACATCAGGTAATAAAATATCCCAGTATTCACAAAAAGTAACATTTCTAACAAAATTAAATTCGCTAATCATCTTTGATTGTTTATATTTATCGATATCTTTTAAACAATTAAATCAATAAATTCTTAGGATTAGGAAGTATTCATATAGAGCATTATGAATAATACTTATTTCTTTAATAACCCATGATCACTGCACCAATACATAAACATTGTGTTCATAATGTGGACTGTGTTAATAAAAGTTTGACACAGTGTGATATAGACACATCAGCATATTGCTGCTCGCCTATGACTCAAATAAATAAATGAATATAAATAACAAAAATACAGACTAAGTAAGCCCAAATATTAAAGTCAATAACCCATTTTTTATGACATTTTATGAAAGATTTATTTGCTTCAATATGTCACCAGACTCGAGCGTTATCCCCGCAGTATGCAGAGAGTGATGCCATAAGATTCCTGATCGGAACTCAGAGCCTGAAACCACAGACAAACCAAGTGCATGTTGTGGAGTTAGAGGAAGACACTGGAGCTTTACATACTAAAGTAAGATATATCCAATATTATCTTACAAGTTGTTAGTATGTTATGTTATTATGTATTATGTTGACCAGCTATGGATGTGCCATATCTTTTTTATTAGATACAATCTTTATTTGGTTAGTTGTATTAATGTCAATAATTTCTTATCACTCACACTGGCAGAAACTTTACAGCATTTATGTCTGATATGTGTGTGTAACAATACATTCAAGCTTAAGATTTAATGCCTGTCTTACCACTATGAAAATAGGCTAGGTCAGAAAGTCAGAGGATGCTGGTTTGAATGTAAGACTGAATTTATAAACTGCTAAGTTTGTAGCAAGTTCATCTAGAGTATACATCATATAATTAAAACTTTCTAGCTGTAAGTTTATATTAATATATTAAAGATAGCAGAGGTACCGTTGTGACAGATTTAGTACAAATATCTGAAACTTGAATTCATGATTAGCATTCAAACAACTTCCTTAACTTAATACCTGAACACAGAGAACTGGAGCCTGAAGCCACTATTAATCATCTTAAGAATAGAAAAGCTACAGATGGCAATGCAATTCCTATCAATACAATAAAAGCCTTGGGAGATTATGGCATTTTTATATTCCACATCATTTGGAATAACATATTATGGTAAACAAGAATATGGCCTGCTGAGTGGACTCACACCATTTTCACCCCTATACATAAGACAGGTTGAACAAGGAAATGTAACAACTACTTGGTCTTATTGCTACTTACTGCTTACTTCAACCTTTGTTTGAGTGTGAGTTTGCAGATTGAAGCTGTAGAATTACTCCTAGTGGCAAAAAAATAATCAAATATAGACATGGAGAGTAGTTGAAAAGAAAAGCAAATGGGTGAACTTCTCTCCTTTGTCACAGACAGTGCAGCTGTTATAAACACACTCAGTAAACCCACAACTAGGTCTAGGGTTATTTCGAAGTGTGTCATCACTTAACATCAGGAGAGGCAGTTGTCAAACGCAAACTTATAACATGTATAAAAAACGGCGCCCCATCAATAACTGTGCTGGAGAATTCAAACCCTCCCGAGGAGTATTTCTATAACAAGTTGAGATAATAATCGGTTTGGCTATCAATCGATTTTTTTAACATTTTCTTTACTGTTTGCACTGCTTGTTCACTTTTCCCATTTGATTGCACATAGTATGGCGAGGATGTGACATTGGTATATTACCTATAATCATTTTGAGTTTTGATAGCTTCCATCTTGGTGGATATTTCCACAGAAAATGTCTAGTATTATAATTTATGATATTCCAGGTCTTTAAACACGACATTGGAGAGATATGGCACCTGAGATGCTCCTTGCATGATCCAGCCGTCCTGGTAACCACACACAATTCCTATGATGCAGCCAGTGTGCAGTGTAGGATGGGAGTGTCTGTGCTACGTCTGCCTACTGTTGAAGTTAGTAATAGGGGCTTGATTAGGAAATTTCCGTTTTTTAATGTGTTTCATGGTATGCACACTTTTAGGAATGAATTTTTTTCATGAAATATATAATTTTTTTGTTCTATCCTGTACTTGTTACAAAACAGGATTTCCTTTTTATAATTCACATAATCGTCATCTCAGCCATATCCATTGCTGGACAAATGCCTCACCCATTGATATCCACAAGTCGATGGCCATCCTATGCACCGTTTACCAGTTCGTGATATCCATTGCCGTGGTGGTACTGGCTATGAACAGTAGTAAGAGGCCAATCGTCAAATCCAACTCGGCTGGGCAGCGGTCGCGAAACTCCGCGGCGATTTCTTGTTCAAAATACCGCAATGCTTGAAAGGGAATAAATTGGCTTGGTATGGGCATGTCATGAGAAGGGATGAAGAAAATATGTCAAAAAGAGTACTTAACATGAATGTGGATGGATATAGAGGTAGATGGCGGCCGAAGAGCTGGCTGGACTGTGTGAAGAATGTTAATTATATTTATGAAAGGTGTGAGCACCGAGATAACCAATGATAGATATTGCGCCTACCCTACCTTGTGTGGGATAAGGACAAGAAGCAAAACAATGACATGGACCAGGACAGTTGTACAAACTTAAGGGTGCTAGCTACCCAGGCGGTCACTGGGAAGTACTATCGTGTTGTTTGATCAACAGTAAACACTGTTTATTGCACTATATTACACTTCATCAGACGATCTAGCTGTTGGTAGGGATTGAATCAGCAGCGTCCATCACGTTGACAGGTGACGCTCCCATCTAGTTTAACATTGCTCAAAATATTAGATATTAAAATTAATGTGTTGTTTGACAGGTCATTCCAAAAGATTTAGACGAATTAAGTGCAATACAGAATCGCAACGCAGAAGACATAGAAGTCCTCACAACTGTCACACCAGAGGTAAGAAAATTATACCTGCGAGCACACCCATCATAAATCCATACGTTTGTTTCCCGGTGGCATAGACAGAGAATGCAGATTTTTATCCTGTATACCCAAGCCATATCTCTTGCATTATTTACATATTTTCACATTCCACATATATAGTGAGTACAGCTAAGAAGTGGTCTGCATAAGTTAGTAAACTCATTGACTGACCTGTTGTATCCTCTAGTCACAAGCAAATTATCCAGGTAGGTATTTTTTAATACCTTATAGTAGATCTAGTTTGACCACTATCTCACTTGATGGTCAGTGATAATGAAATCGTAATAAAACAATAAGTTGTTATCACGCTAGACATAGAAGGCCCCTCAAGGACTGCTGCCTGAATATACGAGTGACAGTTTTTGGAACTTGAGCGTAGTAGCTAGCCAAGCGGGTAATCGAATGTACCCTAGTACTTTCGAGCCAAGCGGGTACTCGAAAGTACTAGGGTACTTTCGAGTACCCGCTTGGCTACCAAGTGTGATTTTAATTTTATTCGTACACACAGTGTGTTCCGGCAGCTGTTCTTGTTAGCCAGGTATCATTCTAGTTCTATCGTGATTCCAACTATGCCCACATCGTCTAATCAAATGAAATTACTGACGGAAAAAAAGACGGCCGCCATGGCTGAATTCCGGCAGAGGCAAACATTTAAGCGATGAGTGATACGTGTTAGACCCGGGGTCTTGTCGCTGTGATTGTGTGTCCATGCCTCCCGCGACACAGGGAATCCTAGTGCGGATGTTTGAGTGTAGGGTAAAAAAAATAGTAGTCAAAGTATGCGAAAAAAAAGGAAAGCATATGAATGTTGATAAGAACATAATGTTGTTTTTAGAAAGCAGACGAAGAGATCCGATGCGCGGAATGGCACCCAACAGACTCGAACCGTCTCGGGGTGGTTTACAGTAATGCGGTGGCGGTGCATGACGTCACTGCCGGCGCCGCCACTTGTCTCACTCCTGCGGAGGGACGCGCGCGGACCAAACTTACCGCTGGCAAGTGGAATCCGCACCAAGGGCACAACCAAGTAAGCTAACCTTCAACACATACTGTACTTGGATCGGCGGACAAAATAAACTATTCTATTATTTATGGAGATTGAAAAAATAAGTTGACTGGTCTCTAGCGCAGGGGTGGCCAATTATAAAAAAAAAAACATAAAATCAGAGACCGTCATTTTAAAATTAATTTATATTGAGAAGTTTCGAGTTTTATCAACGTTAAATATTATTAACGTTGATAAAATTTGAAACTTCTCAGTAGGAAATGTTTTCTGTGTAGCACGCTAGTTATGATTATATAAATCGGGCGAATTAAAATGAACATACTCTCTGAGATGTCCAAATCAGTATTTGAACCGAGATTAACCAAGTAGACCAATAGTAGTTTGAGGCCAAGGTTCTTAGAATATACAGAATGGGTCAGTATAGGCAAATCTGAAACTATAAGACATGCAAAGATTTGATCTTAAGCATCATGTCATCGATTTTGGTAACAAAAATTGCATTCATAGATTCAAAAAGCCTTGTACTTCGTTCAGGATTCAGACCCGGTAGTATGGAAGAAAAAGTCTTAAATTATTTCGATATAGATCGTGTAGACTCTAGGACATAAGCAGTAAATGTTACAATGAAACATGATATTTAAAATTATTCAAATACTCTGTACGCGTCCCGACTGCTTGCTTGCCACCTATTACATAAAAAAAACTCTATTGAACTCATATAGTATTCTGAGACCAAAAAATTACAATCGGCGGTGTTATCGCTGGGCTAGAGGCAAACGCCCTCGTTCGGCGTTCGTTTTGGCACAGGTCGCGTTTTTAACTGTTTTCGTTCACCGTTCGAGATGCATGAAAAGCTCAGATAAATGAACCAACCGAGATGCGTGACAAGCGCTTCCGTCAGTACAAAAAAGTTCGCCAAAAACTGAAGAGGACGAGGTAATCGCACACAGATAATATTTACCACTATAAACACTTCTCTCACAACAACAACAGTGTTTTGGGCTAACCGACTGAAAAATCATAATTTGACGATGATCCCCGATCGGATAATAATAATACTTCTACTACATCACATACAAAAGACAATCCTTCTCGACACGGCGCCTATTTTTAAGAGGTTCTTCACTTTGCAGCCCCGACCCTGACCACCGACACTGTGGGCCATGACACCATGCCTGCGGATAACTAGGGTTTTTTATTTTTTTTATTGACTATCGAATATTATAAAAAAAACCTAAGAAAATAAATAAAAATATTAATGCTACTACACATATAATTTATATCAAATTATCATTATCATCTCAGTCATAGCATATCCACTGCTGGACATAGCCTCCCCCATTGATTTCCACAAGGACCGGTTGGAAGCGGCCCGCATCCAGCCCTTGGCTACGATCTTTGTCAGGTTGTCTGTCCATAAGGTTATGTCACATGAATAAACTGTATTTTATAACCAGCCTAACTTATAATATTATAAATTAAATGAAATTTATTTATAAATCCATGAAATTTATAAATGAATTTATCTTATAATTATTAGATAATTGTATATAAATTTGTATTAAAAATAGCAACGTAAAAGTAAAACAATTGTAATCAATTTACATTAGAACATAGATACTTGTGTAAATGAAAAGGACATATTCGGCAGTGTACCTATATTCGCATGGCATTTTCTACTTTAACTTATTGCTGTTTCTTGTTGTTATAGTTTAATTACGCCATTGTTGTGTACATTGAAGAAGAATAATGGATTTTTATTCATTTCTTTCGTTCTCATATTTTTTTAGTTGGCAGTGCTACAAGACATGCACATAAAGAGCTACGACACCAGATCGGACAGTAGCAAGCCCGCGTGGTGCATCGAAAACGCTCACAGACAACTGGCCAGAGACTTGGACTTCAACCCCAACAGGTGCGCATGTTACAGTCTATGCACACGGCGTATTTTTATTGCGACGACGCACTGTTTCACATTAAATATTGCCGATCTTGTGTAAGACCCAGAAGATATCGCACCGCCTTATCGACTCGACTGATCTGAACTATATGTTTCTAAAGAGCTGAAGGTTGTATTCAAAACGTGTCATCAATTTATTGCAGACAATTCCACGTAGCGACTGTAGGCGACGACGCAGCCTTGAATATATGGGATTACAGAAATGGAAAGGAACCGATATTCAGCAGGACCGACCATTCGCACTGGTGAGTTCACTAGCCGG
The DNA here is from genome assembly GCA_934044485.1 of Apeira syringaria. Lineage (NCBI taxonomy): Eukaryota > Metazoa > Arthropoda > Insecta > Lepidoptera > Geometridae > Apeira > Apeira syringaria. The sequence goes on from OW203655.1 coordinate 27,707,351, forward strand.
TGTCGGGCTGACAACGTTATCAAATTCACGTCGTGGTGGTGGGATACTTTCCAGCATCATTTTTATTTCATTTACTGTCGGATCTGTATATTTATAAATATATTCCTGTCACATGTACGTTCGTGATGTCAGAAACGAACTTGGGCTGAAAATCCGTGCTGAGGGGTAACCCTAGTGTATGCTGAGTCGAGACTCACTTCTCACATCTCGCAACATTACAGTACTGATGTATGTTTCGTGCGTAAATGTAGTTTAATTGTTGTTTATCGTAATGTTGAGTCATGTTTTGAATAAATGTTTTTTTTCTTCTATCCGCCTGGCTTATACAGCGGGCTATGGCGAATATTCGCGATATGTGTGGCGGGGTAGATACGACACGAATCTTTATCCATAAATGTAGCTCCAGCAATACACGAAGTGTTATTTACACCACACTAGCTGTCAATTGCTAGTTTTAGTCATCGATACCGGACAGGAAAATTCTATTTTCACCAAACTATCTATCAATCGTTAGTTTTACACATCGATTTATGTAAGTAAAATGCTATATCATACACGAGTGAAAAGAAATATAAAATTCGAGAACGCCCCTGACAAAACTAATGTCAACTTTTGACCAATTAGAGAGCACAGAATCCTTCCCAGCGCTAGATGGTGCTAGTGTGGTGAAAATTGTTTTGTTCCACTCATGCGCAGTTTTTTGGCGTTTCGTGTTTTGAAACCTACACTCAAAGTTCTTCTTAGATTCCTCGGATCAAAAACCCTGCACTTGTCCAGGTTTCAACCCAAACACTCACGCCTAAAATCAAATTTACTCACATGTAAAACAAATTACATTAAAGTATTGTTTGGTTTTTGGTTTTGTTTAGTATGATGAATATGAAGTGTGTATGTGTGCAGGGTGTGGACCGTGCGGTACAACACGTACCACGAACAGCTGGTGCTGACGGGCAGCTCCGACGCGCGCGCGCTGCTCACCGCCGCCGCTAGCATCTGCCTCGAGCCCGGCGACGAAACCTCATCGCCGCTGTAACTTACCCTTTACTATATATACCACCATACATTCCCTCTCTGTTGGTACACAGGCCTTCCTCTCAGCGAGGAGGGTTGTAGCCCCACGGCTACAACCCACTAGGACTTCCTGTGTCGCAGGAGGCATGGACACATTCAATCACATCACGAAACATCCAAGACCTGAGACAAAATTCCATGAACCTCGCACAAATGTTTACCTCTGCCGGAATTCGAACCCGCTCTGGTCCCAGGGACCAGAAGTCATGTCACTGACCACTGAGCCACGGCGATCATTAACATTCATTTCCATTTAGTGAATTTCTGTTAAAAACCTGCCCTCTTTCCTTACTCTTAATTATTATTATATTTTAAATATTATATTAAAATCTTATTATTATTAATCAAAATCTTAAAACAGTCGAGTTTTTCATTTAACTATTTGTTGCCTTCTTGTCCTTATCCCACTCTAGGTGGAGTCGTCACATAATTTCGGCTTCCACTCCATTCTATCACAAGGCATCTCAGTGATCACACTACATAAATATACCATTCTTCACGCAGTTCATAGGTTTCTCTCCATTCTTCGAAAAGTAGTGCCGGTTCGCATGGATGTCCCAACCAAATACCAACTTCAATACAGAATATATTTATTGCATATAACTGTGCTCATAAGATGGTCAAGGTTACAATGTAAGTTTCAACAGTTTGCCCATTTCGGACGTACAATTTTTGTAGTTTACTTTTCACATATATAATATAAATTTCACATACATAATAATGGAATGTTTACATTTATTTCTAATAACAACTTAAAGGCAACTGACAACTTAATTACTTTACATCAACATATTCTGCCAAATTATCAAATGCTTTGGATGCAAGCCAGCTCTTGATTTTATGTTTAAATAGATTATTTTTTAAATATTCAGTTCTAGGGGTAAATGGTTACAAACTTTAATTGCCGTGTAATAAGTACCTTTATGAAATGTCTTTATGAAGCTTTAGACTATAGAAAGTCGAGCCAAAAAGATCTTTGGTAGCGACTCTCTGGTCGAACATAGGCTTCAGAGCCTTGAACACCGGCGTAGAGTTGCTTGCTTATCGGTTAAATGTCGGCAAATGATGCGTATGTGACAAATTCACTGGAATGGAACTTGTGCCATGGAATTACACAATTTAATTCCACCATCTCCATTCTGTCAATGGTCAACCAGACATACGGCTATGCGCCACCGCTACATGGTAGATATATCATAGTTACGCACAAAGCGTTTTGCTTCTACTAATAAATAATGCGTGGGTAATAAAGGGAAAAATAAAGGGAGTAGAACTCGCTGCCTGAGTGTTTACCGCAGGTACTTACAAATTCGGAGTCTTCAAGTCGATGTTGAATAGGCACCTTCTAAGTTTGCGTGCTACACCTTACCCTTTGTGCGTTATACTGTCGTATTGTATAAGTTAAAATTTCCTACATAATTATAATAGTGTACTTCATGGACGGGTACCGCCTCCTTGCTACGATTGTACCACAAATTACAAATAATCGGTAGAAATAAATGCTTATATCTAAATAAGGTGTACATATGTTATTCAAACAGATATAGAACAAAATTTTAAAGTTGAAACCAATGAATTTAAAATATTAATATATATTTAATATATATTTTATTGTAAAATATTATATAAAGTTGTACCTTCTTCTTAGTATAAGGCATACAAATAAAATAATAACATAAGTCGTCAGAATCATTGCTTATACTAGATTCGTCCAATGAGGAGTCTTCAGTCATATTAATGAATAGCTCTTGTGTGCATAAATTATCAAATGCAATGTCACGGTCCCTATCGGACATTATGACTCTATGTAATCGCCAGATTTATTTGATTTAAATGCCGGCAGTGCATCTGGTACAAAAAATTTTGCTGTAACTGCGTGGCAAATGATGAGCCGTTCGCCTTTTCCAATTGGTACTGCGGAGTTGGAAGCTGCAGTGTCGTTTTTCATCCGTAAAGACAATATTTGTAGTCTTGAATTTTTTGGCTCTAAAAAAGTCACATTGTGCTAAAGCAGTTCTTTTCAAAAATTTGGCCTAAGCAGATTTTGGACCATGAAATAGACCACTTCTTTTCAAAGAAACAATAAGTTTTCTTAAAGTTGTAATTTCTTTTTTCTGATAGTAGTCATACACATGACGTCGAATGGCGTCAGCGTTAAAATCGTCAACTGCTGTCACATCAGGCTGGCGTTTTCTTTTTGGTGTAGAAGGCTTGTTTTATTCTAAGCCGCTCCTGAGGTAGGCTTCGGTAGTGATTTTAGTCACCACACCACACAGTGACACAAATTTTACTGTCTTTCTCTTTCTAGTGCAATGTCTGACTGCTTTATACGACATGATTCACTTACTCCTTGTGACCTACCTTAGTACTTGTGATACTTGTGACTTACCTGCAGTAGCGAATAATTAGTTATTACCATGTTACTAACTTAAGTGCATTTGTTAATTTCCAGTTTGGAAGACGGCGTGCTTCAATCGTATGAGCAGCACGAAGACTCCGTGTACTGTGCCGAGTGGAGCTCCGCAGAACCCTGGACCTTTGCATCTCTGAGCTACGACGCGAGGCTCGTCTTGTCTTCTGTTCCCAGACATTTCAAATATAAGCTTTTGCTCTAAGACATGGCTTCGCTATGGGGACACACTTCAGATACAGACCGTGTTCTCAGGATGCAAAAGAGGGCTATGCGAGCGCTGGTTCGAGTGTCATCTGAGACATCAGTGCAGCTGCTGTTCCGGACCATGAAAATACTGACTGTCCCAGCCATATGGTTTGCTTTCAAGCAGCACTGTATGCCTGAGACCACTCAGAGCAGTACTTCAGGCTTGGTGACGGACACAATTACGGGACGCGGAACGCGCACCGATTGAGGGCAGTGCCGAGACGGCTGACAAAGACGTCGAAACTGGTCCATGTGTTTGCGCCGATCGTTTACAACAGACTGCCGGATGACGTGCGGTACGCATGCTCGAGCAATAGTTTTATTCGTCGATTAAAAAAATGGCTCGCTGAGCAATCATTTTATAAGCTGGACGATATTAGGGCGATTTCTCTCACCTTAACTTACATTTACTTCAATAATTTATTTTTTTATAACTAACAGTAAATTTGTGTGCATAATATAATTGCCTATATTTAATTAATATGGTATCTATATCTGTTGCATTCTTGTGCAATTATTATATTTTTTTAAATACTATAATTGATTTTTTCTTACTTTATTGACATGTAACTTATTTTTTATTAATAAATGACTATGACTAGGTGATTGTTTTTTTTCTTTTTTCATTCTTAATTCTTTTACTCTCAACAGTACCGCCCGTATTTTCTATTGCACTGAAGGTACCTTATATTGAGAGACATTCAACAATGAGTGAAGACTGGATTTCATGGTGATAATAATCTTGTTCATATTTTATTACCCGACTGCTTATATGTTAAAATGGAAAGTCAAAAAGGGTGCTTAATAAAGGAAACCTTGCTTGCCGCGATTAAAATTGTGTTAATGTAGAAAATAGAAAGTAGAAATAAGTAAACTTAGATATTGTAATCCTCAACTGTAGCAAGGTCTCCCGACTCTTCGGAGGAAAAAATGTTTCTAATAAAAAAAAAAAACAGTATACGCTCTATAAGAAACTAAGGGTATTATCCTTATATGAAGGTACCCAAGATTTCTACTTGGGCAGCTCGGATATAATTCTTTGGAAGTGAGGAGATTGATGGACCAGCTGAGTATTTGCTGCAAGGTAGAGGGCCAGTCGACTCTACACCTGGATAATTTATTATGCATGTTATTCATACTAAATAATCTCTGGGTTCTGGCAAATAGGCGGTAGGTCACATGATCTATTTTAGACAGATAAAGATAGTACTGTAGCGAGATGTAGGTCTCTAGTATGTGCCCACGGCAATTTAACATGCTCTTGGCCGCTAACACTGATTTCAATTCGAGCATAATTTGCCATTCAAAAAATATATTACGTCCATTCCTACCTTTACCATGTGTTTGCACTATTCGCCTGATGAGTAATGATGAGTACCTACAAGTTGTAAACATGCCTGTTGACTTGTGACGTGATAACTTTTGGTTTTTACGTCTTGGGAAACAGATCAAAAGAAACGTGTGGCCCCTCAGACCTAATTTCATAATGCATTCTATTATGAAATCAGGATCGTCTTGAAGGTGGTTCAACTCTCAGTGTCACATCCCATAAAACATTGAGCAACAATTGCTATGGAAGCGTGTTTCAAAATTAATTGCAATTCCAATTTACTCTCCAAAATGGAAGTGGTTCAAAGCTCTGAAACCTTTGTATGTATTTAAAGAATTATGTAAATAAAACACACTTAAGCAATGCAGCCACACCTAGAAAGGTGTGGCTGCAGCTCAAATAAATAAACAGTGTTAACATAAAGCTCTAAATGTAAATTTTACTGTATATGTGTATAAATGTTTATGTAAGGTTTCCATTTTTGAAAAATTCATTCCAGAAAGTAATATATTGCATAAACATTTATTTTGCACGGGTAAAAACATTAAAATTTAAAAATGATAAGGATTTCTAATTTTTTGTTAATATAATATGGCCTATTTGTGTGTACATGTATATAAGGATAGTGTAGCATACAAACAGTGAAAAAATTTTTCAAATCAGTACAGTAGTTTTGCAGCCTATTCAATGCAAACAAACACAAACAATCAATCTTTCCTCTTTATAATATTAGTATAGACCTATTAAGAAATAAAGAAAAATATAGTATTCATTATTTAAATATTTCTCATTTGTATGTCCAAAGACATCATCTCTCTCCATATAGCTTGTGAGAGCATTAATCTAACTAGGTACAGTTTATATACTGACCTGTATAAGAGTCCTGCTGAAGAGGCTGGATATGGGCTGCTTTCAACCAGTCATGAAGATTAATGGAGGGAGGCATATGATCAGCAGTGGACTTTATCTCAAAACTTCTGTATTGTAACATATCAAAAACTTCTTGATGTGAGAAAAGGATTACCATAAAAACAACCAATTATAAATAAACAATTTGTAATTACTAAAACCTCTCTGCTATTCTATTAGCAACATGTCTCAAATTACCATACACTTTAGATGGAGGAGATCCCATAATGAGGTTACAAATCGCTCTGCGTGCCAATGCAATATTCTGATAGCTACCTAATATGTGAATCTTCGAGTCAGCTAATACTATCCTGGTTTTGGTAACATTTTCAATTGTAAACTTTGTCCGCCCAGCTTTTCCCGCAAGCCGACCTATAGCTCGGCCTAAATGGTTTCCATTAAGAGTTTTAACATCTTTGATTTCAAAGGACTCTACAAATAGATCATCAAGTCGGAGTAAAGCTAGTGCATCTTCAACTTCGAAACCGTAGATAAAGGCCTGGAAAAAACAAAGGTTTTATAACATTTTATCATTTGTAAGTTATAAAAGAATATTATAACAAGCACATCTCACTGTTTGTGTTTTTGAATGGGTAGAAGATCACGTTCACTTGATGTGGTCCTGCTTACTTAAAGCTCTCATTCTCTAATGCACTTGTTAAATTTCGTTGTTCATCTACCAAATCCAGCACTCAATAGCATAATTTAATCTCTGCACTAAGCCTTTTTAGATTATACAACATTATAAGCATACAAAAGTTCTATTTACCTTCACAAAATCAGCAGCTTTTTGCAGGTTAGCAATATCTTTAGTTTCAGGGCCAACTTTTATTTCAACATTTCTTGTCTTTGTGTTAAATCTAACTTGCAACAGCAGATGTTCTACAATAGGTGTAAAGATCTTCAACCATGCTTCTCTCAGAGGTGTGTATCTGAAAAGTACACATTTTATTTACACTCTAGAGGAAATACAGCTTTACAGGTATAAGAATGGAGTGCGATGTGAACTGAACAAGCCTTTCATGTAACAAAATATACCAATTAAACGCACAAAACAGCCAATCTCCCGAGATCTCTCCTGAGCCCTAATCTCGCGAAATTGTATTCCCTAATTTTGACGTCATGTACAGGACAAATTTACTGGCTCTTGTATGTCCTACGCCACACAACTTCCGGCTTTCACACTGTTAAAACATTCTAAATAAGGTTAGTCAAACCACTAATGAGAGCCCTAGCAGTATGTAGGTCACAGTAATGAATGTCACTGTTGGTGTACGGATATTGCGAGTCCCACTTACATGAATTGCTGTCAAGAGTTAAAAGATAACCTAATATTTGAATTTTGAGGTTATATGTACCTGTGAGCTGGTACTGCTAGTTTTCTCATTTGCACTTGACTTTCATTAAGCTCTACGTTCTTCTTCGACCTTTTCGCCTTCGGCCGTGTGTGTTTTGCTTTCCCTTGTATCCCGTTGTGCTCTTCCACTTCCATTCCTTCACCAGATTCTGACACTGCTCTACGCTTTATATTCTTCAGCTTTGCAGTCTTTTTAGGAGGTAAAAAATCATCGACATTAATATTATCGGTCTCCATTGTCACTTCAGTATTCTATCTTAGTTTTATTAGAAATAAAATGATTTCACTGAAAAATTAACACATTGCGCTCAGCTCAGCTGCAATCACAGATTAAAAAGAAATAGATACAGATTATAGAATCTCACACAAGGGCATAGAAGTAGTATGTACTACTTAATTCTATGCTTAAGGGTGCATTCCAGTACAGCCAATTTGCCATAGAAGTAATATATACTATGTACAACGTACTTCTATGCAATTTGCCGAGACCGTTCGTTCCACAGAGCAACCGTGGATCTAAGGGGAGTAGGCACACGAAGGCAGAGGGGAACTTTTGTAAAAGTATAAATCCGCATAGTCCTATGCGTACTAAGAAAGAAAGAAAACATATTTATCACGAAACAAATTGCATTGTCGTGCCATTGTCTCGACGTCGCACAAAAATACCAAATTGTACAGACTTTTGCTACAAAAAAAGAACTGCCACGCCAATAAGAAAAAAAAATGGCGTTACCTTTTCTAACTGCGTCATTTTTTAACAATACCTTACTATAACTTTGTCTTAAAATTAAAAAGCTAACAATATAGCCGTATTACGAGAGCCCACGACTGCCAGACCTTCATTATTTAATAAGAGCTGAAAATTTTTTCAGAGCATGTCCCCAACACAGGTAAGAACCCTGGAAAATTATATAAGTAAAAAATATTATTTTGAAAATTAATGTTTACACCTTCTTACGTTACAGCATAAAAGCTGAATTGTATATATGATACTTGGAGACCTATAACAAATTGTTGATCATAGTAGCTGGACAGCTTTAATAGTAATTACATCTTACCAGACACGGAAAGTCTGCTGTAGATGCGAGTGCGAGGCTTTATCTATTCTTTTGATTACTGAACTACCTTATAGTTCACCTTAGCCTATTATATGCACAAATGGAATTGATTGTACAAATTCATACACGCATACCATATACTTTTTTATCTAAACATGCTCTCTTGTTTGCAGGAATCGGTTGGTCTTAGGTGGCAAACAGACCGTAAGCATTTATCTTGTGTCCCAAAATAAATGGTCTTAGATCCAGCTTAAGAAATATATACTCGTACTTACTTTCATCTGTCATTTATAATTTGATGACATAGCTTAAATGTTAGGTAATATGTAAATAGATAAAGTGCATATGGCTTGCCAAGCTAAGCCCCGGGCCAATACCGTAATATAAGCTAATAATTATAAAACATCTCTTTGCGTCCTGATCTCTCGCGTGATGTACCTCGCACAACATTTCTCTGCCAGTTTCCCTACTCGCGCTTCAATCTGAATTACAAGAAATGTAAGCAACCATATGAACTTAGCACAGTTTTAAGTAGGCAACCTAACACTGTTGGATAGGCAATAAAATAAGTTTTTTTTTTTTTAAATCATCAAATAACACTGTTTATTATAAAAGATAATATTAATGAACAGTATAGTTCAGAGATTTTGCTAGGCATCCCATGTGCAATGTATCAATCTACATATTATTCAACATTTATAATCGGTGTCATAAGTAAACAACAGATGAGGGTATATATTTCCTAAACCGTATCTCGTACTAAAAATATCCCATTTTGAGCAGTTTCCCCTAAAAAATATTCCGTAATGTAAAGTTGATGTTACATAAACATGATACCATTAGCATGTCCTCACATTCTAATGCTATCATGTTTATGTAACATCAACTGCTTGTTGACTCACAATTTTAGACAATACGTATAGAGCATAGGAGTATTTCGGTTTCGGATACTTCCCTGTGGGACACCATATCTTACTCAACCAGCGGACGAAGTATAATTATGTCCAGTTTTCGTTCGTGTACAATGGTAGTCATTCAAAAAAATCTAAAATTATGTAAAATAATATGAACAAGATAAATTCTTACACGGTCATGGTTAAGTCCAAATTAGTATGACACTAATGACAACACTAAAGATTTTCATTAAAATCGTGGGTAGTTTTACGTAATATAAGTTGTCACTTATTTGGTGTGAACTATAAGTACCCGCAATGGAATAAAACTTGTCTAACATTAATTTAAGCGTTTCATGAAGTTATACGAATTTGAATTTTAGCTCAAATTATATATGAGCTATTTTATTTTGAAGATTTTTTTTGCTTTTGCTGTAAAGCGTTTAATTACGTTGATCACGATATTTTAATAGATAAGCTAGTGGGGAGGCAATGCTTAAAATAATGAACTCTTACTTTTAAGCCATCTCTTGCTTCTATGACTGAAGTAAGAGTTCATTAATTTTAAAAACATTAGCTCTCACACCATACTCCAAGCTTACCTATTAGAATATCGTGATCAACCATGGGCGTAATAATATACATATTGTGATCAACGTTATTAAACGCTTTTTTTAAAGTCTATGTACAGGCTACTTTTGCTAGACGAAACCGTGCGGCTGCGGAGCCAAAATAAAAACAGTTGAATGGATTATGTCATAGATTTTTAGATAGAGATTTAGATTTTAATATTTCTTGATTTGAGGTAGGAAATAGTCTTACTTGATTTTAAAGATCAAACCAGTACCTTAATATATATGCCGACTTTCATTTCTGCAGGAACCTCAAGTCGACATGAGCACCGTAATGAGGACGGCCCTGGTGAAGGTGATAACTCCTAGCCAAGGTGGGAAGATAGCTGGATGTACCATCGTACAGCACCGTAGTATTTCCGGGAAAGCCCTGAGAGAATCTCTTCCTCCGAGGCCACCGAAACCTGCACCATTTGACTATGTCAACAAGGACTATACTTGGCTGCGGAGCCTTTTCGACCGAACCACACACAGGTTTGATGAAAACTCTAAAGTTATCGTTGTAGATGGCCCTGTAGCAGCTGGGAAAACGCAATTTGCGAAGGCTTTGGCTGAAGATCTTGGCATGAAGCATTTTCCCGAAGCAAACATGGATATCCACTACATACGCCCCAACGGATGTGATCTACGCATGTTTGATAATGAAGTGCCCGAAGATACCAGAACCTTTGATCATGTTAACTTCAATGCCTGCCCAAACCATCGGCTCGCTGGCAACTTCCAGATAATGATGTATACTGCCCGATTTGGACAATATATTGATGCATTGGCTCATCTCTTCAATACTGGTCAGGGGGTTGTACTTGAAAGGAGTCCATACTCTGATTTTGTGTTCCTGGAAGCCATGGCAAGTCAGAAGTACATCAGTAAGGCAGTCAGGTCTGTGTATTATGAGCTGAGGGCAAATACCATCGAAGAGTTGATGCGCCCACATTTGGTTATCTATCTAGATCTGCCTGTACCTAAGGTAAGATTGAGTATTTTAGCCCTGCTCAGTAACAATCTCTTGTCAGAAAATATAAAATTAGTTCTAAAGTGGCTGCAAAAAGAATGAGCTTTACAGTTAATTTAATTTAAATTCATATTTGTATTGCCATTGTTACTTTTATGGAGTTGAGTTTGTTTATTGTTTAAATGCCCCAAGCTACTATTATGTACTTAATGACATTACATTGTGTTACTTATGTAACAACCAAATAATGTTATTGCTTACAATGTAGGCTAGCAATTATTTATAATAATGAACATTAATTGCTTTACTAATTTAAACAAAAGAATATCACTGGAAAAAGAAATACTGTTCTTGTCACTTCTTTTTAAAAACGAGTATGTCCTACTCTCTAAGCAATACACTCCTGAAGCCTTGCATGCAATCTCTGGATCAAATTCCTTACGTTTTCATCCGGAATCTCCACTCAGACCTACCTGGAAATAGACAAAGTGTTCTTGTCACTTTTGTTTTTTCTTTTTAATAATGAGTATCCTCTCAAGCAGTCTTGAAGCCTTGCATGCATAATCTGGATCAAATTCCTCATGTCGTGTAGACTTCCAGTTTACTTGTGAACATGGTGCATACAGTTAGGCAGAAATATTCAGAACTGATAACATATAAAATACATTGTAAATATCTCAGTAATAACTTTAGATCTTGTATTAGAGCCCATGTCAGTTTAAAAACATATCTTACCAGGTCCAAGAAGCAATCAAGACACGTGGCAATCCTTATGAAGTGAATGGAGCTGCTTTGACCGCAAAGTTTTTAACTGAGTTGGAGCGTCAGTACAAGACCTCTTATTTGAGAGATATCTCCACACATGCTGAACTGCTGGTTTATGACTGGACTGGTGGTGGTGAGGTTGAAGTTGTAAGTACATGAATTACCTACTCATTACTTATTTTTAGAACTCCAACTGTGTTTTGAGCGCACCTATGAGTAATGACTCAATAATACCGACTCAAACCTCTTTTAAGAACTGTTAGAAAACCCACACTAAAAAGAGGTTGTTTTGTCCGAATTAATTTTAATAGAAAGTCGCACTGGGACTCGATGTAGGTTTTACTATCAGAATAGATAGTGTTTCATGTCTACTCTAGTGCTATTTTTGTTGTAGTAGGCCTACATTCTTGATATGGTGTTCATTGTGTACATATATAGAGAGACACATCATTCAGAGCCAGAGTTTTCATCATGTATGATGGCATTTATATATCTATTTATTTATGCAATAAGAATGGTTACACGAATTACACTTATTGTAAAATGTGTACGCCAACATTTATCATACTAGTCATAGTCATGTATTAATTAATAATATTCCATTACAATTCAATATGTTAATAATATTAAATAATAAAAAAATATGTATGTTAATTATTGTAACAATGTAAGCTGGTAACTTATTATAGACCCACAACTTGGATGGTTTTACCCGATTTTGACAATTTGCGATCTACGTGGGCTAGCTTGTCCGCTTTTCCTGTGTTGTATGAGTGTTCAAATCTTGTGTCGCATTTAAGAATTTCCCTAGGGTATTCTTATTCGATTTGGGAGTCCTGCACCGACGTCCCGTTTGGGGTGTATTGTGCATTCCCCCCGCCAGCCGTTACCTAAGCCATCCTAGCTCCTTAATATAGCGGAGCATGGCCCTGTCCCTAGGGTATATTGCTACTTGGAATATAAGGAGACAAGGCAGGGTCATGATTCCCAGCTCTTCAAAATGAGGTCTAGCCATTACTGCTCACTCTTCTAGCCCGTAGGGGTAGGCAGAGACCACAAAAAAAAATCATATATACACGAAATTAATATTAAGGCCTAATAATTATTTTATACCATTGAGTTGAACTAAGAACAGTTCATGAAGGTTAATTCTGATTAAACATAATTTGATCATATATGCTAATTTATTAGTAAAAAAATATTTTCGATCGATCTTATTTTTCCTTTAGCAAAAATTATTGCAGTAACGACAAATCCACTTGAACTGTGTCTTACGCCAGAAGAAGTAAAATTACAGACTATCAAATTAGGATAACTCATTTTTGAAAAGCTCATGGGTACAGCACATTTTAGTAATATTTTAAATCAACACGCATCAGGAATTGTCGCCCCTTCTGCCGATGACATTACAGCTGCTGAGGTGTTTACAACCTCAGCCTCTGTAATGTCATCAGCACCCTTAAAATTTAAATTACAAATGTCAAACAATAAAGTCTTCTTCTTTTTCTTTCCCTATTCCCACGTTCAGTGGGGTTGGCTCTCCTAATTTTCCTGCGCCAAGAAGTTCTGTCCTGGGTTGTCCCTTTATCTAACCGGGCTTATAAAGTAAAAATAAAAAAAAATTGTAAACTGTAATAAAGTCTAATGATATACAATTCAACAGGATTATTAATTCACCGAACAATTGTGACGAATTTTAAGATTTATGCTTATTATATATGTATATGCACCTATATAGGGCTAAGTGTGCACCCAAAGGGCAACACAGTCAGTCCCACCCCACATTGCATATGAATCATAACAATAAACATTGCATGCTGCACTTAGTAGTAATCTTACTGCGGTAAATTGAAACTGTTTCTGCATCGTGTTATTAATTGACTAGGTTGTGGAAGACATCGAGCGTCTCAACTTCGATCAGTACACAGAGAGAGAAGAGCCCAAGATGAAGGACTGGCGCCTGCCGCGCGAGATCGACTGGGCTGACCAACGCATGCTCTACACCAACGGGAAGTACTGGCTCATGAACCTGTTTGGGATACCCAAGCTGGACGTGCCCGAGCTCATCACTAGTCCCGATGACGCTTATGCCAGAGAGCAGGTATTACATACACATACAAAATCGGTGTATCTCTTCTTCCTGTATTGATATTTTTTATATACCGTTGATCCTAGTGTGATGAAAATACTATGATGAGCACACTACTGAAGTAATAAACATGCAAACTAAGCCAGATATTAAATCTCACCTTCCTGTCACGGAAAACCTTAGCGCTTACCATCTAATGAATGAGGTGCTTGTATCGGTTTAAGGCTTCCTGGAGGGGTGACCACTGATTCCCACATAATGTTTTGGGATCTGTGTAGGCCTCATATCAGCTATTGGTGCACCATAATATAAGTTCAATAAAGTGTTAGTGTAGGTATAAATATAACTTAACCCAGTTTTCCACCACGCGCCAGCATCAGAGCGACGCGACGCCTAAACTACCGGTGCTCTCAGTGCTTCCGATTGAAGAATCTCTTTATAAATGTATTATTATTATGGGCGATGGTGTCTGATGGTTGAACAATTTGTCGATTATTGTATAATATGTTGTATTTTATTTCTAAAAACTATTCTTTCCTGAGGTTTTAATAAAAATCAAGAAATGTACTCACGTAAACGAAATACTCAGTTGCAACTATAGTTTCAACCACATCAACTAGGGTCGTCAACCACTTAACTAGAACCCAACGGAAGACCAGCGCTAGTTTAAAAACTAGAATATATGCTGAGTTGGGGACTAATTTGTGACATGCACTAACATGTTTGTATTTCTTTTTATTTACTTTCTATCTTTTTCTAAACCAAAGTTGTATGTGTTATGTCATAAATAAATTTATTTCTTTATTTTCTTTCTATCAGGTTTGTAAGGACTGCGCAACGAGCGCGCGAGTCGACAAATATTTTGTATACCTATCTCATAGTTGGAATTAAGCTTAACTTATTTAAGTAGGTACATGAATGTGTCTCTATTTTCTTACATTTCATATGTTATAAATCATTCAGTGAAATTAATATTGTGTATCTACTTATATACATACATAAATGATTATATTCACGTCTCTTTCCCGTAGTGGTAGGCAGAGACCACAGCCTTCCAATTGCTACGATCCCGACATACTTCTGTCTCAATCATCATCAATGCCCACCAGACCTAAAGAACGTCGGTTTAGAGTACTCTTGACCTGGCCCTTTCTTAGAACTTCCTCAATCCGATTTCGAAACCTCCGTCAAAGCCTTCCTCTTCTAATACTACAATTCACTTCAACCATGGAAACCTGCTTAGTCAATCTGTCTACATGGCTAAACCATCTTAACATAAATTTATCAATATTAGTCGCTACATCTTCGTTTATATTACAACATTCCCTTATCGCACTGTTCTTTACCCTGTCACTCAGTTTTAATCCAGTCATACTTCTCAGAGCTCTCCTTTCAAACTTTATGTGCATTTGTGTTATTTTCAGATCATCTACAACCATCCGAGCTTCGAGTTCGCCGAGGGGTACAACAAAGACGACGGCAACAACCTTTTCAAGAACAAGTTGCCTAAATACTCGGAATATGTGTAAATTAATTTAATTGACATCTGTAGAAAAAATAATAATGTTATACTAATTGGTAATAAATGTATTTTTATTACAAACATTCCTCAGAAAGGTTGGGAAACTCGACATATGACGGGTCCCCGCATATGTCCTCACGCACGGACCCGCATTGCCCGACGGGGAATTAGTAACGTAATGCGAGCTAATTCACATTTGGTTGGGCAGAGGTTACAGATGAGTTAATGTTTAAGAACAACTGTATTTAGATGGTACCCCTTATGACACCGTCAAATTGTAAATATCGTTAGATTATAATCTAACTCGCGAGATTGTAAACTGTCGATAGATTGTGGACGGGCATTAAAATTTACTAATTTACCATAGATCTACAAATTTTACTATAGTAGGCATAAGCTAAATAGTAAGAAGAGTAAATTCTTAATAGGTAATACCATTTTAATAAGCTAAACACTTGGATGGATTATTTTTGCCCGACTGTTCTATTTGTTCGTAACACTGGATTTTAATGCTCGTTTACAATCTGTAGACAGTTTACAATCTCGCGAGATAGATTATAATATAATCTTAAGGCATTTACAATATGACGATGAAATTTAAAATAAATTATAAAACACTACTTCGTCTTCACTTAACATCAGGTGAGACAGTGGTCAAACGTTAGCTTAAATAAGTAAAAATACAGAAAAATATATACAATCATTGAAATATGATGTTTAATGACACAATATTTCTCTTTATTATTTTTGTTGTATTTCCAGACTGTGACTAAGTATCTGAATAAGTAATTTAATTTTAATATGAATATGACTTTTTCTTTTGATATGTAGTTTTTAATTTAATTTTATTGAACATTTAAATTTTAAACATTGTGATTTTTAAATGACATTTCATTTTTGACATCTACAATTTTCATTTATGATGACTAATTTGTTGATGTAATGTTTATTGTTTACACGCCATTGTAATGGTAGAATGTTCTGGACGTAATTTATATTTACCACCATATTTGTACAACATTCTAGTAAATAAAGAATTTGATTTGATAATAACTTATGGAGATATGTACATCCATAGGCGCTTCAGCTTTGCGTGTGCCTACTTTTGTTGAGTCTCTATGAAACTCGAGGGCAGTTGTAACACAATAGTGAGACCTATCGTTTATTCATTATTGCTCGATTCGTGCCCATAACGTTGAATTTTTACTGGTTAGTGAAAAGTTTGCAGATCTTAATCATGTTACATTGAGTAACGCAGGGCTCCACCTGATATATGTATTTCAGAAATCGCCATCTAAGTACATCCGAGCATAGAACAACCCCCACTGAATTGCACAGGGAACGGTGGAAAGCGTTTTCATGCTCAGTCACGGTAAATTTGAAGAGAGCCATATATATATATCGTACTCCGTCTCACACCTAGGTACTGTTAGTAGTACACTAACATGATATTTAAATACGAGTAGGTAAATTTCGTAATAGTACCAGTCTCATACATCAAGGTATCGATAACCGATCTACAAATCTCGCCCGGCTCATAAAACATATTTTTTGTCATTTGCAGGAAACGTAGACCACTATAACAATCCTATATAATCCTACTATTATAAAGGCGAAAGTTTGTTACTTCTTCACGCTCAAACGTCTGGACGGATTTGGATGAAATTCGGCATGTAGATACTTCAGGCCCCGGAATAACACATAAGTACGCTACTTTTCATCATCATCCTCGTCACCAATCACCACGCGGGTAAAACCGCGGGGCGCAGCTAATATAAAATATGATACGAAGCTATTCTTGTATAAACCACATTATTTCAGGAACGATTAGATGAACATTTGTGCACTTATGATTAGATATCGTTATGGGCGAACCTACTGAGCCTGTGTACGAAGCGCGCAACTGAGGTTTGTACCTACATGGACAGTGACTTACGCTATGAAAAACATAACACGATCTCTGTAAAAAAATGGTTTTATAAACTTTAAGTTTTGTATAAAATGAGACCACACTTAAAAGTTGACTTACGCATTCAGCTGGTTGAGTCCTTCATATATCGCAATTAAATTGTTGAACACAGTAATAGGGCCTCGGTTGCTTGCTAAAACGCAAAAGTTAGTGCGACGCGTCCAGAATGCGTGTGGTTTTTGGTGTTCTTAAACAATATCTTCTGGGAAACGAAAGCGAATCTCGGTCGTTAGGTACTCACTACTGTACCAGCAAGTCTTACATAAATCTCTAAACAACCTCTTAAACGGCCCTGACGCCTTTGATGTTACTTATATCGATATCTTTTCGCTAGACAAACTATAATAAATAAATATTAATTAATATAGGTGTCTATGTCTACTCGCTTTAGGCAAGACGTGCAAAGTTCGGTAACCTGTATAGTGTTCTAAAAATCGATAAATGAAAAACCCAGTTACTTATAACCTGGACCCATTTATTTAATATAAAAATAGAACATCTATTTGCTATTCGATCACAGCTTTCGATTAAATAACAATAACTATGAATAATTTAAATACATAAAACAACGTAAGGCCGAATTGATAAGTGTGGTCATCACGTAGAAAGAACGTTGAGCGGTGGTTGAAGGAAACTGTTTGCGCACCGGTACAGTCGCTAGTAAAGTACCTACTATATGATACTTTTTTTTTTACAAATACAAATTTCTTTATTCACTTTATACTATTCCATGTCTCATGTTTTTGATTACCGTGTTCAATCAAACAAACACTTCAGCTTTAATTTGAATTTAGTAAGAACCAGACGTGCTGCACACCTGCCAGTTCGATTGCGACTAAAGCCAATTACGTGCAAAAACCTAATTTATGCGGTTCACACACCAGGAGGCTAGTGCCCCTTCTATCATCAATTGTTATATCACTTAACCCAGCCTGTATCGCTAACATTATCATTGACGAAAAAGATACAAGCAACGATTTTGGCCATCCACACTTTGGGTAGACATTTAGTTAACCAACAAATTAATAAGGTATTTGTTTACATTTTGGAATATTGGCCGATGACCTTTTCTGTTAATTTTATTCTTGTAGTCATTTCATATTACTTTTTGACATCTTTGCTTTACAATATTTATTTTTAATTATGACTTTATTATTCCATATTTATCATAATTATCTTTGTTTTTAAAGGTCATTGGGAAACATTCTGACCCAGTTAACGTAAGTTTTACTGCATATTTGTACACTACTTAATTATATATAGTTAATTTTATTTTTAACTCATGGGAATATAATTTAGAAGAAGATTATAAAATCGGTATTCAGTAAACATTTCGTCTTGGGCCAGAAATCAACAGCAGATAGATGCGCCAGCGGAGTGTTTAGAATTACTCCTGTAGACATTGATAATATCTAATAAAAATTAAAATATGTTTTAACTTGTTTTATATTTACTTATTTCATTTTTTAAATCATAATTAATAACAAGAAACCGATAAAAATCTGCTAAAGTATATTTAAGCCTTAATATTTTTATTAACTTTTTTCATTTTGGACAGAATCTCATTATCTGCGTTATGCAATGATCCATCCCTCTAGTTACACCGTGTATATTCGTCAACCAGAGACGTATATCTGAACATCCAACTATAATATTTTTCTGTAGGCTGTTGGTATAGAAAGCATAATTCAAACACAGATATAAAGAAAGCGAAACATGTAAGCTGGTCGGTGACTTCCAATAATAGTATAATCATTTCACGTGGTCTTTTCCAAGCAACGCATATGGTACATGCGCGCGGTCCCGCTTCGCGACCGTCAGAAAAGTCCTTGAAAACGACCCCCTGAAGTATGTTGTATGTATTGCTTCCGGGCTGTTTGGCCGTGTTTGGAACACAAGTTTCACTTAGACCATGGCCAAACAGCCCGGAAGTAATACATACAACATGCAACGCCGGCCGTGATTGCCTTAGCGTTTACAGACCCCTCGAAGTAATTGAAACTATAGTTGGTACCCATCAACTAATGTAACTGAACGTTTCCCGTTATTCATATTAAAATGTCTGTAAATCGTGTTAATTTTTATAATAGTTTGCAACATGTCTTTCTAAATATAATATAAAATAATGAATATAATATTATTTAAAAAAGCGAATTCAATTTAGTCTTTTACATACCTTAGATTAAAAAAAACTAAATTGAACAAAACATTAGTTATAAATTAAATATGTAAAACATACTAATTACAAAATGCTGTATATATCTTAAAGGAATATCAAACGTAAATTGTAATAAAAATAGGTAAAAACAATTATTAAAAACTAATGGCATCTGTTTTGTAAAAAAACATCCTCTTAAACTGGAATCTTATTTAAGTATTTTTGTAATAAATTATAAATGTTAAGTAATTAATGAATCCAAAGGAAATAACTCCTCATACATTGTCTTCGGAACTGAATCTAGATATAAATCTTCAATCTTTACATAAGACTCGTTTGTAATTTAGTTACTAAGATTTTACCTAAAGCAATCAACAAACACATATTGTATGTAATTATTTTGTTCAAGCAAAAGGACATCTAAAATGAGTATGACATTTCTGAATGACAACACTAAATTTAGACCTCTGTAATTTTAATAATAATCATGCGGGTAATTATAGATAAAATTAGTCGTCACGTTATTTGAGACGACCCAAACTACCCGCAAATGAATAAAACTCGTCTAATATTAGAAACAGCCTTATAAGAATTTGAATTTTAATATAATTAAATAAGTACTTTTTCATATTAAAGAATTTTAGCTAGGTTCAGTGATTAGAATCGGGACCAATAACTGCAAGATAAAATAAAAGTTTGTATACAAAAAATACTGCAGATGTAAATAATGATTTCATTAGTAAATCTTTGTTTGCAATTGAGAGGGTATTTTTGTATTTGTGCATTGTTCAATCAACTAAACCAAAGAGAGGAAATAGTCTGTTAGACTCCACATGGCAGCTATGCGATTGTTGACTAACAAAAAGCTAGAACAGACCAATCAGATGTTCAAATAAGGTATACTAAAGCAGTCTGACAAACTAGAACGCGTTAATGTTCGATCAGCAGAATTTATTGGGTTTTGAATTTAATCATTTCTGCCATTCGGCATCCGTATTGCATCTCTTTGGGTTAGTAAAACGATGTTCAATGGTATGTTTATCTGTTTGTTTAGGTCTATATATCGAGTAGGAACGGCGAGTCGAGTGCCCCGAGTCCAGCCGCGACGCCCCCCTCGTTGGCGTCCGCCAGTTTGGTTCGCAGCATGTGACCCACTTGCTTATTGCTGTATATCTTATCTTTGGTCCTGTCGACAAAGTATTCAATCAGAGGTTAATCGCTAACGATAGTTTATACTGTTAACGATGTTTAAAACATTAAACAATACGCTTTCCAACAATTAATTTTACTCTCGACATTAGCAAGCCTATGTAGTTCCATAATTATTACCAGGCAATCATAGACAAAAAGACATTATATATCATGAATGCAGTCTGTTTGCTTTAAATAGTAAACCAACTCACTATTTAGCGATATTTATAGATATATGCCTGATTCATGTTGCCACATAATAAAATATAGGAATTATAATGCCCGATTATGTTTACAAAATAACACAAAATCTTCTTCGTCATGTCTTTATCCTACACTAGGTGGGGTCGGAACAACATGTTTTTCTCTTCCATTCTCTTCTATCATTAGTCGTCTCAGTGCTCACATCTTTACCTTTACATACCTTCATAAATATATCATTCTTCACACAGTCCACCCATGCCTTCTACGCCCTTCCTCTACCTCCTATATGCATCCACATTAATGTTAAGTACTATTTTTGTTATATTTTTTTCATCCTTCCTCATGACATGCCCATACCATACCAATCTATTCCCTTCGAACTTATCATTCACTGGTGATACTTTCAAGCTTCCTCTGATGTACACATTCCTTATTGTATCCATCTTAGTCACACCACATATCCATCTCAACATTCGCGTCACTGCCACATGCAATTTTCTTTCATTCACCTCTTTTGCTGCCCAACATTCAGATCCATACATTGAGAACTAGTCTCACTATGGCCTTAAAAATTTCACTTGCTTCAGTTTCAAGGGCATTCTCGGATCGTATAGGTATGGTCCTTGAGACCTGTTTTCATTTCATCCAAGCTGCATTTATCCTGTTCCTTACATTTGGGTCAATGTTGCCGGCGTTTTGGATTAATGAACCGAAGTACCTAAACTCAGAGCAGACTGGTCCGAAGTCGCAAAATATATGTTTGGTTTTCCTTCTACTGATCTGCAATCCGGCACTCTCTAATTTTTGCCAAAAAAATTTTACGCCATTTTTCCAGTCTGTTCTGGACTTCGGTTACATCTTCTCCAACAAGGACAATGTCATCGGCGAATAGCATACACTAGGGTACCTCGTCCTGTATGTCTGATGACAGTGCATCCATAACGAGGAGAAACATGCTGCAGGGCTTAAACACTGTATGATGACATACTTTTGCATATCATCTTTTGTGTTGTCATATTAATAAAAGTAATTTTTTAGCCGCTACACTTGACATAATACTGTTACATTTCCATTAATTCAGTGTAATTTGTAAATGTGAATATTAATTTATTATGATCTGAAATAAATAAATTGATTGATTAATTAAAGCCGATCCCTGGTGTAAGCCTACAGTCATAAGGAACTTGTCGGTGTCGTCAGCTTCGCACAACTACATGGAACGGATAAGCTGCAGGTACTTCCCTGGTACTCTTTCCTCTTTTAGGGTCCAACACAAAACCTCTGGGACATGCGATATTGCCTTTTCAAGGTCGACGTACACTATATGCAGGTGTTTGGTTTGTGCGCGCATCTCTATTTTTAGCATACTTGGCGTCCGTAGTCTCTCGTCCTGGCATAAACTCAAACTGGTTTTGGGTGACATCACTCTCATTCAGCTCACTGGCACTTTCTCCCAAATCTTCATTGTATGTGACATGAGCTTAACCCTCGGTAGATATTACTCTCTTGTACATAGCTCCTATTTATATACACGGGCAGCAGTGAACTGTTGCACCATCATCCGAGATCGCCCCCTCATGTAACAACTTTTTGAAGATAAAATTCAGTTTATTTCATTCAACTGCCATTCATCCGCTTCAAATACTTACTTACTTCTATTATATCTTCTGGTATACCATCCGGCCCATTATTGTACGTATTAACTACAACTTACTTCTGCTCAACAAAATGAATTGAAATGTACCGTTGAGTTGAATATCCCACACTAGGTTACCATGTGATGTGTCGCGGGAGGCATGGACATTCACAACCACAATGCACAAGATACATCCAAGGCCTGAGATTAAACATTTGTGCTGTATAGGAAGTTAGTTTACTAAGTGAGAGTTTATCACATGAGCAAAATAAAATCACAGTAACAACATATGTATTAAATAAGAAAAGTATCTTTCAAAAAATCTAACATATAAAAAACTTCGAATTAAATAAAAAAAATTATACATTAAGTATATATGAAAATAGGTCTTAAAGTATTTCTCACCCCCTAACTACCTCCACCCTCTATTAAGTGGTAGAGCAACGTTTGCCGGGTTAGCTAGTAGTAAAATCAAATTAATCCATACCCAAGGATGACTCCAAATATGCCGAGTTCGGAGACTAGATCAGATATAGGGGGCGGCACCGGCATGCCCGGGCGGACAACATAGCCCGAAACCTGCCAATACAACAAGACAATATAAGCAACATAGCAATATGACAACTACAGATAGTATAGTATAGTTATACAGGCATACGTACCACTAGAATGTATAATCACGTAAATTATTTCATACAAAAGAAAAAACTAAAGTAAAATATATAATAACTAACTCTATGTACGAAAAAGACAACTGTGTCTGGGTGTGTATATGTATATAAGTATATATCAGTCATCAGGTTACCATAGTACAGGCTCTGCCTAGTTTGGGACCTAAAGACATTGTGTGAATGTTTTTTTTTTAAAAAAAAAACTATGTTAAACGGCAATTCAATTACTTTCGGTACGTAAAGTTCCCAAAAAGCTGGCAACATTACCTCGTTGAATATCCAAACTTATTCGTTGGCCGACATTAAGCTCTTTGGTCACCCGTCATTTACAAATATAAACAATTTAAATAAACAATTAAAAAAAATTGTATCTAAATGTATGCTTCAAAAACCTGGATACGTATTCAAAAACATCAAAAAGTGTACAATAACATATTTTGGCAACAAACTACGATAACACATTATGTTCATACCTAGTTTAGATATATATAATGTAACGGAAGCGACAGAAAATATTTCATTACTATATATGTATATATAATTATAACAGGATTAATCCTAACACCTATTAAATTATGTTCGATAACGGTGACTAACTGTTTAGCTTGATTTAAAAGTATAAAAATATGTGGGCATAAATAAAGTAGCATTGTATATTATGCGTAACTTATGCGCAGAATTACCACCGTATTGCCTGCACTATTTGTAGCCGCTATCTATCAGGGGAGGTTTCTGTTAAACGAGACAAGCGATTAACTTAGTTCGGAAATACGACCCCTTTTTGATGGTTCGGTGGCTGGACAATGGTTGCAGACAAATACGAATGCATATTAGATATGTATATAAGCAAGGCAATTTAAATATGAAATATATCATGTCGGTGACTTGCTCTTCTACGGACCTCCTCGTTTCTGATTTGATTGTGTAGAGTAACACCGAGAATAGCCCTATCTCAAACTTGCGTGCTACACATCTCAGGGTTCAATATCGATTGAGACATTGCTAGATAATGATTAAAAGAAAATTTGAAACATTACCAAAGGCGGTAATATCCTCTCCATGAGTATATAGGCGGCGCGTTCCCGGCTGTGCCTCATCTTGAGCAGAGCATCTCTGACGTCAGACCCGTACAGATTGTTTCCACCGCCTTCGCGCTGCGGCTTCAGAACGAATCTGGAGCGTACATATGTTATTGATAATTTAGGGAGCTAGTAATTTATGTATAGGGAGTGAATTTATATTCTCGAGAGCTCGAAATACCGAGATCTCGCATCATTTTTGCAAGATCGATCTTGCACTACCTCGCAACAATTGCAAGATTGAGCAGCGACACACTGCATGACCATTCGAGGGCGCCATGCCATTCGCCCGGCTATCACGACGCTAGATCGAAAGTGGGGCAGGAGCAAGGGTTTCGCTATTGTGCAATTATTGTATTTTTGGTGCCCGCCGGTACGTAATCTAAAGCAATAATGTACAAGGAGTATCAAAGTAACAAAGATACAAGCTAGGTAAGTCTATTCTGAAAACATCGTCACGTGCTCCTAAAGGTTCGCAGGTACGGTCGGCCAAGAAAGTGATGTACCAGTTTTCATTTAGTTTCCTAAGGAGTCAGCGGAATTTACAACAAGGTTTATACTGACGTACTTATAATGACGTCAACATAATTGATAAGTATCCTACGCCATAGATCACATATGTGTGTTCAAGATTGAACAATGATTAGATATAAAATTTATTTAATTTTTACCATAGAAGTGGTATCCACCAACTGAGTCGAGTTTTACTCCTACCACCAAGAAGCACCAAGCAACTAAAGTACCCAGTAACCGCTGGAAGTGAAGCACCCTAGGTTGCAGCAACCGCTGGACGAGCAACTCCGAAGAAATCCAGCAGCCGCTGGATAAGCTTGATGCTTTCAGCTTCCTCTCACTGTGGCCAAGACACCCTTAGCCGTCAGTTGATTGGTCTTGTGAGCCGGTCAAGCAGACCGACTTGAAAATGAGAAAGACCTCAGGTCTGTCCCTTTTTTTGGTGCCCTTTGTGTAGTCTGTACATTTGTAGAGACAATGTATTATTCCCGGCATGAATACGCACAACTCTATGTCTAATCTATCGTTAAACGAGGTAGCCAGGAGGTTTAACTTTTACGCCGAGATTAAAGTAGGATTAGCTTACTCTAACCTTACTCCTTATTTAATAATACTGAATTTTGTTAATACATTCTTATTACTTGGAGTAAAGTTAGCATTTGCTAGTCTATGTTTATTAATAAGGACGATAGTGTGTTCAGGCAGCAGCCCTTGATAGCTAGTGAGCATTCTAGGCCGATCAGGGTTACATCTTTTTAACATCGTCATTGACAAACAACTGAGATACCTACTGATATATACATATGTATTAAGACAATTTGGCTTTACATCATTTGTAGATTGCAAAATTATCGTTCTTTTCTCCCCACAGTTCAAATCAATTATTTAGGAACTGCTTTAGACATTAAAGTTACCTGTCGGCATCAGCCAACGCCATCTCCACCGCCTTCTCCCCACCCTCGTCGAAGTCTAGAGAGTACAGTCCCGTGAAGATATCTCTAACGCGTTCGGAGACCGCCCCAGTGCCCATAAACTTCTCCAGGGCCCCGGGGGACGCCAACGCTTGTTGCACCTTCTTGGTTCCAGCAAGCTGATAATGGATCGATGGACATTTTATTGCTCTGCAAAAGATAATACAAAGTTTGTAACTAGCCAGCGTACGCGCGCGATCTGAGTGCCGTCGGAGTATGAGGTGTGGCGCGGGCGGATCTCCCCCCGCCCGGCACACACCTCGCCGCGGCCGCCTGTACTGTAGTGCCGTACGACCTTGATGTCTGTCGCTCGTGTGTTTATCGATAGCTAAGCTATAGGCATATATGAGCTATACTCGATTCTGCCATATCTGTGATTGTCGAAACTGATGATGATTAAAATTACAATGTATATTTTTAACAATAATAAACTTGTTTGATTAAGATTTTCGCCTTTTCCACACAGTTTTCTTAAAGTAGAGAATAATTATATGCACGATATTTTCTATTTTATGCACCATAACTTTTAAAACAAATATCTAGCGCCAATATAATAAATAAAATGTGTTAAAATACTAACAAATACAAGCAGTTTAAACATCCACTTTTAAGGTGTCAATGAAAAATATCGAACTCCGTTCATCGTCGCTAATGGTCCCATCACTAGCGCATTCCTCAGAGCCGCACTCAGATCGCGCGCGTACTGTACATGTACGTTTAATTTACCATCTTTAGATTTCAACCTAGTTGTTCCCGTTAATCCCGATATGGGATTCTTCAACAGGAGACACAACACTCAACAGTCTTAAAAAGTATATCCTGAAAGCCTATAATATCAGGAATTTACTTTCATATTCAACGGAATGTTTATGAAATTTAATCCAGACTTATGTTTATGATTGTAGTTTTTAAATACAATTAAAAATATTACGTCACAATGTGGCAAAGAACTCAATACAGGTATAGTGTTCACTTGATAACCTTCAGTTTTATAAGAGTAACTAGATATAAGAGTAATGTATTAGTATAGTATGCTACAAGTGAGCTGTTATTTATTAACAAATTAGACAAGAGTCTGAATAGAAAATAATAATTTATTGGCCTTATAACATTAGTGATACGAGGCAAGTTACATAATACAATATATAATTATGAATTTTTAATACTCATAAGTTCATTATGTAGATAATTAATTAAATATAATAATTATATAAAAATATTTTTTTATATACTTATGGTATTAGAAATGTAATAACAGTCAAAAATATTTTCACCAGTTCGTCAATAATTAGAATTAAACGATTCAATTTACAGCCTAGAATGAAGATTCCAAAGGATACTGATTTTCAAATTCTTTTAATGAGTAAAATGGATTGATCTCGAAGAAATGTCTGAGCTTCCCTTTAAACTCATTATTTAACAATGAATGTATATATGCTAAATATACAGATATTATCGCTTTTCGCTGTAGTAAAGGTTTGATTGCATAATTTGCTCTAGCCAATTTTTAACACAATTTTTTAATATGTGGTGTATGACTGATTGTACCATCTATCGTGTAGCCTAGAAACAGGCTTTGTTTTAAATCAATTTCACGTTCCAGAATCTTTCACGGTTGATAGAAGATTACCAAACTCTTATCAGTGTTAGATTTGTCACTAATTCCGACGTGGGTGTCATCGAACTTACGTAAGTACAAACTTACGGCATCTATTTTACTAGGTAAGTTACATATATTAAAAATAAAACTGGACCTAGCACTGATTCTTGAGGTACACCTACAGAGCCCATCGAAGAATTCGTGTTCTTCACTTCACTGATACTCTTTGACGTCTATTCAACAAATATGTACGCATCATACTTAGCCCTGGTCTGTAAAACCCTTATTACTGCAACTTAACCAATAAAATCGCGTGTCTCAACAGTCGCCGCGGCCGAGTGTGCGATGAACAGAGCTCACGAGTTTTTTACGCATTTCAACACTTTGCGAATAAACAAATATATATTGTTCATTTCGTATAATGAGTAAAGTGAGAATGCTCTGTTTAGTCGCATATAACTTGCAGAAAGATACAAAATTTAACTTAGTAGGGATCCTATTATGTCCTAGTGTGTAATGTTATTACACACGTGTGTGTGTGTGTGTGTGTGTGTGTTACAGCTCGATTAATGGATATATAAAAGCTATGTAATAAGGTTATCTTAGCGAGCAAGTGTGTAGAAAATAATGCATTATTACGTGGATCTCTCGACTCGGAGCCTGGCGTCCCACTCCCGCGACGACGGATACTGCGCCGGCTCGTACCCGGACCGGTAGTACACCACGCCAACCGGACGGCCCTCGCTGCGGACATTACATATTATCTTTCAATATCATATTCTATCAGATTTTATAGATCAAACGTTTGATTGTGTCACTTGACGGTCAGTGACGACGTCACTGACACTTTAAACCTCTAAACCTCTAACACTCTAGACCTAAAATGTTTACTGGCTCAAAGACCGCTGCCTGAACACTCTATGTACCTACTGCTGTGTACCTGCCTGTATAGGCACGTACTCGAAACCTACCTACCACCACGCTGGGAATTTGATAGTGGTTTACAACCGAGGATCAAGCTTGTTGGTTCAGATCAAACCAGATTTCGTTAAATTGACAGCAGACACTCCCATCGCTGAGCCATCATCGCTTCAAAACCCTTCCATGACCAAACCATCATCGGCAAACCGAAAATGTAGGTACTCGCCATTGATCTTGATTCCGAATCCTTGCCATTCTTAGCTTGATAGCGTCTTCCAACGTGGCAGTGAACAGTTTCGCAAATACGTCTCTCTGTTTCAAACCTTTTACGAAAGAATCGCCTTCCAAATTGTCTTCTGTGCTTAGACCGTAATAGTAATGTTCTTGTACTAACATTTCAGCACTTCGATATACCGATGGTCAATATGTAAAAATATAATGAATAAGTACAATACACTCACAGCAGAAGTTGTTTCTTGGAGTTCAGGCTAGTCTCTTCATATATTTCGTTGAGAGTTTTTCTGTAGATCTGAAATTTAAATTTTTTTTAATAATAATAATAATAATAATAATATGGGACAACATTCACACAAGGTCTTCAGGTCCCAAACTAGGCAGAGCCTGTACTATGGTAACCTGATGACTGATATATATACTTAAATACATACTTAAATACATACTTATACATATACACACCCAGACACAGGTCAAACAGATATGTTCATACACACAAATGTTTGACCTGTCCGGGGATCGAACCCGGGACCAGTGGCTCAGAAGGCAGAGTGCTACCAACTGCGCCAACCGGCCAGTCGAAATTAAAGTAAAGATAATTCTAGATATAAAAGGTCAAATAAGTATTCTCACACAAAGGTCAGGATTGTAGTTTATGTATGTAAAAAATTGTAAATTTTAATAGTCGATTTCTTTGAACAAATATTTTTGGATGCGCAGGATCCCATTACATAATGTAGGTAAAAGTAACAGCCCGATATTGCAAGATAAAATAGTCCATATATTAACTAAACTAGCTGCGATTTTACCCGCATGGTGATAATGATGATGATGATGAAAAGTATCCTATGTGTTACCCCGGGACCTGAAGTATCTACATGCCAAATTTCATCTAAATCTAGCTGCGCCCCGCGGTTGTATCCGCGTGGTGATGAAAAACGGTGATGATGGTGATGATGTAAATAAGCCTATGTGTTAATCCAGGGTATAAGCTATCTCCATACCAAATTTCATCTAGATCCGTGCAGCCGTTCTGATTCAGCGTGATTGAGCAACAAACAAACATCCATCTATCCATCCATCCATCCATCGTAACTTTCACATTTATAATATTAGTGGGATAATTATCTAAATTCAGCAGCCACATAAGTAATCTATATAACACGATGCTGTGAAAATATGCAAAGGTTAGTCTAACCGTTTATTTTTCATTCATGGCAGCCATAGGACGTACACTGCTGGATGTATGCCTCCCCATATAGGGGGGATTTGCCAATACTCGCCACGCTTGGCGAGCGCAGTGTGATTTCCTATCCTCAGAAGACGCTGCTGCTTATCTTCTGGTACGTAATCCCGTAGCCGACTCTTACGGCACCCACGGGAAGCGATGGAGGAGTACTATTCTAGGCTGGTACCACCACGGCACTTGTTTATTTTTACCTACCCTCAATTCTGTGGCTCACAATCATTATATTATTAATTAAGTTTTATTCATAAGTAACTATATAGTGAAACTGTTTTTTTGACCTTGAAAAAAAAAGACACAACAATACAGAATACATAATATGAATAGTTTACATGTATAAGTAAACTATTTTGTACTTTTGGTTTGTGTTTTGGCACAGTGTATATGAAGTCATGATTGTTCTAATTGTTCGTTATGCAAATATTTCACAGTGGAGGGTGACATTGACAGCACAGCTGGCAATTATGCTATTTGTCCATTATATTTAGCTGTCACATGTTGATGTATTCAATTATTGATTCGTTCATTCGTGGAGCTTGTAATATGTAGCTTGTAATTTAAAATTTAATTTATATTACGGCAAGTATTGTATGTCAAAATAGTTTCTACCCGTCCTCAGACGTCTCATTTCAAATGATCAGAAAGATGGTATGTGACAGATTCAGCTTCAGTTTCAGCATGAATTTTACGCAGCACCAAAACCGGATACATATTCTGCGATATCGGCGGTCCTTCATACCATACACAGAGACTGTGTGTCGTATATGGGCGAGTTACGCATTGTATCAACTCGGGATCGATGTAATGCTGCCCCATTACACAATGCAATACAAGGATATACAATGCAATGTCACAGTGATAATAGGCATTTCCCAAATACTTCTCAGCTTGAAAAGAAATATTTACAAATCTGAAATAAGACCTGTGGGTCATCCGCCTAAAAATATTGCTTTCACTATTGCTTTCGAATTTTTTTCCTTCTTTTCGAACCTAAGGAAGCTTAAAAAAGTAATTATTTATTAATAAACCTATTCTAAAATTGATTTATTAACAATTAATGAAGCTTTCTTAATTTCTATGTGTATATGTATTCTACTAAACACATTGGTCATAGATTGATAATGAATTTTCCTGTTTCCTGGTTATGATATTCTACTAAGCGTATTCATTCAAGCGGCTTCATAGATCTAAAATCTAACGCAAGACAATCATGAGTCAATTTTTATTTTAGCGGAATACCAAGTTTTTTACGATAGTAAATTACGTGACATGAGCGTCTGTGATGTGAGCTGATGTATTGACAGCAGCAAGAAAAGTAAAACAAAGATCTTGAATGAATTGAGGACAGGACAAGAAGAATAATTTTAACATACAACGTGGTCATTTGAGTAATTTATCCAGACATAAGAAATTTCATACAGCATTGAAAAGACTGGTTAATACCTGTATATCAGGCCTTGTTTCAGATATTTCAAACTCATGAAACCGCTGATCACAAATGTTGTAGGAAACTTCCTCCACGACGAATAGAACAACTGCTTCTGGAACTCCAAACAAGTCGTATGCCGCCACGATCCCAGAGCAGAGTCCTGAGAGCGCGCGATTTTCAGGCATCTGAAATATAGTTAAAAATATTGAACATACCACTTGTTATATATATTAATCTCTAGAGCTAGATAGGTACATATTCCGCACTGATTCGGCTGCCAATAACTAGTTAGAAGCGGATCCTGGTAGGGTCCCGATGAAGGCTTTTAGGAGAAGTCGATCGTGATACGTGATCGACTACGCGTAAGTTTCACACTAAGCCAATATAAATATTACAAAGTCAAAATAACATTGGTGCCTTATGTATGTCAACGTGTTTTTGCAGGATTTTAGCTTACACATACTCTAGTTAAAGCATACTTACACATGCTCTAGAGTAAAAACTTTATACTTTTTACTCGGTTAACTCTCGTTTTGAAGAATCTCATATTGCCGCTACTCGGGTGAAGAGGAAGAAGCTCATCCCACATTTTGCAGGTATATGGTAAAAACTATCGGTAGAATCGCATGGTGACTCCCATGAGTCAATTAAGTGTGGATGAGCTTCTAAGCGGTGTCGGCTTGTGCGGTGGTAAAACCGTGATGCTGGAATAAGGTTGGAGAGGTCAAGAGTTCAGAACAGCCCCCGTTGTATATATGGTAGAAAACACACAGCGATCCAATGTCTCTGCGCAAATATTCGTGATATTTTGGTATTACAAGAACATATTCTTGTAGTGGGATTTATTAACTTACATGTTTGATCAAGTCGTTATGCCCAAGCTGCCGTAGGACATAGCTGAAAATATACAAGTTATATTTAGGAAAAAATACTTTTTTAAAACCAATTGTAGTCTTAAATGTAACTGAATACGAATATTATGTTATTCTATATATAAAAAGTAAATGCTACACTACATGTAAAACTTTATAAATCTAGTAAGCACAGAGTAAGCGACAGTTTTATGTATTTCTCAGTTTGATGTACAAGTATTGTTCAACCCGTGGATTTGTATAATAATGAATTTGATTTTTTCGTCGTTATTTTCTTATACACTGGCTGAAAAATACAAAGTAAATCACTGTACTAAGGTACTATTGTATTAGCAAGAAATGAATAAATTTGTTGCAGTATTCAACAGAAAGTAGGATGAATATGAAAACAAAATTATTCATGTTACCAACTTTGTCATGTTTTATATAGTAGAATTTTAAACTATCAATGGTCGTTACTACATATGTTATGTAATCAAACTAACTATAACTGTGTTAAATAAGAAAGTTATTTTACAGTCACAATACATTCCAAATTGGTTAAACAGTAAACACAAACTAGTCGGTAATATTATTTAATTTATTGTACTAGGAACAGCATTGTAGAGTTATACGAATTTAGTAAACTAATATATATAATATAATAGTTAAAATTAGCATGAACAGAATCTAACCTTTCTTATTTCAAAGAGTTTTTGTTGGTTTGAGTG
The DNA here is from genome assembly GCA_934044485.1 of Apeira syringaria. NCBI lineage: Eukaryota > Metazoa > Arthropoda > Insecta > Lepidoptera > Geometridae > Apeira > Apeira syringaria. The sequence continues at coordinate 27,739,992 of OW203655.1, forward strand.
AATCACAAACATACAAATTACAAACATCAGATAAACAATAGAGTATACTAGAGCAAATGAAATAACAAACATAACAACATAAAGCGCACAATACACTATAACACAAACTCCATGCACCCTATATGCTAAGGCATTCCGCAATCTAAGAGGAGCAGTCTAGCCTCCTAAAAGCCAATAATGTTTTACAAAATAAGCCTCGTACAATTGACTAATTTATCTATAATACCAATACAGACGCATAAGACAATTACATTTTAGTTCAAGTGTTTCGTAAGCAAATATACCAATATATAGCACGCGCTTTCAGCCGTGTCCGCGCTTGCACTGACGCGGTGCAAACTGCAAACGCGGACGCGGCCGAGAGCACGGACTCTATGAACGTGACTCAGAAGGTCACGAAACCGGTGGGGATTAAAAGTGACTCAGAAGGTCACGAAACCGGTGGGGATACCTACTCGACAAATATACGTAAGTTAAACCGTAGTTTAACAAAAGTTAAGTGAGTTAAGTTTAAGTTAAATAATTAAATTTTATCTGTGTAATGAAACATTTTCCTTCTAATACACTCACAAGTTTACAATGTACAATACTACAAATGTACTGCTGACAATGACTAAAATCCTCACAGAAAAATGTCATATTTATTACAGCAAAGTAAATTAAGATTCTCAACCGCACAATACTTAATAGTTTAGAACCGGACAATAATTAATAATTTAGAATTTATTATAGCTACTACTACACTATAAAAATATAATAAACAAGCAAGCAAAATTATGTGGTAGTACATAGATATTAAAGTTGGGATTGGTTCAATTCAAACTCAATTTTTGAAGTAGTATTGGGTTGTAGGTGAAGACGTGCTTCAGAAAACAACTGCATGCATTCGATATCGAATGAGCCAGTCATGTCCCCCAATTGCTGTCGACAATTAAACAAGACTGAATCGCTCCTTCCAATGTTGCAAATTATATTTCTAAACGGGCGCGGGGCCGTATTAAAGGGGTGATTATATACTTTAATGTTATCAACTACGAAAATTCAAATAAAAAATAAACTGCTGCTATTCCACTGTCAAATTATTTAATTTATTTAATAAGAAATTATAGATTACCTTATTTGTGGTTTTTTTTTTTATATTTTAATGTAATACGGCGATGTGTTTAAATCATCTTTCACCTGCGTGGATTATGGTTTTCCCGCTTCTTCAATTATGAAACGTAAACTTTTTTTCCGGGAGCTAGTACAAATTTCATGAAAATCCGTTCAGCAGTAGTAGCCGCCTATCAGCGATAAGGAGTAGGAAGCATGTGAACGACAGACAAACTTTCACCTTTATAAAATTAGTGTGATTTAAAACAATCAGCAAACCACGTTCAAACTATGGCATAAATACGTACCAAACAAACAAAATTGTTACGTTTACTATGCTCAATGACCCATTGTCAGTAGTCACTCATTACTGGCAACTGTGTGACAACAAAAGGAGATATGTATAGCAACTTCCTCAATCCTCATAATTGTTGCTTTGAACGGGAGAATTAAACTACGCGCCCGGGACACATCGTTAAATCATATATTATTTTTCAGATTTCGCGAATATTGTATATCATATTTTATGATCCAGACGCTTGCGATGACTTTACTGCGTCAATGACTTTACCGTTTTAGTGGGCATACATATATCATTATAACCTAGGTACCATTGCAAGGACCAAAGTTCTACCTACATTTTGTTAAGATAATATTCATTTAACGAATCTGATAAGTAGTAGCAGAACCGACAGTAAGCTTTATTCACAAGATCAGTATTAGATATGCTATTTTATACGTATTTGAAACAGATTTTGAAGACTCTCGTTCTTGTCAACTAAGACTTTTGTGACATTATTTGTGAAATTCTTCTATGCAAAAATACCTTTGCGAAAAATAAGTTTCAAATAACTTTATCCTTAGATCCATCCCTGAATTACGTTACACCTTAAGGAAGAGATCAAAGTACACTTGAGCCAGTGAAAAGTGAGATACTGTGACAAGGGGTGGAGGGAGTGGTAAGCTATGTGACATCAGTCCGCAATAGATGCCCGTCGGTAAGCGACAATGTGATCGAAGACTAAACATTCAACTTAAAACTATTGTTCGAAAAAAAGGAGAATCTATAACTGACCAAAATAGTCGTCTTCGTTAAAAGTAGTAATTCTGAGAATGAGAAAATATTTATTACATAATTAAGAGATATGCACAATGCGCGACGTCACGCAAGAGCGGAGAGGGTCTTACAAATGGGATCACTTATAACAAGGAGCAGGAATAGTTTCAAAATTGTCTAAATTTGTGTGAGGTCATTTATGGATGGCCCGTTATAACAAATAAAAAATTATAATAAATATCAATAATCTTAAGGTTCAAATTCAACTTTGATTTATTTATAGTAAGTTCACACATCAATACATCAAGCAAAATTAGATCTTAATAAAATGGAACAAAGCGCAAATAATTTTGAAAGATGTGTAACCCAGCCATACCCAGCAATTATTGGACAGACAAAAAACAACATAGTAGTGATAAAATTAGAGCACCATCTTGCGCTTTACCGACGATGCAGGCATCAGGTAACATCTCTCAAGTGATCGTGCCAAACCAAAAAGCCTTCTAATGCATTTTTTGAACTGATGCACGCCAAAAAACTTAGAAAACAAAAACTATTTTCAATATAATAAAAAAGCGTTTGACACTACAAAAGCAAATTAATTAAATATTTATAGATCCAACGACAAACAAAGGCAATAGCATTCCAAAGTGAGCATCATGCCACCAATATCCATGAAAAAGCGTTCAGAAGATGGGATAAAGAATGAATAATTTTATAACACAATAGAACACAAAGCGCTAAGTGAAATCAGTGAGGGATGAATGTTGAGCGTGCAGATAGATAGAAGGATAGCAGTCACATGAGAGATGTCGACTGAACTGAGCTGTTCAGGTGCGGAGATCTGCACTCTGGATACTAACTTTTTACATGATAACAAAACTGTTTGTGATTACGAGCTGGCGGATATTTGTCATGACCAAAATAATTATGTTATGCCTTTATGCCCACTCAGGCGAATCACTTTCTTTTCGTTTCTTGTTATATTATGTCACAATTGTAAAAAGTTTATAAATACATTTTGTAGTATCTAGTTTTTGTCGTTTACTATTAAAGAATGAAATGATCAATTTTTAGGTAATCATTTTCATGCACGATCGTATTTATACCTTCTACTACATGGTAAGAGAGAGAACTAATATAAATTTCTGTTAGACTATTGTTGCTACATGTTTCTCTATCTCTCTCTCTCTAATTAACCATTATGCAAATGATTAAATAATGTATTTACATTCTGTGTACCGTGGCGTAGAAAATCCATGTAATATGTTAATTAAAAATAAACAGCAGATTGCATTGTACAAACGATTCTACCATAATATGAAATCCATATCAGCCAGTTCGAAACTTAAAAAATAAATAAAAATTTAATATCCAGGATGCAAGTACTCCCACTTTCAGCGTGTCGGTACCGAGACATGGCGGGTAGGTGCGAAGATAGGGCTCCAAAGCTGGAGGCGACTGTGTTAAATTCCACTTGCTTAATCTTGTTCATATCTGGATGAGTCATCAGGTAATCCGAACGGAAGAGGCCGAGGCTCACATGCTGTAAAAGGCAAATATCATGAAGAAACCATGAATGACGCTTATTGCATGAACAGACAATTTCTTATATCTATTCGTACAGGAATTACTTTTTACGATACTCAAAGAATTTTCTAGTCCAGTCATTGCTGACACATCCAAGTCTTCATTTCACATCAAGTGATGGTAGATTTCACCAACAATGAAATAATTCCATAGTTGTTTCCAAATATATCGTACAGTAGGACAAGTTATTTTAAACTGCATTATAAATTGTCAATTTAACAAACAAAACTGTCGGTGGATCAGGCATGAATATTAATTTGTTTCTCATAATTAGTAATTTGGGTACACACATATTTGCAGAACATTTTCTCCTAAGCTCTGTGGCGCGCAACCTCTATGACGCATTCCTTTAACCATTGCATACTACGATAACTACCTAAACTCTACCATTTGCGATATATTCAATTTTTGAGTATTTTCAGTATTTTGAATTTTGAAAGTCCTACATGTCTAATACACTTTTATACAATACCACTTACGAGTACAGTTCATGAAGGTTAATTCAGATTCAACAAAGTTTAATTACATCACCATTACATTACAAGTGAAAGAATATTATCAAAAGACCATATTAAAACGTCTATAAATACGATAAGTGACATTTTTTTACCCATAGGTCATCTGAAAGTAGATTTTTGTAATATATAAATTTAACAAAGTATATTGAAATACGATTTGTAGCGAACTTTCTCTCTATAAACGCCCGCGAGCCTCTGAAATGACATCGATACCTCTTAATTTAATTTTTAAACTGTCACCAAACACATAGTGTGTTCAGGCAGCAGTCCTTGAGAGCCAGTGAGCATTCAAGGTCCAGTGTGATAACATCTTTGACCACATCGTCACTGACCATCAAGTGAGATAGTGGTCAAACGCTAGATCTATAAAGTATAAAAAAAAATACTAGCTCTTAATATTAAAGCAGAATTGAATTGTATTTATTACACATAGTCATTTCAAGATAATGTACAGTTAAAATAACCTAATGATTGAGACGTATTCTTAGTTACGGATAAATTCTAGTAATTGTATAATCATCTGTTAATACATAGCAAAACACATGTTGCATTTATATTTTACTTTGTAAATTTCTTAATACGGACAGTAAAAAAGTAATGTATATTACATCAACAGAGTGAAGAGCAGCAATTACATAGCTATTTAAAAAAAATGGAAGGGCGCGAGGGTGTTAACAGGCTATTATGTTAATCAATATACATTAAATAGTTATCTATCCAATGTCATATATATTTATTATATTTATATATATATATATATTTATTAACACAAAACACTTTCAATACATAATACATTACAAGAGCACATGTTTAAAGATATGTACATATGTCTGTGAGTACAATATAAAGGTCCTTTAGCAGCCGTGCTAGGGTCACCTGTGTTACGGCTGCTAAGCAATTGTTGACTAGATATATTATGTAACTAATATATTTTTTACAATCTTCTGTATATTTAGCTAATGTCTAGTAAATCTATAAGTCTTTACAAACATGACGATATAGGGTGTCAAGGAGGGGTATATTTTTAAGCTAAATAAACCATGTGTCCGCGAGCGCCCCTTGCAAGAACACGTCGTGGGCACAGAATATGTAGCGGGGTGAGGAAGCCCCGATCGGAGGAGGAGTCCGTTTTATACGTAGTATTAATAAATATTCTTTGCCATAAACTTAATATCGTAACATAATATCAGGTCTCCACAATTACATTTTAATAACAGTTTTACTACAAGAGATTATCTGACAATGGGTCCGCATTCGTTATACTTAACCTAATTGTACTTATACCACGCCAAATACTGAAAAGATAAAATAATTATCAAGTTAATTTAAAAAAATACATATTTACACTACATAATTACAATTAAACATCAAACTAAAACAGAAAAAAATACATTATAAGTTAGCGTCTATTAAAGTTCTCCTGAATTGAGACTTTGTTCGAATTATATAAGCAAGTAGCTAAGCCAACGATTACAAACAACACTATCATGCATATTAGATGGCAAACAATAAGTTACATTAAATTTAATGATAAAATTATATATTATTACTAAACAGATAACTACAACAGATTACTAAATAATGTTAGCAAATATTTATGATGTTTTTTTGTAAGAAACATATTTATTTACACTGAGAAAAAAATTTCACGGGTCAAGGTCTTCGCTTTATGCATGTGCAGTATTATTTATTTATAACATGTATACTGCTACCGTATGAATGTTGGGGAATTCAAAATAATGTAAGATCGTACCTAAACGTTCGTAGGCTACAGCAAAATTCATAAAGATCTTATTCGGCGGAGCAATTGAAACGGCGAAAATATGCTAACCTAGGTAGTGGTTACATATTTGAGCCGTTTGGGGTCGAGACATTGGGCTCGTGGGGACCTGGAGCTCATCGAATTTTCCAAAATTTATCAGAGCGTTTCATCGATGCAACGCGTGACCAAAATGCTGGCACATATTTGGCTCAACGAATCAGCATTGCAATTCAACGTGGCAATGCTGCTAGCATTCTGGGCACGCTGCCAGCCGGTAGCGGGTTAGAACATTTGAGTTAAGAGTATTGCATATATTATTTAGTTATTTGTGTTTTATTTTACTAAAGGCTAGTATTTGCCATAAATTTGCCCCATGAAAAAAAAAGATCTTTACGTTAAGTACTTATCTACGCGGATCGTTAATAAAGACGACATATACGTAACGTATACATACTCGTACTGTACTCGTATTACAAATGTCCGCGGATTTGGATGAACTGTGACCAATGCAATTGTAATATTCTAAACATATTAGAACAAGGGCTCGGCACGTAACGTTGTGACTTTAAGTACGCTGGGTACGTTTTAAACATTATACACGTATGTGGAGCAATGACCTTCTATACACAAGGGCACATTATCCACACAATGCTGACGGAACGGCAAAACTGTGCTTAAAGGCGATCTAAGCACAGTAAGCACACTTTTGGTCTCAGTCGTGGGTTGATCGCACGTCGTAAGGAGTGGGAGTAAGAAGTGTTTCATAAAAACGTGCCCAAATAATACCCTAACCAAGAAGAAAAAAAGATAGCGTGACCTACCACCGGTAAGGATATTATTTTTATCTAAGATAACACGCGAAAAATGTGTAAAATATATAATACAACTATTATTTTTCTAAAATAATATCGTATCATATTCCTTGCTCTCACACGCATCAGAAAGAGACAGGCGAAATGACGTCACAAGCACACAGACAGAAATGAAAACAATAGGGTCGCTCTCTAAAGGCCACTATTTTTTTTAACATTTCTATTACATTTTAAGAAGATTTATCCCACCAAAAACATTTTCATGTAAAATGTTACCAAGACTTTTCGACATCTATGTCGAATCCAAGGTGTCTCTCGCACTATCAAAAAGTTATCAGATCTCATGTAAAGTTTTTTAGATATCAATAAAATCTGGCGTATCTGAAGCTATGCAATTGAAACTTTGTACGTATAATACGTCCGCTATTTAAATCATTTCCCGAGAATTTTATTTATCTGGTTTAATCCAAACCCAAGTTATTAGTGTCCAGAAATAGGACAAAGCGCTTGGAGAAAAGTAGTTGATGCCCTTGCACTTCGCTTGGCTCGTCTTGGAGGGTGCACGGTAGTGATAAAGTAATTCTTTAGTTGGTAGTAAAGTAGTTCGTGTAATAATATTAGCTGTTTTGTTACTAGTATTACAAGCTAGGATAGTCACATACGAAAGTAACTGCGAACATTTGTCGGAATCTATAGATGAAACTCCAAACATTGAAATTAAGAACTAGATCAGAATTTCAGGATTTGTGGTTTACCATTTAAGTACTTAATAAAAAGTTGTACCTTGGATAAGAAAGCTAAGTCTAACGTTTTTAATAAATGAAAGTTATTCTACGGCATCTTAGTGATCAGTTTCCCGATTATTTTATGTAGGTATATAAATACATTGTTTGAAAGTGTTGGTTTCTTGTAATGGTGCTCATTTATCAAATAGCACTAACTAAAACATTCACTCATTACGAAATCTTATAAGTAGCATACAGACACTTTAAGGTCATAACATGTAGCTTCCTTTCAAAAAAGAAACAGCCAATAGCTACTCCACTGCGGTCTCTGTTCGACTTAGCTTTTAAAATCATCATACGTAGTTTCGACTGCTTATTTGTTTTACATTGCTCCTTATAGACCGAGTGCATTTAAAGGACTGTAGTGACAGCGGCAATGTATAAACACAGCAGTTAAAGCTTCAAATGGTGAAGTTAGAGGCGTGTGCTATGTTTCGGTTTTGTTCTTGCGTGGCTCGATCGATCCTTGTATATAGTAGATCATTGATGTGGAGTCTAAAATTGCGTTTGTCCGCACAGTACTTTTTTCTCAGTGTAGAACATATTTCATAACATATATTTTGAATAAAGTCTCAGAAATGCTTGATTACAATAATTACAAAAATAAATCGTTCGATTATGTCAAAAAGTTTACAATATTATGAGTAACAATAGCTATTCGTTAGATGTTTTGTTTTTTTTGTTGCTTATTTTCATCATCACCGTTTTTCATCACCACGCAGGTACAACCGCGAGGCGCCGCTAGTAACCTATATGTTCATATCCTACGTCAATGTACGCGCCTCACTCTATTAATTTAAATCGAATTTATGAAAAACTCTATCACCACCGTATAGTTAGACTTTAAGACTATAGAATAAAAATTAAAAATTGTATTTTTAACGACATTATAAAAAAACATTTTTGATATGTTCTACCATTTCCCACAGTGGCGCGGCGCTTGGTCCGGTGCGTTGACACTACTAAATTACGCGCATCGTTTCATTTTTGTTTCGATCGATTCGTTTTACTATTACCTATATCATGTTTGTATTTCAAAGAAATCATATAAATTATCCTTTATATCTGACACTAAAGGGAAACGTGTAGTGTGTAGCATGGAAGAAGGTTTTCTAAAAGGTTAGTCGGACAATCTGCCAAGAGTTGATAGTTTGATGGTGGCACAATGTTTCACGAAGAATCAGGATTTGAAAGATGAAAAAGTACCTAGTAATCTGAATAAGCATTGCCTACTCTCGGGTAGGTATTTGTTCAAACTTAAACTTAACTGAAAGTGCGTGGGTGTGTTTCATTTAGTACCTATTAAGGGCGGTGATAAAAAAATATTAGGTAGGTACCCGCAATCCACATCTCGAGGTTGTCGATAATTATTTTGTGTTTTATTAGTATAAACTAAAAGAGAATGTGAGTATAATATTTACCCATATACTGATGTAGGTACGTCCTATATAAAGTAAAGGTATTACGTAAGGATTTCATGGAGTTATCAGTTTTCTAAGTAGGCAAATACCTACCTATTATTATATGTTACTAAACCAGACATTTTTGATTAATTTTATCCAATGTCCGATTTAGATTGTCGATTCACAGGTCTTTTCTAAATAAAAATATAAATAATAGTCATCCACCTTTTCCTCATTTCTGGGTCATCAGGCACATAAAATAGAGCTTATCGGATATTTTAACTGTTGAATTGAAGCACTGAGGCACAATACAGTGCTTTTTTACATTTTTACCACAGATAACTTTATAATTCTAATGCGCCCGCGTTTTTATAAACCTTCGGCCGGAAATATGCATTTTGATCGTAAATATCTCAGCCATTTTTTTAAGATATTAAAAAAGTAAAAACACAATTTTTCGCGTAATTTTTTGTAGATTTATTTGGCATGTTAAGTAAAAAACGTTTGTCAGATCCATTTACGTCTCGGGGTTACTTGAAACGTAAATTTCTAAGAACTAAATTGTGTGTCGATCGATTCATGTGCACAAATTATTTTAATAGTGATATAGCTAATACGAGTATGTTCTAACCATCATCACTTAACATCAGGTGAGACAGTTGTCAAACGCAAACTTATAATATGTAATATATATATATATATATATATTGGACAATAAATGGTATTGAAATGTGCAAGTAAATTATAAGCCGTATAAAATAGTTTTTCGTTACATTAGCTTATGACTGCTATGTTTACAGAGGTTGTAAAAAAGCAGGGCGTCTCCGATTGCTATGTTCAATGTATTTTATTAAAAAACATCAATAATATTCCTATCATAAAAATGTATGTCTATATCGAAATCTTTTTGTGAAATTGAAGACATTTTGTACCGCTGCTACAGTATTCAAGTTCTTCTCTACATCTTCCGCTATCAATGATTACATATCTTATTATACATTCCAAAGATCATATTTGTATCTTACATTTCTAATCTAAAGGTCCTTTTGACATAATCGATCGAAATTACATACTAACTATTGATAAAATACCCGAATAAATAGTTTGTGGAACGCGCACTTTGTCATGCATCCATCATATATTATGTAATAATCATCAAATGTTGTTTTTCCTCAAACTGTTATGTGTTAGCCATTTCTGTGGCTAGAAGTCAAGAAATTTCGAAATAAATTATACGAGTAAGTTTATTCATGTTAAAGTTGGTGTGATAAGTATGGTAAGAAATTTGATTGATAAGAAATAGAAGAATATTTCGGGTTCCAGAATTAGAATTTTTAGTAAGTTTAACGAATTCTATTCACTTGATTGGGATATAAATCATACAAAAATCTTTTGTTTTCAATGCTAACATATTTTACTATACATAACTAATAAGCGATAATAATATCGTTTATGATGTTGCAACTCGAATGATCTGAATAATTAGACTAATGAAATACTGCTTATACTCAAATGTATGCATATAAACCGATTATATTAGAGATCGAAGTAGTCTAAATCAGGAAGCGATCTTGTTGAATGACAACTTTGTTCAATAACTTAATGCGTGTTCCACAGCTTTCATGCCAAAACTACGATAGCTTACATGGAAAACGGGCTGTCCGGTCTAGTGTCATCCGTGAGGTCCCAATGGCAGCATTCGCGCTTTCAACGAATCAAATTAAGACGAAAGCTAACGTAACGACGCCACAGGCGAAGTCCTTAGTCCCAACCCTTATGTTGGCTCAGTACCGGAGCACAAATAACTATCAAAATCGTAGAGCAGCCGTATATTAGCGTAAAACAAATGATTAACTCTTAGTACTGACTAACTGAAATGTATCTACTACAGGAGTGCTACGTTCAGCGATATAAGAGCAGATGATAGTAGCATTTTTCAATGGTTTAGGTATCGAATGCCAATATGAAAATCCTGTGACAAGTTATTCGTACTGTTTGGGAACCAACATGCCATAGGCTTTTTTCGCGATATTAGGATTACTCGGAGCACATACACTTACAGACAGCTCGTTTCTCCATGGAAGCATACTACCTCTGAATCTCCCTGGACACAGGTCCGAGATGGCCGAATCCAGACGCGATGCTGTTGATCTCCACTTGTTTCCAGGAGCAGTACGGCGCATGCTTAGCGCACTGGTTCTCCGTGTGTGGACACCGCGAATCCAGCATCAGATCGGACCGCAGCATGCCTAACGATACCGGCTATGCGACAGATATAATGGCGTCAACTACAGGAAACGCTTCTACCTTCTACAAAATATTTATCAGCTATATAACACTTTGATTCCTACGCTGCTGCGCCCACTATGTGAACTGGTCAATAATTTTGACTTTCTTAAACCATTACTAATTAAGTACGATGTAAAAACTAGTTTACCGTCACTGAAGTCTTAAGTCCGATTGCATAATACATATTTATTAGTATTAATACTAATTTAGAATTTGAGACTGTCATTCTGAGAAACGCACATTTATGCTAAACAAACTATATAATATAAAACTGTGACTGTTCATATTATACAAGTATTATGTAATACATTTTACCTCAATATTAAAAGTAAATATCACGTGCCAAATCTAATATTAAGTAACTACGCGGTCTTAGATGGATCACAACTGCCTAAGAGACCTCAAAATGTTGGCAAAAATTTCGCTCTATTGAAGGTGAATATTGGTCCATATTTTTCTGAATTCTGTTAAGTATTCATTGAGATTTGTTGCCAATACGTACAAATACTGCAGGGAAATGAAACCTCTTTTTTCCTTTATAAAGATTCATGAGTGTGTTACGGTAAAATTATGGCAGCTAATTTAAGAACATAGATAATGGTTTTATGCAGATATTTCCATGAAATGCGTTGCAGATTAATATACATAATTACATGATATACATATACAATATTTGGTCCGGAATAAAATATAGTAAATGTACAAGTATCAGATTGTCTACTAATCAATGACCGCTCCATGCATTTATTTACTTAAGTTTATTATTACATTATTTTGTCTATTTGATCAAATATATCAAACAATTACTTCTGTTCTTTTTGTCTTAACGCACACTAGGTGGGGTCGGCACAACATATTTTCCTCTTCCATTCTCTTTTATCATTAGTTGTTTCAGTGCTCACTCACCTTTTATAAACATGTATCATTCTTCACACAGTCCATCTATGCCTTCTTTGGCCGTCCTCTATCTCTATATGCTTCCATATTCATGTTAGGGAGTGTCCAGACAGCGCATTTGTAGTTTGGGTGACCGAACATGAAATGCGCGCAATAGTCAGGTCTGTACACAGCACAAAGTACTCTTTTTGTAATATGTAATAAATCTCTCCTCATGACATGCCCATACAAGGCCAAATATTTCCCTTTCAACTTATCATTCACTGGTGCTACTTTCAAGCTTCTTCTGATATACTCATATTTTATCCATTCTAGTCACACATCCATCTCAACATTCGCATATCTGCCAAATGCACTTTTCTTTTATCCAACTTTTTTGCTACTCAACATTCATACATAACGACAGGTTTCACTATGGTCTTATAATTTTTTCTCTTGACTTTTAAGGGCATTCGTGGATTGCATATGGTCTCTGAGACCTGCCTCCATTTCATTCTACCTGCATTTATCCTGTTCCTTGCGTCGCGTTCAATATTTCCGTAGTTTTGACGGTAATACAGCAATACGAATTTGCCGTTCGGTCAAGGAACCGAGATACCTAAAATCGAACCAGACTGGTAAGGATACCATTTAAGGCTACATGGGGAAATTGAATAATCCACCGAAGTCGAAAGACAGATGTTCGATTTTGCTTCTAGTGATCTTCAATCCAGCTCTCTCCAATTATTCTCGCCATTTTTCCAGACTGTTCTGGACCTCGGTTGCATCTTCTCTAACAAAGACAATATCGTTGGCGAACAGCATACACTAGGGTGCCTCATCCTGCATGTCTAAGTCAGTGCATCCATAACAAGGAGCATAAAGAGGAATAGGTAAGAGCTTAAAGCCGATCCCTGGAGTAAGCCTATAGCCACATTGAACTATTCGGTCACGCCAGCTTAGGACCGCACGTGCATACTAGCATTGCTGTACATGGCCGACTTTATATAGCCTATTTTATATTAATGTAAATTATGTAACATTGCTAGACAAGACACGACAGTATTGTATTATTGCCACCTAGCGGAACAGACCATATTGATATAATATATAAAAATGGCAGTGATTATATATATAACAACTCAAATTAATATGTATGAAAAAATGTGAAAAAAATTTCTGTAATATATGGACGTTAGTAAAAATAATTATTAGTTTTTTAATTTAAAATCATGATAATCAAATTTTAAAAGTTTCTAATAAAATAGTAATAATACCTGGGAGATGCCTTCTTCACGAACTTTAATCCATATACTGTACAGGCTGGCAGTGAATTCGTCCACTTGGAGTGCATTCTGGAGTGTCATCTCCAAAAACTCCTCATCATGAGCCACCTAAGAATCAATGCTTTTAATCAGTGTTTCTCAAAATGAGCGATAACGCCCTTTGTGGACGCTCAAGGCCTAAAGGGGCCCCTGCTAGGCCGGTAAGAGGCCCAGAAAATACAGGACACTATAATTAAATTAATAAAAGTAATAAGCGTTGGTGATCGCTTACCATCAGGCAGCTCGTCTGCTTGTTAGCAACCAATCACATTTAAAAAACCATGTCATTGTAGTTTTTAACATTATAGGTAAATTTGAGGGGTAGCATTCCCAAAACTATACTCCGATATGTGAAGAAGTTAGGATAGCTGAAATCAAAGCCAGGGGAAATCCATCATACACCCCAAGTAGGACTTCAGTGCAAGACTAATCATTCCCAACAAGAATATATAATCATAGATTAAAATATGATGTTAAATTTAAAATTCTACAGATTGGCCCTATTTTTGTTAATCACATGAACAAGCTAAAATTTAAGTAATATTCTTCAAATTGAAATAGCTCATATTATATTTACGCTAAAATTCCAATTCGTATAGCTCCATACACCACTCTCACTAATATTAGACGAGTTTTATTCCAATTTTGGCAAATTGCAGGTAGTTTTATTTGGCACCAAATAAGTGGCGACTTAATTTCGCTAGAACTACTCGCAAATTTAGTAAATACATTTAATTTTACTGATCTTATTGGTAAGTTTTATACTAATTTAGACTTGATTGTAACAGTATAAGAGCTGATTTCGTTTTCCTACATTTTAGTTTAGTTCAGTTGATTATGCAAAACACTACCACTTACAACAATATCTCTTATGTTAGATTTTTTTATTATATTCTAGGTCGTTTTAGTGGCTACTGGATTACATAATGGCTTATTTTACATTAAAGTGCAATTAAATTTGGAATCAATTGCTTTAAATTGCTAAATATGAGCAAAGATAAAGCTTAGAGTGATATAAATACCTTATGCATAAGTTCATTTAAAACTGGCTGCAGCTCCACAGCTTTTTCGAATTCTGATTTAGGAAAAGGTGAAGGCAGCAGGACAAATGGTGCGATCTAAAACAATCGTTTATTTAGAGTTTATTATAGGTTTTCTAGCTGCTCACCGCAGTTTCACCCCCATGGTGATGAAGGTGATGTGTCAGCTACCTCCATACCAAATGTCATCTAAATTGATCCAGCAGTTTCTACATAAAGGCATAAACATCAAACTCAAATTCACATTAAATTGATAATGTTAGTAAGGATGAAACTGGAATAGAGATTAAAAATCATATAATGCCACACCTAATTATAGTTAATTTCTTATTTCATTAACATAATAAAAAGCAACTGCAATGCACATAAGCAGCAAGCCCCAATTTACATTTACGTGAATAGTGTTTTATTTTGATTTCATACAAAAAAGTTACTATGAATATGAACCAACATCAGACATATTTCTTAGACAGAAATATTTTCCTCATTCAGTTTACTTCTGTAATACTTTAGTCCATTTAAATACTCACAATTTGAGTTAAAAATTACTTGTGCTAACTTATTACAGGAAGCAAATTTTGACATGTATCAAGTGGTGAGATTGTATCAAATATTCCAGACATACAGATTAAAATAAACTCTCTATTATTCATCATTAGACAAGGGCTACACTGCTCAAAATGTTGATTTGGAGCGAAGAATTTCCCAGTATATAAATATCGTAACTATAAATTTTTAAAACATAATATTACATATACAGTCATATACAGATAATATTACAGTTTTAAAATGCAGGTACATAGAGCTTGAGGCGGTACAGGTTGGGGGGGGGGGGCCATTGGGGCAGAGTGCAGCGCATGCCAATTTGTCGCTCTTTCAAGAGAAACCTCTAATGAAAACATGTTTGTATTGTCCAATAATAAAAAAGCTGTAAACATTGTATATAAAGACATTCTGTAGTATATTTAGTATCATCATTTCACCCGTGTGAAGCCGGGGCGGGTCTCTAGCCCAATATAAGTATTTAAATATATATATGTTACTATTATATATATATACTAGCTGACCCGGCCACGCGTTGCTGTGGCTAAAGTTTTTGTTATATTACATTATATAGTAAACAATCTAAGAGGAACAATAAGAGAACATCAGTCACGGAGTCCACTATGCTTTTTCACACAGATGGTATTTGTAAAAAAATATGGTGATCTCCTTATTTGACTTTCTACTACTATAACCCTTTAGTACAATTAAATTATTTACGAACAAAGAAAAAAATGTTGATGTTGGTATACAAATTCACTGGATTGAGATTTGAAGGGGAAGTAACTTGAACACAATTAATTAAAATGTTCTTACACTTGATATTAAGCAGAAATCAGTAGGTACAAAATAAAAATTTATCAGATTTTTTATTTTCATTTAATTTTATAACAAATATAAATATATTACAGTATAATACAGTAAATAACATGTGACGCTTAAACTCATGAATGAGGTAGGCAAGGCAGACAGTCTTAAACTTTTAAACATTAATATCTATTTTTTTGAATTATAAATACATTCAATTTCAATTAAATTTAACACCAATCGGTGCACAATGTTTTTGGTTAACCTGTCTTTAGCTAACACAAATAGATCCGACGGTTTCTCAACACGTGAACACGCAACATATAGTTGCCCATGAGAAAAACATGGATTTTCCAAATCTAAACCACAAATGGACATTGTTTGACCTTGAGATTTATTTATAGACATGGCGAAAGCTAAACAAATTGGAAACTGTAGCCTTTTGAAGGGTATGGTAGAATCTGATGGTATCATCGGAATACGTGGCAGCAGGACCACTTTTCCTTTAAACTTCCCAGCCATAATGGTTGCTTCAAGAATGTTTCCGGTGATCTTTTTGATGACCAAACGCGTACCGTTACATAATTGAGGTGGATTCAAATTACGGAGGAGAATAATAGGGGAACCAATCTTTCATCGAAGATTATGTGGTGGCATTCCAGGGATATCTAATGGATTTAAAAATTCAATCAGAAAATTTACACTTTCATTTTCATCAACAACAGTATCGATTGTCTTATATGAATTCAATTTACACTTCAGTCTAAGTAACACGTGGCCGGCTATGCTAACACCAAAAATTTAAAAAGTGGAAATAATTGAATTATACGGTATTTCGTTCACTACAAAATAAATATAATTAATTTTATAGCGTCAACAACACGTGGTAATTATGCTCTTAAAATGTAGCTTATATGACACGTTCGTAGATTTACCATAGCAGCGCCATCTATTGATTACTTACTCAACCCAGTCGAAAGGTATCAACATCTGTTAGAATCATTTGGAGTTAACAGATAATTGTGACTGTCAAATAATAACAGACAAATAATTAGCAATAAATTAAAATTGCGACTATAATTTGAGATTTAAACTATCCTATCTTTCAAGTTGGATCGAACTGCACATGGTGTGCGAATTTTATTATAATCGGTTAAGTGGTTTAGGAATCCATTGAGGACAAACATTGTGACACGAGATTTATATATATTAGAAGAAGATATATTTCATTACTTATTTTGGACTAGCAACATATCTAATATATATAAATCTCGTGTCACAATCAAATCAAGTCAAAGAACATATCGCAGCTTTTAAAAATCGCCAGGTGAATAAATCGGCTATCACTGAGCATTTAATTGACTCTGGATCCAATCATTGGACATAACTACACAACCCTAAAATCCTCTCCATGGACCGTCATTAATTTTCTAGAATCGTACGTGAAGCGGTTGAAATAAGAAAACGTAAAAATTTCAATCCAGAGGATGGTTTCAGGCAGTCTACATCTTAGAACTATTTCGAATTCATAAATGTTCGCGTCGCGACGGTTTTCACCCTGAGAAAACTGAAGATACTGTCAGTGTTGTGTTCGAGACTACGCGCTCTCACCGACCCGCGTTTCTCCAGTCTTCTCGTGACCACGACCAATGCAACTTGGTCGAAACTTCGAGGTAAATAAATTACTAAATGTTTCTCGCGACCAAGTCCCGTTTCATTTATTAACAATTTTAAATAAATACATAATTACAGAGGTCAAACGCAAGCTTATAATAATAAAACAAAAAATATAATTGTTTTTATTGGCTTTTTGCGCATATGCAATTGTAAGTGTGCAAAAGCGCTAATGAATACTTAAAACCAACAGCCACAGTTTTCACCAGCTTGTAGATTCCTAACATAAATTTATGCAAATACCAACCTGAATAGAATCTTTTGTGAAATGTTTTTTATCCCTCATACCAACTCCGTGCATCAAAGCCCAATCTTTAGCCTTTTCGATTACGGTAACTAGAATCTTAGGTTCCAAGGGTAAAGGTAAACATGTAGCCAAACGCGCTTGAGACATTTTAGGAGAACTGTAGAAATTAAATACAAAACATAAATTTGACAAAATAAAAAACAATAAATAGTAGTGGTGGAATGAAAAAAAACAAAATACTCCTCTCCTCTTCCGCCAGAGCTAGGAGTGCACCATATAAATCGATATTTCATAAAGTATATTTTCGCGATCTATCGCATCGATCCGATATAATCGAATCATCTAGTATCGATATATTTAATCCGATATATCGTATAGGTATTGTGAGAAATTAAAAGCACATTCAATTCGTATTTTATTGCGATCGTCCAAGCCTTGTGGCGTCCTCATTTTAAGGGCATTTTCATGTTAAAGCTAATGGAGTGAAATTACTTATCACAGTTACAGTTAGCAAAACATAGTTAGAGTTTTATTTTATGTTATACTTACAATTGATTACTATGTTTATCTATCATATTTATAGCAAATAAACTTATATACATTCATTTATTCAAAAAGAGGGGCGATCTCATACACTCAATGCCAACACTTTAAGTGACAAGAAATGTTTCAGGGCTCCATTTAACGAAAAGCCATTAGAATTGTGGGTTGATTACAAAGTAAAATTTCCAAAGTGATATAATGTAAAACGAAATAGCATTTAAATATTTAACTATGGTAGCAAATAATAAACTGCTTCGCTGTTGAGTTAAAACCTGTGCGGTTTTGACTCAGTAGCGAAGCAGGTTGCAAGCCAAAAGGGTAAATAACATGTTGTTTTTACAATGTCTAACCAAAAATATTGCGATTTGTTAATCAATAAAATTGATTTGTATTCCAACCCTACCCATTTTTATTCATATTATCCTGATCCCTAACATTAATAATATAGATTGCTATAAATTACTTACATGTATCGAAATACAAATATATTGATATATCGAAAACATCGATATATTCGTAGGATATGTCGCAAAGTATCGGTATACCATTACTTATTATATCGAAAAAAATATCGATATTTTCATTTACATGAACATCCCTAGCCAGAGCAAGACCGGTAATCACCGCCAAAAATTTTACGACCGTACAACAAGCACGCGATTATAGTCCGTGTACAATCCATTTCTCGAAGTTTATCGCCCCTCACCCTCGTTCCGGTATATCCCCTCTCCTTCAAATAGTAATTTATCTCTTTGTCATCACTATTTAGCTTGTGGTATGACAATGATATTATTTGTGTGGTATTCATTTTGACATAAACATAAAAACAAATCAATTTATATTGTAAAAAAATTGAGTTTTAGTAAGAACGAGAGATTATAATATATACGGATTTTCGAACTAATGCTGTTATCTGAATTAGATTCTACGTTAGCTTTAGTGTTTTTTAAATGGGAGGTAATGTGTTTGGTGTGATTGTGGCAGAACTGGTAGACAAAGAGATTAGAATACTCTGGTAGAATAATTATTTGAAGATCGGGAAGAACCTGTATGACTCAAATTCAACAACTCCTCCAGCACAAAGTCCTCGACCGCGTCATTATTTGCATTAGGGTTAAAACCGGTGGTGCCAAAGTGCTGGTAGTGTGTGTATGAATGTTTTTGTCTACATTATTTAACTGCATACGGCTTTTGCTACATTTATTATGTAACATATGAACTTGCACATCGTTAAGGCAGGCTGCTCTCAGGACACGTTCCACCTAAGTACTAGTTTAATCTATGATGATGCATAGTTGGTGTACCTAATTAAGTTAATTGTAGTTTGTGACTATGATTATAACAAACATGTTTCTAATAAAAACTCAGAGCGTGACCGATCACGTCAACCTGTCAGAGCAAATTATGCTCGACGAGACCATAATCTTTCTACCTCTAGAATCGATCAAATCTTGGTCAGCTGTCAAAAGTGGCATATGCAGTAGTAACTATCATGTGATCCATGAACAATGTAAGTGACTTCTTCTCCTTCTTCTGCAACATGCTATGAAGTAGCCGTTTATGAGACATCGATCAAATGTTGGTCGATCAATATTTGGCCGACGAAGCTCGGCAGCCCTTCATAGATTCGGCAGGGCTGCCATGTACAGACCGTTTATCAGACGAATGGAAACAACGAAATTCAAATTAAGACTGTCTATCATAATGGAAGTGTTATAAATAGGTATCTTCATATAATTGAAAGAACTATAGATAGATAATACACAGATAGACGCATAGAAAGAGCGTCATATAGTTGAAACTACTACTGTTGGGCTACTTCACCTGGCTCGATATTCACTCTGACCTGAAAAAACAGTAAAATGATTCTTCCGCTGTTGGCCTAGAGAGTACCTATTTCATTTATGTGAATACTGCAGCTACTATAATAACATTTGAGTAATCCAATAGGTATTGGTAGGCTATAGATAACTCAAATGCTCTAGCCTGCTACTGGCTGGCAGCCAAAGATATTAAATGTTTATATGAGGTAGAGATCGCACAAGCGCGCGGAAACTGAGGCGGCAAAATTATGTCAATTGTGGTAATTTTCATTACGACGCGTATTTCAAGCGCAAGTCTAAACATATAGCTATCTTTTCTATATTATTTGTACCGTATTATCTGTCGCAGTAAGCATGTGTATGTCGTAATGGGACAAAATCTGAGCACCGCGCAGTATGAATATACCTACGTCATCTTTAGTATAAAATCATTGCTGGCAGCGTGTTAAGAATGCTAGCAGCATTGCCACGTTGAATTGCTATAGGTATAGGTTTCGCTCTCTAATCAGTGGAAAATACAAGAAATGCAATATCGAAAACATATACGATGACAGATAACAAAATTAAAAAAAATAGTTGTTAAGGGCAACTACAGCCATAAATAGTGAGATACGAAGAGATAATAATATGTACATTATAGCCTCTTTACACAAATATACGCCAGCATTTTAGTCGCGCGTCGCATCGATCAAACACTCTGATAAGTTTTGAAAAATCCGATGAGCTCCCGGTCCCTACGGGACCAATGTCTCAACCCCAAATGGTTCAAATATGTAAACATTACATAGGTTAGTATATTTTGACCGTTCCAATTGCTCCGCTGAATAAGACGCGGCGCCAGCCCTAACATGTGTCTCAGGAAGATGTGACGGCGCCAAAGTGTCGACGCTAGTAGCGTCCCACACTAAAGGCAGCCCTTACTTCCATGGAACTAGAATCTGATGCACATTGATTATGATATGTGTAATCAGTCAACTTTGGTGACTCACAATATGTGTGGTCCGTTCCTGAAATACATTAAAAAAATGAAATACCTTTCAAATTTTTGTGATATATAATAAAGTATAGGTATGTGATACTTCACAAAGTAACCTTGGTTTTTGCGAAAGGTATCAATGGTAATCCTAACCTGATTTCGCCTTCGGTAATCAAAGTAGGGCAATTTTTTATTATAAATCATTTTCTCTCCCTGCAGCAAATCAGGTTCGAAGTAACGTGTACAAATTAACCTCTTCAATGGCTGATTCTCAGTTAACTTTAGTATTTGTGGATAGTGCGGAGCAATACGCTTTATTCACTCCTTGCGCAATGTTTTATTTCGCGGAAACACGAATAATTTTGCTTCATGTTTTCTAGATTCACAGCTAGGCAAACAACACTTTTTAAAAGGCATGATTTAGTGTTTACTCAGCCAAGTCGACAGGACAATACGCAGTCTAAGTCCGGGATGAATAGCCAAAGTCGATATGAAGATGGAAGGTCCGAGAAATCCAATATGCAAAGCCAAGGTATAATTTAAGAAATCCGGAAAAATCACCATGAAAAACAGTCCAACAATGATCGTGGTATCAGATAACGTATCCGAAGAAAAAACTAAACATCGTTTGACATGGCAAGATAATTGACATTGACTGAAGAAAAGTAGGTTGTGTTTCATGTGCATTTCGGAATGATCTAACGCTATCTGTGCCATAGAAGTAATCGTACACAGTACATATTATTTCTATGATCTGTGCTCAAAGCGCTTAAAGCTCAATATGAAACGCACCCGTGGATGTTCCTCCGGTGAAGCTGTAAATGCCGGTAGAGGCGAACAGAAAGAAAAAAAGTTAGAAAAAAAAAAAAAGCACTCGTGGATAGTTCAAGATGGCGACCGATGAAGAGTTACACGGCCCTTTTTTTTCACTAATCAAGAATATGGGTTTATGAGATGAGCTCTCACAGCCGACTGCCTTAGACCTATTTAATTTGTGTGGGCGAGAATATAGTGTGCGCAGTACTGTATTTAGTTTGTGCTATATTTTTCGCTCTCTGATCAGTGGCTATAGTTTGTGGGTGGTCCTGCCTGATTCAGATTGTGAACTTAATTCCATTCTTCTGTTTTTGATTGTCGTGTCCGTTGTTGTTTCTTTTGCCTTTCATTGAACATAAATTCAATTTGTTGGTTTGAGCAATGATGTCTTAAAAATATAATATCATTGGGTTTATATCAATACTAGCGTGGAGTAAAACACCTTTGCGAAAATTACCTAGGCGATACCATACCTTATTGTCTTCCGTTGTTGTTCCGGCTAAGATGTCAACGCCGTTACGTGGAATTTTTTAATTTGAACCAGGCCCGTTTTGTATTGGTCAGTTTGGTCTGGATCGTGTTTGTTTGTTGTTTCAATTTTTGATTATTCTGTTTCGGTGTAGTCATTCCCACGGGTTTTGTTGATATCATAAATTTCACGTCGTTCCTATGTACATTTGGGTGTAAATTGGCTGGTTGTGTCTTATTTTGTAAAATATCTACATTTGCAGTACTATTGCGTTTCGAGACATTGTTAGTACTTCGAGGTTATGTTAGAGAAAGTCTGATTTAATATTGGATGTTTAGCATCTATCGTAAGATTCCAGGATCACCAAGATGATAATTGATAAAAATTTGTTAAGAGTATACAATAGACGTCTGACTAAACAACTGAGTATTAATTTAGAGGGAACAATTAACTTATCAGGCTTACTACGCAATTTGTGATATCATTGTTATTTGTATTACCTGCCATAGTTCTAAACACTTTCCAAGAGTAAAGAGCCATAGTAAATATCTAACTAAAATGAAGATAGTAAAAAAACATTTTATATTAATATTGAGTGTTCCCTATCCTTGCCCAAATGACTGCTTCCATTCGATTTTTTATTGACTTGACTAATGTTTTTAAGAAATCTTGTGGTATTGCCTCCCACTCCTGTTGCAGCTTCTGTAGACTCATTAGAGCAGTATCTCTGGCTCGAACTCTGCTTTTAAGCTCATCTCATAAATATTCGATGGGATTGAGGTCCGGGGCTTAAGCTGGCAATTCCATAACAGGCACATTCACCTCTTGAAGGTGACTCATTATCTTACATTTATTAATACTTAATTTAAAGAAATGGAACTTCTTATAATATAGGTTACATGGAAATTGCTAGGAGGGTCATAAGCACCCAACTTAGGGTATCTTTTGTTACTCAAGTGAGTAAGCTGTTTTCTACATCCAGGCTGTTTTTGTTCAGTCCATTGATAATCTGTATTATAGTTTCAACTATAAATTATATTGAATAAGAAAAAAAGGTGCTTCTACATACCAATAAATACCTAGCCCTGCTGTAAATTCTGCTGCAAATGAAAATGCAATTTATTTATGAAGGAATGTAATATTACTAAAACATATATATGCACATATTTATTGAAGTCTCATAAAAAAATAGTGTACTTGAGATGGCCACTTTTGGCTTATACTCGTATATAGGCCTTTAATCTGTGACCACGAATCTATGGATGTATCCATGTCTGTTTCCATGGGAAATTTTATAACTGCTTGCTCCTGAGATTTTTTAAGAGATTTAATGTCGCCGTGTCGTTTTTTGTTACTGATTATTAGCTTGCGCTTGACAACTGTCTCACCTGATGTTAAGTGAAGTGTAAAGCAGGTCATGTTCTCTAAAATTGACCATAATTTGTAGTCTTAAGGGTTGAGGTCTGGGATAGATGAGGGCTAGTCTTCAGCTCCTTTAAAATCTGGAATGTTGGTTTCAAGAGGGGCTTGGGTAGTTCGTGCCTTGAACCAAGGGCATGGTCCTGCTGAAAAGTCCATGGTACATTTTTTAAGTGTTGATTGCTGAGAGGTTTCACAACACATACCAAGACTGTCTCTTAATACACTTTGGCTGAAGTTTACACTCCTTTATCCTATATCCTTTTGATATTTCTCTGCCTTTCAACTGCATATCGCGACAATAGGCGTTTTGATCAATCCACTGTCTTTAATTTTAAAGATTGATTTAGATTTTTGATTGATCATCAAAATCAACAATTTAACAGTGGATGCAATTAAACCACTTATAGGTGACAATAGCGGATAAATCAAATTTTAGAAAAGTTTGTGTCATGCTTAGACTGGATGTTTTGTATAGATCATATTTCTCAATGTGTTGATCATGAAAGATGAATTTGCTCCTATAGTGGTGGCTCAATTTATTAGACTTTAGAGCCACAGGGAAATAAAATGTGATTTTGTAGTTTACAATGAATTATAGAAACATTGTTAATGTTTTTTAATGCCATAATTTTTTATTTATTAAATAGGCCATTATATACTTAAATACCAGAAAAATGTAAAAACGAAAAAACTACTTATTAAAAACTAACAAAAAATATTTCAAAAATCCATAAATGAATATTTGGTGATACCACCTTTTGTACGGCTTCAATGCTTTTGCGCATGCTCTCAATGCTTTAGGCAATTTTCTTTTATGGATTCCACCCTGTGTCTTCTATCAAGAAGTATTATCGCTCGATTAGTTGGCGTTTGGTAGTGATGTGTTCCAAGTTAATTTCACGCTTCATGAGCTCACAGGTTCTCAATAGGGTAAGGTTTGGGGAATTACCAGGTCAGTTCAGATCCTTCACTTTTTTAGAAGAAATTTGAAAGGATATTTGTCACCTATTACGCCTAATGGCATAGCAGAGTTGTGCATAAAAGTGAAATCATCATTTGGAAACCTTTCCTGGACCTGTGGCAGCATATTGGTTTGATAGATTCTTAATAGATTTGTCTTGACGCGCATGGTCCCCTCTACAATGATCATAGACCATACCATTATGCTGAGAGGATGCTTCACTCGCTGAACAATGCAGTCCTTGTTAAATTTTTCATAAGGCCTTCTTCTGTCAAGTTCTGTTTTGGATGTAGTCAAACAAGGGATCCACCCGACACAGAGTTAATTTTAAGATATTCAAGTTGTAAGTTCAGATCGTATTTCGTCTTTGATTTTTCACTTCACTTTCTGGGGTTTGTTTTATTTAAAGCATAAACAAATTCATTTTGTGATGTTACTTCTTCAAATAGATCCGACGTTTGCGGTGACGAGTAACAAGGGCACTTTATCCGATACCATTTTTTTAAACTTTTACATGGTCCTGACGGGATATATATATAGACTAACACAATTTGCCTATCCCATGCGAGGCCACCACTAATATAGCAGCACTTCTTTGACGGAGTGTGACTTTTTCTTCTGGGGGTACCTAGTCACGTGTTCATGAGTCAAAACTACGCACTTTGGACGAACTAAACATTGCGATAAGAGAGAACATCGCATCAATTGATGAACCATTATTGTAGCGAGTTCACGATAACTTAATGGATCGGCTTGCTACGTGCTATGAACAAGATGGACACCTATGCGCGATGTAATTTTTAAAACTTGAAATTGCAGATATTTCCCAACCAGAATGTGTAAATAAAATTATTGTACTCCTAAAATATCATTCCCGTGACCCACCCTTTAAATTCTGATATTGTGTACTTTAACAATTATAAAGCATTGTTTTGGGACACATTGTATAACTTCAAACCAGCTGATAATTATTATATAAGAGTATGCAAAACTATGTGTTTGAACACATTGGCAATAGGACGAATGACAGAGCCTGGAAAGATTAACTGAAACATTATTGCACTCTTAATCAACTTAGTTACTAAAGATAGAGCAGACCTTTATGAAAACAGGCATATATCAACTAACGAATTCTTCGGCCTTTAACCGACAATGGGGTCACATTATTGTTAAGCCTCATATTCAAGACAATATCGACAACCTGATTAGGAAACAAAAATGGATTTTTAAAAGTTTTACGTGTCTGACTCGTTTAAATCACATGCCACAAAACCGCTATCAGGAACTTCTTTGAGGTTATGGCATCTACAAATATTTAACTGTTTCGTCGATCCAAACGTGACATGATGCGCCAAGTAAAGATATGAGTCGATTGTGGGTACGGATGTTCAGAACAACAAGTTCAGCAAAAAATAATCCGCAGCAGGGATCCATCCGAACGTCGAGAACTGATGACAACATAGAACTTGTCAGAAACAGTTTACGTGATAACCTGCGACAGTCTGTACGTAAGAAAGCGGCTGCGTTAGGGCTCCCAAAAACAATCGTGCACGAAATATTGAAAAAGGACCTTAAACTTCACACTTTTAAAATGCAAGTCCCTGCTGCCAGTCGACACACCTTACCACCAACGCAATTGCAACTTACCTACGACCCTAAGTACCTCCTAAATACATTTCTGTCGCTTCTCACGCATCTTTTCTTTCTTCCTTACTTTAAGTAAGTGTAACCCACTTCCCGAGGGCTTCTCCCGAGGGAATTGCAACATGCCCGACGTGACGGTCAACATTTAGACGAAACAATACCCGCACTTCTTTTCTTAGTTAAAGTCATTGAAATGTAAATATATATATTGTAGTTTATTATTATTTAGTTATAAAATCCTAATTCTGCCACCGGACACCCTGTACATTAAGCGACTATATTGTACTGAATATGGGCTACGCCGAATTAGTGAAGCTACGAGTGCTAATTTAATAAAAATATGGGTAACGCGTTTTGAAGAGACTGGTTCAACGTTTAAACCACAAGCAAAGGGTCGTCCAAGAATATCTAGGACCGAAGACAATATTGAGAGAGTTATGCAGTCTGTACGAGGAGATCCACAAATGTCTACTCGTAAGAGATCGTCTGTCTTACACTTATCGTGACGAAGTTTGTAACGAATTCTAACCTTGGATCTTAAACTGCATATAAAACAAGAATTCAAAGAGTCTGACTTCAGAGCAAGGCTCACATTTGCTAATGAAATGCTTAATCGATTTTCTAATTTTGACAATATCCTTCTCTGATGAGGCCCATTTCCATACCAACGGGTTCGTAAACCGTCAAAATTGTCGTTACTGGAACAGTGAGAATCCCAAACACCAGAAACCACTGCATAGTCCTAAAGTGACAGTATGGGCAGCAATCTCTGGCAGAGGAATAATTGGTCCATTTTTATTTGAAAATGTGCGGGGGCTGAAGTGAAAACGTCATTGTTAATATCGAGCGCTATGTTGCGATGTTGGAATATTTTTGGGCCCCACAACTTGAAAATTCAGGAATAGTGAATTCTAGGATTTGGTTTCAACAAGACGTAGCTAACCACTCACACATCAAATGACTCCATGGCGATTGTGAAACAGATGTTCCCTGGCAGACTGATTCCGAAAAGAGGTGATACCCCAAACAAAGTTTACAGCAATAATCCGTGAAAAATCGATCAGCTCAAAGAGAAATATCCGTGGTGAAATGGCAGCAATTACACCAGCATTACTGAAGAAAGTTTTCAATAATTTATGTTTGCGGGTAGAGGAGTGCCGTCGTGGAAAGGGTCATCATTTAGAAGATGTTATTTTAAAGAAATAAACTGCAGTCATTATCTTACTATGCTTCAGTTTTATTTTAACTATAATGGTTGCGCCGTTGAAGCCATTTAATTAGCCGCCGTATTTATTTTGTTAATTTCATTCTTTATTAGTTATTGGTACTTCATCCCATATTCCCTTTACCCTACTCCCGCAAGGCCTGAATCGAGTGCAAGCAAGACAGACACCGCCGCTCTTGAATTGGTGATACCGTCATTACACGTCACGATGCGGCCTCATGCGCTCGAGTCGAGCAGACGCACTTGCTTTGTGAGAAATTGAGTGGGGAGGAAGCGAGCGCCAGTCGGCCGGCGCGCGCTGCGCCATGCGGCCGCGCCGCGCCCGATGCTAGGACTTTTAATTTAATTTATTTGCTAGGAAATCACTGTGCCTAAATAAATTATTATTATTATTACTAAGAAAATCAGTATTAGATTGATCGCCTCGTCCGTCCAGCCGTAAACACGCAAACAATAGCAGCGCATCCGCACCGCTCTGGGAACAAGTTATGGATATACTGTGTGATTAAAACTATTTAGAACTGAACATATAAACCTAAGGACTTGTGAACAATTGAAGTGAATACTCCTGTGCTGTGCTATCACCTCCATTGTCCATTGGGAGCCCTAACGCAGCCGCTTTCTTACGTACAGACTGTCGCAGGTTATCACGTAAACTGTTTCTGACAAGTTCTATGTTGTCATCAGTTCTCGACGTTCGGATGTGTCCCAAAACAATGCTTTATAATTGTTAAAGTACACAATATCAGAATTTAAAGGGTGGGTCACGGGAATGATATTTTAGGAGTACAATAATTTTATTTACACATTCTGGTTGGGAAATATCTGCAATTTCAAGTTTTAAAAATTACATCGCGCATAGGTGTCCATCTTGTTCATAGCACGTAGCAAGCCGATCCATTAAGTTATCGTGAACTCGCTACAATAATGGTTCATCAATTGATGCGATGTTCTCTCTTATCGCAATGTTTAGTTCGTCCAAAGTGCGTAGTTTTGACTCATGAACACGTGACTAGGTACCCCCAGAAGAAAAAGTCACACTCCGTCAAAGAAGTGCTGCTATATTAGTGGTGGCCTCGCATGGGATAGGCAAATTGTGTTAGTCTATATATATATCCCGTCAGGACCATGTTGAAGTTTAAAAAAATGGTGTCGGATAAAGTGCCCTTGTTACTCGTCACCGCAAACGTCGGATCTATTTGAAGAAGTAACATCACAAAATGAATTTCTATTATAACTATACCACTTTAATTGTATAGTGGGAAAAATATGTATTCTTATTTAGAAACAATTGGTTCCACACTCTCGAAGCTGGTTTTGTGATTGGTTGGTGAGATCACCCAGAACTCGGCACTCAGCAGGCATAACTTTATCTGATAGTACAGTGTTCATGCACCTACACATATTAGAAACATTGCTGTGAACACATAAATTTTGCTCATGTAATACTGGTATCTAATTTGAATTAATTTTAGCAATTTATAATTTTGGTAGAGTTGAAGTTTTAATTATAAACTGCCTTTGATACTGTTTGATAATATCTCTGACAACAGTAACTGAATTTACCAGATCCCGAGCCACTGACCCAAGGTGTTCCGCATATACCATACGTTTTGGTGGGAGATAGCGCAAATGCATTATCTGATAATATGATGAGGCCCTATCCCGGCATTCATGAAAAAGGACTAAACTAGGCAAAATATGGACCTACGCTATTTTTGTCTAGATGGATAGCCGCCCAGTGGGAGCCTGTCTTTCTGGATTAATTGTTTATTATTACTCACTAAGTACGGAAGGCACTTCGATATGAATCGTTAATCTGTTTGCCGCATACACATCGTTTTATAAGGTCGGGTGAATTTGACGTAAATATTTTTTAATCTCGAGCGTATCTATATTTGTGATTACATGCGAATGTTACACTTTAAACCATGACCTCTGTATTTGATACAGGGTGGGCCATAAGGGTGCTGGCGATTTCAATATTCAATTAAAAAAGAACCCCGAAAGATAAAAAATTAAGTGTATGTATACACAGTAGGAGAATAGGAATTTTTAAGACTTAAAAATAATGTTGCCCGCCTTCCCTTGGCCGCTTGACACTCTTGAAACCGAAGTCGCAGATTTTGGAAAACTCGTTGAAAAGTTGCTCTCGGCATTTTGTTACTTTCCTGAATAAAATTCCTCTTGAGCTGCTCTAAATTCCTTGGGTGTGCATGATACCAAATCCGCGGTGTAACATTTGGCTGTCAAAGTGGAGGGCATAGTCTCTAAGACTAAGCATGTCAGCCCTTTCACATCCCATCGTGGGGGCAAGCACCTGGAATGCCTGACTAAGGTCTAGTTCGCACGAGAGTTAAAAAAGCGTTGCGTTAAATCCCGGCGTTGGCGCTTTTTAAACGCTCTCGATATGATTGTTCATACGAACGCTTTTTAATCACTCTTGTCTTGTGTCTCGCTTCGGTAAGACGTGAAAATGGTTTCTGCCAAGTTACTGGCAATAGCAGTTTGTATTGCTAGAAGACGAAAAAGGAAACAAAAGGCGTTCTGGGTACATCCTCTGAATGAAAAAAGATACTTAAAAGGACAGTTTGTGACGCTGTATGAAGATTTGAGGCAATATCCCGCCAAATTTTTCAATTATTTTCGAATGTCTACAACAACATTTGATGAATTGTTGGCAATAGTGGGGCCTCGAATTACACTTCAAGATACAAACATGCGTTTGGCGATACCACCTGTACTACGACTGGTTGTTACATTGAGGTAAGTAAAACAATAAATAAAATTACAAAGCTATTTTTATTAATTAAAAACCTATTTTTGACAATCCATGATGACGACATCGTTCTGATGACGGTAAAAATAAAACAAACGTCCGAACAGTCGGCAAGCGCGCGGCGCACTGAACGCAGCGCCGGCGGTTTTTTAGCGCTCGTGTGAATAATAATAAGAAGTTTCCTAGGTTCTATTCCGTTTGACGCCCAACGCCCAGCGTTGAAAATACAACAGTGCTTGATAAAAAAACGTCGCGTTTTAAAAGCGCTGCCGTGTGAACATATACTAGAGAATGCATTTGTTTTATTTGAACGCTTTTTTAACGGACGTTGTTAAAGCTCTCGTGCGAACTAGACCTAAGGGGAACACCCTTTGGAAACCGGACCTGCAACACTGAGTGCGTCGAGTTGGAGACGACATTACCATCAATAGTTGAGTACGGGCTGTATAGTGTTATTGGGTGGAGACGAACCGGCATCTCAAGTTCCAGTATCGTTGAAGATATCCATTGGTACTCCGGAGTATGATCCTCTGGAGTGAAGGACAACAGATAAGCCAACATGAACTTGAATGCTATGCAGTTCAACATCTTGGCTTCTTTTCGTATTTAACAATCTTAAAATACCTACACCTATTCTATCTAATATACAACTAAAGTACCTTATACCTAATCTGAGTAATATGTGAAAGTCAGCTGGAGACGTTCTATATGTCTATCCGTTCCTAGGTGTTTGTAGGTTGATTCCAATTTAGACCAACCACTGAAAGAGAAGTTAGCTAAAGGAGCAATGTGGATCACCACGTCATAAGCCTCCACTGGCTCCAGAACGCTCACCCCCTTCTTAGGAGCGAGACTGGCAGAGTAAGTAACCACGCCGTGGTCGTTGGTCACCCTGGCCGTCCCGGAGATGGTATAATCAGTAGACAGCGAAACGGAATCAAGCCAAACCTTGAACAACTCTGTAAATGCTGCGACAGACGGGCTGTCTAGGCAGAGCTGCAACTTACACGAACAATTACCTGCCATCACTCTATCCTTACTCAAATATCTAAAACTATTTATACTAACGTTAGCAATGAGATGCGTTACCGGAGAGAAACTTCTCCAATCACAATCCTCTATCGCTTCTGGGTGCCGGGCCTCGGCTTCGCATGTCCGTCTGTTCCGGACTGTCAGGGTTAAATTGGTCGAATTATTCTTGGATTTATCAGATGAATGCTTCTTTCCAGGAGTATCTTCATGCCAAAGACTACAAGTCAGATGAGAATCTTTAGCTGCAGGTGCATAATTCAATCTAGTTTCTATGTATGCACGATATGCATATGTATTATTTGGAGTAGGTACGAGTTTCTGATACAAATAAATATCAAGTTAAAAAGGGAAAGTAGCCAGTTATTACCTGGAGCCGCTACTGTTGCAGGAGCCAGTTTGGTTTAGTCAGTATTTTTGCTTTTATACGTATCAACGTATGCGATAAATCGATGTAGTCATCACCTGCTCCTGGTACTTGAAATTATATGGGTCCATCATCAGCGAGAGATGAAATTGGGTTGTAATGTATCCATGTTCCACTCTATATACTTTACCGTGCGGTAATGCTATCTAAAGGTGCGATACCACCAAAATAGTGTGCAGCACATTTGCTTGCAAACATTTTGTGCATAACTCCAACAGGTACTAAGCTGGTGTCGCATTTGGCTTCCGTCTCCACTGGTAAGGCTGTGCGTAACTTTTGTAAGCGCACAGTTCAGCACACTTGTGCGCGAACATGTTCACTGAGCAGAGTTTCTGCCGACAGTTCAGTAGTTAATATGAACGGGCAGGAAAACGTAGTGCTTTGTGCTGCAGCATGTGTTTTACTATGTAGTCTCCTTAAAAAACGAAGGAAGAAACCGCGATGTTGGGTGAGGCCGTTACTACAGCGACGGAATGAAGAAACGAATAAATTTCTAGAAGAAATAAAAATAGATCCATTGAGTGGATTTAAAAACTTCACACGTATATCTTGCGAAGATTTTGAGTTGCTGGTTAATGTAACTAGTCCTTTTATTGCTAAGCAAGATACCAACTACAGAAAATGTGTCCCTGTTTCAATAAAGCTTGCAATCACCTTAAGATATCTTGCTACTGGAGATTCTTTTGCAAGTTTAATGTTCTTATTTAAAGTTTCAAAAGAGCTTATTGCTCGGATTGTACCTGAGACTTGTAAGGCGTTGATAAGCGTGTTGAAAGAAAATATTAAGGTAAGAAAATAAAAATAATATACCATTTTATTTTAGTCACTTTTATTGCATTACATTTCATGCCAAGATATTGTTTCGCCATCATTCTGACGTAAAAGATCTGAATAATCATTATCGCGGACCTGAAAACTTGAAGCCGGTCCTTGACTGACAATTTGACGAATCTGAATACGGTGAAGGCATTGGAGTTGTAACATATTTTCCAGTACCAATAATAGCGTCATACAATAAATTATCTATATCCCTTTGTACTAAAATCTTGGTTCGCTCATCTCTAATTTTCCTTAATTTCGTTGCGACGGCTGCAGCAAAAATGTCTTCGTCATCAGGTTTTTTTGCTTCCATCTGCTTGTTTACGTTATTCATAATGGACAAAGCTTGGGCGATTCTCGGGTCTTCATCGACAATACGGCGTTTAAGCGAGTTCTTCGGAGCCTTAAACTTTTCGACTGGCCTTTCATGAAGAGACTCTTGATCTTCATTTACTGTGTCATTCTGGATAATAATATCTTGTGATACCTGAAATAGTAATAAAATTTCCTTTTTCAGATGCCTAACACTTTAGAAGAATGGATGATCTTAGAGCGCCAATTTGACCATCTTTGGAATTTCCCTCATTGCATTGGGGCTATGGATGGCAAACACGTTGTTATTCAAGCTCCAAGTAATACTGGAAGCGACTTTTTCAATTGCAAAGGTGATTTCAGCATTGTGCTTTTAGCACTGGTTGATACAAATTAAAAGTTTACGTACGTAGATGTCGGTTGTAAAGGAAGAATATCGGATGGTGGTGTTTTCAAAAATACTGGTTTCTATGCTAATCTTCAGCAAGGAAAATTAAATTTGCCTGAACCTTACCCGTTACCCGGAAGGAACAAACCAATTCCACATGTCATTGTGGCAGATGATGCTTTTGCGTTAGATATAAATTTAATGAAACCATATCCCGGTCAACATGACAAAAGATCAAAAGAGAGAATATTTAATTATCGGTTGAGCAGAGCGAGACGTATTGTGGAAAACGTATTCGGCATTATGTCCGGTGTATTTCGCGTACTCAGGAAACCTATTCTGTTAGCTCCAGAAAAGACACAATTGATAACACTGACATGTTGTTACTTGCATAATTTTTTGATAACACAAAAATCGTCTTCACAACTTTATACTTCTGCTGGCTGTTTTGATACTGAGAACCAAATTACTCATTGCACTATCGATGGAAGTTGGCGGCGTGATGCAGGCATGGCAAACTTACTGCCTTTAAGACATGTTGGAAGAAGACCCCCTGGCGATGCGAAAAACATAAGAGAAGAATTTGCACATTATTTCCAAACTGACATCGGAATGGTGCCATGGCAAGAAACACTGGCGTAAATAGTATAGGTATCTAAGTAATAATATTAGAGGTAAGAAAATGAACATTTAAAACGTACCTACCTGTTCATTTATTTCGTCGTGTGAGTTCAAGCTGACGTTCGGCTCATCCCTTCCATGAAAGAAATTCAAATATGCATAAGCAAACCATTTCGGCTTATATATATCTAAAATCCCAGAACCTGAAGATTTTGAGTCCGCGATTTTCTTCTTTTCTCTTCGGTATTGAGCCAAAATAATCTTCCATTTTCTCATTACCTCAGTCGAGTCACAATTGAAACTTTGCGCCAACTCTTGAGTGGCGTCGTGTTTTTTGTTTTTATTTTTATAATCACTGTGACTAGAATCCCATAATACAGGATAAGTTTCAATAGCTTGAATAAAATTAATAATTTTATCATTCGTCCAATCCATATTTAGCTTGGTTAATTAAGAATGTACGCGCACAAATCAATGTTTTCACTCCGGTAGCGGAAGCAAGACTGAGTACGCGCACAACAGGTTTGTACACGTCGACGCGAGTCCACTGCCTGCATGTGTGCGCGCACAAAAGTATACAGATGTGCGCGAACATTTCTAGAATGTTCGCGCACAATTTGTTATTGTTTGCTTTAGTGAGTCGACCAGAATAAACATTTGTGTCGCACAATGTGCATTGCAGTGCCCCACAGTTCTGCACACTCGTGGAATCGCATCTTTATTCTAACTAAATGCACTCGCAGGAATGACTACAAAAAGACATAATCAAAATATTTTACGAAAATATATCTTTCATATTTTTATTTTGTGGTTGTTGTTGGTGGCGAAGTGGTTGATGGCGAAATGAATGGACTCTAACATTTCCTTTTTGTTATACCCCTCTGTTCCAAAAAATAACGAAATTTTTTATTTTTATTAAAAAACATTTTTATTAATGTTGTCGCCTTTAAAATAATCCGCATTCGATATTATGCACTTCAGCTAACGCTTCTTCCAATCGTCGAAACACTTTTCAAACTCGATTTTTGTGATAGCTTGAAATTTGACTTTACAGTAACTCTAGGATTACTATGTTTTTAGCAAATGGATGCCCATCTAAAATGCGATCTGGGTGCATTAGTATCTTAATATTGCGGCGCTCTCTTACGCGTCCCAAGACCACTTACAGCTGTCCATGGCTAAACATATCCGATCGCATATCGACACCCACACGACTTATAGTTCGACCTTAAGATTTGTGTATTTTGAGATGGTACGCAACTCGTAGTGGGAATTGCCGGCTCATTTAGATATGACTTTTGTCATCTATTGGTAAAAAAATATAAGTTAGAAAACAAAAAGAAAACTATGTGGAAATGAATAAAAAATCACACTAACAAAAACGTTACCAAATCAAAATATAAAGTTGAATGTCCACAATAAGATAACGACTGAGCTCTACGAGGTAGCAAACCTATTCGATAATTTCTTTGCATCAGTCGGAAGAGCGAGCAGTTCAAGCTCATTAGGTGGGCGACCATTGCCCGCGTCGCTCCACTGCGTTGATAACACGATGTACCTAAAACCAGCGGAACCGTGCGAAGTATACCAAAGAAATTAATGGAAGTAGTAATATAATAAATGTTTTATTTCAAATAATAAATTTCCATAGTACACACAATTTAAGTCATACAAAAACTAAAATTATAAAAAAAATAGAACGCAGATGATTATTCAACTAAAAAATAAATAAAGTATGTATGGATAAGGTACCTACTTCGGTCAGCTTACATCTAATGTTAAATAAGACGGTTCATTTTAGACTTGTTAAAGATTTCAATAATATAAAACCAATTCACAAGAAATCTTCTAAAATAGACCCAAGTAACTAGACCTATATCCCTTCTCAATACCTCTTCAAAGATAATTGAAAATGTAATGCAAACGCGCCTTAACTCTTTTTGCGATAAGTACAATACAATATAACGATTCACAGTACGGCTATCGAAGGAACCGTTCTATGACTCTTGCTGTCTACAAATGTATACAAACGATACTTGACATTAATGATACTAAACATTATGCTATTGGGATTCTTTTGGACATGTCAAACGCATACAACAAAGTGCAGTTCAGCATATTATTGAATAAATTGCACAACATAGGGATACGTAGGATAAAATATGATTGGTTTTGCTCCTATTTAAAAATCGAAAACGAATGGTAGAAATTGAATATTATGATTTAGAAAACAAAACCATAGTCATAGGGATGTCCCTCACAATTTCCTACATGCGTGCTTATGGTAGTGCAAGGTCTAGACTCAAAAGACAATAATACCTGTTCGTAGGCATGTGCCAAATCAATTTTAGTGAATATTTGAGCTCCTCTTAGTGAAGTATAAAGCTCCTCGATACGCGGCAATAAGTACCATCAAACAATAACTATCGTCACTTTATAATCACCACAAATTCGAATACTCCCGCACTTCTTAACGACTGGCACTATAGAGGTGCCGTATTCCGAGGTTTCAACTTAGACTATAGTGCCCTCATTTACAAGACGCTGCAGCTCTTTTTTTTACAGGCTCCTTTAACGCTAAAGGTAAATTTCGCGCCTTATGATACACAGGTTCCTGATCTCTTAACTTTAAAGAAAACATTTTGGTACATGTTCCTAAACCTTCAGCGAACACGTTAGGGAATTCCTGCTTTAATGATGTGATTGCACGATCAGTTTGATTAGACGTACGGTCGGAAGTAATACTATGAACTTGGATATCAATTTTTTTTAGCTTAAGATGGCGCAACCACGCTCGGCCGAGGAGGGGCGGGCCGCCGCCGGGGATCACATATAATGGCAAGCCCCGCGCCTCACGCCTTTCTGTTCCATTTTGGTATCATACGGTTACGCTGATGAAACCGACGGGCAATATTTTACCTCCTGTATAAGCCTTAAACTTAAGGTTGCATTTCGATAGGGGACACATATTAAAACAATTCTCGTAATCGCTCTTCCGTTGCACTTTATCTGACAGCCCGCTATTATTTTCACTATTTGAACGCACACTATTGCACATAACTTTGAGATCGCCTTTCGCCCCGCACTGGTCACAATTGTAACGCCTATAGCGACACTTATCCGAAGCATGCTGACGACCGCATCTCCAACAATTCCGTTGCTGTCGGTAGCTATGCGCCGGGCCCGCCGCCGCCCGTGCCTCTGTCGGCGCCGCGACTCCAGCACCAATCCTGTGCACGGCCGACGGCGACGGCTCAAAGCCAGCGCCCGCTCCCACAACCGTACTTGCGCCCGCCGCGGTGCCGCTCGTGCTGCTCGCCTCAGCGTGCCGCTCCGCTGCCTCCAACGCCAGCGCCAGTTAGACCGCCCGTCTGTAATCCAAATCTTTCTCCGCGAACAAGTGACTCGGCATTTCCTCACTTGCGAGGCCGGATACGAACTGATCTCTTAGGTTCTCTTCCAGCTTTTCGGCGAAATTGCACGTACTCGCGAGATGTTTCAGATGCTGAAGATACGAGCTCAGTTTCTCACCCGGCGCTTGACGACGCAGGCGGAATATGTGACGCTCGGCGATATCCAATCTTCAGGGTTCGAGATGTTCTTTGACGATGGTTCGCCAACCACCGTAATGAGTGTGCCCACGTGCAACGTTTCTTTTATCTCATTTAACAAGATGAATTGCTTGACAGGGTTGACATAAGTCGTCCATTTCCGCGAAGATAAGTCGAAACTATCAATCTTACCGTAAGGCATTTTAATATATCGCGAAAATCAATTAACTCGTCGCCAGTGAAGTTTAGACGTAATAATACACGATCGAGCGGTTGCATACTGATTTTATTGAGACGACGACGGTGAACTATCATAAATATGAAAGTTTATGTCAAAATACCCTCAATATCTAACAGTCATAAACATGCCTGTTTCTGCCATTCTGCGGACTTTCTTTAGTCTTAACTGTTTCTTGGCTTTAGTCTTCTCTAACATCTACCTATGGAACAGCTCCGAAAGCCTTTCTGTAATTTTAAATCTCCTGTAAAGCATCATTGTTAGAGAACAAGCAATTATTGTTATCAGCACTGCAGTTATAATAGGAAACCAAAGAGATCTACATTTAGGAATTTTCTCATTTTGTGCACAGGAGGAACAGTCTTGACAGCCTGAGTAGAGGCTTAGAGTGTTTCCAGAGCAAAAAGGGCAGTCATAAACCACCATTCCATACATGAGCTTGTTATCCAGTTCTTCTGAAGTGAACTTCAGATCATCATCTCCAGCAATATGGAAAGTACATCCCTTCGTCGTACCAAATGAAATTAGTCTTCCATCTTTAAATTTGACAGTAGGGCAGACTTTAGAACACAAATAATCACAATTTGCAATATAACATATCGAAGACGACTCTGTGTAATTTATTTTTCGCCATTTTTTAAATTATATTTTCGTCCCACGTTGGACGGCAGTGTACCAGACTACCGGTGCTATCTAGTTTGTCCCTAAGTAGGGATAAATAAATAATATTAGACAATATATCGTTTTAATACACTTTAATACTTAATTATCACGTAGTCGGCGGCACACATATCTGTAGGGTCGTGGGGGGAAAGGGTTAATCTGTCTACACACTCGTTGTAGATTACTTCTCCGTCAGCTGGATGGTATGGGGGAGTTGACCCTGGCCTAAGTACGGTCCTGGCGATGTACCTTAGACCTCTTTGTTCCACTGCTATCGAAGGTGCGGTGAGGAATGCAACATGTTTTAAATTCGATCGTAATTCCTGGAATCAATACACAGATTCTAGGCCTGGATTGTGTACAACTCCGTTTTGGGGTCCGACCTTCGGCAATGCAATGAGAAGTACTTACGTAGTTTAGTCTTGCCGAAATGGTATGCCATGCCATTTATCCATAATGATCCAAGTAAGTGCAAGTCGGACTCGCGCACGAAGGGTTTCTTACCATTATCTATAAAAACGGCATAATAATCAGGTTTATTGGACGGGAGCCTCTCTTAAATATTAATTTTATTTTAATTTCATTATTTATTTTTAAAGTGAATAATAAAACTCTATATTTTATTAATATTTCAAGCGTCTATCTGTTGCCGTTATCAATATCGAGGAGAAAACCACCTTTGTTGCTCCCACGACCACCATTCAATATTAATTTTATTCTGTATTTTAGTATTTCTTGTTATAGCGGCAGAAATACATCATCTGTGACAATTTCTACTGCCATCACGGTTCATGAGATACAGCTGGTGACAGACATATACAGACAGACGGACAGCCGAGCTTTAGTAATAAGGTCCCGTTTTACCCTTTGGGTACGGAACGAAAAACGAATATACCCAGCGAAGGAAAAAACATTTTACTCCTTCTCTGGTGATAATTAAACTGTATGAAATTAAGTAAAAAACATTCCAGCAAAAACTGATTAACTGATTACTATGTAGTTTACGAGAAATATTCATCACCAGAGCTGATTTAATGCACCATATCTATTTATAGGCATAAGAAAGAAACAGTAGGCACATTAATACCTACGAAAAACTAAATAATTCAATATATGCGTACAATGTTATCACGCTGGTAACAATTTGAATACAGTACCTATTAAAACTGCCACTACATAGGTAGATTAGTACTGTACCACCATGGATAAATAATTTAAAATCTATAGCAACTTATAAAACTAAAGATTAAAAGGTTTTTTTCATTAGAATGTAATTCGGCAAGTGCCAACGCGGCGGTCTCTGCGCTTCTTCTGTTAAGAAGCAACTTTCTGCTAATGAACAAAATTTTATTATTATCCATTCTCTGTAAATAATGCAAATAAACACTACAACGTTAACCATCGAAAGAAGTAACACTATTTTAAACACCAAAAAATTAACACGTCAAATATTTCAATACGATTGTGAGATAAAACAAATTTTGGTATTAAACAATTTTCGCAAACGTATGTCAACAAAACTACTACATATTTAAAAAGATCATCAAATATAGTGTGTTTTTCTGTAGATAACTGTGGTAGCCACTCATCGACAAATGACATTTGAACTACTTTATACTGTATTCAATGCGTTCTCTAGCTCTGTGGCGTTGTCTTGAAATTCAGGTAGACCATATTGAGCGAGTGTCGATCCATGTTTACGCAACAGTCTATTGATTTCTATAAACCAGAAATTATACGACTTTTCCTCTTCGTTTGGAAATCTGGGCATAAAATCTTCACTGAGTTGATTTTTAAATGCCTCCCATAGCGACGCGACGGGGGCGCCGATCACAGTGGCAGTTACAAACAATATTCTCAACCTAAATCCAGTTGAAAATCCGGTCGATGCTTCCGATAAGCAGCCGAAAAATTTTTGCCCATTTTCGGCGAGTCTGACAGCTTTAGCAGCTTTCTGAAATGTGGTATAATCGTAACCGCCAAGACGCAAAAGATCATCAAGGCGGCAAGGAAATGATATCAGCAGAATACGTAAGTGAAATTGTTGAACTCTGTTAGGGGAAACCCAATACAGACGTGCGATGAGTTCACGCCTCTGACGTTGTGTAACAAATTTACCGTTCACCGTTTCATACACCGCAACATTTTTCGTCGTTTTGCACGTACGATGAATTTTTCATAAGAGTCCACGTTTTTCAAGTTGTCGAATTCCTTGTCAAGTGGTCGTTTATAATACTTTATCAAATCTGAGCCACCACGAAAGATTGCATCATCAACATTATTTTGTCTGAAATAGATCAGTTGTCCCATATTATATATGTCGAAGTGGACTCGGTACAGGCAATACTGGGTACCAATAGTATCAGGTACTAATGGTATCAGCTATAAACTATTGCTAAGTAGAGATAGTGTGATCTACCTACCTAAACGGGAACTAAATAAGTAATATTGTAATGAAACATAACAGCTGTGTAGTTGACTTGCTTTTAATAATTATTGCAATTAAGTTTGGAGGGTAGGTATAGCTACGTCTGTTCGCAAGGGACTCCCACTATGAGAAGAACAGACAAGAAACTCATAGGGCTTGATTCCTTTCAATAGCTACTTTTTAACACTATCACATCGCACAATAACTTTACTTCTAGAAATGCTTACACAA
The DNA here is from genome assembly GCA_934044485.1 of Apeira syringaria. NCBI lineage: Eukaryota > Metazoa > Arthropoda > Insecta > Lepidoptera > Geometridae > Apeira > Apeira syringaria. Next base: position 27,781,177 of record OW203655.1, read on the forward strand.
ATAAATGCTTAATACTTCAAAGGCTAATTTTCATCATTATTCCTAATGAATTTACTTAAGACTCGAATATCCTTTGAAAATAAAGGCAAGGGCGATTTTACTGGAATCTAGGGGGAAATTAGACAAGGGTTCGCACTCACATGTTCTCTAGTCAAAAATCCGCAACAGAATGAATCTGAATTATGCTTTACGGAGCACGCCTGCCGCCATCATTAAGTTGTTCCTCAAAATGGCGGCAGGAGGCGCTGGTGTGTTTTGCACAATGTGAAATTTAATATTAAGACCCCGTCATGGATTCCAAATCAAATCTTAATTATAAAAACGTTATTACAAATAAATTATGTTAAGCTAAAACATCAAAGCATTTAACAATAGTAAAATTGACTTACATCGAAGTACTCGCAAAAACTTGAATCAAATGTAGTCACAAATATGAATAACAATAACATTGAGTTAAAATTATTCATTACAATACTACTCAGAAATTATACTAACATTTTAGAATACAACATTCATACTAAAAACATTAGAATAGGAGGTTCACGGATAAATTGAACCGTAATGGACGGTGTTGCGCCGACATATATATATATATTATATTTGTTTATTTTCTACATGAACGGGTAACTCATTGACATTGGGTTCACGAGAAGTAACATCAAACTCTAGTACTCTCCAAGCGGCATCGCTCGATCCGATGTACCTTTTCGTGTCATATTCTTCGATTTCATTATGTTGGTCAGAGACAATCTTAACACGTGCCTCGTCAGGACCTTTGGTCATGTATTTGAAGAAATATTTTACAATCCTGCGTTGCGATGAAACTTCTACATTTACATACACACACACAAACCTTAGCACAGACCTTGTTTTTATTCTTATATCAATTTTATTGCACTTGCCTTGTAAATTATGGGAGGTGAATGCTGGTATCCATAACACGGGGAAACCTAATTTGGATGCTAGTTTCACACTCATGTTTCGTAAGACAAATAATATATATCCTAAGAAATGTATTATTACTATTACTGTATCTACACCGTTTCCATGTTTAACTGTGTTGTACATGGCTAACGAAATAAATGATTTATTATTATGTGAGCGTCATACTTTAGTAAAAGGGCGGCATTGTATGGAACGACTCACAAGTCGTTCACGTTTATTTCTCTACCACGGTATTTAAGCACACCTTTGTTATGGCTGCTGCGTCGCAAATGCATAAACCCTCTGTCATCACAATATGTGATTTCGGTTTCACGTTTCAAAAGTCCTTTAGTGCCTTTTTTCTTTTTTTTTTATCGTAACTTGGCAGGTTATCTCTCTCAAGACCACAAAGTCCGTGAATCATATGCGTGAGCACTGCTTCACGTAACCTACCATTAACTTTCGAGGAGTCGGGTATGTCGGCACGACATACTTTGTCAATATCTATATTTAAACCGGACCACCCCCTTCTACTCTAATGCAAATGTGTGCATGTGGTAATCCTCTTTTCTGAATTTCAATAACATGCATCATATAATCAATTTTACCAAACTACAATTCCGAACGCAAGCCACGAATGAGAGCAGCCAAACCTAATTTAAAGGCTCGAGCGCAAATGGCAGGATTCGCGCGTTGACCAGGACGTATGGTTTGTTTGATTTCAGGCCAATTTGGATTGCAAGTAAACGTTATGAAATACGAAGGTTGTCCTAGCCTATTCACTAATCCCATACTATCCAAGTATCTCACTTTCATATAGCGTGGACTACCAGTAAATATATACACACGCTCCGGTGTGACACCCTCCGCAATAATAGTTTTAACATATAACGATTCTTGTAGTGGTGCTGATCTCAATTCGTTGCTCGTATTTAGTGTTTGCTTGTGTGCTAAATATCGCAAACGTTCTTCCAAAATCCTGCAATACATGTCTACTAATCATTCTTCTGACAACCGGCCATAAATACTAAATCTATTTTCTGATAACAAAAGACACCTTACATATTTGGCTTGAGTTAACTTGTTATGATTATTGTCAAGTTTCCCGGAATACCAACCTTCATCCCCGTTTGGGCACAATAGTGGAAATTGAAAGGATTCGTATAATGGGTGCATAATATCCACCGTATATGGTTTTCGATCACCAATTTTCCGAATAGCTATTGAGCGTGGTGAATATTGTTCCCGGTCTGTGCTAATTATGGCAGAAACTTCTCTTTCCACGGGCTGATCGCCTAAAATATTGCCGTGAGTTTCACGAGAAGTTTATTCAAACTGTATAAAAGCTTCAGATGATGGCTATAAGCTCAATCTTTTGAAGCATTCTATATATGGGTTTACATTATGTCAATAGTGTGTTATAGATCTTATAACTTGCTTATCTAGATTTTGTCCAGCAGCTAAACTCTCTTTCTGACCTATCGCATATATATAATCCGATATTATTCATAGTTTGATCATATGCTAGGTCAAAAACCCTATGATATATATATACGACCTTGAATTTTTATAAAAAGGTACACCCTCACGTTGATAAAAGCCATGGGTGGTGCCTAACGCCGAAAACGCGAATAAATTATTCTACGCACTCTGTCTTTTTTCAAAAGCGGGATGTGTATAAAAGTCTTTTGTTAGAGGTGCAAATGCTTGCACATTATTAGCGCTGGATCCACAACACCATTGAACTCGAAATTTCTCTACATCAAAAAGTTGAGCATGGCAATGTGGACAAATGTAAACATTGGCTGAATCCAAATTCGTATTCGTTAATGAAAATGGTTGAACAATATCCAATTCCACACCTCGTTTTTTTCTTATTCATTGTTTTGCTCCACGCATAGGCACATCTACGTTCCGACATTGCTCATTATATCGCATAACCGATTGCTGATTGACTTCAGGATGTTTTTCATTATATTTGGCAACTGCAGCACGATTCACCTCTGGATTTTTTCATTATATGTCTTCACTGCAGCACGATGCACCTCTGGGTTTTTTTTATTGTATTTATTAACCGTTGCGCTATGTACTTCAGGTTTGTTTTTAATAAAAAATTTAACTGCAGCGCGATGTACTTCTGGTTTATTTTCATTTAATTTTTTAACAGCCGCGCGTTGTACTTATGCACTGGAGTTACATTCCACCATCCCTTTTCTATCATCAATTGACTCGACGTACGGCAATTCGCCATCGCTATATGGTAGATGCGCCGTGGTGGTACCGGCCTAGAATAGTACTCTCCATTTCTTCCCGCGGGTGCCGTAAGAGTCGGCTAAGGGACCACGTACCAGAAGGTGGGCAGCAACGCCTTCTGAGCATCGGAAATCATACTGCGCTCGCCAACCGTGGCGAGTATTGGCAATTCCCCCCAATTGGGGGAGGCATTTGTCCAACAACGTAGTTTTGTGGACACCCAATGGCTAAGATGAATGAATAAATACGGTAGATATATCACCTATACGCACAAAGCGTTTTGTTTCCACTTTCTTTATGCGTACTGCCAAGGAATGGAACTCGTTGCCCGAGTCTGTGTTTCCCGATATGTACAATCCTGGAGTCTTCAAGTCGCGAGTGAAAAGGTACCTTCTAGGTTTGCGTGCTAAATCCTAGACAACGTCATCACTTAACATCAGGTGAGACAGTTGTCAAACGGAAACTTACAATAAGTACAAAAAAAAAACATATACTTCTGGTTAATTTTCAGTGTATTTTTCAACTGCTATTCTATGGACTTCAGGTTTTGCATAATTATATTTTATTACTGCATCCAAGTGTGCATTATCCTTAGTTGATTTCCTACCCCGTTTTCGTTTTTTTGGTGGGCTTCTTTTTGTACAATTATTAGAACTTTGATTTTCTAACCTTTCTAACACAACAATTGGTTTTAAGAGATAGTTAAAACCATCTATTTGTTCTACTAAAACCACTGGTTTTATTTTAGCTAATTTTATATCTATGCCTAATTTTATATTTTTAATTTTGTTTGTTTTGTAAATATTTCCTTTTAAAACCCTTGCTAACTATTTTTTGTGATTCAGAAGGAACAAAAGGTGCACAGTTTTTTGCAATTGAGTTAGACACATTCGGTTTTTTGTCTAAATTGATATATACAGTAGTAGGAACGGGTGCACAAATTGACAGATATCGCAAAACGCGTAACCTATTTAATGTGTACATCTTTATTCTATTTACGGTCATATTATAGGACAAAATAAGACTCGCTAACGATATTATATTGTTGCGTTTAAATAATCGTGCTAGACCATCAACAAATTTAATTTGAATGACTAGTTATTTACATTAAATTTGTTAACAGCATGACTATTAAAATAATAATAGCAGTTATCATGCTTCCAAAATGATACTGTATAACCGTTTCCTGCAAAAATAACGCTGTCTAATTTGTCATTATAATGTGTTGTTTATACCGTATTACTTAGAACATTTGCTACTGTTAATAATTTTGCATTTATATCCCCTCCATTGACAGGATAATATCCATAATAAAGGTAACTATTTGACATGTCATCAATAGTTACAAAAATTTGCTCGATATGAAATTCACGGAGAATGTCATCGCAACACAAATACCTGGATTCAACGCTTTCCGGAAGATGCAAATCCAAAAAAAAATTAGCAAACAAAATATTTTATGGTACTAGCTTATGTACGATATTGCTTCAATGTTCCACCCAGAGCACATGTTACACTGTTTTTAAATCACCTTATCTATGGACTTCTAGTTTTGCATAATTATATTTTATTACTGCATCCAAGTGTGCCTAAGGCCTAAGAGTACTATCACGGAGTTGCTGCGAGACGACATCCTGCGCGTACTTATTTGTCTCCTCTACAATTGTTCCCATGATTTGGGAATCCCAAATCGAGGTAAAAATTGCGTAGGCGTCTTGTGTTGGCTCAGTCAGTCCGACAGAAACCTGAGAGAAAGTTTCCCTTCTCTGAACTTGAGGAATGGGGAGATCTGGGAAACGCCGCCACTCGAACTCGAACAAGTCCGAGGGCCGCGTTGTACCTGCAAAGCTGTGGTCTTGCGCGGCCCGCGGGTCGACCTCAAGTTCATCATCCTGATCGACCGGGGTCTCCAAACTCCCTTGGAAGACTCGCGGGATGAAGGCCGGCGCAGTGACCTCCTCCCCCTCCACTTCGGAATCAGACTCGCTTCCTGTTTAAAAAAGTATGAGCATGTTGTCATATCACTTCACAAAGATTCGAAGCAATAATGGCTCCGGGATAGGAGCTCCCAGTGAAGGAAACATCGTTAACAAATCTACAGCATCGTGGTAGGTTACTTTCGAGTACCACCCTCAAGTTTGAAAAAATGTCACCGAAACACATATTGTGTTCAGTCGGCAGTCATTGAGGCTAGTGAGCAATCTAGGTCGTGCGTGATAAAATCTTCATCCACATCGTCAATGACCATCAAGTGCAATAGTGGTGAAACGTTATATACAGTATAAAAAATGCTGGATTATCAGATAGTTGCATGAAATTTCTTAGTGAAGATACGTTTTTTACCTGAAATAACACAAAGGCACCTTTTATCCCGGAATAAAAGGCAGGGCACAGCTAGTACAGTATCAAATACACATTAAAACAATCGATGCCAAATATGTGTATATCGTACCCAAAATGCATACGTACCGTAATTAACAAAATCTGCTATTTCGTCTTCTCGAAGGGGCCTTCGCGGCCTGGCACGGGAGTGATGCGGCGAATTGGACGCACTACTGCCACCACATTCGAGAAACCTGATTAAAAGTAAATCAATATTCAGTTGACTTTTCTATTATTTATATTAGACAGTAATTTGAATGTAATTTACTCACAATGCTGGCGAAGGTGGACACTCATCAATGACAAAGGGAGCGTGGGGCGGAGAAAACTGAGGCTCAGGCTCAGGCTCTGCCTCCACCTCAGCCTCTGCCTCTGCCATCCTTTCCACCTCCACCTCATGGGCCAGCATTGGCATCACTCCCGGCGCCGTTGTAGGGTTCAGTCTGCAAATATTAAATTACAGTCAAACACAATAACTTTGAATAATTTTAGACTATCAACCTAACTTAAACAACCTTGTAAAACAGCGAATACACATACGGGTCCTAAATGCGCCTCCTTTTAGAGTGTAGAGGGCTCTCGAGCGGAACGCCTCTGGGGAGGTTCTGTACATCCACCAGGATAAGCCTAAGAAATTATAACAAGTTATTACACAAATAAAATAAAAGTAACATTAATTTATATAATGACTATAACTATAATTCAATAATTACATACTACACATCGAGTATGTAATTATTGATTCGATACATCGAATCAGAAACGAGGAGATCCGTAGAAGAATTAAAGTCACCGATATAGCCCAGCGGATTAGCAAGTTGAAGTTGCAGTGAGCAGGGCACATAACTCGAAGAACTTGATGGCTGGGGCTGCATGGTTTGGTTCGAAAAGTTTTCTAATGGAGACCTCGGACTGGCAAGTGCAGCATAGGACGGCCACCGACCAGGTGGACAGACGACCTAACTAAGATCGCAGGTAAGGGCTGGATGCGGGCCGCTTCCAACCGGTCCTTGTGGGAATCGATGGGGGAGACTTATGTCCAGCAGTGGACGTCCTATGGCTGAGATGATGATGAATTACATACATCACTAGCCGAATTAGAAGGCACAAACCCGCACGATAAGCAAAGCAAACAAATAAAAATAAAATAAGACATAAAACCAACTCATCGACTGCGACCGGCCGTGGAGGAGCCACCGACCGCCCGGCCCCCCGCGTCCGCACGCCTCTTTCCCTTCCACCCCTCGACGTAGAAGGTCCGCCGTGTTCAAATGAAAATGCAATTAAAACTCAACAATACATGAAGCTAAAATATGTAAGAGTAGCTATTTATTTCTACTGTTATCAAATAAAAAAGATTCATTGAAATCGGTTCACATAAAAACAGTCAAATCGAGAACCCTTACTTTTGAAGTTGGTTAAAAATTAACTAAAGTAAATTAAAACTTACATCTCCACCCCAGCAGACTCCGAACCTCGGCCTCGTGCCCCTCTGCCTCGTGCACCCCTCCTGGCCCCACCCCTCGACGTAGAAGGCCCGCTGTTTTCAGAGGAAAATGCAATTAAAGCTCAATAATACATGAAGCTAAAATATGTAAGAGTAGCTATTTTTTTCTACTGTTATCAAATAAAAAAGAATCATCAAAATCGGTTCACATAAAAACAGTCAAATCGAGAACCCTTACTTTTGAAGTTGGTTAAAAATTAACTAAAGTAAAGTAAGACTTACATCTCCACCCCAGCAGACTCTGAACCTCGGCCTCGTGCCCCTCTGCCTCGTGCATCCATCCCGTCCCTAACCATTGACGTGGAATCCCCGCTGTATTCAGAGGAAAATGCAATAAAAACTCAATGATACATGAAGGTAATATATGTAAGAGTTATGTAAGAATATGAGAGGCTGTAATGAGAGTATGTAAGAGGCTATTTATTTTTACTGTTATCAAATAAAAAAGAATCATCAAAATTAGTTAATTGCTGGAACTCTATGTAGTTATTTCGGACGGTGGCATTTACATCTGAGACACAGTTTCACATTACTGCAGGTGGGTCATTGATTCGCAACTATTTATTTTTCAACTTTTTTGTTCTAATTAAATAAACCAACTTGAAACTTGAGATGTGGTGTACTGCGATACAATTATTTTTACAATTACAAGTTACAATTATATATTACTATAAGTTAAATCGCCAATTATATTGTAAAAAATAACAATGTCTCAAAAATACTCACACAATAAAATTATATTTATTACAAGCTGCGCCCTGCGGTTGTACCAGCGTGGAGATGATGAAAATTATCATAAGTGGAGTGGCTATCAACATTCCAAATTTCATCTAAATCGGTGTAGCCGTTTCAGAGTGAAGAAGTAACAAACACACACACTTACACACAAACTTTAGCATTTTTATTATTAGATAATAAATTTATTTTTATCGAACGTGATATAAAATCTCTATCTTTGCAGCCGCTACACAAAATGGCGGACACATTCATTATTTCATGCACTAGCGATCGAAATTTGCTTTGTATTTGATAATCCTGTTGTATTTTGAATTTAAAACGCTTGTTTCAACGAGAAATTAAGTTGATCTTGTCATTACAGTCATTTATAGCAAAGAAATACTACATTTTATTACAAAATCAAAATCAACACGTGCCAACTACATGAAAACGTATGAGAGCATGTTAGTAAATTACCTAATTTTTGATGGAAATCTTCATAAATCGACAAAATAACTTACTAAAGTAATAATAGCTTACCTTTCCATTGTAATAATCACTAAACCACACAAAAAACACTGAAAAAGCACCAAACGAAAATTCGAATCAAAATCCGCACGGCGCTCTTGAGTATAGAATGAGCATAGTATAAAAATGTATGACAAGAGGCCGGAATCTCTATACTACGCATTCGTGTTTATTCATAGACAATATCGAATAGTGGCAAGTTTCTGTAGCGTGCACTACAGATAAAATATACATGTAATACGACACCACAATCGAGTGACCTTTTGAAGGCTCGTCCCCACTTCGGGCGCCTTCACAAGTGACCTTTTAAAGGCCGCATCCCATTTGAAGTATACAGTAGTAGGAACGGGTGCACAAATTGACAGATATCGCAAAACGCGTAACCTATTTAATGTGTACATCTTCATTCTATTTACGGTCATATTATAGAACAAAATAAGACTCGCTAACGATATTATATTGTTGCGTTTAAATAATCGTGCTAGACCATCAACAAATTTAATTTGAATGACTATAGTCATTTACATTAAATTTGTTAACAGCATGACTATTAAAATAATAATAGCAGTTATCATGCTTCCAAAATGATACTGTATAACCGTTTCCTGTAAAAATAACGCTGTCTAATTTGTCATTATAATTTGCTGTTAATACCGTATTATTTAGAACATTTTCTACTGTTAATAATTTTGCATTTATATCCCCTCCATTGACAGGATAATATCCATAATAAAGGTAACTATTTGACATGTCATCAATAGTTACTAAATTTTGCTCAATATGAAATTCACGGAGAATTTCATCGCAACACAAATACCTGGATTCAACGCTTTCCGGAAGTTGCAAATCCAAAAAAAATTTTGCTACAGAATATGTTATGGTACTCGCTTGTGTACGATATTGCTTCAATGTTCCACCCAGGGCACATGTTACACTGTTTTTAAATCACCTTTTCTATGGACTTCAGGTTTTGCATAATTATGTTTTATTACTGCATCCAAGTGTGCATTATCCTTAGGTGATTTCTTATCCCGTTTTTGTTTTTTTGGTCTAGTTAAGTTAAATCATCTATTTGTCCTACTAACACCACTGGTTTCATTTTAGCTAATTTTATATCTATTCCTAATTTTGTATTTTTAATTTCATTTGTTTCGTAAATATTTCTTTTTGAAACCCTTGCTAACCAATTTTTGTGATTCAGAAGGAACAAAAGGTGCACAGATTTTTGCAATTGAGTTAGACACATTCGGTTTTTTGTCTAAATTGATATATACAGTAGTAGGAACGGGTGCACAAATTGACAGATATCGCAAAACGCGTAACCTATTTAATGTGTACATCTTCATTCTATTTACGGTCATATTATAGGACAAAATAAGACTCGCTAACGATATTATATTGTTGCGTTTAAATAATCGTGCTAGACCATCAACAAATTTAATTTGAATGACTATAGTCATTTACATTAAATTTGTTAACAGCATGACTGCTAAAATAAAAAAGCAGTTATCATGCTTTCATAATGATACTGTATAACCGTTTCCTGTAAAAATAACGCTGTCTAATTTGTCATTATAATTTGCTGTTAATACCGTATTATTTAGAACATTTTCTACTGTTAATAATTTTGCATTTATATCCCCTCCATTGACAGGATAATATCCATAATAAAGGTAACTATTTGACATGTCATCAATAGTTACTAAATTTTGCTCAATATGAAATTCACGGAGAATTTCATCGCAACACAAATACCTGGATTCAACGCTTTCCGGAAGTTGCAAATCCAAAAAAAATTTTGCTACAGAATATGTTATGGTACTCGCTTGTGTACGATATTGCTTCAATGTTCCACCCAGGGCACATGTTACACTGTTTTTAAATCACCTTTTCTATGGACTTCAGGTTTTGCATAATTATGTTTTATTACTGCATCCAAGTGTGCATTATCCTTAGGTGATTTCTTATCCCGTTTTTGTTTTTTTGGTCTAGTTAAGTTAAATCATCTATTTGTCCTACTAAAACCACTGGTTTCATTTTAGCTAATTTTATATCTATTCCTAATTTTGTATTTTTAATTTCATTTGTTTCGTAAATATTTCTTTTTGAAACCCTTGCTAACCAATTTTTGTGATTCAGAAGGAACAAAAGGTGCACAGATTTTTGCAATTGAGTTAGACACATTCGGTTTTTTGTCTAAATTGATATATACAGTAGTAGGAACGGGTGCACAAATTGACAGATATCGCCAAACGCGTAACCTATTTAATGTGTACATCTTCATTCTATTTACGGTCATATTATAGGACAAAATAAGACTCGCTAACGATAATATATTTTTGCGTTTAAATAATCGTGCTAGACCATCAACAAATTTAATTTGAATGACTATAGTCATTTACATTAAATTTGTTAACAGCATGACTATTAAAATAATAATAGCAGTTATCATGCTTCCATATTGATACTGTATAACCGTTTCCTGTAAAAATAACGCTGTCTAATTTGTCATTATAATTTGCTGTTAATACCGTATTATTTAGAACATTTTCTACTGTTAATAATTTTGCATTTATATCCCCTCCATTGACAGGATAATATCCATAATAAAGGTAACTATTTGACATGTCATCAATAGTTACTAAATTTTTCTCAATATGAAATTCACGGAGAATTTCATCGCAACACAAATACCTGGATTCAACGCTTTCCGGAAGTTGCAAATCCAAAAAAAATTTTGCTACAGAATATGTTATGGTACTCGCTTGTGTACGATATTGCTTCAATGTTCCACCCAGGGCACTTGTTACACTGATTTTAAATCACCTTTTCTATAGACTTCTTGTTTTGCATAATTATATTTTATTACTGCATCCAAGTCTGCATTATCCTTAGTTGATTTCTTACCCCATTTTGTTTTTTAGTTGGCCTCTTTTTGTACAATTATTAGAACTTTCATTTTCTAACCTTTTTAACACAACAATTGGTTTTAAAAGAGATAGTTTAAAATCATCTATTTGTTCTACTAAAACCACTGGTTTTATTTTAGCTAATTTTATATCTATTCCTAATTTTGTATTTTTACTTTCATTTGTTTCGTAAATATTTCTTTTTGAGACCCTTGCTAACCAATTTTTGTGATTCAGAAGGAACAAAAGGTGCACAGATTTTTGCAATTGAGTTAGACACATTCGGTTTTTTGTCTAAATTGATATATACAGTAGTAGGAACGGGTGCACAAGTTGACAGATATCGCAAAACGCGTAACCTATTTAATGTGTACATCTTCATTCTATTTACGGTCATATTATAGGACAAAATAAGACTCGCTAACGATATTATATTGTTGCGTTTAAATAATCGTGCTAGACCATCAACAAATTTAATTTGAATGACTATAGTCATTTACATTAAATTTGTTAACAGCATGACTGCTAAAATAAAAAAGCAGTTATCATGCTTTCATAATGATACTGTATAACCGTTTCCTGTAAAAATAACGCTGTCTAATTTGTCATTATAATTTGCTGTTAATACCGTATTATTTAGAACATTTTCTACTGTTAATAATTTTGCATTTATATCCCCTCCATTGACAGGATAATATCCATAATAAAGGTAACTATTTGACATGTCATCAATAGTTACTAAATTTTGCTCAATATGAAATTCACGGAGAATTTCATCGCAACACAAATACCTGGATTCAACGCTTTCCGGAAGTTGCAAATCCAAAAAAAATTTTGCTACAGAATATGTTATGGTACTCGCTTGTGTACGATATTGCTTCAATGTTCCACCCAGGGCACATGTTACACTGTTTTTAAATCACCTTTTCTATGGACTTCAGGTTTTGCATAATTATGTTTTATTACTGCATCCAAGTGTGCATTATCCTTAGGTGATTTCTTATCCCGTTTTTGTTTTTTTGGTCTAGTTAAGTTAAATCATCTATTTGTCCTACTAAAACCACTGGTTTCATTTTAGCTAATTTTATATCTATTCCTAATTTTTTATTTTTTATTTCTTTTATTTCGTAAATATTTCTTTTTGAAACCCTTGCTAACCAATTTTTGTGATTCAGAAGGAACAAAAGGTGCACAGATTTTTGCAATTGAGTTAGACACATTCGGTTTTTTGTCTAAATTGATATATACAGTAGTAGGAACGGGTGCACAAATTGACAGATATCGCAAAACGCGTAACCTATTTAATGTGTACATCTTCATTCTATTTACGGTCATATTATAGGACAAAATAAGACTCGCTAACGATAATATATTTTTGCGTTTAAATAATCGTGCTAGACCATCAACAAATTTAATTTGAATGACTATAGTCATTTACATTAAATTTGTTAACAGCATGACTATTAAAATAATAATAGCAGTTATCATGCTTCCATATTGATACTGTATAACCGTTTCCTGTAAAAATAACGCTGTCTAATTTGTCATTATAATTTGCTGTTAATACCGTATTATTTAGAACATTTTCTACTGTTAATAATTTTGCATTTATATCCCCTCCATTGACAGGATAATATCCATAATAAAGGTAACTATTTGACATGTCATCAATAGTTACTAAATTTTTCTCAATATGAAATTCACGGAGAATTTCATCGCAACACAAATACCTGGATTCAACGCTTTCCGGAAGTTGCAAATCCAAAAAAAATTTTGCTACAGAATATGTTATGGTACTCGCTTGTGTACGATATTGCTTCAATGTTCCACCCAGGGCACATGTTACACTGTTTTTAAATCACCTTTTCTATGGACTTCAGGTTTTGCATAATTATGTTTTATTACTGCATCCAAGTGTGCATTATCCTTAGGTGATTTCTTATCCCGTTTTTGTTTTTTTGGTCTAGTTAAGTTAAATCATCTATTTGTTCTACTAAAACCACTGGTTTCATTTTAGCTAATTTTATATCTATTCCTAATTTTGTATTTTTAATTTCATTTGTTTCGTAAATATTTCTTTTTGAAACCCTTGCTAACCAATTTTTGTGATTCAGAAGGAACAAAAAGTGCACAGATTTTTGCAATTGAGTTAGACACATTCGGTTTTTTGTCTAAATTGATATATACAGTAGTAGGAACGGGTGCACAAATTGACAGATATCGCAAAACGCGTAACCTATTTAATGTGTACATCTTCATTCTATTTACGGTCATATTATAGGACAAAATAAGACTCGCTAACGATAATATATTTTTGCGTTTAAATAATCGTGCTAGACCATCAACAAATTTAATTTGAATGACTATAGTCATTTACATTAAATTTGTTAACAGCATGACTATTAAAATAATAATAGCAGTTATCATGCTTCCATATTGATACTGTATAACCGTTTCCTGTAAAAATAACGCTGTCTAATTTGTCATTATAATTTGCTGTTAATACCGTATTATTTAGAACATTTTCTACTGTTAATAATTTTGCATTTATATCCCCTCCATTGACAGGATAATATCCATAATAAAGGTAACTATTTGACATGTTATCAATAGTTACTAAATTTTTCTCAATATGAAATTCACGGAGAATTTCATCGCAACACAAATACCTGGATTCAACGCTTTCCGGAAGTTGCAAATCCAAAAAAAAGATTTGCTACAGAATATGTTATGGTACTCGCTTGTGTACGATATTGCTTCAATGTTCCACCCAGGGCACTTGTTACACTGATTTTAAATCACCTTTTCTATAGACTTCTTGTTTTGCATAATTATATTTTATTACTGCATCCAAGTCTGCATTATCCTTAGTTGATTTCTTACCCCATTTTGTTTTTTAGTTGGCCTCTTTTTGTACAATTATTAGAACTTTAATTTTCTAACCTTTTTAACACAACAATTGGTTTTAAAAGAGATACTTTAAAATCATCTATTTGTTCTACTAAAACCACTGGTTTTATTTTAGCTAATTTTATATCTATTCCTAATTTTGTATTTTTACTTTCATTTGTTTCGTAAATATTTCTTTTTGAGACCCTTGCTAACCAATTTTTGTGATTCAGAAGGAACAAAAGGTGCACAGATTTTTGCAATTGTAAATTGATATATACAGTAGTAGGAACGGGTGCACAAGTTGACAGATATCGCAAAACGCGTAACCTATTTAATGTGTACATCTTCATTCTATTTACGGTCATATTATAGGACAAAATAAGACTCGCTAACGATATTATATTGTTGCGTTTAAATAATCGTGCTAGACCATCAACAAATTTAATTTGAATGACTATAGTCATTTACATTAAATTTGTTAACAGCATGACTGCTAAAATAAAAAAGCAGTTATCATGCTTTCATAATGATACTGTATAACCGTTTTCTGTAAAAATAACGCTGTCTAATTTGTCATAATTTGCGGTTAATACCGTTCTATTTAGAACATTTGCTACTGTTCATAATTTTGCATTTATATCCCGTTCATTGACAGGATAATATCCATAATAAAGGTAACTATTTGACATGTCATCAATAGTTACTAAATTTTGCTCAATATGAAATTCACGGAGAATTTCATCGCAACACAAATACCTGGATTCAACGCTTTCCGGAAGTTGCAAATCCAAAAAAAATTTTGCTACAGAATATGTTATGGTACTCGCTTGTGTACGATATTGCTTCAATGTTCCACCCAGGGCACATGTTACACTGTTTTTAAATCACCTTTTCTATGGACTTCAGGTTTTGCATAATTATGTTTTATTACTGCATCCAAGTGTGCATTATCCTTAGGTGATTTCTTATCCCGTTTTTGTTTTTTTGGTCTAGTTAAGTTAAATCTTCTATTTGTCCTACTAAAACCACTGGTTTCATTTTAGCTAATTTTATATCTATTCCTAATTTTGTATTTTTAATTTCATTTGTTTCGTAAATATTTCTTTTTGAAACCCTTGCTAGCCAATATTTGTGATTCAGAAGGAACAAAAGGTGCACAGATTTTTGCAATTGAGTTAGACACATTCGGTTTTTTGTCTAAATTGATATATACAGTAGTAGGAACGGGTGCACAAATTGACAGATATCGCAAAACGCGTAACCTATTTAATGTGTACATCTTCATTCTATTTACGGTCATATTATAGGACAAAATAAGACTCGCTAACGATAATATATTTTTGCGTTTAAATAATCGTGCTAGACCATCAACAAATTTAATTTGAATGACTATAGTCATTTACATTAAATTTGTTAACAGCATGACTATTAAAATAATAATAGCAGTTATCATGCTTCCATATTGATACTGTATAACCGTTTCCTGTAAAAATAACGCTGTCTAATTTGTCATTATAATTTGCTGTTAATACCGTATTATTTAGAACATTTTCTACTGTTAATAATTTGGCATTTATATCCCCTCCATTGACAGGATAATATCCATAATAAAGGTAACTATTTGACATGTCATCAATAGTTACTAAATTTTGCTCAATATAAAATTCACGGAGAATTTCATCGCAACACAAATACCTGGATTCAACGCTTTCCGGAAGTTGCAAATCCAAAAAAAATTTTGCTACAGAATATGTTATGGTACTCGCTTGTGTACGATATTGCTTCAATGTTCCACCCAGGGCACATGTTACACTGTTTTTAAATCACCTTTTCTATGGACTTCAGGTTTTGCATAATTATGTTTTATTACTGCATCCAAGTGTGCATTATCCTTAGTTGATTTCTTACCCCATTTTGTTTTTTAGTTGGCCTCTTTTTGTACAATTATTAGAACTTTAATTTTCTAACCTTTTTAACACAACAATTGGTTTTAAAAGAGATAGTTTAAAATCATCTATTTGTTCTACTAAAACCACTGGTTTTATTTTAGCTAATTTTATATCTATTCCTAATTTTGTATTTTTACTTTCATTTGTTTCGTAAATATTTCTTTTTGAGACCCTTGCTAACCAATTTTTGTGATTCAGAAGGAACAAAAGGTGCACAGATTTTTGCAATTGAGTTAGACACATTCGGTTTTTTGTCTAAATTGATATATACAGTAGTAGGAACGGGTGCACAAGTTGACAGATATCGCAAAACGCGTAACCTATTTAATGTGTACATCTTCATTCTATTTACGGTCATATTATAGGACAAAATAAGACTCGCTAACGATATTATATTGTTGCGTTTAAATAATCGTGCTAGACCATCAACAAATTTAATTTGAATGACTATAGTCATTTACATTAAATTTGTTAACAGCATGACTGCTAAAATAAAAAAGCAGTTATCATGCTTTCATAATGATACTGTATAACCGTTTTCTGTAAAAATAACGCTGTCTAATTTGTCATTATAATTTGCTGTTAATACCGTATTATTTAGAACATTTTCTACTGTTAATAATTTGGCATTTATATCCCCTCCATTGACAGGATAATATCCATAATAAAGGTAACTATTTGACATGTCATCAATAGTTACTAAATTTTGCTCAATATAAAATTCACGGAGAATTTCATCGCAACACAAATACCTGGATTCAACGCTTTCCGGAAGTTGCAAATCCAAAAAAAATTTTGCTTCAGAATATGTTATGGTACTCGCTTGTGTACGATATTGCTTCAATGTTCCACCCAGGGCACATGTTACACTGTTTTTAAATCACCTTTTCTATGGACTTCAGGTTTTGCATAATTATGTTTTATTACTGCATCCAAGTGTGCATTATCCTTAGGTGATTTCTTATCCCGTTTTTGTTTTTTTGGTCTAGTTAAGTTAAATCATCTATTTGTCCTACTAAAACCACTGGTTTCATTTTAGCTAATTTTATATCTATTCCTAATTTTGTATTTTGAATTTCATTTGTTTCGTAAATATTTCTTTTTGAAACCCTTGCTAACCAATTTTTGTGATTCAGAAGGAACAAAAGGTGCACAGATTTTTGCAATTGAGTTAGACACATTCGGTTTTTTGTCTAAATTGATATATACAGTAGTAGGAACGGGTGCACAAATTGACAGATATCGCAAAACGCGTAACCTATTTAATGTGTACATCTTCATTCTATTTACGGTCATATTATAGGACAAAATAAGACTCGCTAACGATAATATATTTTTGCGTTTAAATAATCGTGCTAGACCATCAACAAATTTAATTTGAATGACTATAGTCATTTACATTAAATTTGTTAACAGCATGACTATTAAAATAATAATAGCAATTATCATGCTTCCATATTGATACTGTATAACCGTTTCCTGTAAAAATAACGCTGTCTAATTTGTCATTATAATTTGCTGTTAATACCGTATTATTTTGAACATTTTCTACTGTTAATAATTTTGCATTTATATCCCCTCCATTGACAGGATAATATCCATAATAAAGGTAACTATTTGACATGTCATCAATAGTTACTAAATTTTTCTCAATATGAAATTCACGGAGAATTTCATCGCAACACAAATACCTGGATTCAACGCTTTCCGGAAGTTGCAAATCCAAAAAAAATTTTGCTACAGAATATGTTATGGTACTCGCTTGTGTACGATATTGCTTCAATGTTCCACCCAGGGCACATGTTACACTGTTTTTAAATCACCTTTTCTATGGACTTCAGGTTTTGCATAATTATGTTTTATTACTGCATCCAAGTGTGCATTATCCTTAGGTGATTTCTTATCCCGTTTTTGTTTTTTTGGTCTAGTTAAGTTAAATCATCTATTTGTCCTACTAAAACCACTGGTTTTATTTTAGCTAATTTTATATCTATTCCTAATTTTGTATTTTTAATTTCATTTGTTTTGTAAATATTTCCTTTTGAAACTCTTGCTAACTATTTTTTGTGATTCAGAAGAAACAAAAGGTGCTCAGTTTATTGCAATTGAGTTAGACACATTCGGTTTTTTGTGTAAATTGATATTTACAGTAGTAGGAACGGGTGCACAAATTGACAGATATCGCAAAACGCGTAACCTATTTAATGTGTACATCTTCATTCTATTTACGGTCATATTATAGGACAAAATAAGACTCGCTAACGATAATATATTTTTGCGTTTAAATAATCGTGCTAGACCATCAACAAATTTAATTTGAATGACTATAGTCATTTACATTAAATTTGTTAACAGCATGACTATTAAAATAATAATAGCAGTTATCATGCTTCCAAAATGATACTGTATAACCGTTTCCTGTAAAAATAACGCTGTCTAATTTGTCATTATAATTTGTTGTTAATACCGTATTACTTAGAACATTTTCTACTGTTAATAATTTTGCATTTATATCCCCTCCATTGACAGGATAATATCCATAATAAAGGTAACTATTTGACATGTCATCAATAGTTACTAAATTTTGCTTAATATGAAATTCACGGAGAATTTCATCGCAACACAAATACCTGGATTCAACGCTTTCCGGAAGTTGCAAATCCAAAAAAAAATTTGCTACAGAATATGTTATGGTACTCGCTTGTGTACGATATTGCTTCAATGTTCCACCCAGGGCACTTGTTACACTGTTTTTAAATCACCTTTTCTATAGACTTCTTGTTTTGCATAATTATATTTTATTACTGCATCCAAGTCTGCATTATCCTTAGTTGATTTCTTACCCCATTTTGTTTTTTAGTTGGCCTCTTTTTGTACAATTATTAGAACTTTAATTTTCTAACCTTTTTAACACAACAATTGGTTTTAAAAGAGATAGTTTAAAATCATCTATTTGTTCTACTAAAACCACTGGTTTTATTTTAGCTAATTTTATATCTATTCCTAATTTTGTATTTTTACTTTCATTTGTTTCGTAAATATTTCTTTTTGAGACCCTTGCTAACCAATTTTTGTGATTCAGAAGGAACAAAAGGTGCACAGATTTTTGCAATTGAGTTAGACACATTCGGTTTTTTGTCTAAATTGATATATACAGTAGTTTGGAACGGGTGCACAAGTTGACAGATATCGCAAAACGCGTAACCTATTTAATGTGTACATCTTTATTTTATTTACGGTCATATTATAGGACAAAATAAGACTCGCTAACGATATTATATTGTTGCGTTTAAATAATCTTGCTAGACCATCAACAAATTTAATTTGAATGACTATAGTCATTTACATTAAATTTGTTAACAGCATGACTGCTAAAATAAAAAAGCAGTTATCATGCTTTCATAATGATACTGTATAACCGTTTTCTGTAAAAATAACGCTGTCTAATTTGTCATAATTTGCGGTTAATACCGTTCTATTTAGAACATTTGCTACTGTTCATAATTTTGCATTTATATCCCTTTCATTGACAGGATAATATCCATAATAAAGGTAACTATTTGACATGTCATCAATAGTTACTAAATTTTGCTCAATATGAAATTCACGGAGAATTTCATCGCAACACAAATACCTGGATTCAACGCTTTCCGGAAGTTGCAAATCCAAAAAAAATTTTGCTACAGAATATGTTATGGTACTCGCTTGTGTACGATATTGCTTCAATGTTCCACCCAGGGCACATGTTACACTGTTTTTAAATCACCTTTTCTATGGACTTCTGGTTTTGCATAATTATATTTTATTACTGCATCCAAGTGTGCATTATCCTTGGTTGATTTCTTACCCCATTTTGTTTTTTTAGTCGGCCTCTTTTTGTACAATTATTAGAACTTTCATTTTCTAACCTTTCTAACACAACAATTGGTTTTAAAAGAGATAGTTTAAAATCATCTATTTGTTCTACTAAAACCACTGGTTTCATTTTAGCTAATTTTCTATCTATTCCTAATTTTGTATTTACACTTTCATTTGTTTCGTAAATATTTCCTTTTGAAACCCTTGCTAACCAATTTTTGTGATTCAGTAGGAACAAAAGGTGCACAGATTTTTGCAATTGAGTTAGACACATTCGGTTTTTTGTCTAAATTGATATATACAGTAGTAGGAACGGGTGCACAAATTGACAGATATCGCAAAACGCGTAACCTATTTAATGTGTACATCTTCATTCTATTTACGGTCATATTATAGGACAAAATAAGACTCGCTAACGATATTATATTGTTGCGTTTAAATAATCGTGCTAGACCATCAACAAATTTAATTTGAATGACTATAGTCATTTACATTAAATTTGTTAACAGCATGACTATTAAAATAATAATAGCAGTTATCATGTTTCCAAAATGATACTGTATAACCGTTTCCTGCAAAAATAACGCTGTCTAATTTGTCATAATTTGCTGTTAATACCCTATTATTTAGAACATTTTCTACTGTTAATAATTTTGCATTTATATCTCCTCCATTGACAGGATAATATCCATTTCATCACAACATAAATACCTGGATTCAACGCTTTTCGAAAGTTGCAAATCCAAAAAAATTTTTGCAACAAATTATTTTATGATACTAGCTTGTGTACGATATTGCTTTAATGTTTCCATCCAAGGCACATGTATTATGTTATATCAATATTTGTGGGATAAGCTGACATGGCCAGACACTTACCGTATATATCACACCAGAGCATCAAATTACAAACTTGTAGTAGCTAGCCGTAGTAGTAGATCTGTAGCTTTTCGTGGAAGTTTCAGGTTTGCTGCCAGCAAGTGCTGGAATGTATTGCTGCCACCTCTTCGAGCCCTAAAATCAATTGAGACTTATAGAAGGCATTTGAAAGTGCATCTCATAACATAACAAAAAACTGTCTCATAACATTTAGATATCACTCGAAAGACATTTCCAAATTGCTTAGACTTTAGTTTATCAAATAAATTACACAAACTGTTAAGACATTCACTTGATCAATATAAATTCATGTTAAATTTTTTTTTGAGAGATATAATCTTAAGGTTCTTGTAAACGGCAGTTGAATTGAATACTCAATAATTGAGAGTTTGTGACGTATGACGGTTCCCAGAGTCGGCAAATAGTAAATTGTAAATCATCATATCAAAATAAATAAACATTACGTAAAGTCAACATTTTTGTAAATATTGTATTTTCAGTCAGTATTACTTCTATGGTTATTTATATTTAGTAAGTAAGTAAGTAAGTTTAAGTTTATTTGCTATAAATAGAAAAATAAACATGGTAATAAATGGTAACTATAAAATAAAATAAAACTATACAAGGCGTGTCATTTTGGTACCACGTTATAAAGCAAACGTGTTATTTTGTAACACCATATTAAAAAATAACGTAGTATCACTTGGGTAGCTCTAACTATACTTAGATATACTCTGCTCTATCATAATAAATTAAGGGTGCGTTTCAGACCAAAGGCCAATTGAATGAAAAACCATGGAAACTTACAAAACTGTTAATACCAGCGCTTAACAATATGTTTTTTTAATAAATGCAATAAATTAGCAAGTGTTTGAATATTATAAAAATACCCAAATAATTTGTAATGAAATAAATTACATAAAAGCATTGTTGTGTATTAAAAAGATACATTTGACAGATACATTTGTGAAAATTTAAAAACAAGAAACAATTCCCTATGTAATTATAATTAGTGTATAAAATCACTTAGTGTCACTTCACAGAAAGCATGTGTCTTTACAAGACAGCAATTTCCGGTTAATTACGACGAATAATTTATTTTCTGATAAAAAAAAAATTATATAAATATAAAATATTTATTCATGTTCATATATTTTTTTTTAAATTATAAAACTGACTATTAAATAATACAATTAAAATTTGGGATTGTATTTTTATCACACAGATCCACCAAGTCTTTGTACTTAGCAGCTGAGATTTTGTGCATCTCATGGTATAATTGCGTCGGCCCTCTAATAAGACTTGCAGTATTTGCTCTCTCGATGTAATATCAGGTTCATGTTCATAATGAGATCGTCACTGTTCTCTTCTCTGTATTCAGATAGTTGTGCCGGACAAAATAGAAACCGTGCAATGATAGCCATCAGAAGACTTCGAAAACGATTACTGCAATAAAAATAACGTATCTTTTGCCCGGACATACCATGATGCCGGTCGATTCCATTCATTGTGTATTTGAAAATTTTATTCGCAGGAAAACTGTGTGGGCTCATTCTGAGTGGCCAACTATGATAACCAATGCCAGATCCGAACCAACAGGTTACATTGTGCACGTTTTGAATAACGAAAATTTTCGGACTGGATTCTCGCAAGCTTTGCTGACAGCGAAAATCAAAATAGCTTTTAATTTATTAAAAGTAGTTCGTTTTGAAAAGAATAATCCTTGTCCGTTCTTAAACGCAAATCTGTTGCGTGTTCTTTTAGGACATCCATGTAGTATTCAGGTGTTTCCATATCGTTTCCATTTTCCTGATTCTGTTTTTAGTTAACTCGAATACACGGTCTGATGGTAGAAAAGAATGTTCAGTAACTGGAAACATTATTTCGACGCTTTTCACGTTCTGCGAGTTCAAATAAAGCCAGTTCATGAGAGCACTCAACAAAATGGAATTCTTGTTTTGGCCTCCGCTACCTTCGGCCATGAGACGTATCTTCTCGATTCAATTTGTATTGAGCTTGTTCAAACAATCAATTACGGCAGAACAAATCTCGTTTGACCCTTTATTTGCAGTTTCTTCTGTCCGTGTGTACGAATACTCATTATCTTTGCAGAGATTGTTATGAGATGATCCTCTAACGATGGTAAAATTGTATAAGTAGAACTGTTGTGAGTAGTAAACAGTGCAAACAGCACAGCAAAGAAGTGTCTTGCGGAGAAGGAGCTACAATTAGTGTAGTACTAGTACTACTAGTAGTAGTTGTGGTAGACATTGGCGAAGGAACAAGGTTTGCAATTATGCAAACTTTGTTCCTTCGCCAATGTCTACCGTGTCTACCGTCTGTGATTATTAAATCACTATTGCTAGTACTGGGTCTTGGAGATAAGGCACAGTCATGAGGTGAATTGTTTGAAATTTGGCGTAATTCAGCATTACCAACTAATGATCCTATTTGCAACCTTAATTGTACTTGCTCGGAAGGTGGCAGCTTCTTTACTATTTTTGGCATTGAACCAAAACAGAGATCGTTTTCATCTAATTTGGTGAGTGTTTGATTGTGTTTCTTCGCTGTTGTGAGTATTGTGAGGGCCACTGCTCGGCTGAATGATACAGGCCGTTCCAGTGGGATATAGCGGGGGAGGTGTATCGAATAGGAGTGGTTCATATGGAAAAACAAACCTTAAACAGAGTTAAAGCTGCACCGTGGAGATAGTGGCCGGTCGCTTACTTTCCGCGAGTCCTCTTGGTTTGCTGGGCTTCTGGGCCATCGTATTGTTCGTTGCTTCGTATTGTTTTTGGGCTAGTACACTCAGTCCGATGTTTGCACACGCGGGTGTTAGAGAATGCGGCGCGGGTTGACAATTTGTAATGCGGTGCGTGCGGGCGGCGAGTTAGACGGTCGATTTAAGAGTAACTTGTCACTACCGACAATTTTGCGGTGCAGCGAAGAAAAAAAAAATTATAAAAATGCGGTTAGATTGAGAAAATTATCTTATGAAAGTATTGCCATAAGCAGCGCGAACAAGTATTTTCCATTATTATTGCTCCGTCTTCCGGGGTTTGAATTCCTTCGCTGATATCATGAGTGTTTTCATCACACTATTATCTCCTGAGTTTTCATCTGTAACATTAGTAAAACTGCTTCTTTGGGATGAAGGAAGGCTGTCCAAGAATGACAGGAGATCAGATCTTTTCTTTGCTGCGTCTCCGCTTGGACCAGTACCTGGTTTTTCTCTACGTCGAATATAATAGTCTCGTGTGTAACCTCATCTCGTTGAGCAATTGGAATCTATAAAAAGTTTATTTAATTTGTTACTATAACAAAGAATATATAGTCATACCCTCAAACAAACTATTTTTCAATAATATATTATGTAATAGGTAACAAATTCAGTAGTAACAAATCCATACTAAGATTAATTACATTCATATTTATTTCAGGCAATTGGCCACAGGAGAGTCTTATCGCTCGATTGCCTTTCAGTATCGAGTAAGCCCTAGCTGGATAAGCGCTATAATAAAAGAAGTTAGTGCAGCCATTGATAAAACTATGCTCCAATTAGTTATTCCATTGCCAAAAGATCATCAACTCAAAAGAACCAGTGACCAAGTGGAATTTTCCAAACTGCGTGGGAGAATTGATGGAAAACACATAAGAATGAAGGCTCCCATTAATAGTGGATCATTATATTACAACTACAAGGAGTATTATTCAATCGTATTGCTAGCAGTCGTCGATGCGGATTGTAAATTTATTGCCATTGATGTTTGTTCTTATGGAAGAGAAGGAGATGCTGGTATTTACTTAAAAAGTAAAATAGGGCAAAACATAAGAAATCAAACATTTGGTATAGCAGAATCGAAGGCCCTACCTAGAACAAATGATGTGATACCACATGTTTTAGTGGGAGATGAAGCTTTTGCTCTCCACGAAAACTTGATAAAACCCTATCTAAGACAGCAATCAATCCATGATTTATCAAAAGCCGTATATAATTACCACGAGCTCGAAGAACTACAGAAAATACATTTGGAATTTTATGTGGCTACTTCAGATTATTTTTCGTACCTATTAATACTGCACCAGCTGTGACAGACAAACTACGAGTAGTAGTGAGCGCTTGTATTTTATATAACATATTACAGGAAGCAAAAGTACTGGCACCTGGTCAAAAAGATGTTGATGACCCACTTTCACTACCTACTGAAAATTTAATACCTTTGGCAAATCGAAATGTTCAAGCCCAAACAAATCCTATTCAAATACGAGGAACATTGAAAAATTACATCAATGGACCAGGGGCTATTGAGTGGCAACATAATTATGCGACGCAACATTATATTGTTCTTAATTTAAGAATTTCACAATTTCTTCTATTCTAAATTTCACATTACAATACTTAATTAGCTACATATATCTTATTTAAGAATCTTAAATAAGATAAATGTAGCTAATTAAGCATGTAATGTGAAATGAAAATAGATAATAATAAACTTTTTGTAAATTATATATATAATTATACTTACTAACCTGTTTTATTTAATGTTTCTTCAATTTCACGCCACCAATTCTGTTTTAATTGACTTTTTCTGTATTCTTTACTTTTTATATTAGAAATAGCTTCATGGTTACGTACGAAATCTATTAAAATTTCGTCGTCCTCGCTGCTCCAAAAGTTGGAATTAATTTTGTACGTTGTTCCGGTAAAAAAATACACAAATACGTATTAAAAATAACTTCACCGCTATCAATGAAACGTTCACGAAACCATTTGACACCGACAAGACGGCCGTCATGCAAATGGCAGCGCCGGTTTTAGACGTTACGGTGTCAGTTACCGCTCTCTAGGAAACCGCGCCGTTTTGTTTACATAGACAACGTTCTAGTGACGTCATTCTCCGCTGTATAACGGCCGCTATATGACGGCACCGCTGTCCTAGGAAACCAAAGCTTTAGCCGTCACGCAAATGGCGGTACGGCTTTTTGACGTTACGCTGTCAATTACCGATCGATTGCACTTGTGTAGCCATTGCTTCCAGGGCTAGCTTGTTAATCTTGAGATATTGGGTGAATTCACCTGCATAGTCGCTAAGTGATGCTCGTTCATTTTTGCTATATAGTGGCCCATTCCGCTGGAATTTAATGGTAGAACATGTTTTGCTACACCACATAACACGAAAGTTTCATCTTTTATTAACATTCTTTGTCGTATATCATTAAAATCAGTATCAAAGTTTTCTGCATCTATTTTTAAATTGTCCTGTGCATATGTAGATTTTCTGTATACTTCATCAGTATCAATCCATAGATACGGCCCCATAGAGTGTGTACATAATCCAGCTGTTTCATAGCTATTATAGCAGTTGTTATGTTGTATGTTAATATTGTCCTGAAAAAATCTGTTTATTTCTTTTTCAAAGTTTTGATAATTTTGTAACCATGCTGTTTTCAAATTTGGTAAAAAGGTAGTTATTTTTTTAGTTCATTTATGAATCCACAACCTTGACGTGTGGGATCTACGTTCCGATCCTGTTCGGCACACAGTGGGTAGTGACTGTAGTAAATGAAACTTCCTTCGACTTGTTGATTTGTTCGTATATTACTTTTTGTTGCGTTCACCGAGGACTGACGTTGACTGCCCCGTTTAATCACTGGTTTCTTCTCATACCCCTGGGGGGTATGGGTAAAAAGGGGTCAGGGCACTAGCCCTCTGCCCTTGACTAGTCTCTGCCCATAACTATGGACAGGTCTATTGTGTTTTCTTGGTGTCTTGGCGTCCCCGCGGGTGGCCAATAATTGCTTAGGCGATCAGGCCCTACCGGGTGAGACCCCTGGTTAATCAGGGGAGGCCCAGCGAGCCGATCAGCGACCAGGCAAATGGTCACCGTTGGTTATGTCGTTTCCATTTTTAGTTGTCTTCTTCGGGGCTGTCCCCTGCGGGGACGAGTTCCCTTGGATGCGGCTTCGTCTTCCTTTTTTCCCTTTGGTCAGGCGGTCTTGCGTGCAGTGGGGCCAAGCTTCTTATGTGCCCATGTTGTGAGGAGTCCGCTTATTTGAACATGTTGGCCGCTAGCCTCTTGACGAAAGCTTCAAGGTTTTCCACGCGGAGGTCTCTAGCTATCGTCGCGTTGCTAACATATCGCGGGGCGTTCACTATGGTTCTCAGGCTTTTGTTCTCTTGTGCTTGTAGTCGCCTCCTAATTGTGGTGGACAGGTAGCCGTACCACGCCGGTGCCGCATACGTAAGCCTTGATCTCATATACGTCGTGTAGATCAAGAGCTTAGTCCGGAGTGGTAGTTGAGATCGCAGGATAGGCCGAAGTTTGGCTAACGCTCCTCGAGCCTTTCCTACGGTGGCGTCCACATGGTGGTTGAAGGAGAGTCCTCTATCGACGATTACGCCGAGGTATTTGACGCGTGTTTGCCACGGGATATCTTGCCCCAAGAGTTTCAGTTTCGCTGGGAGTTGCGTGGCTCCAGTCAGGATGGCTTGCGTTTTTCCAACGTTAACCGTCAGCCATCCACTTGTCCAGCCATACTGGCAGGGCGTCCATTGTCGGTTGCAGTCATTTTACTGCGAAAGCGGGCTTGTAGGAGGAGGAGTAGTATGCGGCGTCGTCTGCAAACAGGGCTAGCTTAGCCTGCCCAACGAGTGGGATATCGTCGGTATACCAGACGTAGCATAGCGGCGAAATGCAGCTTCCCTGCGGCCCGCCCGCCTTAACTGGCGACTGCGTGCGTATATTCCCTTCGTGTGCGCGCCGCGCAAAACCTACTGTACTGGGCGCGTATTTCCATTTCCGTGTTCATTAGAAGGTAGTACTGCCTCGAAGGACGCGGGTTTGTCGCGCTAACTGCCTTTAAAAAATCGTGTGCAATTCAAGGCACGTGTCCTCCAATCGCGCACGGATTTGCAAGGATTATGCGCCACAAATCCGTGTGTGTTTGAAGGTATTTTTGTGTTCAAGAAATGAATTTGTGTTTTACATTTTAACTTTTTATTAAGACCAAAACACAAGGTACATAAACAAATATAACGTAGTAATTAATGTTATTAGGTATTCAATGTTTTTGGTAGGAGGCTCATTGTCATCAATATTAGATGCAATATTATGGACACGTTTTCTTTTAACAGTTTCTGAGTTGGCTGGTCGTCCTGACTAAATCCTTCCACTGCATGGTAGACCTCTTTCTTTGCTGCGACTGATCGATGTTGGTTTTACACGAATTTTTCGAGATTTTCGGCGGACATTTTTTTCAACTATAAATGATATAATACTCGATGGAGTTTGTAGTTTCGACAAGTCAGATCCAAACTTTGTAAGAATGTTTGTATATGCAACATTGGAATCCTTTGCCAAGATTTCAGTGATTCTTTCCCACTGATTTTATTACGAACAGCATTGTCAAAGTTTTCATTATTGGTAGTCACACTGTTTTCCGCTCGATTTATTGGTAGTTCAAAAGTTTCTGGAACATCAACTGGTGTAATAGACTCAGGTTGGCTTTCTTCATTATTGGTGCTTGATTCACCCGTAATATTTTCAAATAATGACGGTGAAAATTGGTTACCCAGCGAATTTTGCGAATTGATGACGATCACAGTCACTTAACTGTGGCGACGTGGTATGTACAGTCCCATGTTTTCTTTCTACGGCGCAGAGATGTTTACAAAATCGGCCCCCAGCACCATACGGACAGTCACATTTTGCCATCTCACATTCAACAACATACAGATCAGTCTTCTCTTTCACGAAGTAGGTATTTTTATCCATATGTACAATATCCTTAATGCTGCTTGTTGCTTGACAAAATTTTTCATACGCTAACGTAAGATTTCTTGTCCGCCCATTGGTAAACTGAATCAACCTTTTCTTGTGGTAAGATTCAAAGGTAATCGCAATAAAGTCAACTAACGCGCACATATTAAACACTTTACAGCGCTGCAGCACTACATCTTTAAAAATTCTTATTGAGGATTCACATTAATTGTTTGTATTATTCCCTCGTGTAAGAATACCAGAGCGATATGCTAAACACCACTCTTCTCGCCGACTCCATAAACTTGTTAAATGTTTTTCAAGCTTTTTATTTTTCTTAACTTTCTCCTCATTTGTTGCGTTGTCGATAGAGCAGGGGCTTTTTTCTGAAAGAAGTCCCAGCATATTTTTCTCCTCCTTACTGGGGCTGTCACCTTCGCACCTGTCACATCCTGCGCGTACTTATTCGTTTCTTCTGCAATTTTTCCCATAATTTGGGAATCCCAAATCGTGGTAAAAATTGCGTACGCGTCTTCGGTAGGCTCAGTCGGTCCGACAGAGGCCTGAGAGAAGGTTTCCCTTCTCTGAACTTGAGAAATGGTGGGGGTCTGAGAAACGCCGCTACTCGAACTCGAAAAAGTCCGAGGGCCGCGTTGCACCTGCAAAGCTTGGGTCCTGCGCGACCGGCGGGTCGACCTCAAGTCCAGCGTCCTCGTCGACCGGGGTCTCCAAACTCCCATGAAGGACTCGCGGGATGAAGAACGGCGCAGAGACCTCCTCCCCCTCCATGTCGGAATCCGACTCGCTTCCTGTTTTAAAAGTATGAGCATGTTGTCATACCACTTTACGAAGATTCGAAGCAATAATCTTCGACGGTCCCGTGGCGCAGTGGTTTGTGTCATCGACATGACTTCTGTGTCACCGCGACCCTGGGTTCGAATCCCGGCAGGGGCAAACATTTGTGCGATGAGTGTAGATGTTTGTCCCGGGTCTTGGATGTTTGTGTGCTGTTATTGTGTGTGTCCATGCCTCCCGCGATACAGGGAATCCTAGAGCGGGGGTCTGAGAAAAAAAATAAAATAATAATGGCTCCGGGATAGGAGCTCCCAGTGAAGGAAACATCGTTAACAAATCTACAGCATCGTGGTAGGTTACTTTCGAGTACCCGCTTGGCTAGCTACCACCCTCAAGTTTGAAAAAATGTCACCGAAACACATATTGTGTTCAGTCGGCAGTCATTGAGAGCTAGTGAGCAATCTAGGTCGTGCGTGATAAAATCTTCATCCACATTGTCACTGACCATCAAGTGAAATAGAGGTGAAACGTTAGATTTATACAGTATAAAAAATGCTGGATTATCAGATAGTTGCATGAAATTTCTTAACGAAGATACGTTTTTAACCTGAAATAACACAAAGGCACCTTTTATCCCGGAATAAAAGGCAGGGCACAGCTAGTACAGTATAAAATACACATCAAAACAATCGATGCCAAATACGTGTATATCGTACCCAAAATGACAGTCTTTATAGAAAATAAATAAATACTATGACAAATCTTTATTGTCCCTTAATTTGGTACAAATAAATAAAGCACACAAAGAAAATACATGGGTACAACTAAAATATGTCAATTTGCATACTAGCCCCCACACTAGGATACCCTGTGTTGTGGGTGGACTAGTCTCTTCGAAGGTTCAAAAATTCTGGTAGAAGGTTACACACCTATTCAACAAATAAATATCACATTTAAACAAATTGTTCCGTTCGACACGTATTATTATAAACATAGTGCAAAAAAAACAATGTATAGGTAACTACATAAAATATTATGACTATAAATGCATACGTACCGTAATTAACAAAATCTGAGATTTCGTCATCTCGAAGGGGCCTTCGCGGCGTGGCACGGGAGTGATGCGGCGAATTGGAAGCATTGCTGTCGCCACATTCGAGAAACCTGATTAAAAGTAAATCAATATTCAGTTGACTTTTCTATTATTTATATTAGACAGTAATTTGAATGTAATTTACTAACAATGCTGGCGAAGGTGGACACTCATCGAT
This sequence comes from Apeira syringaria, assembly GCA_934044485.1. Classification (NCBI taxonomy): domain Eukaryota; kingdom Metazoa; phylum Arthropoda; class Insecta; order Lepidoptera; family Geometridae; genus Apeira; species Apeira syringaria. The sequence goes on from OW203655.1 coordinate 27,811,798, forward strand.
GACAAAGGGAGCGTGGGGCGGAGAAAACTGAGGCTCAGGCTCTGTCTCTAGCTCCACCTCAGCCTCTGCCTCCACCTCCATCCTTTCCACCTCCACCTCATGGGCCAGCATTGGCATCACTCCCGGCGCCGTTGTAGGGTTCAGTCTGCAAATATTAAATTACAGTCAATCACAATAACTTTGAATAATTTTAGACTATCAACCTAACCTAAACAACCTTGTCAAACAGCGAATACACTTACGGGTCCCAGGTGCGCCTCCTTTTTGAGTGTAGAGAGCTCTCTAGCGGAACGCCTCTGGGGAGGTCCTCTACATGCACCAGAATAAGCCTAAGAAATTATAACAAGTTATTACACAAATAAAATAAAAGTAACATTAATTTATATAATGACATAACTATAATTCAATAATTACACACTACACATCGAGTACATGAAAACGTATGAGAGCATGTCAGTAAATTACCTAATTTGTGATGGAAATCTTCATAAATCGACAAAATAACTTATTAAAGTAATAATAGCTTACCTTTCCATTGTAATCAACACAAAACCACACAAGAACACTCAAAAACCACCAAACGCAAATGGTAAGCAAAATCCGCACGGGGCTGTGACGCGAGCTCTTGAGTAATGAATGAGCATAGTATAAAAATGTATGTCCCCTGAACTGGGCACCGCGTCAATTCGCGCCACCCGTCAACTGGAGACTAGTCGCAGCGGGTGGCGGCCGCTTAATGGATCGGGTTACAAAACGTATGATTTCTCAGAAACTATTGAGACTGTCAGCCTGTAACTTATATCAGCGGATTCGTCTTGAAATAAGCTAACTCGTAATTAAGTAAGCTAAACACTTGAGCCTTTGTAAGTTTTGCTAATCTTAAGATGAATTTGTAGATTGTTGTTATTTCCCGGATTTTTATGTATAAACATTCAGATCTGAATAAATAAAACAAAGCTTTACAGTGTTAGTGTTTTATTTGACATAACAATACATCATCTCACTCTATATTAATTTTAATTGACACCTCTCTATACATTTTTTTCACAGAAAGAGCGTGTGAACATTTACCCTAATTCCGGGCGCTTGGGTGCGCGGCAAAAAATATGTCAAGTGGTATGGTATATTTAATACTTATTTAGCCTCAAAGTGAGGCTAAATAAGACACAGATGCGATTCGTTTTCGACTTTATTTCAACAAACACTTCATTGACGCAATAAAAACAATTGTTTAATCAACTACAGATGTATTTTTTATATAATATGTCCAAAGGAAAAGGACACTAGAAAACGAGTACAAAATAGGTCATAGTAGTCTATGTACTGTAGAAACTCGTTTAAAGTACTTTCTTGAAATGTTATTACAAATTCTACATTGCGAATATATTGTCCTATCAGATTAATTAAAATAACAAACAACTATCATACAAAAACATTCCAAGAAACACTTTCAAAAATGAACAATTTCACCACAAAATGTATCAAAAAAGCTAACTAAATGTGGATTCGGCTTTTAGATCTGATAATTTTGTATTTTCCGGTTAATCAGACAAGTTAGTGTTTGATCGTTAGCATCGATATGCTAACGATCAAATTATCATTATTTCAGTCAATATATATCCATCCATTTGCATTACGTTAGTTAGTGATGTGTCTAAGTTTTCTCTAAATAACAGCTTATCGGTTTTTTTCGGATTTCTATAGGTTCTTGGTTCAAGTTTCCCGGTCTCTTAACTGAATCTTATTCTTCTATGATCCGAGCAAAAACTTAATTTGTAGCCACTCGCCAATCACTAATTATCTCAGCGATGTCGTTTGTTGCTAATGTATATCAATATCAATATCAATTATTGTCCTGGCCTCTGACGTTACAAAAGTTGGTTCTGAGCCTTGGTTTAGAATACTTAGGTTACGTCTTAGTGTAAATTCAAGTACATTTTCACCTCTGTCATTTGTGTCAGGGCAGCCCCAAACAGTACAATGAGCGTTTGAGTCACATCCTAACACACAGTCTATGTCATTGTTTGTGCAGAATTTCATCAGTTCTTCCAGTTCTGGCGGGGGTGCTTCTGCTTTACAATCCATGTACACCGACGCTAGAAGTATTGTACCGAGCTTACCTTCTAAGCCGGTCTCTAGTTTAACTACTGTGAGGTCATCCGTGCACAGATGCGTCACCAAGAATGCTCTGAAAGTTTTGGTACATATATGAAAGTCCGTATTTTGTGTTGTACGGAGGGAACAAATACATTTCCCTGCAAGGAGCTGAAATAACATACCTTGCCATGAGTAAGGTAAGGCTCCTGGACCAGTGCTATTGTGTGTGGTTGTTCCTCCAGGCTTCTTCGAAGAGTAGCAGAGCCTGAGTCGCTATGTTGGAGGTTGGCTTGTATTATGTTAATTTTCCTACTGTTATCTGGAAGGTATTCTTTTTTTGTTTTTTTTTTAATAAAAAACACTACAAACTACAGGCGCATTGGCCCGTACTCTTTTTTACTATTCACTTATTTTTTTCAATTTATTTTAGCATTTACTCATGTACTTATAACAATCAAGAATACTTAAAGCTAATCCTACTTTATATCTTCTTCCGCGTGTTTCCTTCTTACTTCTGCTCCTTCCTCTGATCTTTTTCGGTTTTCGGTCCTTACAGCTAAAGTGATTCCAAAATATATATTATTATTAATTTTTTTTTTTTTTGTTTTTAAATATGGTTCATTTATTTTTTTTCGTTAGTGATATTACAATAAAATAAATAAGTCTAATTTCCGTACCTTTTTAACATCTAGTGATATTACATTAGGAAGTAAATAGATCTAAATTCTGTCCCTTTATTATGTTTAGTTATTACGTTAGTGATATTACAATAAAAATAATTAAATCTAATTTCCGTACTTTTTTAACATCTAGTGATATTACATTAGGAAGTACATTCTATCCTTTATTATGTTTAGTTATTACGTTAGTGATATTACAATAAAAATAAATAAATCTAATTTCCGTACCTTTTTAACATCTAGTGAGTGATATTACATTAAGAAGTAAATAGATCTAATTTTCTTATCCAACACGCTTCCTATGACCAAAGTGTCCCGATGTTTTATGGCCATCTTAATCCCGTACTCTGTGATGTCTTTTTCACTGGCCTCGTTGGCGCGTCTGAAGAAGGCGCCAATAACATCCGAACTGTCATCGGTGTAGTATGCGCAGCTGATGGAGTGGCGCGAGACAGCAACGACGGCGTGGGGAACACTCTCTCTTAGTCGTGTTAATTTCGCTTGTTTTTTAACTATAATTGTATGGTCGTAGGTAAGTCCCTGAGCTTAATGCACCGTGAGAACTCGCGATCCTTCCCCTGCGCCGTATCCCTCGCTGTGTAGAAAACTTTTTTGTTCTTGGGTGAGGGTCAGGTACAGGGTGTTCTCTTTGGCGCGTGGTATTGTAGCGCCGGTGATGCGGTGGAGATTGAGGGATCTTACCTGTGACTTTGAACTATAAATGCCTCGGTACACATCTCTCAGGACGAAGGCCACGTCCATGGGGTTTCTGTGTGTGCAAAACAACTGCTGGCTGATGTTCGCCAGTGCGATGGGACTATTGTGTTTCATTTCGAACACATTATCACTATCGATATATGGTAGCTGGTTTGTGTCTCCAATGATGACAACGACATCTGCACCTAGCAACTTTGCTGCCATTACCGTGGCGCCGAAATGGTTCATGTGAGCTTCGTCGATGAGTAGACGTTTTTCTCTACGCTCACTGAACCCGTTGGCCAGGACAGAGGCCATGGTGCGCACTTTGGATTTTGCTCCATCGCCGGTGCGGTGCGCTAACTTTCCTCTTAGGTCTTTTGCAGCTTCAGTTTTTGTGGTGATGATGATGTCAGTGTCCGCATTGAAGTTCCCAACTATCCAAGTCGTTTTTCCACACCCAGGCACCCCATTTATCCACTGGAATGATGGGATTTCCAGTTGCTGAGAGCGGCTGCCGGACTCTGGGACCCTAGGATGGTGTTGGCCATGTCTGTTATTTTGTCCTGCAGCATAATTCTTGTGCACCGGGCGACTATAATTATGGGGGCGTTGAATATTTGTCTGTCAGTCCGTTTTGATGCCTCGTGGTCGGCGAATATGAATCCTGCGGTTCCGCTGTACGCCGCCATATAACGACCTGACATCGATCCCCTGATGAGCTGAGATGTGTCTTTATTAGAATAGAATAGAATTATATTTATTCGTAACAAAAAATAGATATACAAAGTTATTACATAAAATATTGCTACGTTAATAAAACATCTAAAAGTTATGTAGCTCTTTGTTACGAATCAGCCCAAACTCAGCGTTGTGCTGGTTGTGAACAACCAGCGCTGGTCTTCCGTTTGGGCTGGTAGGTGACGTCACGCACGTACAGACTAACGGCCAAATCTTATACCTTAAAATAATTATTATACTAAGGTTCGATTTCACCAAATACAATTTTATTCCAGAATAACTGCTCTCGGAATAAATTTATTCTTAGAATTAACTCTTAGATAACTTCGTTTACGTTTCACTACTGTACACCAGAGTAAATTAACTCTCGCATAGTTATTCTGTGACTCGGAACGAAACCGAATGATTGAAATGGACGACTATTTAAACCACCTAATTGAAATTGTCCTCTCTCTGATAGAAAGATATGGGTACTGTGCACTATTCTTTTTGGTAGTGTTTTATGCAAACATTATAAAAATAATAATATAACCTCAATGCGTCATTGCTTCATTTTCATGATAATTATTAATTTATTCTATTCTTTCTTGGTATTTTGTCGAAGGAAGAGTCGAATAGTTGAGTTTGTGCAAGGAACTTAATACTCCCTAGCTCTTCTTGATTTTGTGACTTCTGTCTGGTGCTTGTACAACAATCATTTATTCTGTGCATTGCAAATAATGGCAAAGCAAATAATAGCTGAAAAAAGGAAACGAAGCCCCATCTGGCTGGCTTCGGAAAAACATCTACTTTTGGACATTGTGCAAAAGCATATTACCATCATTGAAAATAAAAAAACCGACCCAGTTACAATGAAGCAGAAAATTGCGGAGTGGATTACCATGAGTGATGAATATAATTCGCAGACAATTCATACTCATAGAACTGCAGAGAACCTTAAAGCTCAATGGGAAAGTATGAAGAAGGCGGTGAAGAAAGAATCGTCGAATATAAGAATGCACTTAATACAAACAGGTAGGTATATAATATGTGTTCACTTGTCTAAATAGGTACATCATTGTATAAACTCCTTCAGAAACATGAATTATAATTTTTTATCAAAATATGCTTGTAATTCTGAACCAAACTACCTTCTGAACCAAGTTACCTTGCCCCTCGTGATCTTTATCCACAACCTCTGGATTGAGCCTACTAATATCCTAGGAATATTCGTTACAAAAATTTAATTTATTAGTTTTTTAGTTACTAACGTAAAGGGCAAAACAGAGCCCTATTATAATTGCTGTTACCCTGCTGTTCATCTGTCTATCTATACACATGTTACATGTCTCTAGCCCATGGAATTCTTTACAGATCTGAAATAAAAACGTAAAACAGAATATTGAATTAAAATGACCTAAAATTTTAATAAATAATATTTTTTTTTTATATCATGCAAAAACAATATCAGACAATGTTTGTTTTTTACAGGTGGAGGACCTCCAAAACCAAAACCAGACGATGCATTTTATAATCGTATCCTTAGCCTCATAGAAACATGTGTTGTTGGCTTGTGCAACCCTTTTGATAATGATGCCCCAAATTCAGGATATGAGTCTCACAATACAGTTTCTACAGAATTTCAAGAAACACAATCCTTGGAAGTGGCACATGTACCTCTTGTACAAGATTGCAATCTCATTCCAGTTGCTGTGAAAGAGCCCGACTGGGGCAACTACACGCCTTGCTTATTACAAACACCTGTTTCAAAGGAGTTAAGAGTAGACATAAAGGAAACAAATACCACTCCAAAGAAAAAAGGGATTTCAAAGAGGCGACCTATACTTCCAACATCATCACTGGATCTTCTTCATAATAAAAAGGTGGAGGCTATTAACACTCAAAGAGAGCATGCAAATAATGAGAGACAAGAAGCAAATAGTCTGTACAAAATCAGCATGCAAATTAAAGAAGAGGAATTACAAATAAAAAGAGAAGAACTAAAACAAAGTAAAATTAAAACCAGATTACTTTTATTAGAACTGAGGCAGAAAAAAAAAACATTGAATAATTTCGAGTTTCCATAACTTTAGTGTCTAGTTTTGAAGTGTATAATCTATACTAATATTAAAGAGAGGAAAGATTTTTATTTTTGTATTTTTGTTTTATAATCTATACTAATATTATAAAGAGGAAAGATTTTTATTTTTGTATTTTTGTGTGTGTGTATGTTTGTAATGAATAAAGTCAAAATTCACTGTGCCGATTTCACCATTGGAAAGCTACATTCACCCTGACTGACATAGGATATGTAAAAGGACGGGCTGAGCTGACAGAGCCTGAGCATATTACTTAGCCACTCTCAAATAGGTACTAATAATTCTAATATGTATTTACCAGATTCAAGAAAAAACCCATTGATTTTTGTTTTTATTATTTTTACATTTATTACTTTTATTAAATTAAACTTTGAAAATATTCAGTAATCATTGCATTTCGAGTCATGCCGATTTCATTATGAAAGTCATGTGGTATAAGGTCTACCTGACCCTGCTCTATGAGTTGTTCCCAAGACATAGGCCGATTAGTACCTGGAATAACAGGTAAAATAACTTCGGTATCATCCGGAGGAGTAATTTTTCTTTGTTGCTGCAGCATGTTATGCAGCACTGCCGTGGCGACAATGACGACTAGGGCTTTATCCAATTTTATACGCATGCCTAGAGCTAATACTGGAAAACGTCGCTTCCATACCCCATACGACCTTTCCACTGGATTACGTGTTCGAATATGTGACTCATTGTAGAGCTGTTCTGCAGGTGTCCTAGGATTATCTAAAGGAGACATCATATATGTATTCGATGCATAACCACCGTCAACCAATAATAAGGCATTACCATAGCTTCCCATTTCAAACTTTGCCTTTCTATAACAGTTATTAAATATGTGACTATCGTGAGTTCCTCCAGGCCACCTTGCTACTATGTCAATTATTTCCTGATTAGCATTGCATATAGTTTGAACGTTAATTGAAAAGTAGCCTTTTCTGTTCCTAAACAGTTCAGCTTGGTCTCCACCTGGTGAGCTGATGCGTACATGGGTGCAATCCATAGCACCCACTACTCTAGGAAAACGGGCTATACGAAAAAAATTGTCCTGTTCTGTTCTTATTTCTTGGGTTGTCTCAGGAAATTTTATGAAATCTTCATGTAAAGCAGCTATTGCCCTACTGACCCTATGAATAATCCTATGGGAAGTTGATGTACTCAGGCCACAATAGTCACTAATACTCATCTGTGTGTTATTGGTTGCATAAAATCTTAATGTTCCCAAAAGCTGATTTATAGGCGATATAGAGAAATTTCTGAAACAAAAATAGACAACGTTGTAAATAGGTATGTAAAAGTTTGATTAATAGATAATTACATTATACCGACACAACTAAGTATTTAGGAACTTACTTATCGTCATATTCTAATTGATGCTCAATTTTCATAAGCAAACATAACGCCGCACGTTTGGACAAACGGAACCTTTTGGCAAAATCTATGTCATCATAGTCGTCAAAATAATTGTTTCTCTCTTTTATCCATCTTGGTCGCCTTGGTAAATAATCGTCCTCACTGTCAAAGTCTTCAATTAATGCTCTCAAACGTTCTGCCATCACGAATTGTAACTAATATTCGACAAAATCAGCTCACAGCTGTTAAAACAAGGACATTCGGACGCCATATTGAACTTCTTATCCATGGTATATGCTCAATACTCTGTTGAAATCAGCGGAGTAGCGACTTACACGAGAGTATTCGGTTAATCCTGGATTAAGTCTATGGTGAAACGAATAAATAGTTTAACCTTAGAATAAGTGCTCGTAAACACTCGAGTAAGATTTATACTTGTTTGGTGAAATCGACCCTAAGACAGAGAAAAGTAAAATATTAGAAAATAGCACAGTATCATACCAAAGAGAAATATTGAATAACAAAGTAACATAATTAGTAAATATTAAATCTCATTGTTATTGATTCAAACGGAAAATTAAATCTCATACCGGCAACAAACTATTTAATAAAATTTAAAACATATTATAATATTAACATCCAGTTTGTGGAGTAGCAAAAACAATACACAAAGGATTCTTAAAAAAAAAAAGCAATTGACAGTTAGCACACAGATGGCAACAATTAATAGTTAAATAGCGCTAGTGTCATTTCTTTGAGCTTCCTCATGTTTCTGATGGTCGAAAATAAACTTTTTTAATCTTTAAAACCGTGTAAACATTGCAAGTCTCTTATTGGAGGAGGAATATTGTTCCAGCACTTCGACGCTGCGTAACGGAAACTTCCTCTAAAAGCAGCAGAACTATGTCGTTCTGTCGCTAGTTGAACTGCACAATGGCGGGATTCATAATGTCTTTGACTCGATCTCCAAGACAGCTTGTCGTACAGATAAGCAGGTGATTGGTGTTTAAGAACACCATAAAGAAGACATGCTAAATGAAACTTTCGGCGGTGCCGCATTTTGAGAATAGAGTGCTTATTTAAATATGGTGTCACATGTGCCCTTAACGGTATAGGAAAGCAAAAACGGGCACACGCATTCTGAACGCGTTGCACTAACTTTTGCGTTTTAGCAAGCAACCGAGGCCCTATTACTGTGTCCATATAATTTAATTGCGATAATATGAGTGACTCCACAAGGTGAACACGCAAACCAACTTTTAAAAAAGGTCTAATTTTATACAAAATTTTAAGTTTGTAAAAACATTTTTTTACAGAGATCGAAATATGTTTTTCATAGCGTAAGTCACTGTCCATGTACAAGCCTAAATTGCGTGATTCGTAAACACGCTCAATTGGTTCACCCATGAGCGTAACCCTGATTGAGGGATTGAGTTTGGCCACCTGGTATTTGTTACCAAATATTAGGTATTTCGTTTTGACAGGGTTGAGCAAGAGGCAATTATTGATGGACCAAGAAGCTATCTTTGAAAGATCTTCGTTTAACTTACTAATAGCGTCATTTATATCATTAGGCTTACACGATATATATACTTAAATATCATCAGCATATATTTGATATTTACAGTGCGTGATTTTCGTTAAAATATCAGCCAAATATAAAATAAAAAGAATAGGTCCCAAAATAGATCCCTGGGGAATGCCTCTATTTACCGGCAATTTATCGGATATCATCGACGTACCGTCGGCACAACTGAGCTTTACATATTGGTTACGATTACTAAGGTAACTATTGAACCAATGCACAGCCTTAGAATCAAAGCCGTAATAACGCAATTTAGATATTAAAAGATTTATATTCAAAGAATCGAACGCCCTGGAAAAATCAAGCATAACTAACAATGTACACATCACTTTGTCTTGAGCAGTGAGTATATTGTCTGTTACATCTAATAGAGCAGTTGCAGTGCTACGACCTCTTCTGAAACCAGACTGATACTCGGGCAAAATATTGTTTTTTTAAGAAAAGCAGTTAATTGAGTGCAAACAGCCTTTTCCATAATCTTAGATAAGCATGGCAGTATACTTATTGGCCGTAAATCTTTCAATACAAGTGGATTTGAGTGTTTCTGTATTGGACGCACGATTGCAAGTTTCCAGGCTTCAGGAAAAGTACAAATGCTGATTGAAGTATTTATCATTGATAGTATATAGTCTATGGTGTACGGGAAAGTCATTATAATCATATCTAAGCTAATACCGTCAGAGCCTTCTGCATTAGACCTTAAGGTTCTGATTATTCTCATCAATTTCTCAATACTAACCAGTTCAATCTGAAAGATTGCCTTACTAAACCTGTGATGTTCGAAGAACGTTAAATGAGAAATAGACACGTCTGGACATCCATTTAAGTCCATAAAATGCTTGTTGATGATGTTCGGATTGTCAAAAGCCTGTGGTAACTCTGAATGATTATGAGGTGATAAGGTATTTTTTAAATTTTCCCAAAGCAGTTTAGGATTACGTATTTTATTATTTATATTATGCTTGAAATACGCAGATTTTTCATGAAAGATGGCTTGGTTCACAGTTGACTTTAAGCTCTTGTAGTAATTTCTTTTATTATCAGTTTTATTTTTATGATAACTTGCTGCAGCATCATCACGTAGGCGCATAATCATTTTTATGGTGTCAGTAATCCAAGGATAAGAATATTCTTTGATGACCTTAGAAGTGACAGGTGCATGCAGATCAAAAACGGTCAAGACGCATTGGTTAAATATATTTACCATTTCGTTAATGTTACCATACTGTATTGATAGAAGATCCCATCTTATATTTTCCAGATCTTTATTGAAACTGTCCATACAAATATATTTCTTCGGTCTGTAGGATAAAGTACGTGGGGTAGGTTTTTTACATTTTATATTGAGCTCGCAAACAACAAGGCAGTGACCATAAAGTGTTCCTACATGCTCTAAATACATTTTTTTTGTTACTAAGTCTGTACAGACTACGTCAATCAAAGTTTGACTAGTTTCTGTAAAATGAGTCGGCTCAGTGACTAGTTGACTTAAATTAAGGTATGCTAAAAACGTTCTCAATTTGATTGTATCAGTGTCACTTGTATGAAGGTAATTAATATTAAAATCACCCAATAAGATTAAATGGTCATAAACAGGAATTGAACTAATAGAGTCTGTCATAGCATCAAGAAACAGGTCAACATTTACCCAGCGCGGACGATATGCTGTGCCAATAATAAGCTTCTTTCCGTTAAGGGACATACTAAGCCACATTTGTTCGACTGACCTGTGCAGAGGGTCTACCGGGTGATGCCATGTTCTCGCCGTCACACCCTGCTTAATGTAAAAACCCACACCTCCACCACGGGAGCGAAGCTCACGGGGTCGCGGAGTATGTCTCAGTCTGTATCCAGGAACCAAAGGCGCACGTCCTTCCTCCCCTGCGTGAACCCAGGTCTCGTTCAATGCCAATATACCTAAATCATTTCGGAGAACAGACGCTATAATATTTTCATGGTTTGTGCCAAGAGATCCTGCATTAAAGAAACCTATTTTTAGATGTTTCTTACCCATAATGATCCGTATAATATATCTTCACGATATCAGTATGACACAGAAAATGGACACTTAAGTAAGAGACGCCCATGTTATGTAATACGACACAGCGGATATTTATATGAACTAAAAAAACATTTTGTACATAGAAATGACACTTTGCGCTATGGTTTAATTTACAAGAAATAATAGCATAAAAATAAGCCGAATAATAAAAATACATATTAATCGTGAGAACAAGTAGCGACTTAAACTGTTGATTTTGATTAACTGATTCATATATTCTTGCCAAAAAAGATACCAAATATGCTACTAAAAATAAATTGTCAGTGGAATGAAGTGGAAAAAACTGAATATCTAAATAATAACAAAACAAGATATAAATCATACATGTAAGTGTAGCTTTTAGCGATAGACGTGTTTTCAACTCCCCTATTAGCTCGTCAAACAGTTCCACATTGAGAAATACGAGCAAAATCAGTATCAGTGCGTATTGAGAACACCTTTCCATCGCTCTGTCGAGCGAAAATGCGTCCTCTTTTTGTCCAAGAGTAGCGCCACAGTCGCTTGCGACACTCTTCGCGTACTCGGTGGAACAACAGGCGGTTGGTTCGGGTAAGCCTCTCGTTTATGTACAGCCGCTGTGGTGGTCCCGCCAGGCCAATATCCAAGGTTGTAAGATTTCGACGGACGCGCGCAGCGTGCAATAGTTCGTCCCGCAAATGGCGCCGAGCAAGCCGCACCACAACACGGCGGGGACGCCCGAGTGTACCGTCACCTGCCGCGCCCGATACCATAGGTCCAGTCCTCTCCGCAAAAACAATATCCCTTTCATCAATTGACACTCCCAATTTTGCAGCCAGGACTGAAATAGTGTGCCCGATATTTTCTCCCTTTTCTTCCGGGAGGTGACCAATGTCCAAATCTGATAAAATGACCTCTTGATCTCGTTCGTTAAGCTCAGACTTAAGCCGGACGACCGTTTGCTGTAGCTCAGAAATAGCTTCCGTTTTATCAGGGACTACTTCCCGGTTTTTGAGGGCAATGAGTCGTTCCTCAAATCCATCCAAGCGCTTAACCAAGTTTGCCAGAGAAACCCTGATCTCGTTTCTGAACTCGCGTTGTTCAGCCATATATATTGTGAGATTTTGACGTATGTCCCGAGGCTCCAGGTCTCCTTCACGAGAAATGGTGTGCGTTGCGGGGAAGGAGGATGCTATATCACAGGTGGTAAGGGAGTTGGAGGCCGCACAAATATCTTTCACTGGGGTACTACTATTGTCGCCTCTGCGATGTTTCTTTTTGCATTCTGGGCAAATCCAGTCTTTACTAATTGTGTTATTATCCGGGATCGCCACGCAACCCTTATAAAACAATAATGGGCAAGTAGAACAAGTGGCGGCCCCTGATGGTGACAGGTATTTCCCGCAAGCATTACACTTTGCCATGATTATGGGTTCCAATAAGCTTATATTATTATACCTCCGATATATGTATGTTCAGTATGTGTCACAACAAACCACCGGTTAAGGTTCACAAGTATTTTTTTCAATATTAAGTATTTTTTCAATATCATAATTAATTATTAAGTATGGCGGCATCTGCCTCCCTTAGCCGCACCCCCAACGACTCCTCGTTTCCATGGCGATAGGCTTGCATGATGTTCTTGCAAGTGAGGAGGTTGACCTCTTTAGTCGCTTTTTCTATCGCCAGGAATTCGATGAGTGCGTTGATAGCGTGGTCCAGGGGTTTACTCGCCTCGACGTATTTTGGCGGATCGACTTGCCCTTTCGCAGCTCTCGTTCTTTTTGCCGTTGTCTTCTTGTGTACTATTGGAAGAGGTTTGAGAAATTTCTCTGTAGCTTCTGCTTGACTTTCTAAAGTAGGTTGGCGTTCAGTTTTACTGCGTGTCAGTTTGGAGATAATTTTGGCTAGGGGAGATGTTTTATGGGGTTGAGTGCTGGGACTGGCCTTCTTCCTCGCCTGGGATTTCTCGGAGGATCTCTTTTCTTGTAAACGCTGAGACCCTGATGTTGATGGGTCTTGGTGGTCGAAATCGTCTCCGGAGGCATGTTTCTTTAGGAAGCTGAGATCCTCTCCGCGATTCTCGTACACCACGATTTCTTGGCGTTCCGAGGCCCTCAGACATCCTAAGTAGTCCTCTACCTCCCCTCTCAGATACTCGATCACCATTGCGTCTACACTGATTTTCCGTGGCGGCAGTTGTTCGCCGCACTCCGATCCCAGCACCTCGCATAACTGAGCGAACGGTGTTTTCTCGCCCCATACAAACAGCACGACCCCCTTATTTTGTGTTCGTACAAATCGGCATGGGCGATCCATCACCATCGTCTCGGGAAGCGCTTGGAACTTTTTTCGCTTGATGATAATTTTGGCCGTGCTTTGAGGAGTTGCGTTGAGGAGATTGGCCAGTTCAGGGGAAATTGTGATGTTCTTGGCGTACGCGCTGCAAAATGACACACCGAGACGTTCTGTGGTGTTGTCCATGAACGTCGCCACACCGCGGACACGTATGGCAGGGGTTCCAGTCTCTCCGAGCTCCAGGAGATGTTATATGGAAGCTCGGTGTAGAGAGGGTTGCTGGGACGCGGGTCCGAGATCGGCGACGTTCGCGTCTCTGGTGATGGTGGTTATGGGATTAGTGGGTAGTGAAGTTGTGGTTGGGCGGTTGCAGTCTTCAGATTGGGCGTCAGTTTTGTGTCTTTTATTGGCCTGTTTGAAAGCGTTTTCGGCGTAACTGAAGAACAGTGTCCTGCTTTCCGGGTCCTCCATGATGTTTTGGAGGTTGGAGCGTGTTACCTGTATCCTGGTTTGAGTTTCCAGGTCGCTCCGTTTGGCCAGAAAGCGGGGGAACTCAAACAGTATGTGCCAGACTGATTCGACGACATTTGGATCGCATTCACAGCTCGGATCATCTATTAGCCCAAACCTATGGAAATACTCCGCGATCCCTCCATGTCCCGTCAAGATTTCTGACGTTCTCACCGTCCGGTAAGCTTTTCTTACGTCCGGCATGAACTGTTTTGTGACATAACCCGCGCTGGAGGAGTCGTACCTGTCCTGCCATTTGCGGACCGACTCCTCTCTGATCTTCTTGACATAGGACAGCGGAACCTCACAATAATCCGGGGTCGAGGTCGATTGCAGGGCCGCGGTCTTAGCCAATTCGTCCGCTCTTTCGTTACCCGCGGTGCCTACGTGCGCCCTCAACCAGAAAAGCCGCGCCTGTCTTCCCTCTGCTCTTATTTCAATCAGGGACTCTTTGATGGATCGTGCAAGAGGGTGGGTCAATTTGGGGTTGGACAGCAGTTCGAGTGAAGATCGTGAGTCACTCAATATGTTGACGATCTTGTCATTGCTGTCTCTCACCATCCCGACCGCACTGTGCAGAGCGTAGAGTTCTGATTGGAAGACTGTACAGGCCGGGTCCAGACTGAAGGTGTAGAACTTGGTTTCCTTTCCCTCTTCCCACCACGTGGCTGCTGCGCCGACTCTCCCCTCGATCTTACTACCATCGGTGTAGATTTGAGGGCCGGCTATGCTGTGGGTGGTTTGGGTTTCGGAATCCATGTTGGAAGGTGAGTATTGCCACTACTTGGGTGGTTGTTACTATTACTATTTTTTGTTTTGTTTTATTGGTGTTTATTTTATTTATCCATTTTGCAACTAAAAGATTTTATATATTAAGCTAGTACGAAGATCTTGAAGATCGTCGACTAATTTTGTCTGGGTTCTACAGAGGGGGAATGGAGCTGCTCCGAGTCCGCAAGTGTTAGCGGTAAGAACACATTCAGAGCCATAAACTCTCCTGCAATGTCCTCCCCGCCATCATCGCCAACGTCTAACAGTTTCTCCATTTCCTCATTTGTGAAATTTATGTTTTCGGTCGGATCCGTATCGTTCTGAGCATCGACGTCAACGCTCATTGCGGTCCCACCATTTCCGGCATCTGCCGTAGTTTCCGCTTCCGAAACCCCGGGAGCATTTGTTGTGGTGTTTCCCGCTATATTTCCCTTTACTTTGACAAAAAAAATTGCCATCGTATAATCTCTTTGACAAAGTCTAATTTGAGGGGGCACCTTGTTTCTAATTAAGGCTTCTTCTACGCTACTGATTACATTTTCATACGGGATTCTTTGTGGTGTCAACCCGAAATTCATGCCCTTCGAAAGCACACTAAGTGTAGTATTATCTAGCGGAATATTGGACAAATTAACTACCGTATCTTCCAGTGTCTATCTTTATCCTGACGTGCAATGTGACCAGCCCACCCACTTTAGTTTCTTGCAGTGGGATAACGCATCAATAGCTTTTGTCTTCTCTCTTATTTCGCTGTGTCGTTTTTTGTCTCTGAGTTTCAAGTTAAGAATGCTTCTCTCCATGGCTCTTTGGCATTTTTCAATTCTTTCTTTCGTGTGCGTATTATAGATCCAGGTTTGACTTGCATAAGAGAGGCAAGGTAAAATACATGTGTCTAGGACTTTCTTTTTTAATATTAAAGGTAGATCAGATTTTAAAACTTCTTTGTGGCTCCAGAACTTGTTCCATGTCATTTTAATACGTCTCTTTAATTCGTCACGGTGTCTTGATTTTGAGAAAGATATTTTTTTGCCTAAATATATGTTGGTGGCATGCATTGGTTCACTCATTGATTATTACAAAAACAAAATAATAATAATCATCAGAACATTCTGTATGCATATGTACATTTATATAATTATATGTATATATTACATTTATCATCCAACTAAAGTTTAACATCAGTTCACTCATTGATTATTACAAAATATAATATTAATCATCAAAACATTCTGTATGCATATGTATATTTATCATACAATTAAAGTTTAACATAAGTTCACTCATTGATTATTACAAAAACAAATAATATGAATCATCCATCCTGTATGCATATGTATATTTATCATACAATTAAAGTTTAACATAAGTTCACTCATTGATTATAACAAAAACAAATAATATTTATCATACAATTAAAGTTTAACTGTCGACTCTCCACAAATATGGGTCTTTGAGTTTTATTGCACATGATTTTAGTTTTTTCGATATTTAATTCGAGACCAATATTGCGACTGATGTAGTTAAGTTCGTTAATCATTTCTTCAAGCTTCGATGCGGTTTCTGAAAACAATACGATGTCGAACTTGTTGCGCTTGAGCTGCGAAACGTAGGTTGTTAATGTAATTTCCTTTAATATTTATACCTTTTTTTGACCAATTTAGTTGTTTCATGATGTCTTGTAAAACAGTTATAAATAATGTCGGAGACAAAGGGTCGCCTTGTCTTACACCTCTGCAGATGTCTATTTCGGGTCCAGTTTTATCTAATTTCACTCGGCTAGTCCTTTTTTTGTAGATGTCTTGTATCAGTTCGATTGTTTCTAATGGCATATTACATTCGTGTAGAGCTTTCCATATACTAGGGTGGGAGATCGAATCAAACGCTTTGGCATAGTCGATGAATGCACAGAATAAGGGACGTCTTTGTTCTTCATATTTTTCTTCATTCATCAACATTCATCTTCATTGTTGAGAAAGATTTCCTGAAGCCGGCTTGTTCTGCTGGTTGAAATTTTTCAGTGATTTCAGATATGCGTCGTTCTAAACATGAGGCGAATAGCTTGTAGAGGCATGGTTGTAGGCTTATTGGTCGGTAATTAGCAATATTTGAAGGATCTCCTTTTTTATAAAGCAATATGATGTCAGACTTGGCCCATTCTTTTGGAATCTGTTAGAGTCTAGTGCTTCATTAAAAAGTGCTGTTAAATAAGGGGTCAGTACATATTTTCCTACTATAATTATTTCTTTGGGTATGTTGTCAGGGCCACTGCTTTTTCCTTTCTTTAGAGATTCAATTTTCATTAGGATTTCATTATTTGTGAATCTTTGAAGTGGTGGTGGATTAGAAGATGGCCCGTTTATTGATATATCGTACAGATTGTTATTTAATGAGTTACCTTTACTAGAATATAAATCCTTGTAGAAGTTAGTGGCTGTATCTATTATTTCCAATCTTGAGGATGTTTCTTTATTCGACAATTTTTTTTTTCACAGTTGGTATCCAAGTTTTTGTCAAATTTAGCTCTTTGTATCCTTTTTTTACACTTCCGGTGTCAGATATATGTTTTTCTATTATTTTTAGTCTGTGAGCTTCAAACTCTTTCTTGATTCTTTTGTGTATACTTTTATATAGGTTACTAAGTTCCTGTTTTTCTTCGTTTGTTCGTGCTATATTATTTTGTAGATCTTTCCTCCTGTTCAATAGTAATCTTGTTTCCTCAGATATGATTTGCCTTGATTTGTTTATTGTATTCTTTATAGTATTTATGGATTCAGTAATAGCTTTTTTTACATTTGAATAATATATTTCTATATTTGCGCACGTCGAAAAATCGGTCTCTTTTAATCTCTGTTCTAGATTTTCCAAGAATAGGTTCTCGTCATCTACTGTTTTCAAAGTGCAGTTTGTTAGGTTATAATATTTTACTCTGCATTTTTTTGTTGTTGATAATTGGAACACACTTCTTATAAGGCGGTGGTCGCTTGGAAAGTTGAGTTGATTTAAAATATCTATGTTCGTGAACTTTTCTTTTGTATTAGACATAATATAGTCGAGTTGATATTTAGTTTCTTTAGGTGACATCCATGTCCACATACTCTTAGTATTATTTTTAAATATGCTGTTAATTACAGTAAGATTATTCTGAAGAGCAAATTGTACTAGTTTTTCGCCTCTTGTATTCCGGTTGCCGTAACAGTATAATCCTAGTGCTCTTTCTTCCTCATGTTTTCGTTGTCCAATGCAAGCGTTGAAGTCACCTATCATGATAACATTTTTGTAACTTTTTTCTAGAGCTTCTTGTAGCTGGTCGTAGAAGATGTCAGACTCATCATCGCTCGCAGTACTGGTAGGCGCATACACTTGTATAATAGAGGTATTTGTTCTGTCGAATTTTAAATATAATATGCATGTTCTTTCTGAGATTGCAATGAAGCTTTCTATGTATTTTTTAAGATGTTTTTTCAGTACAAATCCCACACCGTGACGGCCTTTGGTTTCACCATAGCAGCAGAATATATGATCATTGTCTTCCAGTATTTTATAGCCTGTTCTGCGTACCTCGGCGAGTCCGATTACATCGTAGTTTATTTTTGAGATAGCGTCTTTGAACTCTAGAAGCCGTTCGTTAGACAGAAGAGATCGTGTATTGTATGTACATATATAAAGTGAGTTGAGTGGAGGGTTGTGGTCGTTAGTCCCCACGGTGACCGGCCGTATTGGGAGCTGATAGGATAAAGATAGATGGACTAGAAAGATTACTACATGAGCTGGTCCCCCGCTTTTTTGACGCTGAAGCTACGAGTGGGGACTGGGGTTTTCCATTGACTTCATTGAACTTGAGAATGTTACCAAAGGCCTTCTTCAACAAACATGGTAAAACAATAGAAAAGCATCCAGAAAATTTGCGAGGACCTGATTGGGCTCAGGGGGTAATAAAAAGGCATAATGATGTATTTAGTCAGAGAGTGGCAGCTAATATTAAACGAGTGAGAGTTCAAGTAAGCCTTGAGATATTGACCGAATATTTTGATCGGCTAAAAGTAGAGTTCACTAGTTCACAGCCTCAGAGCGGATTCTGCAATTATGGGACTCAGGAGATTTATATCTCGACGTGGAATACGGAAAGCTATATATTCTGAATATGGCACAACATTCGTTGGTGCAAACCGCATGCTTAAATAGTTTTATACCGGTGACTTACAGGAGTTTGCCGCTACAAAAAAATATCACTTGAAGCTTCATCTCTGCAGCAGCACCACATTTTGGAGGGTGCTGGGAACGCTTAGTGCGAAGCGTTAAAGTGTCTCTGAAAGCAACGCTTAACGAAAGATCCCCTAGAGAAGAAACCTTATATATAAATAAAATATTTGAATGTACGTCACATTTTGACATGGTCTTTCAATTTTACAAAAGGAGTTGTTGAAGTTGAATGATATAATCATTCATTTCAAGGTTTATTGTAAAAATATAGATTAGTACCTACCCGTAAACTAGATGGCGCTGTAGGTTTCTGAATAGTTCAAGCGTTTGGTGTACGATAGTAATGTACGTCCGAGTGCAACTTCATGTCAAAGAGTTTTAGTTGGTGAGCAAAAATAATAGTGACAAGGGACTTTTCGCGAGCGCGAGCCTCAGCACGTAACTGGCGTTGACTGATGCAGCACAGCCGTCTCAACGCCAGTTACGTGCTGAGGCTCGCGCTCGCCGCCTGGCACGATCATAACTCCCAGATGAAGAACTGCAAATAAGTTCGAAACTGGTCGGAGAGTAATTTTTCAGTGTTTACCATGTGAGTCCTAGTCGGTTTCTTACGTTACAATTATGGAAAAAACTCGCGATAGTTTTCAGGTTTTCAGACTTTCGAGTCAATCTTAATTTCACTTGGAAAATATATATATTGTGATCTGAACTATCGTGTATTTGACTGTTTAGACATTTACTTTGAACTTGTGATATTTGGAGTGCTCAAATCAAATTGGAACTTTTGTTTTTCAAAAAATTGGCATATTTTAACCAAGATGGCGCGGGAACTATTAGGAAAACAAGAAGAAATATTGAGACAGTTTAAGTCATCTCTCTCTAATTTTAAGAAAACTCCTAAGGCCCGATTAAATAAAACTTATATCAAAGAGTCCCCGCAGACTACAAACTTTCTATCGGCCGAGAGTTTAGTCGAGTTGGCCTGTTCGTGCGCACACTGTGCCAACAAAACAGTTGGGTTGGTCGCGAGTGCGCAGACTAGCCAACAAATGGTTTGGCCGATTGTATACTCTACGAAGAGAGTACGAAGAGACATGTTGCCCAAAAATATTATTATTGCTTTGATACAAAGGAGAAAAAGAATAAAGAAGAGGAATCGAGAGTATTGGGTACATCCCATCAATAGTAACAGATTATTTATTGCAAGGGAAGTTTTACACAATTCATTCTAAATTACTAGACTACCCGAAAAAAATTTTCTCCTTTTATCGAATGAGCATAACCAGTTTCAATGAACTCGTTAAATTAATTGGACTTTCAATATCAAAGATGGATACACATTTAAGACTTTCTATACCTGCAGAGGAGAGATTGAGCGTTACAATACGGTAAGTAAAACCATTTATTGCTTTTAAGTAATTAACTTTAATTATGTATAACTAAAATCACAATTATTTAAGCATTAGAAGACATTATTTATAAATCGTACATTTGCGAATCATCTGAAAAATTTGAAATATAAGATTGCACTGTCTCATTTGAATTGCATGGCGATTGAACGTACTGAATGGGAGATGGCGTCGAACTGGCTACATTGGTCTGCAATGGTTGCCGTCGTTGATATACAGGAAAAGAGGATAAAGGTTGCTGTAATAAGTTGTAACTACTGGTTGATTGAGAAGTAGCCTGACTTCTGGCTTGTCTTATCTGTTTAAAAATGTTAAGGATAGCAATCTTAGCATCAAGTTTTTCATCTGGGGTTAAATTCTTAAATGAGGTTACAAGAGATAAAACAAAACTTTTATCTTCATCTACAGTTTCATCCTTATTTAGTGCTTCTATTATCGCTTTATCTAAATCTGTTTGAGCCGGTGCTGTATTAGTTTTATTCTTTCGTTTAGTAATAGCTGTAGAAGTGGATGGAATAGGTTGGGCAACATCTTCATCCTCTTCATGAATACCCTCTGGTTCTGGGCAACCTTCCGATGGTCCCTTTTCCGTGCATGGAAGTAAAAATAGTAACTGCTGAAAGTGATATATTTACGCCTCTTAGTTGCAGCTTGCCCCGATTTGGTGTTTTTTTGTGCGTTCAATTCCCGACGAAAGCAAGTACGTAAATTTGCCCATTTTTTTTGTACTTCGTGACCTGAAAAATATTAACTCTATTTATATCTTACTACTGCTTCACACCTTCTTTTTCACCTTCACAGATACTCTCTACAGTTGTCCCATGAATGACGTAACAAGAAATGAAAACAACCGAGGAAGAAATAATATGGATAATGTGCGGCAGTACATGTCATCATATTTTATTTCTCCAGCGGGCGCAATTTCCTGTCAGTATAATAAAGTGATTTAAAAAATGTAGTTATTAAAATAAAAATGATCGATCTACCTTGTTTTGTTTTATCCTCGGCACTAAGCTCATTCCAATTAGGAACAACTGCTTCACAGACGTCCTCCCATAGTTTTTTCTTTTGATTAACATCAGAGTACTCTTTTAAGTTTTTTTTATAGAGTGCGGGCCTTTTTTCAATTTCTTGAATCAAGTTTTCTATATACGATTCGACAAGCAGAGACGAGGCGGAATCCATCATGAACGTACAGACTGCGCACGACCTTCCCCGCGTCCGACGCGGAGTGAACTGAAGCCATCGGTCGAGTCGGCCGATCAAACAATCGCAAGTGTGCGGGCGGGGCTTGAGCGCCATACTGATCAAGCAGTCGGCCGATAGTTCGCCGATGGTTTAGTTTGAAGGCAGTCGTGAAGCCCATCAAACTGTTTTATCGGCCGATACTGAATCACTGTAATGTGCGCATCTGCGTACATCTTCATACTGATTAAGAAGCCGACCAAACTATCGGCCGATAGAAAGTTTGTAGTCTGCGGGGACTCGTAAGTTAAACTAAATCTTCACAGATGATATGTGGAAAAAATTTGGAAATATTCACATGCTGCTTATGAAGGAGAATATAAGATCAGATGAATATTTCACTGAGGATATCTATTCACTAGGAGAAGAAGCGTACACATTGGCTAAGTGATGTTAGAAACTTTAGAAGAACACGCACCAACTGGTTCCTCATTGCCGACAGCATCAGCTTCACCGCCCTTTCAACAACCAGAAATAAGTAAAGTAAGTAAGTAAAAATATATTTCACGTAGTCATGTCATATTATAATAAATTCTTCCAAGAATAAATCTAACGATGTTTAGTGGCAAATATGGTGAATGAAGTTCGTTTCATGATTTATTTATTTCATTAATAGACAAAAATAAATCACAAATGTACAAAAGTTGCACTATTTGAAGGCTAGCCTAAGTGGTGAAGCAGAAGTCTTGTTGCGTCATATACCCACCACTGATGCAAGTTACGACGAAGCGTGGTTAACTTTAAAAATCGTTATAGCAATAAGCGCATTTCTGTAAATGTATTATTAAAAAAGTTGATGACACAGAAACCCATTACATCAGAGACTTCACATGCTGTAAAAAATCTTCTTGCAACTAAAGAATGTTCAAACGCGCTTAAGAATATGGGTATCGCAGCGTGTTCTTGGGATCCAATGTTAGTTTATCTCTCCCAGTTACATCATGCCACAATGGAGTGTTATGTATTTTTTGATGCGCCAAAATGCATCGAATGTATTCTGCTCCTAGTTTGCACTCACAGTTGTATTTGTATTAATTTCTTTTTTGGTGAGATTTTTTGATGCATTATTTATATTTCCGCTGTCGCTCTTTCCGGTTATAATAGTGAATTTTAAATTTTGTAAATTCACCTTTTAATTGTTACACCAAATTTCGGAGGTTTCCTTTCTAAAGTCCTTTAACAGTTTTTTTTTATTTATTTTAGGATCTACAAACAGTACAAAAACTTACAATTAGGTGCGAAGAATATGTGTATAAGTATAGGTAGTTAATGTACCAACAGCGTAGACCACAGATTGATAAACTTAAAAAATCAAAAACTTAAAAATAGAATATAATATATATATTAGAGATTATTATATATATTATTATTATATTTATATATATATATATTTATATATATTGTTTTCTTCGTGTTTATACTTTTTCCTGCATTTTGGTATACATGTATAACTTTTTCCCATCGGAACCATGTGATTTCACCCTAATTTTTTCCTTCTTGGTATTGTAGAGGTTGGCTGTTACAATTTATACATATGTCGTACATTCTGCGTATATTCCTACTAACAAGCATACGAATTTTTGTCACAGACTAATTTATTCAGAGCATCTTCCAGATTTCTATAATCAATGACATTTTGTTTTTTAGGGCTATGATAATATATTCCAAGTTACTGTGCTTAATGCACATGCAAGTATCTCTTGATTTGGCTGTAGGAGACAACACGTAAAACGGTTTATATCGGAAGAAAGTCGTAAAACTGTGGGTTCCAGCTTCTTTTTGGTAAATGTCATATACATTACGTAACGTTTCATTTAAATGTCTGATTGGCATCTTTTTCTTTCCCTTTGTATTTGTTTCTCGCTTTCAGGCTGTATTTCGATATGTCATCTCGTAAATAAAACTTTTTTATTTCTGTTTGGATCTTCTTATTCATTGTGTTTTTTTTCTTAGAGTGTAAGTGTAATAAGTGATAATTCTAATATTTCTTGCCGCGCTGTCAATTTATCTATTTGTTTCTAAAATTCGCCATCTTTTGCCTCATCAGAAATGCGTTCAGCTAGTATTTCAAACGGGTGAGATTCTGACTCTATGGGTATAACAGTTTGAATTAGCGATAATGTTTTTGATTCTGGCAAGTCATCGGGCAAATTTTCTTTTTTAGAGATGTCACTGGCCATTGGCTCTGCGACAGAGAAATCCATTCAGGACCTTCAAACCAAGATTTATTATGACTTAATTTGTTTGGTGACATATTGAGCACTGGAAAAACTATTACGAGTTATTGCTTGGTGCAAAAGATTCAGACACATTAAGAAGATAACCCTTGGTGTACACTTTCACTTAGTGAAATTCGGCAATATGTATACGAAATAAAACAGTGTAAATAGTTAATATAACTGCAAATATAAAGTGAATTGCAAATTGATAAATTGCATTTGTGGATATTTTGATAAAAACTTTTCGTCGTCGTCGGCTAGATACATTCATCGAGCAAAATAAAAAGTACCTACAAAAATTGTATCATGTGAAAAATTTCTTTGAAGTTTTGATGAAATTGCGGCCATTTTGTGGGATCGCCGTTGAACGGAATCAACTTAAAAACTGGCAACTTCTACTTAGGTTTACTAATAGGAATTGAATTTAAGCTGGATTTCATCAAACGCTGTGCTACAGCTTTGGTGTGGCAATAGATTTCATCACGCTTCGATAGGTTTGAATGAGGGTTTATATTTTATTCGTTAATCGACAAAGTATATTCGTTTATATCGTAAATGACGTCAGTAAACTCTGCGAATACTTTCTAACGTTTGCGTTGGAATAATAAATATTTCCTTTTTGCATCTAATAATACGATATAGAAGCGATATTTCCATTTTGAAAAGAGGATTGGTGTGCATTTAATTAAGAAAATAATTCAATGAGTTGTTACAATATGGCGGATTTGCTTTGTGCAGCTTCCTTGCACAAACAAGTAAAAATGGCGGAGCGGAAAATATGGTATGACCAAAATTGAGTTTACGAAGTGTGTGTATGTAGTTGTAATGAGACTGAGTTAGTTATTTGATGTATGACTGTATGAGGATCGCGAGAGAAGGACCAAGAAAGGGAGATAGTGAATATTTTGACAGAAATCGGGAACGGTACCTGGGATGACGCACTTTCGTTCCACTGGTAAATTGCACTGGTTCGGAGCTTCACTTCAATAGCGTTTGGATAGTTTCATCACAATCACAACACTGAGAGTTCACATGTAATGGTTATTGTTTTTGAGGCGAGAACTGCACTTTTGAGGTATTTCGAAATATATTTCGAGGCGGGGTGCGTGTGCGGTGGTTGCGGAGATCTTTTCGTAATAATGGCGTCACTGGAGAGTCGAAAGGATGGGGAGGGGAGGGGGTCGTTCAAAATTTGTTTTGTGTGATATTGTGTAAAATATGTGACTGCATTATTTGGCCAAACCAGTTTACAAAAATATTTTAGAACACATTAAAAAATGCGCTCAAGGCTGGTATGAAAAGAAAAAACTATGGGCACTAGTATTTGATGAGGTAGCATTAGCATCAAACCTTACATATAATGAAAATAAAGATACTATCAATGCATTTGTGGAGATAGCAAGTAAAATAA
Source organism: Apeira syringaria (assembly GCA_934044485.1). NCBI lineage: Eukaryota > Metazoa > Arthropoda > Insecta > Lepidoptera > Geometridae > Apeira > Apeira syringaria. Next base: position 27,837,120 of record OW203655.1, read on the forward strand.
AACAAAAATTTGCATACCATGCTCTGATATTTATGATCAGAGAAATATGCTCTTCACGGAGAGAAAGCATAACATATTATTTTTGACCCGGTGAAGTTTCCGCTGCTGAGCTGGAAAATATTTTAAAATAAATCATTCGTTGGATTGGATGCGGGCCGCTTCCAACCGGTCCTTGTGGAAATCAATAGAGGAGGCTTACGTCCAGCAGTGGACGTCCTATGAGTAGGGTAAAATTGGGGCGTTTGGATCAGAGGAGATCCAAACGCCGCCAATTTCACCATTATTCACATAGTCATCTATTCAATATTAAATTATAAATTCGTATTGACCATGAAATATGTGAGACTTGATATTTTCAAAGAACAGATAAATAAGTATACCTTTTACAAAATATTAATAGTTCATCTTAGATTTCATTTATTCATTATTCAAAAGTAAGCATAACATTAATATATTTTTATAATAACATATCAAAAAATCATATATAATTATAAAACTACGTACAACGAATTATCCATTGATTTTATAATATCTCTAATTTTAACATATATCATATCAGAGTATACATTCCCTACGACGTGTTGGGCGCAGAGTTCAGCATTACACCTGCATGTCGACTGTTCTGTGTTTTCAAATTGGGTGCTGTCGTATATTTCAATACGAATTATTTTCACTCCCAGTGCTGTTGTCTCTTCTGTAATGTTTTTAAATGTAAGTGATGTACTCATAGTTCATTTTAGTTTATAGTACCCTGTCAAACCTTATAAATATAATGTGTTATATGATTAATAAAAAGTAAATAAATGTATTATAAACACAATGATGTATTTTGTATTACCTTTTCATTATTATTCAGAACCTTTTTTACATATATTCGATGACTCCTACTAGAGTATCAGATTGAAATTTATAGTTGTTTCACCTTACTGATAATACATTTTCTTATATAAAATAATGTCACTTATACAATATGCCAGATAACAAAGAGAACTATATAAAGCAACTCAAGTGACATTACACACAATTAAATCATAAGACAAAATTACCCTTTTCTTAAAATGAAGTTGATTAAACAGCCTCTTTCTTTAGAAGTAACGAATCTTGAAATAGAAACATCTGAGAGGAGTATCAAACATAGCGCCGTTTTGCCGAATTCTATTTGCTGCATTATATGTGGGCCATCTAATTGCGGCAAAACAAATGTCATGCTTAGCTTATTATTTGACAGTAATGGGCTCAAGTTCAAGAACGTTTATCTATATTCTAAGACAGCTTTTCAATCAAAGTATTTTTTTTAAATGAAGTGTTGAGAAGAATTCCTAAAATAAAGTTTTTCGTATTTAGTGAAAATGCAGAAGTCATTCACCCTAATGACGCATTAGAAAACTCTGTTATGATATTTGATGATGTAACATGCGAGAGAGAGAGATCCAGATCCTTCCAACTGATCCGTTGCTTGACTTGACTAGCTAGTTGCTTGACTAGCGTAGACTCGCCTAGAGAAATCAACAATGAATCTACGTCTATAAATGATGACATTACCACAGACAACACTCCGCGCTATGTTCCAGTCGCGCGCAAAAGGGCAATGCAAATGGATGAGTTTGAAAGAGAAGGATTAAAACTTCTCAAGGAGCCGGAAAATCGCCATATGTCCTTTTTCAGAGCTATATTGCCATCTATTCAAGAATTTTCCGACCGAGAAACTCTCCGTTTCCAAAGTAAAGTTATACAAATTATAGATGAAATGCGGTATGGACAAACATCATCATATGTGAGTGGCCCATCAACGTCTCACCAACCATCATATGGGTATCAAACAGCAAATTTTCAAAGTACATACATTTCTGATTATAATAATTCAATTACATCTCCAGAAACATCTCAAGCAAGTGAAGAAACTGAATACGATTTTTCTAATTTGTAATTACTGGATGATATCTCTCTTAAATAATGTCTAAACTTAAAATTATGACAATTGCTGATTATTTGTGAGTTGATTACTAATTAAACAAACCAAAAAAACTGTTATATTTTTATTACTTAAATATATTTATATAGTTACCTTAAAGTAATTCCCAGCATTTCTACTGGTTCCACTGGATTCCTCATATTAGTATAGTTTTTTCGTATGTGTGGTTCTAAGGACTTCAATAAACATTCGAAGCTGGATACACTCATTCTAAAAAAATTATAAAACTTCTTTTCGTCTAATAGCAACTCCCGATATTCTAAAAAAAAAAACTGTCCATCACGATTTCTTAATGAAATGAAAGGACTGATCCATTACCGTCTTGTGATCTTGCGTCGATTTCGGCGGTGACGTAGTAATAGGAGCAATGCTAGACGTCTTTTCCGATCCATGATTTGCTAAAGACTGCGAAATTTTTTCAAAATGCTTGCCGCAACTGTGCGTCGCCGCTGCGCCGACGGAACGTTAAGACTGCGTCATAGTAACGCTGCGATGGCGCAGCGCCCGTGTGGCCGGCTATGCGTCAAAATATTTGCGTTGAGACGACGCAACGCAACGCAACGCGCCGTGTGGACTGGCTCTAACTTACAGATTCCGTCTGATGTAGATTTTTTCGCTCTGAATCCAAATTGATTTGAAAAAAATTTGGTGGTTATATTTTTCTAAAAAAACTCAAAAGCCTACAATTTATTACTTTTTCAATAACTTTAGTTTTTAATTCGCAATATTGCGAATCGGCCTCTACCGTTTAGAGGCCTTACTCCGTAAATCCCGTGCAGGCGGGAGAAAGCGTCTTGCCACGTTGTCACGGACGACCTGACGCCTCTCCACCACAAAGCGGCTTTTCCTTCCAAACGCATGAGGAGTCCACGAAGAGCGTGCTTGTCTCTCACGGCGGCACACTCTTTGAAAACCTCGACAGCATCTATAAAAGCCTCCAAGGCCTCGGCGTCGTTGTTCAATCCGTTGAATCGCGCCGTACATCGGGTAAAATTTCCTCCACTAACTCCACTGCTAGTGGGAATTGCGCTGGTTCCGGCGCAGGTCGTACTCGCATACGGCATCTCAGGGGTGGACGACCTGAAGTCACATCCGATCCACTCTACAAAAATAAAGATGCAAGAAACAAAGCCTGGGAGGATATTGTGGACGCATTGTTCGAAAATTTTTCAGGAGAAGAAAAACAACAACTTGGTTTGTTTACTTTCTTATTTTATTATCTGAATACCTACACTACAGGACAAAGCCTTTTCAAGTTAAAATATACACGAATCTTGCCAGGGCACGCTTCCAATAGGGCTCACGAAGAAGTACTCGGCAAAATGTTCTCGCAGAGCGTGTCCAGACCTGTTCGTAGGTACAGTTGGCAAGTCCACCATACCCTCAATTGTGTGTCTTAAATACGATAACCATCTCGAATTCTTATAAAGTTATGCAATACGCAGCATGCTTTAACTATTTTCTTTGTAACATCAAAACTCACATTAATAGGTGTATGAAACACTCTGAACTTGTTTGACATGATACCAAATGTCGATTCTATGTATCGTATACTGCGGCTCAGTCTATAATTAAATATTTTTTTCTTGTGGGTCATATTGGATCGTGCATATGGCTTCAGAATTTTATTTGATATTCCAAACGCACCATCACCCACAATTACATGTTCAACTGGAGTATTTGTTCCAGGCAGTGGATTTGGTCCTGGAATATTTAAAGTGTTTTGTTCAAGGCTCTTGTATAGTGTACTGTTTTGGAATATAGTGGAGTCCGAGATTTTTCCATATGTTCCAATATTTACATATGTAAAACAATAATCTGCATCGCACATAGCTAGCAGAACTATGGAGTAAACATGTTTATAGTTGTAGAATATTGATCCACCACCGGTTGGATTTACGATTCGGATGTGCTTGCCATCAATAGCTCCGATGCAATTTGAAAAGTTGGTCTTTTGTAGAAAACCGTTAGCAATATTTTGCCACATATCAGGAGTATTTGATGGTATACATTCATCGTGTAGCGTTTCCCATATAACGTTACACACTTCGTCCACGATCTTACTGATTGTTGCGATTCCCATCCTAAATGAATACTGCAAATCTGTATATGTTCGACCCGTAGCAAGAAATGTAAAAAAAAAGTTTTTATTATTTCAGGAAAACTGGTTCAACAATGGTGGAAAACAGCCCGGGACGCGTTTTTTAGAACAAAGAACGCAATTAAAAAAACGCCCTCTGGAAGTGCTACACCAAAATACAAAAAGTACATCTATTATGACGAATTAAGCTTCCTAGCTCCAACAGTAGAGAATGAAGTTGATGAATGACTGAATGACTCTTCCCTTCCCTCACCCTCAGTAAATATAGATAATACATGATGTAGTATGGGGACTTCAGAAAATACTCAAGATTCTGATTTATTAATGCAGCAAGTTTTTTCAAACACTCAACACAGTGAGCAGATTGACCGTGGTATTGATTCAGCATCATCACAAAAACCTTGGTTGGAAAAGAGAAAAAGAAGGGCCCCGAAAACAAATCCAGAAAGTTCTCCATTTCAAAAAGAATTATTAACTTTATTAAGTAATCAAACCCCAGATCTTGCGGCTGACGACCTGACTTTTTTCGCTACTTTGGGTCCAATTTAGAAAGTTTTGATGTAGAACAAAAGCTGGAGTTTAGATCGAGTGCTACGAGAAGCCATGGATATTCGAAATTACAACAGATCAAATAGCTCTTACTCCAACGACGCAAGATATGCATAATCATACAATTATCAGACTCCAGCTTACCCAGAGTACGAAACCAACAATGCGAATCCTGGTGATTAATCCATAACTATCCATTAATCCATAATATATCCATTATCCATAATCCAGACTTACTGATGAATAAATAATTATATGTGTTAAATTACTTATTATAATTTAATTATTATTTTTTATCTGTCCTTATGAAACATTATAATAATAAATATGTTTTTCTCTTACTTTACTATAATTAAACATAATGATAAAACGAGTAAATATGTTTTTTTCTTACCTTAATATATATACCGATTGAACGACTAATGGTGACTCCATTAGTCGTTCAATCGGTATAGGTTAAATGGTATAGGTACACATCGTAAGCTGCAATGGACCAGTTTATCCTGTATCTTTGCCAGTAATTCGTCAAAAGTTCTAGTTGACATTCGAAAGTAATTAAAGAATTTACTTTCGTCAACCCTCAAACTGCCATATAACAAGACAAAGTCTCCTGCAACGGCTCTCTGCTCAATTAATGGATGAACATGGAGTCTTCGTCGCCGCCGGTTTTTATTTTTTTGGGATAGATAGTACAAAGCAGCAATAATTAATACACTCCGCATTTTAGTCGTCGTCTGTACAGTAAGGCGGTCAGTACGATACTAAAACGAGCCACGCTGAGCCTCAGCGCTGACAAACTACGCGCTGAGCTATGAGCGCTGACGGTGAGCGTGAGACTAAAATCAGCCTAAAACGAGCCACGATGAGCCTCAGCGCTGACAAACTACGCGCTGATGGTGAGCGTGAGACTAAAATCAGCCTTAGACAGTTTGTGTTTATGCACTAATATTTTTTGTATAAATAGCTGTCGTACCGTCAGAACTTGGCAGTCCTTATATAGTTCTGAGGTGGGGTATCTATACGGCTTAAAAGTAGCTACTTTGAGTACTGCTCGTTGAGCACGTTCTAGAGCAAGCATATAAGAGACCCCTGTACCACTCCAAAATGTATTGCAGTATGTGAGAATTGATTTACATAACGAATTGTGATCGTTAAGAATAGTTTAGCTATCTGCTACTTGCCGCAATTTTTTAAATATATTCTTAGCTATTAGCCAAACATTGTCAGTGGCAACATTGTCACAGGCAACATTAATGTCCTACTGTCACTTATAAAAGCAAGCGCCCAGTCGATTACCGCCACATTTTGTTCAGTCGTCGGTCGGTAAGGTGCTTGGGCTCGACGCTGCATACCGTAAGATCGTTCCATTCTAATTTATGCTGTCATTTTGTGTCTTTGTATAAATGTTTCATTTTAACATGTACTTGGTTAAACCTTTTTGTATTAGACGAACATTGTAATAAAATTCTACATCATGTTCTTTCTAATTTTTAATTTACACCACTTCTGATTTACAAGATCAGAAGTGGGATTCGCTTAAAAACACGTGACCTTGATCGTTCGCCATCTCTCTAGCTGCGAATAACGTTTGTTCGCATGACAAACCATCACGTGTTAATAACTTTCTTTGTTCTTATTCATACGCGTACATTTAGTCTGTGGGATTGGTCTCACTTGCCCACCTATCTTACTTGTCTACCAGTAAAATGAAGACCTAGTAAAATCACAATCAAAAGTAAAATTTTAAAGACACAAATCTACCCACTTTTATTTCACATTTGTTTAATTTTCGTTTTATTTTCACGTAAGTAAATTTCTTGTGATGTTTATATGCCAAGGAGTAGATCGCGTTGTCGGTGACCCACGTCACGTGTGCGGGCATGGCCGCGCTCGCGTAGCCCGTCGCGTAGATGTTCACGTTGTTGCCGGGTGCCTGCTCATCATCGGCACGTGCTGAAGCTGAAGAAGGGTTCTCGTAGTACGCGAGCTCTGCTGTTGCTGCTGCGGCGAATGGACGCCGCAGGCTAGCTAGCCTACCGGGTGGTGGTGTGCGGGCGCCTCGGGGTCGCTCGGTGGACCATGCGGCGTGCAGGAGCCATTGCGTCGGGAAGGTGGCACCGGGCCGAGTCGGCTGCTCCCACTGCTCCGAGCACATGACCAATCCTGGTTTCACCATTTGGCTAAGTGACTTGCTAACCCGGTGAGAATGAACTTATTTATCGGTAGAACGTGTCGTTGACTGGGCCATAGGTACTAACCAAGTGCAAAAGTTCGCTGGACGCCGGAGAGACGGTCGCCGTGGCGCAGTGGTCAGTGACTTGACTTCTGTGTCTCCGGGACCCTGGGTTCGAATCCCGGCAGGGGCAAGCATTTGTGCGATGAGTATAGGTGTTTGTGTGTTGTGATTGTGTGTGTGATGCACCATGTGACCATGCCTCCCGCGACACAGGGAATCCTAGTGCGGGGGTCTAAGTGTGATTTAAAAAAAAATGTTGAGTGAACGAGTGAAAATGTATCAACGTTACGTAAACTATGTGTTAGATAACGTTGACACTGCACATATTCTTTATGAAATTACATGACAACTTATATACTAGCAGTTCAGATTAACCAATATGTGTTGGCTATCGTAACCCACGAAATAATCGATACCTTTAAAAGTTATAATTAACGAATGTGTCTAAGCTTAGTGAAACTTTTATTCATTTAGGTACTACAAACTAGAAATGGCACGTAACTCAAATTAAGATCATTAGGAGAAATAATTTCATCCTATCGTACCCTCATCTAATTGTAGGTTGTTATAGAAAATATACCGCGCACCAACCGTGCAATATTAAGATTTGTGTGTTTCATGCAACTTGTACCGATGTCACGGTATAACCAATACGTGCCAGCAATTACTATTCAATTCAATTATTCAATTTGAATTGAATTCTAAGCCTACTTGAGAAAATCGCAGTTTTTATGAATTTTCTAACAAAAAGTAGGAAAAAAAAAAGTTGTAGGTAGGCAGGTGTGTCTTTCAATTATACCTACATACGTGTACCGAAGATATACATTTTTGGTAACCGTGCTGAGGTCTAACGATACACTTCTGCTAGGTCATGTTTAATATCAAATCTACCTGAACCTGTCACTATGTACGTACCAGACGGTTATTTTATTGTTAGCTAGTAGTCAATTCTTATAAGACCGTGATACGTGATCACTTTTTGAGAGCTTTCTGAAAGTAATAGAACTTGGACGACTGTGGTTCATGGCTCTAGTAAATTGTTGAAATTAGAAAACTATCAAGAGAATTTGTTTTGATGAGCCATTTTATCATAATTAGAATAGCCGAACGGAACCTAGGCAAAAGTGTGACAGTCTGTTATGAGATGTATCACTTATGTGCACCTTCAGATTTGTGTAAAATGTGTTCATAACTAAACTTGTTGACAGATCAAGAAATAAGCTGTAAGCGCGACAGTAGGTATAGACTTCTAATTCCTCTGTTGTGTTTAAGTGGTTTGGTGTTCGCATTGTGTGAGTTTATTGGCGAACTATAAGTAGGTACAGTTTTATTTGATAATATCGGAACATGCCACTAGATATTTGGATGACGATAACGAGTTTATTTTTTGATGAATTATTTTCCGAGAAACCTTTTGTATACAGAATCTGCGGGGTCATGATTTAGTTGTTTGTTTCGTCCGTTATAGCGGTGACCATACAAGATGTCTATAGTCCATCGTTATGCTCTTAGGTATACTGTAAGATTAAAAAAAAAAAACTAAATCCCATAGTAGGTCTTTGCTGTAATCGACGCGTTTACGAGTAATAAAGACTGTAGAAATAGTACTCGGACAGTAGCTCAAAGTTCATCACTTTGTCAGGTTTGCACTCTTATTATTTGGTGACCAAGGTAGATGTTTTTCTAGTAAATAATTAAAGATTATGAGTGTCTTTTGGTCATAGTGTGTGTATTACTGTAAAACAGATACCTATGTAATGATAAGTTATGGCAGAACGCGAAATGAAGTAATGAAGTTCTGGCAATGACAAGTTGTATCCGTGGACAAAGTACCTACTACATTTTAATCGGTAAAGATACCGACGTGTTGACTTAGAGTGTGTTTTTGATGGAAATCTCAGTTTTGTGTGTATTTGGTCTGACTAGTTTGGACAGTACGTTTTTGTAAGTAAAATTACTACGAGTCAATTATTTATTTTTGTTTGCTCACTTAACTATCACGTCAAGTACGATATTGTCGCACTCCAATGCTTCCTGTGATTACGGGTGAAGGCAGTGCGTAGTCTGTCTAAATGCGATTTTAATGTGAAATAACAGCATAATTAATTTGGGGAATTTCTGACCGTTTATAGATTCTCAACGTACCCACAGTTTTATACCGCCGTTAAATGAAGTTGGTTTAAGTTCCTGTAAGCTACTAGAATCAAAATTACACATAGCGCCTAGTATGAGGGATCGATACCCAGGAAGTAGAACTCTCTTGTAGTGTTACAACTGTGATTATGTTTTTCAAAATTTTAGTAGGTGTATATGTTTGTGCCCTTTTTGATAATAAGTGCGTGTGTTCTGTTGGCTACTGACGATTGAAGCTGGAAAGCATAGATCTATAGTGCAAGATGATTTCATAAGCACCGATAGGTGTATGAAATTCGGTTGAGCGAGAACTATTATTTACTGTCATGTTGTAATGTTTTTTTTTTGTGTGTTTTCCCACAAATCTAAAGAGAGAAGTAGATAATTCAGAAGGTTTAAAAGTTAAGGTCAGGTAGGCCGAGTCCTAGGAAGATGGACGTTTTGTTTAATGTTCAAAACCAATACCAATACCAATGTTGCAGTCATTCTTGAACCGAATGGTCTCATGCGTGACGATGTTAAAAGACCTGACGGGATGACACTGATTCCCTGGAAGTTAGGGCGGCCTTTAGTGTGGGACGCTACATGCGTGGACACTTTGGCGCCGTCATATCTTCCTGAGACACATGTTAGGGCTGGCGCCGTGGTTTATTCAGCGGAGCAATTGAAACAGCGAAAATATGCTAACCTAGGTAGTGGTTACATATTTGAACCGTTTGGGGTCGAGACATTGGGCCCGTGGGGACCTGGAGCCCATCGGATTTTCCAAAATTTGTCTGAGCGTTTGATCGATGCGACGCGTGGCCGAAGTGCTGGCACATGTTTGGCTCAACGAATCGGCATTGCAATTCAGCGTGGCAATGCTGCTGGCATTCTGGGCATGCTGCCGGCCGGTAGCGGGTTAGAACATTTGAGTTATCTATAGGCTACCAATAGCTAGTGGATTGCTCAAATGTTATTGTAGTAGCTGCAGTATTGTAATTAAAAGACCAATTAATTGTAAAAACCAATTTATTTATGGGATTTTGTATTTGTTTATTTGAAATTATTCGGAGAATTCTCGATGCGGGTGGGCTCTGGCTTGGCTGGCGCAACCCCGATGCGTGTGGGTTCCGGCCTGGCACACGAATGCCTGTTGCGTGTGAACTCCGGCCTGGTAGACGCATACCCGATACATGCGAGCTCCAGCCTGGGAGATGCATTCCTGTTGCGTGTGGGCCCCGACATTGTGGCTATCTCGTGCCCCGACATTGTGGTACTCGCAGCCCCGACATTGTGGCTATCTCGTGCCCCGACATTGTGGTACTCGCAGCCCCGACATTGTGGCTATTTCGTGCCCCGACATTGTGGCTATCTCGCAGCTCCGACAATGTGGCTATGTAGAGTTTGACGGCATTTCGTAATGCATATTAGAATCGGTATGAAAAGTGTCTGATGCAGTAAGATGTGTGTGATGAATGTATTGAAGAGATTTAGCTCACATAGGTATAGCTCGGAGTGTATTGCTGATAGAGGGCCTTGATTGTGTGATGAATGAAAAAATAGGCAACTACACATGCTGTTTTGGCGCGGCAAATGTGCGCTGTGTGTTTACTCTTTGCTTGTTTGTTGAAGGTGGGGTCTCGTAGCACACGAGTTCGGGTGGCAGCAGCTGCTGCTGCCGCCACTGCTGCTGTTGCTGCTACTGTAACGAATGGACGCTGTCGGGTGCTTCGATCCGCCTTTTTGCGAGTTGTGAGCCACGCCACATGAACATTTCTCAGCACAACAAAGCCTGAAGAACCTGCCGAGGACGTCAGGATATCAGGAGAGGCCGTCTTAGCTATTAGCCAAACATTGTCAGTGGCAACATTGTCACAGGCAACATTAATGTCCTACTGTCACTTATAAAAGCAAGCGCCCAGTCGATTACCGCCACATTTTGTTCAGTCGTCGGTCGGTAAGGTGCTTGGGCTCGACGCTGCATACCGTAAGATCGTTCCATTCTAATTTATGCTGTCATTTTGTGTCTTTGTATAAATGTTTCATTTTAACATGTACTTGGTTAAACCTTTTTGTATTAGACGAACATTGTAATAAAATTCTACATCATGTTCTTTCTAATTTTTAATTTACACCACTTCTGATTTACAAGAATATAGAAAAGTTTTGCGTCTGAACTCGTTTGCCTAATGTTAAAATATGGTCTTTCCAAGTTATTTTCCTATCTACAATAACACCTAATAATACTTAGGGCATGTACGCACTATGCGGATAGCCGGATTGCGGTCAACCGTCCGGTTAACCGCAGCGGTCGCTCGCAGCGCTGCGGCCCGACTGACGGTCATCCGGCCGGATGCTATACCCACTATGCGGTTAGTAGTGTGCGGTGGACCGCCCGCCACTGACGACGCACGTGTGTACCTACCTACTGACGTGCTAAAAACGGACGCGATGGTACAGAAAAAATTATAATTTAAATACAGAATAGGCCGGCAATATGGAATACTCTGAGAGAAACTTACGGCAAAAGGCTTAGGAAGAATTGGTGAACATCTATGGAACTGATTTACCACAGGATAAAAAAAACAACTCGGTATGTACCTACCAATTATTTATTTATTTAAAAATATATTATATTAACAATGATGTTTCAAGTTCATGTTTTAAGCATATGAGCTTGTTTAAATGTAATTATCCTGCCAGCTTACCCTCCCTTCGTTCATGAAATAGTCAGCAAATAATTATCGATATCTCAATGCAGTTGTATTGTTTCTGTGAACACTATCTCGTGCAATTGTTTCAGTCAGTGGATTGTTTAGCAAGTCTTCAAAAGAATACCCATCTCTATCTCAAACGAAGCTGTGTAATAAAGACGCCGACTTAATAACATCATTAATTAATTCCATGTTAACATTAATGGGTCTATGGAAAATGCGCCACTTATTCGCAAGTATCCCAAAAGTACATTCGTCGTCGTCTAGCCACACAAAATCTATAGTTAAACGTTCTTCTGGTAACATTTAAATCTCGTCTTGGATATGGGCGCATCATAGTAGCACTTAAGGCAAAAGCTTCATCTCCTACAAAGACATAGGGAAAAGCAGTGCTGTTGGAGTCTGAAATTGGCGCTGGTTCAGAAATGTTCAGGCGATTCTGTTGTATTTTTTATAAAAGCTAGAATTTTGAAATACTGCCGAGTCACCGAAACTACCGTAGGCTTCAACATCAATCAATACGAACTTGAAGCTGCTGTCACAAATTGCCATTAAAACTAGGGCAAAAAAGCCTTTGTAGTTGAAACACATTGATCCACTGTTATTAGGTGCTACAATTCTAATATGTTTACCATCGCAAGCACCGATACAGTGGGGGAAATTCTCTTCGAAAAATAATTTTCAAAATGAAGCCACTTTTCTTTTGTCGGTTCTGGTAGGCACATCTCTTTCAAACAAATCCATATAGCGGCTCATACTTCTCGAACTATTTCGGCGACAGTGCTTACTCCAACTCTAAATACATAATGCAATTCGGCGAATGAGCATCCTATTGCTAAATATCTAAAAAAAAAATGTTGTATTACAGGTCTGGATTTTCAAAAAAGGTGGAAAAACATTCGCGACGCTTTTGTAAAGGCCCATAAAGCAAAAGAAAGCAAGAGTGGGTCTGCAGCAAAAAAGGAGGTCCCATATGTATCCTATGATAATCTTTTATTTATAAAAGATACAGTGACGGTTAACCGCACAGATCTTAACACTACAGTAAATGACGATGAAAACACGAGTATACAGAATGAAGACAATGTTCCGCCAATGTCTTCATTGCCGCCAAAAAGACTTAAGAAAAACAACGATCATAATCAAGTCGGTGCACAGTTAGTTGCAGTGTTAAGTAAAAATTTAGAAAGAAAGAAAGACGATGATCGCCTTTTTTTCTTGTCATTGGTAAAGGATTTTAAGAAAATACCTGAGAACATGCAAATGCAGGCAAAGTTATATATTTTAAAAGTAATAATGGATGCACAGCAGTTTTGTGATTATTCAAACGCGTCATGGAGTTTTTCAAGGGCTAATAATACCTATCGTGGATATCAAACGGCACATTATTCAAGAAATAATCCCCACACTGAGCTTACGCAATCATTGGACGTTGGACGACCACCTTCTCAAAATTTTGAGGTACAATCGTCATTATCAACTCACAGTCACCAGTCTCAGGACAGTGAACACTCGTCTTATATTGAACTTTTTACTTCTATTAATGATACTGAGAATAATTAAAATGTGTGAACATAGCCTTTCTTTTGAGGAATAAATAAATAGCTAATTAAATATAAATTATTTGATTTTACTTACTGGTTGCGCCGTTTCGAACATTACATTAGCCGCCGTATTAAAATTCTTTGATTGTTAGTTATTGGTGCTTCACCTCCTATTCCCCTTCCCTACTCCCGCACGGCCTGGCTCGCGAGTGCAAGCGAGTAAGACGCCGCCGCTCATGAATTGAGACACCGTTCATGACGCTAAGAAAATCGATACGCGTTTTGATCGCCTCGTCGTCGCGCACGTCGCAATAGCAGCGCATCCGCACCGCTCTGGAAGCAAGTGGTACCTTTAGTGTGATTAAACCATAGTAAATAAGTGATAATATAGGATTGTGAACTTTTGAAGTGAAACTCTGTGCAGTGCCTACTCGCCATTGTTTGTACCCATCGCCGAAGTTTCGTGGGCACGCCGAAGGAGATTTGGATCAGGTCAGTGCATTTCCTATCCATATCGGGCTGTATTCTTTCGTCTTGTCCGCTGCAATTTCGCTCCGCAAATACAGTCCACTAAAATAATCGCATTGCCGAGGCACCACTAACCTTAGCGCTATCGTTAGTATTTTTCATTTTTATGCTTGATTTCATACATAACGTGCCGATTCTATTTAAAATTAGGCCAAAAAAGTAAATTATTGTTATTTTGCTACTTTTTAAACATAATTTCATCACCGGGTGACGACACTTTTTGTTTAACTCCAAATGTTTGTATTTGTTTTGATTGTTTCTCATTTACAATACATTGTGTGTTAGATCTCATCAAATCTAAACACGACTTCAGCTTACGTCCTATTACATGGCAACACCGACCGTTTGCAATTATATGTATTTGGCGGCAGCTCTGCAAATTATACTGAAAAAGTATGTTTTTAATCAAATTAGTGCATTTGTTATATACAATGAAAGGCGTTACCTTTCTATTGATGTATAAATCACACACAAACTTTTTGTGAAAAGTGAGAAATAACTGAAAACATATTGTGACAGTATAACCAAACTAACCTCGAATTATCTACTTTCATTGCTTAGTGCTGTTAGTTAAACTCCAATGGATACAATGGATAGAACACCTGTGCTGGCTGTAAACCATCATTAACAAGCAAGGAATTTATATGATGTTACGGTTGAAAACAGAAATATGACCTTCAATGTACCAATTTGTCACAAAAGCGTTTTAAAAAAATGAACCAGGAGGTAAAGCTCAAATGGAGATGTTTGGAATGTTAAAGTAAGCAGCCAAAACACGACAACACGAACACGCCAGTTCGTGAGTGGCGTCAAACAAATCCGGACGATGAATCTAATTTCGAGTGCTTGTCGAACAGTAATGTTACGATTACACGTAAACTGCCTAAATCTCACAAGAGATATATGAAAAATTGAGTTTAACAGGACCATCGGCCTTACCGGCGATGCGCCAATGGGAATGGGTTTCATTTTGACATTTGAACTCCATTACGGACAAATTCGCACCAGCGAAGTGCCCGCTGCACAGAACCCCATTCCTTCGATGTTGAAACCCAGTGAATGAACGAAACTCAGTACTTTTGACAAATCCGTGGTACCCGCGATCTACGATGGGAATGAAAAACAAACTCCATTCCCATTTCTAAATGTCAAACGAAACAGGGAGCTATTTCGGAATCGACTCGAAAAAGATATGATAAATAATAAATTTATTTTGCTGAAAACTTTCAAATTGTCATTTGGATATTAATATAAGTGTCAATTGGTATTACATCAGACGACGCCACGTAAATACTAAGGCCTCTGGCAGACATTGTGACTTCAAAAACTAAGGAAAAAAATAAATGTGAGTGCTTAGAATATTCTAAGTGTGTGTAAATCAACCATGCGGTTGATAAGTTGTTGAAGATGGACAGAGGTCTCCTTAGACAGTCTAGCAAGATCTTGTTGACCTAGTCAGCTGAGAAGCAGTTTAATTGGTCATCGATGAGCAAAGACAATTTAATGACTGACCCTTCTTCCTGCCTCAAAATGCATCTGTGCAATTTGAGGTAAGTAGTAAAAAAGCACTGAGGTATTGAATGTACCTGCCTACTCATAGTAATAGATATATCCGTCATCAGCAGTTACTTCACTAGGCAAATTGAGCATCATTTAGACGATTCGCAACATGGTTTTCGTGCTATGCGCTCCACTGTTACAAACCACATTGCCTTGGTTGATTTTATATCCAAAGAATTGGATTCGGGTCGCCAGGTTGATGCACTATTTCTCGATTTTAGGCGTGCCTTCGATGAACGACATCTTGTTCATGAAGGCCGTATGTAGCATGTTAATAATTAGAGGTGAAACATATTGCTTTTGAGTAACTTATTTAATCAACTGAAGCACTTTACAAGTGATACTTGATACCTTGTTAAAAATATTTCATTATTGTAAAGGTGGCACTAGGTATAGATACCGCATACCCAAAGAGACTGGATGATGGTGCCCATTCCTAATGTACTATCCAGGTCGATAACTTATATACTTAGAGATCACAAAAAGCATAATCAGAATTGTGATAGAGTGCTGCACGAGGTTAATAAAAACCCACGGGGGTTTATTATGACCATATATTAGACCATAGTACATACTTTGTTAATTAAATATGACTTTTCTTCATAGTACTACATAATCTAATTCAGAACCAGAAATCTGTAGATGTGATGAGGCAAGTCAGTGAACAGCAGCCACCATTAAAAAGTGAGATCACCATCAGCATCATGTTGATTGACAGAGACATGTATTGCTTGGCAAGATTTTGGACGGGCAGACAACAGAATGTATAGTTAGTTACCCAATATTATAAAATTATCAACTGCTATATCAATTATTATTTCAGATTATCTACGAGATGATGACGCTTGCCAGCCAAACTCATGTTTTAATCCACAAGAAAATAACAAATAGCATAAGCTTGGTGCATTAACGAACAATTTGTGCAGAAAAATTATCCTGCCAGAATATTGTGCTTGTGGGTATAACTGAAGATATAACAGCGACATATTTGAACATTTTGCCAGTTGCAAGAACAACCTTTTCAACATGTGATATAAGTATCTCTGTAGCAAGACAAATAAGTTCCTCCTTTTGATCATATTAACTATATAAGCACAATTCAAAGGAAAATTATTAACCCATAAATTATCTGTATACAATTAATAATTAGCACTAATAATTCTAGGGCTGGCAGACCAAAGCACATAAGTCAAAAAGTCATAATTTTCAAGAACCCAATTAAACTAAATAAATAAAAAACTCAGAAGTGTTCTTTTATTTAAGTTGATTTATTGGGGTATACTACATTACTTACTTACATACATTTTATAGAAGTGTTATTTTATTTAAGTTGATTTATTGGGCTCATAGAAGTAATATGTACTACGTACAACAGGAAAGCGCACGTACCAAAATACTGCAAACAAAAACAGATCTTACAGCGTTAATATAAATCTTGTATTTGAAGGAAAGAAGGAGGGGGCGCGAGCCGACAGTGAGATCTAGCACGGGGCCAGTGTGTCCCTTTCTAGTAATTACCAGGATATGTTATGTGTTATATGTTAAACTTTAATAGTTTTCTTACGAATAAAGCGAAATATTGAAAATACCCTTTTGCTAGATAGAATCTTGTAATATACGTCACTTTCGTGAAATAAA
Organism: Apeira syringaria; assembly: GCA_934044485.1. Lineage (NCBI taxonomy): Eukaryota > Metazoa > Arthropoda > Insecta > Lepidoptera > Geometridae > Apeira > Apeira syringaria. Next base: position 27,854,077 of record OW203655.1, read on the forward strand.
CGTACTGAAACGTGTGTTTTCCATAAAATAAACTTTAACAAATGATAAAACTTTTCAAGTACATGACTATATATATTAATAAAACAAAGATGAATTATTATTACGGGGAATTATTTTGGATTTATTAGAAGTTCCTGAAGGACCTTTATCGTATTTTTTACCATATAAATGTTCACAGGATCACATAGAAATGCTTTTTTCTTGCATAAGAGCACGAGGGGGTCATAACGACAATCCAAACGCGTTGCAATTCAGATATGCCCTTAGAAAATTACTTTATAGAAATAGCGTAACACCAAGTATTAACGCAAATTGCACGAATGATGCATTCGAATCAATCCCGATTTTAGAATTTCGAAGTGTAAAAAAGATCTATTCCTGGAATTGATGCTGATGTTGCTGAGGATAAACAGAGGGACCAAGTGTTGCTGGATTATTTAGACAATACCAATTTGTCTGATTTTAAAATGAATATAATTCATTATATTGCCGGCAGTATAGTGAACAAGTTGCTAGGAAAAATTTCTTGTAAATATTGTAAAGATATCTTAAAAACTGAAAAAAAACTGACGATCACCACTACTGCTTAAATATTAGTAATTTTTCTAGTTTCACTACATTCATAGATCGTGGAGGATTAAAATACGTCTCGAAATTTTCATTTGAGGAAGTGAAGTATTGTGAAAAAATGTTCATTGTATCGTCCCAGTTAAATTCTATGAAAAATATTTCTGAAAATAAAATTATACTTTTAACCCGTTCAACACTTCGAAACCAGGTTACATACTTTAATAGGATTATCACATCCATTACAATCATTGTTATCCGAATAAGATTCTCATGGAATTAATCTTGTAAAATTAATAGCGACTTCATATATGGATTTGCGCTTATTTCATTACACAAAAACGAAATCCATGGCTTTATTAGGCAACAGAATTGGCCTGCGCCAAAAGATACATAACTATTTTATTTAGTAATTTGTGATTCAAAAATGCAATATATACGGAAATGTTTTCTTAAATTTACCTTAATCTTAGTTTCGTTCATTAAAACCCTATTCTAATAAAGAAAAGTAAATAAAAATAGGTGGTTAGGATATTAAGTATCATATTGTTAATAACTCCACAGATGTCTCATTAGTTGCTCAAATTATGGTCATACTGTGAACATCTAATAGAGTGGGACAAACTGACTCCGTAGTTACTATCTCTTTCGGCTCGTTTTTTCAGCACAGTGCGCTTTTCGGTTGTACATAGTACATATTACTTCTATGATTGGGGTATACGACATTACTTACTTACATACATTTGATATTTACTTAAAAAATAATAGCATCAGAGTATTTTAGTGACTTATGTCATTCAGAAACTAGCCTTTACCTAAAACTTAAATCTAAACTAACGACTTAAGTTTCACGGTACTTAGAAATAATCTCTCGTATATTTATTATCATTTTGTATATTAAGTGTTTAACCTTTATTTATCATCCTCGCTGTTAATAATATCAGGTTAATAATGTCTTTCGTAAATCGTTTGCAGTGGGTAAATCTGTATAAAAAATATGGAAAACATCAGGTATTACAGTTACGAGGGGTGATCCAAAAGTAATGATAATGAAAATAAAACACGGTAATTAAAGTTAAAATAATAATTTATTTTTCTACATAGTCTCCTAACAAATCAATACGTCTAGTCCATCTTTTTTCTAAACCCAGGATTCCCTTTGAAAAAAATTCCTTTTGTTGACCCTCCCAAAACGCGTCAACAGCGGCCATAACTTCGCTATTGTCTTCAAATTTCTTGCCTCGGAGGTGTTCCTTGAGCCGAGGAAAGAGGTAAAAGTCACTAGGAGCCAGATCTGGCGAATAGGGAGGGTGTTCGACCAGTTCGAATCCCGTTTCTTGAATGGCAGCCATCTCAACTGCGGCTTTGTGAGCCGGTGCGTTGTCTTGGTGAAACAGCACTCCAGCTCGCAGTTTGCCGCGTCTTTTTTCCTTAATGGCCTCCCGTAATCTTCTTATTTGGTCTGCGTAGTAAGAGCCCGTAATAGTGGCTCCCTTTTTCAAATATTCCACCAAAATTATTCCTTTAGCGTCCCAAAAAACAGACGCCATAACCTTTCCCGCCGAACTTGAGACTTTGAATTTCTTTGGCGTCGGTGAGGACGCTCGCTTCCAAGTCATCGATTGTTTTTTTGTTTCAGGATCAAAATGGTGGATCCAGGTCTCGTCCATAGTCACAAAACGCAACAAAAAATTTTCTTTATCTGCTTGGAACTTTTCGAGATTGACCCTCGAAATGTCAACTCGTTTTTTCTTTTGCTAGTCGGTTAACATTCTGGGAACCCAACGCGCAGAGACCTTTTTCATATGCAACTCGTTCGAAATGATTCTTTGAACGCTTCCATATGAGATCCCTGTGACCTCAGCTACATGCCTGATGGTCACTCTTCGATCTGCCAACACAACATCTTCGACTTTTTTCACGTTGTCTTCTGTGAGGGACGAGGATGGGCGTCCTTCGCGATGTTCATCTTCAGTGGATGTTCTGCCCCGCTTAAACTCCTTGGCCCAGCGTGCAACTGTAGAATATGGAGGAGCAGAGTCCCCCAATGTTTCCACCAAGTCACAGTGTATGTCTTTTGTAGACATTTTTTTCAAACAGAGGTACTTGATCACAGCTCTAATTTCGTTTTTCTCCATGTTGATGTTATCTCTTCGACAGTTCGTATTCAAATGAATGTATCTCCTTTTTTTTTTTTTTTTTTTTTTTTTCTAACGGACTAATGCTGTTTGCCTCTACCGGCATTTACAGCTTCACCGGAGGGGGGGCGAGCACAGATGGTGCTCAGCCCGGTATTTGTGCGGTCGCAGAAGGCGCACCGCCTAGTGAGGCTAGCGCTGACGGCGCTGTGCCACTAGGAGAGGACGAGGCGACTAGCTCAAGGGCACCACTGAGGTTCGGACCTCGGCTTGAGCTGTCGCCAGGACAGGGAGTTATCGGATCGACTTGCCCCGGTACCAGAGTGGTCCGTAAGTGGGCCCTAAGGATGTTTGCTCTTTGACTATTTGGAGAGAATCTAACCAGGACGTTTTTGCCTCGAGCTCGCCGCCGAGCTCGGTGTCTGACTGAGTATACCAGGGACTCTCGACCTTGTATTCTACCGGGATGACCGTGGGACGACGCTAAAGCTAGCGACAAGGCGACAGCGATGGGGTCGTCCGGGTCATCCAATACGTGCCTAGGGCGGCGTCGTCGGGGGGGTTGAAGGTGCGGGTGTGTCGGGGTGGTGGAATAGTTGGCAGCTTGCACTACCAGAGGATTGGGATGGTGGGGAGCCGCGTCAAAGTAGCGACGGGAGCAGGTCTTAATGAATTGGGTTATGGACTCTAATTCGAGGTCGCAATGCAGGTCGGTGTTCCGCATATACCACGGAGCGCCGACCGCCTTGCGAGCGAACCGATTTTGAATTATTTGGAGACGGTGGAGATCGCGAGGGTGACAATGAGCAAACGCTACGGAGGCGTAGGTCATGATTGGGCGGACGCAGAGTTTATACAAGGTGATTTTATTTCTAAGTGAAAGTTTACTATCTTTGCAAACAAGGGGACCGAGGCGACCCAATACGAAGGCCGCCCTGTTTCGAACTTTAGTGATGTGCTGCTCGAAAGTGAGTTTCCGATCAAGGATCACACCTAAATATTTGGCAGAGTTAGCCCACGGTATGGGCTTGCCGAAGAGGGCTATGGGGTTGGGCTTTTTTAAACGGCCTATCTCGGTAAAGTACACAGCTGTACTTTTATCCGGATTGACAGAGATCCGCCATTTACGGAACCAGGCACCGATGTCGGTGATGGCTCTCTGTAAAGCGGCTCTCTGTCTGACCATGTGCCACCCAGTGCAGTAGATGGCTGTATCATCTGCAAACTGGGCGATCTGAACTGAAGGTTCAGATCGTGGTATGTCGCTGGTATATAGCGAGAAGAGAATGGGCGAGAGCACGGATCCCTGAGGGACGCCGGCAAGGATAGGGTGGGGGAGAGAGAGCGTTCCTTCTACGCGGTAGCGAAAGCTTCGATCCCTGAGGAAGTCTTGTAAGATGCGTACAAGACGGTCTGGCACTTCAAGTTGGTACAGCTTGAATAACAAGCCGTTGTGCCAGACTTTGTCGAAAGCCTTCTCTACATCGAGGAAGACCGCTATTGTCCCTTTGGGCTTGTAACTGGCGTTAAAGCCCTCGAGGATGTGCTCCGTTAAGCGGTGCACTTGTTGAACACAAGAGTGTCTGGCTCGAAAGCCAAACTGCTCATCAGGCAGTAAGTTGTGGGACCTAACATGGGACCAGAGACGATTGACTATGAGTCGCTCGTAAATCTTCCCCAGAGAGCTGAGGAGACTGATAGGGCGGTAGCTGGTGGGCTGTGAAGCCATCTTCCCAGGCTTGTGGATGCCAATGACTATGGCAGATTTCCAGTCGTCTGGGAATAGGCAGTTGTTCATAGCAGCATTGAAGATGCTTACTAAAAGGTGGACTAAGGGGACTGAGAGATGCTTGAGCATCTTGTTACTAATCTGGTCGGCACCAGGGGACTTGCGGGGCTTGAGATCCTTGATCAGATTCGCCACTTCAGCTGATTTGACGGGAGGTAGCGGAGGGAGGTCCGATATGGGCACGGAGCTTTTACGTGCGACTTCAGACTCCACCGTATCGAGGTGAGTCTGGTCGACGTGATCTGAGTTAAGGGAGCACTGAGCCTCGAGGCTATCAGCTAAACACTCGGCTTTATCTTCGTCAAAGAACGCGAGAGATCGGGGGACCGGCCTAATGAGGGGGGGCATTGTTGTCTGTCCGTCGGATTTCAGGCTGCGAGCCAACTTCCAGTATGCCTGGTGAGTTGGCTCGAGCCCGGCTAGTGTGTCTTCCCACCTTTGATTGCGCAGCTCACTTATGCGGTTACGTACAGCACGCTGATAGTAACGCATGGTGGCTTTGTTCTCATCGGTGGGGATCGAGTCGTACGCTCTAGTGGCTGCATTCTTCGCGTTCAGTAGCCGCCTGGCATCGTCAGGTAGTTCGAATCGTTGGCCGGTGGCCACAGGGATCTGCTTAGAGCATTTCCCTACTGCTGTTCGCAGGTGGCTACTGAGCGCATCGATTGCAACGGAGACGTCGTCTACTGTTAATATGTCGTCAGGGATCCTATCTAAGTCAGGTGAGCTGATAGCTTGGAGGGTTTCCCCCAGTTGCTTCCAGTTCACTACCGACTTGGTGGGTGGAGAGGTAGCCGTGTCGGGGCCTAGCCTGTATATGACGGGACGGTGATCTGAGGTTAACTCGTGCTTTACTTCTATAGAACGTAACCGTAGGGTGACGTTCTTGAAGAGAGCAATATCGAGTATGTCGGGTCTTTGGTTTCCCTGAGGGGGATATCTAGTGGGCTCTAATGGTGGAATGATGTCAAAATTGAGGATGCTGGCTAGGCTATCGAGACGGGTACCGCTAGGATTAGTGGCAGTGCAGTTCCAGAGAACGTGTTTACTGTTGAAGTCTCCCAGCAGAAGGGTCGACCTTCCGAGGGAGAAGAGAGCTTCAAAGTCGCACTGTTGGAGTTGTAAGTTGCCGCGGCGGTAGCAAAAGGCTATAACGATAGGTTGATGGCCGGTCATCCCTAGTAGGCAAACGGATGCCTCTAAACTAACTAAAGTGGGAGGAGTGAGAGGTATGCAGTGCAAGGACCTTTTGTAATAAATAAGTGTGCCGCCTTTGATGGTGTCCAACCTATCATTACGAACCATACGGTAATTAGCGAACCTAGGGTTCTTTGTACCCGGTTTCAGAAAGGTCTCTTGCACGCATAGGATGTCGACCTGATGGGTCTTACAGAATTCGAAGACTTCGTCTCTTTGGTTGAAGAAGCCGTCAGCGTTGAAAGTCGCTAACGTTAAGGAGGAGGGTTTAACTCTTAAGGTTGTAGTACCCATACTGTTCCTTAAGAGTTTGTGGGGAGGGCGTAGTGCCTAATTGCACTGATAATGCCCGCGTGTTCAAGCGTGGCTTGAAGACGAGCGTTGGGAGACGTCGCGGTACGAAGTTTGCGTGCGAATACGCTAACTTCGGCCATGTCTATCGCCATGGCGTAGTCCATTACTAGGGCTAGGTCAGCCGCCATGTCCGACTGACATGGCTGACTGAGCCCTGGCATGGCGGGCGCGGGTTTCGCGGAAGGGGGCGCGGGCCTGGCGGCAGGCATGCGAGGGGGTTGTGGCTTCGGGGCCGGGCCCTTAGCCGGCGGCGGAGCGGCGGCGGGAGGTGCGGGGCGGGTCGGGGGAGCTATCGCGAGAGCGGGAGCAGGCGCGCTCGCTCGGACCATGCTCGGCGGCTTGGTCCAAGCGTTGTATGTCGGAGGAAAGAGCGGGACAGAGACAGCTGTCTCTGTCGGCGGGGTCGTGCGGAGCTTGGAGCTCGGGGCTACCGAGGGACGGGGAGCGATAGGTCTCCTAGCCGGCGCTTTTGGTTTTGGTGGCGCCTTGGGGCAACCGCGATAATTCGCGGTGTGCCCTTGGGTACCGCACAAAACACAACTGGGCGGGTCGGGAGAGTCCCTAGTGCGAAGGCAATTCGCGGTTGCGTGGTCGCCTAAGCACTTTACGCACCTAGGGCGCGCGTAACAGTAGCGAGCAGCGTGGCCGTAAAGTTGACAGTTGTGACACTGTCCCGGCGTGCTGCTCTTGTGGGGTGCCTGCACTTCAATGCCAGTAAGGTTGACCACCTTATTGGCCTTGAAGATCGCTTTCCCTTCGGGGGTGCGGTCTAGGACAACCAACACGAGATCGTAAGGGACACGGTTTTTTCCACTGTACATTCGATGTACTTCGTGGACAGGGTATCCCTGGTCTTTGAGGTCGGTGTGTACGAGGTCGACCGGCACCTCCTTAGGGATTCCGCGTATGACTACGCGGAGGACTTTTTGCTCCTCAAGTGCGAAGGTATGAAAACTTATGTTTTCCTGCCTAAGGAACTTGGTGAGCGCCCTGTGGTCGTCCGAAGTGGGGACCTGAACTTTAATTCCCTGCTGGGTGAGGCGGGCACTGGTATAGTGGACCTTGCGGTCCGTAAGAACGCGAGAGATCGCGTTCCATTTGCCTTTGTCCTGAATGAACATAGGCGGCGGGACTTTTTCGCGTCTCACGGGAGGCGCGGAAGTATCGGCGGCGGAGGAGGAAGCGGGAGGGCCGTTAGTCTTGCCACCTTGCGCGGTGCAAGTGGCTTTCGGAGGAGGTGAAGGTGCGGGTGAGTCGCACTTGGAGGCGCGCTTTCGCTTCCCGTGGACGACGGGAGTGAAACCGTCCTCCGAGTCCGACTCGGCGGAGGGCGCGACGGGTGAGGGCTCCGTTTCCATATCGGACGTGTCTGAAAGTTGTTCCTCTAGCGCCTGAGTGGCGGTATTGGCGCGGGGTGGGATCGCGGGCGAACGAGATCGAGAACGGTCGATACCGAGCGAGCGAGACGGCACGACGGGTGACGCGGGCGAGCGAGAGCGGTCTCGGTCGAGTGAGCGAGAGTGCGCGACGGGCAACGCGGTACGATGGCGGCGGAGCAAGTGAGACGGGGGATCGGGGCTCGCGGGTGAGTCTAAACTTACGGCAGTCCTGCCAGAAAGAGATAGCTGCGTGTCCGTGAGGCGGCCACGGCTGCTTTTATCCCGTAGGGATAAACGGAAGCTCTCGAGGAGCGAAGGGTTCGACGCCGCGATCCAGCGGAGAAAGGCCTGAGCCATTTCTCCGTTGAAATCGTCGGCGGCGAAGGAGGAGGCGGTGGGAGGATTCATCCTGAGGGGTACACTCAGGATGAGTTTGAGGTGAGACTGACGTCCCTCACCGGGTTAGGTGAGGGAAGTGAGTACCTACGTGTTGTCCCTACTATGCGCCCCTTTGCCGATCTTATTGTGCAGAGGGATGTGTACCTAGCGCGCTAGCAAGCGAGCAACCCGAGACCCTAACGGGGGAGAGGAGAGACGCCCCAGGACCGGGCGTCTAACCAAACACACTCCCGAGGAAGGAACGGGGGGATGGGAGGTGGGATGGAGCTCTCTAACGTTGACTAGGAGACACCCTAAGGCCAAGCTTGTTAGAGATCTTCCGGATTCTGCTGTCCCAGAAGGGGAGGCAGGCGCTCCGGGTCCGCGCCCGACCTGCTTCGTTAACACCGCTAGGTATCAACAGGTCGACCACACAGAAACAGTGGCTTTGCAATGAATGTATCTCCCGGAAATCCTGACCTATTTATATGATTTTTTTAGGCTGACGTAGTGAGTGTATAGGCTAGCGAAAAACATTTTTTTTGGATTTTTATGTGGACCTGAAGTAACCAATTATCATTACTTTTGGATCACCCCTAGTAATAAAGAAATCAAATCATTTTTTTTCTCTTTCGATATCGGTAAAGGTTGTAACGATATTACTGGAATAATGTCAGGTACAGTAGAACCTCTTCTTTTCAAGTTTAATTTGAGAAATGGACGTTCCTCTTCTAAGGTATCCTTGTAAGAAATGACTCCGAAATCAGAGTTATATCGCAACCATCTTTTGCGTATTGCGCATTTCAACCACTTCAAATTTTGTGCTGCTTGATCTTATCAGCTGTATCCAATCATGTGGGTGATAGATTTGCAATTCGGTTTTTTCTTTTTCTTTACTAAATCCCGTGATGGGTATCTACTTCCAAATGGCTATGGCCAGGAATCATGAACATGTGATCAATAACTTTTACGTCAAATTTTTGCAAAGCCCACGTAAACATTGCACTAACATGTGAATTCCTGTTCTGACCCCCACATGTATCAGAATAAAATATTACATGTTTTGTGTTGTCAGGTAGGTATGTTTGGAGATGTTTTAAAAGACCTAAGGCTATTTGATTAGCTCTTCTTGCAGCTATTGTTTTATACCATATTTTATGTATACACAGCTTTTTCGGTTTTGTTGTCATGAACTGTCAAATTGAACGTCCACAGTTATCGTTTGTAAAAAGCTACAGAAGAGCTTAGTGCTGGAGTAGGCAAGCACTGTTGCAAATCAAAGGTGTGCACTTGCATAGTATTGTCATTTTGGCATATCTGCGTGTCCCTTTTCTACCTTTCATATGCTTGATCCGCAGCAGCCTTGTGCTGATCATGCTGTGCGATAATTTCAGCTTTTTTTGGTCTTCCTGACAAAGCTGAGTCTGCATTTTGTATTTATCACACGTTTACCACGCATCGACACGGAGCTTTTTGAAAGATAATCCTCTATAATTTATGAAATTCTTGGCTGTAAATTTTTATTGACGGTGGATTATCTTGATTTTTGCAGAACTGGTGCATTTTACAAATGGTTAGATGATAAGCAAATACTTCTTTGAAGTGCTCTTTCTTGTGTAGTGACTTTCATAGGCTGGGAATGATAAAATGTGTTGTTTTATTTGTTGCCCTTTTTCATCGGATATTTTATTTTTGGGTATACTCTTCCCGCGGCTGTCATCTACTTGAGTGCCACCTACTGATGAACCTTTTTAAGGCAACTGTTTTTATAAAGTTATCACTTTCGCCCAATGTTTTAGTAAACATCCCCTACAAATGGACTCACGCTTTCCGTGAATTAATAAAAAATATTTGTAAGACTTCGTCCTACATTTTTGCCGGTCAGGATCAAGGGTCCGCTTGTCGAGTGGCTTTGCCTTGAATCTCCATCAATGAAGCTATGTAAGTAGATCTGTTGAGGTACGTCTCCCTTCCCCAATATTCTTTAAAAATAGCTTGTTTGTCGCTTGATGATATGCGCTCCTTGCATATCATTCGACATGTTGTTAGTTCTGTCATTTTTCTCGTGGCAATCACCTTCCCTTTTAATGTTTCATAAGACTGACCCGTGTTGCGTTTCACTTTTATTTTCGAGTTTCCTGGTACAAATGCTTTTAGGGGTTGCATCGGAGCTTTGAGGAGTCGATTGAATTTCATGTCTAAATTCATTACCTGAACTTGACGAATCTGGTGCCTCTTCTGAGAGTACATAATGGGGATCCTGGACTGAGTCGTCACTTGAAAAATCCATTTATTTACTAACATTGATGTTATCAATATGGCCTGACGATGTGGAAGGCATGGGCTCCTGTTCCTCCGTTATGTTTCTAAGTGGCTTGTGAGTTCTTTCGCCTAAAAACAATAAAAAACTTGAAATTACATATGAAGTCAGCATAACCAACAAAAAATAATTAAAAAGGCTTACCTTCAGTAGTTAAGGGTCGTAGCACCATCTCAACTAATTTCTTTCCACAGTTAGAATCCATTATAAGTAACAAATATTACAATTTTATTACAACGAGTCAACACAAAACTATCCAATTGAATGATCAGAGCATTACTAATGAACTTTGTGTTGTAAGTCTCAAACCACACAGGCACTTCTTTGTTTTTTTATTCAATAAATCACATTTTCAAGTGCCTACCCTCAAGTTATACAAACTGATAACGTGGCGCGTTTATTGATCCTAATAACATAAGTCATACTTTTAGTCTGCAGAGAGCAAAAACATCTTGTGTTCCTTTTGACCTAAGTCAACAAAAGTTGTTTAAAACGTCGCAAATGTGAATAAGATGATAAAGTTGAAAAGGGACACCATTAGAATTCAAATTGGAATAGCATGCTTTGATTTATGTGCTTTAGATGGTCGATGTATTAATTAAATTGAGTGTGGTTAGAGTATTAACCGAAAAAAACATTTTTTTGACTTATGTGGTTTAGTTACGTGTGGCCCTAGAATTAGTGCACACACAGTGTTCGCGCACAATCAAAACTATGTAGGATGTGTTTTATGATTTTATTTCCTTGGTTTTTACAAATAGGTAGATTGATCGAAGTGAGCTGCGTCTTGAACGTATATCGTTGACCGAATGAAGTGAAGAACGGTCGATGAGCGAGTGAATGTTCAAGGAGCGCGTGCGGCGCGAACATCCGCACATTAAAAGGTATGCAGGCTTCAATCTTTTCTCCCGTAGAAAGTAGACAAAGGCGATTGATGGCACGACATACAAGGCCTCGAGCTGTAGCAATGTCGGCGATGCGAGGCAGGCCGTCCGATCCATACAAGAGCTTGGATATTCGTCCCAATCGCCAACATAGCGGAGGGGTGGAGTCCTCTTTTATTTGCACGAGATCGTCCATTTTGTGTGATACAGTATTAGAGCGCCATTTGGTACGTAGCTGCAATTCTGCAATGTACTCGTGACCACCTCTTCCAAAAATGTTGCCTGGCTTGTTCCAAGAGCCTGTAGCGATCGAGGCGGCTATCGCCTCGATCGCTCGCGCCGGCTAGCGCCTCGATCGCTCGCGCCGCCTCTTGGCTTTTCATCCAGAAGAAACGGTGAAAGCAGCGACGTGAATGGTCAGCCGACTAAGAAGTGTCCCGGGGTAAGTGGAGTAGTCATTGGGAGAGGAGCTGCGGGGGCACAGGGGGCGGCTGTTCAGTATGGCTTCTATTTGGTAAAATATCGTGGCTAGTTCCTCGAAGGTAAGATAAGTGTTAGAACCTTATAAGCGTGAGTTTTTGAATAGAATAGAATAGTTTTTTGCTGCTTTTATACCGCTTTCCCACAGGCTGCCAAAGTGAGGAAGATATGCGGGTGAAAAACGAAAGTCAATGCCACGAACAGCTGCAAAGTCAACAATAGCCTCTTGGTTGTTTTTTTGTATTTTAGGATAAAAGATGCTTGGATTGCGGTGGAACAATTTGACGTTGGCTGATGCAGTGGATGCTCGCAAACGTCGAATAAATGAACGCAGGACCCGCCGCCAGACTCGTGCTGAATCTGGGGCCACCAGCAACCCTTTTACGGATCTACCAGAGGCGGAATTTGTTAAGACGTGTCGCCTTAATAAGCAGTCTCTAAAAACAGTGATGGTCCTTTGTACCTGTTAACTCTACGACTACTCTGAAGTTTTTGCAAGAAATTAAATCAAAATCCCAAGGTATTGATCAAATATCCATTGATATGATTAATCTAACTCTACCTCAAAGTTTCGACACAATCACGTCTTTAATTAATAAATCTATTTCCACGGCAACATTTCCAAAGACATGGAAAACTGCACTTATCAAACCGATTCCCAAAATTGCTACTCCAGTTGAATACAAAGATTTGCGACCAATTAGCATTTTACCCTGTCTATCCAAATTGCTTGAGAAGGTGGTGTATTCGCAGATGATTGTATATCTAGAAAAGCACAATATGCTACCTGACGTACAATCAGGGTTCCGTAAGGCAAGAAGCACAAATACTGCATTATTGGATGTTACTGATAATGTACTAACATAATCCGTCGCTGCTACTTACTAAGTTAAGTTTTTACGGTTTTGATACACGCGTGACTGAATGGTTTAATTCTTATTTAAGCAATCGATCACAATTAGTAGAATTAAAAAGAGATAACGGTCAGACCATTCACTCAGAAAAATATAGTGTATCTTGTGGCGTACCACAAGGATCGATTCTAGGGCCTATATTAACTATTTTATACAGCGTGGATATCACTAACATGATCTTACACTGTAAGTACCACATTTATGCGGACGATATTCAATTATATCTCTCTTTTAAGCCTGAAGATCTCAGAAATGCAGAGATCAAGATTAATGATGACCTTGCTAGGATTCAGGCTTGGGCTGTATCTAATTCATTACTACTTTATGCTAATAAGACAAAATATATGGTCTTAGGTACTAAGTATCATTTACAAAAAATTGCCATTATGAATCCCCAAATTTGTATCGGTAAAGTGATGATAGAGCGAGTCTCAAAGGCTAAAATCTTGGTCTCACTACTGACGAACATTTAAGGTTTGAGAAACACGTATCTTTATGTGTTAGTAACTGTTTTTACCGTTTAAAAGTTCTTTACAAAATCCGTAACTACTTAAGCACAGATCTTCGTATATTACTCGTAGACTCTCTCATTCTATCAAAACTCAATTACCTTGACACTGTCTACGGTGCCCGTATTCTTGCTAAAACTGCACGTCTCGTCCAAAGAGTTCAAAATACCTGTGCTCGCTTTTGTTTCCCTATACCACCTCGAAACCATGTATCTCCCTTTTTAAACCGCCACAATATTTTAAATATGAAGAACAGAAGAGATCTTCACCTCGCTACTTTAATGTTTGAAGTCGTTCAATCTCAACAGCCACATTATCTCTTTTCTAAATTTGTTTGGGCCAGCGAACACAATAGATATCCGACGCGAGCATCATCTTATCTTCTGTACACCACTCCACACCGCACTGTTGCATTTCGTGGAAGTTTTCGGTTTTCCGCAACTAAATGCTGGAACTCGCTTCCCCCACCCTTGCGACTACTTAAGTCTAAATATAGTTTTAAGAATAAATACAAACTTCATTTAATTCATTTACAAAAAATACCAAACCAGTGATGATGAATATTCTTCCTCTACCCTTTCCCTAAAGTACAATGAAGTTTCTACTGATACATTCGGAAAGTTCTTCTTTGTTAATTTCTTTACTTGTACACATCTTAACCAGCATAAGTAAGCAAGCATTAAAATTCTATATATCTTAAGTGATTAATTTGTGTGTTTTCTGTTGGTCATTGATTAATATTTTAATTAAAATTTTGTCAAACTAGGTGAATATATGACTATTTCGATACGAATCTGTGCAATCTGCGGAGGGATTATATAATACACATATAGTGCACGATTTCACTTTTATATAATTATAGTAAATATTATTGTATTTGTAATTTTTTTAAATAGATATGTTTATTTACTCGTTTTTTTGTTCTATTTATTATATTTGTAGTCTGTCCAAGACACTCGGATCTTGGCTGAAAATCAGCGCTGTGGGACTATCCGGCAGCATTTTGCTGAGCCAAGTCCATTTTTGGACTACACAATACAGAAATGATACTTTTACTATGTATATATATTCTAGAATTGTTTGATTATTATTTTGTAATTTATCAATCTATATCTGTTTTTCTTCTTTATTATTGTTTGTTTTCCAAAATAAATGATTTTTATTCTTCTTCTTCTAAATCAAATCAATAAATAAAATAGGATTGTTAATAAATTTCCTTTCTTTTTGTAGGTTATGATTGCTTTGGCTTTTTATGCGTCAGGTTCTTACCAGACGCTGGTTGGCCAGAGTGCTCTCCACAACGTGTCACTAAAAACAGTTCCAAGAGCTGTGAGACAAGTGACGGAGGCACTCAATTCTAACCACATATTTAAAAAATATGTTAGATGGCCAGCTCAGCGTGAGGTGAGGAGCACCATTAAAGCTAAGTAAGTATTTGGTGTAGACAATGTAGGGATTTATGGAAAGCTGTACTCAAGTATGCAATTACTTACATAATATGATAGAAGTAATAGTTTCAGATTTTATCAAAAGTTTAAAATTCCTGGGGTTCTGGGGTGTATAGATGGGACCCATGTGTCCATTTTAAAACAAGCCCATGAAGAGATTTATTACAACAGAAAAGGATACCACTCCTTAAATGTCATGTTAATAAGTGTATTTAATATATTTTTGTAGGTAAGATGACTATTTCCTTGTGTTTGAATACTTTTTTTCTGTGTATTTATAGATCTTTGATTCGGAAATGAACATTTTGAGGGTGGATGCATCAAATCCAGGCCCTGTCCCATAACTCCAGAGTATGGAACTGCAGTCCTCTCAGCTTCAACTTCGAGAGGTGAGTAATGCTGGGGAATAAATTGTATTTACTAGGTATGTATTAACAAATAGGTAAATAAACTCATTTTCACACAAGGCCAATATCAGGAAGTACAAAGTTAACTAGTTACATACATTATCACTATATAAATAATTGTTAAATAGTATCTTTAACTGAATAACTTATAGATATTATTCTTTATTATTATAGCAAAGCTGGCTTAGTTATCTATTGATATCACAGCCCTTGCAATTAAAGAAATAAAGTTACTTTTATTTTAGGTGACAGTGGATATCCCCTCAGCAGAACCGTGATGACTCGGATATTAAACAATGTTGAAGGAACTCCACAGCATCATTATTATGTAAAGCATGTGACTGCACGCCCACTGTGTTGCGTACAGTCACATGCTTTACATAGCGCAAAGCGTTGTATTGGTATGCTTAAAGCTCGCTTCCGGTAGGTCATTAACTATTCAGCATCTAATCATGTACCATTACTTTACACTGTTTTTTACGGGTATAACGTGGTACTTACGCGTAGTCGATATCACGATCGACAATTGTTTTGGCTTCTTCCGGAAGCCTTCATCAGGATCTTGAGTGCGGTGCGTTAGTCGTAACGTCCCGTCTCGCACTGCGGGCGGCAGCGCGTGATGCTCGACAGGACGCCGCGGGCTGTGGAGGCGGGTGAGGGGGTGACGGTTGCGTCATCACATCTATGTGTAGGGATCCGTCTTCATCGCTGCTGCTTTCTTCGGACCGGATTCTGGCCGTGTGACACGCGTGGCTGACTATGTCTCTGCACTCCTCCGACACACTTTTTACTGTACCATGGAGACAAGTTTTCCAACTATGCGACAGTGCCCACCCTCTATCTCTATTGAAGTTCGGTCGACGACTGATTTCTATGGCCTCACGGATTTTGCGCGGCACAAAAAGCTTTTCCTTTGCCAAAATCCGGGCTTTATCAAAACGTATGTAGTGCGTCGTACCGGGAGTCCGGGCATGCTCTGCCACGGCGGAACTGTTGCTGTCGGTGTTCTTCATGGCACGTATGTGTTCACCGAGTCTCACAGAGACATTTCTTTTTGATTCGCCAATATAGCTTTTCCCACAGTCACACGGTATAATGTATACACCTGGACTTTCGAGTGGTACTTTATCCTTTGGCGAGCGCAGGAATTGTCTAACTTTTGAGGGGGGCGGAATATCGTCCTGATGCAGAATTTGCGGCGTAACAAGTGTCCGATTCTATCCGTCACCCCTTTTATAAACGGCAGGTATGTTGGTGCCCTGTTTGCTGACACTACCGGGTCCTTTGCAGAGGTTTGTGCAATCCGATTGCTCTGTTTCCATCCGTTTCCATTCGACTCGAGCACTGACTTCATGTGTGCCAGTTCTGCATCCACGTTTTGAGGATCACAGAGCTTCAGAGCTCTGTTTATGAGTGTTCTCGGCACAGAAGCCAGGTGCGAGAGATGGATGATCACGATATATATATATCATATATATATATATATCACCACGATCACCTGATGAAGGCTTCCAAAAGAAGCCGAAACAATTGTCGATCGTGATATCGACTACGCGTAAGTACCACGTTATACCCGTAAAAAACAGTGTAAAGAAATCATGAACGTGAGTTTTAATATTATTACATGTACCATTAATTAAATAACTAATATAAAATCTTCTAGTATTTTAAGATTTAACTTCAGTTATATTTAGTAATGTCCCTTTACTTTGCAGGTGTTTGCTTTTAGCTCGTGCTTTACAGTAAAGCCCTGTCATGGCTGGGAAAATAGTTAATGCCTGTTGTGTTCGTCATAATATTGCCATGGAAACACACACAGCAGTGACTCCCTTGTCAGCTGAGGAAGCTAATGCAGAAGCTCTACATTCACAACTGGTACAATAAAACTCTTTATGACAGTATTTTTTTTATATTTGTACTGTGAAACTACTTATAAAAAGAATATTTACTGGCAATCAAACATAGGACCTCTCTCTGGATTCATACACATATTAATATTTGAGAATATAATCAGTACTTATATAGTACATGAATAAATTGAATTTGAGTGTATGCAATACAAATATTCAGTTAAAATTAAATAATACTTTAACAAAGTTGCCAAATGATGGCAGCATTGTGGATTGAAATATTTCAACTATTAAGAGTATTTGTCTCATATAAAATGAAGACCTGTCGTAATGTATGGATCTGAATGTAGGGCAGCAAAAGAGGTGGATGAAAGAAAAGTGCATGTGGCAGAGATGCGAATGTTGAGATGGATAAAATAAGAAATGAGTATATCAGAGGAAGCTTGAAAGTAGCACCAGTGAATGATAAGTTGAAATCGAATAGATTGGCTTGATATGTCATGAGAAGGGATGAAAAACATATAACAAATTTGTTAACATAAATGTGGATGGATATAGAGGTAGAGGAAAGGCGAAGAAGGTATGGATGGACTGTGTGAAGAATGATATGTTTATGAAAGGTGTGAGCACTGAGACGACCATTGATGGAAGAGAAAAACATGTTGTGCCGACTCCACCTAGTGTGGGATAAGGACAAGAACAACAACCTCACGTACCAGGAGGTGGGCAGCAGCGCCTTCTGAGGATCGGAAATCATCCTGCGCTCGTCAACCCGCCTGCCAAGCGTGGCGAGTATTGGCAAATCCCCCCTATATGAGGGAGGCATATGTCCAGCAGTGGACGCACATGGCTGAGAGAAGAAGAAAAGTCACTACGAGTCAGTGAGCCGGTTCAATACGTATGACTTATTGTTTTTGTTTGCCATTGTCATTGCTGGGCTACTAGTCAATTGATAACTTCCAACATAATTAGATCGAGCTCTCGACAGAACGGCAGCGAAATCCTAGCGCTCTGTAGTAAAAATTTTAAAAAAAGTGGGTTTTTGTTATCGAGAGAGATGGTAGTGGTGTCGAAGTGATCGGCTCGTGGGGACCTACACGGTGAATGTGGTGTCTAGGGTCCGGAGTTCAGTGTTTCTTGGATTTTAACGTCTAAGCAACTTTTGGCGGTTAAAAGTAAGTTTATTCCATCTAAAACTTGAAACGCTACCCAAACCAGATCTGTAACATATAGATTTTTTGCATTCACCTTGTGGGCCTCCGCGGGACGCACATTTTGAGACCCCTCCGAGGAAAATCCCGCGGGAAACCAGGGAGATATCACCGATTCCCCGAATTTCACCACGTGGTCTCCGGTGGTTACAAAATTTTTTTCCGTGGGATTACGGACTGGCGTGACACACCATCGGATGCGCCTGGGCCCTCTACAAAAAATCCGTTTGAGTTAATTTTAGTGTTTATAGTTTTTAAGTTATTGTATTTAAAGTTCTAAATTTATATTTTGGTCATTTATTAAAGCGCGTGGGTTTCGCTTTATCGAGGGGTTGCGGACGCGCCCTGCCTACACCTGTAAGTTTTTTGTATGTTTTTCCCATTTCAGGTTCTCTAGTTATAAGCAAAAACAGGTTTGAGATTCCCTCCCCCCCCTTTTTCGGAAGTGGTGGGAAAATTGGTTCATCTCAAATTTTAGAAAAAATAGATTTTTGTCCCCTACCCAAAACCGTTTTAATATTGAAAATCTGTCCATAACCGGCGAAGTTGGGATTACATTCCCAGATTTAATGCGATTCTGGGAACGGTCGGGAAGAGGCCATTTTTGGCGATACAACCCCGTCCAGAAGCCCTAGCCCATCTCAGGGAACCCAAAGTTGACAAATCCAACGCTTCTAGGGGACGGGAAATCCGGATTTCAAAGTTTATGAAATTTATTTTCTGTTTTCAAAAATATTTGAAATCTATTTTCCTACGGAACTACAAGCCGTACAAGTTCCGGGTTTTCAATCCTAACATCTACATGATCTCCCTTATCCATTCTGGGGGGTTATTGGACGATTTGTGGGTAGGTTGGCTTTTACGTGTTTTGGACATTGTATAGGGTAGATTAGGTCCTAGCAACAACGAGGGTTTTTACCCGGAGTCTCTGCGACGCTGGGTCCCCGAGTTATACTTTCTCCAATTTTTGATGGACTAAATTATTTGAAAACTTCAGTTTTTGGACTTGCGATTGCTGGGGAACCGCTGGACTGTGGAAAGCGAATTTTTCTCCAATAACATCGCCTCGGAGGCTCCTACGCGACCCAACCGCTCGGAGGCCACTCCGAGGCACCCCACAAAGTGGTCCCGGATTGTGGTCCCCAGTGTTAGTACTTACCACTGCGCACCCCAGCACATTTCTTCTCATCCCGCTACGACGCCTAGATCGGAAAATAGACGAATCCGAAAATTCACTGGGACTCAATCCCACGATCTACAAAAATTTTGGACTGTCAGAACTCGGTAACTGGACGTCCTAGCGAGATCGGGTTTGGACTGTAGATTCGCCAATTAGAGTCGCTACCCATCACTGTTTAAAAAAAAAATTAAATTTCAAATATCTTTGATCCCGGATATCTTGGGAACCGTTGGTCGCTTGACGCTCGACGCTTACATCAGCTCACAGAGGTCTCCAAACCTGAACCTCCAAAACTCTATGTAGAGTCATATAGAGTTTGGCTGGTAGAGATTTTTCGGAGTGCGTATATCAGTAACGCCAAAGCCCAGGAACTCCGTATTTGCGGAGACAGGACCGTCTTTGGCGCAGCTACGCAACCCGTTACAGGAACTCTCCCAGTTTGTCGGTAGAGCCCAATTGAGATAGACAAAATGGACAAAGGTCAACCTAAAGCGGTAACGAGCAAAAACCCGAAGGTACTTAGGAGATCTACCTCTGACAGCGGGTACCAAGAATAATGCGGCGGCACGATCCAGGGTGACCCCACTCACGAGTCGGAAAGTCGCTGTGGCATCTTCAAAAAAGGTGGGCACCTCCTCCCAGGCTCCGACTGAGGGTTCCATAGGACTGTCAGTGCTCTCGTCGCACGCGTCGAATACATCTCTGACGAGTCTTGAAGAGGATGGCAATGTGGTGGTGCACCCTGGTGAAGCCGGCGAGGCCTGCAAAGTCAAAACCGACATCCAGGTGGCTCTATCTAGCAAAGCAAGCAAACGAAACATTAATAAACGGGTCAAGGAGTAGGAGGTCGTGGACATTAAATTGCAGAGGATGCAGGAGATGATCCTCGCCAAATAGACACTAACAGCAGGCTCCAGGAACACAAAAACCTACTCGAGAACGACAACCTACGACTAAACCGTGAGCTTGACATTGAGGCTAAGAATAAGAAACACACGCGCACGCTGGAACAAATATTGGACCAGCATGTGACGGATCTTAGGAGCCTCGAAGTCGCCCACAGGCCTGTCGAAAAACTCGAGCTCCTCACGCACCAGATGGAGTCTTACAGTCAGTACACCAGGGACAGTGTAGCAGCACCGATCGGCGAAGTAAACAGTCTCGTTGAGGGTGTGGCAGCTGATGTCGCTAAGGGTGAACTGATGTTCACCCCCACCAGATCATTCTGGCGGGGTCCAACCTGGCTACTACGTCCAAGTTCCTCCTTGACCTCGTTGAAAACAAGCGGACATAACACACCCTAGACTCGCTATGGTTGACGCAACTGCCTCCCCCCAAGATGATGATTAAGGAGGGCAATGGCAACAAGTACGTTTCAGGAGGACCGTGCGTCGTAAAGCCAAAGCCCAGCCACCACCGATGGAGTGGCCGGCGGTGCCGAGACACACCATCCTGGTCGAATCAATCGACCCTAACCACACTGGGTTCCAAGTCGTCGAAAAAAATCAAACACGACGTAGATGTGGTACAAATGGGCGTGGGCATTGCCGGTGTAAGCGATGACGTTATCTAGGATTTAGCACGCAAACCTAGAAGGTACCTATTCACTCGCGACTTGAAGACTTCAGGATTGTACATGAAACACAGACTCGGGCAACGAGTTCCATTCCTTGGCAGTACGCATTATGAAAGTGGAAGCATAACGCTTCGTGCGTATAGGTGGTATATCTACCATATAGCGATGGCAAATTGCCGTACGTCGAGTCGACCGATGATAGAAAGGGGATGGTGGAATCAGATTGTGGATCAATCTCCGCTCATTCAGGGCTTCCGGTGAAGCTTCCGGCGGGCTTCTCCCATCGTGCTAGAGATTGCCAGACCCTGAGGCTAAATGTGGCTATTGCGCCGCCGCTGGACATGAGACTAGAGATTGCCCAAATAGGGAAGGGCCCCCTCGATGCACCAATTGTTGCTCTAAACAAGTGGCTGAAGCCAGCTGCCGGCACCCAGCATACAGCGCAAGCTGCCCCGAATGGGTGATATGGGACCGGTTAGCAAGAACGGCAGTTAGCTACTGCTAAGGGCACTCAGGGGGAACATATTAGGCAACACTGATCCGGATGACTCAAGCCCTGGGAACACATCATATAATAGAAGGTGACATCAACGCCTCTAGCCCATGCTGGGGTTTCAAAGTGGAGGACACAAGGGGCGAGGCCTTTATCGATACAATTAACCAATTGGGGGCTCACATCCTGAATCAGGGTAACGAACGAACGTATTACCAATTTCGAGGGAGTCAACTATACTCAAGCATTGTGGATGTGACTGCCTGCACGACGGGGATTTTATCAAAAATTTATGATTGGAGAGTCGACCCGCATTCATAAATCTCTCTGACCACAAAGCTATATTGTTCCGGTTTAGAATTTCAGTGAATATTGAAACAACAGGACAGACCACCAGAGTGTACAATACCAAGAACGCTCAATGGAGAGAATTTAAAGATGAAGTTAAAGAATTAATGGCTCAAACAATCCTACAAAATGACGGGCAGAAAGGGAAGCAAACAACGCCCACTAAGAAAGAGATCGACGCGGAAATTCTAACATACGAGGAAGCTATTCACAATGCATGCAAGAGGACAATACCACCAATCAGCAACAAAAGGAATTCTGGCCGACCATGGTGGAACCAAGAATTAAACGAAATGAAAGAGAAGGTAAAAAGGATGCGTGGTAGAATACGTAGCGCAAGACCGGATCGTCGAGAACATGTTGTGAGTACATCAAGGCAAAAGAGGAATATAAACTAGCTATGAAAACAGCTATGACTAGTAGCTGGAAAGAAATTTGTACGGGACAGAACATTGAATATACGAGGGCGGTCCGATAAGTACTTAGCCTCACCACCCGATTGCGCCACTATCGCAAGAAAAATTAACTATCGTGTAGTATATTTTCGTAGACGACTACTGTCAAAATTCCAGCCGAATCGGACTCGTAGTTTTGTTTTGACCGCGTGTGGAAGCGGGCGTGTCCGCGGATTTAAGAAAAATGGAAAAAGAGCAATATCGGTTGGTGATTCGATTTTTGTTTTTGGAAGGAAATCGCGCAGCGAAATCAAAGAGCGCTTGGATGCTGTGTACGGTGACTTCGGTGACTCCTTCGATGGCGACCGTCAAAAATTGGTTTAACGAGTTTCGAAGTGGTCACACGTCGGTTTTTGATGAGCCACGCTCAGGTGCCCCGAAAACGGCGCCCACGGAGGATAACGTGACAAAAATCTATGATCTCGTATTGGCAGACCGCCGATTAAAGGTGCGCGAGATAGCTGAGACAGTAGGCATCTCAAAAGACCGCGTGGGTCATATCCTGCATGAAATATTGGGCATGAGAAAGCTGTCTGCGCGATGGGTGCCGCGTTTGCTCACTCCGGACAACAAGCGCAACCGTGAGATCACTTCAGAGCAGTGTTTGACGCTGTTTAAGCGTAATCCGAAGGAGTTTCTGCGTCGTTTCGTGACCGTCGACGAAACATGGATCCACTGGTACACACCAGAGACCAAGGAACAGTCGAAACAGTGGACTTCACCCTGCGAACGTGCTCCGAAGAAGGCGAAGACTGTCCTATCGGCCGGAAAGGTGATGGCCACCGTTTTCTGGGATTCACAAGGTGTGATCTACATCGACTACCTGGAGAAGGGCAAATTTTACTATGCCGAATTATTGGGCCGATTCGAAGCCGAATTGCAGAAAAAAGCACGTGAAAGAGCACTTTTTTCTTCGCCAAATGGGCGGCCCCATTTGAAACAGCCCCAAAAAAGTGCTCTTCCACCATGACAACGCACCGGCTCACACCTCCGCCGTCGCCAGGGCCAAATTGGTCGAATTAGGCTACGAATTGCTGCCCCATCCACCGTATTCTCCAGATTTGGCCCCGTGTGACTTCTTTTTATTGTAAACCTTTGTGCATATTGAAAGTAGTAAGAGTAACATAAAATTGTATGTAATTCTATTGTAACATTATTTTAACTTTTAATAGTAACTTTTTGTTTACTCGTGTAATGCAATCACGGTAAAACTTACAGTTTCCCAAATGGGGCAAATGCCTTTATTAACATAAAAACAACTAATAACTAATTACAATACTATTTTTTAAAATCGCTACAAGAACTAAGCAAGTAGATCTATTTACCAACAATATCCCCGAATTTAAAAAGTCCCTGACATCCTGATACTATCTGCACTTTTATGGTCTTTTTTTAAGTTAAGTATACCAAAATTACATGTAGCTAAAATAATTTAAGTTTCCAGTTAAAACAAAGTATTATTTTTTTTTTTTTTTCTTTTAATATACATAACATTTAATATATAATTTAAAAGTAGCTATCTATTTTTTGTATAAAGCCACCCTCAATATTTTCTATATGTTACTTGCTCACGATATTTTGTGATTTTATCTCAAATTTTCACACGGTGTTTTTACCTATAATTGCTGTGACACTGAATTTATTTAAGAATGCTTGTTCCCTTTGAGATGTATTGGTGTACACCGTGTTGGTGATCTTTTAAATAAATAAAATATAATTTCCATTACATTTTAAGAATGTTTAGTTGTGCTTTATATTTCTAATATTTTATGTGTAAACCTTTGTGCATATTGAAAGTAGTAAGAGTAACATAAAATTGTATGTAATTCTATTGTAACATTATTTTAACTTTTAATAGTAACTTTTTGTTTACTCGTGTAATGCAATCACGGTAAAACTTACAGTTTCCCAAATGGGGCAAATGCCTTTATTAACATAAAAACAACTAATAACTAATTACAATACTATTTTTTAAAATCGCTACAAGAACTAAGCAAGTAGATCTATTTACCAACAATATCCCCGAATTTAAAAAGTCCCTGACATCCTGATACTATCTGCACTTTTATGGTCTTTTTTTAAGTTAAGTATACCAAAATTACATGTAGCTAAAATAATTTAAGTTTCCAGTTAAAACAAACTATTATTATTATTTTTTTTTTTCTTTTAATTACTTTTAATATATATTTGTGTATCTCAAATTTTCACACGGTGTTTTTACCTATAATTGCTGTGACACTGAATTTATTTAAGAATGCTTGTTCCCTTTGAGATGTATTGGTGTACACCGTGTTGGTGATCTTTTAAATAAATAAAATATAATTTCCATTACATTTTAAGAATGTTTAGTTGTGCTTTATATTTCTAATATTTTATGTGTAAACCTTTGTGCATATTGCAAGTAGTAAGCCTTTGTGCATATTGAAAGTAGTATGAGTAACATAAAATTGTATGTAATTCTATTGTAACATTATTTTAATTTTTAATAGTAACTATTTGTTTACTCGTGTAATGCAATCACGGTAAAACTTACAATTTCCCAAAAGATTATTCTGTAAAAAAGATATACAATATTTAGTGAACTCATTACGTAGGTATTTTCTATTTTTTATTCATGGGGCAAATGCCTCGCCAATGCATCTCGACTATGGTGTCGTATTACATATTTAATATTATCTATGATGTACACAAACAGGTCTGTGTAAGTGTGGTTAAACTCTATGAAGAATACGGAACGCACAGCATAGAGTTGCTTGCCTCTTGTCAAACATTTTTTTTTTTTCGTTACTTTTCTGTGGGCTGACTTCGGCGTCGTCGGTTATTTGTGAAAAGTGTGATATTTGAGATTATCTTGTGAAATTTGTGTGTGTGGAGTGTTTTTATTATGGAAAGGTAAGCTATTAATACTTTAGTATAGTTATTTTGTCGATTTATGAAGATTTCCATCAAAATTAGGTGATTGATTGCCCTGCTCTCCTACGCTTTGTTGTAGTTGGGACGTGTTGATGTTGATTTTGTAATATAATTGTCGTATTTCTTTGCTTTAAATGACTGTAATGGCAGGATCAACTTAATTTCTCGTTGAAACAAGCGTTTTCTGGTCAAAATAAACCAGGATTATCAAATACAAAGCAAATTTGGATAGTCAGTACATGAAATGGTCAATGACGCCGCCATTTTGGGTCGTTGTTGCATATTTATAGATCATGGTAAAACTCGATAATTATATGAATTTTAAAGTTTTTCCGTTAGATATTTATCGCAATATTATTGGGTGGTCTTCTGACTATTGCAAACCACACTTTTTTTTTTTTATTTGTCATAGGCAGGCGTTTGACCACTATCTCACCTGATGTTAAGTGATGATGCGGTTTATTATTTATGCGGATACTGCGCTCGCCAACCCGCCTTCCAAGCGTGGCGAGTATTGGCAAATCCCCCATATGGCAGGCATATGTCCAGCCGTGGACGTCCCATGGCTGCGATTAATGAATAAATGTATATTTATATACAATTTTATCCGACTTCAAAAGTAATTTGAAGTAAAAAGTAAAAACTCGATATTGACTGGATTTGTGTGAACCGATGTTGAACCGATTTTTATGATTATTTTTTATTTGATAATAGTAGGAATACATAGCTACTCTTACATATTTTACCTTTATGCATCATTGAGTTTTAATAGAATTTTCCTTTGAACATAGCGATGAACCGATGTTGAACCAATTTTGATGATTATTTTTTATACTATAACAGTAGGAATACACAGCTACTCATACATATTTTAGCTTCATGGTTTATTGATATTAATGGCATTTTCTTTGGAACGGAGCGGTCCTTCTGCGTTTTTAACCGATGTTGAACACACACATTTATTTCATAACAGTAGGAATACATAACTCTACTCATACATATTTTACCTTTATGCATTATTGAGTTTTAATAGAATTTTCCTTTGAACACAGCAGACCTTCAACATCTCGCGGTGGTCGGGGGAGAGGGAGAGCCGTGCGGGGAAGAGCTGCGCAGGGAGGGACGCGACGTGGAGGGCTGATTGGGGTGGACGTGTAAGTTTTATTTTAGTTTAGATAATTTTTAACCAACTTCACAAGTAAGGGTCCTCGATTTGAGTGTGTTTGTGCGAACTGATGTTGAACAGATTTCGATGATTCTTTTTTATTTGATAACAGTAGGAATACATAGCTACTCTTACATATTTTACCTTCATGCATTATTGAGTTTTAATTGCATTTTCCTTTGAACACAGCGGACCTTCTACATCGAGAGGTGGGCGGGGGGCGGGGCGGTCGGCCGCTGTGCCACGGCCAGTGGCACTAGACGAGTTAGTTTTATTACTTATTTTATTTTTATTTGTTAGCTTGCATATCGTGCAGGTTTGTGCCTACCATGTATGTAATTATTGAATTATAATTATGTAATTATTTAAATTAATATCAATTTTATTTTATTTGTATAATAACTCGTTATATTTTCTTAGGCTCATATTGGTGCCAGTTGAGGACCTCCCCAGAGGCGTGCCGCTGGAGAGGCCTCTACATCCCGAAAAAATCTGGTTCTCCTTTAGACCACCGTAGTTTTCGTAAATCCCTCATTCAGGCGCTTCTCACCCGGCACAACACGTCATCCGGAATTCTGCCTATAGTCCTGCCCAGAGTGCCCGTGTACGACGCTTGCGTACATTACATCGACGAATGTCGTATGGCCTATAAGAGCCACCGGATTCGCCGCCTATGTAATGTATGCAAGAAACGGACACATTTCTTTTGTGCCGGGTGTGATAAGTCTGTGTGTATAAAAACCTGTTTTCTTACTCTTCACAGATAGTTTATTTATGTATATAATATAATATGGTATATGTTCATATTTATTTGTTTATATAATTATATGTATGTCCATTTTTTTTTGTTTCCTTTTTTTTTAAATACTCCTAGTTTGTTTATGTGTATTATGTTATATATGATATTTGCATATTTATTTGTTTATATATTTAAGTGGACTGCGACAATGATGATGATAACGTGATGCGGTGTAGGAGGCGTTTTTTCAGCAATGGACTTCTACGACGATGATGATTACTTTGGTCATTTGCACGATCACAATTATATTGCTTACAACAGGAAAATGTTAGTAAGTTGATCTCTAATCTCCAGGCTGAAGTCATGATAATTATATTGGTCATTGACACGATCAGCATCATATTGCTTAAAACTGCACAACGTAAACAACTTGATCTCAAATCTCCAGGCTGAAGTCATGATAATTATATTGGTCATTGACACGATCAGCATTATTATTGCTTAAAACTGCACAACGTAAATAACTTGATCTCAAATCTCCAGGCTGAAGTCATGATAATTATATTGGTCATTGACACGATCAGCATTATATTGCTTAAAACTGCACAACGTAAATAACTTGATTTCAAATCTCCAGGCTGAAGTCATGATAATTATATTGGTCATTGACACGATCAGCATTATATTGCTTAAAACCGCACAACGTAAATAACTTGATCTCAAATCTACAGGCTGAAGTCATGATAATTATTTTTGTCATTGACACGATCAGTTTTTTAATGTGTATTTTTTTTGCTCTTTTTAAATGTGTTTTTTTTTGTTTTTTTGCTTTTTTGTGGTTTTTTTCTTGCTTTTTTTGTGTACTTGTTTGTTTCTTTTCCTTGGGGGGGGGGTCCGGGTGGTCTATTGTCCAGCAGTGGGCACATGTAGGCTGAAATGATGATGATTATTTTGTTTTTCTTTATTATTTTATTTTGTTGGTCTTAATATGTTGTTTTGACATATTTACAAGTTTTGTCTTGATGCCTGTTGCATATGTTTTTCTAGTGATTACAGGAAGCAGCTTAGTAGCCGTAACACGGATGATCATATTACAGCTGTTAATGGCCTTTTATGTTCTACTTACATTATTTATATTTAACCTATGAGCCATTGATATATACTGTACTTATTTAAAATGTTATGTGCAAACAAAATATATTTGATGTGATCACTAGATAGACATAAAATTGTATGTAATTCTATTGTAACATTATTTTAACTTTTAATAGTAACTTTTTGTTTACTCGTGTAATGCAATCACGGTAAAACTTAGTTTCCCAAAAGATTATTCTGTAAAAAAGATATACAATATTTAGTGAACTCATTATGTAGGTATTTTCTATTTTTTATTCATGGGGCAAATGCCTTTATTAATATAAAAATAACTAATTACAATACTATTTTTTAAAATATAATTTCCATTACATTTTAAAAATGTTAAGTTGTGCTTTACATTTCTAATATTTTATGTGTAAACCTTTGTGCATATTGTAAGTAGTAAGCCTTTGTGCATATTGAAGATAGTAAGTAACATAAAATTGTATGTAATTCTATTGTAACATTATTTTAACTTTTAATAGTAACTTTTTGTTTACTCGTGTAATGCAATCACAGTAAAACGTACAGTTTCCCAAAAGATTATTCTGTAAAAAAGATATACAATATTTAGTGAACTCATTATGTAGGTATTTTCTTTTTTTTATTCATGGGGCAAATGCCTTTCTTAATATACAAATAACTAATTACAATACTATTTTTTAAAATATAATTTCCATTACATTTTAAGAATGTTTAGTTGTGCTTTATATTTCTAATATTTTATGTGTAAACCTTTGTGCATATTGAAAGTAGTAAGAGTAACATAAAATTGTATGTAATTCTATTGTAACATTATTTTAACTTTTAATAGTAACTTTTTGTTTACTCGTGTAATGCAATCACGGTAAAACTTACAGTTTCCCAAAAGATTATTCTGTAAAAAAGATATACAATATTTAGTGAACTTATTATGTAGGTATTTTCTATTTTTTATTCATGGGGCAAATGCCTTTATTAAAATAAAAATAACTAATTACAATACTATTTTTTAAAATATAATTTCCATTACATTTTAAAAATGTTTAGTTGTGCTTTACATTTCTAATATTTTATGTGTAAATCTTTGTGCATATTGAAAGTAGTAACTTATAATTGTATGTAATTCTATTGTAACATTTTAGTGTTTCATTTTCGATGTCATCGATTGTCTACTAGGCACTGCTTAGTTTTGATTTTAACGAATTAGCACCGACTTTGTACTATGCATTATATGTATTTTTTCATTTTTATCTCACTTCATTTTCCTGTAAAGAAATAAAAAATGTTTATGATAATTTTTTTTACCTATTATTTTAGTTTTAAAGACTACTTATATACTTTACTTATACTATATTAAAAAATATCTGATTTCATAACTTTGTTTTTACTGTTTAATTACTAAGGAACCTATTTTTTGCCTCATCAATCACTACTAACTCATTAATCAAACACTAACGAGTCTGATTAACCGGAAAATACAAAATTATCCACATTTAGTTAGCTTTTTTGATACATTTTGTGGTGAAATTGATCATTTTTGAAAGTGTTTCTTGGAATGTTTTTGTATGATAGTTGTTTGTTATTTTAATTAATCTGATAGGACAATATATTCACAATTTGTAATAACATTTCAAGAAAGTTCTTTACACGAGTTTCTACAGTACATAGACTACTATGACCTATTTTTTACTCCTTTTCTAGTGTCCTATTCCTTTGGACATATTATATAAAATATACATCTGTAGTTGATTTATATTGTTTTTATTGTGTCAATGAAGTGTTTGTTGAAATAAAGTCGAAAACTAATCGCATCTGTGTCTTATTTAGCCTCAAATATACCATACCACTTGACATATTTTTTGCCGCGCACCCGAGCGCCCGGAATTAGGGTTAAATGTTCACACGCTCTTCCTGTGAAAAAAATGTATCGAAAGGTGTCAATTAAAATTAATATAGAGTTTGATTATGTATTGTTATGTCAAATAAAACACTAACACTGTAAAGCTTTGTTTTATTTATTCAGATCTGATAGTTTATACATAAAAATCCGGGAAATAAGCTACAAAGCCAAGCACCAAAAAATCTACTAATTCATCTTAAGATTAGCAAAACTTACAAAGACTCAAGTGTTTAGCTTACTTAATTACGAGTTAGCTTATTTCAAGACGAATCCGCTGATATAAGTTACACTCTGACAGTCTCAATAGTTTCTGAGAAATCATACGTTTTGTAACCCGAGCCATTAAGCGGCCGCCACCAGCTGCGACTAGTCCCCAGTAGACGGGGTGGCGCGAATTGACGCGGAACCCATTAAAGGGGTATGCTGATTTTCAATGATAATGACTGCGCCGGCACAGGTGTATCATGCTAATGCTGTAACAAATCTTAATGAAAATACAGATGGTGAGGAGCTTAGAATACCTGGTAATGAGCTTGCTACAGTTAGTGCTGAACTTGCTGTAGTAAGTGGTGATGTTTCTGCTCGAACACCACCGACTATATATCATCAATAAAAGATCGACAGCGATTTGGAGTGATCTCAAGGTAAGCCCTTGCATATTTCCGATTATTTGTGTAGACTAGATTAAGTAGGTATACTTTAATGTTGAATTATTATTTTAGGATCTGGTAGCTTTGACTATTTATAGTCAGGGCACACATTAACGTGTGGTAGGTACGTCATATCTGCACAATGTTTCATTACCAGCTGTCTCAAAGTGCTTGGAGGAAGTAACACATGCCCTTAATTCCCGAGATGTATTCCTAAAGTATATCAAATTTCCATTACAGCGGGATAGTAGAGAGAGAGAGTATTGTGACAGAGTAAGTATATGTGGAATGAACAAAGTGCAAAAGGGAACGTATGTAAAGGTGCAAGTGAAAGGTACGGAAGTGTGAAAGAGAGAGAACGAAGTATAAATAGTGATGACGGACACATTACGACGTACGAAGATAGACATGTTAATTTATTTTTTCCCGTAAATATACAAGTTTTTGCGAAGTTAACTCTATTATTTCATCATACGATCCCACAACTTGGGGGCTCGTCCGGAATTGTGGTGAAACAAGTCGAGTTAAAAGTGAACGCCGAACGACTCAGATGCCCGAAGTACTAGTAAAATCGACGCTATAACGACGCACGCCGATTGATTTTCAACTATACGACGAAAGAAGACTACGATACCGACGGAAAAATCCGACAAAATGCAGAACCTACGGCGCCGGCACTTATTGCACTTTATGGCGGCTTCGGAGCAGTTTAACAGCTCATTCGAAAATTAAGTCCACATGACGAAATACAGTGTCCATGTGGATTTGGGAAATAGAAGAAAATGCCGAAGTATTCCAATGCAGTGCGACTCAGCTGTTGTTAGTGGCTCGACGTTCGATAACCCAGTAGCAATGTGGCTACACAGTGAAAAAATGTTTACAGGGGACAGGGGATGAGTTAAAAGTGGCTATCGGCATAGACTTTGCAGATACTCTAGATGTGAAGAAAATACATAAATACACGACGTAAGAAGGATGAGTCATGTATGGACTACATGTTGGTTATGAGAGAATCAGGCAAACGCGGACGAATGCCGGACTATGTCGCTATCAAGTACATGGTGAATGGCATCATGGATGACGAAATATATAAGATTATGTTATACAGTATCAACTTACGCGAACCTGAAAGAAACACTAAAGTTGTACGCGACGTTCAAGAATAATTCAGTTAAAGATGTTCAACGTCCAACTGTCAAATTTCCTCCGCACTGTGGAGCTGCCCTTGAGGGGCGATTTTAAAAAAACCGTTGACTGGGGACAAGCCCGAGAGGGGCATCTCGACTATGTTGTCGTATTTCATATTTTATACTATCTATGATGTACACAAACAGGTCTGTGTAAGTGTGGATAAACTCTATGAAGAATACGGAACGCACAGCATAGAGTTGCTTGCCTCTTGTCAAACATTTTTATATTTTTTTTCGTTACTTTTCTGTGGGCTGAGGTAGGCGTCGGATGAAAAGAAAAGATCGGAAAGTGAAAAGATAAAAGTTTAAGTTTTTAGTGTGAAATTAGTGTGTGTGAAGTATTTTTATTATGGAAAGGTAAGCTATTAATACTTTAGTATAGTTATTTTGTCGATTTATGAAGATTTCCATCAAAATTAGGTAATTGATTGCCATGCTCTCATACGCTTTCTTGTAGTTGGCACGTGTTGATTTTGATTTTGTAATATAATTGTCCTATTTGTTTGCTTTGAATGACTGTAATGACATGATCAACTTAATTTCTCGCCGAAACAAGCGTTTTCTGGTCAAAATAAACCAGGATTATCAAATACAAAGCAAATTTCGATGGTCAGTACATGAAAAGGTCAATGACGCCGCCATTTTGTGTCGTTGTTGCATATAAAAAGATCATGGTAAAACTCGATAATTATATGAATTTTAAAGTTTTTCCGTTAGATATTTATCGCAATATTATTGGGTGGTCTTCTGACTATTGCAAACCACACTTTTTTTTTTTATTTGTCATAGGCAGGCGTTTGACCACTATCTCACCTGATGTTAAGTGATGATGCGGTTTATTATTTATGCGGATACTGCGCTCGCCAACCCGCCTTCCAAGCGTGGCGAGTATTGGCAAATCCCCCATATGGCAGGCATATGTCCAGCCGTGGACGTCCCATGGCTGCGATTAATGAATAAATGTATATTTATATACAATTTTATCTGACTTCAAAAGTAATTTGAAGTAAAAAGTAAAAACTCGATATTGACTCGATTTGTGTGAACCGATGTTGAACCGATTTTGATGATTATTTTTTTATTTGATAATAGTAGGAATACATAACTACTCTTACATATTTTACCTACTGTAAGAATACACAGCTACTCATACATATTTTAGCTTCATGGTTTATTGATATTAATGGCATTTTCTTTGGAACGGAGCGGTCCTTCTGCGTCAACCAGTTTTTATTTTAGTTTGGATAATTTTTAACCGATGTTGAACACACACATTTATTTCATAATAGTAGGAATACATAACTCTACTCATACATATTTTACCTTTATGCATTATTGAGTTTTAATAGAATTTTCCTTTGAACACAGCAGACCTTCAACATCGACACCTCGGGGTGGTCGGGGGAGGGGAAGAAGGACGCGACGTGGAGGGCTGGGTGGGGTGTAAGTTTTATTTTAGTTTAGATAATTTTTAACCAACTTCAAAAGTAAGGGTCCTCGATTTGAGTGTGTTTGTGCGATGTTGAACAGATTTCGATGATTCTTTTTTATTTGATAACAGTAGGAATACATAGCTACTCTTACAAATTTTACCTTCATGCATTATTGAGTTTTAATTAAGCATTTTCCTTTGAACACAGCGGAGCTTCTACATCGAGAGGTGGGCGGGGGGCCGGGCGGTCGGCCGCTGTGCCACGGCCAGTGGCACTAGATGAGTTAGTTTTATTACTTATTTTATTTTTATTTGTTAGCTTGCTTATCGTGCAGGTTTGTGCGTACCATGTATGTAATTATTGAATTACAATTATGTAATTATTTAAATTAATATCAATTTTATTTTATTTGTATAATAACTCGTTATATTTTCTTAGGCTCATATTGGTGCCAATAGAGGCCTTCCCCAGAGGCGTGCCGCTGGAGAGGCCTCTACATGACAATACACGCAGGCGCACTTGGGACCCGTAAGTGTCTTCGCTGATTTACAAGGTTGTCTAAAATTATGCATAGTTATTGTGTTTGACTATAATTTATTACTTACAGGCTAAATCCTCCTCCGGCGCCGGGGGTGCTGCTGGACACTGACATTGAAGTGGAGCGTATGGCGGAGGGAGAGCTGATGGAGGTGGCGGAGGCAGAGCGGATGGAGGTAGCTGAGGCAGAGCCCGTGCCTCCGGCTTCTCCGCCCCTCGCGCCATCTCCCTCGGAATATCCGCCTTCGCCAGCTTTGTGAGTAAATTACGCACTGTCTAATTTAACTAATAGAAGAACTAATAGAAAAGACAACTGAATATTGATTTCTTTTAATCAGGTTTCTCGAATGTGGGAATTCCACCAGCACCCCCAGCTCTTCACCTGGACCTCGTGCCGTGCCTCGCCGTGCTCTACGGGATGAGGAAATCGAGGACCTCGTCAATTATGGTACGAATGATGCATTTTCGGCACGATATACACATATTTGGCATTGATTGTTTTGATTTGTATTTTATACTGTACTAGCTATGCCCTGCCTTTTATTCCGGGAAAAGGTGCCCATGTGTTACTTCAGGTTAAAAACGTATATCATTCAAAATTTCATAAAACTACTTTTCCTGTTATCCCAGGATTTTTTATGCTGTCTAAACTTAACGTGTGACCACTATTTCACTTCATGGTCAGTGATGATGTGGATGAAGATGTTATCACTAGACCTAGAATGCTCAGCAGCTCAATGACTGCTGACTGAACACAATATGTCTTACCACCACCCACTTGTGCCAATGGGTATGGATGATGATCATACTTTTTTAAACAGGGAGCGAGCTCGACTCCGATGATGACGATGTCCACGAGCCCATCCCCATCTCCAGGGTGCTGCAGGGCGAGCTCGACACACCGACGGAAGAGGTCCGGCAGGTGGTACGCCCCGTGGTGGTGGAGGTGCCGATCGCGCAGGAGGGCCTAACAGGTGCGACGCAGCCCTCGGACTTCTTTGAGTTCGAGTGGCGGCGGTTCCCCGACCCTCCCATTCCTCAAACAGAGAGACGGGAAGCCTTCTCACAGGCCTCTGTCGGGCCGACTGAGCCCTGTCAAGACCCGTACACAATTTTCTCCATGATTTGGGATGCCCCAATCATGGAGAAAATTGTACGGGAAACAAACAAGTACGCCCAAGATGTTGCGTCGCAGCGACTAAGAGAAAATACGCTTGGGCCCAGGAGCCGTATTTGTTCATGGCGGGATACGTGTGTAAACGAGTTATACACGTTTTTCGGTATTTTATTGGCAATGGGCATAGTTGTAAAGAGTAAAATTGAGGAGTTTTGGGCCACTGACATAGCGATTTTCGCGACCCCAGACTTCCGTGCGCAAATGTCCCTGGAGCGGTTTCAACTGCTCACCAGCTGTCTCCATTTCAATGACAACGGGGTCATGCGTGGAAGCAACCTTAGCCCAGCAGAGGCATACATTACATAGGCGGCGAAGTTTTGATTCCGATTTTGGCGGCTTTGTTGGAGATGAACTGGTTAATACTCAGAAATCCCTTCCATTGCATCAAGCTCTCATCTAATGCAATGTTTTGGTCCATAGTGTACATGGACTGGCCGTGGTGGTACCGGCCTAGAATAGTACTCCCCCATCTCTTCCCGTGGGTGCCGTAAGAGTCGGCTAAGGGATAACGTACCAGGAGGTGGGCAGCAGCGCCTTCTGAGGATCTGAAATCATACTGCGCTCGCCAACCCGCCTGCCAAGCGTGGCGAGTATTGGCAAATCCCCCCTATATACCTTCCCCTATATAAATAATGTTACAAACGTCTTTGGGACTTTAACTTCAATGGTATTGATTCTTGTGGTCTTGACTTTACTGTCACTATCTTCATCATCTTTCTTGAACACATAATATACTATGGTATGTTTCCTTTCGACGGGATACATGGACAAAGAATCTGCTGGGACGCAACGTCTTGGGCGTATTTGTTAATTTCGTTCATAATTTTCTTTGGTTCTTTGGTATGTTTCCTTTCGACGGGATACATGGACAAAGAATCTGCTGGGACGCAACGTCTTGGGCGTATTTGTTTATTTCAGTCACCCCGATCTTTAATAAACTTCAGAAAATACGGTGGTGAGTTTTGTAATGGTTTCCACATTATAATTCGACGGGATACATGGACAAAGAATCTGCTGGGACGCAACGTCTTGGGCGTATTTGTTAATTTCGTTCATAATTTTCTTTGGTTCTTTGGTATGTTTCCTTTCGACGGGATACATGGACAAAGAATCTGCTGGGACGCAACGTCTTGGGCGTATTTGTTTATTTCAGTCACCCCGATCTTTAATAAACTTCAGAAAATACGGTGGTGAGTTTTGTAATGGTTTCCACATTATAATTCGACGGGATACATGGACAAAGAATCTGCTGGGACGCAACGTCTTGGGCGTATTTGTTTATTTCGTTCATAATTTTATTTGGTTCTTTGGTATGTTTCCTTTCGACGGGATACATGGACAAAGAATCTGCTGGGACGCAACGTCTTGGGCGTATTTGTTTATTTCAGTCACCCCGATCTTTAATAAACTTCAGAAAATACGGTGGTGAGTTTTGTAATGGTTTCCACATTATAATTCGACGGGATACATGGACAAAGAATCTGCTGGGACGCAACGTCTTGGGCGTATTTGTTAATTTCGTTCATAATTTTCTTTGGTTCTTTGGTATGTTTCCTTTCGACGGGATACATGGACAAAGAATCTGCTGGGACGCAACGTCTTGGGCGTATTTGTTAATTTCGTTCATAATTTTCTTTGGTTCTTTGGTATGTTTCCTTTCGACGGGATACATGGACAAAGAATCTGCTGGGACGCAACGTCTTGGGCGTATTTGTTTATTTCAGTCACCCCGATCTTTAATAAACTTCAGAAAATACGGTGGTGAGTTTTGTAATGGTTTCCACATTATAATTCGACGGGATACATGGACAAAGAATCTGCTAGGACGCAACGTCTTGGGCGTATTTGTTTATTTCGTTCATAATTTTCTTTGGTATGTTTCCTTTCGACGGGATACATGGACAAAGAATCTGCTGGGACGCAACGTCTTGGGCGTATTTGTTTATTTCGTTTACAATTTTCTTTGGTACTTTGGCTCGCAGTCAGGGGTCCAATACTCTTCTAATTTACTCTTAACCACAATGCCCATTCCCAAAACGATAGCGAAATACGTGTATAGTTCGTCTATACACGTATCCTTCCAGAAAGCGATTCGGCTCCTAGGCCCAAGAGTATTATTGCGAATCTGCTGGGACGCAACGTCTTGGGCGTATTTGTTTATTTCGTTCATAATTTTCTTTGGTTCTTTGGTATGTTTCCTTTCGACGGGATACATGGACAAAGAATCTGCTGGGACGCAACGTCTTGGGCGTGTGCAGCACGATTGTGGGCGTATTTAACCTATGAGCCATTGATATATACTGTACTTATTTAAAATGTTATGTGCAAACAAAATATATTTGATGTGATCACTAGATAGACATAAAATTTTATGTAATTCTATTGTAACATTATTTTAACTTTTAATAGTAACTTTTTGTTTACTCGTGTAATGCAATCACGTTAAAACTTACAGTTTCCTAAAAGATTATTCTGTAAAAAAGATATACAATATTTAGTGAACTCATTATGTAGGTATTTTCTATTTTTTATTCATGGGCCAAATGCCTTTATTCATATAAAAATAACTAATTACAATACTATTTTTTAAAATATAATTTCCATTACATTTTAAAAATGTTTAGTTGTGCTTTACATTTCTAATATTTTATGTGTAAATCTTTGTGCATATTGAAAGTAGTAACTTATAATTGTATGTAATTCTATTGTAACATTTTAGTGTTTCATTTTCGATGTCATCGATTGTCTACTAGGCACTGCTTAGTTTTGATTCTAACGAATTAGCACAGACTTTGTACTATGCATTATATGTATTTTTTCATTTTTATCTCACTTCATTTTTCTGTAAAGAAAAAAAAAATGTTTATGATAAATTTTTTTACCTTATATTTTAGTTTTAAAGACCACTGTATACTTTACTTATACTATATTAAAAAAATATCTGATCTCATAACTTTGTTTTTATTGTTTAATTACTAAGGAACCTTATTTTTGCCTCGATTTTGTGAAATTTGGGAGAGGCATTTGTTCAGCAGTGGATATCTATTGGCTGAAATAATGATAATTTGATCGTTAGCATTACGATGCTAACGATCAAACACCAACTAGTCTGATTAACCGGAAAATACAAAATTATCAGATCCAAAAGCCGTATCCACATTTAGTTAGCTTTTTTGATACATTTTGTGGTGAAATTGTTCATTTTTGAAAGTGTTTCTTGGAATGTTTTTGTATGATAGTTGTTTGTTATTTTAATTAATCTTATAGGAAAATATATTCGCAATGTAGAATTTGTAATAACATTTCAAGAAAGTACTTAACACGAGTTTCTACAGTACATAGACTACTATGACCTATTTTGTACTCGTTTTCTAGGGTCCTATTCCTTTGGACATATTTTATAAAATATACATCTGTAGTTGATTAAACTATTGTTTTTATTGCGTCAATGAAGTGTTTGTTGAAATAAAGTCAAAAACGAATCGCATCTGTGTCTTATTTAGCCTCAAATATACCATACCACTTGACATATTTTTTGCCGCGCACCCGAGCGCCCGGAATTAGGGTAAATGTTCACACGCTCTTTCTGTGAAAAAAATGTATCGAGAGGTGTCAATTAAAATTAATATAGAGTGAGATGATGTATTGTTATGTCAAATAAAACACTAACACTGTAAAGCTTTGTTTAATTTATTCAGATCTGAATGTTTATACATAAAAATCCGGGAAATAACAACAATCTACAAATTCATCTTAAGATTAGCAAAACTTACAAAGGCTCAAGTGTTTAGCTTAATTACGAGTTAGCTTATTTCAAGACGAATCCGCTGATATAAGTTACAGGCTGACAGTCTCAATAGTTTCTGAGAAATCATACGTTTTGTAACCCGATCCATTAAGCGGCCGCCACCCGCTGCGACTAGTCCCCAGTTGACGGTTGGCGCGAATTGACGCGTCCGCAGATCAGGGGGCTGCAAGTTACTTAAGAAACCGCATCAACGACGTCTAAAATGAATTAAACATATTATTTACAAATGGCCTTCAATTGGCAACAAAAGGGGGTGACGAGACCCGTAAGGGAGGGACGCGTACCATCTGTGGGGAATCGTAACGATTTAACCGCCCATAGCAAGGTGGGCGCGACTCAAGGCGAGGACGTTCAGCCAAAGGGGGTGAAAGCCTACGTCGCCACCCAGGTAAAAACATATTATTTCCAAATGGCCTTCAATTGGCAACAAAAGGGGGTGACGAGACCCGTAAGGGAGGGACGCGTACCATCTGTGGGGAATCGTAACGATTTACCCGCCCATATCAAGGTGGGCGCGACTCAAGGCGAGGACGTTCAGCCAAAGGGGGTGAAAGCCTACGTCGCCACCCAGGTAATTGTCGGCGCTCGGCAGCCGTACAATTCTTGCCGCGGGGGGAAGGAGACGACCACGCGTTATGTCTATCTCTGACAAGAAGCGGGGTGTGATGAACAATATCGCGGCGCTCTTTCTGGTAATGAACCGGAGAAGGGGCGTTCCGGTCGCCACGGGGGTAACCGCCCGTGCGCGATCCAACCTGAGCAGATGTTTGGCACACCTGGTTACTATTTAGGCACAATATGCCTAAGGTCTGCCCTCTACAATAAGGTCACGGCCGTGAGTTAGGGCAGTCACGTTGGAAGTGCTATCCTAAGCAACTAAATTACTACTTAAAACTAAAAATTAAAATAAACCGGCGCGGATTCGCGATTCTCCGGCATGAGGCGATGTGGAGGTCAAAAAAAGACCTACATTTCACAATATTAAGTTCCGGGATCCGGCAATGAGCACATTGGGATGGGCTCGGTGTGACAGCAAATCGGGGGGAGGGGCGCCGGTCAAAACATGTGACACTTCAGATGACTCTTAAAAATTACACCGCCATCTGTGCCTCCGCTCCGCAACTCGACAAATCCGATTGCGTCAGCAGCGATGAAGAGGGCAGCACTGTCACTTACATTGAAAACATTTGCAATAAAAATAAAAACGCCTTAGCGCCGGCTGAAATAGAGACAAATTACATTGTGTTTTTCTTTTTGTTTTATATGTAGTGTTGTTGTCAGGAATAAATAATTTTCTTTCTTTCTTTCATTATATTCAACAAATTATAACCAACAGAAATTTTACGCACGCCACCAGCCACCATTTTTGACAAGAAACTCTTAGAGTCGAGACCTGATCCTGGCTGGGTGAAATAAGCAGCAGTCTTCCAGCTGGTCACCACAAGGGGAGCAATCAAATTATATTAATGCACCTACCGTGCCTCGCTGGCTTCTTCTTTGCTAACGGGGAGTAGGATTACAAATCAATACATCTACCTATTCTACGAATGCATTCGAAAAAGTTTAGTGACTTGAAACCTTCCTGCAAATTCAGCAACAATTTTCAACACGCCTTGGGGACATCTCAGCTCAGCGGATCAAAAGTTTAACACGGATTAACATTCAATCAAAATATAGGTTTTAACATTAACAATTTACGATGCACTTTAACGAGGCCCAAAGGCGGGGCCAGGTTCTACAGATTACATTATATTCAACAAGTTGTAATCAACAAAGATTTTACGTACGCCACAGGTACCATTTTTTTAAGAGTGTCCATAGACAAAACAATGACATTCGTTTATTATACTGGTGTTACCGCACACACTTTTCCCACCGACCGTTCAAAACATCTACCCGCCACGGACCGGGATACCGGTCCGCTAATCTATTTGCAATCGTGCCAAAGTTACCATCGCTCTCTTCAGCACAGAACCGTCTACCAAGACCTCAGCAATTCGGGGGACACCATCCTTACCGAAAACAAGATTGAGGATTCGCCCCCTGCGCCACATGAGTGACGTAAGGTTAGGGTCCTTAATCAAAACGAGGTCTCCAATCTTGGGTGTAACCGGTTTTAGCAGTCCACTTGACGCGTTGCTGAGTAATGCGTAAATATTCCAAGTTCCAGCGATTCCAAAACCTCTGAGTTAATAGTCGAACCAATTCAAACCGCGTGAGCCGATTAGATCTCACATCAACATAAGGGTACTCAGGCAAGGCGACAAGTGGCTGTCCAATCAATGTCCTAAAAATGGCCCGGCGTAAGGGCTTTTAAATCATTAGGGTCTGAAGAGATCGGGCACAAAGGTCTAGAATTTAACATAACTTCAATCTTACAAAACAAATTCGTTAGCTCCGCAAAGGTGACAGTAGTATTTCCAATAACTCGCCGCAAGTGTGTTTTGGCAGATTTAACAGCAGCTTCAAATATACCGCCCCAATGGGGACAGATTGGCGGAGAAAACAACCAAGTTATACCCCGTTGGGAGAGTTTACATCCAATCTCAATAAGCTTATCTTTTAGGAAGGCGTTTACATCGTTCAAATAGTTGTTCGTTTCCTTAAAATTAGTCCCACAATCTGAACGAATTATTGAAGGTAGTCTGCGTCTTGAAACAAATATATCAAGAGTGGCCACTCTTTTTGACAACTATGGGGTATCACCCAAAGTATGATCAAGGATACTTGCAGTTTTGATAAAACCGGTTGATCAACAAAATGATCGCAGAGGTTCATATGAAAGAACTAACAAAATAGACAGAACATTTATAAGAGACCAAGTTTTAAGCTACAGTCCAGCTATATCGCACTACAGAAGAAAGCATGCTCCAAAATAACTATACCTTCCAAGTGCTAATAATGTAAGAATCATGTATGAAGGTTTCCCTGTCAAATTTCCTAAGCTGCAAGTTACTTAAGAAACCGCACCAACGACGTCTAAAATGAATAAATACACATACATTTATTTGACATAACAATAGGTCTAACAATATATGAACCCATTGGCTCCAAACTAGTTTTCACTGTGTTTTGGAGCCGAACATATTATTCACAAATGGCCTTCAATTGGCAGCAAAAGGGGGTGACGAGACCCGTAAGGGAGGGACGCGAACCATCTGTGGGGAATCGTAACGATTTACCCGCCCATAGCAAGGTGGGCGCGACTCAAGGCGAGGACGTTCAGCCAAAGGGGGTGAAAGCCTACGTCGCCACCCAGGTAATTGTCGGCGCTCGGCAGCCGTACAATTCTTGCCGCGGGGGGAAGGAGACGACCACGCGTTATGTCGATCCCTGACAAGAAGCGGGGTGTGATGAACAATATCGCGGCGCTCTTTCTGGTAATGAACCGGAGAAGGGGCGTTCCGGTCGCCACGGGGGTAACCGCCCGTGCG
Source organism: Apeira syringaria (assembly GCA_934044485.1). NCBI lineage: Eukaryota > Metazoa > Arthropoda > Insecta > Lepidoptera > Geometridae > Apeira > Apeira syringaria. The sequence continues at coordinate 27,896,019 of OW203655.1, forward strand.
CGATCCAACCTGAGCAGATGTTTGGCACACCTGGTTACTATTTAGGCACAATATGCCTAAGTTCTGCCCTCTACAATAAGCTCACGGCCGTGAGTTAGGGCAGTCACGTTGGAAGTGCTATCCTAAGCAACTAAATTACTACTTAAAACTAAAAATTAAAATAAACCGGCGCGGATTCGCGATCCTCCGGCATGAGGCGATGTGGAGGTCAAAAAAAGACCTACATTTCACAATATTAAGTTCCGGGATCCGGCAATGAGCACATTGGGATGGGCTCGGTGTGACAGCAAATCGGGGGGAGGGGCGCCGGTCAAAACATGTGACACTTCAGATGACTCTTAAAAATTACACCGTCATCTGTGCCTCCGCTCCGCAACTCGACAAATCCGATTGCGTCAGCAGCGATGAAGAGGGCAGCACTGTCACTTACATTGAAAACATTTGCAATAAAAATAAAAACGCCTTAGCGCCGGCTGAAATAGAGACAAATTACATTGTGTTTTTCTTTTTGTTTTATATGTAGTGTTGTTGTCAGGAATAAATAATTTTCTTTCTTTCTTTCATTATATTCAACAAATTATAACCAACAGAAATTTTACGCACGCCACCAGCCACCATTTTTGACAAGAAACTCTTAGAGTCGAGACCTGATCCTGGCTGGGTGAAATAAGCAGCAGTCTTCCAGCTGGTCACCACAAGGGGAGCAATCAAATTATATTAATGCACCTACCGTGCCTCGCTGGCTTCTTCTTTGCTAACGGGGAGTAGGATTACAAATCAATACATCTACCTATTCTACGAATGCATTCGAAAAAGTTTAGTGACTTGAAACCTTCCTGCAAATTCAGCAACAATTTTCAACACGCCTTGGGGACGTCTCAGCTCAGCGGATCAAAAGTTTAACACGGATTAACATTCAATCAAAATATAGGTTTTAACATTAACAATTTACGATGCACTTTAACGAGGCCCAAAGGCGGGGCCAGGTTCTACAGATTACATTATATTCAACAAGTTGTAATCAACAAAGATTTTACGTACGCCACAGGTACCATTTTTTTAAGAGTGTCCATAGACAAAACAATGACATTCGTTTATTATACTGGTGTTACCGCACACACTTTTCCCACCGACCGTTCAAAACATCTACCCGCCACGGACCGGGATACCGGTCCGCTAATCTATTTGCAATCGTGCCAAAGTTACCATCGCTCTCTTCAGCACAGAACCGTCTACCAAGACCTCAGCAATTCAGGGGACACCATCCTTACCGAAAACAAGATTGAGGATTCGCCCCCTGCGCCACATGAGTGACGTAAGGTTAGGGTCCTTAATCAAAACGAGGTCTCCAATCTTGGGTGTAACCGGTTTTAGCAGTCCACTTGACGCGTTGCTGAATAATGCGTAAATATTCCAAGTTCCAGCGATTCCAAAACCTCTGAGTTAATAGTCGAACCAATTCAAACCGCGTGAGACGATTAGATCTCACATCAACATAAGGGTACTCAGGCAAGGCGACAAGTGGCTGTCCAATCAATGTCCTAAAAATGGCACGGCGTAAGGGCTTTTAAATCATTAGGGTCTGAAGAGATCGGGCACAAAGGTCTAGAATTTAACATAACTTCAATCTTACAAAACAAATTCGTTAGCTCCGCAAAGGTGACAGTAGTATTTCCAATAACTCGCCGCAAGTGTGTTTTGGCAGATTTAACAGCAGCTTCAAATATACCGCCCCAATGGGGACAGATTGGCGGAGAAAACAACCAAGTTATACCCCGTTGGGAGAGTTTACATCCAATCTCAATAAGCTTATCTTTTAGGAAGGCGTTTACATCGTTCAAATAGTTGTTCGTTTCCTTAAAATTAGTCCCACAATCTGAACGAATTATTGAAGGTAGTCTGCGTCTTGAAACAAATATATCAAGAGTGGCCACTCTTTTTGACAACTATGGGGTATCACCCAAAGTATGATCAAGGATACTTGCAGTTTTGATAAAACCGGTTGATCAACAAAATGATCGCAGAGGTTCATATGAAAGAACTAACAAAATAGACAGAACATTTATAAGAGACCAAGTTTTAAGCTACAGTCCAGCTATATCACACTACAGAAGAAAGCATGCTCCAAAATAACTATACCTTCCAAGTGCTAATAATGTAAGAATCATGTATGAAAGTTTCCCTGTCAAATTTCCTAAGCTGCAAGTTACTTAAGAAACCGCACCAACGACGTCTAAAATGAATAAATACACATACATTTATTTGACATAACAATAGGTCTAACAATATATGAACCCATTGGCTCCAAACTAGTATTCACTGTGTTTTGGAGCCGAACATATTATTCACAAATGGCCTTCAATTGGCAGCAAAAGGGGGTGACGAGACCCGTAAGGGAGGGACACGAACCATCTGTGGGGAATCGTAACGATTTACCCGCCCATAGCAAGGTGGGCGCGACTCAAGGCGAGGACGTTCAGCCAAAGGGGGTGAAAGCCTACGTCGCCACCCAGGTAATTGTCGGCGCTCGGCAGCCGTACAATTCTTGCCGCGGGGGGAAGGAGACGACCACGCGTTATGTCGATCCCTGACAAGAAGCGGGGTGTGATGAACAATATCGCGGCGCTCTTTCTGGTAATGAACCGGAGAAGGGGCGTTCCGGTCGCCACGGGGGTAACCGCCCGTGCGCGATCCAACCTGAGCAGATGTTTGGCACACCTGGTTACTATTTAGGCACAATATGCCTAAGTTCTGCCCTCTACAATAAGCTCACGGCCGTGAGTTAGGGCAGTCACGTTGGAAGTGCTATCCTAAGCAACTAAATTACTACTTAAAACTAAAAATTAAAATAAACCGGCGCGGATTCGCGATTCTCCGGCATGAGGCGATGTGGAGGTCAAAAAAAGACCTACATTTCACAATATTAAGTTCCGGGATCCGGCAATGAGCACATTGGGATGGGCTCGGTGTGACAGCAAATCGGGGGGAGGGGCGCCGGTCAAAACATGTGACACTTCAGATGACTCTTAAAAATTACACCGCCATCTGTGCCTCCGCTCCGCAACTCGACAAATCCGATTGCGTCAGCAGCGATGAAGAGGGCAGCACTGTCACTTACATTGAAAACATTTGCAATAAAAATAAAAACGCCTTAGCGCCGGCTGAAATAGAGACAAATTACATTGTGTTTTTCTTTTTGTTTTATATGTAGTGTTGTTGTCAGGAATAAATAATTTTCTTTCTTTCTTTCATTATATTCAACAAATTATAACCAACAGAAATTTTACGCACGCCACCAGCCACCATTTTTGACAAGAAACTCTTAGAGTCGAGACCTGATCCTGGCTGGGTGAAATAAGCAGCAGTCTTCCAGCTGGTCACCACAAGGGGAGCAATCAAATTATATTAATGCACCTACCGTGCCTCGCTGGCTTCTTCTTTGCTAACGGGGAGTAGGATTACAAATCAATACATCTACCTATTCTACGAATGCATTCGAAAAAGTTTAGTGACTTGAAACCTTCCTGCAAATTCAGCAACAATTTTCAACACGCCTTGGGGACGTCTCAGCTCAGCGGATCAAAAGTTTAACACGGATTAACATTCAATCAAAATATAGGTTTTAACATTAACAATTTACGATGCACTTTAACGAGGCCCAAAGGCGGGGCCAGGTTCTACAGATTACATTATATTCAACAAGTTGTAATCAACAAAGATTTTACGTACGCCACAGGTACCATTTTTTTAAGAGTGTCCATAGACAAAACAATGACATTCGTTTATTATACTGGTGTTACCGCACACACTTTTCCCACCGACCGTTCAAAACATCTACCCGCCACGGACCGGGATACCGGTCCGCTAATCTATTTGCAATCGTGCCAAAGTTGCCATCGCTCTCTTCAGCACAGAACCGTCTACCAAGACCTCAGCAATTCGGGGGACACCATCCTTACCGAAAACAAGATTGAGGATTCGCCCCCTGCGCCACATGAGTGACGTAAGGTTAGGGTCCTTAATCAAAACGAGGTCTCCAATCTTGGGTGTAACCGGTTTTAGCAGTCCACTTGACGCGTTGCTGAGTAATGCGTAAATATTCCAAGTTCCAGCGATTCCAAAACCTCTGAGTTAATAGTCGAACCAATTCAAACCGCGTGAGCCGATTAGATCTCACATCAACATAAGGGTACTCAGGCAAGGCGACAAGTGGCTGTCCAATCAATGTCCTAAAAATGGCCCGGCGTAAGGGCTTTTAAATCATTAGGGTCTGAAGAGATCGGGCACAAAGGTCTAGAATTTAACATAACTTCAATCTTACAAAACAAATTCGTTAGCTCCGCAAAGGTGACAGTAGTATTTCCAATAACTCGCCGCAAGTGTGTTTTGGCAGATTTAACAGCAGCTTCAAATATACCGCCCCAATGGGGACAGATTGGCGGAGAAAACAACCAAGTTATACCCCGTTGGGAGAGTTTACATCCAATCTCAATAAGCTTATCTTTTAGGAAGGCGTTTACATCGTTCAAATAGTTGTTCGTTTCCTTAAAATTAGTCCCACAATCTGAACGAATTATTGAAGGTAGTCTGCGTCTTGAAACAAATATATCAAGAGTGGCCACTCTTTTTGACAACTATGGGGTATCACCCAAAGTATGATCAAGGATACTTGCAGTTTTGATAAAACCGGTTGATCAACAAAATGATCGCAGAGGTTCATATGAAAGAACTAACAAAATAGACAGAACATTTATAAGAGACCAAGTTTTAAGCTACAGTCCAGCTATATCGCACTACAGAAGAAAGCATGCTCCAAAATAACTATACCTTCCAAGTGCTAATAATGTAAGAATCATGTATGAAGGTTTCCCTGTCAAATTTCCTAAGCTGCAAGTTACTTAAGAAACCGCACCAACGACGTCTAAAATGAATAAATACACATACATTTATTTGACATAACAATAGGTCTAACAATATATGAACCCATTGGCTCCAAACTAGTTTTCACTGTGTTTTGGAGCCGAACATATTATTCACAAATGGCCTTCAATTGGCAGCAAAAGGGGGTGACGAGACCCGTAAGGGAGGGACGCGAACCATCTGTGGGGAATCGTAACGATTTACCCGCCCATAGCAAGGTGGGCGCGACTCAAGGCGAGGACGTTCAGCCAAAGGGGGTGAAAGCCTACGTCGCCACCCAGGTAATTGTCGGCGCTCGGCAGCCGTACAATTCTTGCCGCGGGGGGAAGGAGACGACCACGCGTTATGTCGATCCCTGACAAGAAGCGGGGTGTGATGAACAATATCGCGGCGCTCTTTCTGGTAATGAACCGGAGAAGGGGCGTTCCGGTCGCCACGGGGGTAACCGCCCGTGCGCGATCCAACCTGAGCAGATGTTTGGCACACCTGGTTACTATTTAGGCACAATATGCCTAAGTTCTGCCCTCTACAATAAGCTCACGGCCGTGAGTTAGGGCAGTCACGTTGGAAGTGCTATCCTAAGCAACTAAATTACTACTTAAAACTAAAAATTAAAATAAACCGGCGCGGATTCGCGATCCTCCGGCATGAGGCGATGTGGAGGTCAAAAAAAGACCTACATTTCACAATATTAAGTTCCGGGATCCGGCAATGAGCACATTGGGATGGGCTCGGTGTGACAGCAAATCGGGGGGAGGGGCGCCGGTCAAAACATGTGACACTTCAGATGACTCTTAAAAATTACACCGTCATCTGTGCCTCCGCTCCGCAACTCGACAAATCCGATTGCGTCAGCAGCGATGAAGAGGGCAGCACTGTCACTTACATTGAAAACATTTGCAATAAAAATAAAAACGCCTTAGCGCCGGCTGAAATAGAGACAAATTACATTGTGTTTTTCTTTTTGTTTTATATGTAGTGTTGTTGTCAGGAATAAATAATTTTCTTTCTTTCTTTCATTATATTCAACAAATTATAACCAACAGAAATTTTACGCACGCCACCAGCCACCATTTTTGACAAGAAACTCTTAGAGTCGAGACCTGATCCTGGCTGGGTGAAATAAGCAGCAGTCTTCCAGCTGGTCACCACAAGGGGAGCAATCAAATTATATTAATGCACCTACCGTGCCTCGCTGGCTTCTTCTTTGCTAACGGGGAGTAGGATTACAAATCAATACATCTACCTATTCTACGAATGCATTCGAAAAAGTTTAGTGACTTGAAACCTTCCTGCAAATTCAGCAACAATTTTCAACACGCCTTGGGGACGTCTCAGCTCAGCGGATCAAAAGTTTAACACGGATTAACATTCAATCAAAATATAGGTTTTAACATTAACAATTTACGATGCACTTTAACGAGGCCCAAAGGCGGGGCCAGGTTCTACAGATTACATTATATTCAACAAGTTGTAATCAACAAAGATTTTACGTACGCCACAGGTACCATTTTTTTAAGAGTGTCCATAGACAAAACAATGACATTCGTTTATTATACTGGTGTTACCGCACACACTTTTCCCACCGACCGTTCAAAACATCTACCCGCCACGGACCGGGATACCGGTCCGCTAATCTATTTGCAATCGTGCCAAAGTTACCATCGCTCTCTTCAGCACAGAACCGTCTACCAAGACCTCAGCAATTCAGGGGACACCATCCTTACCGAAAACAAGATTGAGGATTCGCCCCCTGCGCCACATGAGTGACGTAAGGTTAGGGTCCTTAATCAAAACGAGGTCTCCAATCTTGGGTGTAACCGGTTTTAGCAGTCCACTTGACGCGTTGCTGAATAATGCGTAAATATTCCAAGTTCCAGCGATTCCAAAACCTCTGAGTTAATAGTCGAACCAATTCAAACCGCGTGAGCCGATTAGATCTCACATCAACATAAGGGTACTCAGGCAAGGCGACAAGTGGCTGTCCAATCAATGTCCTAAAAATGGCACGGCGTAAGGGCTTTTAAATCATTAGGGTCTGAAGAGATCGGGCACAAAGGTCTAGAATTTAACATAACTTCAATCTTACAAAACAAATTCGTTAGCTCCGCAAAGGTGACAGTAGTATTTCCAATAACTCGCCGCAAGTGTGTTTTGGCAGATTTAACAGCAGCTTCAAATATACCGCCCCAATGGGGACAGATTGGCGGAGAAAACAACCAAGTTATACCCCGTTGGGAGAGTTTACATCCAATCTCAATAAGCTTATCTTTTAGGAAGGCGTTTACATCGTTCAAATAGTTGTTCGTTTCCTTAAAATTAGTCCCACAATCTGAACGAATTATTGAAGGTAGTCTGCGTCTTGAAACAAATATATCAAGAGTGGCCACTCTTTTTGACAACTATGGGGTATCACCCAAAGTATGATCAAGGATACTTGCAGTTTTGATAAAACCGGTTGATCAACAAAATGATCGCAGAGGTTCATATGAAAGAACTAACAAAATAGACAGAACATTTATAAGAGACCAAGTTTTAAGCTACAGTCCAGCTATATCACACTACAGAAGAAAGCATGCTCCAAAATAACTATACCTTCCAAGTGCTAATAATGTAAGAATCATGTATGAAAGTTTCCCTGTCAAATTTCCTAAGCTGCAAGTTACTTAAGAAACCGCACCAACGACGTCTAAAATGAATAAATACACATACATTTATTTGACATAACAATAGGTCTAACAATATATGAACCCATTGGCTCCAAACTAGTATTCACTGTGTTTTGGAGCCGAACATATTATTCACAAATGGCCTTCAATTGGCAGCAAAAGGGGGTGACGAGACCCGTAAGGGAGGGACACGAACCATCTGTGGGGAATCGTAACGATTTACCCGCCCATAGCAAGGTGGGCGCGACTCAAGGCGAGGACGTTCAGCCAAAGGGGGTGAAAGCCTACGTCGCCACCCAGGTAATTGTCGGCGCTCGGCAGCCGTACAATTCTTGCCGCGGGGGGAAGGAGACGACCACGCGTTATGTCGATCCCTGACAAGAAGCGGGGTGTGATGAACAATATCGCGGCGCTCTTTCTGGTAATGAACCGGAGAAGGGGCGTTCCGGTCGCCACGGGGGTAACCGCCCGTGCGCGATCCAACCTGAGCAGATGTTTGGCACACCTGGTTACTATTTAGGCACAATATGCCTAAGTTCTGCCCTCTACAATAAGCTCACGGCCGTGAGTTAGGGCAGTCACGTTGGAAGTGCTATCCTAAGCAACTAAATTACTACTTAAAACTAAAAATTAAAATAAACCGGCGCGGATTCGCGATTCTCCGGCATGAGGCGATGTGGAGGTCAAAAAAAGACCTACATTTCACAATATTAAGTTCCGGGATCCGGCAATGAGCACATTGGGATGGGCTCGGTGTGACAGCAAATCGGGGGGAGGGGCGCCGGTCAAAACATGTGACACTTCAGATGACTCTTAAAAATTACACCGCCATCTGTGCCTCCGCTCCGCAACTCGACAAATCCGATTGCGTCAGCAGCGATGAAGAGGGCAGCACTGTCACTTACATTGAAAACATTTGCAATAAAAATAAAAACGCCTTAGCGCCGGCTGAAATAGAGACAAATTACATTGTGTTTTTCTTTTTGTTTTATATGTAGTGTTGTTGTCAGGAATAAATAATTTTCTTTCTTTCTTTCATTATATTCAACAAATTATAACCAACAGAAATTTTACGCACGCCACCAGCCACCATTTTTGACAAGAAACTCTTAGAGTCGAGACCTGATCCTGGCTGGGTGAAATAAGCAGCAGTCTTCCAGCTGGTCACCACAAGGGGAGCAATCAAATTATATTAATGCACCTACCGTGCCTCGCTGGCTTCTTCTTTGCTAACGGGGAGTAGGATTACAAATCAATACATCTACCTATTCTACGAATGCATTCGAAAAAGTTTAGTGACTTGAAACCTTCCTGCAAATTCAGCAACAATTTTCAACACGCCTTGGGGACGTCTCAGCTCAGCGGATCAAAAGTTTAACACGGATTAACATTCAATCAAAATATAGGTTTTAACATTAACAATTTACGATGCACTTTAACGAGGCCCAAAGGCGGGGCCAGGTTCTACAGATTACATTATATTCAACAAGTTGTAATCAACAAAGATTTTACGTACGCCACAGGTACCATTTTTTTAAGAGTGTCCATAGACAAAACAATGACATTCGTTTATTATACTGGTGTTACCGCACACACTTTTCCCACCGACCGTTCAAAACATCTACCCGCCACGGACCGGGATACCGGTCCGCTAATCTATTTGCAATCGTGCCAAAGTTGCCATCGCTCTCTTCAGCACAGAACCGTCTACCAAGACCTCAGCAATTCGGGGGACACCATCCTTACCGAAAACAAGATTGAGGATTCGCCCCCTGCGCCACATGAGTGACGTAAGGTTAGGGTCCTTAATCAAAACGAGGTCTCCAATCTTGGGTGTAACCGGTTTTAGCAGTCCACTTGACGCGTTGCTGAGTAATGCGTAAATATTCCAAGTTCCAGCGATTCCAAAACCTCTGAGTTAATAGTCGAACCAATTCAAACCGCGTGAGCCGATTAGATCTCACATCAACATAAGGGTACTCAGGCAAGGCGACAAGTGGCTGTCCAATCAATGTCCTAAAAATGGCCCGGCGTAAGGGCTTTTAAATCATTAGGGTCTGAAGAGATCGGGCACAAAGGTCTAGAATTTAACATAACTTCAATCTTACAAAACAAATTCGTTAGCTCCGCAAAGGTGACAGTAGTATTTCCAATAACTCGCCGCAAGTGTGTTTTGGCAGATTTAACAGCAGCTTCAAATATACCGCCCCAATGGGGACAGATTGGCGGAGAAAACAACCAAGTTATACCCCGTTGGGAGAGTTTACATCCAATCTCAATAAGCTTATCTTTTAGGAAGGCGTTTACATCGTTCAAATAGTTGTTCGTTTCCTTAAAATTAGTCCCACAATCTGAACGAATTATTGAAGGTAGTCTGCGTCTTGAAACAAATATATCAAGAGTGGCCACTCTTTTTGACAACTATGGGGTATCACCCAAAGTATGATCAAGGATACTTGCAGTTTTGATAAAACCGGTTGATCAACAAAATGATCGCAGAGGTTCATATGAAAGAACTAACAAAATAGACAGAACATTTATAAGAGACCAAGTTTTAAGCTACAGTCCAGCTATATCGCACTACAGAAGAAAGCATGCTCCAAAATAACTATACCTTCCAAGTGCTAATAATGTAAGAATCATGTATGAAGGTTTCCCTGTCAAATTTCCTAAGCTGCAAGTTACTTAAGAAACCGCACCAACGACGTCTAAAATGAATAAATACACATACATTTATTTGACATAACAATAGGTCTAACAATATATGAACCCATTGGCTCCAAACTAGTTTTCACTGTGTTTTGGAGCCGAACATATTATTCACAAATGGCATTCAATTGGCAGCAAAAGGGGGTGACGAGACCCGTAAGGGAGGGACGCGAACCATCTGTGGGGAATCGTAACGATTTACCCGCCCATAGCAAGGTGGGCGCGACTCAAGGCGAGGACGTTCAGCCAAAGGGGGTGAAAGCCTACGTCGCCACCCAGGTAATTGTCGGCGCTCGGCAGCCGTACAATTCTTGCCGCGGGGGGAAGGAGACGACCACGCGTTATGTCGATCCCTGACAAGAAGCGGGGTGTGATGAACAATATCGCGGCGCTCTTTCTGGTAATGAACCGGAGAAGGGGCGTTCCGGTCTCCACGGGGGTAACCGCCCGTGCGCGATCCAACCTGAGCAGATGTTTGGCACACCTGGTTACTATTTAGGCACAATATGCCTAAGTTCTGCCCTCTACAATAAGCTCACGGCCGTGAGTTAGGGCAGTCACGTTGGAAGTGCTATCCTAAGCAACTAAATTACTACTTAAAACTAAAAATTAAAATAAACCGGCGCGGATTCCTGATTCTCCGGCATGAGGCGATGTGGAGGTCAAAAAAAGACCTACATTTCACAATATTAAGTTCCGGGATCCGGCAATGAGCACATTGGGATGGGCTCGGTGTGACAGCAAATCGGGGGGAGGGGCGCCGGTCAAAACATGTGACACTTCAGATGACTCTTAAAAATTACACCGTCATCTGTGCCTCCGCTCCGCAACTCGACAAATCCGATTGCGTCAGCAGCGATGAAGAGGGCAGCACTGTCACTTACATTGAAAACATTTGCAATAAAAATAAAAACGCCTTAGCGCCGGCTGAAATAGAGACAAATTACATTGTGTTTTTCTTTTTGTTTTATATGTAGTGTTGTTGTCAGGAATAAATAATTTTCTTTCTTTCTTTCATTATATTCAACAAATTATAACCAACAGAAATTTTACGCACGCCACCAGCCACCATTTTTGACAAGAAACTCTTAGAGTCGAGACCTGATCCTGGCTGGGTGAAATAAGCAGCAGTCTTCCAGCTGGTCACCACAAGGGGAGCAATCAAATTATATTAATGCACCTACCGTGCCTCGCTGGCTTCTTCTTTGCTAACGGGGAGTAGGATTACAAATCAATACATCTACCTATTCTACGAATGCATTCGAAAAAGTTTAGTGACTTGAAACCTTCCTGCAAATTCAGCAACAATTTTCAACACGCCTTGGGGACGTCTCAGCTCAGCGGATCAAAAGTTTAACACGGATTAACATTCAATCAAAATATAGGTTTTAACATTAACAATTTACGATGCACTTTAACGAGGCCCAAAGGCGGGGCCAGGTTCTACAGATTACATTATATTCAACAAGTTGTAATCAACAAAGATTTTACGTACGCCACAGGTACCATTTTTTTAAGAGTGTCCATAGACAAAACAATGACATTCGTTTATTATACTGGTGTTACCGCACACACTTTTCCCACCGACCGTTCAAAACATCTACCCGCCACGGACCGGGATACCGGTCCGCTAATCTATTTGCAATCGTGCCAAAGTTACCATCGCTCTCTTCAGCACAGAACCGTCTACCAAGACCTCAGCAATTCAGGGGACACCATCCTTACCGAAAACAAGATTGAGGATTCGCCCCCTGCGCCACATGAGTGACGTAAGGTTAGGGTCCTTAATCAAAACGAGGTCTCCAATCTTGGGTGTAACCGGTTTTAGCAGTCCACTTGACGCGTTGCTGAATAATGCGTAAATATTCCAAGTTCCAGCGATTCCAAAACCTCTGAGTTAATAGTCGAACCAATTCAAACCGCGTGAGCCGATTAGATCTCACATCAACATAAGGGTACTCAGGCAAGGCGACAAGTGGCTGTCCAATCAATGTCCTAAAAATGGCCCGGCGTAAGGGCTTTTAAATCATTAGGGTCTGAAGAGATCGGGCACAAAGGTCTAGAATTTAACATAACTTCAATCTTACAAAACAAATTCGTTAGCTCCGCAAAGGTGACAGTAGTATTTCCAATAACTCGCCGCAAGTGTGTTTTGGCAGATTTAACAGCAGCTTCAAATATACCGCCCCAATGGGGACAGATTGGCGGAGAAAACAACCAAGTTATACCCCGTTGGGAGAGTTTACATCCAATCTCAATAAGCTTATCTTTTAGGAAGGCGTTTACATCGTTCAAATAGTTGTTCGTTTCCTTAAAATTAGTCCCACAATCTGAACGAATTATTGAAGGTAGTCTGCGTCTTGAAACAAATATATCAAGAGTGGCCACTCTTTTTGACAACTATGGGGTATCACCCAAAGTATGATCAAGGATACTTGCAGTTTTGATAAAACCGGTTGATCAACAAAATGATCGCAGAGGTTCATATGAAAGAACTAACAAAATAGACAGAACATTTATAAGAGACCAAGTTTTAAGCTACAGTCCAGCTATATCACACTACAGAAGAAAGCATGCTCCAAAATAACTATACCTTCCAAGTGCTAATAATGTAAGAATCATGTATGAAAGTTTCCCTGTCAAATTTCCTAAGCTGCAAGTTACTTAAGAAACCGCACCAACGACGTCTAAAATGAATAAATACACATACATTTATTTGACATAACAATAGGTCTAACAATATATGAACCCATTGGCTCCAAACTAGTTTTCACTGTGTTTTGGAGCCGAACATATTATTCACAAATGGCCTTCAATTGGCAGCAAAAGGGGGTGACGAGACCCGTAAGGGAGGGACACGAACCATCTGTGGGGAATCGTAACGATTTACCCGCCCATAGCAAGGTGGGCGCGACTCAAGGCGAGGACGTTCAGCCAAAGGGGGTGAAAGCCTACGTCGCCACCCAGGTAATTGTCGGCGCTCGGCAGCCGTACAATTCTTGCCGCGGGGGGAAGGAGACGACCACGCGTTATGTCGATCCCTGACAAGAAGCGGGGTGTGATGAACAATATCGCGGCGCTCTTTCTGGTAATGAACCGGAGAAGGGGCGTTCCGGTCGCCACGGGGGTAACCGCCCGTGCGCGATCCAACCTGAGCAGATGTTTGGCACACCTGGTTACTATTTAGGCACAATATGCCTAAGTTCTGCCCTCTACAATAAGCTCACGGCCGTGAGTTAGGGCAGTCACGTTGGAAGTGCTATCCTAAGCAACTAAATTACTACTTAAAACTAAAAATTAAAATAAACCGGCGCGGATTCGCGATTCTCCGGCATGAGGCGATGTGGAGGTCAAAAAAAGACCTACATTTCACAATATTAAGTTCCGGGATCCGGCAATGAGCACATTGGGATGGGCTCGGTGTGACAGCAAATCGGGGGGAGGGGCGCCGGTCAAAACATGTGACACTTCAGATGACTCTTAAAAATTACACCGCCATCTGTGCCTCCGCTCCGCAACTCGACAAATCCGATTGCGTCAGCAGCGATGAAGAGGGCAGCACTGTCACTTACATTGAAAACATTTGCAATAAAAATAAAAACGCCTTAGCGCCGGCTGAAATAGAGACAAATTACATTGTGTTTTTCTTTTTGTTTTATATGTAGTGTTGTTGTCAGGAATAAATAATTTTCTTTCTTTCTTTCATTATATTCAACAAATTATAACCAACAGAAATTTTACGCACGCCACCAGCCACCATTTTTGACAAGAAACTCTTAGAGTCGAGACCTGATCCTGGCTGGGTGAAATAAGCAGCAGTCTTCCAGCTGGTCACCACAAGGGGAGCAATCAAATTATATTAATGCACCTACCGTGCCTCGCTGGCTTCTTCTTTGCTAACGGGGAGTAGGATTACAAATCAATACATCTACCTATTCTACGAATGCATTCGAAAAAGTTTAGTGACTTGAAACCTTCCTGCAAATTCAGCAACAATTTTCAACACGCCTTGGGGACGTCTCAGCTCAGCGGATCAAAAGTTTAACACGGATTAACATTCAATCAAAATATAGGTTTTAACATTAACAATTTACGATGCACTTTAACGAGGCCCAAAGGCGGGGCCAGGTTCTACAGATTACATTATATTCAACAAGTTGTAATCAACAAAGATTTTACGTACGCCACAGGTACCATTTTTTTAAGAGTGTCCATAGACAAAACAATGACATTCGTTTATTATACTGGTGTTACCGCACACACTTTTCCCACCGACCGTTCAAAACATCTACCCGCCACGGACCGGGATACCGGTCCGCTAATCTATTTGCAATCGTGCCAAAGTTGCCATCGCTCTCTTCAGCACAGAACCGTCTACCAAGACCTCAGCAATTCGGGGGACACCATCCTTACCGAAAACAAGATTGAGGATTCGCCCCCTGCGCCACATGAGTGACGTAAGGTTAGGGTCCTTAATCAAAACGAGGTCTCCAATCTTGGGTGTAACCGGTTTTAGCAGTCCACTTGACGCGTTGCTGAGTAATGCGTAAATATTCCAAGTTCCAGCGATTCCAAAACCTCTGAGTTAATAGTCGAACCAATTCAAACCGCGTGAGCCGATTAGATCTCACATCAACATAAGGGTACTCAGGCAAGGCGACAAGTGGCTGTCCAATCAATGTCCTAAAAATGGCCCGGCGTAAGGGCTTTTAAATCATTAGGGTCTGAAGAGATCGGGCACAAAGGTCTAGAATTTAACATAACTTCAATCTTACAAAACAAATTCGTTAGCTCCGCAAAGGTGACAGTAGTATTTCCAATAACTCGCCGCAAGTGTGTTTTGGCAGATTTAACAGCAGCTTCAAATATACCGCCCCAATGGGGACAGATTGGCGGAGAAAACAACCAAGTTATACCCCGTTGGGAGAGTTTACATCCAATCTCAATAAGCTTATCTTTTAGGAAGGCGTTTACATCGTTCAAATAGTTGTTCGTTTCCTTAAAATTAGTCCCACAATCTGAACGAATTATTGAAGGTAGTCTGCGTCTTGAAACAAATATATCAAGAGTGGCCACTCTTTTTGACAACTATGGGGTATCACCCAAAGTATGATCAAGGATACTTGCAGTTTTGATAAAACCGGTTGATCAACAAAATGATCGCAGAGGTTCATATGAAAGAACTAACAAAATAGACAGAACATTTATAAGAGACCAAGTTTTAAGCTACAGTCCAGCTATATCGCACTACAGAAGAAAGCATGCTCCAAAATAACTATACCTTCCAAGTGCTAATAATGTAAGAATCATGTATGAAGGTTTCCCTGTCAAATTTCCTAAGCTGCAAGTTACTTAAGAAACCGCACCAACGACGTCTAAAATGAATAAATACACATACATTTATTTGACATAACAATAGGTCTAACAATATATGAACCCATTGGCTCCAAACTAGTTTTCACTGTGTTTTGGAGCCGAACATATTATTCACAAATGGCATTCAATTGGCAGCAAAAGGGGGTGACGAGACCCGTAAGGGAGGGACGCGAACCATCTGTGGGGAATCGTAACGATTTACCCGCCCATAGCAAGGTGGGCGCGACTCAAGGCGAGGACGTTCAGCCAAAGGGGGTGAAAGCCTACGTCGCCACCCAGGTAATTGTCGGCGCTCGGCAGCCGTACAATTCTTGCCGCGGGGGGAAGGAGACGACCACGCGTTATGTCGATCCCTGACAAGAAGCGGGGTGTGATGAACAATATCGCGGCGCTCTTTCTGGTAATGAACCGGAGAAGGGGCGTTCCGGTCTCCACGGGGGTAACCGCCCGTGCGCGATCCAACCTGAGCAGATGTTTGGCACACCTGGTTACTATTTAGGCACAATATGCCTAAGTTCTGCCCTCTACAATAAGCTCACGGCCGTGAGTTAGGGCAGTCACGTTGGAAGTGCTATCCTAAGCAACTAAATTACTACTTAAAACTAAAAATTAAAATAAACCGGCGCGGATTCGCGATCCTCCGGCATGAGGCGATGTGGAGGTCAAAAAAAGACCTACATTTCACAATATTAAGTTCCGGGATCCGGCAATGAGCACATTGGGATGGGCTCGGTGTGACAGCAAATCGGGGGGAGGGGCGCCGGTCAAAACATGTGACACTTCAGATGACTCTTAAAAATTACACCGTCATCTGTGCCTCCGCTCCGCAACTCGACAAATCCGATTGCGTCAGCAGCGATGAAGAGGGCAGCACTGTCACTTACATTGAAAACATTTGCAATAAAAATAAAAACGCCTTAGCGCCGGCTGAAATAGAGACAAATTACATTGTGTTTTTCTTTTTGTTTTATATGTAGTGTTGTTGTCAGGAATAAATAATTTTCTTTCTTTCTTTCATTATATTCAACAAATTATAACCAACAGAAATTTTACGCACGCCACCAGCCACCATTTTTGACAAGAAACTCTTAGAGTCGAGACCTGATCCTGGCTGGGTGAAATAAGCAGCAGTCTTCCAGCTGGTCACCACAAGGGGAGCAATCAAATTATATTAATGCACCTACCGTGCCTCGCTGGCTTCTTCTTTGCTAACGGGGAGTAGGATTACAAATCAATACATCTACCTATTCTACGAATGCATTCGAAAAAGTTTAGTGACTTGAAACCTTCCTGCAAATTCAGCAACAATTTTCAACACGCCTTGGGGACGTCTCAGCTCAGCGGATCAAAAGTTTAACACGGATTAACATTCAATCAAAATATAGGTTTTAACATTAACAATTTACGATGCACTTTAACGAGGCCCAAAGGCGGGGCCAGGTTCTACAGATTACATTATATTCAACAAGTTGTAATCAACAAAGATTTTACGTACGCCACAGGTACCATTTTTTTAAGAGTGTCCATAGACAAAACAATGACATTCGTTTATTATACTGGTGTTACCGCACACACTTTTCCCACCGACCGTTCAAAACATCTACCCGCCACGGACCGGGATACCGGTCCGCTAATCTATTTGCAATCGTGCCAAAGTTACCATCGCTCTCTTCAGCACAGAACCGTCTACCAAGACCTCAGCAATTCAGGGGACACCATCCTTACCGAAAACAAGATTGAGGATTCGCCCCCTGCGCCACATGAGTGACGTAAGGTTAGGGTCCTTAATCAAAACGAGGTCTCCAATCTTGGGTGTAACCGGTTTTAGCAGTCCACTTGACGCGTTGCTGAATAATGCGTAAATATTCCAAGTTCCAGCGATTCCAAAACCTCTGAGTTAATAGTCGAACCAATTCAAACCGCGTGAGCCGATTAGATCTCACATCAACATAAGGGTACTCAGGCAAGGCGACAAGTGGCTGTCCAATCAATGTCCTAAAAATGGCCCGGCGTAAGGGCTTTTAAATCATTAGGGTCTGAAGAGATCGGGCACAAAGGTCTAGAATTTAACATAACTTCAATCTTACAAAACAAATTCGTTAGCTCCGCAAAGGTGACAGTAGTATTTCCAATAACTCGCCGCAAGTGTGTTTTGGCAGATTTAACAGCAGCTTCAAATATACCGCCCCAATGGGGACAGATTGGCGGAGAAAACAACCAAGTTATACCCCGTTGGGAGAGTTTACATCCAATCTCAATAAGCTTATCTTTTAGGAAGGCGTTTACATCGTTCAAATAGTTGTTCGTTTCCTTAAAATTAGTCCCACAATCTGAACGAATTATTGAAGGTAGTCTGCGTCTTGAAACAAATATATCAAGAGTGGCCACTCTTTTTGACAACTATGGGGTATCACCCAAAGTATGATCAAGGATACTTGCAGTTTTGATAAAACCGGTTGATCAACAAAATGATCGCAGAGGTTCATATGAAAGAACTAACAAAATAGACAGAACATTTATAAGAGACCAAGTTTTAAGCTACAGTCCAGCTATATCACACTACAGAAGAAAGCATGCTCCAAAATAACTATACCTTCCAAGTGCTAATAATGTAAGAATCATGTATGAAAGTTTCCCTGTCAAATTTCCTAAGCTGCAAGTTACTTAAGAAACCGCACCAACGACGTCTAAAATGAATAAATACACATACATTTATTTGACATAACAATAGGTCTAACAATATATGAACCCATTGGCTCCAAACTAGTTTTCACTGTGTTTTGGAGCCGAACATATTATTCACAAATGGCCTTCAATTGGCAGCAAAAGGGGGTGACGAGACCCGTAAGGGAGGGACACGAACCATCTGTGGGGAATCGTAACGATTTACCCGCCCATAGCAAGGTGGGCGCGACTCAAGGCGAGGACGTTCAGCCAAAGGGGGTGAAAGCCTACGTCGCCACCCAGGTAATTGTCGGCGCTCGGCAGCCGTACAATTCTTGCCGCGGGGGGAAGGAGACGACCACGCGTTATGTCGATCCCTGACAAGAAGCGGGGTGTGATGAACAATATCGCGGCGCTCTTTCTGGTAATGAACCGGAGAAGGGGCGTTCCGGTCGCCACGGGGGTAACCGCCCGTGCGCGATCCAACCTGAGCAGATGTTTGGCACACCTGGTTACTATTTAGGCACAATATGCCTAAGTTCTGCCCTCTACAATAAGCTCACGGCCGTGAGTTAGGGCAGTCACGTTGGAAGTGCTATCCTAAGCAACTAAATTACTACTTAAAACTAAAAATTAAAATAAACCGGCGCGGATTCGCGATTCTCCGGCATGAGGCGATGTGGAGGTCAAAAAAAGACCTACATTTCACAATATTAAGTTCCGGGATCCGGCAATGAGCACATTGGGATGGGCTCGGTGTGACAGCAAATCGGGGGGAGGGGCGCCGGTCAAAACATGTGACACTTCAGATGACTCTTAAAAATTACACCGCCATCTGTGCCTCCGCTCCGCAACTCGACAAATCCGATTGCGTCAGCAGCGATGAAGAGGGCAGCACTGTCACTTACATTGAAAACATTTGCAATAAAAATAAAAACGCCTTAGCGCCGGCTGAAATAGAGACAAATTACATTGTGTTTTTCTTTTTGTTTTATATGTAGTGTTGTTGTCAGGAATAAATAATTTTCTTTCTTTCTTTCATTATATTCAACAAATTATAACCAACAGAAATTTTACGCACGCCACCAGCCACCATTTTTGACAAGAAACTCTTAGAGTCGAGACCTGATCCTGGCTGGGTGAAATAAGCAGCAGTCTTCCAGCTGGTCACCACAAGGGGAGCAATCAAATTATATTAATGCACCTACCGTGCCTCGCTGGCTTCTTCTTTGCTAACGGGGAGTAGGATTACAAATCAATACATCTACCTATTCTACGAATGCATTCGAAAAAGTTTAGTGACTTGAAACCTTCCTGCAAATTCAGCAACAATTTTCAACACGCCTTGGGGACGTCTCAGCTCAGCGGATCAAAAGTTTAACACGGATTAACATTCAATCAAAATATAGGTTTTAACATTAACAATTTACGATGCACTTTAACGAGGCCCAAAGGCGGGGCCAGGTTCTACAGATTACATTATATTCAACAAGTTGTAATCAACAAAGATTTTACGTACGCCACAGGTACCATTTTTTTAAGAGTGTCCATAGACAAAACAATGACATTCGTTTATTATACTGGTGTTACCGCACACACTTTTCCCACCGACCGTTCAAAACATCTACCCGCCACGGACCGGGATACCGGTCCGCTAATCTATTTGCAATCGTGCCAAAGTTGCCATCGCTCTCTTCAGCACAGAACCGTCTACCAAGACCTCAGCAATTCGGGGGACACCATCCTTACCGAAAACAAGATTGAGGATTCGCCCCCTGCGCCACATGAGTGACGTAAGGTTAGGGTCCTTAATCAAAACGAGGTCTCCAATCTTGGGTGTAACCGGTTTTAGCAGTCCACTTGACGCGTTGCTGAGTAATGCGTAAATATTCCAAGTTCCAGCGATTCCAAAACCTCTGAGTTAATAGTCGAACCAATTCAAACCGCGTGAGCCGATTAGATCTCACATCAACATAAGGGTACTCAGGCAAGGCGACAAGTGGCTGTCCAATCAATGTCCTAAAAATGGCCCGGCGTAAGGGCTTTTAAATCATTAGGGTCTGAAGAGATCGGGCACAAAGGTCTAGAATTTAACATAACTTCAATCTTACAAAACAAATTCGTTAGCTCCGCAAAGGTGACAGTAGTATTTCCAATAACTCGCCGCAAGTGTGTTTTGGCAGATTTAACAGCAGCTTCAAATATACCGCCCCAATGGGGACAGATTGGCGGAGAAAACAACCAAGTTATACCCCGTTGGGAGAGTTTACATCCAATCTCAATAAGCTTATCTTTTAGGAAGGCGTTTACATCGTTCAAATAGTTGTTCGTTTCCTTAAAATTAGTCCCACAATCTGAACGAATTATTGAAGGTAGTCTGCGTCTTGAAACAAATATATCAAGAGTGGCCACTCTTTTTGACAACTATGGGGTATCACCCAAAGTATGATCAAGGATACTTGCAGTTTTGATAAAACCGGTTGATCAACAAAATGATCGCAGAGGTTCATATGAAAGAACTAACAAAATAGACAGAACATTTATAAGAGACCAAGTTTTAAGCTACAGTCCAGCTATATCGCACTACAGAAGAAAGCATGCTCCAAAATAACTATACCTTCCAAGTGCTAATAATGTAAGAATCATGTATGAAGGTTTCCCTGTCAAATTTCCTAAGCTGCAAGTTACTTAAGAAACCGCACCAACGACGTCTAAAATGAATAAATACACATACATTTATTTGACATAACAATAGGTCTAACAATATATGAACCCATTGGCTCCAAACTAGTTTTCACTGTGTTTTGGAGCCGAACATATTATTCACAAATGGCATTCAATTGGCAGCAAAAGGGGGTGACGAGACCCGTAAGGGAGGGACGCGAACCATCTGTGGGGAATCGTAACGATTTACCCGCCCATAGCAAGGTGGGCGCGACTCAAGGCGAGGACGTTCAGCCAAAGGGGGTGAAAGCCTACGTCGCCACCCAGGTAATTGTCGGCGCTCGGCAGCCGTACAATTCTTGCCGCGGGGGGAAGGAGACGACCACGCGTTATGTCGATCCCTGACAAGAAGCGGGGTGTGATGAACAATATCGCGGCGCTCTTTCTGGTAATGAACCGGAGAAGGGGCGTTCCGGTCTCCACGGGGGTAACCGCCCGTGCGCGATCCAACCTGAGCAGATGTTTGGCACACCTGGTTACTATTTAGGCACAATATGCCTAAGTTCTGCCCTCTACAATAAGCTCACGGCCGTGAGTTAGGGCAGTCACGTTGGAAGTGCTATCCTAAGCAACTAAATTACTACTTAAAACTAAAAATTAAAATAAACCGGCGCGGATTCGCGATCCTCCGGCATGAGGCGATGTGGAGGTCAAAAAAAGACCTACATTTCACAATATTAAGTTCCGGGATCCGGCAATGAGCACATTGGGATGGGCTCGGTGTGACAGCAAATCGGGGGGAGGGGCGCCGGTCAAAACATGTGACACTTCAGATGACTCTTAAAAATTACACCGTCATCTGTGCCTCCGCTCCGCAACTCGACAAATCCGATTGCGTCAGCAGCGATGAAGAGGGCAGCACTGTCACTTACATTGAAAACATTTGCAATAAAAATAAAAACGCCTTAGCGCCGGCTGAAATAGAGACAAATTACATTGTGTTTTTCTTTTTGTTTTATATGTAGTGTTGTTGTCAGGAATAAATAATTTTCTTTCTTTCTTTCATTATATTCAACAAATTATAACCAACAGAAATTTTACGCACGCCACCAGCCACCATTTTTGACAAGAAACTCTTAGAGTCGAGACCTGATCCTGGCTGGGTGAAATAAGCAGCAGTCTTCCAGCTGGTCACCACAAGGGGAGCAATCAAATTATATTAATGCACCTACCGTGCCTCGCTGGCTTCTTCTTTGCTAACGGGGAGTAGGATTACAAATCAATACATCTACCTATTCTACGAATGCATTCGAAAAAGTTTAGTGACTTGAAACCTTCCTGCAAATTCAGCAACAATTTTCAACACGCCTTGGGGACGTCTCAGCTCAGCGGATCAAAAGTTTAACACGGATTAACATTCAATCAAAATATAGGTTTTAACATTAACAATTTACGATGCACTTTAACGAGGCCCAAAGGCGGGGCCAGGTTCTACAGATTACATTATATTCAACAAGTTGTAATCAACAAAGATTTTACGTACGCCACAGGTACCATTTTTTTAAGAGTGTCCATAGACAAAACAATGACATTCGTTTATTATACTGGTGTTACCGCACACACTTTTCCCACCGACCGTTCAAAACATCTACCCGCCACGGACCGGGATACCGGTCCGCTAATCTATTTGCAATCGTGCCAAAGTTACCATCGCTCTCTTCAGCACAGAACCGTCTACCAAGACCTCAGCAATTCAGGGGACACCATCCTTACCGAAAACAAGATTGAGGATTCGCCCCCTGCGCCACATGAGTGACGTAAGGTTAGGGTCCTTAATCAAAACGAGGTCTCCAATCTTGGGTGTAACCGGTTTTAGCAGTCCACTTGACGCGTTGCTGAATAATGCGTAAATATTCCAAGTTCCAGCGATTCCAAAACCTCTGAGTTAATAGTCGAACCAATTCAAACCGCGTGAGCCGATTAGATCTCACATCAACATAAGGGTACTCAGGCAAGGCGACAAGTGGCTGTCCAATCAATGTCCTAAAAATGGCACGGCGTAAGGGCTTTTAAATCATTAGGGTCTGAAGAGATCGGGCACAAAGGTCTAGAATTTAACATAACTTCAATCTTACAAAACAAATTCGTTAGCTCCGCAAAGGTGACAGTAGTATTTCCAATAACTCGCCGCAAGTGTGTTTTGGCAGATTTAACAGCAGCTTCAAATATACCGCCCCAATGGGGACAGATTGGCGGAGAAAACAACCAAGTTATACCCCGTTGGGAGAGTTTACATCCAATCTCAATAAGCTTATCTTTTAGGAAGGCGTTTACATCGTTCAAATAGTTGTTCGTTTCCTTAAAATTAGTCCCACAATCTGAACGAATTATTGAAGGTAGTCTGCGTCTTGAAACAAATATATCAAGAGTGGCCACTCTTTTTGACAACTATGGGGTATCACCCAAAGTATGATCAAGGATACTTGCAGTTTTGATAAAACCGGTTGATCAACAAAATGATCGCAGAGGTTCATATGAAAGAACTAACAAAATAGACAGAACATTTATAAGAGACCAAGTTTTAAGCTACAGTCCAGCTATATCACACTACAGAAGAAAGCATGCTCCAAAATAACTATACCTTCCAAGTGCTAATAATGTAAGAATCATGTATGAAAGTTTCCCTGTCAAATTTCCTAAGCTGCAAGTTACTTAAGAAACCGCACCAACGACGTCTAAAATGAATAAATACACATACATTTATTTGACATAACAATAGGTCTAACAATATATGAACCCATTGGCTCCAAACTAGTTTTCACTGTGTTTTGGAGCCGAACATATTATTCACAAATGGCCTTCAATTGGCAGCAAAAGGGGGTGACGAGACCCGTAAGGGAGGGACACGAACCATCTGTGGGGAATCGTAACGATTTACCCGCCCATAGCAAGGTGGGCGCGACTCAAGGCGAGGACGTTCAGCCAAAGGGGGTGAAAGCCTACGTCGCCACCCAGGTAATTGTCGGCGCTCGGCAGCCGTACAATTCTTGCCGCGGGGGGAAGGAGACGACCACGCGTTATGTCGATCCCTGACAAGAAGCGGGGTGTGATGAACAATATCGCGGCGCTCTTTCTGGTAATGAACCGGAGAAGGGGCGTTCCGGTCGCCACGGGGGTAACCGCCCGTGCGCGATCCAACCTGAGCAGATGTTTGGCACACCTGGTTACTATTTAGGCACAATATGCCTAAGTTCTGCCCTCTACAATAAGCTCACGGCCGTGAGTTAGGGCAGTCACGTTGGAAGTGCTATCCTAAGCAACTAAATTACTACTTAAAACTAAAAATTAAAATAAACCGGCGCGGATTCGCGATTCTCCGGCATGAGGCGATGTGGAGGTCAAAAAAAGACCTACATTTCACAATATTAAGTTCCGGGATCCGGCAATGAGCACATTGGGATGGGCTCGGTGTGACAGCAAATCGGGGGGAGGGGCGCCGGTCAAAACATGTGACACTTCAGATGACTCTTAAAAATTACACCGCCATCTGTGCCTCCGCTCCGCAACTCGACAAATCCGATTGCGTCAGCAGCGATGAAGAGGGCAGCACTGTCACTTACATTGAAAACATTTGCAATAAAAATAAAAACGCCTTAGCACCGGCTGAAATAGAGACAAATTACATTGTGTTTTTCTTTTTGTTTTATATGTAGTGTTGTTGTCAGGAATAAATAATTTTCTTTCTTTCTTTCATTATATTCAACAAATTATAACCAACAGAAATTTTACGCACGCCACCAGCCACCATTTTTGACAAGAAACTCTTAGAGTCGAGACCTGATCCTGGCTGGGTGAAATAAGCAGCAGTCTTCCAGCTGGTCACCACAAGGGGAGCAATCAAATTATATTAATGCACCTACCGTGCCTCGCTGGCTTCTTCTTTGCTAACGGGGAGTAGGATTACAAATCAATACATCTACCTATTCTACGAATGCATTCGAAAAAGTTTAGTGACTTGAAACCTTCCTGCAAATTCAGCAACAATTTTCAACACGCCTTGGGGACGTCTCAGCTCAGCGGATCAAAAGTTTAACACGGATTAACATTCAATCAAAATATAGGTTTTAACATTAACAATTTACGATGCACTTTAACGAGGCCCAAAGGCGGGGCCAGGTTCTACAGATTACATTATATTCAACAAGTTGTAATCAACAAAGATTTTACGTACGCCACAGGTACCATTTTTTTAAGAGTGTCCATAGACAAAACAATGACATTCGTTTATTATACTGGTGTTACCGCACACACTTTTCCCACCGACCGTTCAAAACATCTACCCGCCACGGACCGGGATACCGGTCCGCTAATCTATTTGCAATCGTGCCAAAGTTGCCATCGCTCTCTTCAGCACAGAACCGTCTACCAAGACCTCAGCAATTCGGGGGACACCATCCTTACCGAAAACAAGATTGAGGATTCGCCCCCTGCGCCACATGAGTGACGTAAGGTTAGGGTCCTTAATCAAAACGAGGTCTCCAATCTTGGGTGTAACCGGTTTTAGCAGTCCACTTGACGCGTTGCTGAGTAATGCGTAAATATTCCAAGTTCCAGCGATTCCAAAACCTCTGAGTTAATAGTCGAACCAATTCAAACCGCGTGAGCCGATTAGATCTCACATCAACATAAGGGTACTCAGGCAAGGCGACAAGTGGCTGTCCAATCAATGTCCTAAAAATGGCCCGGCGTAAGGGCTTTTAAATCATTAGGGTCTGAAGAGATCGGGCACAAAGGTCTAGAATTTAACATAACTTCAATCTTACAAAACAAATTCGTTAGCTCCGCAAAGGTGACAGTAGTATTTCCAATAACTCGCCGCAAGTGTGTTTTGGCAGATTTAACAGCAGCTTCAAATATACCGCCCCAATGGGGACAGATTGGCGGAGAAAACAACCAAGTTATACCCCGTTGGGAGAGTTTACATCCAATCTCAATAAGCTTATCTTTTAGGAAGGCGTTTACATCGTTCAAATAGTTGTTCGTTTCCTTAAAATTAGTCCCACAATCTGAACGAATTATTGAAGGTAGTCTGCGTCTTGAAACAAATATATCAAGAGTGGCCACTCTTTTTGACAACTATGGGGTATCACCCAAAGTATGATCAAGGATACTTGCAGTTTTGATAAAACCGGTTGATCAACAAAATGATCGCAGAGGTTCATATGAAAGAACTAACAAAATAGACAGAACATTTATAAGAGACCAAGTTTTAAGCTACAGTCCAGCTATATCGCACTACAGAAGAAAGCATGCTCCAAAATAACTATACCTTCCAAGTGCTAATAATGTAAGAATCATGTATGAAGGTTTCCCTGTCAAATTTCCTAAGCTGCAAGTTACTTAAGAAACCGCACCAACGACGTCTAAAATGAATAAATACACATACATTTATTTGACATAACAATAGGTCTAACAATATATGAACCCATTGGCTCCAAACTAGTTTTCACTGTGTTTTGGAGCCGAACATATTATTCACAAATGGCATTCAATTGGCAGCAAAAGGGGGTGACGAGACCCGTAAGGGAGGGACGCGAACCATCTGTGGGGAATCGTAACGATTTACCCGCCCATAGCAAGGTGGGCGCGACTCAAGGCGAGGACGTTCAGCCAAAGGGGGTGAAAGCCTACGTCGCCACCCAGGTAATTGTCGGCGCTCGGCAGCCGTACAATTCTTGCCGCGGGGGGAAGGAGACGACCACGCGTTATGTCGATCCCTGACAAGAAGCGGGGTGTGATGAACAATATCGCGGCGCTCTTTCTGGTAATGAACCGGAGAAGGGGCGTTCCGGTCTCCACGGGGGTAACCGCCCGTGCGCGATCCAACCTGAGCAGATGTTTGGCACACCTGGTTACTATTTAGGCACAATATGCTTAAGTTCTGCCCTCTACAATAAGCTCACGGCCGTGAGTTAGGGCAGTCACGTTGGAAGTGCTATCCTAAGCAACTAAATTACTACTTAAAACTAAAAATTAAAATAAACCGGCGCGGATTCCTGATTCTCCGGCATGAGGCGATGTGGAGGTCAAAAAAAGACCTACATTTCACAATATTAAGTTCCGGGATCCGGCAATGAGCACATTGGGATGGGCTCGGTGTGACAGCAAATCGGGGGGAGGGGCGCCGGTCAAAACATGTGACACTTCAGATGACTCTTAAAAATTACACCGTCATCTGTGCCTCCGCTCCGCAACTCGACAAATCCGATTGCGTCAGCAGCGATGAAGAGGGCAGCACTGTCACTTACATTGAAAACATTTGCAATAAAAATAAAAACGCCTTAGCGCCGGCTGAAATAGAGACAAATTACATTGTGTTTTTCTTTTTGTTTTATATGTAGTGTTGTTGTCAGGAATAAATAATTTTCTTTCTTTCTTTCATTATATTCAACAAATTATAACCAACAGAAATTTTACGCACGCCACCAGCCACCATTTTTGACAAGAAACTCTTAGAGTCGAGACCTGATCCTGGCTGGGTGAAATAAGCAGCAGTCTTCCAGCTGGTCACCACAAGGGGAGCAATCAAATTATATTAATGCACCTACCGTGCCTCGCTGGCTTCTTCTTTGCTAACGGGGAGTAGGATTACAAATCAATACATCTACCTATTCTACGAATGCATTCGAAAAAGTTTAGTGACTTGAAACCTTCCTGCAAATTCAGCAACAATTTTCAACACGCCTTGGGGACGTCTCAGCTCAGCGGATCAAAAGTTTAACACGGATTAACATTCAATCAAAATATAGGTTTTAACATTAACAATTTACGATGCACTTTAACGAGGCCCAAAGGCGGGGCCAGGTTCTACAGATTACATTATATTCAACAAGTTGTAATCAACAAAGATTTTACGTACGCCACAGGTACCATTTTTTTAAGAGTGTCCATAGACAAAACAATGACATTCGTTTATTATACTGGTGTTACCGCACACACTTTTCCCACCGACCGTTCAAAACATCTACCCGCCACGGACCGGGATACCGGTCCGCTAATCTATTTGCAATCGTGCCAAAGTTACCATCGCTCTCTTCAGCACAGAACCGTCTACCAAGACCTCAGCAATTCAGGGGACACCATCCTTACCGAAAACAAGATTGAGGATTCGCCCCCTGCGCCACATGAGTGACGTAAGGTTAGGGTCCTTAATCAAAACGAGGTCTCCAATCTTGGGTGTAACCGGTTTTAGCAGTCCACTTGACGCGTTGCTGAGTAATGCGTAAATATTCCAAGTTCCAGCGATTCCAAAACCTCTGAGTTAATAGTCGAACCAATTCAAACCGCGTGAGCCGATTAGATCTCACATCAACATAAGGGTACTCAGGCAAGGCGACAAGTGGCTGTCCAATCAATGTCCTAAAAATGGCACGGCGTAAGGGCTTTTAAATCATTAGGGTCTGAAGAGATCGGGCACAAAGGTCTAGAATTTAACATAACTTCAATCTTACAAAACAAATTCGTTAGCTCCGCAAAGGTGACAGTAGTATTTCCAATAACTCGCCGCAAGTGTGTTTTGGCAGATTTAACAGCAGCTTCAAATATACCGCCCCAATGGGGACAGATTGGCGGAGAAAACAACCAAGTTATACCCCGTTGGGAGAGTTTACATCCAATCTCAATAAGCTTATCTTTTAGGAAGGCGTTTACATCGTTCAAATAGTTGTTCGTTTCCTTAAAATTAGTCCCACAATCTGAACGAATTATTGAAGGTAGTCTGCGTCTTGAAACAAATATATCAAGAGTGGCCACTCTTTTTGACAACTATGGGGTATCACCCAAAGTATGATCAAGGATACTTGCAGTTTTGATAAAACCGGTTGATCAACAAAATGATCGCAGAGGTTCATATGAAAGAACTAACAAAATAGACAGAACATTTATAAGAGACCAAGTTTTAAGCTACAGTCCAGCTATATCGCACTACAGAAGAAAGCATGCTCCAAAATAACTATACCTTCCAAGTGCTAATAATGTAAGAATCATGTATGAAGGTTTCCCTGTCAAATTTCCTAAGCTGCAAGTTACTTAAGAAACCGCACCAACGACGTCTAAAATGAATAAATACACATACATTTATTTGACATAACAATAGGTCTAACAATATATGAACCCATTGGCTCCAAACTAGTTTTCACTGTGTTTTGGAGCCGAACATATTATTCACAAATGGCATTCAATTGGCAGCAAAAGGGGGTGACGAGACCCGTAAGGGAGGGACGCGAACCATCTGTGGGGAATCGTAACGATTTACCCGCCCATAGCAAGGTGGGCGCGACTCAAGGCGAGGACGTTCAGCCAAAGGGGGTGAAAGCCTACGTCGCCACCCAGGTAATTGTCGGCGCTCGGCAGCCGTACAATTCTTGCCGCGGGGGGAAGGAGACGACCACGCGTTATGTCGATCCCTGACAAGAAGCGGGGTGTGATGAACAATATCGCGGCGCTCTTTCTGGTAATGAACCGGAGAAGGGGCGTTCCGGTCTCCACGGGGGTAACCGCCCGTGCGCGATCCAACCTGAGCAGATGTTTGGCACACCTGGTTACTATTTAGGCACAATATGCCTAAGTTCTGCCCTCTACAATAAGCTCACGGCCGTGAGTTAGGGCAGTCACGTTGGAAGTGCTATCCTAAGCAACTAAATTACTACTTAAAACTAAAAATTAAAATAAACCGGCGCGGATTCCTGATTCTCCGGCATGAGGCGATGTGGAGGTCAAAAAAAGACCTACATTTCACAATATTAAGTTCCGGGATCCGGCAATGAGCACATTGGGATGGGCTCGGTGTGACAGCAAATCGGGGGGAGGGGCGCCGGTCAAAACATGTGACACTTCAGATGACTCTTAAAAATTACACCGTCATCTGTGCCTCCGCTCCGCAACTCGACAAATCCGATTGCGTCAGCAGCGATGAAGAGGGCAGCACT
Source organism: Apeira syringaria (assembly GCA_934044485.1). Taxonomy (NCBI): domain Eukaryota; kingdom Metazoa; phylum Arthropoda; class Insecta; order Lepidoptera; family Geometridae; genus Apeira; species Apeira syringaria. The sequence goes on from OW203655.1 coordinate 27,926,008, forward strand.
GTCACTTACATTGAAAACATTTGCAATAAAAATAAAAACGCCTTAGCGCCGGCTGAAATAGAGACAAATTACATTGTGTTTTTCTTTTTGTTTTATATGTAGTGTTGTTGTCAGGAATAAATAATTTTCTTTCTTTCTTTCATTATATTCAACAAATTATAACCAACAGAAATTTTACGCACGCCACCAGCCACCATTTTTGACAAGAAACTCTTAGAGTCGAGACCTGATCCTGGCTGGGTGAAATAAGCAGCAGTCTTCCAGCTGGTCACCACAAGGGGAGCAATCAAATTATATTAATGCACCTACCGTGCCTCGCTGGCTTCTTCTTTGCTAACGGGGAGTAGGATTACAAATCAATACATCTACCTATTCTACGAATGCATTCGAAAAAGTTTAGTGACTTGAAACCTTCCTGCAAATTCAGCAACAATTTTCAACACGCCTTGGGGACGTCTCAGCTCAGCGGATCAAAAGTTTAACACGGATTAACATTCAATCAAAATATAGGTTTTAACATTAACAATTTACGATGCACTTTAACGAGGCCCAAAGGCGGGGCCAGGTTCTACAGATTACATTATATTCAACAAGTTGTAATCAACAAAGATTTTACGTACGCCACAGGTACCATTTTTTTAAGAGTGTCCATAGACAAAACAATGACATTCGTTTATTATACTGGTGTTACCGCACACACTTTTCCCACCGACCGTTCAAAACATCTACCCGCCACGGACCGGGATACCGGTCCGCTAATCTATTTGCAATCGTGCCAAAGTTACCATCGCTCTCTTCAGCACAGAACCGTCTACCAAGACCTCAGCAATTCAGGGGACACCATCCTTACCGAAAACAAGATTGAGGATTCGCCCCCTGCGCCACATGAGTGACGTAAGGTTAGGGTCCTTAATCAAAACGAGGTCTCCAATCTTGGGTGTAACCGGTTTTAGCAGTCCACTTGACGCGTTGCTGAGTAATGCGTAAATATTCCAAGTTCCAGCGATTCCAAAACCTCTGAGTTAATAGTCGAACCAATTCAAACCGCGTGAGCCGATTAGATCTCACATCAACATAAGGGTACTCAGGCAAGGCGACAAGTGGCTGTCCAATCAATGTCCTAAAAATGGCACGGCGTAAGGGCTTTTAAATCATTAGGGTCTGAAGAGATCGGGCACAAAGGTCTAGAATTTAACATAACTTCAATCTTACAAAACAAATTCGTTAGCTCCGCAAAGGTGACAGTAGTATTTCCAATAACTCGCCGCAAGTGTGTTTTGGCAGATTTAACAGCAGCTTCAAATATACCGCCCCAATGGGGACAGATTGGCGGAGAAAACAACCAAGTTATACCCCGTTGGGAGAGTTTACATCCAATCTCAATAAGCTTATCTTTTAGGAAGGCGTTTACATCGTTCAAATAGTTGTTCGTTTCCTTAAAATTAGTCCCACAATCTGAACGAATTATTGAAGGTAGTCTGCGTCTTGAAACAAATATATCAAGAGTGGCCACTCTTTTTGACAACTATGGGGTATCACCCAAAGTATGATCAAGGATACTTGCAGTTTTGATAAAACCGGTTGATCAACAAAATGATCGCAGAGGTTCATATGAAAGAACTAACAAAATAGACAGAACATTTATAAGAGACCAAGTTTTAAGCTACAGTCCAGCTATATCACACTACAGAAGAAAGCATGCTCCAAAATAACTATACCTTCCAAGTGCTAATAATGTAAGAATCATGTATGAAAGTTTCCCTGTCAAATTTCCTAAGCTGCAAGTTACTTAAGAAACCGCACCAACGACGTCTAAAATGAATAAATACACATACATTTATTTGACATAACAATAGGTCTAACAATATATGAACCCATTGGCTCCAAACTAGTTTTCACTGTGTTTTGGAGCCGAACATATTATTCACAAATGGCATTCAATTGGCAGCAAAAGGGGGTGACGAGACCCGTAAGGGAGGGACGCGAACCATCTGTGGGGAATCGTAACGATTTACCCGCCCATAGCAAGGTGGGCGCGACTCAAGGCGAGGACGTTCAGCCAAAGGGGGTGAAAGCCTACGTCGCCACCCAGGTAATTGTCGGCGCTCGGCAGCCGTACAATTCTTGCCGCGGGGGGAAGGAGACGACCACGCGTTATGTCGATCCCTGACAAGAAGCGGGGTGTGATGAACAATATCGCGGCGCTCTTTCTGGTAATGAACCGGAGAAGGGGCGTTCCGGTCTCCACGGGGGTAACCGCCCGTGCGCGATCCAACCTGAGCAGATGTTTGGCACACCTGGTTACTATTTAGGCACAATATGCCTAAGTTCTGCCCTCTACAATAAGCTCACGGCCGTGAGTTAGGGCAGTCACGTTGGAAGTGCTATCCTAAGCAACTAAATTACTACTTAAAACTAAAAATTAAAATAAACCGGCGCGGATTCCTGATTCTCCGGCATGAGGCGATGTGGAGGTCAAAAAAAGACCTACATTTCACAATATTAAGTTCCGGGATCCGGCAATGAGCACATTGGGATGGGCTCGGTGTGACAGCAAATCGGGGGGAGGGGCGCCGGTCAAAACATGTGACACTTCAGATGACTCTTAAAAATTACACCGTCATCTGTGCCTCCGCTCCGCAACTCGACAAATCCGATTGCGTCAGCAGCGATGAAGAGGGCAGCACTGTCACTTACATTGAAAACATTTGCAATAAAAATAAAAACGCCTTAGCGCCGGCTGAAATAGAGACAAATTACATTGTGTTTTTCTTTTTGTTTTATATGTAGTGTTGTTGTCAGGAATAAATAATTTTCTTTCTTTCTTTCATTATATTCAACAAATTATAACCAACAGAAATTTTACGCACGCCACCAGCCACCATTTTTGACAAGAAACTCTTAGAGTCGAGACCTGATCCTGGCTGGGTGAAATAAGCAGCAGTCTTCCAGCTGGTCACCACAAGGGGAGCAATCAAATTATATTAATGCACCTACCGTGCCTCGCTGGCTTCTTCTTTGCTAACGGGGAGTAGGATTACAAATCAATACATCTACCTATTCTACGAATGCATTCGAAAAAGTTTAGTGACTTGAAACCTTCCTGCAAATTCAGCAACAATTTTCAACGCCCCTTGGGGACGTCTCAGCTCAGCGGATCAAAAGTTTAACACGGATTAACATTCAATCAAAATATAGGTTTTAACATTAACAATTTACGATGCACTTTAACGAGGCCCAAAGGCGGGGCCAGGTTCTACAGATTACATTATATTCAACAAGTTGTAATCAACAAAGATTTTACGTACGCCACAGGTACCATTTTTTTAAGAGTGTCCATAGACAAAACAATGACATTCGTTTATTATACTGGTGTTACCGCACACACTTTTCCCACCGACCGTTCAAAACATCTACCCGCCACGGACCGGGATACCGGTCCGCTAATCTATTTGCAATCGTGCCAAAGTTACCATCGCTCTCTTCAGCACAGAACCGTCTACCAAGACCTCAGCAATTCAGGGGACACCATCCTTACCGAAAACAAGATTGAGGATTCGCCCCCTGCGCCACATGAGTGACGTAAGGTTAGGGTCCTTAATCAAAACGAGGTCTCCAATCTTGGGTGTAACCGGTTTTAGCAGTCCACTTGACGCGTTGCTGAGTAATGCGTAAATATTCCAAGTTCCAGCGATTCCAAAACCTCTGAGTTAATAGTCGAACCAATTCAAACCGCGTGAGCCGATTAGATCTCACATCAACATAAGGGTACTCAGGCAAGGCGACAAGTGGCTGTCCAATCAATGTCCTAAAAATGGCACGGCGTAAGGGCTTTTAAATCATTAGGGTCTGAAGAGATCGGGCACAAAGGTCTAGAATTTAACATAACTTCAATCTTACAAAACAAATTCGTTAGCTCCGCAAAGGTGACAGTAGTATTTCCAATAACTCGCCGCAAGTGTGTTTTGGCAGATTTAACAGCAGCTTCAAATATACCGCCCCAATGGGGACAGATTGGCGGAGAAAACAACCAAGTTATACCCCGTTGGGAGAGTTTACATCCAATCTCAATAAGCTTATCTTTTAGGAAGGCGTTTACATCGTTCAAATAGTTGTTCGTTTCCTTAAAATTAGTCCCACAATCTGAACGAATTATTGAAGGTAGTCTGCGTCTTGAAACAAATATATCAAGAGTGGCCACTCTTTTTGACAACTATGGGGTATCACCCAAAGTATGATCAAGGATACTTGCAGTTTTGATAAAACCGGTTGATCAACAAAATGATCGCAGAGGTTCATATGAAAGAACTAACAAAATAGACAGAACATTTATAAGAGACCAAGTTTTAAGCTACAGTCCAGCTATATCACACTACAGAAGAAAGCATGCTCCAAAATAACTATACCTTCCAAGTGCTAATAATGTAAGAATCATGTATGAAAGTTTCCCTGTCAAATTTCCTAAGCTGCAAGTTACTTAAGAAACCGCACCAACGACGTCTAAAATGAATAAATACACATACATTTATTTGACATAACAATAGGTCTAACAATATATGAACCCATTGGCTCCAAACTAGTTTTCACTGTGTTTTGGAGCCGAACATATTATTCACAAATGGCCTTCAATTGGCAGCAAAAGGGGGTGACGAGACCCGTAAGGGAGGGACACGAACCATCTGTGGGGAATCGTAACGATTTACCCGCCCATAGCAAGGTGGGCGCGACTCAAGGCGAGGACGTTCAGCCAAAGGGGGTGAAAGCCTACGTCGCCACCCAGGTAATTGTCGGCGCTCGGCAGCCGTACAATTCTTGCCGCGGGGGGAAGGAGACGACCACGCGTTATGTCGATCCCTGACAAGAAGCGGGGTGTGATGAACAATATCGCGGCGCTCTTTCTGGTAATGAACCGGAGAAGGGGCGTTCCGGTCGCCACGGGGGTAACCGCCCGTGCGCGATCCAACCTGAGCAGATGTTTGGCACACCTGGTTACTATTTAGGCACAATATGCCTAAGTTCTGCCCTCTACAATAAGCTCACGGCCGTGAGTTAGGGCAGTCACGTTGGAAGTGCTATCCTAAGCAACTAAATTACTACTTAAAACTAAAAATTAAAATAAACCGGCGCGGATTCGCGATTCTCCGGCATGAGGCGATGTGGAGGTCAAAAAAAGACCTACATTTCACAATATTAAGTTCCGGGATCCGGCAATGAGCACATTGGGATGGGCTCGGTGTGACAGCAAATCGGGGGGAGGGGCGCCGGTCAAAACATGTGACACTTCAGATGACTCTTAAAAATTACACCGCCATCTGTGCCTCCGCTCCGCAACTCGACAAATCCGATTGCGTCAGCAGCGATGAAGAGGGCAGCACTGTCACTTACATTGAAAACATTTGCAATAAAAATAAAAACGCCTTAGCGCCGGCTGAAATAGAGACAAATTACATTGTGTTTTTCTTTTTGTTTTATATGTAGTGTTGTTGTCAGGAATAAATAATTTTCTTTCTTTCTTTCATTATATTCAACAAATTATAACCAACAGAAATTTTACGCACGCCACCAGCCACCATTTTTGACAAGAAACTCTTAGAGTCGAGACCTGATCCTGGCTGGGTGAAATAAGCAGCAGTCTTCCAGCTGGTCACCACAAGGGGAGCAATCAAATTATATTAATGCACCTACCGTGCCTCGCTGGCTTCTTCTTTGCTAACGGGGAGTAGGATTACAAATCAATACATCTACCTATTCTACGAATGCATTCGAAAAAGTTTAGTGACTTGAAACCTTCCTGCAAATTCAGCAACAATTTTCAACACGCCTTGGGGACGTCTCAGCTCAGCGGATCAAAAGTTTAACACGGATTAACATTCAATCAAAATATAGGTTTTAACATTAACAATTTACGATGCACTTTAACGAGGCCCAAAGGCGGGGCCAGGTTCTACAGATTACATTATATTCAACAAGTTGTAATCAACAAAGATTTTACGTACGCCACAGGTACCATTTTTTTAAGAGTGTCCATAGACAAAACAATGACATTCGTTTATTATACTGGTGTTACCGCACACACTTTTCCCACCGACCGTTCAAAACATCTACCCGCCACGGACCGGGATACCGGTCCGCTAATCTATTTGCAATCGTGCCAAAGTTACCATCGCTCTCTTCAGCACAGAACCGTCTACCAAGACCTCAGCAATTCAGGGGACACCATCCTTACCGAAAACAAGATTGAGGATTCGCCCCCTGCGCCACATGAGTGACGTAAGGTTAGGGTCCTTAATCAAAACGAGGTCTCCAATCTTGGGTGTAACCGGTTTTAGCAGTCCACTTGACGCGTTGCTGAGTAATGCGTAAATATTCCAAGTTCCAGCGATTCCAAAACCTCTGAGTTAATAGTCGAACCAATTCAAACCGCGTGAGCCGATTAGATCTCACATCAACATAAGGGTACTCAGGCAAGGCGACAAGTGGCTGTCCAATCAATGTCCTAAAAATGGCACGGCGTAAGGGCTTTTAAATCATTAGGGTCTGAAGAGATCGGGCACAAAGGTCTAGAATTTAACATAACTTCAATCTTACAAAACAAATTCGTTAGCTCCGCAAAGGTGACAGTAGTATTTCCAATAACTCGCCGCAAGTGTGTTTTGGCAGATTTAACAGCAGCTTCAAATATACCGCCCCAATGGGGACAGATTGGCGGAGAAAACAACCAAGTTATACCCCGTTGGGAGAGTTTACATCCAATCTCAATAAGCTTATCTTTTAGGAAGGCGTTTACATCGTTCAAATAGTTGTTCGTTTCCTTAAAATTAGTCCCACAATCTGAACGAATTATTGAAGGTAGTCTGCGTCTTGAAACAAATATATCAAGAGTGGCCACTCTTTTTGACAACTATGGGGTATCACCCAAAGTATGATCAAGGATACTTGCAGTTTTGATAAAACCGGTTGATCAACAAAATGATCGCAGAGGTTCATATGAAAGAACTAACAAAATAGACAGAACATTTATAAGAGACCAAGTTTTAAGCTACAGTCCAGCTATATCACACTACAGAAGAAAGCATGCTCCAAAATAACTATACCTTCCAAGTGCTAATAATGTAAGAATCATGTATGAAAGTTTCCCTGTCAAATTTCCTAAGCTGCAAGTTACTTAAGAAACCGCACCAACGACGTCTAAAATGAATAAATACACATACATTTATTTGACATAACAATAGGTCTAACAATATATGAACCCATTGGCTCCAAACTAGTTTTCACTGTGTTTTGGAGCCGAACATATTATTCACAAATGGCCTTCAATTGGCAGCAAAAGGGGGTGACGAGACCCGTAAGGGAGGGACACGAACCATCTGTGGGGAATCGTAACGATTTACCCGCCCATAGCAAGGTGGGCGCGACTCAAGGCGAGGACGTTCAGCCAAAGGGGGTGAAAGCCTACGTCGCCACCCAGGTAATTGTCGGCGCTCGGCAGCCGTACAATTCTTGCCGCGGGGGGAAGGAGACGACCACGCGTTATGTCGATCCCTGACAAGAAGCGGGGTGTGATGAACAATATCGCGGCGCTCTTTCTGGTAATGAACCGGAGAAGGGGCGTTCCGGTCGCCACGGGGGTAACCGCCCGTGCGCGATCCAACCTGAGCAGATGTTTGGCACACCTGGTTACTATTTAGGCACAATATGCCTAAGTTCTGCCCTCTACAATAAGCTCACGGCCGTGAGTTAGGGCAGTCACGTTGGAAGTGCTATCCTAAGCAACTAAATTACTACTTAAAACTAAAAATTAAAATAAACCGGCGCGGATTCGCGATTCTCCGGCATGAGGCGATGTGGAGGTCAAAAAAAGACCTACATTTCACAATATTAAGTTCCGGGATCCGGCAATGAGCACATTGGGATGGGCTCGGTGTGACAGCAAATCGGGGGGAGGGGCGCCGGTCAAAACATGTGACACTTCAGATGACTCTTAAAAATTACACCGTCATCTGTGCCTCCGCTCCGCAACTCGACAAATCCGATTGCGTCAGCAGCGATGAAGAGGGCAGCACTGTCACTTACATTGAAAACATTTGCAATAAAAATAAAAACGCCTTAGCGCCGGCTGAAATAGAGACAAATTACATTGTGTTTTTCTTTTTGTTTTATATGTAGTGTTGTTGTCAGGAATAAATAATTTTCTTTCTTTCTTTCATTATATTCAACAAATTATAACCAACAGAAATTTTACGCACGCCACCAGCCACCATTTTTGACAAGAAACTCTTAGAGTCGAGACCTGATCCTGGCTGGGTGAAATAAGCAGCAGTCTTCCAGCTGGTCACCACAAGGGGAGCAATCAAATTATATTAATGCACCTACCGTGCCTCGCTGGCTTCTTCTTTGCTAACGGGGAGTAGGATTACAAATCAATACATCTACCTATTCTACGAATGCATTCGAAAAAGTTTAGTGACTTGAAACCTTCCTGCAAATTCAGCAACAATTTTCAACACGCCTTGGGGACGTCTCAGCTCAGCGGATCAAAAGTTTAACACGGATTAACATTCAATCAAAATATAGGTTTTAACATTAACAATTTACGATGCACTTTAACGAGGCCCAAAGGCGGGGCCAGGTTCTACAGATTACATTATATTCAACAAGTTGTAATCAACAAAGATTTTACGTACGCCACAGGTACCATTTTTTTAAGAGTGTCCATAGACAAAACAATGACATTCGTTTATTATACTGGTGTTACCGCACACACTTTTCCCACCGACCGTTCAAAACATCTACCCGCCACGGACCGGGATACCGGTCCGCTAATCTATTTGCAATCGTGCCAAAGTTACCATCGCTCTCTTCAGCACAGAACCGTCTACCAAGACCTCAGCAATTCAGGGGACACCATCCTTACCGAAAACAAGATTGAGGATTCGCCCCCTGCGCCACATGAGTGACGTAAGGTTAGGGTCCTTAATCAAAACGAGGTCTCCAATCTTGGGTGTAACCGGTTTTAGCAGTCCACTTGACGCGTTGCTGAGTAATGCGTAAATATTCCAAGTTCCAGCGATTCCAAAACCTCTGAGTTAATAGTCGAACCAATTCAAACCGCGTGAGCCGATTAGATCTCACATCAACATAAGGGTACTCAGGCAAGGCGACAAGTGGCTGTCCAATCAATGTCCTAAAAATGGCACGGCGTAAGGGCTTTTAAATCATTAGGGTCTGAAGAGATCGGGCACAAAGGTCTAGAATTTAACATAACTTCAATCTTACAAAACAAATTCGTTAGCTCCGCAAAGGTGACAGTAGTATTTCCAATAACTCGCCGCAAGTGTGTTTTGGCAGATTTAACAGCAGCTTCAAATATACCGCCCCAATGGGGACAGATTGGCGGAGAAAACAACCAAGTTATACCCCGTTGGGAGAGTTTACATCCAATCTCAATAAGCTTATCTTTTAGGAAGGCGTTTACATCGTTCAAATAGTTGTTCGTTTCCTTAAAATTAGTCCCACAATCTGAACGAATTATTGAAGGTAGTCTGCGTCTTGAAACAAATATATCAAGAGTGGCCACTCTTTTTGACAACTATGGGGTATCACCCAAAGTATGATCAAGGATACTTGCAGTTTTGATAAAACCGGTTGATCAACAAAATGATCGCAGAGGTTCATATGAAAGAACTAACAAAATAGACAGAACATTTATAAGAGACCAAGTTTTAAGCTACAGTCCAGCTATATCACACTACAGAAGAAAGCATGCTCCAAAATAACTATACCTTCCAAGTGCTAATAATGTAAGAATCATGTATGAAAGTTTCCCTGTCAAATTTCCTAAGCTGCAAGTTACTTAAGAAACCGCACCAACGACGTCTAAAATGAATAAATACACATACATTTATTTGACATAACAATAGGTCTAACAATATATGAACCCATTGGCTCCAAACTAGTTTTCACTGTGTTTTGGAGCCGAACATATTATTCACAAATGGCATTCAATTGGCAGCAAAAGGGGGTGACGAGACCCGTAAGGGAGGGACGCGAACCATCTGTGGGGAATCGTAACGATTTACCCGCCCATAGCAAGGTGGGCGCGACTCAAGGCGAGGACGTTCAGCCAAAGGGGGTGAAAGCCTACGTCGCCACCCAGGTAATTGTCGGCGCTCGGCAGCCGTACAATTCTTGCCGCGGGGGGAAGGAGACGACCACGCGTTATGTCGATCCCTGACAAGAAGCGGGGTGTGATGAACAATATCGCGGCGCTCTTTCTGGTAATGAACCGGAGAAGGGGCGTTCCGGTCTCCACGGGGGTAACCGCCCGTGCGCGATCCAACCTGAGCAGATGTTTGGCACACCTGGTTACTATTTAGGCACAATATGCCTAAGTTCTGCCCTCTACAATAAGCTCACGGCCGTGAGTTAGGGCAGTCACGTTGGAAGTGCTATCCTAAGCAACTAAATTACTACTTAAAACTAAAAATTAAAATAAACCGGCGCGGATTCCTGATTCTCCGGCATGAGGCGATGTGGAGGTCAAAAAAAGACCTACATTTCACAATATTAAGTTCCGGGATCCGGCAATGAGCACATTGGGATGGGCTCGGTGTGACAGCAAATCGGGGGGAGGGGCGCCGGTCAAAACATGTGACACTTCAGATGACTCTTAAAAATTACACCGTCATCTGTGCCTCCGCTCCGCAACTCGACAAATCCGATTGCGTCAGCAGCGATGAAGAGGGCAGCACTGTCACTTACATTGAAAACATTTGCAATAAAAATAAAAACGCCTTAGCGCCGGCTGAAATAGAGACAAATTACATTGTGTTTTTCTTTTTGTTTTATATGTAGTGTTGTTGTCAGGAATAAATAATTTTCTTTCTTTCTTTCATTATATTCAACAAATTATAACCAACAGAAATTTTACGCACGCCACCAGCCACCATTTTTGACAAGAAACTCTTAGAGTCGAGACCTGATCCTGGCTGGGTGAAATAAGCAGCAGTCTTCCAGCTGGTCACCACAAGGGGAGCAATCAAATTATATTAATGCACCTACCGTGCCTCGCTGGCTTCTTCTTTGCTAACGGGGAGTAGGATTACAAATCAATACATCTACCTATTCTACGAATGCATTCGAAAAAGTTTAGTGACTTGAAACCTTCCTGCAAATTCAGCAACAATTTTCAACACGCCTTGGGGACGTCTCAGCTCAGCGGATCAAAAGTTTAACACGGATTAACATTCAATCAAAATATAGGTTTTAACATTAACAATTTACGATGCACTTTAACGAGGCCCAAAGGCGGGGCCAGGTTCTACAGATTACATTATATTCAACAAGTTGTAATCAACAAAGATTTTACGTACGCCACAGGTACCATTTTTTTAAGAGTGTCCATAGACAAAACAATGACATTCGTTTATTATACTGGTGTTACCGCACACACTTTTCCCACCGACCGTTCAAAACATCTACCCGCCACGGACCGGGATACCGGTCCGCTAATCTATTTGCAATCGTGCCAAAGTTACCATCGCTCTCTTCAGCACAGAACCGTCTACCAAGACCTCAGCAATTCAGGGGACACCATCCTTACCGAAAACAAGATTGAGGATTCGCCCCCTGCGCCACATGAGTGACGTAAGGTTAGGGTCCTTAATCAAAACGAGGTCTCCAATCTTGGGTGTAACCGGTTTTAGCAGTCCACTTGACGCGTTGCTGAGTAATGCGTAAATATTCCAAGTTCCAGCGATTCCAAAACCTCTGAGTTAATAGTCGAACCAATTCAAACCGCGTGAGCCGATTAGATCTCACATCAACATAAGGGTACTCAGGCAAGGCGACAAGTGGCTGTCCAATCAATGTCCTAAAAATGGCACGGCGTAAGGGCTTTTAAATCATTAGGGTCTGAAGAGATCGGGCACAAAGGTCTAGAATTTAACATAACTTCAATCTTACAAAACAAATTCGTTAGCTCCGCAAAGGTGACAGTAGTATTTCCAATAACTCGCCGCAAGTGTGTTTTGGCAGATTTAACAGCAGCTTCAAATATACCGCCCCAATGGGGACAGATTGGCGGAGAAAACAACCAAGTTATACCCCGTTGGGAGAGTTTACATCCAATCTCAATAAGCTTATCTTTTAGGAAGGCGTTTACATCGTTCAAATAGTTGTTCGTTTCCTTAAAATTAGTCCCACAATCTGAACGAATTATTGAAGGTAGTCTGCGTCTTGAAACAAATATATCAAGAGTGGCCACTCTTTTTGACAACTATGGGGTATCACCCAAAGTATGATCAAGGATACTTGCAGTTTTGATAAAACCGGTTGATCAACAAAATGATCGCAGAGGTTCATATGAAAGAACTAACAAAATAGACAGAACATTTATAAGAGACCAAGTTTTAAGCTACAGTCCAGCTATATCACACTACAGAAGAAAGCATGCTCCAAAATAACTATACCTTCCAAGTGCTAATAATGTAAGAATCATGTATGAAAGTTTCCCTGTCAAATTTCCTAAGCTGCAAGTTACTTAAGAAACCGCACCAACGACGTCTAAAATGAATAAATACACATACATTTATTTGACATAACAATAGGTCTAACAATATATGAACCCATTGGCTCCAAACTAGTTTTCACTGTGTTTTGGAGCCGAACATATTATTCACAAATGGCCTTCAATTGGCAGCAAAAGGGGGTGACGAGACCCGTAAGGGAGGGACACGAACCATCTGTGGGGAATCGTAACGATTTACCCGCCCATAGCAAGGTGGGCGCGACTCAAGGCGAGGACGTTCAGCCAAAGGGGGTGAAAGCCTACGTCGCCACCCAGGTAATTGTCGGCGCTCGGCAGCCGTACAATTCTTGCCGCGGGGGGAAGGAGACGACCACGCGTTATGTCGATCCCTGACAAGAAGCGGGGTGTGATGAACAATATCGCGGCGCTCTTTCTGGTAATGAACCGGAGAAGGGGCGTTCCGGTCGCCACGGGGGTAACCGCCCGTGCGCGATCCAACCTGAGCAGATGTTTGGCACACCTGGTTACTATTTAGGCACAATATGCCTAAGTTCTGCCCTCTACAATAAGCTCACGGCCGTGAGTTAGGGCAGTCACGTTGGAAGTGCTATCCTAAGCAACTAAATTACTACTTAAAACTAAAAATTAAAATAAACCGGCGCGGATTCGCGATTCTCCGGCATGAGGCGATGTGGAGGTCAAAAAAAGACCTACATTTCACAATATTAAGTTCCGGGATCCGGCAATGAGCACATTGGGATGGGCTCGGTGTGACAGCAAATCGGGGGGAGGGGCGCCGGTCAAAACATGTGACACTTCAGATGACTCTTAAAAATTACACCGCCATCTGTGCCTCCGCTCCGCAACTCGACAAATCCGATTGCGTCAGCAGCGATGAAGAGGGCAGCACTGTCACTTACATTGAAAACATTTGCAATAAAAATAAAAACGCCTTAGCGCCGGCTGAAATAGAGACAAATTACATTGTGTTTTTCTTTTTGTTTTATATGTAGTGTTGTTGTCAGGAATAAATAATTTTCTTTCTTTCTTTCATTATATTCAACAAATTATAACCAACAGAAATTTTACGCACGCCACCAGCCACCATTTTTGACAAGAAACTCTTAGAGTCGAGACCTGATCCTGGCTGGGTGAAATAAGCAGCAGTCTTCCAGCTGGTCACCACAAGGGGAGCAATCAAATTATATTAATGCACCTACCGTGCCTCGCTGGCTTCTTCTTTGCTAACGGGGAGTAGGATTACAAATCAATACATCTACCTATTCTACGAATGCATTCGAAAAAGTTTAGTGACTTGAAACCTTCCTGCAAATTCAGCAACAATTTTCAACACGCCTTGGGGACATCTCAGCTCAGCGGATCAAAAGTTTAACACGGATTAACATTCAATCAAAATATAGGTTTTAACATTAACAATTTACGATGCACTTTAACGAGGCCCAAAGGCGGGGCCAGGTTCTACAGATTACATTATATTCAACAAGTTGTAATCAACAAAGATTTTACGTACGCCACAGGTACCATTTTTTTAAGAGTGTCCATAGACAAAACAATGACATTCGTTTATTATACTGGTGTTACCGCACACACTTTTCCCACCGACCGTTCAAAACATCTACCCGCCACGGACCGGGATACCGGTCCGCTAATCTATTTGCAATCGTGCCAAAGTTGCCATCGCTCTCTTCAGCACAGAACCGTCTACCAAGACCTAAGCAATTCGGGGGACACCATCCTTACCGAAAACAAGATTGAGGATTCGCCCCCTGCGCCACATGAGTGACGTAAGGTTAGGGTCCTTAATCAAAACGAGGTCTCCAATCTTGGGTGTAACCGGTTTTAGCAGTCCACTTGACGCGTTGCTGAATAATGCGTAAATATTCCAAGTTCCAGCGATTCCAAAACCTCTGAGTTAATAGTCGAACCAATTCAAACCGCGTGAGCCGATTAGATCTCACATCAACATAAGGGTACTCAGGCAAGGCGACAAGTGGCTGTCCAATCAATGTCCTAAAAATGGCCCGGCGTAAGGGCTTTTAAATCATTAGGGTCTGAAGAGATCGGGCACAAAGGTCTAGAATTTAACATAACTTAAATCTTACAAAACAAATTCGTTAGCTCCGCAAAGGTGACAGTAGTATTTCCAATAACTCGCCGCAAGTGTGTTTTGGCAGATTTAACAGCAGCTTCAAATATACCGCCCCAATGGGGACAGATTGGCGGAGAAAACAACCAAGTTATACCCCGTTGGGAGAGTTTACATCCAATCTCAATAAGCTTATCTTTTAGGAAGGCGTTTACGTCGTTCAAATAGTTGTTCGTTTCCTTAAAATTAGTCCCACAATCTGAACGAATTATTGAAGGTAGTCTGCGTCTTGAAACAAATATATCAAGAGTGGCCACTCTTTTTGACAACTATGGGGTATCACCCAAAGTATGATCAAGGATACTTGCAGTTTTGATAAAACCGGTTGATCAACAAAATGATCGCAGAGGTTCATATGAAAGAACTAACAAAATAGACAGAACATTTATAAGAGACCAAGTTTTAAGCTACAGTCCAGCTATATCACACTACAGAAGAAAGCATGCTCCAAAATAACTATACCTTCCAAGTGCTAATAATGTAAGAATCATGTATGAAAGTTTCCCTGTCAAATTTCCTAAGCTGCAAGTTACTTAAGAAACCGCACCAACGACGTCTAAAATGAATAAATACACATACATTTATTTGACATAACAATAGGTCTAACAATATTCAGCAACAATTTTCAACACGCCTTGGGGACATCTCAGCTCAGCGGATCAAAAGTTTAACACGGATTAACATTCAATCAAAATATAAGTTTTAACATTAACAATTTACGATGCACTTAAACGAGGCCCAAAGGCGGCCAGGTTCTACAGATTACATTATATTCAACAAGTTGTAATCAACAAAAAATTTACGTACGCCACAGGTACCTGTTTTTAAAGTGTCTATAGACAAAACAATGACATTCCTTTATTATACAGGTGTTACCGCCTCAGACTTCTGAATCTGGAACACGCGCTTAGCCACAAATACCTCCAAGGTGTGAACGGGCGCCCGCAACCAACAAAGGACAATTTGACTGTCTGTCCAGGCGTAGGTCGTGCTAATGTGTACGGATTTACCGATTTATAAGCGTACTAGACACATGATTCAATAGACGCACTCTCAAAAAGAGCTGGCCCCTGCTCCAATTTCGGAATTGTCAACGAGGTCCGAAGAGGGGCCACCTTGCTCTTAGCCATGACCAGGGAAACCTTCATCTGGCCCGAGGCACTGACGCTGCGTTGGAAAACTACAGCGGCATGGCCGCGCTCCGAAGCGTCACAAACCCCGTGAAGGGTGGCCTTATACTTCCCTTGAGGGAGTATGGCGCGGGGCAATTAAATCTCATTTCACCACGAACGTCGTCGATGGTTAATAATATTGCAGAAGATGACGGGACTAAAAGGTTTTTAAAGGTATTTTTCGTTTGAGACCCCTTTTGCCTAAATATTCCTTCAGATTGGATACTTTATTAGTATTAAACTTTTTAAGTCAGTAATACCCTAATGAAACATTACCTTAAGACAGGCTTTAAAAAAGATTAGTTACAATTATAGCCTTATTAACTGCACCCAGGGTACAAACCCTGTCAAAGATAAATATAAACACAATGGAATTTTGGATTCCAAAATCACAATATGAATTCCCACATTCTTAAACCAACACTCTAACGAATCTTAGTTTTGTCATTTATTTAAAGTAAAACATGAGATAGTAGTAAGGTAGTCCGCGTCTTGAAACAAATATAGCAAGAGTGGCCACTCTTTTTGACAACTTTGGGGTATCACCCAAAGTATGATCAAGGATTCTTGCAGTTTTGATAAAACCGGTTGATCAACAAAATGATCGCAGAGGTTCATATGAAAGAACTAACAAAATAGACAGAACAATTATAAGAGACCAAGTTTTAAGCTACAGTCCAGCTATATCGCACTACAGAAGAAAGCATGCTCCAAAAAAACTATACCTTCCAAGTGCTAATAATGTAAGAATCATGTATGAAAGTTTCCCTGTCAAATTTTCTAAGCTGGAAGTTACTTAAGAAATCGCACCAACGACGTCTAAAATGAATTAAACATATTATTTACAAATGTGGGAAGAATGCGAGTTATGCACAGTCACCAACAGACGAACCAAATGGCCTTCCATTGGCAACAAAAGGGGGTGAAGAGTAAGGGGGGAGAGGGTATACCCGTAAGGGAGGGACGCGTTTCGAAGGCGTCCTCCTACTCTTAATTAGGCCGAACTATACAAAAAGGGACTTAATTTGCAAATAGCTCCTGACAATTTAGATTTCCTACTCGTCAAAATAGCTCAAAATCTCCCTTTGAAACGCACTGATTGAAGTGAACGAACCCAATAGAGGAGAGCTTCCTGTCATTCCTCTGGTGAAAGAACTGGTGCCAAACGTTTCTGAGCTGGGTGCCTACAATTATAGCTGAAGCGCTTGATTAAAGAGAAAAAAAAAATAAGCGGTGACACCAATCAATTTGTCGAGGGAGCTGTAGCGATTCAACAAAAATCTTTTTGTTCTGTTGTGGAGGCTAGATAAAGAAACTGAGTACTCACTTATTTTAATTGACGCTACATAAAAAGTAGACATATCCACCTATGTTAGAGTTTAATTTCAATTTTCATTTAGTTAGGGAAGAAAAAAACCGAAGGAGGATAACTTCAGTGAGGCAAATAGAAATATTAATTGAATTTATGGAGGGTCATCGGGACTTGACTTTGGGTCACGTGCGCGCGAAAGAAGCAAGAGAGGACTCTTGCTTCACGACCGAAGGCGCTTGTGGGGTCAAGCATAGAGTTGCTCGATGCTGAAGGCGCATTTAGGACATTTAAAGGTACGTAATGTTGATAATGTAAACAAAACGTTATATTCGTAATAATTTGCCTGTATTTCAATTTCGCAACAATGGTTTGTTATACATCTAAACATAATGGAGTCATGCTAGGTAGGTACATATTTGATAGAGAATAATGTAAATAAATACTAGAATGGGGGACATACACAATAAATACTACTACTAATATATATAGTATGTAGCTTAATAGGTAGGTATAATTTATAAACATAAAATATTTCTCCTTTTTCAGTTCTGGACTGAAAATGCAGGGAATGCAAATAAATCCTTAGAAATGCAAAATGAATTGAGCACAGGGTATGGAACTAGCCATGCATTGCAATTAAAACCACTTGAAGGCAGAGTTGCTTTACTAATAGGAAGGGATATAGGGCCTTTAACTCGGGTCGGCATAGATCTAGTTTTAAATACAGAAGTATGTTTTTATTATTAAATTTCTTTATCTTCGGTTTTTATTTTCTGATCCTCGCTCAGCACTACTTTCCCAACCATGCGCCATGCATTTTATATAAGGATGTCATAACATAGGCAATTTTGTACCGGGCTCACGAGCAATTGGGAAGGGGTAGGGTTAAACTTGCTGAAAAAAACACGTGATTATGCACTGGATTACCATATTGCTTTTATAGATTTATTTATAGATTTCGCATGGGTACCTATTTTTAATGAATTATGGGTTTTGTGTCTTAGTGCACATTGCACAGTCGATTGAATCGGAAATTTTATGGATTTATAAGTTTGTTCATTTATTATTTTCGCTTGAAATTTTTAATGGTATTAAAAATGCCAAGAAGTGGACGTGCAAACATAGGTCACAGAACTAGCAATGCAGCAAGTCAAGAGATACAGGTCATCGTCTTTAACCTCTGTCTAACGGCTTCATCACGAAAACGGGTCGGGTCTCGTGATCCCCTTTTGTTGCCAATGGAAGGCCATTTGGTTCGTCTGTTGGTGATTGTATATAACTCGCAGGAAATCTAAATTGTCAGGAGCTATTTGCAAATTAAGTCCCTTTTTGTATAGTTCGGAAGAGTAGGAGGACGCCTTCGAAACGCGTCCCTCCCTTACGGGTATACCCTCTCCCCCCCTTACTCTTCACCCCCTTTTGTTGCCAATGGAAGGCCATTTGGTTCGTCTGTTGGTGACTGTGCATAACTCGCATTCTTCCCACATTTGTAAATAATATGTTAAATTCATTTTAGACGTCGTTGGTGCGGTTTCTTAAGTAACTTGCAGCTTAGGAAATTTGACAGGGAAACTTTCATACATGATTATTACATTAATAGCACTTGCAAGGTATAGTTTTTTTGGAGCATTCTTTCTTCTGTAGTGCGATATAGCTGGACTGTAGCTTAAAACTTGGTCTCTTATAAATGTTCTGTCTATTTTGTTAGTTCTTTCATATGAACCTCTGCGATCATTTTGTTGATCAACCGGTTTTATCAAAACTGCAAGAATACTTGATCATACTTTGGGTGATACCCCAAAGTTGTAAAAAAGAGTGGCCACTCTTGATAGATTTGTTTCAAGACGCGGACTACTTTCAATAATTCGTTCAGATTGTAGGACTAAATTATCTGGTCTTAAAGCGATCTAGTCATATCTGCTGCCTATTCAAATAGAGATGTAGTCGTAAAGGACCTAACTCGTACACATGTGTATAATGATAAAATCCTACTTGAATTTTATTTTAGCATTGTTTGTTTTCTGCACTCTGCGATTGCTTATAATAGCTCATTTTTTATACCTGTGGGTTCAGGAACTGTCTTTACAGGGCGACTGGCTGTTGATGGTGGCGGAACATCATGTGGACAGCTACGAATAGTTCCGAAGGTTTTATGAGTATTTAAAGCCATTTTCTGCCTGCTCTATCGTAAATTCATGCCGAGCTTGTTTCAACTCTTTGATAGTGATAGTAATACAAAGCAAATTTCGATGGCCAGTGCATGGAAAGGTCATTGAAACGCTATTTTGTGTCGTTGTTGCAAAGATAGAGATCATCGTAAAACTTGATATAAAAATAAATTTCTAGTTTTTCCGTTACCTATTTATCGCAATTTTATTGTGTGGTCTTCTGACGATCAGAAGCCATACTGCGCTCGCCAACCCGCCTGCCAAGCGTAGCGAGTATTGGCAAATCCCCCCCATATGGGGGGCATATGTCGAGCCGTGGACGTCCTATGGCTGCGATGAATGAATAAATGAATATTTATATACAATTTTATCCAACTTCAAAAGTAATTTGAAGTAAAAACTCGGATATCGACTGTATTTGTGTGATTTTGATGATTATTTTTTATTTAATAACAGTAGGAATACACAGCTACCCTTACATATTTTACCTTCATGGTTTATTGACTTTTAATGGCAATTTCCTTCGAACACAGCGGTCCTTTTGCGTCAACCAGTTTTTATTTTAGATAATTTTTAACCGATGTTGAACAGACACATTTATTTCATAATAGTAGGAATACATAACTACTCATACATATTTTACCTTTATGCATTATTGATTTTAATTGAATTTTCCTTTGAACACAGCGGACCTTCAACATCCCGTGGTGGTCGGGGGAGGGGGAGGGGGAGGGGAGGAGCTGTACTGGGGAGAGGTGGAGGCCTGGGTGGGGTGGACGTGTAAGTTTTATTTTAAATAATTTTTAACCAACTTAAAAGTAAGGGTCCTCGTTTTGAGTGTGTTTTTGCGAACCGATGTTGAACAGATTTTGATGATTCTTTTTTATTTGAAGAACAGTAGGAATACTTAGCTACTCTTATCATATTACTCATATTTTACCTTTATGCATTATTGAGTTTTAAATGCATTTTCCTTTGAACACAGCGGACCTTCTACGGTCGAGAGGTGGGCGGGGGGCCGGGCGGTCGGCCGCTGTTCCACGGCCAGTCGGAGTTAGTTTTAACACTTATTTTATTTTTATTTGTTAGCTTGCTTATCGTGCGGGTTTGTGCCTACTAAATATAGAATTATTCAATTATAATTATGTAATTATTTAAATAAATATTACTTTTATTTTATTTGTATGATAATGTGTTATATTTTCTAAGACTCATTCTGGTGCCGGTTGAAGACCTCCCTAGAGGCGTGCCGCTGGAAAGGCCTCTCCACCACAAAAGAAAGCGCACCTGAGACCCGTAAGTGTCTTCGCTGTTTTACAAGGTTGTCTAAAATTATTCATAGCTATTGGGTTTGACTATAATTTATTATTTGCAGACTGAATGAAGCCTTTCAACAAATACAAAAGCTGATAACTCCGGTATCAAACTGTCCCACAAAGAACGACATTAGTACAAGAGTTTTCTACCTTGTGAAATGATCTAACAGCCAATTAACCTCAAAATGTTGTTGATACACTTTCTTCTGTACCGTAATGAAATGTGCAAGTTTCACCTTAAATTGTATCTCCAACACTTTACAGTCTCTTCTTTCTGGAGGATGTTTCAAACTATTTTTAGCGAGACTATCGGGACGTTGATTGAAGCTTGTAGTAAAAGAATACGAAAAAAAATAATGACAAAAGAAAACGGGAAAATTCTTCTTCACCGCATGCTTTGGAACTTAGAAACAGTAAGCCTCCACATCATTTATGACCAATAGAACCAACGCATTTGATGTGATGAGAAATAGATCCAACTCTCTTACAATCGTCCCAACAAACAAGAAACAATAGGAACTAATTCTCGGCAAACGGAAAATTAAACAATACAAAGAAACAAGAACAAACACAACAAAAAACAACACCCCCCAAGCCGACTGGTCATCGTGGGGGATAATGACCAACACCCTCTAAGGATAGTTAATAAAAAAAGACAAAAAAGTTGCGACATACACATAGCGTCGCTTAACACACGATCATTGAGAGCCCCAAAGAAACTCATCGAACTAGAAATAGCAATAAATAAAATTATATGGGATATTATAGACTAGGGAAAAGAATAGAAGACTACGGAAGGTATATATTACATTACAAAAGGGAAACAAGGGCAATATGGGGTGGGAGTTTTAATAAAACGGGAATATACAGACCGAATAATGGAACTAAAAGGAATATCCGAAAGAATAGGAATTCTTAACATTAAACTTCCAATACAGAATAGCAAAGATAAACATTGGTCAATTATTCAGGCGTACTCACCGACTGAAGCAGATAAAACGAAGATATAGACAAAAAATAATATTTCTATCAAACAATACAAGAAACGGTCAATTCTGCGTACAAGAATATGATAATAATGGGTGATTTTAATAGACAAATTGAGGAATGCCACGAAGGCGAAGAGTACACTGTAGGAAAACACGGTAATGGCAAGAGAAGTAAAAAAGGAAAAAGATTGGTAAACTAATAACAAAGTAAGTATTATGAATAGCTTTGAAAAACAAGACTAAGACTTATTCTTTGTCTTTTTGAGAGTGTAATGAGAGTGGATTTGGAGAATTAAAAAAATTAGAAAAGTATTTGAAGATCTGTCAAGTATACATAGTTAATTGTAAATTTTAACTCTTCCAGGCACGAAAAGTAAAGAGAACCGTAAAGTGATTGCAGAAATAGGTAAAAAAAATAACGAACAAATAAGGAAAGTCAGAAAGCAAAAGAAAACAAACACCTTTCAATATCATATTAAAAAAACAGGCGGAATAAAGAAAGCGTATAAAGAATTAAAAACAATGAAAAATTGGATGCCAAGTAGGAGAAATAAACGAGGAAAATGCACAAGCAAAAGATTGGAAATATTAAATATTGCTACGGAATATTCTAAAGATCTACATAAAAGCAAAAATGATGAATCTCAATAACAGTGATTGACGACACAGAGGATTCTAAACATAGACCACCTGTTCTAGAAGAAGAAACAGAAAAAGCATATTAGAATGCAGAAGTTAAGAAAAGCGCCCAGTCTCGATCAAATCACTAAAATTCTCTCATCATCATCTCAATAAAAATCAGCCTAAGGAGCAAGCCGGATTTAGGAGTAACTTCTCGACTATAGATCATATTCACGTCCGACGACAGATACTCCAAAAAAATAAAGAATACAATAAAGTATACTATCTGTGTTTCGTAGAGTTCAACAAGGTTTCGATTCGATGAAACATCACTATATCGTATATGGGAATGATTCAGCCGGGTCCAGATGAGTGTAACGTGTAATGTAATCCACCGTATAATGTAACGCTCGCGCGGCGCTCGGAGTTGATCCATCGGCTGTCGGTTTTTCGTGCGAACACAAAGGCGCTCGCAGTGCACGTTTGGACGGCGTTCGTGACGGTTGTGTCGTGTGTACGTTCATGATGTGGGGTGACGAACAATCACTTGAACTTATTAATTTAACTTATTAGATATAATAATAATTCGACAGGTTGACGTTGATTTCTGGGATATTCTGCATAACTATTATTATTTTAGAAAATATATATACAATAATTTTATTTTTTATTTCAGCACTAGACTGCCAAAAACGCTGGTAGAAATTCCGTGATAGTTATAGACGATCATAAATTTAAGAAAAGATAGGATAAGTGGTTCTGCCAGAATAAGGGCTCAGCGCATAAAATTTGAGAAAGAACTGGAATTTCTAAAAAAATATGTTGTTGAAAATTCCCAAGTCTCAAACCTAGATGACTCATCTGCTTACTCTATAAATGGTGATTCGCAATCTATACAGTCACCATATCAAGCAAACTCGCCAGTATCACGACCGGGATCTGTATCGCAGTCTCCATCACATACACTAAATATTTCACAATAGCCTAGAGCATCCGAAATATTATCCCGTTACATTGAGGCTAAAAAGGAAGAGGACTCTACAGATTATTTTTTTAAAAGCATGGCTAGTAAAGAATGAGGAACGCCTAATAAAATTAGAGTAGAAATTGAACGCAAGATCTTCCAGATAGTTAATGACGCAGAATTGAAATTGACAGAACAAGAAGAACTTAATTTGTTATATTCATCTCGTGGTGAAAGTGCTATGACACACACGCCATCAACGGTTGGTAATATTCAGACTGAGGCAATCAAGTCGAAGGTGAAGAAACAGAAGAGGTAGCAACATGTCGAGGCGTTATACAGGGATGCATTTTATCACCTCTATTATTCCACTTATACTCCGAGGCCATTATATTAGAAGCGCTCGATAGCAAAGATTGGGGTATCGTTATCAATGGGCAAGTGATGAACAATATCAGATACGCCGACGATACTATTCTTATAGCGTCTACACTTCTGGAGTTGCAAAAGATAGTAGAGAATGTCCACGATACAATACAAAGCGATTTTGATGATTTTTTTCTTAGTGTAGGGGTAGGGCGTGCAAGATAGATAGAGCGGGTAAGATGGATACTCGAAATATACTGAAGACGCGGCGAAATTTCACGATCGCACCTTGACAGCAGCGTGCCTAGGTGCCAACCGCCTCCCCCCGCGCATTGGTCGCCACTCTCCTGCGCGCGACGTTCATCTTAGGAGCGTGTTTACGATTTGTATTCCAAATGTTTGATAGTTTGAAGGTAAATAATGTGAATATATCTATTGTTTTCTTGTAAACTTATGTGACTTGTTATTATTTTTTTTTGTTTACCATTGAGTTCGCTTAATTGGAATGGATTTCGGTCTTTTAGTTTTATTTCATGATATATCCCTTTTTTGTTTCATAGTAAGCCGAGTGGGCGGATGGATTAGGCAATATCCATCTAGCCCGCCGATTATTAAAACCTAATTTAAATGTAGCTTTATCTTTTCAGATGTTTAATAAGTACGTAAAAAAGGCCCTACGGGGTCATGGTCTTCGAAACCCTGGTGAGTGCCAGGGTGGAAGCAAAACATTCGTCTATACGCTAAACTTCTCTCAATTATAGTATTCCGTATGGAACCTTACAAAGACATCTTTAAGCTAATTGTTCAGACAAAAAATTGGGTAGATTTTATCCTGTGTTTACTCCAGACGAAGAAAACCTATTAGTGAAATATCCAGCTTATCTCAATGGAGGCTTTAAACGTTACAAAGGGATTCAACGCAAGTGGAATTAGTCCTCGTAAGAAGAATATTTTTGGAGAAGAAGTATTCGCTGCAGCTGCATTGGCTCCTCCAGATCCAGATGCTAACTTAAGTGATCGTCCTTCAGCGTCATCATCTAAAATAATTTAATTCCAAGAACCAACACGATGAGCTCGCTCGGAATAAAATGTCTGCTCAACTGACCCACTCTCAAAGTCCATCTATTTTGATTCCAGTTCCTAAACCTACGCAGTGTAAACCCTCTAAGCTCCCAGAACCTATCTAATGTACTGCTCGTGATTCTTCTAAATCGGCAAATCAACATTCTCCAATTCCCGATAAGCAATTACAAGCTCCCGACACTATAGGCAAGTGTGATTGCAGAAACACAAGTTACACCAGCCCATATCAGACCCATACCTCGAGGAACACGGCAAAACATTACAAAACGGAAAAAGCAAATTCATAAAGCAGAAATACTCACCAGCACACCAATTTAGAATAAGAATTTTGGACAGATAACAAAAATAAAATCCATACAAGAAGAAAAAAGAAGCACATGCACAGCACGGCATTGGATTAGACAGGTTCTAGTTCGAATTCGAAGGGTACATAAGTCTCGGACAAGTCTTCGACGTCCAAGCAAGAGTAGAACAAGAAGAATCTTAGAATTGACCAGAAAACTTTGCTCAAGAAAAGCTATGATCGACTTAAGCCTGTTCATTTCTGCACAGTAGGCGAAGAACCCTACAAAACGCCTTTAGTTGAGGACTGGATAGATTGCTTAGGATGTCAGCGTAGGACACACGACCTCGGCTCCTCTTATGTCATATAATCACCGATAAAGGTGTTTCCCCTAATCCAGACAAAGTTGAAGCTGTTGTCTTGTATCTTGTCCCGAAAAATCCTAAACACATAAAAGCTTTCTTTGGCCTTGTCGGCTATTATCGCAAATTCATCAAAGATTTCACGAAAAACACCAAACCGCTTGCTTCGTTGCTAAAAAAAAAACTTAGAATTTATCTGGTCTAATGCACACAGGCATTTAAAACCCTTAAAACTTTATTAACAAATGCTCCTATCCTTCAATATCCTGCCTTTTCCAAGTTTCGAATTTCATCCTTACAACTGATGCGTCAAATTACGCCTTAGGAAGAAGAGTCCAAAGAAAAGGTGATTTAAAAACAGTGTAACATGTGCCCTGGGTGGAACATTGTAGCAATATCGTACACAAGCTAGTACCATAAAATATTTTATTGCAAATTTTTTTTGGAGTTGCAACTTCCTGAAAGTGTTGTGAAATTCCCCGTGAATTTTATATTGAGCAAAATTCAGTAACTATAGATGACATGTCAAATAGTTACCTTTATTATGGATGTCAATGAAAGGGATATAAATGCAAAATTATTAAACGGTAATAAACGGTATTAAACTAAATTATACGGTATTTACTTCAAATTATAATGACAAATTAGACGTTATTTTTAAAGGAAACGGTTATACAGTATCATTATGGAAGCATGATAACTGCTTTTATTATTTTAATAGATATGCTATTAACAAATTTAATGTAAATAACTATAGTCATCCATCCACATTCAACATGAGTGCTCACACCTTTCATAAATATATCATTCTTCACATGGACTGTGTGATTCCGTACCTTCTTCGGCCTTCCACATTCATGTTGAATGTGGATAGATATAGAGGTAAAGGAAGGTCTAGCACCTAGACAAACCTGAATTAGGTTTTAAGGTGCTATACTACTAGAACTAATGTACTTAATTATAATGTTATGTATTTATAATAAATAAATGAAAGGTGAGTGAGAGTGGGCACTGAGACAACCAATGATAGAAGAGAATGGAAGAAGAAAACATGTTGTGCCGACCCAACCTAGTGTGGGATAAGGAAAGAAAGAAGAAGAATGGTCTAGCACGATTATTTAAATGCAACAATATAAAATCGTTAGCGAGTCTTATTTAGTCTTAAAATATGACCGTAAATGTAACAAAGATGTACACATTAAATAGGTTACGCGTTTTGCGATATCCGTCAATTTGTGCACCTGTTCCCACTACTGTAAATATCAATTTAGACAAAATACAATACAAATTAAATTTTTTTTTTTTTTCTAAACCTAGCCTAGCTTATATTACAATATGAAACCGAATGATGTGTCTAACTCAATTGCAAAAAAACTGTGCACCTTTTGTTCCTTCTGAATGACAAAAAATAGTTAGCAAGGGTTTCAAACGAACTACTGACAAAACAAATGAAATTATAAATACAAAATTAGGAACAGATAAAAAATTAACTTAAATGAAATCAGTGGTTTTAGGAGAAAAAATTGACATTCTTAAATTATATCTATTAAAATCAATTGTTGTGTTAGAAAAGTTAGAAAATGAAAGTTCTAATAATTGTACAAGAAGAGGCCGATGAAAAAAACAAAAACGGGGTAAGAAATCAACTAAGGATAATGCACACTTGGATGCAGTAATTTAATATAATTATGCAAAACCTGAAGTCCATAGAAAAGCAGTTGAAAAATACACTGAAAATGAACCAGAAGTACACCGCGCGGCTGTTAAAAATTTAATGAAAATAAACCAGAAGTACATCGCGCTGCAGTTAAAAAATACAATGTGTCCAGAAAGGGTATTTGTCGGGTATTTGTTTTCGCGCCATATTCGAAACGGGGCCTCTAAAGGGTGCGGGGAGGGGTTCGTGGCGTCCGCCATTTTGTAGAGTTTTAATCACGATGGAACAGTTGGAACACAGTTTTACGTACGAGCGTATTATCGTAATGGTGATTCAATAGTGACTGCTAAACGTCTGTATCGTGCGGAATATCGTACACGCCACGCGCCAAGTGACGATAGCATCAGGAAATTGATCAGGATGTTCGACAATACAGGTGCGACAGGTAAAATTCAAAACTCTGGTCGTCCTCGTTCAGTTCGCGATGATGAAACAATTAAGTTGAGGCGACGGTTCGTCAAAA
This sequence comes from Apeira syringaria, assembly GCA_934044485.1. NCBI lineage: Eukaryota > Metazoa > Arthropoda > Insecta > Lepidoptera > Geometridae > Apeira > Apeira syringaria. The sequence continues at coordinate 27,953,520 of OW203655.1, forward strand.
TCCGTCTTTATCCATCCGAAAGCGAAGCCAAGCGTTGAACATCAAAAAATCGTCTTTACATTCGATTGTAAGGAAGGACTTTAAAAATCCATTGGTTCAAGAATTGAAGGATACGGATTATGTTAATCGACTGAATTTTGCGAACGAAATGCTGCACGCGATATAACGACTTTAACAACATACTGTTCAGTGACGAAGCAAATTTTCACCTGAATGGTCATGTTAATAAGCAGAATTGTCGGTACTGGGCAGTGGAGAATCCGAGACGAAAGCATGAACGACCCCTGCATAGCTCAAGGGTCGTTGTTTGGGCCGCTATGTCTGCTAAAGGCATAATTGGTCCTTATTTTCATGAAGATCAACGAGGCCGAGCAATTAATGTGAATAGTGACCGTTATTGCGATATGTTGCGAAATTTTTTGGTCCCAGAGTTGCAGGAGTTTGCAGGTTTCAACTCAAGAACGTGGTTCCAGCAAGATGGGGCCACTTGCCATACCTCAAATGACTCAATGGAAGTAGTTAACGAATTATTCCCTAATAAAGTCATTTCGCGAAGGGGTAACATCAACTGGCCTCCCAGAAGCCCCGACCTTAGCCCGCATGACTATTTTGCATGGGGATACCTTAAAAGTAAGGTTTATCAAAACAATCCGACGAATCTAACCCAGTTAAAGCAAAACATCAGGTCAGAAATGGCAGCAAAATCGATAGCTATGTGTCAACGTGTCATCGCCAATCTTCGTGTCCGTTTAGAGGAGTGCCAGCAACGGAAAGCCACGTATTCATTACTAAACATTTGTTAATAAACACTGTTTATAAACTGTTAATAAACAATGTTTCATCATCTCTGTAAACAGTTTATAAACAGTTCATAAACATGGGTGATGAAACATTGTTTATGATACGTGTTGCCGTGCTCCCCACTACGAGTAGAGAGCAAGACGAAACATCTAGTTTATAAACAAAAGTCAACAGGTGTGGACGTGTTTTGCGCGAGTTTATAAGCATGGAGGTAGTGTGGTCCAACAACCAAATTTCGAAGCTCATAGAGCTGTATCACCAACGTACTATTCTTTGGGACGCCTCAAATAAAGAGTATAAAGATAAATTTTAAAAAAATGATGCTTGGACCGACATTGCTGCAGAATTGCATATATCGCAAAAAGAAGTGGAAACAAAGATGCATATTCTAGGCTCACAATTTAGTCGTGAAAAGAAAAAAATTAAAACATCAAAAAGGACTGGAAGCGGTTCCGAGGAAGTGATTAAAAGCAAATGGCAGTGGTTTGAATCGCTGCAATTTTTATTGTGTGGTGCAACAACGTCTGGAACATCAGATACAATGGGAACAGTGAGTAGTTTTATTTTAGCTTTTATCTGTCAAATCCATGCAAAAAGTCTTTAAATGTCTGTCAAGTGTTTCTTAAAAGCTAACGCAGTTTAATAATTCTAAGTATATATGTAGTAACTTCGTCAGGTATCTATATTGTATATAATTATTTTAATCAACTTCCCACTAGGGTCTTGTTAATTTTAAATGAAGCGATACTGAATATTATAATCTTAACTTTATTTGGAAAAGTATATGTAGATAGGTACATACAAATGAGAACTATTTTATTATGCACGAGCATTTTGCCATGGTACACTACCTTCTGGACTTATAAAATATTCAGCAAATTTGTCTCTTACGACCGTAGCAGCGAGTGGTGGGTGTCTTGCAACAGTTTGTAAATCTAACATATTGCTGTGAGTACCAATATCTCTTCGCCAAGTACCTTCTATGATGTTATATTCTGAGTCTTCATAATCGAATGTTCCTGGTGGAGTATACAAAGCACGAGACAGTTTATTGCGTCTTAAAAAGTTATGCAAATATACACATGACATATTTACTATTTCACAAGTAGCAGGGCTTAAGAGGTATGGCTTTTCTGAAAACGCGAAAGACAGTACTTAATATGCCAAACACATTTTCTACTATCCTTCTTGATCTGGAAAGTCGGTAGTTGTAAATGCGCTTTATAGTTCCTCGATTGTGAATACCAGGATATGGCTTCATAATATTTTCAGATAAGGCAAATGCGCTGTCCCCTATTATTACATAAGGTAGATTCGGACCATTTGGTGTAATTGGTTGTGGTTGTGGAATATTTCAATTATTTTGAGTCAATGCGTCGTAAAATGGAGTTTCCAAAAATACTCCACTGTCGGAAGATCTGCCTTTAGCATCACAGTTCGCATATATAAAGTTGTAATCTGCATCGACTATTGCCAGTAGTACAATACTGAATTGTTCTTTATAGTTGAAAAAGTCACTGCCAGAGTTACACGGTGCTTCAATAACAATATGTTTTCCATCAATAGATCCAATGCAATGAGGAAAATTCCATAATAATTCGAACTGGCGGGCTTTATTTTTCCATTCTTGTTCAGTATTTGGGACCTGTAATAAATAAAACAATAATATTAATTACAGGATGGGAGTGGCTCAATGGAACCGTCGAATTCATCGCTGTCTGTGCCGCCGTCACCTACAACATCACAACTGCCAGCGCCAACACCACCTCCAACCTCGCCACCGCCGCCACCGCTTTCACAGTCAAACAAGAGGAAGTGTGACGATAGTCTAAAAGAAGTTTATGAAATTATGAGAAGTGCCAAAAAGAAGATGGAGGAATCAAAAGACGAATTTGAAGTTTATGGCCAGTATGTGGCATCTGAACTAAAAAATGTAAAAAATCAAAGAACAGTATTACAGGCCAAATATTATATAAATAATATACTGCTTCAAGCGAGAATGGGCAATTTCAATAATAATTGTTTCAGTGGATATCAAGGCTATGGATGGCAAGAGTTTGGCGGCGGATACCGCACCACATCATCGACATCTACATATGCTGATGCATCTACCCCAACGCATACACCAGAACCCCAAACAGGAGTCCATACTGCAACTGGTGACGAGTTGCACTTTAGCAACATTGAAGAAATAGTTAACCAATTAGAAGATGACACACAATAAATAAATTTGATTTAGATATTTGATAATTATACTGATTTGTGATTACACTTTTTTTACTCACCTTTACATAATCCTTTAAAACATTAGTCAATTCCTTACAAACTTCTGTTATGACCTTGCTGATCAATTGTTTTGATATTTTAAAGGTATATGACAGTGAGCCATATGAGTCACCTGTTGCAAGAAACCTTAAAGTAACAAGTAGTCTTCTTTGAGGCTCAATAGGATGCCGAAATTTCGTTTCTTTTTTTTTTATTGATGGTCCAATCAATCTTAATAACATTTCAAAATTAGTTGGTGACAATCTGGTCAAGTTCTGAAATGACCCATCAAATCCGCGGAGGTCATTAAATATATAACTTCTATTCAACAAATAGTTTCGAATCCACCACCTTTTCTTTTTTTTTTTCGATTAATGCTCTTGTGAATTATTATGTAAGCAGCAGAGAGCATCACTACCTCCTCGGGCGACATCCTGTGAACAACTGACAAGTGTGGACGGCCAAGTTTCAGAAACATGTGTTTATTGTAAACTTGTTTAACGCTAGTCATAAACAGTTTATCAACAAATGTTTACTAATGAATACGTGGCTTAACGGTCATCATTTGAATAACATCATCTTTTCCAAATAATTCTCCAATTCATATGCTAATAATAAACAATAAACTTTTTTATTGCATACAAATAATTTTTGTTTCGTTGAACTTACAAATACCCGATACCCTTTCTGGACACGTTGTATATTAAAAACTAACCAGAAGTACATAGCGCAATGGTTAATAAATGCAATGAAAAAAAACCAGTGATGCATCGTGCTGCAGTTGCCAAATATAATGAAAAACATCCTGAAGTCAATCAGCATCGGTTATGCGATATAATGAGCAATGACGGAACGTAGATGTGCCTATGCGTGGAGCAAAACAATGAGGTGAAAAACGAGGTGTGGAATGGGATACTGTTCAACCATTTTTATTAACGAATACGAATTTGGATTCAGCCAATGATTACATTTGTCCACATTGCCATACTGGACTTTTTGATGAAGAGAAATCTCGAGTTCCATGGTGTTGTGGATCCGGCGCTAATCATTTGTAAGCATTTGCACCTCTAACAGAAGACTTTTATACACGTCCCGCTTTTAAAAAAGACAGAGAGCGTATAATAAGTTATTCGCTTTTACGGCGTTACAGCCCGTTCACGCTAGTCGTAAGTCGCATATGACTAAAAGTCGAATGCTCTGGTCACCATACACTTTATATGGAGCTGTTCACATTGGATGATATGCGATTTTTAGTCTAATACGACTCAAAAAACCATCCGAAGGGCCAGCGCCCGTTGTAAGACTAAAAATCGCGTCGAATCGTGCTCGCATAGGTGCCTGCTTGTTGCTGTTCACACTAGTCGTGCATCTAATCGACTCGAACGCGTTGTTACCTCTCTCCCCGCCCCGCTTCCTAGATCGCTACACATTGCTTGCTCACTCATTCGTCTTTTTTTCGTCGTGTTGGTTGCGCGCGCGCTGTTTTTGTTTGTTGTGTGAAAATGGAGAAAGAAATAAAACCCGAAGAACTAATTCCATTAGTTCACGAAAGAGCAGTCCTTTGGGATAAAACTTCAAATGACTACAAAAATAATAATCTGAAACTATTGGCCTGGCGCGAAATTTGTATCATACTAATACCTAATTTTGAAAACATGGAAGAAAAAGAAAGACAACATTTCGGTAAGTGCCAGTAAAGTTTATTAACTATCATACTACATAGTTATGTATATACAGCTGTTGTATTATTAATTTTTAACTCATTTATATTATGCGTATCGCGCATTAGTTTGCCAAGGCAGCGAACCAATCGGGGAAGTAAAATAGTCTGCAAAGTCCGATCGTATAACATTTGCAATCGGACCACCACGAGGATTATGTACTCTCTGTTGTTGATCTTGTTCTTGTATCGATTGTTCTAGTGTAAGTTGAATATCTTCAAAGTTTAGACCATCCCTTTCTCTTAAATAATTATGCAATACTGCACAGGCTTTCACAATATGGATAGCGGTGTCTGGGTGGACATCCAATGGTCGATGCAGTATTCTCCATTTATTAGCTAAAATTCCAAAAGCACACTCAACAAATCTTCTTGCACGGCATAATCGATAATTAAATATTATTTTCGTATCATCCAAATGATTGCCTCTGATGCGGTCTAGTCGTTTTTCAGTGACTTTTGAAGGATGCCCAACTAACTTTTCAATGGCGAAATACACAAAACGGGCATCGATTTGGTTTGCGAATGCGGTCTAGTCGTTTTTCAGTGACTTTTGACGGATGCCCAGCTAACTTTTCAATGGTGAAATTATTGGAATTTCAGGTAGATGTAGTGGATCTTAACTGTAATGTCCCATATTTTACATTTACACGAACATTTTAAAAAATGACACATGCCGTTATGTTATATTTTATGAGGAACACTTTGGAAGATAAATTGTTTTTAAAGAAACCAAAAGGCGCAAAGGTTACATGGAATTATGTAAAGCTCTTGGTCGTACTTCAGCAAACGAAAGCTTTCATTTAGCTCACAAAGGAAATTGGCACCGCAGTCCCTCGGTGAATCTGTTGCAGATGCCCTTCACTTCTGTAATGAGGTACTCAACCTTGAACAGTTTATGAAGGGTGAGTCAACTGTGAACTTTATAGGACAAATTAGTTAACTATTCGCCATTATGAACTCACGCCATTTGAATGCGTTTGGCTATAAAAAACAGTTAAATGCCGTATTTTGAAAGCGTAAAACTTTTTTAGAAAGAAATATGTTTGATTATATAAAGAGGTTACAAATGGATACATTAAATATATTGAAAGTTAGACTTTTTATCCTCATATAAGCTCCGCCAAGATCAACTAGAATTTTTTTAGCGCAATCCGGACTAACGGACGTTTAACAATAACCCCACCGCAAGTCAGTTCCAAGCAACTTATAAACGTGGTAAGGCCAAGCGTGGTAACACAAACTTGACCTTCCAGGAGTTAAAATTCTGCAAAGCAGTCATGCAGCACGAGTACAACATCCCACAGCCCATCTACTTCTTCCTAAAGGGAATTGGTGAAGTTAAGGATCCTACAGTTGAAACTGTACACTTAGCAAATCACTCTCTCCCAGCAACAGTAGTTCAAGGTAGTGGAGGTTACCACTAAGCTACAATTGACGCGAACACGCACAATCTTTACGAAGAGATTCCTTCACTAGGAATCTGTGGAGACGTCGTGATGGCAGAAGCGTCTGAAGCGGCATAACCTGTGCCAAACTTCAGTCTTACCCCAACACATCAGAGCTACCCGCGCATTGTGCGGTTACATTGGACCAATCGGAGCTCGTAAAGAAGAAGTTCGTATCCTACTAAATTCAGCGGGAATACGAGGCAACGGATTCGACGAAACGATTGGAGGAACACGCCTCAACATTCATCTGTTACAGAAGGTCAGCGACTATTTCGCAAGAAGTCCAACATTCCGAAACGAAAAAGTCAAACTGGACGCTTTAACAGGAGGAGATGGTGTTGTACTCATTAGGTCATTACCTACAAATAATAACACAGATGCGGCAGCGCGATGGAAGAACCTGATTATCAGGCCAAACTCCTCAAACGCAAGCCCCATCACAGGATGACAAGGATAACTGGTACGGGACTATGGGCCCATATCTTAATATTGTTTCCGCATATGCATTTAGGGTCAATGAACTTAGACTTGGCCACAACAATATGCCTATCTCCAAGTCCGACGGTCAACACAAGAGCTTTCCCGTCAGTAAATATGAACTCTCAGGTGCTCACCTCGTACTGCTGGAAGGAACATCTTTTCCACCGGAGAGAAGGTTTTCTATTGTACAGAGCATTGGCCCCATGACTGCGTGGTTGTGCATCGTGAGAAGTGAGGGCATGTACCGAAAGAAGTACGCCGCTACAGTAAAGAAGGTCATATCCAATGTCCCTTGCATCCATGAGCTCACCGATATCACCATAGAACACAAAACAGGCTTCTGCAATTTCAACACCTACCACTTTGGTTGCAAAAATACGAATTACGACCGCACGGCAAGCAACTCGAATGTTCTTTCCTATCGCGCTGTTTGCCGCTGTGTGGGAATCGGAGAGCGGTTCCAAGGAGTTCGTCAACTTCTTTAGCTCAACTAGAGCATGGGGATGGTCTCGATTATTATCTCGAATATTTGTTAAAAAACACATCAGAAGAAGAGGACTATGACAAATCTTATTTATACATTGATCCAAATATTATCGTCAATGAACAATTTGAACTGAATGTGAACAAAAGGAACACAGAAACCAATGATTGGATACTGGTAAGATTCGCAACCAACAAATCTGTGAAGTATTTCGTGGAGACCATTATTTCTATTAATGAGAACATTCCTTACGTTTGATATTGATAAAAATAAAGAACCGCAAGTTTGTTTATTGTCATTATTCAGACGAAGAGGATCTATGACAGGTGAAGCATTACAAGGACATTGTTAAGTTCCAGTGTTGAGTCGACCAAATCGGGAAGGAAACGGAATGCTTAAAACTCCAATTGGCTGTGGTAAATGCTTGGGTCGGACTACGGTTTATCATTAGCTTGGATCGTGGTATCGATAAATCTTTAATCATTTTAAGCATTAAAACTACGTTTATATAGCGTACACAGTAAGCAAATTGCTATATTTACTACGATTTATTTACATACAAATATATCTACCTATTTCTCTACTAGTAAACAATTTAGCAATAAAACTAATTTTTGTTTACTTCGATTACCTCGATTCAAGTCGATTAAAATAATCGTCTGATGACGGTGTCAATTTGAATCCACATCAAATATATTATTGAGAAGTTGGGATCATCTGATTGAGCAAAGCACGGGTGCGATGCGGCATCCCCAAATGCCGTGTCGTCTGTTGAGTATGATCGTGAGTCGCAGGTAGCTCCTGCATATTATATGTACAACGTACTGCACTCACCTCTAATAAACAACTGTGTGTAAACACTAAGTAGCGTAGCAGGCGATTTAAATACTAGTTACGTCCATGAAAAGGAATGAAATCATATCTGATATATTGTATTGTGATAATAATATCAAGGCGTGGTACAACTGGGTTTTGACAAAATGTTTTCTCTTAACAAAACTGATTATTTCTTATCTTATTGAATGAAATAAAATGAATTAATAAAATGAATTTGCCGTGGAGTTCCAGCTGAGTAAAATAGAATCTCCCTCGCTCTTACTGAGATGTAAAAGGCGACTGTAGTACATTACATAAGAAATGTTACTTCGTCGGTTACATTTCTCCTGTGTGGATCGCTACTTCTTGTAATACGAATTAAAACACTTATGAGGGATTGAACACTCGTATTTATTACAAAAATTATAGTAATCAAAATATTGATCTACTAAATACTGATTATAATAATCAGTCTCAATCTCATGATCACAACAACACAACAACGAGCCCATACGTTGCAGGATCTCATGAAGCAGAAGAAGCCCTTTTTAGTAAGGCAGAAAGTCGTAATACGAACCCCCATTCAACATGGAGACCAAGCCCGTTGTTAAAGCGAATGAGACAACAGCCAAAGTCAAGACAAACATTGTACGTCCCAAAAACAAGACGACACGTATATACTTCAGCCTAAGAAACAAATCCACCGATGACACACCACTTACAAACGACCCACTATGGAAAGATTCGTTTCTCATTGATGGCGAAGATGGCTTAAACAGTTGCTGACGTAGTTGCCGAATTCAACGCTGACGCCGCAGGTTACGTTAACCTAGTTGAACATAAAAACATAAAACTTCACGTCAAATAGGAACCCAGAGGGAAGTAAGTTTGCCTTTCACAAAAGATTATTTTAATATACCGGACTCTTACTGCAATGCCTACTCAACGTCAACAATAATTGTTACGTACATTATAGCAGTAGCGTCGTGGAATATGTAATCTAGAGACAGAAAACAAGTCTTCAAACCAAAGTCTCCATGCGGCACTATCGGTCAGGGACACAGCTCTTCATCCCAATCAAGACCCTTGCGCCATGTATTTTGAATCATTAAGCGACTTCTTACTACGATGGGCGCAAGAAGTCCAAACGGGTCATATATTCTCATAATGTGAGTTAAGACCTCAATTTCAGTATTAAAGCTGATGCAGTTTTGGGCGGGTCGCCAAATGAGACTTAACGTAAGAACAGACGTCAGTAAGCTACCTAAGTCTACGTCCGTATTTATTTTATTTACAGGCGATAGTAACAAGCTGTCCTTAGGCGGATAATGCCTCCGGTTCATTAGAAATCCAACCGCACATGTCGAATCCACCACTTTTATGAACTGTATATATATATCAGCAGCTAAACGAGCTCCATGGTCGATTGTGTCTACGGAACCAATGTTTCTACGGAACTAATAACATCGTCCGTATAATGATCATAAAAGAAACAAGCAGGTACCCACCCATAAGGGAGCGAAGGAGATAGACTCCGACATTATCTATCTAAAGGGCCTGTTGTATCACCACAGGCAACCACATCATTAGTATTATCTTTATTGTACACAATATGATTAGGAAAGGGTGAAAAAGCACAATTTCCAATATAATAGCGAAGTCTGCATAAACTTTCTTCAAAATACGTTATACAGGCAAAGATTACCCACTCACCAACGACAGGGTAAATAAACTGTGGTTGAAGATCACTGTTGCTACTAACTTTATATACAAAGAATTTGATCAAGACGATAAGGACAATTGGTGGACGATGGGTCCATACCTTGACATGTTCTCTGCGTATGCCCTCCGAGTCAACGAGCATAGGCTCGTCATAACAACATGCCCATATCGAAGCCTTCCTTTCAGCAAGTATGGGCTTTCCGGCGCTTATTACGTTCTACTAGAAGGGACATCTTTCCCGCCGGAGAGGAGATTATCCATAGTCCAGAGTATTGGCCCCACGACCGCATGGTTATATATGGTGAGGAGCGAAGGAATTTATAGCAAAAAGTACGCCACTGCGGTCAAGAGAGCCATGTCTTATATCCCTTTCAATGACGAACTTATTGAATAACGAAAAACACCAAACAGGCCTCCGAAATCTCAACATTGACTACCCTAATGGCAGAAATACTCTTGGTAACAATTGAAGACAAGCCATTAGGATGTTATTCTCCATTATTAGATTGCGACTACGCAGATATGCTAGAAATGACTAAGTTGTTTGTGAATGGTTACGCTCGAGAACTAAAAAGTAATTAATTTCAGCCAACCATGTTGAGGTATTTGCCTCATTTTGGGGTTCAAAACCCTAAAACGCCTAAAAAATTAAGGTTACTTTACGATGCAGCCTCGAAAGTCGATGGAGTTAGTTTAAACGACTTTTTATTAACTGGACCCATGAAGTACATGATGATAAAACATAGCTACCTCCCTCGGTATTCCCGAGTAGCTACAATATAAGTATAACCAAAAAGAACAATAAAAACAATTGCTTTGTTAGATGACGGTGGGATTAAATGAGGAAAAAGGCGAACGATGGACGATTTACATGAAGAATTTACAACTTCATTGAGCGACTGTTGACTGTACTGACTGCAAGGGTTACTTCCCTGATGAAATGAAAGTGGCTAAAGTGGTACCGATCCTTAAAAAAAGTGATACCTCTACATATAATAATTATCGGCTGGTATCTGTACTTCCCAGTTGTAATATATGGAGGTACCTACTTTAATAAGTGCACATATTAATAATTGAGGGTAGGTCTCGGCGAATGAGCTGTGTGCATTAAAAGGAGCAGTACGAAATAAGCAATGGTGGTTTTAATTCAATAATTCCGAATTCCCTGGATATTATTCACCAGTATTATTATTATTAGTAAAATTTGAAAATTATTTAACAGAGCAACTAATGTTGTTCTTGATAGAAAACAACTTACTTAATGTAACGCAATTCGAATTTCAAAAATCAAAATCGTGCAAACACGCTATAGCGAGTCATATGACAGATATTTTGGCTGGCTTAGAGGGGTTTCAGAAAACGTATGGTGTGTTTAATTAAGGATAAGACAGAAAAAAGCGTCTGTATGAAACTTAAAAATTCATTACAAGATTTGAAATGCTGGTTTACAGCAAAGAATATGCTTCTAAATGAGATACCGTCTAAAGTGATAAATAATGCATGTAGCTCCCTAATTCTTCTATAACATTTATCTGTAATCTAGGCATATTTACTGGAGTATGCCCTAAATCGCTTAAAATGCTATCGTGCATCCAAAAATGGAGTCAAGAGAATTTTCAATAATTACCGGCCAATATCTGCCAACTGTTTCACAATCATGTTTGACTGCACTCCAGATATAACCTACAAGGGGCAATTGAGCCAGATAATTCAATATCTATTGAATTATCTTAAAAATAACAGAAACTGTCTGTGAACTAATGGAAAGTTTTATTGATTTTACTGAAGTTGACGTAAGGACTGGAGAATAGATCACACAGCGCATTTTAGAAAAACTACAATCTTTGCTGCTTTGGATGTGCAAAAATGTCGTGGGCAACGGACAACGGATTCAATAAGTCCGGCGACTATTACTAGAGCGATAAGTGCGACTAAGATCGCAGGCAAGGACTGGATGTGGGCCCCTTCCAACCGGTTCTTGTGGAACTCAATGTGGGAGGCCTATGTCCAGAAGTGGACGTCCTATGGCTGAGATGATGTACAAAAACTTAAAAGGAAGTAGTCACACCATATGGTCGGCTAAACATCAAGCCGTTAATGGTCGATTAAATAATTTACCGCAAGTTGTCAAAGCTTTGGAAGAAATTGAAGAATCCTCTCTAACCGCAGAATCTAGGTATGAAGCTCGTCATTTATTTATGGTTTATGGTGATGTATTTTAAATTTATTCTCAACTTGACAATTTGGGATAATATTCTTCTAGGGATTAATAGAGTGAACCAATACAAAAAGAGGATAATATCATTTCGCGTTCTGGCGATAAAGCAACTTCCATGAAATGAGAGAAAACGAAATGCGAGAAAACCCGGCAGAATATTAGATCAAAGTAGCTACATCTTTATCAGAAAAGTAGTAAATTAATCATTTATTCTATTTTATTTCTTTCCTGACTTAATAACTAACATACGAGATGAGAATTGAGCCGGTTCTTGACAACAAACGAATTTCCAAAAAGAAAAAGCAACACGACGTAATCTGATCCGACCAGGCTATTTTTCAATGATATAAATGTAATGTTTGCTAAATTTTTAACAGAATTTGAGACAAGAATAGAGAGTGCAACCTTCCTCAGTGGCCACGACTTTTTAAATATATCGAGAGAAGATCTGCAAAAAAATTGAGCCGATCTAGCATTAAAATATTCAAGCCTTGAATGCAGTTGGTTTCTGCCAGGAACTTACGCCATGAAATTAATAAATATCAAGCGCCTTAGACCGTTTTAAGATCGGCGCAGAAGGCAAAGTGTTACCAACTGCGCCAACCGGCCAGTTTATTAACTTGTCTACGTTCCGTTCGCCAATTAGTCAATAAAAGAGAGTATTTTTAAAGACAGGTTACATATATGGTTCTTCAAAATTTGATTATCTTGGTGTTAGCAGCAATTTTCACGTATTTATATCTGTTATATCTAATATTTGCAACTACTAAGCTATATTATAAGGTTCATGCAATTTGGTCACTCACTTTGAATTACATCACAATCTTTGTTATTTCCGAAAATAGCTTCTTCTGACTAAAATATCAGTCCCTGGCCATGTAAAATCTCCCAAATTTAGCAAGCATTTTATTGTTATTCTAATTCTCTGAATAATACAATGATTTAACTCGATCCGAAAATGTTTACTATTAGATTATTAACCTAGTCATTGTGATTTAACTTTTAATAACAATATTTTATATCATATTATTTGAAGTTAAATAGTGTAAGCGTTAAAAAATATCAGTCCCTAACTAATTGCGAAATTCAAAAACTATCAGATTTCATTCCTATTTGTTGACATTTATGATATATCTGCGTTATCGTCTGTAGAAGATAAAGAAGAGTTTAATTATACCAATCATAAGGGTATCTTCAATGCAACTAGATAGGCAATAAATTCAAAAATGTACTCTGTATCGCCACGAATCTACACATAAATTAAATATTGCCATTTTCAGCGGCAAAATCCATCAGTGGGTATCGTTTTAAAACCTGTTTGATGAAGCAATTCATAGAAATCCATCAATACCGAGCTCTCAAAAAATGCAGCATCTAAAAACAAAGGTCAGCAGAGAAGCTGAGAGGTTGATTCAGTATTTACCAATCAGTTCAGAAAAGTATACTGTGTTGAGATATTCTCAACAACCGATTTTATAATAAAAAAAAACTTATCTTCTCATCCCATGAAAATATGTACCTAAACTTAACTAACATACATCACCAATCCTACATATAATTCAAAAATTACCCTATGCGACAATTAAGAGCCTTCATGTCATAAAAAATCTTGGTGCTTATGTCCGCACATGGGATTTACTTATTGTACATATGTTAGTCCAGAAATTAGACAGTGTTTCATATTCCGAGTATATAGAATGGTGGAATAGTTCAAGAGAATTACCTACACTGGAAGGTTTTCCTAAATAATTGGAGAACAAATTTACAAGCCAGGAAGCATCTTGACAAATATAACAACTTCAGAATAAGTCAACCTCAACAATTGAACCAAATTAAACCATCCAGCAATAATATAATTTTTCATTAACTATCAACCAACAATAATAAATTTTTATCAAATATCTCATAATGATCAATATTATTCAAAACCACATTTGCAACATAAAAAAATCAATGCATGTGCCAGGTGCTCCCTAGCAATGTTTAAACCTACCAAGTGAAAATAAACTATAAACAATATATCAATTTCATTATTGCATCAACTGCATTTTCGATCACAACTACAACTATAAGTAAAAGGTAATAAACGACGAGGTGTTAAGACAAAAGTCATTAAGAGCCTTACAAAAACAATTTCAACAGATGGAAGAAGTATTTAGCTAATACTTTCATAAATAAATAGCAGAAATGAGCATTGAATGGCAGAATTGTCCTACTTGGACAAGAGCAGCAGGGATTTGGGAAAGATCAATAGGATCTATGAAACAACATTTAAAAAGGGTAAGAAGTGCAAGTGGCACTAAAGAAAGGAAAAGGGAGACGACCTCACTGTGTAGGTCACACCCAAAAAAGTCAAACCATCCACAATACATCTGCTGAAAGTGAACATTGATTGTAGATAAACACAGAAAAAAAATTTTAGTCACTTGGGCGCACCAATTTTCTTCATGCACAGCACGCAGGTATACTGCGATCTCTTTTGGGGCAGTCTGATGTTTTGTGAGGTTGTGCACATTTCACACATCTGTAGGAACACAGTAATGTTTTGAATGTCCATATTGTTGGCATCTTCAGCAATGTACTATGTATATTTTCTTTTTTGGATCTTCTATTCTAACAGATTGGTATATATTTCAAACTCTTCACATTTTTGTTGTTTGGGCTTTGTATTTTGGTTACAAAGAAAGTAATGTTGGTATTTTATCTGGTCCATATCTCCCGTTGTCATCTATTGGCAATTCAGAGAATCTGTTTTGAGTATGAACATAGTTGTAAGGGCCATCTGTTTTTTGTATCGGATTTCGCTCATCTCACTTTTTTCTATTCTGGCTTGCCGAAATGCTGCCTGCGTTGGAGAGCTAGGTAGTTTATCCATGGAGGCAAATCTTGTTTTTGTTAAGAACAAGCTAGGATGAAATGCTTGCTGTATGTATAATTTTGCTCTGCTGATGCTATTACTGCTGCCAGTAGCATTCACTAGCACTGGGGCTTGATCACCCACCAGCGTGCAGTCTTCGGTAACTTATTTCTCACTCACAGGCTTGGGTACCTGTGAGCACAGGGGGTTAACAGGATCACATGATATATCACATTCCTTATGATCAGACATTTCATAGTTTTGGAGATAAACATGTCGCTTCCCCAAGCTGTTATATCCACTTTTTTTGAGGGGATTTAATCCTTCATGGTCTGTGGTGACCAGTGTACGGGTTATTTGACCGCCGCCCGTGACTCGGCGTTGCTGCTCGTTTAGCACCACCCAGGGGGCACGTGTAGGGTTAATCTATGAAAAGATGGTAAATCCTACGGACGCAAGCAGCCACCACCCCCCAAAGAAAACACCTCAAGAATACAGCACTTTATTACCTAAATTCAAGACTGTTGTGTCCTATATCAGACAATATAAATGAAATAGATTTTCTCACACTAGCCCATGTTGTAAATCTTAGAGCCGAAACAATATTTATCGAGGTAGCAGAAATCGAGCACTTCTGAATTAAGTGATTTTGTGAGTATATAGTAGTGGCTCCTAGGAAAAACTCAGTGAAAAGTTGAAATTGTGTTCCAGAGAAGAATAAATCAATATTTATAACTATGGGTATTCAATTTCATGAGTTTGAGAAAGCCCATGGTTGTTGGCAAAACTACAAACAAAAAGATTAAGGTACTGCCTTGAGGCTAGTGAAATAGAAGTAGATTCGAAGAAAAAGGTGAAATCACTTGCAGTTTGTGGCCCAGAATTATGTGATTTGATAATATCATTGGGGTGTCCAAAGAAAATAAGTGAGTTTACTTTTAAAATTATTTGAATAGTCAATTCCATCCAAAACCAATTGAGATTGTGGAATCTTATAAATTTCACACTATTATGTAGCACAATTATGGCATCTAAGTATAAATTTATTTTTCTGATTTGAATTGCGCCTTCAGGGATAGGTTACGATGTGGAATTAGTGATAGACATTCAAAAGAAACTACTGCAACAGAGCCTATTGAAGTTTGAACAAGCCTGTGATATTGCATTATCACTTATGACTGATTGACTGCTGACTTACAACGAAAAATCAAATTGTGTCCAATGTAACAGGATCCTTAAAGCGGAATGCAGGTTCCGATGGAGTAAGTGTCACCATTGTGGGAAAATGGGGCATATAAAAGCAACATGTTTTAAGAAAGGGAAACAACTTAAGAAGCATAGCCCAGAAACTTTTAAATGCAATGCAATGCTGATTTATTAATCGTGATGCAAGAAATAAACAATCCTAACACACACAACAACCTTATGAACACGAACGAGTTGTTGAACAGGAATAAAAATGTATGATGCTAACGCCATTATGAGAAATAACACGCTAGTCACGCTACGCTTCGCTTGTTTTTTTTTTTTTTTAATGATATTACGGCCCTGGATCCAAGTCCTTTAGCCAACGCTTCGTTTGTATAAAACAGTATTGCCAGGTGACCGTGTAAATTTCCCCCCAACCTTTTTTGCAATCCCCCCGAAATGAAAAAAATACCAAAACCATTTCTACTAATTTTAAAGGTCTGCACACATACAATGTCTAACATGCATATGTATCTTCTAGGCAGGCGTGCTCCATCGTAGACCGAATCATCGCTTAACATCAGGTGAGATAGCGGTCAAACGCCTGCCTATACCGAAAAAAAAAGTGCCCGGATACAAATGTACTCTATGGCGCGTATCGGGTGCGTTTTAGTGTTTAATTTTAATAAAGGCATTTGCCGACCAGTAGACCAACATGGAAAAGTAATGGTTAACGTATTATACATATGTACATATTTCCATTTACTGTTTGTCATTTTGTCATGGTTTGCGCCGTTATCTTTATTTATCGTTTATTTCTCTTTAGTTATCGTTATAATTGTAAATGCCATATGAGCATTAATTTTGAGCAACCTATCTGAAGATATCATAAAATTGTGAATTTTTTTTTCTACAAAAGGACAAAATGATTCATCTAGTATCGGTGAACCCATGAGCCGCAATGAACACTTTTCTAGTTAGATTTATGTTAAAAGCTCTAAAAATCTCTGTTCGTACAAGTATCGCAAACAAAAGGTTCGCACTTTGTAAAACTTAGTTTGAAACCAATTTAACGAAATTTGTCTATTAGAATTTGTAAGTCATTTAAAACTGTATTCACTTCGCCTCCTAAAGTTCCGTCATCCAAATATAAATAATAATTTGGAAAAACACAAATAATAGTTTGGATTGAAGACGTTATATAATCGGATGAATGGCAAGGCTGAAAACCGCTGGACCTAGAGTATCACCCTGCTGACATCCTACATAAGATAGAAGAGCATTAATTTTTTGTAAACTAATTTAGAAGATTTTTCGTATTTTTGCCAAAGAAAATGATGAAGGTCCGGAGTTTTATCTTTTACTTTGTCAAAAGGATGCCTCTATCTACTGAACTGAAATCATTTTTGACATCCACCTACAACAACGCGTGATCAATTTTGACCAAGGAAAGTGCGAACTGTGAAGTAAATGGAAATTTGTTTTTTTTTTACACTCTGGAGGGATTTTTGGGGGGAATGGTTCTTTGGGGGGAAAAATTAACTTGGGAGATATTTTGAATTTTATTTTTGTACCTTAATCATTCTACCGTAAACACACACTATTCCCATTACACTACTGCAATACAATCGTTTATTCATTCATTCTCTAATCATTCAATTCATTCCAGTGTATTAGATTACTCTATGCTATGATTCGTTCGTTCGTTTGATGCTTGGATGGAAGTAGTGTTGGGTAGGACATGAAATGAAAATGAGTTTGAGTTTGTTAGTTTGGTTGTAAGAGTAGCTTCATTTTACTACTAAGCCAGTTTAATGTCTCACCCTACCTCAAATGAGCTGAGGCCAATGAGGCTTGGAACTTGGACAAGGAGTACTAACGCGCTGTGGGACTTTTGGAGCTACGGGCACAACTATGACATTTGACGTTGTTGCAGTACAAATACGGTCTGTCTGTCAGTCAGTCAAAATTGAAGGCATATTAGTGCCAAGAATTAGTGAAATTATTGCAATATAATATGTAACGATTATTCATACTACTTATTTTTTTAGTAGGTAAATAAAGAAATATATTTAAAGGATATAATGAAAAAGGTAATGAATATAATTACAAATCACATGTAAAGCACAAATTGTAATCAATATATTCTGATTCTTCAAATCGAGACAGTCACTTCAATGCCTGCCTCATAGTATTTAGTAATGTCAACGTCTTTCCCTCTCGCTCGAGACTCAAAACGCGGGCATGTAATGCTCATTTTAGAATGGCGTAATATTATTATTTGTAGCATGCGTCTAGCTCTCTATCTGTCTTCATCGTATAATATATTTTTACAGAGGCGAAGATAAAGTAATGTGATTTCTCGACTGTTGTGATATAAAATTTGAGTAGTACAATATGAAATGTCGAGCCGCTCTTATATTTAGGCGTCATTTAGAGACAAATGAACCGCCTTTTGTATGCCTTACTCAACTTTAGATGGAAATTAAAGGAGGCATTCACAACGACACGCGTCGAAACTGCAATGCTCACGCCCCGCGTGTGAACACCGCTATCGCCAACACGCCCGATACGCGCCATAGAGTACATTTATATCCGCGCACGTTACACATTGTATGTGTGCAGACCCTTAAAATGAGTAAAAAAGGTTTTGGGGGTATTTTTTTCCAAAAAGCTGATTTTCGGGGGGATTTTGATAAAATATGGGGGGAAATTGACACGTTCACCTGGCAACACTGTATCTGAGATATGGACGTTTTTATATGCAGAAAATCATCGAATATCCCCTCAACTTGGGTGCGGGTCAATTTACGCCATTATGTATTGTCGAAACTAACGTTCATATAATTGCCTTTTGCTTTTCTAAGTCAAATTAGTGCTTTACAAAGTCATACTTTCATCGACTGTTCAGGCTGTTTAGCATCGTCTAATTATCCGGGCTTTAGTATCAGTGGTCGATCTCGCAGAAATATTGAGTCGACGATCGTTTTTGTAAAATGTCGATATGAGTGCGGTACTTGCGTGAGCATCAGCTTGTGATCACTAAGTTCACAATTTGTACTTGCACTGCTGGTTTGCATTTGATCACAACCTCTGGTCCGTTATATTCGCTTAGTTCTTTTTGAATACTTGTCCTTTAAATATTAATTCATAAAGAGATTTGGTTGTTGTGTCCATGTTGGACACAACAACCAAATCCCTTTAAGAATTCCTTCCATAATCCTTCGTTGGATATCCCTGGAGGCTTAAACTAGTTTCTTTCCAAAAGATTACCTTTTCCTTCTCCATTCAACTATGGTAGGTATCTCATAAAACTATTAAACTCAATAAAAACTTGGATACGCCCATGTACTTTTTACCATTGCATGAGTCCTGGTAGGTATGTAAGTCAGTTTGTTTTCTTTTATCTCCAGCAAACCATTTGGCCAAATGTTTTGTGCATTATTGAGGGACATTAAGCTGTATGAACATCTTTAATCAACTGTGAATTTGACTGGTTTCCTATTTAATTGGAGCTTTATATACACTGGTAGGTCATGGTACACTACTTTCATACAGTATAGCCTATTCAAGTATTTTTCTGCTTGTACCTTATGAACTTTCCCTTATTCCTTCTTTGTTTGATAGTACACCTTTGTTATGTAGACAATTTTCTTCCATACATTACAATTCAGTTCTATAAACTTACATTTGTGAAACAAGTGGCTACCTCCACATCTGTAGCAATGTAAGGTCCTAGGTTTTTCATAATTTACAGCGTTTACATCCATGGTCTCAAAAGTACAGCTCTTCTCGTTGCCTTTTCTGTGATTGTTGGTTCAATTGTTATTTTGATTATTTTTAGGTTTTGTTTTTTCTCTGCCTGCAACCTCATCGTACCTATTTTTTATAGTATATTTGTGTTGTAAACCACCTTTTTAAGAAACTGAGTACATTAGGTTTTAACACAGTATAAACAAACAATGTAAAAAAGTTAAACGGTTTTATTTAGGATCAAAATTGTTCTTCTTCAGTTAATTGTTCATATTTGTTACACCTAGTTCCTTATACAAAGTTTGTCCAATGGGTTTCTTATGATTTTCCAAACATTGCTGCTTATGAATTATATTAATTGTCTCCAAGCTTTTTTGGGCTTACTAGGCCTTGGTGGTACTGGCCTAAAATAGTACTTCCCCATCTCTTCCCGCTGTTGCCGTAAGAGTCTGCTGAAATACTACGTACCAGAAAGTGGGCAGTAGTGCCTTCTGAGGATTGGAAATGATACTGCGCTCATCAACCTGCCTGCCAAGCATGGCGAGTATTGGCGAATCCCCCTATTGGGGGAGGCATATGTCCAGCTGTGGACGCATATGTCTAGCTGTGGACGTTCTACAGCTGAGATGAGATGAACATACATTCTTAAGGCACAACATTTTATTGTTAGGTCATATAAAAATCTATAATCGTATGTATGTACGTCTTTGTGGTCCTATTCACAATTCTTCATTCGTAGTTTTGACCAAGGTACGACTTTCTGGCATGAAAATAATATCTGACTTAAGTTATCCTAAATGTATTTTATTAATATCTTCTAAAATCATTCACCTACAGTTACAAAACCGCCTAGCTTGAAGCTCGACGTTAAAACTGTTTTCTGATTATAATTGTTATAATATTTTGTGCTTATATACTAAACCTAATGTAACTTTTAAGATATAATGTAATTTACTTCTAGAAAAATAAAATATTTATTTATATCACTAAATGATAACGTGGAAAGTATATTTTCACCCATGTTTAAGATGGTTGGAGAGTACTTCTTTTGTCTCATATGGTGTATGTGGGACATTTCTCAGCTCTTTTGTAGAGCTTCTAGCACTTCCAAGAAGATCCTCATTTTGATAGTTGAAAGACTCCTATTGCAAGGTTTTTAATTTTTGCTTCATATCTTCCTGTTCAGCAGCCATAAACTCTACTGATTTCTCAATGTCACTTTTGATGTCAGATAATCTGTTATGTAATCTTAATACTTAGTATCCATATCAGTTTTCCAATCTTCGCTTGTTAAAGACTTAGCTTCTTCCAGAATTTGATTATATGTTTGATTTGATCTTAATTTTATAATTTCATTTCGGTACACTTTGTGATGTTTATGGCGTCTTTAAATCCTGCTCTTCGGGCTTGCAAAGCTGAGTCTGCAGTTTGTAGCGTAGATAAGATTTTTTGGCCACAACCATGGCAATTCGGAATTCCAGATCAAGCTTGACTTTTTTAATACCGATACTGTTGGTGACGTCATCACCCTTGAATCTGTCATTTTAATTTCTTTCAAAGTCTGCAAAATCGATGAATAATTATCAACATCATAACAACTTTTGTAACTGCGAAATGTTCAGACCAGCATTGTTCGAGGAGTCGGCTAATCACTTTTCCACCATATAAGGCAGCTATTTTGCCATGATGAAAGAATTCATGTAACATGATGCATTGATAAAAAAATAAACGAATAAAAGTCATTTCAGAGATAGTTCTGATGACTATTAAATGCAAGCGATGGTTATAGCAGTGGACGTAAGGAATTTTTCGGCCCAATTTATTTTCTATTCTAGTTGCAACTCCTGAAACTCCCACTCATTAGACCATAGCATTGGTTAACTATACAAGAGGGGTCAATGTTAGTGTCTGTAAGGGTATTTAACGTTAATTCCGTGAAAGTGGCTGCATCAATATTTTCAGTAGTCTTATCCATCAGCAACGACTCATTGACGACACCATTCTTGACATAATGTATTGCTAATGTAATATTTTCGCGGTTATTTTTATATCTCGTCCCATCTTCCGTGAGAGTAAACCATTTCACGTCAGATTCAGTCTTTGACAATGGATCTTCATACTGTTTAAACCATTGCT
The DNA here is from genome assembly GCA_934044485.1 of Apeira syringaria. Taxonomy (NCBI): domain Eukaryota; kingdom Metazoa; phylum Arthropoda; class Insecta; order Lepidoptera; family Geometridae; genus Apeira; species Apeira syringaria. The sequence goes on from OW203655.1 coordinate 27,975,411, forward strand.
TGAATTATTTGATTTTGAATTTCCGGTGAACAATATGTTGCGTTTTGTGGTACTTGAGTGAAAACCTTGTTCAAATTTGGATCCTTCATACATGTGTATTCAAATAAATTTTGATATAATCCTTGTTCTTTTTCTTCTTCCAAAATTTAATATCCACGCAAAGCTAATTCGTTGACAGTTAGAAATTGTATTACTTCACTGATAGACTTCACATAATACCTATATATTTCTAATACTTTTTGATTCATTAACGTTTCAACACTGCTAGATGTAAATATTCTTTGTAATTTCTCGTGCTACATAGACATAGCTTGAATATGAGAAATTGATTGTTCATGTTTCGGGAACCAGTTTTAGAATTAGTGGCATTTTTCAAGTCTCTAAATTCTGTGGAAGTGTACGAAGCCTGTTTACTTCCATGAGGAAAACTTGCTAGCATGGATAGCAAAAAGCAGCATCTTTCTCTACAGAATACCTCAACCTTCAACGCTTGATATATCACGAGCTTGATCATATAACGCTTGAACTAGTCAAAAACAAAGGCTCTGTTATGTCATTTTTGAGATGTGTCTAAAACATTTTGTTTTATTGGTTGTCCGATTTTTGCAACATCAGAAGCAGACGGAATACCATAGCTAACATCACCAACATGTGTTAACGAACCTATTGCCATGGAACTAGGGAGTAGCCATTGTATTTTGTCCTCCCACCTGTTTTGAGCAGTGAGGTTCTTTGTGGTCAATTTTCTCTTCAACTCTTCGTTTTTTTTCCAAAACAGCCCGTATATCCGATGAATCTTCAATTTATAGCAATAAAATAACAATTGTATGAATTTTTGACTAAAAAACTCTTTATCGTACACTTCACTTAACCAAGCTACAAACAATCATAATCAATCTCTACTTTATGTATATCCTATAATTAAATTTAGATGAATCATATGTGAAGGTAAACTATTCGTAACGTGATTGGTCAAAAGGGAAAAAATATATGCAAACACAAAAATATACATTAAAATAAATATATGAAAAACGACACGCGTGCGCTTGCGCGCGATACATGTTCGCTAGTTTTAGTTTAAAAGAGATAATATGGGCTACATTGCAATCTATGGTACGGGGAATCCCCTCTGCATCACAGATATTATAATTAAATAGACCCATCGCTTTATATAATGGCGCTTCAAATGCCTTCTATACACAGAGCAAAGAATTATTATAATATGAAATGAATGTCACAAACAGTGGTATGTTCGGAAAAGTTTAGATACCTATCGATACAATTTTATTTATCTCAAACTATAAACAAACAATTCAATTATTATCATTTATCGTAGTTTTTGGTATTTTTAAGGTAGGGCATTGTTATTTCAAGGTATGGCATTCCCCCACAATGCCCCCCTCTAGCTACAATGAGAAGCTTAAAATTATAATATCTCTAAGTCATAATACAATAAGTCCTTCTAAGGAAGAAATGGCTTTTGTTGGCATACCACCCAATCAAACAATCTCAGTGGAGCAAGATATGATGTTTTTATTTCGCTTTCTTGACATGAACCAGCTACCTGGTACCTGATAAGAAGCGTGGTTACCTACGCCTTTAACTTTTTTGATACTTATAAAAACTATTCTTGGCTTTAAAAATCAGAGATTATTTGCACTTAGTCTATTCAAGTAAGTACTAGTACATTATTTTATTTGATGCCCTAGTTCTATTAGCCGTCTTAAAATTACATATGAAAATCATAATTTCTATGCATTTAAGCGAGCTAGGTACCTAGGAAGCAATAACAAAATTGTTCAAAATCACGGTTCTGATATGAGTTTCCATGTATTTGACAAAGGCTTACATGGTTGTGACATTATTCTCTTGTTTAATTCATAAAAACGACAGATTTATGTATTATATTTTAATTTCGAACTACTCAACTAACAAAAAGTAAAATTATTATGTCCTTACATTATTGGGCAATCAACTAATCACTCGAAGCGAAATTAAAGTTAAAATTACAAATACATTTTACAAATACATTTATTGCTTAAAAGGTGCACTTTTTACATGTACATCACAGATGTACATATACAAATATAAAAAGGTTTAGGTATGTACACACAAGCATGTCACACTAAGATACCCTGTGTTGTGGGTGGCTAGTCTCTTCCATGTAGGTACTATAAATATAAAAATAATCTTGGGTAAACATATATAATGTAAGTTAACATATGTCAGATAAAAAAAATAAACAACATAGTAAGCAAAGGTACTGCTAATATAATGAAACACGATTATAAACATTTATAAATAATGAGGTAATAATATGTACATGTATTGTAATATGATAATAGGTAAGCTCTAAATTACCATATTCACATATTTTACACAAATAAAAAATAAGGTAGTTTGATATTAATATTTCATACATCGTTACAATTTAGCGTACAGAGTATCTACATAAAAGTGCCGGCTACAAACAAACGGAGTAGTGGTGTGTTTCTGACGTGTGTGGTAGTGTGCTATGCGTGTGAGATCATTGTTCAATTAGTTCACCTCTTCTAGTTGGGGTAGGTTCAGGCAGAATGTAAATTACTTCATATTTATGAAAATATGATAATCTTCTGTTTTTTTGCAGACAAATATATCTATTGACGTGTTTGAGGACTTTTTTCTTGTATATTTCACGAGATATTGTTCTTCAGTTCTATACTTTCAATAAAACAGACACTATCTGGCCAACATATGTAAATATTTGATTTGTATTGCCGGCAAATTTAGTTCGGACCAACCCGCCTGCCTGAAGATCGTTGCAACAATCGGCAATTGTTCATCAACATCAACAATAGTCAAATAGTAAAATATTTCACTTGAAGGGTGTTAATTCTAGCTTTTATATCACTTTTTACCTATTTTCATTTTCTATAACCTTGCGACTCAATTCTCTATGTCACTTTGCTTGCTAAAGAACTTGGATCCGTTGCCCGTCAGTTGCGCTACTTTCACACCTCCTCGCAGATGGTGGACTATCAAGTTGCTGGGGAGGTGCAGGTGCATAATTCCTGCTTTTTAAGTGGTTCTGTGTTAGTGACTGGTGTGTTTTCCTTTCAAAATCTTTGGAAGGTTTTCTAATGATATTTTGTACTCTCTCTACTTTTTTGTGTCTATCGCACCAGTATTTCTGTTGTCTCAAAGTTATTTCTGCTACTAGCGGAATTTTCTTTTCGTCTGATACGCTGATTGCGCGGATAAGTGGTCTATATAAATTTTATATTTTTTATTGCGGGGGTTCCTATGGTTCTATGCGACGAGGTAGTTGCAATAGTCAGGGCAAGTAGAATCCTTCGATCTGCACAGTATCTTTTGTGAAGTAAGGATGAGTAATTAAATGGCTGTTAAGGAACAAACAATAGAAATACAGCCTGTGGGAATTACCTTAGTGAATGCGAGAGTATCCGATGTCCATCCCGGTGCGGGGCGCTTTTCTATCCGATGGCGCGATCACTTAACAAACAGTGACCTAAGACTTAGTTATAATGTTTGTTGACGTGATTTTACGACCAAATTAGGATTAGGTCGACGGCGGCCATAATATTAGCAATAAATAATAACGTCACACCCAATGCACGGCAGCGATCTCCCTCGCACGTACGAGGGCGGATTGATATTGAAGCTACCTAAGTGGGAAAAAAACATTAATTTTTTTCAAAAATCATTTATTTCTCAACATTTCTTTACATTTTAGCTCAATACACTTCGTAAGACGATATTCCAACTTTTTTATACCACCTGATTGATACGATTTTGGGAACCTCTTAAAATACGCGTTAATTTCGGTAATTACTTCTTCGTTTGAGATGAATCTTTTTCCTGCGAGCCATTTTGTCAAGTTTGGAAACAGGAAAAAGTCTCTAGGAGCTAAATCTGGACTATAAGGTGAATTATCAACCAATTCAAAGTGTATTTCACGTAATTTTAGCATCGTTTCTAATGCTATGTGAACCGGTGCGTTGTTTTGAAGAAAGAGCACTTTTTGCTTCTTTAAATGTGGTTGTTAGTTGTTGATTACATTAATCAATTGATCCAATAATGCACGATAATACTTTCCTGCGATTGTGGACCCTTTTTCAAAATAATCGATGAGCAATATTCCGTGTGCATCCCAAAATACAGTGGCCATAACGTTGCCAGCCGATTTCATTGTCTTCGCCTTCTTCGGAGCACTTCCACCAGCTTCCACACATTGTTTCGATTGATTTTTGGTTCCAGGTGTGTAGTGGTGGACCCACGTTTCATCAACAGTTATTAACCGACGTCAAAAATCAACAGGATTACGCTTTATTATGTCCAAACACCGCTGTGAACTGGTCTGTCGAACTCGTTTTTGTTCGACACAGCAAACGCGGAACCCATCTTGCCGATAGCTTTTTCATATGCAAATGTTCCTGCAAAATGTTGAACACACGTTCATATGATATGTTTACCATTTCAATAATCTCACGTAACATGACTCGGCGATCATTCATAACGATATCGAGGATTTTCTTGAAATTTTCTTCAGTAACCGCCTCTTTTGGCCTTCCTGTTGATGATATTGTTGCAGTGCTTGTTCGGCCGCGTTTAAATTCAGCAATCCAATATTTTACCATGTAATCTGACGGAGCAGACTCACCGTAATGTTTATCGAGCTTTTCTTTTGTCTCTATCGCCGTTTTTCTTCTCAAATAATAGTGTTTAATCACTGCACGAAATCAACTTTTTTCCATTTATCAAGAAACACCAAAGTTTCTACTTCAAACGACTACAACAAATTAACTAATCGATGAGTTTGGGTGAAATTTTAACAGCTGACGTTTGACAGATCGCAATTTCTAAAAATAAAATATGTGTTTGTGTTGCTATCTAGTGCTAGGTAGCTTTAATATCAATCTGCCCTCGTATGTAGGCAGGTAATGTGCGGAAAGGAGGGGAAATAGGAACCAACATGTACTGATCTATGGGGTGCGATACGCCTTTATGCATTAACGGGCAACCATTTGTCGCGACTTAAAAGAATGGTTTAAAAAAACAGAACGATAATTGAACTAATCTAAATCTCTAACTTAATTGAATCTACGGAGGGAAAATAGCGACAATGAACCGGTAATCCCCTCTTCAAAAAAGGACGGTGCGTGTCGCGCCGCAAGTGGAGAAGTAAAAAGGCTGCTACAAGAATGGGCTCATGTTTCCCGTTACAAAATGGCGCCGCGCATGACACCACGTGCTGTGCGGGCGCGGCGGTGTTTAAAGGTTGCCGCAGGTGGCTTGAGGATCGCCTGCTCAAGGACTGCGCACCATGGCGTTGTAACTCCGTTGAAACCCAAATATGGTTGGTCACTTCACAAGTTTTGTTTGTTTTTTAAAAAAAAAAAGCCAAACGCGACAGCCCCGGCTGGCCGTGTCTGGTGTTGTGAGGGTTGCGGGCGGCTGCGACCGGTCCATGTTTCCCCCTTTCCCCCTCTCTCGCCCCTCTGGCGTCCGATAGCGCCGTTGCGCACAAAAATCAATATTTCGGCCGTCTCTCTCCGGCTCGATAGTGGGGGAGTGAGATGGAACAATCGTTTGTTTACTCTAAGGTCAAAAAATCAATTTTAATTGTTATTTATAGCTAATTTAGTAATAGTTTTATTAATCATAATGCTACGCACCTAATTGAGGATATAATGCAATAACTGGCTCTTCAAACAACCTAGGATGTTCAGTGCGTAGAGGAGGCCTAAACACATCTAATTATTACAAAACAATATATACGTATTATGGAAAAGAAACCCAGACGGAAACATGTTCCTACTTATTTTGTGAAACCTGTCTGATTGGGGTTCTCCTCTAAATATACCGATATCAGCTGACATCGATACGTGTCGGGGACTAGTAGGTGGTCAAGTTGATTATGATAAAAGTTTCCAGAGCTGAGAAGCGGTGGAACCAGAGAAAACGGAGTAAGCTGTTCTTCATAGAACGACAACAACGCCTGTGGCTTTTATTATAGCAATGCGCCTTTGCGTCTAGAGCTGCGTATCCATTATGCGCTCCTGGCGCGCGTGCCATGAACACCCGCGCCATGAGTGCGTTCCGCGGAACGCGCTCCAAATATTTGAATGATACCAACTAAGCGCCCATGGCGCGCGTGGCAACTGTTCCAGTGTTCGGTCGTTCAACATGCAGGCCAGTCGTGCACGAGCAGCAGCAGCGTTTATAGTTATTCACAGTATTGTTCAGAAGAAAAAACATAAAAGAAAAGAGCGTTGGTGGATGAAAGAGTTGTACCGAAAAAGGATGCAGTATGGAGTGAAACTTATGATAGATATGCAGCATGAAGCTGTTGAAGACACAATCAAAAACTTCACAAGAATGTCAACAGAAGATTTTAATCACTTGAAAAACTTAATTGGGCCAAAAGTAAAAAAAAAGGGACACCCAATTTCGCGAAGCTATTACAGTGACCGAGAGGCTGGCTATAACCTTAAGATTTCTAGCCACCGGGGACTCATATACCAGCTTACAGTACCTATTTAGAGTTTCAAAGCAATCTATATCTAGGATAGTCCCGGAGGTGTGTGATGCTATCAGTGATGTTTTAAAAGATTGGGTAAAGGTGAGTAAAACACAATAATAAATAGTTGTCTTTATTTGACTATTCCTCATTGTTTACATTATTTGAAGACGGCGTTGTGGCCAAGGAATCAACATTTAAAGTCGATGTCGAGTTTAAGGAATTTTGAGCTCCTTGAAACAGAAACCGAAACCATTCCAGGAAGTTGGAGAAATGACAGCGAACTTTTATCACTTCTCCCTCTCACCAGCCTGCCACGAAGAAGTGGAAATGACGCTAAGGAAACACGATTACATCTTGCTGAACATTTCATCACTAATGGAGCAATACCTTGGCAAAAAGGATACTAAAATTATTAACATTATTTGATTTATATATACCTTATATGTACCTACCTGCGAAGTATCTGATGTATCATTTAACGGACTATTCAAATTGACTTGCATAGTATCTATTGTATCATTTGGTGTACACTTGTCTTGCATAAAACTGAAGTCGTTAAAGCCGAACCATTTTGAAACATAAATACTGTCTCGACCTGTAAACAATTACCATTTATTAATTAACCAATAAAAAAATGTAGTACTAATATGCAGTTTTATTTATGTCACAGAACTTTGAATAGTAGTACTTATAAATATCAGTGTATAATTACCAGAGCCAGTGATTTGGCTTTTAGACATTCTCCATTTTTCTCGTCTATATGATGACAAAAGCACAGTCATTTTTTTCTTCAATTCTGGCACAGGGACTCCCATGTCACAACTTATTTCTCTCCAAGCGTCTTCTCTGAGCGATTTATTATGATAAAAAGAACTTTTGCTATTCCACAGCAGTTCTTTTGTGCCATAAAGTTTAATTAATTTACAACAGCTCTGATTGTCCATCGTACGGAACGTAACGAACACACAAAATAATATGTCCGTCTCGACTGGCGCGCGCGCCACAACTGAGCTTCCTTTGATGCGCGGTAAAAAACCGCCTCTAGATGGAACGGGCCGCTCTAAGTTCGAGCGTTCCAGCAAACACATATGCATGTACAAACGCGAGTTGATGATCTACTCACTAAATTTTGGAAAATAGAAAGTGTCCTTCTGAATAATTCTTCAAAGACGTCGTGGTCTTGAGACTTTGGCTGGGGAGGTCTTGTGGACTTCATTCTTATTAGGACATTCAATGTGTCATGTTTGCGTAGCAAGCCTAAAGCCCCTGATGAGCAATACATGGGGTGGTTTCAAAAGGTTGAGTCTATTATTGATACACTTAAAGGATTTGTTATTATTGTGGGGGATCTCAACCTTAACCCGTGGTATGCGTCCTTTAACGTTTTAAGCTACTACTATTATTTTTTAAAAGTATGTGGTCTGAGATGAATGACGTACATAATTTGTATGGTGGAAAGCTTGATGTGGTGCTTGTGTCAGAATGGCATCGTGGTGTTACTGTAACTGAAATCGAGGGAAGTGGGTTAGTTCCTCGTAGAGATGCTTACCATCCACCACTCCACGTAGCCATCTCACTTATCGATAGCCAATGCAAATCTTGTCCTGATCCTATTGGCCCTAGCAATGTGAAATTTGAGCAGGATTGGAACTTTGCTAAGGGCAATTACGAGCTGCTCTATAAACTTATATCTGAGGTTGACTGGCATGAGATGTTGGAGGCTCAACATGTTGATCATGCGGTGGAGAATTTCTATAATGCTATTTATAATATCTTCGACACTTGTGTTCCGAAAAAGGTTCGTTCCAAATTTCCCAGTAGACGGTATCCCGTTTGGTTCACTTCGGATCGATGCGTACTGCCAAGGAATGGAACTCGTTGCCCGAGTCTGTGTTTCCCGATATGTACAATCCTGGAGTCTTCAAGTCGCGAGTGAATAGGTACCTTCTAGGTTTGCGTGCTAAATTCCTAGACAACGTCATCATTTAACATCAGGTGAGACAGTTGTCAAACGCAAACTGATAATAGTAAAAAAAAAAAAAAAAAAAAAAAAAGAATTAAAGATATACACTGTAAAGCGACTAGTCATCGTCTCTGGAAAGCTACTGGATGCCAGGATGTTTATAAAGAGTTCGCTCGATTGAGAGCAAATATTAAGATCAGGATCTCCCATGTCTGCAAAAGTTATATTAATGCCATTCAAGCAAGAATAAAGACTAATCCTCGCGCGTTTTGGCAACATATTGGAAGTTTGAAATCTGTAGGAGGCTTTGAGTCACGTGTGTCACACGAAGATAGGGAATATGTCGGAGAGGAGGCGGCTCAAGCTTTCGCCAAATATTTTTCTGAAGTATTCCTGCCAGATGTCCCTGTTCTTGACTATCGGGCAATTAATTCTAAAAACAACCAAAACTGCTAATTATGTGCATATCAAAGACATCTCATTGAAAGAAGTGGATTCGGCGATTAAGTCTTTGAAACCATTCAGCTCTCTTGGACCTGACAATTGTCCTGCGTTTATTTTGAAAGGCTGCAAAGATTTCGTCATTCGGCCAATTAAATTAAATATTTTTAATCTCGCATTACTGTCTGGTATTTATCCAAACCGGTGGAAGATCTCACGGGTTAAACCTATTCCAAAAGCAAAAAATACTACAAAAATCGAAAACTATCGACCAATTGCCATATTTTCTGCTCTGGCTAAGCTCTTAGAATCGGTATTATTACGATCAATAACTCCGCAACTGAAACCGTTTTTGTGTGATTCCCAACACGGCTTTATAGCAAATAGGTCAGTCAACTCTAACTTGTTAATCATGGTTGATTTTATATCTCAACATATGGACAAGGGAAAGCAGGTCGATGTTATACACTTTGATTTTAAAAAGGCTTTCGATAGAGTCGATAATGATGTTCTACTCAAAAAGCTATGTCTCATTAGGTTCTCGCCAACATTGCTTAGACTCTTTGCAAACTACATGAGTGATCGACAACAGTTTGTACAACATGGATGCTTTGTTTCAAGTCCTTATCACACAAGGTCAGGAGTTAGCCAGGGGTCTATATTAGGCCCAGTTTTGTTTGGCATTATGATAAACGATCTCGAGGCTGTTCTTAAGCATGCGAAGTGTTTGCTATACGCTGACGATCTGAAGTTGATCTACGGGTCAGACCAAAAGGATAACTAAGTATTTGCAGGAAGACAGATACAGTGTTTGAATGGAGTCTCATTAACAAGCTGCATTTTAACATGGCTAAGTGTTGCACTATAACTTTTAGTCGCGGGCGTAATCCCTACCAAACACAGTATTTTCTGGGTAGAGAGCCAATCGTCAGAGTCAACACTGTCAAGGACCTCGGCGTTACATTTGATACTCGTTTAAACTTCCATGAGCATTTGAAGGTTCTTGGTACCGACTGTTACCGTAGGTTGGGCTTTGTCATCAGGAATTCTCGTGAATTTCATGATGCTAGGGCTATGAAAGTAGTATATACTGCTCTTGTGAGAAGTAAGATTGAAAACGCATCAATTGTGTGGCATCCATATGAAAGTTCTTACGCCTTGCTTTTAGAAAAAATTCAAAAGACTTTCCTGAGGTTCCTGTACAAGAAATTGTTTGGATATTATCCTTTATTGTATCCCACTATATTTCTACTAGGAGTACTCGGATTCAACTCCCTTGAAGCAAGGCGTACCTACAGTCTACTTATAACAGCTTGTCAGATATTACGCGGCAATTCTCAAGTTGTAAGATTGTCCGTTCCCTCTGTACCCAAATACACGTTTAGGCCGCGATGTCGTATTTTAATGGCGGTGCCGCAAGCACATACTGTGGCTCACTCGAACTCGCCTCTGGTGCGAGCTTTAATACTACTTAATGCACTTCTGGCATCAGCTCCCCAGCTTGATGTGTTTGCTGACCGATGGACGCAAGTGTGCAGAGCATGTCTATCGTACTGTGTGATGATAGATAGATAGTGTGAGGAATAGCACCATATTATAATTGTACCTTTCATTATTAGCTTATCAGTATGTCACGGCGCAATGGTTTTTAACTGTAATGTTGTGTACATTTTTTGGAATAAATAAATAAACTAAACTAAACTTCTATCAAGAAGGAAATGACTTTCGAAGAACAAACATGCGAGAAGTTGTTTGAATCAACAACCGTGAGAGCAAACCATGGGCGATACATCGTCAGATTACCGTTCAAGAATGATGATCCTCAATGCCAATATGGTAGTGACAAGGAAATCGCAATGATGAGACTGAATTATTTAGAAACCAGACTAACCGAAACACCAAAGCTATATGACGATTATACGAATGTAATGGAAGAATGTACGGCACTCAATCATATGAGACCTGTAGATCAAAATGATTTCGAGAATCCAAAGGCAGTATATCTTCCTCATGATACGGTCGTTCGAGACGACAAACTGACTACAAAGGTACGTGTAGTATTTGACGAGTCATGCAAAAGAGTCAACCACGTATCTCTGAACGATGACCTCTTAGTGGGACCCAAACTCCAGCAAGATTTACGACATTTGTTGATGGGTTGGCACACTCATAAAATATGCATCATAGCAGATCTTGTCAAAATGTATAGGCAAGTAAGAGTGGCCGATGAAGATATAAATTATCAGCCAATTTTATGGCGACCTCATTCTGACTCACCAATCGAACACTACTGATCTACCATCTACTGACTCTTACCTTCTGGACGGCTTGTGCGCCCTACCTAGCTGTGAAAACCATTCAACGGTTAACAGAAGATGAGCAAAAATAATTTCCAATTGCTGCAGAAATCACTAAAAGAGACTTTTATATACATGATATTATGGATGTGATACCGAGAGCGAAGCAATGCAAATTTATGAAAAAATGACCAACCTATATATAGAATAGGTATCTTCTAGGCAGGCGTACTCCATCGTAGACCGCATCATCACTTAACATCAGGTGAGATAGTGGTCAAACGCCTGCCTATTCCCAATAAAAAAAAAAAAAAAAAACTAGTGCTGGTAAATTCGAACTCCAAAAATAGAGCAGCAATAGTCATTGGAACACATTGATAGAGAAAAGCAGCAGTCGAGTAAATCCATAATGCTAAAGCAAGATAGTTCTATGCAAGTTTTGGTAATTTGTTGGAACAGAGACTCTGATATTGATTTATTGATTCGAGTTAGCGTCAATCTATTATCAGCTAAAACTAAAGTAGCTCCCATAGAAAAGGACATATCTATACCGCGCTTAGGGATGTGTGGTGCAGCTCTAGCAGCAAAGCTATTAAATGAAATCTCAGAAGTACGAGTAATGTCCATCCCTAAGGATACAATTTTTGCATGGACAGACTACTGTAGTTTTAGCGTGGTTAAAAGGACCAGCATGTCGGTGGACCACTTTTGTTAGTAACCGTGTTTTCGAAATTTTGTCAATAATAGAATATGACCAATGGGGCCCCATGTTTCAAGCCAAATGAATCTAGCAGATTGTGCGTCTCGTGGTTTAAACCCAGTTGATCTGACAGAGCACGCATTATGGTGGCACGGACCAACATGGCTCGAGGAACCAGTTGTAAAGAAAGAAATTAAAGAAATCAAGGATACTCACGAAAAAGAAAAAACCTATATCAGCGTGTGCAGTTAAAAACACACGAGAATAATTTCCATGGGAAAGATTTTCTTCAATGATAAAAATATTAAAAGTCCTATCGTATTGCAAAAGAGTTTTTTGTTGGAAATTACCTAAACTTTACAAAAGAAAATTAAATCAATTTGCACATTTGTACAATTTGCACCTGGATATATGGTTTCGAAGTCACTTGAGGGCTGAAAAATAAAATTAACTTTATAAATGCAGTGTAATGGTCTGTGATATTAATAAAATAGCTTTTGTTAGTATGAATAACTTTTAGACAAAACAATATCTAATTCTTATATTTAGTAGTTTTCTAGAACTAATTTAGGGTCAAAGGTAAGGGACTCAGGCTGCTCTGGCAGTTTTCTTCCTATGTAGCAGATGAAACTATGAAGTACTACTAATCATAATAAACATCTCAGCTGCAGTACGTCTAGTGTTGGTTATAGGCCTCCCTCTTACATAGGTCTCCCCCATACATAGAAGTAAATGACATCAACTTACCAACTTATACCCGTTGGGTAACTTGAGAGCAGGAAAGGTGTTGAAATACTCTAAATAGAAGTGGCTCTCTAATATTTTGGCACGTAGTTTAATAGTAGCTCCCCACTTTGAAATGACCACATCATAGGGTGAAGATGATCCTCGAAACCAATCCAATTGTTCTTCTGCTGATGACGTACTCTCAGTATAAAGTTTATTGAAGCCTTCAGGCAGAAGGTCGTACTATTTTTGTTTCTCTCACTGCAGTTGGATTTTGAACCATTTATAACCACTATCACTTCTGTCACTATTGCTTCGCTTTCTTTTGCTCTCAGAAGATACATTTCTTCGATGGGCCTCATGTGTAACAGTCCACTTGCTTGAATTACTTTTCTCTTAACAACATGGTATGGCACATAGTATAAACTTTTGGCCTCGCCTTTGAAACAATCAGCAATTGCACTGACTCATTTTAGCCATATGTCTCGTCTTATTGAGTTGCTTAATTTGTCTAAACCGTTGAGTTCTGCTTCTGCCACGGACTTAAAAATGAATGCTCGGTCACGGGAGTTCAAATTCTGACATTTTCAGCCTTTTCAAGCATTTGCCAATCGTTTCTTTTTGTAGTATACGGTATAATTTAGCTCGTGCTATTTTGGGCACTTTAGGCACTGATACAACAATGAAATACACTTAGAATAGCAAAACAATAAATTTACTATGAAATAGAACGAAAATTTAAAATAATTATTTTTGTTGCAAACAAGTGGGTAGAAATAGAAACTTGTTTTATGCTGTAAATTATGGATTTTAATATAAATGTTATATTTAGCTAAAATAAGATTGTATCTATTTAATTTGCACAAGTATACATTTGATAAACATCGCTAAATAGGTAAAACTTGCGGGGATTTAGGATGGGTTGTGATTAGGTGTGGTTTGGTTGGTTGCACGAAACTAAGTTGGAAAGGAAACTTATCTAAATTCGTCTGTGCTGCGGCGCGTTATTATAGCTGTTCACGCCCGGCGGTGACTGCAATTGATAAGGCTTCAAGATCTTCGTGTAAAATAGTGATTATAATTCTTTTGCAGGAACGATGGGTCGCCACTGCGTAATTGTTCATTGCTCACGTGACTTCGCTGCACTATCGTATTTCGTGATGTAATATCCCAAGGTTGCAGATCCTGTCACGGTCGCCAGTGTGTTTAGGCCCCTGTGGCCTTGAAGAAAACTATTACAATGGGTTCGCAGGTGTTTGTCGTTTGACGTTGTCAAGCGAAGTGATGTTTGAGGTTGTCAAGCGTAGTGATGTGAAAGTAAAATCACTGAATAAAATTCTGTCGATGCGCGTGAGTATTGAATTGCGATCATATTAAGCGTAGGCGTTAACACAATCTTAGCCAGTTTATGATAATTTCGATCGTGTTTTAATTTTTCTAATAAGTCAGCTTTGTTACTGAGGAATAACAAAATTCAGATAATATAGGAAAGCTCGATAAAGTATTACGGTACTACTCCCAGTGCCTGCTTGTTACGGAATTTAATTTGTGAACTATTATTTAATCAACGAGCGTGTCCTCATGCTCAGTTGGATCCGTTAGGGTACTAAAAGCTCTACTATTTTTGTAAATTGTCAATAAAACGACGCAAAAATAAACTTGACGCCTTTGTTATCGGTTCAGCATTAAATAAAGCCTGCAAGTGATTATTTATTAGTAGTCTGCTGTTAATATATCGTTCACAAAGCTACTTCCATGCAATCTGATATTTATTAACTTTATAAAATGTGACCCTCAGAAGGCGCTGCTGCCCATCCTTCTTGTACGTGATCCCTTAGCCGGTACCCCACGGCTAGTTATCATATGTACACGGTTAATGATATTGTAAACTAGGTCTTATGATAGTTTTCTACTATGAAATATTACAACAAGTAAATTGTCAATAAAACGACGCAAAAATAAACTTGACGCCTTTGTTATCGGTTCAGCATTAAATAAAGCCTGCAAGTGATTATTTATTAGTAGTCTGCTGTTAATATATCGTTCACAAAGCTACTTCCATGCAATCTGATATTTATTAACTTTATAAAATGTGACCCTCAGAAGGCGCTGCTGCCCATCCTTCTTGTACGTGATCCCTTAGCCGGTACCCCACGGCTAGTTATCATATGTACACGGTTAATGATATTGTAAACTAGGTCTTATGATAGTTTTCTACTATGAGTACCTACGATAGCAATTCATTTGTTTTTATGTACCGATTGGTATATATATGGACTTACCTAAAGTTTATACGAGTACTGTATTAACTACATATTTACAGAATCATGTTCAACAATGAAATGTTTGACTCAAGTACCATCTCGTTACTACTACTATAATATAATTGCATCAACCGATCATGGATTATTTCATGATTAGGACTACTTATACATTATGATTATACAGATTATAAACTGAGTTGAGTAGATCTGCAAGTCTGTGGATGGTCTAACAAGTCAACAGTTGACATTCTTAATTGGCCTTAGGGTCTTTCAACTTTCCAATAATTGAAAGCTTCTGCTTATGACTGCCAGTTGCATTGGAACAAAGCATAACAGTTATACGTCCCTTGGATACTTTTCTGCCTGGAGCAGACGTCACCTTTATGACCGTATGGTTTAGTTGGTACAAGACGCCAAAAAAGGCACTTTCGTCGGCATGATAAACTTGATCGGCTGTCAAATTGATTTCTATAATTTTCTTCTTAAAGTTTCTATACTAGTGAAACAGGAGCCTCATTGCTGCACAACTTCTCAACTCTTACAGTTAGCAATCGGATGCCAAGTCTTGCATTAAACATATAATGCCATCCTTCACTGACTCTAATGAAGTGCTTTCTGCCGCAACCCATCAGGAGCTATTCGTGTGTGTAAAGCGCAAAAAGCGTTTATTTTAACTGTGGGTATTCACTAGTCCTCATATTTTGACGTTTCCCTATTCCAGATTCTGCTGTATTGACGTAATTTTCAATTTTGTGTCTGTTCTCTCGAATGTCATAAACCGGATGGTTCTTTCGGGTCCCATCGTATTTCTTACAAACCGACCGATGGCATCATTCCCGTCGTCGGCGTAGTAGATAAAAGTCCCGGTGTGACGTGAAACTGCAACCGCTGCTTGCGGAACGCTGTCGTGCAGCTTCATTTTGGTTTTGGTTTTAATGGCGATCACCGACTCGTTCGTCAGCCCCTGCGCTACATGGATAGTAAGAGTACGTGATCCTGTAACTCCTTCGTAGCCCTGGTTGATAAGGGTTACCTTTTCTTCCTGGGTGTGGACCAGGAATAGGGTGATAGGGAAGTTTTTGGGGATCTTCGCACCCGTATACTGCTTCAGCTATCATCCATTCGGTTCCAATGCGTGCGGTTGTACCTTAGCTCGAAGAGATTTTCTCTATCGATATAAGGCAACTGATTTGAATGAAACCGATGAGAACAAGTTTATCAGCTCCCGACAGCCTAGAAGCCATTACAATGGCTCCGAAATGGTTCATGAGAGCTTCACCTACCATTAAGCGGGCGTAACTCATTTACTCTTTCTAATCCATTTACTTGGACAAATACCATTGTGCGCACCTGAGTTTTTACCAGGTTACCGATTCGGTGCGCTGGCTTTTCCCTCAGGTCTTCGGCTATTCTGTAGTTGTGATGACGTCCTTGTTCACGTCGAAGTATTTTACCACCCAAGTTGTTTTGCCACCTCCTGGCACTGCCACTCCATTTACCCATTGTATTTTTGACATAGCCCAGCGTTCCCAAAACTCTTCGGCTTCCGCTTCTCCCGAAGTAGATTTCGCCATTTCGAGAACTCGGTCGTCGAGCATTATTTTAGTGCACTGGGCAGTGACGACAATGGGATCATTTTGTGGTGTCACATATTTTGGCCTGTCCGTTTTTGCTGTTTCACCGGCAAAAATCTGGCAAATGCCGGATTGTACGCCGCTATATACTGTCCAGACATTTGATGACTTGGGCTGTGTCGTTGTTGTATATTGGGGATACTGCCCCTTCAACTCTCGTTTTTAAAATGCTTTTGCTTCCTAGCCGGACTTCAGGATGTCGCAGCAGTTCTTAAGATTGATCTCTTTAGTCGCTCTTGTTATGGCTATGAACTTTAGAAAGGCATTAGCTTCGTGTGTCTCGATGTTTCCTGTAACGGGATGTATGGGGATTGGTTGACCTGTCCATGTCGCCACTCGTGCGACCTTTTTTCTTGTCTATGGTTGGGCCTGAAATTAACTTTTTTGGGCAAGATCTGTTTTGGAGGGTTGGAGATGTTTCTCGAAACAAACGCTCCTAGTTTTGTTGCATATTTTTACGGACAACATGTATCGTTTTGCTTTATCAAGAAACTGTATAATTTCCGTGGTATTTTGTTGACAAATAGGCTTATTGAAACAAAATATGTCTACCGATTGTGAGTTAAATATATCGAAGAGGTCATTAAAAATTTCGATGAATTTTAAAGTTGCTGCTGTTCCTTTAAATCGTGAAGACAAGGCGAACCGCGACCGCGCCGCGAGCGCCCCGTATTCACCTTGAAAAAGACCACCGAATGTGGTTGAAACTATAGTCGGAACCCTCTGACTTATCACGTAAATCCCGTGTTTATACATGCTAGTTTGTGAAGAAAATACTTGATTATGAATCAAGTATGTTTTTCACAAACTAGCTTAGGCCAATTATCTATAAACATAGCGCATCTATCAATGTGTCGCCTTGAGTAGCGGCAGCTTATTCAGTCAGCTCAGTTCTAAATCAGCAAGAATTACAATTAACAGCCTGCATTTTTCTGTCCAATCCCGTTGTAATTCCGTACATTCCTAATTGGATTGTTGGCCATATGTCCTCACACTCTCCCAGGAAGGTAATAGGTGCCTGTCGCTTGAAATATTTTAAAGGCGCAATCAACCGCGGTGATCTTTTTTGAAAAGTATATATGTGGCTTCGATAACGATGTACGGTTTCGATATTTCAACTGGCGATGAGCCCACTAAAATGACGTGGGGCTGTACTGTGCGTCAACTTTTTTCGTTTATGTTTTCAAGAATTGAAGGTGTCACTTCACCTTCGTTGGCTGCTTGAGATACGAACTGGTTTCGTTTGCTTTCTATTCGGTGAAATATTTATCGTAACGTCAATGTGATAAAACCATCAAAGCTATATTTGTGGCAGTTTCTGCGTTCTGCAAGTAAAAGTAAAGTATTAAGTAATGACCAAGAAATCTAAGTAAACATTACAGAAATAAAAATCTGCTGTTAAGTATTACCAACTATAATAACTTCATCATCAGCAATCATCATCATAATCATCTCAGCCATAGGACGTCCACAGCTGGACATACGCCTCCCCCATTGATTTCCACAAGGACCGGATGGCAGTGGCTTGCATTTGACTTTTTACTGCGATATTATTTAGGTCGTCTTGTGGGCCACCTTGTCGGTAGCCGTCTATGCTGCGCTTGTCAGTCTTTGGTCTCCATTTGAGAGCTTTTCGACCGCAACAGCCATCAGTTCATCGAACTATAGCTAGGGTGTAATATTAAAATGAAAGAATATCCGCTTATAGACTATTGACGCACTAGTTATTTTTGGTAGGTATGCCGGAACCTCTGGCGGAATAAGGACTATATTATTATATTCTTGTATTTTTATTATTTATTTCTTTAATTTGTGACTTACTACCTACTATAGGTAGCACAGTATATTATGTATACCTATTTACTACTTAGATGCCTACTATACTAAACGTCCTGTATGCTATACACATACCTATAGTTACATTATTTACTTGGAGATTTTGTATTCACGTTGTAGCATTGTGGTCATGGACATTTAAATCAGGACTCGGCTATCCATTTTTCAATGTCCATTTTCCCGGACAACTGTTGCTATGACATTTCATTGCCATGGACTCCCCTAGTTCTCGCCACTACATAATAGTGGCCATCACATCTTGTATTTCCGCGGAACTTCTCAATTTCGTTAATAGTAGACATTTTAACTGCGCTCGCGCTGTGATCATCAACTGACTGATTATTACATAGAATAATAATATCAAGTACATACTAGCCATAGTCGCATCGGTAGAGGGCGCTCCGTTATCTCACCTTTTTGTCTCGGGGTGTCTAAGATACATACATTCTCGTTGATACTGCTCCATTAGGTTCAGTCTGTTTGAGAAGCCTTGTTCCACTCACGAATTTTCGATTTTAGTTCATCGTTGCTTTTTTTAAAGGTGATCAATGACAACGGTTTTTTCATCAAATTCTTTTTTGAATTCATCATAGCATGTATTGAAAAATATCAAAGACTCCTCGAAAGACGAAACTTTTTCACCAAAACTACGTAACTCATTTGTAATAGTTTGTAAAGCCAACTGCATTTCTTATCGTATAATGGTGCGTATGTTCGATATGTTATCTTGCTTTGAGTCAACGACGTCATCTGGGATGTCATCCAATGATTTACGACGAGGCTTAGTCTTAGAAACGTTTCGTTGCGTGACATTCAAATATTCACTTAATGACTGAGCTGCGGAACGAACAGGCGTGTTCGTATTGTCTGATTTGGGATGTTTGCTGGAACATACTGGACACTTCCACTTATCAGTCTTGTCGGCAGTGATCGCTTTGTGACGTTTTACAGTAATATTGCAACACTCAAGGTCGTATTTTAAATCGCAGTGAGTGCACTTCATGAACTCTTTAGTTTTGATCAGGTTATGACATCCTCCACACGTTGAAGCCATTTTAGAATAAATTGTATTTTTGTACCAAATTTTAAAGCAAAACTTTTTCCAGTGTATTGCTGTTGTAATTTTGTCGGGCTTATTTGCACCTATATATTCGAGCGGATCAATATTTTTATACGATACAGTTACGATACAGCTACAGTCCAGTTTGTTTCACTATTTCAACAACGGTAATTATCGAGTAAAAACCGTACGTAACAAAATAAATAAAATCCAAATGATTCAATGACCGCACACAAAAACAGACACCAACAAGTCACGTAAAAGGTCGAAAAACTCACGGAATGCACATTTGAATGTTCGTTGTATAAGCACATGCACAACCACAGTCTGTTTACAAACTTTTACATATGTTTTACTTATTTTATCCTAATTTTATGACCGAAATACACGGAACAGATAAAAATATCCTCCACCCCAAGCTCTCCGTTATCTGTCTGGCGATAACTCTCGATTGCCTTAACCAATCTTCACAAAAGAACGATGGCAGACGCTTATACATTTGCAGCCCAATAAGTGCAAATAAGTGATGCTAATGATGTGGTGGAATATCTAAGTGAACTGGCTCTGAAGAACAGCTGCTAGAAAACGAACATGTGTTCTGGGCGACAGATTATCTACTTGATCTGGTTGATGATGGTGGCCAACCGGTGTTCACAAAGCACTCTACGACCATACGGTGAAGCTCAAACTTGCACGACAAGGGGAGATTCCCATTATACCTAGACCGTGGAATTTAGAAACGGTAGTCCATATTACTCATTGGTGGTCATTATCAGTCGGATATCACTGGTTCAACATCTTTTGGCTTCATGCTCCATCATTGGTACCTGATTACTGAATAAGAAATTTTTATATGACAATTAATAGACTCAAGCGTTACTTTGCGTAAATCCATATTTAATAATAGAAATGCAAGAATATATAGTTCCAATTCCGCCAGAGGTTCCGGCAATAGCAAAAATGCTGTTGACTTTCAAAACTTTGTGAAAACGCGTCGAAGATTGTTCCGGCTGGGTAGCGTTACGCCCCCTTACGTCCGCCGGTTTTACCAATGCCGGAACCTCTGGCGGAAAAAGGACTATATATTCTTGTATTTTTATTATTTCTTTCTTTCATTTGTGATTTGTATAGGTTCTTCAGTATATTATGTATACCTATTTACTACTTAGATGCCTACTATATTAAACGTCCTGTATGCTATACACATACCTATAGTTACATTATTTACTTGGAGATTTTGTATTCACGTTGTAGCATTGTGGTCATGGACATTTAAATCAGGACTCGGCTATCCATTTTTCAATGTCCATTTTCCCGAACAACTGTTGCTATGACATTTCATTGCCAAGGACTCCCCTAGTTCTCGCCACTACATAATAATAGCCATCACGGGAGAACCATCTTGTATTTCCGCGGAACTTCTCCATTTCGTTAATAGTAGACATTTTAACTGCGCTCGCGCTGTGATCATCAACTGACTGGTTATTACATAAAATAATAATATCAAGTACATACTAGCCGTAGTCGCATCGGTAGAGGGCGCTCCGTTATCTCACCTTTTTGTCTCGGGGTGTCTAAGATAAGGTTTTGAGGTACATAATTGACCGAGCGAAGCAAGGTCTCTGTGCCTGAGCACTTGTAATTTTGTATGTTTGTCTGGCGATACCGCTCGATTGCTTTAACCAATCTTCATGAAATTAGGAAGACAATTTGGGGGTTGTTATTTATATATTTTATTTATTCAAAATTAAAGGGCTTTGTCGCCATTGCGAGTATGCCGCCCTGATTATAACTATGTATAATATTACAATGTGCTTAACTATATATAAACTAATTACGTTTAGACACAAGTAAGTATAGCCATCTAGCCGTATCTGAAAGTGGATCAGCTAAAATACTATTGCATTTACCTATACTGACAGATCACAAGTACGTCTAATATTGGCATTCCGGACACATTCCATCAATACATGGTATACCTTTATCATCAACACGTCCACAGCTCTCGCAGTCAGGTGATGTCGTTATGCGCATTAAATATAAAAATGTATTGCCTGGAATGTGTCCAGACCTCAATCTTAATGCGATTACAACTTCTTTTCTACTTGGTATTGTATTGTCAATCCACGAAGAGTTCAAGGGGTGTGGTTAGATCGTCCGATAGCAAATTCCTTTTTTTTTTGACCTTTCGTCAAAGTACTCTTTCCAAAGCTTGTAACCAATCCTTTTTAACCATTTGAATGTAGTCTGAAAACGAAGGAATAACATGTTTAGGCATACCATCAGTGACCGCTTTTCCTAATTGATCTACGCGTTCATTGCCCATGAGCCCGATGCCCGAGATGGAATCCACTGAATAATAAATAACTGCAAATGTAAGACGAGGTAAATAAATGTAATTAGTTACATTACAATTATGGGAGAAACTCGCGATAGTTTTCAGACTCAAAATGTAAGACGAGGTTGATTATTGTATAGGCAACAGGTAGCCCTCGAAAAGTCGAGGTTCACCGAGCCAGATGTTGGAGGGATCTTTTTGAGTCTATTAAAACAACCACATCATTATAATTTGTAGAATTAATATATGATAATGCTTCTAAAATAGCTAAAAGTTCAGTTTTTATTATGCGAATCTTAGATTATATTTTAAACTTAGAATAATAATCAGCAGCAATGTTCAAAAAGCTGCCCCAGAACAATTTTGGTCTTTAGATACATCTGTAAAAATGCAATGATACGTTGAATAATTGTTATTGAGGTAAGTTACCAATATGTTTTTCAGCAAAGTAGGATGAAAGTTACGCTTTGATTTAGTTACTCCTTCTATATTCAGTCTTAATTATTTGTGCCATATCTATATTTGTCACCCATGTGTCTTACGAAAACATACCTAACATATTACTTGTAGCTATTGGAAATAAACTATATGACTGATGCACTAATGATAAATAGTCCATTGAAATGTTACATGAGCTTTGCATTTTTAGAGGACGCAATTTTATTTTTGGGACATGTGTGGAGGGTCATTAGAAGCTTAACCTCAAGTTTGTGGGGTCGCCACCCATGTCCCCCGGCCGCCATTTTGGAAAAAGGGGTGAAAACACTTTTTTCGCGATATCTCAGAAACTATACGTTTTACAAAAAAATTGTAGTCATAATTTGTAGCAAATTGTTTCGCTTACAAATATGTTCATATAACTGTTTGCCTTAAATTAAAAACTAAAGAAGTTATAAGCAAAAAAGTGAGATTTTTTTTATAAAAATGTTATTTCTTGCTCTATAACTTTTTTATACATTTTACAAAAAAATTATATCAGACCAAACTTGTAGGTGATCTTTTAAAGAAAATTTTTCCGTATATTTTTTTTAATTTCATCATTTAAAACGAAGTTACAGCGCTCCAAAGTTGACCGGGTTCGTCAATGCTCATGAGAATCCGGTCGAAATGAAATGTTTAACTTATTTTTAATTTTTTTTTGTTATTGTAAATATATTTTTACAACATTTTTGTTAAATTCCTACAACTTTACTTATTCATTCCTAACTCTTTTCTGCACCATAGAACTTACCAAATTTAACTTATCGAATGTTAAGCAGGTAGAAAAAGTCTGAGTTACCGTTTGGAGACAAAAGAACATCTGCCTGCGACGACTATTATTATTATTCGTAGGGTCAGCTGTTTCTTCTACCTCGTTTTATTCTCTTAGTTGTGCTGTATATTTTGCCACATGTAGTCGTATTCAAAATTGTGGATATTATTTTCAATTCAATCAATTAAAGCGTGAGATTTGTGGTGAAATTTCCATTTAGTTATAAACATTGCGACAATGTTGATGTGTTTCCAGTTCAGGATTAATGGAAGTAAAACTAATTTGAGGAGGCCGTACAAAGACAGGAGTAAGGTTAGCTAGTAATGTCTCAGCCGTAGATTTATCAACATACGATCGAGTTATTTTCTGGTATCCTTTCAGCCAACGCATACGCCGCCATATCTCACTCGCTGAAGAGATTTCATTAAGGGAAGAGCAAAATTTACAAAAATTCTAATTACGGGCTTTCTAATTAGTTTTTGCGATTCTTTTACTTCTGTTTTTAATTTGTTCAGATTATCTGGAATAGGGTTTGGTCTAAAATTTGCTAGAGCTAACCTCCTTTCAGAGACTGTTTGAGACAGAGTAGGAGTCCAATAAGGTTTAGGTGTAAAATACTTATTAGAATTATGGGATTTTTTAAATGAAGGTATAGCGATGTCTGCTGCTTCATTTATTATTTTAGTGAAATATCGTACGCTTGTTGTGTATTATTTAACATTACAAAATTAGTAAAGTTATCTTTTATTAGATGCCTATAAAGTTCTCATTCGGCTTTTTTAAAATTTCGTTTAGTTATATTATTACAGGGTGGTGAACTACTGGCAATACTTAATTTTAAAATTAAATGGTCGCTATTCATACATTCGTTAGTTACATTCCAATTGAATCTGATAGCTATATCACCTATATCTTCGTTGGTACTCTTGTTCTTATGGTTCGATGAACTCGCTGCTATTTTTGCATAGGCTCTTCAACTGCTAGTGTCGTGCGAAATATGTGCTAGCTGGAGCGATAGGTGTTGAATTTGAAGGAGGCGCTGCTGATGCCAAGGCAGCGGTGCGAGTGTATGTCAAGCCACAAGTCTCTGTTTGCTAAACAGAGACTTGTGGCTTGATATACATTATAATCGCTTTTCTGTACGATATGTTATTATCTGACATTATTTGTCGAATTTGTTTTTCCTTAATATAACCTTAGCAATTTCTATTTTTTTTTTATTGAAAAATTACACACTACGGACTCAACGGTCCGTACCTTTTTTTGATTACATTTGATTTTTTTACTATTATGCGTACTACACAACAGGTGTGAAATTAATCTAACGAGACGAAATAACAACTAAGTGGAGTTACAAACTAGGTGAGTTTACACTATATGATACCAGAACAATATTTTCATATTTTCTACCTACGCTATTACATTGTGTTATGACTATATTATATTATATTTGCTTATTATAATACTACGTTACTACTTGACAAATTTAGATGTTTAATTGTTAGCGTATGTCTAAACTTAACAGTTCCCCGATGACTTCATTATTTCTGTCTTTTATTGCCATCTTGACATTATATTCCCATATTTGTTTCCCGATGGTCTGGGTTATTCGCCGGAAAAAGTATCTAATGGCGTCGGAGCTGTCGTCCGGATAGTAAGTGCAAGTGGTGGTGTGTCGTGAGACTGCTACCACTGCATGCGACACGCTCTCTCGCAATCTGGTCATCTTGCCTTTTGTCTGAACGACGATAACATTATCGTACGTCAGTCCCTGAGACTCGTGCACTGTTAGTAGGCGCGACCCTTCCCCTGTTCCGTATCCCTTGGCGGTCAGGGATGCTTTTTCTTCCTGGGTGAGTACCAGATATAAGGTGTTAGGGAGGGTGGTGGATATGTTGGCGCCTGTGTAGTGTTTGAGTTTCAGGGAATGAATTTGGGGCTTTGAGTAATATATGCCCGGGTAAACTTTGCTTAGGGCGTATGCCACATCCATGGGGTTTCTGCGCGTGCAAAACAGTTCCTGGTTGATGGTCGCCATGATATTTGGATCACTGTACCTTATCTCGAACAGATAGTCTCTGTCTATGTAAGGCACCTGATTCACGTCTCCGACGATGACAGCCTCATCACATTTGTCAAGCAGCCTCGCAGCTATTACTATAGCCCCTAGGTGGTTCATGTGGGCATCGTCAACAATGAGACGATTTTCCTTGGCCCGCTGAACCCGTTGGCTGAGACGGAAGCCATGGTGCGCACCTTGCATCTGACTGCGTCTCCTATGCGGCGCGCCACCTTGCTTCTCAGGTCTTTGGCTGCTTCAGTGGTGGTGGTGACTATGATGTCTTTGTCAGCGTCGAAATTTTGCGTGATCCATGTTGTTTTGCCGCACCCTGGAACCCCCTGGATGGATGTTATTTTTGGCAATGCCCAGTTTTTGCACATTTCTGCAGGATCCAGAGATCCAGACACAGATTTTGCCATGTCTAGGACTCTCTCCTGCAGCATTATTTTGGTGCACCGAGCTACGACAACAATTGGGCAGTTAGCTGGAGTGGAGAAAGTTCATTTGCCCTTCTGCCTCGTCTCTGGTTCGTTGATGATCACGAAGCTGTCTGCGTCACCGTATGCAGCCATATACTTACCCGTCATGACACCTTTGATGATTTGCGAGGTGTCATTGTTGTATATGATAAAATAAAAAAAAAAAAAAAAACGTATTTATTGCCAATAAAAACACAATTCGTAAACACATAACACAAAAAAGGTAAATTAATACATAGTACGTACACGTTGCTTTTTTTGGCAATAGGGGTACGCTCAGCTCTAATCTGCGTAACCTTGAAGATTACACAGGGCTGGTTTTCAGCGTACTACTTTGCTCGAATCCGGTATTAGTCGAGAGTTTGGTTGTAGCAGGTAGTTAAAATAGTACAAATAAAAACAGAAGTCCTTATGAAAACAACTAATCAGTATTATTAAATATTATATAATAAAGTAAAAAATAAAAGAATGTTTAAGGTTTGTGATCTAATACATTAAAAAGGATTGTCATTATGGGTACAGTCGTAAAACGCTTGGACGATGTGGCTGCTAAATTAGACTTGTAAGTACGGAAGGCTGGAGTATGAGTGTGTGAGGGTGTGTGTGGGAGTGTATGTGAGGAGATGTGTGGTGTGCAATAGTAGTGGGGTTATACTCTAATCTCGGTTTGTGTTTTTAAAGGTTGCTTCAAATTGCTTTTCATATCGTTGTAATAGTATTTTCTTATAATTATTTTTATAGAGAGATAAACTTATCTTTTTTCTCATCGGAGGTGGGATATTGTTCCAAATTTTTGATGCACTGTAGTTGAAGCTTCAACCCTTGAAGCTGTCGGTCTTATGTTTATGTGTGTATAGAGTGAGCAGGAGTTTTGATCGAGTGTTGGCCAGATGAATGTCTTTCATAAAAATGAGCGTATCAAAGAGGTATTCCGGTTTTTTATTCCAGATAACTTTATGAGTTATACAGGCCAAGTGAAGCTCTCTTCTTGCCTTCATATTTAGTATGCTTTTCTGTACAAGATAAGGAGTGATATGATTTCTCCGAGGTATGCCAAAACAGCATCTTGCGCATGCATTCTGAAGTCTTTGAATAGCACCTTCGGTTTTAGCATACAATCTCGGTCCATAAACTGCACTACAGTAAGTACAGTATATGACGGCTTCAGCTTCCCTGAGTCTTGTCATCAGCGACTCCTCGTTTTCCCAGCGATAGGCTTGCATTATTCTCCTGCAAATTTTGAGGTTGACCTCTCTAGTCGCTCTCTCTATCGACCCAGAGGATGTGTGGACGGTTGGAGACTCGGCGGGATGACTTGGCCCATGTCGGCCCTGGTTCTTCGGGTCTTGGCAGTGGTGGTGGTGGTCTCTTTATTGGGCCTCAAAAACTTCTCCGCTGCTATCGACTGGCTATTTAATTTATTTGGCTTCCTGGTGGTAGATAATCTGTGCTTAGGCCTTTCTTCACCTTATACAGACTAGCGGCTTCCTGAATTCGCAATTTCTATTAAGAGCCATATGGTCTCCAGCACAATTTAGACATTTAAAGGAAGTAATTTCCCGAACCGCGGGCTCGCCAACCGCCACCTCGATATCAACAATCACCACCTCGCTCCTTTCAATCATATAGATTCCAACCACACCCGGCTAGATTAAATCCATCGCCACATGGATTTTACCATCCTGGATATCAACAGCTTCTTGGATACGAAACGAACATTTGGGGTCATGAATTTGGTCAATTTTTTTATCGAATATTGACTATTCAGCAAGGTTTCGATGGTCGACTCGACGTCGGCTTTTACGACCAATCTGGTTTATGCCATCGCGTTCCACATTACGTGACGGTTGACAGGTCTGACCCAAGCTCTTTGGGTTATTATACCATAAAACTATTGCGCTACACGCGATTCATAGGTGGTCAATTATACGCTGATTATTTGATTATTTATGAAGCGATACACATAGTATTTTGAATTCACAAATGTTTATAGACAGTGAACATCAAGAAGACATTTTAAAAACTTACATACTGATTGAATTATGTAAATAATTCATTTACAGTTACAAGCTGCTTCAATTCAAATATTTCAAATATTTAACAAACCAAAAACCACTAATTAGCATCGCATCAAGTGCTGTACATGTCAACATATTGACATACTGCAAATGGTTTTGCAATTACGAATACAATCATTCTACATCATAAACTACGGTTAATATTACAGATTAGCCATAATTTTGTTGAAATGTAAATAAATATAATATTGTCTTTTAAACTTCGAACGGTGAGTAAAGAGAATCATTTTTAAAAACATGTTGAAATAACAAATTCTGTAACGTGTGTTGTGTGTGGGCAGCAAAATTGAATGCAAGGCGGTCGCCAGATAAAACGTTACCTCAACGTTGAGAGTGCACCTAGGCATATCGCGACGAATTCTACAGGTTGTTGGTAGCAATTCTGTCAATGCCCACAATGATATCAAGACTTTGAACATTTGTCAATTAACACCATTGTATTCCTGCAAATATCTTTGAGCCATGATACATAGGTCTTGTGCATTTATAGAACTTCAACTGACACATAATGACAGCAGCTTTCTGGAAACTTTTATGACAGGCGTACAAAGTTAAGGGTGGTCACTAATCAAGCGGGCCCTCGATTATATGCCCATACTGGCTCAAATTCTGTTAATCACTAAAACAAGCAGAAATTCTTCAAAATGAAATAGTTCGTATTCTATTTACGCTAAAATCAAAATTCGTGTAACACAATTCAACACTATCTCTCTAATCATAGACGAGTGTTTTTATTGATAAGTGTCGTACTAATTTCGACTTTGTCGTTACCATATGAACCTATCTTATTTTACAGAATTTTAGTTGAGTTGAGTTGACCAAGAATATCACTACCACTGTATGGATCTAAGGATTTAATCGCGGCGGCAATCGGTTTAAAGATTATAATAAATTTCAGTGGATTTAAACGCAGGATGTTCAAAATGTTCATTAGTATTCGTTAAATCTATTATTATTATTTATATCATATATTCCCATCGACATTTCACACTACGACGTAGAAAAAAACAAATTTTGAATTTATAACCAATTTACTTAGAAATTTAATATAATTTAACTTAGTGCTCGCAGACTATAAGAATGCTCCTCCATTTATCAATCAAAGCCCGCCTGTTATAAACCAGCTTTCTCAAGAGCTATTTAAGCGACTACCTGCTTATAGTCTAAATCCTACTAAACAATATTACAGACCGCAGGTTTGGCAAACTGTTCAACAAAATGTAAGAACTGGTTGCTCTCCACCTCCAAGATACGATCACGCTCATTATCAGAGTAACAGGAGTAACCCTTATCGTTTACAAAAAAAACAATACCCACGGAGATCAATTTATCGAACTTTACGTCAAATTTGTCCAACTTCACCCGAAATTCATCAGTCCCAACCACATGGACCTCGTCAGTTACATGGGTTTAACCAGCCACGATATGGATTTAACCAACCACATTCTGGATTTCAACCTCGAATTAACCAATCACAACCTAGATTTACCGAACTGCGGTCTCGCCAACCGCCACCTCGATATCAACAATCACCAACTCGCACCTTTCAATCAGATAGATTCCCACCACACCCGGCTAGATTAAATCTATCGCCACATGGATTTTACCATCCTGGATATCATCAGCTTCTTGGATACGAAACGAACATTTGGGGTCATGAATTTGGTCAATTTTTCTATGGAATATTGACTATTCAGCAAGGTTTCAATGGTCGACTCGACGTCGGTTTTTACGACCAATCTGGTTTATGCCATCGCGTTCCACATTACGTGACGGTTGACAGGTCTGACCCAAGCTCTTTGGGTTATTATACCATAAAACTATTGCGCTACACGCGATTTATAGGTGGTCAATTATACGCTAATTATTTGATTATTTATGAAGCGATACAACGGCCTATACAACTTGCGTATAACTCAGTTTAGATCAAAACTGGTTTTACTTTTTTCTTGTATGATATGCACTGCCGCTGAACTACAATATACGTGCAAAATTTGTGGTTTAACTATTGCAAGAGACAGTTGATTAGAAAAATGTATCTAGTTATAATATATGTAACACTCAAAAATAGTAATTAATCAAGTAGCTACTATATGACTTGAACAATATATTAATATATGAGTATACATATTATATATATTATAAACCGAGTTATACGCAAGTTGTATAGGCCGTTGTATCGCTTCATAAATAATCAAATAATTAGCGTATAATTGACCACCTATGAATCGCGTGTAGCGCAATAGTTTTATGGTATAATAACCCAAAGAGCTTGGGTCAGACCTGTAAACCGTCACGTAATGTGGAACGCGATGGCATAAACCAGATTGGTCGTAAAAGCCGACGTCGAGTCGACCATCGAAACCTTGCTGAATAGTCAATATTCGATAAAAAAATTGACCAAATTCATGACCCCAAATGTTCGTTTCGTATCCAAGAAGCTGTTGATATCCAGGATGGTAAAATCCATGTGGCGATGGATTTAATCTAGCCGGGTGTGGTTGGAATCTATATGATTGAAAGGAGCGAGGTGGTGATTGTTGATATCGAGGTGGCGGTTGGCAAGACCGCAGTTCGGTAAATCTAGGTTGTGATTGGTTAATTCGAGGTTGAAATCCAGACTGTGGTTGGTTCAATCCATATCGTGGCTAGTTAAACCCATGTAACTGACGAGGTCCATGTGGTTGGGACTGATGGATTTCGGGTGAAGTTGGATAAATTTGACGTAAAGTTCAATAAATTGGTCTCCGTGGGTATTGTTTTTTTGTAAACGATAAGGGTTACTCCTGTTACTCTGATAATGAGCGTGATCGTATCTTGGAGGTGGAGAGCAACCAGTTCTTACATTTTGTTGAACAGTGTGCCAAACCTGCGGTCTGTGATATTGTCTAGCAGGGTTTTGACTATAAACAGGTGGTCGCTCAAATAGCTCTGGAGAAGGCTGGCTATAACAGGCGGGCTTTGATTGATAAATGGAGGAGCATTTTCATAGTCTGCGAGCACTAAGTTAAATTAAATTAAATTTCTGAAATAAATTGGTTACAAATTCAAATTTTTTTTTTTCTACCACGTAGTGTGAAATGTCGATGGGAATCTATGATATAAATAATAATAATAGATTCAACGAATACTAATGAACATTTTAAACATCCTGCGTTTAAATCCACTGACATTTATTATAATCTTTAAACCGATTACCGCCGCGATTAAATCCTTAGATCCATACAGTGGTAGTGATTTTCTTGGTCAACGCAACTCAACTAAAATTCTGTAAAATAAGATAGGTTCATATGGTAACAACAAAGTCGAAATTAGTATGTCACTTATCAATAAAAACACTCGTCTATGATTAGCGAGATAGTGTTAAATTGTGTTACACGAATTTTGATTTTAGCGTAAATAGAATACGAACTATTTCATTTTGAAGAATTTCTGCTAGTTTGAGTGATTAACAGAATTTGAGCCAGTATGGGCATATAATCGAGGGCCGGCTTGATTAGTGACCACCCTTAACTTTGTACGCCTGTCATAAAAGTTTTCAGAAAGCTGCTGTCATTATGTGTCAGTTGAAGTTCTATGAATGCACAAGACCTATGTATCATGACTCAAAGATATTTGCAGGAATACAATGATGTTAATTGACAAATGTTCAGAGTCTTGATATCATTGTAGGCATTGACAGAATTGCTACCAACAACCTGTAGAATTCGTCGCGATATGCCTAGGTGCACTCTCAACGTTGAGGTAACGTTCTATCTGGCGACCGCCTTGCATTTAATTTTGCTGCTTACACACAACACACGTTACAGAATTTGTTATTTCAACATCTTTTTAAAAATGATTCTCTTTACTCACCGTTCGAAGTTTAAAAGACAATATTATATTTATTTACATTTCAACAAAATTATGGCTAATCTGTAATATTAACCGTAGTTTATGATGTAGAATGATTGTATTCGTAATTGCAAAACCATTTGCAGTATGTCAATATGTTGACATGTACAGCACTTGATGCGATGCTAATTAGTGGTTTTTGGTTTGTTAAATATTTGAAATATTTGGATTGAAGCAGCTTGTAACTGTAAATGAATTATTAACATAATTCAATTAGTATGTAAGTTTTTAAAATGTCTTTTTGATGTTCACTGTCTATAAACATTTGTGTTTTCAAAATACTATGTGTATCGCTTCATAAATAATCAAATAATTAGCGTATAATTGACCACCTATGAATCGCGTGTAGCGCAATAGTTTTATGGTATAATAACCCAAAGAGCTTGGGTCAGACCTGTCAACCGTCACGTAATGTGGAACGCGATGGCATAAACCAGATTGGTCGTAAAAGCCGACGTCGAGTCGACCATCGAAACCTTGCTGAATAGTCAATATTCGATAGAAAAATTGACCAAATTCATGACCCCAAATGTTCGTTTCCTATCCAAGAAGCTGTTGATATGCAGGATGGTAAAATCCATGTGGCGATGGATTGAATCTAGCAGGGTGTGGTTGGAATCTATCTGATTGAAAGGAGCGAGGTGGTGATTGTTTATATCGAGGTGGCGGTAGGCGAGGCCGCGGTTCGGAGGGCGGGTCTGGGTTTATCCATTAAATAGTTTCTATGCCTATGCTTGCAGCGCTCGCGCTGCTTGTTTTGGTTAAGCCCAGGCCTTCCTTACTCATCCCGTGATGGGTAGGGAGGCTACGGTCTTGGGGGAAGCGCAGGTCGTGATGATCCTCAAGGCAAGTCTGGCGATTACCTTCACGCGGTGCTGCCTGTTATTGGTCTAATTCCCTCTGAAATAGACGTAACTAGACATCGCCCGGCGCCTCGCGTGTTTTATATGTATATATATTTTTACACCCCCAGCGGTAGTGGTGGGACGAGCGGCAGACTGGCTATATAAGCCAGACAGAACCGAAGCGCGCACACTTTTACTCGGGCGCTCGCCAGCATCGGACGTCGAAGCAATGACGTAGCAAGTAGAAGGAGCGACCGACGTTACGTCACCGGCGCGGCTGGCTTGGACGACTCATTCTACTTCGGGACATCGTACTGAGCGGACGTTGTAAGTTGTGTTGCAAGTTTACATTTCTATTTACATGTCTACCTTTGAATTTTTGCAGGAATTACAATTGTGTTAGTTTACAGTTCCATAAGTGCACAATTTTATGATTTAACTATTTATGTGTTCTGCAATTTTAAAGTTAATGTATATAGCTTACAATTTAATCGTTTTTGCAATTCAGCATTACAATTGTGCAATAAAATTTTACATTAAAACATTTTTGTGGAGTTTTACAATTTATTTTTATATAAGTTTCCCTTAAGTTGCGAATTACAATTTCTCAGTTTTCATTTGCTGTTTTGATTTTATTGCTGCTATCCAATTTTAAGATTACCTTATACAATTTGGTTGCAATTTAGTTTTAAAATGTTTTCAGTAGATTATGTAACTGTTGAGCCGTTCGCTCGGGCCGCCTTCCGTACAGTATTTTCGGCGTACTCTAGGAACGGCATACGGTTTTTGGGCTTGTACACAAAACTGCGATGCGATGCGATGCGAATTCGCAACGCAGAAAATTACGACACGAATTGCTGCGATGCGATTTCGTGCGGCAAGGCGTCTCCCAGGGTGACCATTCCTTCGACGACCGTTAACCGTACTAAACGTATTTTGAATTGAAAACTAGGACGTGACATGGATCGTAAAAAGAAATGTGCACTTTTATTATTGCTAAGGAGATACAGTAAAAGAAACAAAGAAGATTTTGAGTTCATCCATTTATTACTATTATGAATCCCGATGGAAACATTTTTCTTCTAAAATATAAAGCTTTGAAAACCGACGAAAAAAAGTTTTTGGAGTATTTTAGAATGAGCATATCTTCATTCGAAGAGCTTTTAAGTTTATTATCACCATATCTTCAGAAACAATCGTACAAGGGGAGAATTCCTGTTATGCCTCTGGAAATGATTGGCCTCACTATCCGGTAAGTAAAGTAAAACAATAATTGTTTACATTAGTTTTTATTGAGAAAAGAGTTTTTAAAATATTACAATCCATAAAATTTACGAAAAATCAAAGTCTTCTTCAGTTGAAAGTGTGCTTAATATGCTTGAGTTAGAAAAATCAATACTGGGTGAATCAATTTGATCTGGTATGTTAGATGACTGTGGACGTACTAGGACGTGATCCAAAAGTAATGATAATTGGTTGCTTCAGGTCCACATAAAAATCCAAAAAAAAATTTTTTCGCTAGCCTATACACTCACTACGTCAGCCTAAAAAAATCATATAAATAGGTCAGGATTTCCGGGAGATACATTCATTTGAATACGAACTGTCGAAGAGATAACATCAACATGGAGAAAAACGAAATTAGAGCTGTGATCAAGTACCTCTGTTTGAAAAAAATGTCTACAAAAGACATACACTGTGACTTGGTGGAAACATTGGGGGACTCTGCTCCTCCATATTCTACAGTTGCACGCTGGGCCAAGGAGTTTAAGCGGGGCAGAACATCCACTGAAGATGAACATCGCGAAGGACGCCCATCCTCGTCCCTCACAGAAGACAACGTGAAAAAAGTCGAAGATGTTGTGTTGGCAGATCGAAGAGTGACCATCAGGCATGTAGCTGAGGTCACAGGGATCTCATATGGAAGCGTTCAAATAATCATTTCGAACGAGTTGCATATGAAAAAGGTCTCTGCGGGTTGGGTTCCCAGAATGTTAACCGACGAGCAAAAGAAAAAACGAGTTGACATTTCGAGGGTCAATCTCGAAAAGTTCCAAGCAGATAAAGAAAATTTTTTGTTGCGTTTTGTGACTATGGACGAGACCTGGATCCACCATTTTGATCCTGAAACAAAAAAACAATCGATGACTTGGAAGCGAGCCTCCTCACCGACGCCAAAGAAATTCAAAGTCTCAAGTTCGGCGGGAAAGGTTATGGCGTCTGTTTTTTGGGACGCTAAAGGAATAATTTTGGTGGAATATCTGGAAAAGGGAGCCACTATTACGGGCTCTTACTACGCAGACCAAATAAGAAGATTACGGGAGGCCATTAAGGAAAAAAGACGCGGCAAACTGCGAGCTGGAGTGCTCTTTCACCAAGACAACGCACCGGCTCACAAAGCCGCAGTTGCGATGGCTGCCATTCAAGAAACGGAATTCGAACTGGTCGAACGGCCTCCCTATTCGCCAGATCTGGCTCCTAGTGACTTTTACCTCTTTCCTCGGCTCAAGGAACACCTCCGAGGCAAGAAATTTGAAGACAATAGCGAAGTTATGGCCGCTGTTGAGGCGTTTTGGGAGGGTCAAAAAAGGAATTTTTTTCAAAGGGAATCCTGGGTTTACAAAAAAGATGGACTAAATGTATTGATTTGTTAGGAGACTATGTAGAAAAATAAATTATTATTTTAACTTTAATTACCGTGTTTTATTTTCATTATCATTACTTTTGGATCACCCCTCGTATCAGTGGCGTTTGTTGAGATGTCGAAAAATGTTGAGTTTGATAGCCACCCTGGTAGTTGCTATTCGGATAGTAATAGCCATGAGGTTGATGCAATTCTGTTAAAATTTGAAGAACTCTGCTCTGAAAGATTAGTGTTTTATTGTCATCTAATCTTTCAAGTGATGGTAGAATACCTTTAAAAAAATATATGTGTCTACTCTCAAGTTCCTTTAAAATCTTTACAATATCATCTTCAAATTTATTATTAAGGATTCTGCCCACTATCCCGTAGCATTCCATGACCGTGCTAGGAACGTAACAACCAAAAAAATATTCTTTGTATTGAAAAGTATGAGACTATGCCCACTAGACCGTTCCGCCACCGACCGACACCGTAGCATACCATGAACGAAGCGTCAAGATTCACTCATTTATAATAGTAGTGGTCTCATTTTGCAATTTTTTCTTAAGAAATTGTAATTGTTTGTACAGATGGTATTCTTTTATATTTTTGGATCCAGACCCTGACCTACTTGCATCTTTGAGTTTCTTTTCATATTTATTAAAGGTATCCTTAATCCCCCTCCATCTTTGTATTACTGAATTACCTGCAAAAAAAATAATAGACAATATTTAAATTATTCATTTATTTGTTCATCTTTATTATTCATCAAATACCAATTGTACAGAACAATAGGCGAACTTAACGCTAGAAGCGTTGTCTATCAATTAAATAAATTAAAATAATTTATGTATGTTTATGTCGTTTTAGGTTAGTGTTCTTTACGTTTTAAGTTTGTTATATAA
The DNA here is from genome assembly GCA_934044485.1 of Apeira syringaria. Lineage (NCBI taxonomy): Eukaryota > Metazoa > Arthropoda > Insecta > Lepidoptera > Geometridae > Apeira > Apeira syringaria. The sequence goes on from OW203655.1 coordinate 28,011,334, forward strand.
ATTAATCCTTTTTTTTTCTATTTATGTTACAGATTCCTAGCGACCGGAAATGAAATCAGAAATATACATTTAGATTATTATCGAGGAATAAGTACAGTTGCTAAGATAATACGAGTAGTTTGTAATGCAATATGGAAATTTTGTTTAAATGCAAACATACCAAAAATAACACAACAGCTGTTTGAAGAAATAGCTGCGGACTTTGACAAGAAAGCCAACTTCCTTCCAACTGTATTGGAGCCGTTGATGGAAAACATATTCGTATTCGTAGTCCCCCAAAAAGTGGATCACTTTTTTTTAATTACAAGGGCTACAGTTCAATAGTTTTGTTGGCTATTGTGAACTCGAAATACAGATTCATCTATGAGGACATAGGAGCATATGGAAACGAAAGTGACTCCATATTTTCCACAACACGAAACTATACGACTTACTGATGAGAGGCGATTTGCCTACACCAACATCAAGGCCGTTACCGGGCTTTCAAGAACCGGTTTTATTTGTTTTTGTCGGAGACGAAGCTTTTTCTATTTCGAATAATGTCATGCGTCCTTATCCTGGCAAGCATTTGTCTGTTAAACAAAGAGTATTCAACTACCGTTTGAGTAGGGCAAGAAGATATGTCGAGTGTACTTTCGGCATACTGGCCAATAAGTGGCGAATATTTCACCGGCCCATTAACGTTTCATATGATTTTGCAATAGATATTGTTAAGGCTTGTTGCATACTACATAACTTTGTAATTAACCGTGATGAATTAGACACCCCTATTGAAATGATCATAGATGATTCCGAACTACAACCACTTCAACAAGGGTTGAATGTAGGTAGTCAGGGGGTAAGTGCAAATATAATTAGAAACGAATATTCGGATTACTCTACTAGTGAAGTTGGAGCATTATGCTGGCAACTACAAAAAATTTAAGAATATACAATGCGACTCGCATTGTTGCTCGCGTTTTTGGTAATAAGTCAATACAACAGCTACAAAAGGATCACATCGTAAAACATTAAAGTAACTCGCTGTCGACGCCTAAACATGTAAACAATTTAAAGAATATTTTTTGTGCTTATATGAATAGAATGTTTGATTTGTAGGTAGTTTTAGTAAAAAGTAAAAAGAAGTTATACTTAATAAATGTGTTTATGTACTTACCAAGTTAAGTTTTTTCATTGTTTTCTTTTTCCTCGAAATTTGGAAATAAACTTTTACCCACGTCCTTCCAAGCATCTTGTTTGATGTTTTTTTTTTTATAATCTTCATTACTAGTGTCCCAAAGAACAGGGCGCTCCTCAATCAGTGATATAAAAAAATCAACGTCGTATTCTGTCATTTTTAAAGTACACGTCTTGCCCACACGCTGTCCCTGAGCGAACTTAAAATGGCGTCAACAAGTGTGACGCAACATCGCAGGAATGCGCGATGCGAATCAATTCGCAAGTTCTTGCGATGCGTAGAGGGAGCTCGCAGATTTTTGCGATGCGACGTCGCATCGCAGTTTTATGTACAAGCCCTTTATCGTTATAAAAGATGTTTGAAAGATTATCACTGGCTATTGGCAGGTTCAAACGAGATTCGGATTCGTGCCTGAAGGCAAATCTAGGGCACTCGGTCACTATGTGTATAAATGTTTCCTCAGTCTAGTCATCACACACACAGAGGGCTGTTGTCGCGAGTTTGAATCTATACAAATACGCTCTAAATCCACCATGTTCTGTGAGAACATGGTGCCTTCAAATTTGTCAGCCTCAAGCCGGAGAGAATTTTGTAGGCCTGTCTTACTTTTGCCATGAAGAGTTTTGTGTTACTCCCTGTTGTCGCTGTTTGATATGTCTGCTGGCACTGCGCCAGGGTTGAGTCCCTGATGAGGCGCTTGGCATGAGAGAGGGGAAAAGCGTCATAGAGAGGCGCTTCTTTCGCCAGTTCGTCCGCGCGCTCGTTGCCTGAAACTCCCGAGTGGGCCCTGACCCAGTACAGTGTCAATGTTCCTCCATCCTTATGTATTCTATCAAGTAGTTGTCTCACTTTTGATACGATTGGGTGCAGACTACATTGGCTGGGAAGTCTCGATGTCATTTACAAGGCTTTGAGTATTGCGCAGAGTTCTGCCTGGTAGACGCTGCAGTAATTTACAATACGAAATTTAGTTCGTTTTACTTCGGTGAAAAGCAACGAATATGGGTTAGGTATGTCTTCTACGTCCTAGTCGGTTTCCACGTTGTATGATATCTTCTTCCTTGCTGCTGGATGCGGGAGTTCGTAAAGACTAGTTCTTCTCTGAAGTATTCTATCCGGTAACTGTTGTAATGTGTCGGTCTTTTTGGTGCTATATATCTCTAGTTGTTCGAGTAGTCTTAGGTCGAGGGGTATTATCCTTGCCAAGATTGTTGCGGAGGTTAGAGAGACGGTTCTGTGTGACTTCGAAATTTGCAAAGCAAACTGTCTGGTCATCCGGTTGAGTTTCTTTTGTGCATAGACTCTGTTTGCTATAGGTCCCCATGCCGCTGCTGCGTAGAGTACGGTGGGTTCGACTGCAGCCAGATAAATAGTACGTACTATTTCTGAATTTAGTTCCCACTGTGCCCTCGCTGCTTTGGATATAATTTTTTGTCGGTTACATGCGCGGAGATAAATTGTATCGAGATTCTTGGAGAAATTAAGGTTCCTGTCGATTAATAGCTCTAGGACCTTGATTTGTTCCGATAGAGCAATATCAGTTTCACCCATTTTAGTCTGAGTTTTTCAAATTTAAATATTTTCGTTATTAGAATGGCCTGCGTCTTGTGAGCTGAAAAAGACAGTTTATTTTTGAATCCCCATTGGAAGATCTGTTCAAGCGCGTGGTTAGTCCGTTCTTCTAATTCTGTGCCGTCGTGGCCGTCTGCCAGCATGAGCAGGTCATCTGCAAATGCTTGGACGTGTACGCCAGAGGTTTCCATTAGATCCCTGTGTACATCCTCTTTTGGTGTTTTTCCAGATTTCAGCACCGCAATGTCGGAGCAGTACCCGTCTATCGTGCAAATAGCTGTGAACTAGTTTCAATATTGGGGCCTCGATATTTTATCTGTGTAATTGTTCAAGGATTGCTGGCCGCCATGCTCCGTCAAACGCCCCTTGAATGTCTAGAGACAAGAGTAAGACCTGTTTTTCTCGCTTATGCCTTTCCTCGCTAAGGTTATCGCCTCATATAAGGCGTCCCTCTGAGCTTCTCTGCTGTAAGCCCGTATTGTTTGTTGCTCATGTTAGAGATATTATGTATTTATAAACGCACCCTGTGCATGTATGCTGTGTAATGTATAATGTAGTCTGTGGGATATATGTCTTGTCATTAAAATGGAGCAAATTAAAAAGCATTGCACCAGTTCACAAGAATATGTTTTATTCACGGAAAACCATTAAAAATAACAGCAGAGCGTGGTTATGTATATAGTGACAACCAAAATAACCGGAGCCAGCAATGGATACAAATAATAGGTTGGGATTATTGACGTTGGACAAAAAAAACAACTTTTCCAACTGGAAGTTTCGCATCAAGATTTTGCTAGAAGAAAAGGGTATAAGAGGCGATTTAAAAAGTATAGTAGAAAAAGACGATGCACAGGCGAAGAGTATAATAGTGCAGTGCTTAAGTGACCGGTATTTAGAGATTGTAAAGAAATGTAATTCCTCAGAAGAAATGATAATACAGTTAGAGAAAATGTTTCAAAGAAAAAGTGTCTTTAATAAATTATATTTGAAGAAAAGTTTTATTATTAACCTTGAAAAAGACTCAAGAAATGCAAGATCACTTCTTAAAAATTGATGGTTTAGTGACCTTGAAGGGGCAGGGTGCAAGTTAGATGAAAGTGACATAATTTCACATATGTTAATAACCCTACCAGATGAATATGATACAGTTATAACAACATTGGAGACCATGGTAGATGAAAAAGACTTAACCTTAGACTTTGTAAGGTCAAGATTACTGGATGCTGAACTTAAAATAAAATGTAAAGAACTAACCGAACCTACAATAGAGACATGCATGTATGCTTGTTTTAAATGTGGCAAGAACGGCCACAAGACATATGAATGTAGAACTTATAACACTGACTGTTCTCGAGGGAGAAGTATGGGACGGTCTAGAGGTAGAGGTGCATTTAGATCTAAGAGACGCTTTAATAGTTCATCGGCAAATATGACCCAAGAACATGAAAGTTTATTTGTTGCACTGTTAATAGAAGGCTGCGTGACTGAGGATGGTGAACTAGCGTTCATTGTTGACGCTGGAGCCACTCACCATTTCATTCAACAAAAGTATGAAAAACACATGACTGATATTGAGGAACTACGAAATGAAGTAAAAATTGTAATAGCGAATGGGCATACATTAGTGGCAGACAAGAAAGTATATTTAAAAGTTTCATATATAAATGAGCCTTTAACAATTGAAGCTCTTATTGTACCTGGATTGACCCATAATTTATTATCTGTAAATAAACTGATGGAAAGAAATATTAAGGTGGTGTTTGAAAAAGGTCAACTTAAAATACACACTAAAACAAAAACATACTATGGAGAAAAATGTGGCAAATTACATGCTTTAAAAGTAGAACTCTTAAATAGTTATCAATGTCATTCTGCAAGGAAAGAAAAAGATACTGATATTTGGCATAGAAGATTGGGACATGTTAATCGAAAATGTCTAGCAATAATGAACTTACCTTACAGCAATACAATCTGTGACATCTGTATGGTAAATAAAAGTACAAGACTCCCTTTTAGCCCAAATATAAAACCGCAGTCCCGTTCAATTGGAGACTTAATACATTCTGATGTAGCCGGCCCAACACGGGTACCAACCCATCAAGGACACATATATTTCGAAACTATAATCGATGATTATTCACACTTCACTCAAACATATTTGTTGCATAACAAATCAGAGGCAGCAAAAAACATTATAAATTACATAAAAGCCATAGAGACTAAAAAAAATATAAAAGTTAAGAAAATAAGAACAGATAATGGAGGCGAATATACATCTATTTTTTTTTTAAGATTTTGTGAAGAAAAAGGTATTTCCTTAGAATACAGTCTACCTTATAGCCCTCAAATGAATGGCAAAAGTGAAAGAATGAACCGTACCATTTATAATATAGCCAGAACCATATTAGATGAATCTAAACTACCGAGACATTTGTGGGGAGAAGCAGTGCTGACGCCAACCTTTTTAATAAATAGATGCCCATCAAAAGGTATTAGTAACCAGATTCCTGCAAAGCTATTTGGAAGAGAGCTAATGATAAATAAACTTAAGGGTGTTACCAGACCAATCGATCGATCGTCGATCGACGGCATCGATCGAAGTTGATCGACTGGTCTAGTAACTTTAATTGATCGACAGATACTGTTCGACTACTGGCACCGGTCGACGTTGATCAATGAACTCCGGCAATATTCCATCAGTTTCTTTCAAAATGTATTCACAAGAGGACGCGTTGTTGTTGGCAAGTACGATGTTGCTCGTACTATTATTACGGAGACGCAAACGCAGAAGACTCTGGATGCGACCATTTTTTAAAGCCAAAGATCGCCTATCTTATCCAAATGACATTTTAAATAGCGGTTTCTTGGATGCTTTTCGAATGAGTAACAGTGATATTGAAAATGTCTTAAATATGGTGGCTCCTTTAATTGCAAAATTGGATACTAATTACAGACAGTCAATTTCCCCTAAGAATCGGTTACTTATAACACTCAGATTTCTAGCCAGTGGTGATTCATATCAAAGTTTAGTGCTAACGTTTAAAATTTCACAACAAAGTATTTCTTGTATAATTCCAGAAGTGTGCAATGCGCTTATATGTTCTCTCAGGGATTACATAAAAGTAAGTATTCTTGGACTTGTAATCGTAAGTTAAGTTATATATAAGGTAAGTGAAGTTGTAAAGGTATCGAAGAAATTAAAAATATAAGACATACATAGTATTTCAGGTTTATTATAATTTTTTCAGAGAAACAGTACTCATATAAACATATCGTTTAATTTTCTTGCAATTCAGATGAGACATCTTCTAAATTATCCAACGACTCTACTGTTATATTATTTTCACTTGTGGATGGAAGATTGATATTATCCAGCGAAAAGCTATATCCAGTTAAATCTCTTGCGTATTGAGAAGTGGATGGAAGGTTGGATTGATTCGAAGATTGTGCATTTGTAGAATACTGCGTGGTGTAGTAGCCTTGATTTTGAGTTTGTGGATGGTCATATTTGCCAAGTTGAGCTTCGTAAATTAGGTTATTTATATGACGCTGTACGGTAATACGGGCGTAGTCCGTTTTTAGTGTCCTCAATTTAAATGCTATTTGTTCTCCAAACAATGTATACTCATCAACATCTCTTTTATTGCGAATCAAAGAATCAACCATCTCCAACGTTTTTTCTATTGCGGCATCATTTGGATTGAGGCGCCTTTTACGACTGCCTTCACTATCAACGGAACTGTCCATCCCTGACTCAGATGCTTGTGAATTTATCTGAAACAAAATTATATACATATATTTTAAATAGGTATAATTTAAAAAATGTATGAACTGACTGATAGCTCATATTCAATATATTTACGTTGTATATATTTATTTTACAGATGCCAAACACGGAAGAAGGATGGCTCAACATTGCAAAAGATTTTGACCTGCTGTGAAATTTTCCCCACTGCCTGGGTGCAATAGATGGGAAGCATATAATTATGCGAGCTCCAACTAACAGTGGGAGCACATACTTTAACTACAAGGGAGTTCACAGTATTGTCCTAATGGCTGTAGTGGATGCGAATTACAATTTTATGTACTGCGATATTGGATGCCAAGGTCGTATTTCTGACGGTGGTGTGTTTGGAAATACTATTTTGAATTCCATGAATCTACGAGGAATCCCAAAAGAAAGTGAATTGCCTGGAAGAAGTTGTCTTACACCATATGTTTTTATAGGTGACAATGCCTTTCCTCTTTCTGAAAATTTAATGAAGCCGTTTCTCGAATTAGGGCGAAAAGGATCAAAGGTGCGAATTTTTAATTATAGGTTGAGTAGGGCTCGCCGAATGGTAGAAAGCACGTTCGGCATTTTAAGTGCAGTATTTCGCTGTCTTCGAAGGCCTTTTCATCTTCAGCTGAAAAATGTGGAAAACATAGTGTTAGCTATGACTTATCTTCACAACTATTTAAGAAGAAATTGTGAGAGTTATAGGTCTTTACAGTTGCGTTATTCAAGTAACATAAATCAGAGTGCAGATTCCGAAATAACACAGCCGCCAGAAATTCAGTCATCTGTACTATTCTACAGCATACCAACTCCAGCTGAACTAGTGAGAGAAGAGTTCGCTGAATATTTTTGTTCTAACGATGGTATGATTGCATGGCAATACAAGTATTGTTAACCTTGGAATCTTACTCTGGGTGCTGTAGCACCCTGTGATAATTTTAATTGCTAATTTTTTTTTTATCGTGATTATTAGTTGTGAATTTCACTTTTATTGAAAGGTAACATTTTTTAAATAAGTCATTTCTAGTTTTGTTTTGGACTAATACTCTGTACACAAGTGACAGCTACTGTGTAATCTGTATCAATAAAGGTCATAAGTATGTACTTGTAAAATTGTATTATTATTTTAATTACAACACGTTTACACCAATAGTTGACAATTGAAAAAAACACCTTTTGCAACTGTTAATTTAGTCCATCTATTGGTGTAAACGAGTATACTGGAAAATGTTTTAATGTGCTTAATATTATACTTTTATTTTGTAAGATCTACAAAAGTTCAGTATAGCTAATTGTTTAATTGCAGATTAAACTTAAACATATTTGCCGTAAAAAATATAAATATGTATGTAGGTACTTACATCACTTGACATGCTCGAACGAGGACGATCCTCTGTAGACACAGTAGATCGTGGGCGATTTCTGTCTTGTATGAACATCATAGCTTGAAATGCATACCATTTAGAAACGTATATTTCGTCTCGTCCGGCACCGCTTCTTAAACTATCTTTCACTTTTTTATTTTCTTTCGAAAATGTTGTTTGTAAATTTTTTATCTTCTTTTCCACTTCCTCCTTAGTAATTTCAAATGAGTTGGCTATTTCGAGCAGTGCATCATGACGTTTTATTTTATTACGGTAATCATTGTGAATAATGTCCCATAGTACTGGTTTGTTTTTGTATTGCTCAATAAATTCCAAAGTTCTTTCATTCGTCCACGCGGTCGCCGCCATTTTGCCATGCGCGTCACGAAACAACCGCGAGCTTCACACAACTGAACACAACACAAACAAGCAGTGTTGCCAAGTAGCTGCAGACTAAATTCGCCAAAAAATTCTCGCCAAGTCGCCTAAAGTCGCCGAATATTTCGTGCGATGAACTAGCCTATAATCGCCTCAATTTGTCAGAGGTAGCCTATAATGGCTACTTAGTTACTTCCTTTTTCAGATAGTTAAGTAAATATGATACCTATTATCTTAGACTAGTAGAAAAATAATAATGCAGACTCTCACTTCAGAACATGTAAAGGAAGCCGCAAATAGTAATAGGTAATCAAAGAATCATACTATTTTGTTTATGTTATTCTGAAACAGTACAGACAAGTGACTTCTCATATGTCTAATATGGGCCTTAGATTTCTAATCTATGTAAAAAACCGACCAAGTGCGAGTTGGACTCGCGCACGAAGGGTTCTGTGCTCTATAAAATAAAATCACGAAGTTTCTACTTGTTCATTAAGATCGTAAAAATTGCTTAAAAATTACGTTTGTTGTATGGGAGCCCCACTTTAATATTTTCCATATTTTTATTTAAATTATCTAAAATTCCGTGTCAAATGGTGTCAACTGTCATCTGTCACTAAAACTGTCAAAAACCTAAAAATATACCCAGCGAGCGAGCGAGACAGCGCTCAGCAAGTAAAAAGTTAACTCAACTTGTTCCAAAGTAAAATCGCCAATTTTTTTTCCGAGGTAGCCTAAATGGCGACCGGTCGCCGATTGCATTTTTTGGTCGCCCTGACCTTATCCAAGATAGCCTAAATGGCGAAAAGTCGCCTAACTTGGCAAGACTGCAAACAAGCCAGGTAGGAAGCGCGGCGCGCGGGCGGGGGGGAACAGTCGGAGCGCGGCGCGTTTGATCAAGCATTATATTCCATTCTACCATCGATCGATGCCGTCGATCGACGATCGATCGATTGGTCTAGTGGAAACTATCGATCGACGTCGACTATTCCATTCTACCATCGATCGATACCGTCGATCGACGATCGATCGACGATCGATCGATTGGTCTGGTAACACCCTAAGGTCTTTTGATGCAAATCTTGGGCAGTCATACTACCAAGAGGAGACAAGTTAGATAATAGGGCAGTACCTGTCAGGATGGTTGGTTATGCAAAGACAGGATACAAATTATGGGACTCTGTTAAAGACAGAGTAATAGTTTCTAGAGATGTGCGGTTCGATAAAACTAACGTAATATATGAAAAATTAAATCAAAACAAAAAGAACTATATTTATAATGAACAACTGGAAGATAAAAATGAAGAATGGAGGGTATAAAAAAGCACTGAGGAACAGGATATGAAATATAATAAAAGTGATAATAATGAATCTGATAATGAAGAAAATGATGAATAAAATAAAAAAAATGAAAATATCACTAATAACAAAGAAGTTAAAACTACAAGAAGTGGAAGAAAAATAATTCCAACAGATGCATTTAAAAACTATGTGTCATTAACATACCAAGAATGTTGTCTAGTTAGCACTGATGATCCAGAGACTTATGAAAATGCGATGAAAAATGGATAGGAACAAGCAATATGTAATAAGTTAAATGCACATAAAAGAATGAATACTTGGACAGAGACAGATCTACCAGAAAATCAAAAAACTATTGATGGAAAATAAGTTTTCAAAACCAAAGAAATTGGTATGAAAAAAGCGAGATTGGTAGCAAGAGGATACCAAATTAAGGAACGAGGTGGTATTAGAAGTAACTATGCACCAGTCGCTAGGATTTCTACAGTGAGGATGGCTTTAGCACAAGCAGTACAGAATTCTTGGACAATAAGGCAATTGGATGTTCCAACAGCATTTCTAAATGGTATGCTTGACGTTGAAGTGTATATGAAACCACCAGAAGGTGTTAAGACTGAAAATAAAAACAAGGTTTTAAAACTTAACCGAGGATTATATGGATTGAGAGAGAGTCCAAAATGCTGGAATCAAAGATTTGATAATTATGTACAAGGAAAAGGCTTTAAGAGATCACAAAATGATTTCTGTTTATACATTGTTGAAGGGAATATCTGGATAGTAATCTATGTAGATGATATCATAGTCATGGGAAAGAATATGCAAGTTAAAGAGATAATACAAGATCTTAAAGGAGAATTCGACACAAAGGATTTTGGAGAACCAAAAATGTTCTTAGGTATGGAACTAGAAATGAATAATAGAACTTTGAAAATTACTCAAAAACAACAAATTATTAGAATGCTAGAGAAATTTGGGACGTTAGATTGTAAAGGTGCACCCACACCAATGACAAAAGGTTACCAAGTAGACGCTAATGAAGAAATCATTGATAATGTACCGTTTATATAAATAGTGGGTACACTGATGTTTGTGTTACGTCCAGACATAACTTTTGCAACATCATATTTGAACCAATACTTAGATAAACCAACTAAATCTTTATGGACACAAGCTAAACGGACACTAAAATACTTAAAAGAGACAATTGAAATGGGATTGATATATAAGAAATGTACAGAGGAAAGTATAATAACTTATTCTGATGCTGATTGGGCAGGAAACCAAACAAATAGAAAAAGCATATCAGGATCGGTGACTTTATACAGGTTGTCCGGTAATGAATGGATAACCTTAAATTAGGTTATTGAATTCAGTCATTTGGGATCCTGGGACACAAGAATGTAACATAAGGTATAAAAAAAATAGTTTTTTATTAAAAAGACCATAACTTTGGTACTACTTGATTTTTTTTTTCTGTTTTTTTTTCTGAATGGCCATTAGATATACAAATACCTAATTTAAGGTTATTTATTCATTACCGGACACCCTGTATAATGGCAAAGTAGTGGCCTGGTTCAAGGAAGCAAAATTGTGTTGCGTTGTCAACTGTGGAAGCGGAGTACATAGCGGCAGCTACCAGTGCTTGTGACTCACTGTACATGAAAGGACTTTATAGTGATTTTATGGGACATGACAGTAAACTGAAGTGTATATTGTTCATGGACAATTGAGGAGCAATTCAATTAACTAAATCATATACAAACAGCAAGAAAGCCAAAAACCTAAAAAGATATGATCTGACCAGAGTTGGATCTTTTCCGGGTTTCAGTATAATCTTAATGGCGGCGGACTTCCACATCTTAGGGAAATGTGCCGTGTTGAGGCACCAGTTCATTAATTCCAGCAGCGTTTCAGGCTTGGCGCTGTAGGCGGCTGCACATATATCGGCTGTGAGGCCATCTTCTCTTGGGGCCTTTGTGGGGTTCATGTCGCTTAATATAGCCGTCATCTCCTCGTGAGTGAACCTTTGGACTTCCTCTGAGGTCATGTCAAGTCTTTCCTTGTCTTCTTGGTTTTTTACACTAATAACATGTTGTTCATCTGTGTCGTCATTGGTGTGATCTGCGGGCTAAAATGTTTCCGCGAGCAATTGAACTGAGCCCAAGGGAGTAAGTGATGTACCGTTTTCAGGAGACTTGAGTAGGTAGTCGGGTTACGGTTTTGCGCAACTTCTTTTTATTCTATAGGCTTTGCGCCATATGTCCTCTTTCTCCTGCGTCGAACATAAGGACTTCCAATCGGTTGTGCTGGTATCCTCTAGGGAGATTTTGTATGTGGTTTTTGCTTCGAGGTTTTTGCCGGGGGTTTGGGTTCCGGGGGATTCAACACCTTCACTCAAAGGCACTCCGAGGTGTAGACGCTCCTATGTGTTCCGGAGTGTCTCACTGGGGGGAGAGGGAGGTTGATCCCTTCCCCGAGGTGGGTCTGCTGCAAGGCGGGCAGCGGCGTCGGCGGGGGCTGCGGTAGTGCGAAAGCCGAGCCGTGCCCCCCGTCACTAGCCGATGTAGATGGAACACCCCAGGTGCCCACTCAACCAGCAGAGGTGTCCATCGAAGCAGGTCCTTCAATGCCTCTACTCGACTAAGTCGTCTGCCAAGTGTCAAGGCTAGTGGAACGCAAGGATCGAGGACGATTCAGTTTTTTTGTTTTTGATGTTTTTCAACAAGAGCACTAACAGTATTGTTTCTTCGTCAGAGTCCATGGCTTAACTGGTGTCAAATAAATTTAAAACAGCACTAGCATACAAACGCACGGCAGTCAGATACGCTTTCAATTTAAGCGTTTGGTAACGGACTGCTACCGTACTGCTACGGCACGGCAGCGGGTTATAACTAGCGGCACGGAAAACGTGCGGCATCGTTCCGATACGAAACGCATAAATTGAAAGAGCCCTACGAGTGTGCTCGCAAATGGACCTCAAAAAGATATTTGGTGGCGAATCGAGCAATGGCACGAAAGTCGCATAGAATATAAGTTCTTAAATAAAAGTAAAATCAATTACATTCAAATATTTAATATTTCGCACATTACACATAGACCTTGTTTGATAATATTGAATTCTTGCTACATCATAGAGGCCACATGTCATCTTGTTACGTATATACAGTATATGTCACAATATCATTCCATTATGTAATTTTAACATAATATGTAGGTACATTGTTAGTGGATAGCCCTATAAAAATATGAAGAAAATTCGTCCTTGATTTCTCTAGCGTTCAGAGGTGATCTTCGTGCTATCATTGGCAAAGGCGCTGAATAAATCAGGAGCAATCTGCTTTCACGGACCTCGACGGGCGCCACCGGCGGGCTCTTTCCTATCCATCAGGAACTTACGGATCGACATCGAGCCTCAGATCAAATATCTTGGTCTGTATCTTGATAGTCGTTGGACCTTCCAGGCCCATTTCACATGGATGGTGCCTCGATTGATGGGTGCAGCTGCAGCGCTGAGACGCTTGATGCCTAATCTCGGTGGCGCCAAATCGGGCTCACGGCGCTTATACCTGGAAGTGATAAAATCTGCTCTGTACGGTGCGCCAGTGTGGGCAGAAACCCTGAACAATAAAACTATCACGCTCTTGAGGAAACCTCAGAGGTCGATAGCAACTGCTGTCATTAGGGGCTACAGAACCATCTCCTTCGAGGTGGCCTGTGTGCTGGCGGGATCTCCTCCGTGGGATCTAGAGGCGGAGCTCAATGCCTATATGTATGACTGGCGCAGCGAGCTCTGCCTGCGAGGCGAAAATCCAACTCTGAGAGAGATCGAAGCTCGAAGACAAATAGCGCGCCAGCACATGCTGGAGAGATGGAATGCGAGACTGCCCACCCTACGGCAGGCCTTAAAACGATTGAAGCCATTCGCCCAGCTCTCAATCAATGGATGGACAGGTCACGCGGTCCGCTCACCTATCGGCTGGTCGGATAGCCCGCAGAGAGCCAACAACCGTATGCCACCACTGTGACTGCGGCGAAGACACGGCGCAACACACCCTGGAAGAGTGTCCAGCCTGGGCGAGCGAGCGACGTGTCCTCGCCGCAGCAGTGGGAAATGATTTGACGCTCCCAGCAATCATAACATCTATGCTGGGAGACAATACAAAGTGGGAAGCCATGCTTACCTTCTGTGAGGAGGTGTTGAAACAGAAGGAAGTAGCGGAAAGAGAGCGAGAGCTCACGTCTGATCTCGCTATCCGCAGAAGGAGAGCAGGGCGACGAAGGTTAATCTTCCACGCCCTGCTTCGACCGCCGTGAATTGGGTCTGTGGTGGTGACGCGGGGGTGTCACCACCTAGACAGTATAGACCCCGAGGTGGCGCGCGCGTGTTCAACGCGCCTCCTTAAGGCGAAGGGGCTGGGAAAAGCATTCCTACAGCCCACCAGGATGGGATCGCGTAAGACGATCACGCTGCCAGGGCCGCGGTAGAGTATGAAAGTGTGCCCGTAGTCCTGGAACTACAGCACTTGGAAGAACACCGTGGTAGGTTTTAGTCGGTAGGGGACCCTGGCTGCTGTGGGTGTAGTCAGGGTTGGGGGCCTTCTGAAGCCGCCCTCGAGCATCGCCATGGTCGTGATGCTCGAGCAGAGTCTGACACACCCCGCCAACCCTCTGGCAAAGTTCAAAGGATGAATGTGCGGGCGCCCGGTGACTGTTTACACGCGCGCGGGCAGTCAGCCTCTCCCGCGCTTTCGCGACGAGTGGATCTTCATTCAACGTTGCTAAGAAAGTCGCTACGATCGGAGATTACAACATGGCGGAATGGTCAAATGAGACAATTTTGACGTTCCTGGAATATTACCAGGAAGAAGAAGTATTATGGAACCACAGACATAAATTCCATAAGGACAAGAAAAAAATTCACGATGCTTGAACAAAAATTGGTAGATTACTAAATGTGTCAATCAAGGATTTGAAAACAAAAAAGGAGACCCTAATGGGAACATTTAGGCGCTATCTGAAGAAAAAATTGGTGTTGAGGAATCTACTGTTTTGGATGTTGCTTTTGCAGGTCTGCGAGTTTCCGCCTGCTCCTGAGCTACTTCGGAAGGTGGATTAGATTCTATCAGATTTCCGGATGCTTTCTGTCTTCCTGCCATAGCTTTTCCTTTCTGAGATTTGGAGCAAGCTTCTGCTTTTTTCCCAGATGGTCCAGCTTCGTGTATCTCACGGGAAGGATTCAACGAAGGAGCCGCACTTCTCTTCTGTCCTAACAGCGGCCGCAGAATTTTCTCCGGTAGGAGCCGCCCTTCCAATGCTTCAAGAAGGCTTCCAGGAAAACCCCAACACCAAAATGAGTTACCAACGAAGAAACGATCGCTCAAATCGTGTGTGACACTTTTCGTGAAAACAATCCCAAGTCACAACAAGCTTTAAAAGATATTGAAGATAAGATTAATAAAGCGTTATACTTTGGCTTGGGCGATTCACTAACAGCCGGAAAGCAAGTTGACTTCTCAAGTCAAAAAGCCGCCGCAGTAGTTCCCGTTACTACACGGGCTGTGGGTTTCTATTCTCAGTGGATGTTTAAGTAGGTCTATGAGTTATATGGTCGTAGACCCGACCGCATACCGGATTGTTCACCGTATGCGCGTGTGAACCTACCATAACCATGGCGACCAACCAACACAATGTCAACATTCGAGCAGGATATGGATCTCTCCTCACCATGCGGGCTCTAATTGATCCGTGCGCACAGTCGTCTCTTATCACAGAATGGGCTGCACAACAATTAGGTCTCCCGAAAAAGGGTGCAAGTGGATCGTGTATGGAGTAGGAGTAAAAGCAAACCAGAGCCATGGAGTTATCGAGATCACGGCATCGTCTATTTATAATAATTTCACCTTACTACAAAAGCTTTTGTCATGTCCAGCAGTAGACATCCTATGGTTGAGATGACGACGTTATCATCCGCTATGAGTGTCATCAAATAATTTTTAGCCTTTTCTGTTTCCGTTTCATCTCTATTTCGTAAATCACCATCTGTCTCACACTGGGATACTAACAGCAATGATCGAGTTATTTTTTTAGCAATTTCCAGATTATTACAAATGATTAATTGCCCTATAACTGCTTTGTAGAAAGTAGCTACTTGTCGGGGTTCATCTTTCAATAACTCAGCGTAAGTTTTTATGAAGTGGGCATTGTCTATCCGAATGTTGCTTGATGGTAAGTGTGAGCCATAACATGCATTAGCATAATCATTAATTGTTGAACAATTCGTGAATGATCGGAAAGCTGCTGTTATTATAGCTCGACCACCATCTATCACTATTTCTTTCGGAGAAGGAGCACATGAACCAATCACTGATTCTGCTCGATGTTTGGCTTTCGCTGATCATTTGTGTGACTGGAAACTGTACTTAATCGAAGCTAATGACTCCGTGGTACAAATAAATTGATTTAGGTGGAATTTTTTCGTTGTGAACAATTTGCCTAATGATTGATCCAACAAGACACAAGCGACTAGATCCTTTATTCATATAATCTTAGTAAATATTCAGTTAGTGCCGAGACCAGTAGTGAACATAAAATGGATCTAGGCCTATATTTCTAATAATGAATGCCGCTTCACCGTGTTTCATTTTTTGGAGAGCTTTGATCGGATCTGCATTGATAAATTGTTTTCTTCTGTGCTGGCTTCTGGCAGTCCGAAGTACCTGAGAAGACGGCAAAGTTGGTGGATCAATATCACCTTCATTCATTTTCTCGTCTCTGTGCACAGTGCCTGTGTCTGTGCACAGTTTTTGCTCCCATATCTTTTAAAGTTTCTTTTCGTTTTTCATTTCTGAGTCACCTTTTACGGCATATTCCACTTCCTTTAGTGATATTACAAATGATTTCGACAAGTTTTTAAGCTATTGCATAGCTTCTATCGCGGGCCTAGAGCGTGGAGACCGAATCCAGAAATTCCGCAACGAAAATAACCTAACACCCGAAACGTCAAAACATCCTACCGGCTATAAGGGGGGAAAGGGAAAGAAAAGAGCACAATGTTACTGGAATACGCAATGCCAGCGGTGATACTTTTTTCTCTAAACGTCAAAACATCCTATCAGGATTTGTCAATGGTTGAGCATTAAAAATGAGTTCCTTT
Organism: Apeira syringaria; assembly: GCA_934044485.1. Classification (NCBI taxonomy): domain Eukaryota; kingdom Metazoa; phylum Arthropoda; class Insecta; order Lepidoptera; family Geometridae; genus Apeira; species Apeira syringaria. The sequence continues at coordinate 28,028,058 of OW203655.1, forward strand.
CCTTTTCATGAAGACGGTTTTCCCGCATTTGGGTATTTTCCGTACCAGGGAGGCATGAAAAGGTGGCGGATGTGAAAAATTTGGAGTATTCTTGGAATTTCGTTAGCGGTGATACTTTTTAGTTTTGACATCTGAAAAAATAAAGAAAAAAGCAGAACAGTGACAATTTGAAGTTTGTCAATGGTTGACAATTAAAAATTAAAAAAACAAATGTATAAGAAATATGGATATATTTTAAAAATAGTGAAAGAAAATGAGTGAGTACTCTATATAAATACATTTTATCATTATTATCACAAATACTCAAACTGATTATGGAAATTTACAACAGGTTACTGCAATGCCTATATTACATGTGCTTCAACCGGCAAAGCTGCCGCGTGGCTATTGATGGTACAACTGTTCATACAGCTCTCAAAATTTCTTTTTTCAAAACATATGCCTCTGTCATCAGAAACGTTGCACTTGTATAGATCTCTCTTCAGATATGTCAGAGTACTGATAATTGATGAAATTAGCATGGTTAGTGCAGAACTTCTACATAAAATTGATAATCGCCTACAACAAATAACAGGAAAAACACAGATTTCGGAAGTATAGATGTTATTTTGTTCGGAGATTTACGTCAACGCCACCAGGAAGATAGACACCAATTTACAAGACTATCAGAACGAGCATGATTGGACCGCATTTATGGCGAAAATTGAAATTTTATCAACTTACCACAGTAATGAGACAAGCTAATGTTGCATTTTCACAAGTTTTGACAAAGATAGGTAATGGAGATGTACTAGATGAGCATGAGTTTCAACTTATTGAATCGAGATTTTTCAAAAATTTAATTACGAACAGCAAATGTTTCATTAACATCGGATAGAAAATGTATAGCCAAACGCAAACATTTTCCATTAACTTCAGCTCTTGCTCTAACTATACATAAGTCGCAAGGTGGAACTTTTGACGAAATAGTATATGAGTATAGTAAAGCACAATCACAGGGGTTCGTTTATGTTACGCTCTCTCGGGTGACTAATATTAAAAAATTGTATATCACGACAAAAAACGATAATTCTACATTCAAGTTTTATCATAATCGAAAGCAAGCTGCGCGACTGCATCTTTGTTGCAAGAATTCAAAAGACTGTCTTTAAATAGTGTTCAGACGATAGCTCAAAGTGTATTAGATTTCATTAGTAATATAAATGGCATTTCAATAATTACTTTCAAATGCCAAAGTCTAAATAGTCACAAATACAATTTACAAGATTCAGTAAAGAGTCAATACGAGGCAAAAAAATGTGTTACTTTTTACCGAAACTTGCATGACGCCTGATAATCCGATTGAAATACCTAATTTCAATTGTATTGTTCAATTTAAACGAGATATCGTTCCAAAAGGTGGGGTGTAGCTATTTAACACAATAGTAATTATGTTATGACTCCGAATATTGAAATAAATATTGCACAAGTTAGCGATGTTAATGTTAGGAGCTCATTTGTTGGAGATATTTCTGCGTGCTTATGCAAACTTAGAAATGGCCTACACATAGTCATGGTAACAATTTACATTTTTCCGAATCCAAAATTAGACGAGCTAGAGCATTTTATTCATCGCACTACTGGAGTATACTGAAGAAGGGCCGAAAATACTTGGTGCAAATGGTAATCAATTTCCAATTATCTTGGCTGGCGATTTCAACAACAACTACGCTGATAAAAAATCAGAGCGGTTGACAACTTTTATTCCGAAAATATTGAATTTGAAAATGAATAATGATCCACAAGAATCCACAACAAAATGTGGGACCACCATTGACGCGGTATTTTCCAGATATTTAGAAGAAATCAAGTCTCGAACTTGTGTTTCTTATTTCAGTTACCTTAAACCTATAGTTTCAATGATAAATATTCCTGAATAACCTACTGATGTAGATGATACTGATGACTAATGTATTGTAAGATAATAAAAATATTTTGAACAATATTAATTTCTCATTTATTTAGTAAAAGAAAAAGAAATGTTTTCTTATCGGTCACGACGCTCAAAAAGTGTCCAATACATATATATGCATGTAGTTTAATTTGTATGTCAGTGCAATACACACAATCGTAAAGAGAGGACGTTGTTTCATTTCGCTATTCGCAACAAACAAATTCGACCGTAACGCATTAAACATATGGTCCAAACGAACCGAATAGACGAGTCGGCCGGCCGGCTGTCAGCTGGACACGAAGCCAATACAGGCCTAATTTCTTAGATAACGTGAGGTGTTATTTGCAGTTTAGAAATTATTTGTGGGTTGTGTGAATAATACGAATTGAACTGGACTGTTCCGAGATATAATTGGATTTTGGACGTTTGAAATAATGACTACGCCGACTTCGGAACAAAGTGAATATTTAGCTACGCTTGAAGAGGTGGCAGGTATGTTGCAAAAGGCTCAAATTAACATTAAAAAATGCCCAAAAATTAGACTAACGGAAGGTTACATGAAAGTGAGATTGAAAACTATTGAGGACTATTGGGAATCGTTTAAGGAAGCTCATAGCGCTTTAACTAAGTGTACCCCGCTGGAACAAAGTGGAACAATGTCGTATTTTCTTAACGAAAAATACTACACTTTCGAAGATTTATACCTTTGTTTACATAGTGATATAACCGATCTTTTATTGAAATTAGAGACGCAATCGAAAGTATCTGATAATAATACGTCAGTTTCGTCGCATGATGGCTTGCTGCCGCTAGCTCCCGCAGATTCGATTGCCTACCTTTTCGGGGAAGTATGAAGATTGGCCTACGTATCAAGATTTATTCACGGCATTAGTTGATCAGACCACATTAAGCAACGTACAAAAGCTTCACTACTTAACAACGAGTGTCAGTGGTGAAGCCGAAATGTTATTACGTCACATGCAGATTACCGACAGTAACTATACGCAGGCGTGGGAACTATTAAAAGGGCGTTTCGGAAATAAAAAGATGATTGAATTCTCTTCTCAAGCGACTATTCAATCAAAAGAAAGTGACTAACCAGTCAGCAAATCAAATTAAATTTATTCACTACACTTATCATCATCAAAGCCTCATCAAAAATCATTTCATGTTACTGCCAAAGAGAACGAAAAAGACATATTTCAAAGTACACACTCACACACAAGTACTGCTCCACAACTTTCATGTCCATACTACAAGGGACCTCACTACATATTTAACTGCAAGGAATGTACGAAACAACCAGTGGAACAAAGGCGAGATTATGTGAAGAAGAATCATTTATGTTTCAATTGCCTTGTACCTAATCACAATGTGTACACATATAGACAAAAAACGTCATGTCGAGTCTGCAAAAAGAAACATCACTCTCTTTTACACGAAGTTAGACAAACAAATCAAGATAAAGAAGCACTCCCACAACAACAACCAGAACCGAAAATCACAACTGCGCACATCTCCAACGTCCGTTCTAGCCCAAATTGAGGCATGTCTCAATTCTCGACCCCTTTGTCAGATAGATAACACAACAGATATACTACTGACTCCAAGACATTTTCTTGTAGGTGAACCTCTCATCAGCGTTCCTGATCTGCAATATAATGACAAGAAAATTAGTCTTTTAACACGGTGGCAGCTTATTCAAAGGATGACACAAGACTTGGCATCAGTGTTAAACTCAATATATAAGAACGCTACAACAAAGATAGAAATGGCAATCAAAGGATTATAATAGACGAAGATATTAAAATGTTAATATAATTAATTATTATTATATTAATCAATTCGCCATCGCTATATGGTAGATATACCACCTATACGCACGAAGCGTTATGCTTTCACTTTCTTAATGCGTACTGCCAAGGAATGGAACTCGTTGCCCGAGTCTGTGTTTCCCGATATGTACGATCCTGGAGTCTTCAAGTCGCGAGTGAATAGGTACCTTCTAGGTTTGCGTGCTAAATCCTAGACAACGTCATCACTTAACATCAGGTGAGACAGTTGTCAAACGCAAACTTATAATATGTAAAAAAAAAAAAACAAAAAAAAAAGATATGCCCCCTACGAAGTGGTTGCTAGGAAAAATTAAAGATTTACACCCAGGGAAAGATAACTTAGTCAGAGTAGTGACAGTACAGTGCAAGGGAAACAATGAGCTAAAAAGACCTTTATCAAAAGTAATACCGCTTCCTAAAGAAACACAGAACTAGTATGCTATGGTGGGTGGTTAATTTATTGTTAATGCGATAAATAATGTAATAAAAATAAGTAAAAGTTAAGTTATGATCAAATTTTTTAGTATCATCAATGTTTAAAGTCCATTGTCGAAAATATGCTAATTGGTTACTATGCTATTGAAGTTATGTTAGAACGTAAATTGTTAAAAAAAACTATTGTTTTTGGTGGGCGGTTTGTCCAATATATGCATGTAGTTTAATTTTTATGTCAGTGCAATACACACAATCGTAAAGAGAGGACGTTGTTTCATTTCGCTATTCGCAACAACCAAAACTCAACCGTAACGCATTAAACAAAAAGTGTAACTTGAATTAATAAAAAGAACAAAGAAAAAAAAACAAAGGAAAAAAATACAGCATAAATAAATTAAATAAATAATTATATTTGCATAAGTTGATAAAAAATGCTATGCTTAGCTTTTATTATATAGCTTTACCGCGGCAGTCCCCGAGTGCCACACGTCTTTTTTGTTGCTGTCAGCATTTGTTATTACTCCATCGGCTTTGCAGCCACAGGCGCAATGAGCTGTAAGAAACATGAAATATATTATACAGTCTGAAAATAAATGCAGACCGTTAAAACTGGTCACCTGATAAGTGAGAAATCGTGCCTTATTATATTTTTTACTTTTTCATTCTTTTTCTGTAGTTAACAGTGGGTATTATGATTTGAACATGTACTCATACATTTTGGAAAACTTTATTAGTCCAAACTCTTAAGAATACTTTGAGAATTTTTCCAGTAAATGTTTAAATTGTTAAAACCATAAAAAATGAAATTGTATGCGGCGCCATTTGCTCCATCAGTGTCCAGTCTAGGCATACTATATTATGCTTTTAAATATAATCACAAGATTAAATTTATATTTACACTGAAAACAAATTAAATCGATCAACATTTTTATGAAATAGACTTTAGTGGGTATTTTGGTTTCTTTCTCAGTTGACATAAGGTGATTTCAGGCCAACACAAACGTTCGCCAGTTATTTTACATTTATGAATTGAAACTTCTTAATCGACTGTTATGCAACGTTTTTCTGTTACGCGCCATCTTTATTTCTAAGTAACATTTTTCCGTTACGCGCCATATTTATTTATCAAAGTTCAGGATAGTAACGTAAATATAATATATTATTTTGAAAGTGATAAAATTAAGACTTATTCAAATTCAAGTGAACTTATAGAACAAGTGAGAGTGATTAAATATTTAATAATGACAACAATGGTAATAATGATGCGATCATAATTGTTAATATACAATAATTATAATAAGAGCAATGATAAAATTAATTACTCATATTATTTGTATGCACATCTATAACAATAAAATATGAAAAGTAAATTGGGCGACATTTGAAAATTTTTTTATTGAAGAAAGTATGAAATTAAAATTACAAGAAAAAATTTGACATGTAGAAGATTTGAAAAATTATTCCTGTAATTTTTAAAGTATTTTTGATTTTAAATTGGTTAAAAAATAAAAATATGACTAGAATTAAAATGATGTGAAAAAAATCAAAAATTGTTAAACGTCGCTAACGTTCACGTACTTGTAAGTACAAGTAAAAAAATACGCTAATAATTTTTCGAATCTACATGTGAAATTTTTATTTTTTTGGAAACATTTTTTATAAAAATAATTGAAAAAACTTTCAGATGTCGGCTTATTTAAATTTTATATATATTTTTGATTAAAAAAATAGCTTTAATTTTACACGGAAAAAAAGAATTTTCATAAGCATTATCTACCCAATTTCTGTGAATTTGTAAATAGTAGAAAAATTGATATTTCATAAAGAAGTTTTACTTCTTACCTGTGTACTCTGGTACACACACATACTTTTTCTTAGAATTTACTCCCCGCTGGAATAATTTTTATATTTTAATAAATTATATCAGAATATTATTTTCTCGTTGTAAATACTCAGTCAATACAAGCTTCGTTTAAAATTTTGTACCCCTAGCTCTACATTGCACGATGAAATAATTATACAATAACCGTTTCCTTAAATAATTTCAGTATAATGCAAATTTATAAACCGTCAAATTACAACCATTTTTTTATTCATTTTAAAATCAGTTTAAGAAAAAGCACAACCATTTTTAACGTTTTTTTTTCGTAATTTTAATGTTACTATATTCTTTTTCCTTTGAAATACAAATCTTTAAATGTTCCATAACTTTCATCTGCCGTGATAACGTTTATTTAGTTCATCATCAAAGTTTTATTTGAATAAAGTTCAACTGGCTTTATTACAGGCAAACAGAAGGAACTGTAAATCCTATAATTTTCGGAAAAATCAGATGGAGTTTAAGGTTTGTGACGTGATTTGGAGAAAAACGTTTTACCATGGACAAGTATTTTAACAACAAGCTTGCCCCTAAATATGTTAAACGTAAAAAACTTACTAAAAAGTCACCCCTAGTTTATGATCAACAGACATGAATGAAAACTTCTTAAGCACGTGGCATATTAAAGATTTAAAGATGATTAACTTTAAAAAAAATGATACTGAAGTTAAGATTTAAATATTAATTAGGCTACATAAACTTAAATCTTATTATTAATAGCATACATTAGTAGCTACACTTCTTCTTCTTAGTCGTATACTTCATTACTGAAGGTCGTGTCCCTGAAAGGCTTTCATAGCTTTTTGTACGATATTTTTCCAACCCGTTCGGTTTTCGGCTTTTCTTAAGGCAGTTGTGACAGTGAGACCAGTGAGGGTAGTCACTTGGTCTGACCAACGGGTAGGTGATCGGCCGCGAAGTCTTTTTCCTTCAACTTTCCCCACCACTACCAGTTTGTCTAAATTATCTGGCTTACTACGGGCAATGTGACCAAAATAGCGCAGGATCCTCTGGTAGCAGATTGTGGAGTCTAGTGGTTATTCGTAGTTGTTCAAGGATAGATTTATTAGTCCTCATAGCGGCGAAGCATCCTTCGCCAACACCACATCTCGAAGGCTTCTATCTTTTTTCGTTCTTTTGCCCGAATCGTCCATGACTCTGAACCATACAAGAATATCGAGAAGACCAATGTCCGGACTAATAGCATCTTGGTGATATTGGCGACCTTTCTGGACTGCCAAATGCGTATCAGCTTGCTCATTGCAGCTTTAGCGATTTGAGTCCTTCTCTTGACTTCCCGTTCACTGCCTCCCTGGTCAGTAAGTAGCGATCCGAGGTAGACAAACTCGCTGACAAATTCTAGGTCCGAGAGTTCTCCCGTTCTAGAAAGCTGATCGGTTCTGTCAATCACCATGACTTTAGTCTTCGACTTATTTATGGTGAGTCTAACCAGTTCACTCTCGCACTCCACTCTTCGAAACAAATCAGCAAGCTCCTTCTCCGAAGATGCAAAAAGTGTAGTGTCATCGGCATATCTCAGATTGCTAATTTTCATCCCACCGACTGAGACACCCCCTTCCCCATCTTCCAAGGCTTTTCTCATTATGTATTCACCATATACATTAAAAAGAATGGGGGAGAGAATGCATCCCTGTCTTACTCCCTTTGCAGGCTTGAAAGGGGTTGAAATAATATCGTTTACCCTGACCATGGACACGCCGTCTTGGTAGAGGTTGGCGATAAGCGACACGAGGTGTTGCGGTACGCCCATCTCGAGTAAAATCGTCCACAGACAATCCCGTCTAACGCAATCAAACGCCTTTCAGTAATCAATGAAGCACATTAGAATAGGTGTATTGAACTCTCGGCTTTTCTCAATTATTTGCCTCACATTCACGATCTGCTCTCTTGTGCCTCGACCTTTTACGAAACCCGCCTGTTCACTGGGTATCTGCCACTGAAGGTACGAAGTAGCTACACACTTAGTGGAATAATGTTCTCCTTCCTATACTGTTTTGAGTAATTTAAAATTTTAGTAAACCTTCAGGTGACGGAAGAGGAACTTGCTTAAACTCCAACTTATAGCAATATTAATACAACTAGCTCTTTGTTTCTCTCACCGACAGACCATGTAGAAATTATTAATATATTAGCTTCACTAAAACCAGGTTCTGCTCCTGGACATGACGGGATAAGCAATAATATACTAAAAACATGCAGGCAGTCGCTAGCTGTTCCTATTTCTTTTCTTTGCAATCTTAGCATTTCTTCTGGGACCATTACGGACTGTCTTAAAATTGCGAATGTAATTCCTATACTAAAAAGTGGCAATCCACTATCATATCATAATTACAGGCCCATCTCTTTACTCTCTGCCATGTCCAAAATTGTAGAAAAGGTAATAAACAAAAGACTGTTTTGCTACCTTGAAAAAATCAGCTCTTATCTGAGAACCAGTTTGGATTTCGCAATGGCAGATCGACGGAAGACGCCATATCCCATATGGTCAATCACATCGTTGAAAAACTGGATACAGGGCAAAAATGTGTAGGTGTCTTCCTCGATCTTGCCAAAGCCTTTGATACAGTTTCCCGGCCCATATTGCTAAAAAAGATGGAAGCTTCTGGAATACAAGGCTTGGCTTTAAAATGGTTTACCTCATACTTCACTAGTAGGAAACAAAGGGTATTTCTCGAGAGAGGTGAGATGTCTAGCAGCCTAAAAGAAATCTCATTCGGTATTCCTCAAGGTAGTGTCCTTGGACCTACCTTGTTTCTGATATATATAAATGACCTATGCCAACTTAACCTTATGCAGGCTGAAATAGTAGCCTTCGCAGATGACACTGCCTTAATCTTTCATTCAGAAAATTGGACAACTGTGACTAAAATAGCTGAGAAGGGCTTGAGTCTGGTCACAAACTGGCTTCAAAGTAATCTTTTAACCCTTAACTCAAGTAAAACTAAGTTTCTGACATATAGCATCTCAGAAAGATCAGCACCATCTGCCCCATTTACTGTAAAAATCCACAATTGTAACAATCCTGATATTACCAATTCCTGTAACTGCCAGACCCTCGAACACGTACATTCTATTAAATACTTAGGTATTGTTGTTGATGACAAATTAAGTGGGACAAGCAAATCGATTTACTGAACATTAGAACCAGGAAACTCAAGTATATATTTAAGCGCCTTAGCAAAGTAGCTGACCGTTGTTGATGACAAATTAAGTGGGACAAGCAAATCGATTTACTGAACATTAGAACCAGGAAACTCAAGTATATATTTAAGCGCCTTAGCAAAGTAGCTGACCAGAACCTTATACGAGTTGTATACTCTGCGCTGATTAATTCAATATTATCCTACGGCATCTCGGTTTAGGGCTCTGCTGCTGCCTCCTACTTGTTAAAACTGGAACGTGCACAGAGGGCTATCCTTCAAATAGCGTTTAAAAAGCCTTGGCGTTATAGTACTAATGCCCTTTACATTGAACCGAAATGCTACCGCATCAAAATCCGTTGCGCAGTTTTAAAGTTTTAAGCATACATAGGGATATAGGGACAGAGAAAGCGACTTTGTGTTATACTATGTAGTGATACATACATGTTATGTAACTACCAAAATAATCAAAATAAAAAATATCAAAGCTAAATACTTCAGTTGGTGAGTGTGGCACCACCCTAAATTCTATTTTTTTACACCTAACGTTAAGTACCTAAGCCAGTCTTTTAATACCCACCCCTGATAGACCTGCGCGTTGTGGGAGCAGCTAGCTCCTAACGCTGCAATGGTAGCTATTTTTAGGTAATAGGGCATCTATAAATAGACCGCAGAGTTTAATGTTGATTCCCTCTTGTACAGACAGTTGTAGCAGAGCTCTCTTCTCATTTTGCTGACCGTGCTTGATAGAGGAAACGTGATCTATATTCTTTTTATATATTTCTTTCACCAGTTTTGCGGTTCCCGTTGTACTTTTCTTTTTTATTACCTGTCCGAAATTTGAGGCTGTTAAAATTGACCTTGGCAGTTCCATCCATTCACTGCTATCTCCTGGAGAATTGGTTTAGGTTCAATAGTGTTTCTCACTTCTAGAGTTCGATTCAAAGAAGACACGAATCTTGCATTCATTATTTGTAATAGATCTCTGTAATAGATTCTGACACATCTGTTTAATGCATTAGTCTTAATAATTTTCGTCGGCTTTGCTGAAGATGATTCGTCGTTTTTCCTCGGCGTATCTTTAAGTTTCTTAGTCTTCTCTCTTCTAACATTTTCAGCTTGCCTTGTGGACTTTTCGTTGTTATATTTTTGTACTGCCGTGATAACGATTTGCTGGTGTTAAAATCCGCAGCTGCAGCAGTACATCGCGTACCGTACGATCGTTTCAAGGAATAGTTAATTCTTTTTCCTCCAACTTGTTTTGCAACTATACAAAAGCGTTCCATGATGTTGCAACATCATGGATAAGACTTCGGACGTGCCCAACAATGTTCTGCATCAAAATGAAATTTCTCTGCCACAATGAAATAGAAAAAGAATCCGTATCAGTGTTTTCTATTTGACCTCGTTTTCACAAAAGTATGCCTTACATTGTGTGCGGTTACCAAAGACATGATGATGGACCAGCGGGATTTCGTCGAAAGGGTTTTGTATATCTGGACATTGAGCATTTTTGTTTATTCTTATTTTATCGTAGTCATTACAAACATAGTGTTTTTTTAGTTAACTGTTTTCTTTGGCTAATAGGATATTTTGTGTCAGTTTGTAAATGCTGTAGTTTGGTGCAACAGTTTCGAAGTAAATGATTCAGGCTTCAATTTTTTAAACACTGATGCCTTCGATTTGATAGGTCGCGCTTGTAAAATTTTATTAAATGTATTTGAGTCCCAATCCGAAATTAGACGCCCATACCTCAAGTTGTGGATTTCCACTGACTTCTTAAATCCCTCAATAATGGTTTCGCTCTCCATGACTGTTGATGGGCCTGTATAGTTTAAAAAAAAATGTTCTTTAACGGGTTCATTTTTTTAATTACAGTTATAACAGTACCTGTTTTTAACACCGTAGTACAAAACTTCGCAAGTTTCTTTATCAAATATTGTTCCAGCTTCTAAAAGAGCTGAATATTTTATTTTGTAAGATCTTTTAGAATAACATCCAATACCATTACAATTAAATGGTCCGTGGTTCGACATATATATTAGCTTTTTATAAATGTGTGAGTTACTTATAATTCTTCGTGCGATGTGAAGTTCTTGTTGTTTTTCTTCTTGAAAACAAGTCGTAGAAATCTGTAATTAAAATTATGTTACTAAAATTATTACATTGCACAACTTTAGTAGGCGTATTTACATTACTCATAAAGCACATTTTATCTTATCGGGTAAATCCAGAATAATTGTTGGATGGACAGTCACATTTCATATAGGTACAAGAAATAATAAAGCAGACACCCTCGCAAGAGAGGACCAATAAAGACATGCCGGGTCTCTTTAAGCCACCGGTAATGAGAGCAAGAAACTTGACTATCTTTCATATGGGGAAAGGTAATCAGAAATTGTGGAATAAAACAGACTGCAGTCAGTAATACTATTAATAATTTGAAATTATAATATAAGTGTATTTATTTGTAAGGTCTGAGATCTGGTACATATATACTTATGTGTATTAATACAGATATTGTAAATATATTTTTTTATTAACATTCACACAAGGTCTTTATGTCCCAAACTAGACAGAGCCTGTACTATGGTAACCTGATGACTGATATTTATACTTATATACATATACACACCCAGACACAGGTCAAACAGTTTGTTCATACACACAAATGTTTGGCCTGTCCGGGAATCAAACCCGGGACAAGCGGTTCAGAAGGCAGAGTGCTACCAACTGCGCCAACCGGCCAGTCAAATTTATATACTTTTAGGTCAGAAGTGAAATATCAATAAAAAAAATACAACTTTATCCCGACTGCTAATTTTACCCTTTGGCCGCTGGGTATGCTCGATAGATATATATAGCATAAGCAGCCAATTTATATATGTTATAGTCAGTCGGCAAATAATTAAATCAGCGAAAGTTATGAACACATATAATGACAAACACTTAACAGTCAAACGTAAACAAAAACAAACACAGATGACAGAAAAACGTTCACAAGCGAGGCGCGCGTTAGCGGGCAAAACGGGCAAACGGGCGTGCGCTTCTATTCGGCGATAGATACGGACTGGTGAGGGGAGCGCCGACGGATCGATGCGCGCGCGCATCGGCTGTGCAGCGCCACGGATTGACAGGCTTCAAGTCAACTAGCTGCGACTCATTATTATACCTAATATTAGAATACATAAACTAAAATAAGTGCGCATATCTATAGCACGTGTGGATTATAATAAATTAAATACGAATAAATACACAAATACGCAAATCAAGTGGGAGATGTCCACAACACAATTAACAAAAACACAAATGAATGCTTAACACAAATTATTCACAAATCAAACCAATCAGAACTTAATTTAAGAAAGATACAACTCACTGATCGCGCCGACCGTCAAACCAGCAGAGCTTCCGCACGCCACTGAATTCAAGGAAAGAATGAAGCTAGTTTTTTTTTATTTTATAACGGACTAATGCTGTTTGCCTCTACCGGCATTTACAGCTTCACCGGAGGGGGGGGGGCGAGCACAGATGGTGCTCAGCCCGGTATTTGTGCAGGCGCAGAAGGCGCACCGCCTAGTGAGGCTAGCGCTGACGGCGCTGTGCCACTAGGAGAGGACGAGGCGACTACCTCAAGGGCACCACTGAGGTTCGGACCTCGGCTTGAGCTGTCGCCAGGACAGGGAGTTATCAGATCGACTTGCCCCGGTACCAAAGTGGTCCGTAAGTGGGCCCTAAGGATGTTTGTTCTTTGACTATTTGGAGAGAATCTAACCAGGATGTTTTTGCCTCGAGCTCGCTGTCGAGCTCGGTGTCTGACTGTGTATACCAGGGACTCTCGACCTTGTATTCTACCGGGATGACCGTGGGACGACGCTAAAGCTAGCGACAAGGCGACAGCGATGGGGTCGTCCGGGTCATCCAATACATGCCTAGGGCGGCGTCGTCGGGGGGGTTGAAGGTGCGGGTGTGTCGGGGTGGTGGAGTAGTTGGCAGCTTGCACTACCAAGGGATTGGGATGGTGGGGAGCCGCGTCAAAGTAGCGACGGGAGCAGGTCTTGATGAAATGGGTGATGGACTCTAATTCGAGGTCGCAATGCAGGTCGGTGTTCCGCATATACCACGGAGCGCCGACCGCCTTGCGGGCGAACCGATTACTTGGAGACGGTGGAGATCGCGAGGGTGGCAATGAGCGAACGCTACGGAGGCGTAGGTCATGATTGGGCGGACGCAGAGTTTATACAGAGTGATTTTATTTCTAAGTGAAAGTTTACTGTCTTTGCAAACAAGGGGTCCGAGGTGACCCAATACGAAGGCCGCCCTGTTACGAACTTTAGTAATATGCTGCTCGAAAGTGAGTTTCCGATCAAGGATCACACCTAAGTATTTGGCAGAGTTAGCCCACGGTATGGGCTTGCCGAAGAGGGCTATAGGGCTGGGCGCTTTTTTAAACGGCCTATCTCAGTAAAGTCCACAGCTGTACTTTTATCCGGATTGACAGAGATCCGCCATTTACGGAACCAGGCACCGATGTCGGTGATGGCTCGCTGTAAAGCGGCTCTCTGTCTGACCATGTGCCACCCAGTGCAGTAGATGGCTGTATCATCTGCAAACTGGGCGATCTGAACTGAAGGTTCAGATCGTGGTATGTCGCTGGTATATAGCGAGAAGAGAACGGGCGAAAGCACGGATCCCTGAGGGACGCCGGCAAGGATAGGGTGGGGGAGAGAGAGCGTTCCTTCTACGCGGTAGCGAAAGCTTCGATCCCTGAGGAAGCCTTGTAAGATGCGTACAAGACGGTCTGGCACTTCAAGTTGGTACAGCTTGAATAACAAGCCGTTGTGCCAGACTTTGTCGAAAGCCTTCTCTACATCGAGGAAGACCGACGAAGACCGAAGACCTACTCTTCTTATAACGATATTTGTTGTGAATTAGATATAATCAGTGCATCGGTCAAAAACATTAAAAGTAAATTATTTCAAATTTTGATTTTCTTCTTTTGTTTCAATTGATTTTCTTTTGTTTAAATTTCTGTCGTTCAAATTATTATTCTTTAGTTTTAGAAACAACTATCATTGTGCATGCTGTGTTCGCACAGAGTAGGGCGTTCAGTAATTCATGTTCTCACTGTGTCTAAATTTTGATTTGTAAATGCTGTTTCGCTCAGTTTGGGAACCTAAAAGTAAAAAAAAAAAAAAAAGACCGCTATTGTCCCTTTGGACTAGCAACTGGCGTTGAAGCCCTCTAGGATGTGCTTCGTTAAGCGGTGCACTTGTTGAACACAAGAGTGTCTGGCTCGAAAGCCAAACTGCTCATCAGGCAGTAAGTTGTGGGACCTGACATGGGACCAGAGACGATTGACTATGAGTCGCTCGTAAATCTTCCCCAGAGAGCTGAGGAGACTGATAGGGCGGTAGCTGGTGGGCTGTGAAGCCATCTTCACAAGGTGAACTAAGGGGACTGAGAGATGCTTGAGCATCTTGTTATTAATCTGGTCGGCACCAGGGGACTTGCGGGGCTTGAGATCCTTGATCAGATTCGCCACTTCAGCTGATTTGACGGGAGGTAGCGGAGGGAAGTCCGATATGGGCACGGAGCTTTTCAAATCAAATCAAATCAAAATTTATTTATTTCAGGCAAGTTACACCCATTTAGTACAAATACAAAACAAAATTAAATGGAATACAATAAGAAGTCAGATTTAAATACAATTTAATACTTATGTCAAATTTAAATAGTCAGAAATAAAAAGGTCATCATTAAGATTAAATTAAATGAAAAGTCAAGTGTCAAGTCAAGTTAGTTCTAGTATCTTCTCTCCGGCACTGGTATTGCGATATGTCTATCGCAGCAATGCCGGAGGTAAGAACAGTCGAGTCTGGCTGCAATCATCTTCAGGATGGTGTTGACCACCATTGGTGGAGCTGGCCCGAACTCTGCGAACCAGGGACGCGGCACGCAAGCGCATAGTTGCATGAAAGCATGTAGTGTGCGCGTCCGCAAACATGCCGGAGGCGCTGCACCATCGGGGCAGCCGCAACAACTGTCTGAAGGCATTGTTGTACAGGACACGGAGGTCACTGTAACTTCGTTTACTGTAATCAGGCCACAGACTGCACGTGTAGAGGGTTGTACAGAATGCTTTAAAGAGCGTAATTTTGACCTCTGCCGAGCAACGTGTAAACCTGCGTGCTATCATGTTCGCTCTAACCGACAGTGAACTCCGCTCCCGCTCAATGTCCTCATTGTCTTTGAGGTCGGTGGTGAGTACATGTCCTAGGTATTTATACCGTTTCACTATTTCTAGTGGAGTCCCGTTTAGTAGAACTGGACGTGTGTTCTGAGGACAATTTCCACCGGCCTCAAATACCATCCACTGACTTTTGATCACATTATACTGCAATCCGTGACCACGCGCGTACTCCTCAGACGTCCGTATTAGTTTCCTCACGTTATTAGTTTTTTACGTGCGACTTCAGACTCCACCGTATCGAGGTGAGTCTGGTCGACGTGATCTGAGTTAAGGGAGCACTGAGCCTCGAGGCTATCAGCTAAACACTCTCCTTTGTCTTCGTCAAAGAACGCGAGAGATCGGGGGACCGGCCTAATGAGGGGGGGCATTGTTGTCTGGTCAGATTTCAGGCTGCGAGTCAACTGCCAGTATGCCTGGTGAGTTGGCTCGAGCCCGGTCAGTGTGTCTTCCCACCTTTGATTGCGCAGCTCACTTATGCGGCTACGTACACTGCCGTCATAATGAAAAAAGGCACATTTAACATTTTGTAAAATTGGAGTAAATCGAGTTTGAAAATTTTCTTGGTTTTCGGCGAAAAAATATTTACTTTTTGAAAAATGTACAGTTCAAAATTGTTGCATTTATACAATTCCTGTAAGACGCTTGTATTGCAAGTTTTTTTGTGTTGTTATTTATTAAATAATCAACATTTTCTCTTTCAATGGAACAAAGAAAAATAATTATGCCGACATATAAAAGGCATAAGTAACCAGATGTGACTTTTCATTCTAAATTTGTGCGTGTAAATATTGAGTGATACAATGAAAAGGCACATTTATTCAATATTTTCTAACACATACAAGTAAAAAGGGATCTGAATAAATCATTTATTAATGCTTTAAAATATAATTACCGCCCAATATCAACTTGACCACTATTTTAACTGCAAAAACAAACATATAAAAGCAATTTTTTATTTAAAAATCGAGTACCTAAAAAAAATATTTTTCGTACACTTAACATTTTAGCACTATTTAAATTGTAATTATCACAATAATCTTTTACCAACTTCTTAATACTAGAATAGCACATTGCATCTTTATCTTAATTTTCAAAATTATCACAATTGGCAATAAAAATAATCAACATTTATCGAAATTAAAATATGGAAACAAAAATCAATTCATTTCACTCAAACATAATTTGCTTTTAAGAAAATTAATAAACAAGGCACTTGTTCTAGAACTTAGAATACAAAGTTAACTTCTTATCACTAAAATGGTGATTTACACCTTAGTCTCAATATTCAAAGTTACCACAATTTTAGCAAAAAAAAATAAGCATTACCAAAATTAGTACAAACAAAAACCACAACCACACAGCATTCGCATGAAATAATCAATAGGTCTCCTAATCTAGAACTTAAATATATATTTACAAGGTAATATTAACATAATTTAAAAATAATTTAGAATAGCAATAAAATAATCTAATTTAAAATAAAAAACCTTAAAAATTTAATAAAAATTAAATCTAAAAAGGGCCCCTGCGGCATTGTACCCAAGATGCTGGCAGCGTTCCCTCTTTGTATTGCTAGGCTAATACGTTGAGCGAGGAAGCTGCCAGCTCTTCGGTCTCCTGAGACGTCAACCAGCCTCTTGGAAATTTCCTTGAAGAAGTTGAGCGCGCTAGGACCCCACGGGCCAAGGGTCTCGACACCGAAAGGAACAAAATTGTATTCCGCGCCGAGACCCCTGTATTTAGCTGCTTTTGCCTTTTCGGCCGATTCTGCCGCCGTTCCTGGCCTCGTGGAGGTTTGGTGGACATGGGAAGGGGCTAGTGTGTCTGCACAAGTCGCATCCCATACCAGTATCCGACCCGTGGCCCACGGTATGAGAGACATACCGTCCGGTCTCTTGCCGTCGTTTCTGAAAACGCCACTTGGCTCCAGAAGGGCTGGCACGTTTACGGATGCAAGAGACCGGCGGAGGATGTCGTTGAGGGCGGCATGTCTCGAGAAGCGGCCTTAAATTAAAATAAATCAACATTAAGTCTTTTCTTTTAGTCTTCATATAAGTATGAGTAAGATCAGCTGATCCATCATTAACAGGTAAAGCTTCCCAAAAAACACTTCTATTAGAAGGCATAAGTGGACTAAGCTTTGTGGGTATAGCATACTTTGTTTCAGTCGTGATACCTCTCGGAGCATGTTTTTGACGTGGTTGTAGAATACCTTGTTTAAGATTTTTTATCTTAAGAAAATCTAATTCATAGAATTCTACAGTGCCATGGCTATTTTTATAAAATAGTGTATAAGAGCCTCTTCGAAAATTTGCTTTCTAAATTCCTTTCATGTCGGCTAAGTCCTCAAAATCATAAAAATCTTGTAAATGCATCTTCTTTATGGTGCGAGAGCCAGTATCAGATACAGCTTTACAGAAGTCCTCAAAATCGTAGATACGTTTTTTTTTTGTTTTTAATGACCGTTCCTTTAGTCTAAAAAAGCCCTGAAGCATCTTATAATGTCTTCTTTTTTTCGTCCAGAAGTTCCTTCGTGCCATAAAATGGCTAAAGTTTGATCCTTTTCATATATTTATTTTTATCTCCTACTACGGGGCGCGGGTTCCGCGGAAGGGGCACGGGCCTGGCGGCAGGCATGCGAGGGGTTGTGGCTTCGGGGCCAGGCCCTTAGCCGGCGGCGGTTCGGCGGCGGGAGGTGCGGGGCGGGTCGGGGGAGCTACCGCGAGAGCGGGAGCAGGCGCGCTCGCTCGGACCATGCTCGGCGGCTTGGTCCAAGCGTTGTACATCGGAGGAAAGAGCGGGACAGAGATAGCTGCTTTGCTTTGATAGCGCCTTTGGTTTTGGCGGCGCCTTGGGGCAACTGCGATAATTCGCGGTGTGCCCTTGGGTACCGCACAAAACACAACTGGGCGGGTCGGGAGAGTCCCTAGTGCGAAGGCAATTCGCCGTTGCGTGATCGGCTAAGCACTTTACACACCTAGGGCGCGCGTAACAATAGCGAGCAGCGTGGCCGTAAAAGTTGACAGTTGTGACACTGTCCCGGCGTGCTGCTCTTGTAGGGTGCCTGGACTTCAATGCCAGTAAGGTTGACAAAGTAGTTAGACCAATAAAGTGTTATTGGCCTTGAAGATCGCCTTCCCTTCGGGGGTGCGGTCTAGGACAACCAACACAAGATCTTAAGGGACAGGGTTTTTGCCACTGTACATTCGATGTACTTCGTGGACAGGGTATCCCTGGTCTTTGAGGTCGGTGTGTACGAGGTCGACCGGCACCTCCTTAGGGATTCCGCGTATGACTACGCGGAGGACTTTCTGCTCCTCAAGCGCAAAGGTATGAAAACTTATGTTTTCTTGCCTCAGAAGCGATGAGCGCTCTGTGGTCGTCCGAAGTGGGGACCTGAACTTTAATTCCTTGCTGGGTGAGGCGGGCACTGGTATAGTGGCCCTTACGGTCCGTTAGAACGCGAGAGATCGCGTTCCATTTGCTTTTGTCCTGTATGAACATAGGCGGCGGGACTTTTTCGCGTCTGACGAGAGGCGCGGAAGTATCGGCGGCGGAGAAGGAAGCGTGAGGGCCGTTAGTCTTTCCACCTTGCGCGGTGCAAGTGGCTTTCGGAGGAGGCGAAGGGGCGGGTGAGTCGCACTTGGAGGCGCGCTTTCGCTTCCCGTGCACGACGGGAGTGAAACCGTCCTCCGAGTCCGACTCGGCGGAGGGCGCGACTCGGCGGAGGGCGCGACGGGTGAGGGCTCCGTCTCCATATCGGACGTGTCGGAAAGGTGTTCCTCTACCGCCTGAGTGGCGGTATTGGCGCGGGGTGGAATCGCGGGCAAACGAGATCGGTCGCGGTCGATACCGAGTGAGCGAGAGCGCACGACGGGTGACGCGGGCGAGCGAGAGCGGTCTCGTTCGATATCGAGTGAGCGAGAGGGCGCGACGGGCAACGCGGTACGGTGGCGGCAGAGCAAGTGAGACGGGGGATCGGGGCTCGCGGGTGAGTTTAATGTTATGGCAGTCTTGCCAGACAGAGACAACTGCATGTCTGTGAGGCGGCCACGGCAGCTCTTATCCCGTAGGGATAAACGGAAGTTCTCGAGGAGCGAAGGGTTCGACGCCGCGATCCAGCGGAGGAAGGCCTGAGCCATCTCTCCGTTGAGACGGGGGATCGGGGCTCGCGGGTGAGTTTAATGTTATGGCAGTCTTGCCAGACAGAGACAGCTGCATGTCTGTGAGGCGGCCACGGCAGCTCTTATCCCGTAGGGATAAACGGAAGTTCTCGAGGAGCGAAGGGTTCGACGCCGCGATCCAGCGGAGGAAGGCCTGAGCCATCTCTCCTTTGAAATCGTCGGCGGGGGAGGAGGCGGTGGGAGCATTCATCCTGAGGGGTACACTCAGGATGAGTTAGAGGCGAGACTGACGTCCCTCACCGGGTTAGGTGAGGGAAGTGAGTACCTACATGTTGTACCTACTATGCGCCCCTCTGCCGAGTGCCTTGTGCAGAGGGATGTGTACCTAGCGCGCTAGCAAGCGAGCAACCCGAGACCCTAACGGGGGAGAGGAGAAACGCCCCAGGGCCGGGCGTCTAACCAAACACACTCCCGAGGAAGGATGGAGCTCTTTAACGTTGACTAGGACACACCCCAAGGCCAAGCTTGTTAGAGATCCGCCGGATTCTGCCGTCCCAGACGGGGAGGCAGGCGTTCCGGGTCCGCGCCCGACCTACTTCGTTAACACCGCTAGGTATCAACAGGTCGACCACACAGAAACAGTGGCTTTGCAATTGCTCTGAGAAGAGCGTTTGGTAGCTCTGAAAAAAGCGTTTTAAGAAACAACGAAACAGAAACAAGGAGTTGTTTGGGCTGTTGTTGAAATATGCTACAAGATGTTTCAGACGTCGCGACGATTAACGAATAACAAATAAAAAAACTGATGACACATTATTAGTACCCACGTATAATATATGTATAGTTAAGAGTACTGAAAAATAGTACTCACTTCGGAGCGCTGTAAAACCTTAGCTATTGACTTAATGAAAAATGTTGCTTATAAAAGTTGTTCCTTAAAAAACGATCTACAAAAATGGTCTGATATCATTTTTTCGTAAACTGATAAAACAAAAAGTTATACCGAAAAAATTTTTTTTTTTCTCGAATTTCTGAACATTTTCACTTATAACTTTATTATTTATTCTACGACAAAAAGTTACTGCACCAAAGTTATACAGAATTTAATTTGCAACAAAAAATGTAAACAATTTTTTTTATCAGATAAATAGTTTAGGAGATATATCGTAAAAACCGTTTCAACCCCTATTTTCAAGATGGCGGCCGTGGGACAAGGGTAGCGACCCCACAAACTTGATTTTAGCTTTACACTTACCCCCCCTACACATCAAAAAAATAAAATTGCGTACTCTAAGAAACGCAACCCCAAATGTAACTTTTCAATGGACTATACACTATTTGGACATCCCGACAATGATTGCCGACAGCCTATAAGCGTGCGTCTAATCGTTTGTAGATGCCGACAGCATGATTTGATTGGCCGTCGGCAATCCGAAAGAAAATGAAACACTACCTTTCTTATTAATTTTAAATTTGCGGGGTTCCTGACAAAAATCTTTTATATGCAAATGAGCTTTATACATTATTTTAATTGTTTTTTTAACCGACTTCAAAAAAGGAGGAGGTTCTCAATTCGACCCCTATGCTTTTTATTTTTTATTTGTGTTTGTTACCGCATAACTTCCGACTGGGTGAACCGATTTTGATCGTTCTTTTTTTATTTGAAAGCTTATTTGAAAAACTGAAAATTGCGTGCGCATACCTACACGATATTATAGTAGCGGGAGAAGGCATCGGTGAACATACCTACACCACAATGATAATTGATCACATGAGTAACAAAGGTCACTAAAAAGAATTAAAAAAATGGAACCGACTTCAACACTCAAAAGTATGAAATAACTTGTCGAAGTCGGTACCATGAGCACAATATTTTGATATCAGTTACTTTTGAACCATCATGGTACCGACTTCAACAAGTTATTTCATACTTTTGAGTGTTGAAGTCGGTTACATTTTTTTGGTAAAAATTTTTTTAATACTTAACTCGAACTAATTGAATTTTAACAATTTATCAGAAAATGTACAAACAATCACAGCACACAAACATCCAAGATCCGGGACAAAAATCTACACTCATCGCACAAATGTTTGCCCCTGCCGGGATTCGGACCCCGGAGTCATGTCACTGACACTAACCACTGCGCCACAGCGACTGTCGAAATGGAATAAATGCCAACCGATTTCGTGTTAAAAAACCGAAAGTAAAGTCGTTTTTAATGCTGAACCCTAAAAAAATGTAGACACTACCTATCTCTTTGACGTTCCGACAACTGACAAAATATTATTTTTATTTTTAACAAAACAAAATGTTAGTTGCTTTTGATCTATCGTGGTGGAAAGTTGCTACTCGCAGTACTCATTACCGTTTGCTGAACAATATGTCCTCGTTTACCAATTCGGAGTATTATGACATGCTGTTATGTGTCGGTGCTACCATGGAGGACGTGAGCTGTACCGCCAGCGTTTCATCGAGGGTAGGCCTCCAGAGGAACAGCGACGGTTTCCTTCTTTTGAGTGTTTTCGGAGGACGTGTTTAAGGCTCCACCGTACGGGCAACATTAGAGGAACCCGCAGTGAAGGTCGTCCTAGCATTTGGGCGGGATCAGAGTTGTAGATCCGTGTTCTCCAACACTTTGAAGAAAACCCCCGCACCAGCACTCGTCGCGCCGCTGCTCATTTTCGCGTCCATCATATGGTGGTGTGGCGCATATTAAAACGTGACGGCCAGCACCCCTACCATTTTCGACGCACTCAGGAAGTGGTGCCGGCAGACTCTAGTGCAAGGAAGGATTTCTGCAGGTGGTTCTTCTCAAGAGAAAGGTTGGATCCAAATTTAAATGCGAAAATTCTATTGACTGACGAAGCCACATTTACGAGAAGCGGCCTCTCCAACCTACATAATGAACACGTATGGGCACATGCCAATCCGCATGTTTCTACAGAAAGCAGCTTCCAGGACCAGTGGCGCATCAACGTTTGGGCGGGAATATTAGGGAATCGCATCATCGGGCTAAAGTTCCTGCCTGCAATTTAAAATGCGGAAATTTATTTGAGGTTTTTGACCGAAGAGCTTGAGGAAGAATTGGAGAATCTGCCAGTATCTGCATATAGCATATAGCAACCATTGTTGTTCCAGCATGACGGGGCGCCAGCACACTACGCACGTCGTGTTCAGCAATACCTAGATTTTCGATTACCTGCGCAATGGATTGGCCGAAGGGGTCTTCCAGTGTCTTGGACACCGCGGTCCCCGGACTTGACGCCTTTGGACTTTTGTGGGGTTATGTAAAGAACGCCGTATGTCGTTGAGTGCAACACCAGGGAGGAGATGGTGATACTGATTGAATCAGCATTCCAGTCCATAACCCCACAGATGGTTCAAAACGTGATGTACTCGACGTCGCGGCGCGTGAATCTGTGCTTTGAGCAAGGAAGAAAGCACTTTGAACCGTATCGCATTGGCAGAGCAGCTAGCTTCTTAGCCCTGTTGTGGCACTGTTACTCTATATTCTCAGTGATGAGTTTGATATTAGATAGTGTATTCTTTATGTTTAGGAAGTAGGATCTTCTTCTGCATCAGTGATATGTTCGTTGTTAAATTGTGTTAATGTGTTAGTCCGGTTGGAAAGACTGTGTGTGTCAGTGTTTTGGTGCAATATGAAATAGCAGTATATTAATTCATTGAAAGATGTTGTAAATAAGTGCCGCATTGTGTTGATATTTCCATAAACTGAAACATTAAAAAACGACATTACGTAAAAATACCTTTTATATATATATTTATTATTTATATATATACCCTTAGAATATGGCGATTTCGAAAGTTTACACAAAAGCATATTCTGATAAAAATAAATCTCAACATGCTGAACGAATACAAATACATAAAGCAACCTGTTTTGCATATAACATATACCTACTACCCCGATCGGTAGTATGAAAGAAGTGGGAAAGGCTCTTTCCTCTCCGGGCCCCAGTAGGTCAGGCCATTTACCAGAACACAAATATGTCCACCAAGGCAATACCAGCACATTAAAAGAGATGCTACGAAAGCAAAAGAGTCGTTTTTAGGCATTTTCTCACACAATTTCTTCTATAGATTTAGAAAATGTATCCGAATTATGTAATGAAGACGTAAATCGCTTACCGCGCGCGATGTACGATGGTTGCATGGTACAATATGGCTACGCTATGATGAAATGTCTTCCAACCAATAATTTTAAGTTTTTGACTGATGAACAAGTGAAAGCTTTAATAGAGAATATAAACTATATACCAGATAATAATGATCAAGGGTTCATACTTGAAGTAGACTTCGAATATCCAGCGTGTTCGCGATATTCACGTGCACATTCAGATTTGCCATTTGCACCCGAAAAATACATTCAATAGAAAAATTACCAACGGAAGTTAGTGACGAGACATTGCAGGGTAGAAAAATCCAAACCGAAGTCGAGATGGGCAACTCGATGGAAACCGATTTAACCCGCTACCCGTCGACCTCGCCGAGCCTAGTCGAGATCAGCCAACTGGAAACTATTCAGGACGACCTAGCGCACGAAATAAATCTCCAAAGGCTTCAGTTAGATTAAATCTGACTAGAACTTTACATAAACTCACGAAGGAAGCATCCACTCAGGTAAACGCAGTGTATCGTACACGACCTGTCCGCGATGCCTCTACTCAGACTCATTTCCTGTCATCAGCCTACGAACAGGGTAACCAGCCTCAAAATTTTGGCTGTCGAAACGCTAAACTTGCTAAGTGCGCTGAATCCACTGAATCTCATAATAAGTCCTCCGAATTTAACTTGAAAATTTCTAAGTCGAAATCCAAGTTCAAAAACAAGTCTAAATCTAGATCTAAACTGCAAAATCCTCAATCTAAATCTAAGCTAGAAACTATTTCTATTTCCGCTCTCAACATTCCTCCCGAAGATCTACTTTATTGTAAATTTCATATTGATGGTCAACCGGTGACTTTATGAATCGACACAGGAGCCGCCATCTCCGTTTTACGTAAAGATAAAATCGGTAAAGCTCCTCTTGATGTATCGAACATCGTGTCCATCGTAGGCGTTTCAGGTAACCTAATTCGAAGTCGCGGTACAGCCGAAATATCTCTAGATAATTTTCGCAAGCATACGTTCCATGTCGCAGACCTCAATATTCATGCTGACGGTATCCTAGGTCTCGATTTCATGTCCAAGTCAGGCGTTAATATATATGTCGCTTCCAAAACTATGCGTGAGGACAAACGTTCATACAGACTTTTCCATTTCGGAAAAGACACTTATTGCAATGGAAAAGATACTCAATTCGTAGGCCGTAGATCTGAAACGGTAATCACATGTACCACAAAAGATATCCAATCAGGACCAGCTTTAGTAGAAAAGCAGAATATTGATACAGGCATTTCTATTCCCAACGCTCTTGTAAATATTATTGACCACAAATTTCTAATAACTTGCATAAACAAAACGGACCAAGATAAAGAAATTTCCACTCCATATATTAGAACGACCCATTTCGAAGAACCACTTAGCGACGCAAACAAGGTTCAAAAAAATGCATTAGACAAAACATTGACAACAGACCGACTTGACGCAGTACACAAACTCATTAGGAGAGATCATTTAAACTTAGAAGAAAACAATTCACTTAACCAAATTGTAAACAAGTTTACCGACATATTTTACCTCGAAGGTGACTCTTTAACAAGTCACACTAAACACCAAATTCCACCGTTTCAGATACTCCCATACACTCCAAAACTTACAGGTTTCCACAAGTCCATAATCAAGAGGTAAAAACTCAAGTACAAAAACTCTTAGAACAAAACATAATTCGTCCAAGCACTTCACCCTGGACTAGTCCCATTTGGATAGTCCCCAAAAAACTCGACGCATCTGGCAAACGCAAATGGCGCATGGTCGTAGATTATAGGAAACTTAACGAAATCACTATAGGTGACAGTTATCCCTTGCCGAACATTACTGACATTTTGGACAAGTTAGGTCACTCGTAAGTATTTC
This sequence comes from Apeira syringaria, assembly GCA_934044485.1. Classification (NCBI taxonomy): domain Eukaryota; kingdom Metazoa; phylum Arthropoda; class Insecta; order Lepidoptera; family Geometridae; genus Apeira; species Apeira syringaria. The sequence goes on from OW203655.1 coordinate 28,053,712, forward strand.
ACGACCTTAGACCTTGCTTCAGGGTTCCACCAAATTGAGCTAGACCCTAAAGATATTCCTAAAACAGCCTTTAATACTCCATTTGGTCATTATGAATATCTTCGAATGCCATTTGGCTTGAAGAATGCTCCTGCCACTTTTCAACGAGCCATGGACAATATCTTGTATGGTTTACAAGGCGAACGTTGTTTCGTATATCTTGATGATATTGTAGTGTTTGCTTCCAGTCTTCAAGAACATGAAGAAAAACTCACGGAAATATTTCAACGTTTGAAAGAATATAGTCTTAAAATCCAACCCGATAAGTGCGAATTCATGAGAAAAGAAGTAGCATATCTTGGACACATAATCTCGTCTGAAGGTGTTAAACCTAATCCTGAAAAGGTTAGAGCTGTTCAGGAATTTCCAATTCCTAAATCCTGTAAAGACATTAAATCCTTCCTAGGTCTTGCAGGCTACTATCGTCGCTTCATTCCCAATTTTAGTAAACTTACGAAGCCTTTAACGAGCCTCTTGAAAAAAGATGTACCTTTCATATGGAGTTCCAGCCAACAAGAAGCCTTCGAAGGTTGTAAAAATATTCTCACAAAATCTCCTTTATTGCAATATCCGGATTTTACGAAAGAATTCATCCTAACCACAGACGCTTCTATTCATGCTATCGGTGCTATTCTATCTTGAGGTGAGATAGGCTCAGACCTCCCTATCGCGTATGCTTCTCGTACTTTAAACAAGGCAGAATCTAATTACTCCACCATAGAACGTGAACTTTTAGCCATCGTTTGGGCTGGCAGGTTTGTGATCCGTTACAATTGTAAACTTTCTACCGAACAAGTAAGGGCGGAAATCCCTTACTTGTTCGGTAGAAAGTTTACAATTGTAACGGATCACAAACCTCTCACTTGGCTATTCTCGGTAAAGGACCCAGGTAGTCGTCTAGTCCGATGGAGACTAAAGTTAGAAGAGTTTGATTACAGTATTGTTTATAAAGCAGGAAAAACGAATACTAACGCTGATGCACTCTCTCGACCTCCTGCAGTCAACACAACGACAATCAACTTGATCAACGATGACGATCCTGGAAGCGATTACTTACAGCTAAACTACGAACATTTCATGCAACTTCCAACTGAAACTAACATTGATTATTGTAATTTAAAAATTTCACCCGACAATCTCTTACACGAAAGGCACAAAAACATTCTCGTTCCCACTTCGGCTCAGTTCTCCGATAAAAACGATTTATTTAACGAAGCCATAAGTGCTTGCTCTCAAGTAGAACTCTACCTTAACACTTCCAATTCCAGAAAACTTTATCAGACAGATTTTTTGGTTTCAAACAAAAAACAAAACATTATTTTTGGGGTCACACGTCCAACGCACTTCGATCCTTGGAATTCTGAGAGCTACTTCAAAATCCTCTTATCATGCCTTCAAAATTATGATCTCAATACACTTTACGTTCCAGAACTCAAAAACGACCCTACTTGTAAGATGATCGGAAATCAACAAGCTCATATTACTGCATACTTAGCCGACTGTTATAATTGTGAAATAATAATTTGTCAAAATAGAATCAAGTGTCCCACTAAAGACGAAATTCCAAATATCCTGAAAACTTTTCATGACGAACCACTTTCAGGACATAGAGGTATCATAGAAACCACGCGAAAAATCCGAGAAGAATATGTTTGGAAAGGAATGACTGAAGATATCAAAAGCTATGTAGATAACTGCCTCATCTGCCAACGTAATAAAATTCAGCGAAAAACGTACAAAGCACCAATGGTAATCACGTCATCTTCCACAGAGCCTTTTGAACGATTAACTATGGATTTAGTATCTTACTCTGATATCACGAATGATTCAAATAGATATATTCTTACACTACAAGACGACTTAACTAAGTTTGTACAAGCCTACCCTTTTCCTGACAAACAGGCAACAACTGTAGCTAAGTCCCTTCTTACTTTTTGCCAACATTACGGAATACCAAAGCGTTTCCATTCAGACCAAGGTGGTGAATTCGTAAACAACGTCATAAAACAACTTATGAAATTACTAGGCACGAAACATACTTTCAGCACAGCATATCACCCTCAAACTAACGGCTCTTTAGAACGCTTTCATGCAACCTTTCGCGACCACATACGCATATATCATCAGAGAAACAAATGTAACTGGGATCAAATCATTCCCCTGGCTATCATGTGTCATAACACGTCTTTGAATCAGACGACTGGTTACACACCTCACGAGCTGTTATTCGGCTATAAGCCTCGCCTCCTTTATTCAGCCAAAGACAACAACGTTGACTACATAACCCACGAGTATTTACGTGACTTAAATGAAAGACTAAAAATAGCACGCGAAATTGCATCTAAAAATACTATGTCGATGAAAGAAAAAGCTAAGGACCGCTATGACCGACAAATAAAAAATTTAGCTGACTTTAAATTAGGTGACAAAGTAATGTTACGTACACCAAATCCAAACAATCTAGACAGTAAATGGGAAGGTCCATATGAAATCGTAAGAAAAGGCTTTAACGAAAACTATTTATTAAGAAAAGGTGGAAAGAACCAACTAGTGCATGGCAACCGCCTTCGGCCCTTACACATAACTGATATCGAAAATATTCAATTGTAAATAATTTAGGTTAGGTATAGTTAGTTACATTTATTTTAGAAAGGAAATTATGAAGAACTCAACGTTTGACAGTCTTAAGCAAAATCCATATTTTAGTTCGTTCAATCGATAAGTTCTTATTCTACATAGCATCATACAAAATCTAATAATTAGTAATAGCCTCACACAAAACCTATTATCTAGGTTTAAGCAACTTTAATCATAGTCTTTAAGTTCTAAATCAGATTATTCTAGAGTAGGCTACATCATATATTCCTTCTTTTCAGGTGCTCCACAACTTTAGTTGTAGGAAACGCCGTAATCGAACCACTACCTTCCAAATCAGGTCTCTATTTTAAAGAAGAAGGCGAGATCCTAATATCCGAATCATCATGGAAATTAATCATCTATAGGAACATAGAGCCTCTTTTCTTATCACGTGATTCCTTGCAAAGACTCAGTAATACCTATTTTTCCCTTGTCTCAAATAAAACTAAAAATCTCTCAATATACTACCAGTTCGTTCATAAAACTAAGCCTCAATAAAATTAATTCGCGTCTCAATGAACTTGCCTCCTACAGTCCTAAGACTGAGACTGACAAAAGAGAAGTTTTTGACGGTCTCGGTTCTGTTCTTAAATGGCTTATTGGTACTCCTGATGCCAAAGATGCCCAACACTATGAAAAATGCATTGAACAACTAGAAAAACGCGAAATCGAACAATCAGAAATACTGAAACAGCAACTTCAGATAATTTCTTCTACTATAACTAATTTCAATGAAACTATTTTCAAAATATCTTACAACGAATACCTTTTGAATGAAAACCTAGATAGAATACAAGAATACCTCAATACTACTAATACTACTAATATTTGATTTAAAGGTTTCTGAGGAACTTTCGGCCATTTCAATTCAAATTCTAGAATTAGCTATGTCCCTCGAATCCGAATTAGATAACATCTTAACGTCCATTCTCTTTGTGAAATCGGGCACCGTACATCCTTCAATTATTTCAGTCGAAAGACTTTACCAAGAGCTTCTTTCTTCCAGTCACGTGCGACCTCAAAACTTGATTCTTCCCATCACTATGTCAAATATACATAAAATATTAGACATCGCGACTCTATCCTCATACATATACTTGAACAAATTAACATACATACTCAATTTTCCCTTAGTTAAAAATGACAAATATACGCTCTTTCGTCTCTATTCAATTCCTATTCCTCACCCTGGCTCCATCCTCTATTCCACAATCCTTTCCGAGCATCTGTATTTGGCCACTAGCTCCACTCGACAGTTCTACATCATGTTGGAGTCCACCGCAACTCGTTTCTACCCATCGACGTTAACACATGGATCTTCATGCTTGAAAACGACACTTCATCAGTCCTTCAATGCCCAAAAACCAACAGACATTTAAGCCTCCATGGATCTGGTATCCTTAAACTAAAAAAAGGGATGCAAGCTTTTTACATCATTTATAACTCTAACAGCAGTCGAAGAAACCACGAAGAACATCACACATCCAATTATTACTGTCAGCATAGAAGATATCTGCATCGAAAATGAAATGATCTTGAAGTCCCCAGAAATAATTCCAATACAAACAAGAAACATGCCAATTGACGCTCTTGACTCCATAAAAGATCAAATCAAAGAACAATCAAAGAAAATCAAAGCTACAAAGACGCCGGCAAAGAATCATCCACCGAGGACGAGTCAGACGACAACGACGCAGCCGCCGCCTTATCTCCTCAAAAATTGGGCGCCGCCCAATCTTTGTTCTAAGGTGGAGGTGTTATGTACCCGAGCCGAGTCACCCATCATAAACACCCTTATCATAGTTACCATTTAGATAATTGTTATTTCTTAATTAATAAGTAAATATTTCTTACATCGTTATGTTAACGACTTACAAATAGAAGTTTCTCGTCAAAATAAGATCATTAGTTAATAAGTCAACTACTTATAAGTCAAGTACTTTGTTCCCACGTCCTTATCGCCATCCCTTCCTTTCACCTTACACATAAATACTCCCACACGTATCCCGCCAGCCCAGTTCCAATTCCGAGTCCATCCAAGATCATTGTAAAATTATTTATAGTCAAATAAAGTCTCTAATTTTTAAAAACAGTATTTTAGCTGCCGCTACATAACAATATAACCTTTTCATCACCGCACACAGATCAATTTAAAGACGAATGTTTTCTAAGAGTGTCGGTGGACACCCGTGTTATGCTATGCACCAATCTAATTAAGTATTCAGATTGTATTCAGATTATATTCGTATTTTTAGACCTGATTTCACCATACCATGTTAAATATTTAATGTCTCGTTAAGTTTTTTGACGGACTGTTAATGTTACCGAGTGTCCCACCATGCATTAACGCGTGGTTCATTCTTTCAACAAAGCGTTAAATCTTATTGCCGCTCTAGAGGTCCGTTAAATCAATCAATAATCATCAAGATGGATGCTGCGTACAATAATATTTTCGGATACAATGTTTTAGAAAATTTAGTTAGTTTGAATAGAATAATACGACGGCCGAGAATTTTTAAAGAACGTCGTCATTATTTCGAAGAGTACGACGATGTAGACTTTTGCACAAGGTTCCGTTTGTCTAAAAAACTGTTGTGGTTGTTTTGGAATTGATTGAAGAAAAACTTGAATACCCATCGGTGAGTATATAGCTTCATAGCTTAGAAATAGTCATTCCATATGTTTGATCCTCACGATATGTACGAAAATTCATAGGTATCATTACATAATTATGTACCTGCCTACATTAACGTAACCTCAATTTTGTTTCAGGAATCAATCTCTTTCACCGATAAATCATTTTCTTTTGACATTAAGATACTATGCAACTGGTTCGCAACAAATAACCGTAGCAGATTATTGTGGAATAAGCAAGTCTACTTCTCACAGGATAATACACAAAGTCGCTGCAATAGCCTCTCTCAGCCGCAATTTTATCAAATTCCCTAATACTATGGAAGAGCTAAGAACAGCACAGTTAAGTATTTATAATATAGCACGATTCCTAAAGGCTTTGGGTGCTCTAGACTGCATGCATGTACACATTTGTTCACCTGGTGGGAATAATGCAGAGTACTTTAGGAATCGCAAAGGGTATATGTCCATAAATGTTCAAGCAGCTAGCAATGCGGATCTGGAAATTTTAGATTTGGTAGCAAGATGGCCCGGCAGTACTCAAGATCAGACCATTTGGAATTTGGGGCCACACGCCTCTTTGGGGTGTGGAAACGTCGATTCCCTGTCCTGGCTCTGGGTATGCAGATACAAGTATGTAAATAAACGCCTGCCGGTTATTGTAGCCACTGGAGTACTTCATAATATTCCGATAAAAGCAAAAGAAGAATTACCACAGGACAATCCCGATCTTGAACTTCCTGCTCCGTGGGAGGAAGTATTGCAGCAAGGCCGAATCAGAGAACAGATAAATAATGATATAAGAGATATAAATCCTGCACGTAGAAGTCTTATCAACAATTATTACAAGAGTTTACATCTGAGCGCATCAGAAAGTGCAAATAATTAGTGCATTGTGGTTTTTATGTAAATTTATTCAAATAAAATTACACATTATTCATTATTACAATTTCGTTTAATTTTTATTTTAATTCTAGTATGTACTCTTATAAAATTTATGATACAACAGCTAGATTTACAAGCGACATTCAGTTATTATTCTTTGAATGGATTTTGCATTTTTTCTAGATCCATTTCTAACTTCTCAGTTTTAATTTTCTCTTGATTTAATTGCTCTTGCAGCAGTGATTCCTTCAGGGTTGCCTCAGTTTCAGCAGATTTTTAAAGATTTCCACTAATTCTATCTTACTCTGCAGTGTCCTGCAAAGAAGTCTTTGGTCTCCTTCTATGAAGCCATGTTGATGCAGGTTCCCTTTTATTAGTAGAAAGTGTGTTGGAGACTTTTGCTTTTAATGCTGTAGGTGTCCAGCTATTCCACACATTCTTTTCAATTTTCTGAAACAAAAAATCAATTAAACACTTCCAGTAGTTTAGACATGTGCCCCAGAGTTATAAAATTATTTACTTAATAAAAACTATACTACAACCATAGTCTCACAAAATTATTTTTAGAGTTAGACTATCTCCCACTAGGGATGTGACCTCGAGTCGGAAAAATCGATTACTCAATAATCGATTTTTTTTGTGTAGAGATAAATCGATTTGTAAAAAATCGATTTTTAACAAAATAATCGATTTTTGTTTATACTTCGATTTTTTATACGAAAAATGCCTATTCGACGTATTAGTGAAAATATATTATGAATATTTAATTTAAATTTAATTCGAGTGAAAATGATTCAATATAATAAGTATCAAAAAATAACCAAATGGACCATTTTCAGATTTTATCAATTCAGATTCAAATTCTTTACATACAAATTTTTAATACTCTTCAATATTTTATTACAGTAAAAATAGTACAAAACAATAAGAGTGAAAAATGTAACAATTTGTTAGCCTCAAAACTAAAATACAAAGCACATCACTCGCTACAATTTAAATTAAGACAATGAAAAAAAACGAATATTAATTGTTATTATCACAAATGATCAGTACATAGTTTAACATTTGACTAAATTAAAAATGAAATTAACTGGTGAATATTAATAATAAATAAAACGAAAATCGTTTAGTCTTAAAAACTAAAAAATACAATAAGTTTTTCCTGAAACTTTGAGTTTAAATAATAAACCTAAAATAAATAATTGCCACAAATGTTCAGTATTACTTAACATTTGACTAGAATCGAAGTAAAATAAACCAATTAGATTAAGCAGTAAATAAAACGATAATTATTAAATATCAAAATTAAAAAGGAAAAGAAAGCTTATTTCAATCTCTGAGGTTCAATAATAAAAAAGCTAAAATAATTAATTGCCACAAGTGTTTAGTATCACTTAACATTTGACTAGAATCGAAGTAATATAAACCGATTAGTTTAAGTAGTAAATAAAACGATAATTGTTGAATATCAAAATAAAGATAGCTTTCTGCAAACTTTGAATCAAAATATATAAGAAAACTTCAATAAATTATTGCCACAAGTCTTCTGTTAAAGAATTTAAAAATAATAATTTTGGTAATCGCTTTCCTAAAATACGATTTCGAGTTTTCCTCACAATATTCCCAGCTTTAGAAAACAACCTTTCAGCTGGTGCAGAAGTGGCCATCACTGAGAGGTGTTTCAGAGCCAAATCTGTTAACTTTGGAAAAGTTCCTTTAGAACTTTTCCATACATTGAGAGGATCTACCTTACGATTTGATAACGGTGCCGCAATATATAAGTCTAGCTCGGTATTTTTGGTCGTTGACGTGTTTGCTGCCATTATTTTTTCATGGTGTACCTGCCATATATCTTGTCCGTTGATGGCTACTTCTGATGAAAAAGGTGATTGAGAATGGGTTACCGCTAGAACATCATCATTTCTGATGTTCAAACTCAAACATCGGTTTGTATAATTAATGGTTTTCGACAAGGATAACGGCTCATCTAAATAAATTCTTTTAAACCTAGGATCCAAAAACGTTGCGACCGAGAAAAGGTGAACTTTTTGGATGTTTTCAAATCTTTTGATCAATTCCGTTTGCAGTGAATATTTTAATTGGTTAGCCAAATCACTATTTATCGTTGTTGCATCTAATAGAATTCTCAAACACTTGATAATAGGTATGGCTTTACTGGCTGTCACATATTTTTCGGCGCTCATTTCTTCAGTGACATTGTGAAAAGGTCTTAAAACTTTTTCTATTTCTTTCAGCACAACAATTTCGTTTGCTTGAAGCATTTGGGTTGCATTTGGATGTTTTAATAAAATAGTTCCTATTGTACTACTCATTATTACAAAACGTTCAATCATAAATAATTGTGAATTCCACCTTGTGGATACGTCTCCAACTAAATGCTTCAATTTTCCTTTGGGAACTTTTTGCTGTATTTGCAATTGTCGCAGCTCTTCAGCGCCTACGCCGCTTTGGTGAAACCAAGTCACGATTTTTCGAACTTTATCCAAAAATGCTTTCACTTCAGTAGAGTTCACTGAATTTTCAACCACTAAATTCAGTGTATGTGCTACACATCGAATATGTTTTGCCCGACCAAAACTAATTTCAATAGCCTTAACTATGTTACTACCATTATCAGTAGTGACACTTACAATTTTTTCATCAGACAAATCCCAATCTCCACATACTTTGAGAATCATCTTCGATAAGTATTCTCCGGTATGGTTCTCATGCAGCGGTTCGCATGCGATGCTCATAGATTTCATTTCATAGTTTTCTATGAAGTGCACTGTCACACCTAAAAAACTTCTTAACTGCATATCCTTCCATTCATCTATTGTGAGACAGACATTTTTAATAGATCTTAATTTTTGTTTGATAATGGTTTTCTTTTCTTCATACTTTGTGTCGGTGAGATCTGTGATTGTTTTTCGACATGGAACCGTGTACAAAGGGACCACAGTCTTCATTAACTTTTTAAATCCTGTTCCTTCTACCATACTGTAAGGAAGACTGTCCCGACAAATCATTTCTGCGATGTTCTGCGTTATTTGTTTATTTTTATCGCCATTTGAAGCGTATGCTGAAACTCTCGAAAAAGCGGCTCCAATACTCGATTTAGCTCGTTTTGGCGTTGAAAATAAAGCCTCACTTTCTGTTGATATAGTTGTTGATGAAGTTTGCACCAATGAATTATTATTTTCCAAGTTGCTAGTATCCTGAATAACAACTTTACGTGAATTCTGTAGTGATAAAAATAAAAATTTAATTAAATTGAAATTTTTTCATTATTTCATCAAAATTATTGTTTATATTAATATTTTAAAAATGAGTGATAGCTAAAAAACATTTTGATAACATACATTCTCGATTTCAGAATCAAATATAGAATATTTTATAATCATAAATGCGTTATTAACCTCTAAAATGATAAGCTACTGTAGAGTAAGAAATGGAGAATAAAATTTTAATTTCATTTGGGTTAAATGTTTGTAATTAGAGCATATAAAATTCAACTCATTATCTGAATTTTATAATTGGCTGTCGTAAGGACCTTAATAAAGAATAAATAATAACTTTTACATCGAATGATTTAGTGTTACCTCGCCAGCTTGTAAAACAGCGGAATGTTTCCTTTCCATATGCTGTTTCAAGTTTGTAGTGTTACTACACGTTTTTAATGCTTTTGGACAATATTTACATTGTGCAGTGTGTTACGCAAGGCCAATGCAAGTAAACTGCTGCGCATGCATCGACCTCGATACCCGACCCAGCGGGCACGAGGCGCAGTGTCAGCACTTGACGATTGACGTCAATCGGACACCGCGTGGATGGAATATTTTAGTTTTAAAGACATTCTTGCTTCCTACTTCGAACAAGTCTCACGTCTTAAATTATAATTGTAATTTTTCTTTAATTAAATATATGTAAATTAAAATAAAGTTTTTTAAAAGCATCCCTCTGGGCCGACGTACGTAATTGGCGCAGTCTCACGGATCTTGATAGCAGATTTATCACAAATCATCAAGAAAAAGAACCATCGAAGACACGTGCTACGCTCGGAGGAGAATCCAGCCATAGATTCGACGATGCAGTAAGTCCTTGAATCTTTCAAGTCCTTGCTTTCCTTATTCTTATCCTATATATGTCTATACTGTGTTATATGTATTTTATGTTCGTAGATATTGTGTGACTTTATTGCATTTAATTTTACTGTGTGTTAGGTTAATAACTCCAAGATTTTTCATCCAAGAGAAACTCGGACACGTAGGTTACGTAGTAGAATAGATAATAGTAATAGGCTAAACGCGATGGACGCAAATAGGAATTTGAACGAAGGAGCCCAGGACCAAGGCGTCAGGCTCGTTACATATAATGACGTAGACACAATATACAAGTCTCTCAGGTTGCTACCCGACTTTGACGGAAATCCGCACATTCTAACTAGATTCATCAACCTGTGCGACCAAATTGTAATAGCTCATTTTTCTACAGAGGAGGGTCATGAACTGACAAATTTATCTTTAATAAATGGTATACTCAATAAAATAACTGGCCCCGCGGCCAGATTACTGAATTCGAACGGGTTACCTGACACGTGGCAAGGAATTAGAAGCGCTCTTATCAACAACTTTGCAGACCATCGCGACGAGACCGCTCTCTACAGCGATCTGTCTCTACAGACTCAAGGGTCCAGCACGCCTCAGGAATTTTATGAAAGGTGTCAAAATTTGTTCAGTACCGTTATGACGTATGTGTCGTTGCATGAATCTATAAGCACCACTATCGAAGCGAAACGCGCGCTTTATCAAAAGTTAACCTTACAAGCGTATTTAAGAGGGCTTAAAGACCCCCTAGGCTCTAGGGTACGTTGTATGCGGCCTCCTACGATGGAAAAAGCCTTAGAGTTTGTCCAGGAGGAACTTAATACCCTTTATATGCAACAGCGTAACGATGGCGGTCAAAGTAAAAAAGACTGGCAGCCGCCGACAACTAACTTGCCTTTAAATAATTTTATGCCTCGTGTTAACGACGCACAAATGATAAAACAGCCTATGTTTAGTATGCCCGGCCCATCAAGGCCCCCATTTCAGGCACAGCCCAACCAAAGCTGGAGGCCAAACCACATGGCCTACATGCAACCGCCACGTGGCCCCACGCGCACTCAACAGGTTATGCGCGCTCCTCCACCAAATTACAGCGCGCAGCAAAACGCATTTAGAATGCCTCCTAGGCCGCAACCTCAACCTCAACGATCGTTTAATTTCGGTAATGCTCCACAACCTATGAGCGGTGTGAGCCACTTTGTATCGAAACCATTACCTTTGACTGGACATGACTGGAGAAAATTCGGAAACCCACCTCCGACTAACTATTTTAAAACGCGCGAAGTGAATTTCAATGAGTTTGACTATGACCCATACATGACTTATGACTACGACGCCTATAACAGTTACCCCGTCAACTACGAGGAGTACTATCCTTATGAGCAGTACTCTAACTATGACAGCTATGAACCCCATACCCATTCAGAACCTACAGTAGTAGAGGAAGTTCCTCAGACATCTGATGAAAATTTTCAACAGGCGTCCCAATCAGAAAAGCCAAAATAGAAGTAAATTTCCACATACAAAGGCAACTAGGTTATATACAAATTGCTAATCCACCTTTGAAGCTTCTTATCGACACAGGTGCTAATCAATCATTCATTAGCCCTAAAGCTGTGGAAAAGTACTTCGGTGATATTCCATTAAATTACGATCCGTTTGAAGTTACTAACGTACACGCTACTAGTAAAAATGACTATTCGATTACACTACCTTGCTTCAATGAGTTTAACGAACAGAGTAACATGACACTCTTCGTATATAAATTTCATAACTTCTTTGACGGACTATTAGGACTCGACCTACTCGACACTTGGGACTCTAACATTGACTTAAAAAATAAATTACTTATTACTCGGAACTCTGAGATACCTATCCGTATGTACGATTCTCGGAACGCTAACCTTTATGAAGACATCATTCCATCAAACTCATCAAAATTGGTAAGATTACCAATAAATTCAAAAGATGGCGAAGTTTTAGTTGAAACGCAAACGATTTGCAATTGCCTCATTTCGGACTGTATTACAACCGTGCATAATAACCGTGGCTGGGTAGAATTATTTAATCCGTCATCGAATGACGTCATATTCTCTATGGATCGCCCCGTCGAAGCAGAGTTATTTAACATCGAATGCGACCGTCCTGAAATAGTAACAGATCGCGCGAAAGACGTTTTATCTCGCCTTCGAACCGATCATTTAAACCCGGAAGAACTCGCGAATCTGAGACGCTTATGTGCAAATTATGCGGACGTATTTTATCTTGATGGTGAACCACTTACATTCACCAACAAGATCAAACATAAGATTAGGACAAGTGACGAAATTCCTGTTCATACCAAGAGCTACCGCTACCCTTACGTACATAGGCAAGAGGTCAGAGATCAGATCTCCAAAATGCTAGACCAGAACATCATAAGACCTTCCGAATCTGCTTGGAGCTCTCCAATCTGGATTGTACCTAAGAAGTCAGATGCATCTGGAAAAGTTAAGTGGCGTCTTGTCGTGGACTTTAGGAAAGTTAACGAAAAAACGATTGATGATAAGTACCCGATTCCAAATATCACGGACGTACTTGACAAGCTAGGAAAGTGTCAATATTTCACTACCCTTGATTTAGCCAGTGGGTTCTACCAGGTAGAAATGGACCCCAGCGACGTACACAAGGCCGGTTTTAATGTAGAGAACGGACATTATGAATTTTTAAGGATGCCTATGGGACTTAAAAATTCCCCGTCAACTTTCCAACGAGTGATGGACAATGTTCTAAGAGGCCTTCAAAATGAAGTATGCCTAGTCTATTTAGATGACATTATAGTTTTTAGTACCTCCCTGCAGGAACACATGGTTAACTTAGAAAAAGTTTTCCTTAGATTGAGAGAATCCAACTTTAAAATCCAGATGGACAAATCTGAATTTTTAAAGTTGGAAACCGAATTTTTAGGACATGTAATCTGCAAAGAAGGTGTTAAACCTAACCCTAATAAAATAAAAGCCATCGAAAATTATCCAATACCGAAAACACCAACTGAAATCAAACGTTTCCTTGGGCTACTTGGTTATTATAGGAAGTTTATACCTGACTTCGCTAAACTTACTAAACCTCTAACGCAATGCTTAAAGAAAGGTTCTAAAGTAATATTAGACGATAATTACGTAAACTGCGTTAATCACTGTAAAACGCTACTTACGAATGACCCAATCTTACAATACCCAGACTTCACTAGAGAATTCATTTTAACAACCGACGCCTCAAATGTAGCGATAGGCGCTGTTTTATCTCAGGGTACTGTAGGCTCAGACAAGCCGATAGCATACGCGTCGCGAACCTTGAACTCTAGCGAACTGAATTATAGCACGTTCGAAAAGGAACTTCTCGCAATTGTGTGGGCTACTAAGTACTTTAGACCGTACCTCTATGGGCGCAAATTTAAAATCATAACAGACCACAGACCTTTACAATGGATAATGAACCTTAAAGAACCAAGCTCACGGCTCACAAGATGGCGGCTAAAATTGAGTGAATATGATTATACAGTAATCTATAAAACTGGAAAGAGCAATACGAACGCAGATGCATTGTCGCGCATAGAAATAAATAACGAAGAACTAATGTCAATTGTAGCGAATCCATCGGAATCTAATCCAAACTTAGATGAGTCTAGAACGATATCTGTAACGGACGCTGCAGATGATTCTAGAACCGCCACAGCTCACACAGATAGCGAAAACCCCATATTAGAAATTCCAATATCGGACGACCCTTTGAATAAATTTACGAAACAACTGGTACTCACCGTGGTAGGTGACATAAAAGGCAAACCGGTTATAACAAAACCTTTCGAAACGCATACACGGATATCCGTCCAAATATCTCAATCTAACATAGAGGAGGACGTCATTAACGCGATCAAAGAATATGTACATCCAAAAATTAAGACGGGATTATTAATAGACCCGCATTTGGCTATGTACACTATTATACCTATACTCCAAAGAACATTCAAGAATTCCGCAATGAACTTAACACTAACTAAGAAAGAAATAGAAAATGTCAAAGATTATTTAAAACAACAAGATATTATTAACAAATATCACGATGGTAAGACTAATCATCGTGGTATCAATGAATGTTACCTAGCACTGTCTCATAAGTACTATTGGCCTCGAATGAGAGAACAAATCACTAAATTCATAAACGAATGCATCATCTGCGGTCAGGCAAAGTACGACCGTAATCCCGTGAAACAACAGTTTAAAGTAGTTCCCTCAGCTAGTAAGCCTTTTGAACTAGTTCACTTAGATCTGTTAACTATCCAAAGCGAAAAATTTCTAACGATTGTAGATTCGTTTTCCAAGTACGCACAAGCCTATTATTTAAGAGATGGCACTGCGGTCAGTGTTGTACAAGCTCTATTAAATTTCTGTACGCACCATGGTATCCCGATCACCATTGTAACAGACAATGGAAGCGAATTTACCAATCAACTTATTGCAGAATTTGTAAGAATGCATAAAATCCAGCATCACAGAGTAGCTCCCCATACACCCAATGAAAATGGTATAGTGGAGAGATTCCACTCGACAATATTGGAACATCTACGTATTCTTAAACTGAGTCATAAATCAGAATCCGTTATTAACTTGATGCCGTACGCACTCTTAGCCTACAATAGTAGCATTCATAGTTTTACAAAATGTAAACCTTTAGAAGTAGTTACTGGACACTTTGACCCTCGTGACCCGTTTGACATAGACATCTCTGTTCACTTATTGCAACAATATGTTACTAATCACAAGGAAAAGATGACTAAGGTCTATAGCTCAATTCACGAACAATGTAACTTGACTAGAAATGAGTTGACTGACAATAGAAACAAGAACCGCGAGTTAGAAGTGGAGTGCTCTCCGGAGCAACAAGTTTTCGTAAAGAATCCTTTCGCTTCTCGACAGAAGTTAGCTCCCCGCTTTACTCATGACGTTGTAATGGCCGACCTTCCTATACACATTTACACTCGGAAAAAACGCGGCCCTGTTGCTAAGTCTAGATTGAAACGCCTCCCTAAAGGTACTTAATAATCATTGTTACAGAACGATCGTGATACTTCATCTCCTACTGATACCTGCTCTCGCTCAGGAAATAAAGTTTGAAAGTCTCAATGACGGACCCGGTATTTTACCATTCAAATTAGGCCCTGCGAAAATTATTTCCCACTACCACTCTTTTCTACAATATGTTAATCTTCAAGATTTGCAGAATAAAGTAGATTCAGTTAATATTCAATTAGACAGTTTCAGTCCTCAATTGAACAATAAAACTAAATCCCTATTTGAACCACATATAGTATATTTGAAGCATAAAATTACAGGCGTGTTAGACCAGTTACAGACTTTTAAGATAGGTCGGGTAAAGCGTGGACTCGTAGATGGTCTCGGTTCGGTAGTAAAAAGTATTACGGGAAATCTTGACTATACAGACGCGTTATATTATAATCAAGCTATTAAAAATCTAGAGCGAAACCAGAATAAACTGGTTGCAGAGTTAAACAACCACGTTACTCTCTCACAAAACTGGACGTCACAGTTCTCGAAGATTCTCGATAACATCGTAGATAACCAGAATAAAATAAATGTCCTCGTAGACAAAATCAATCAAGTTGAAGCTACTAGAGACTACGATTTAATTAAGTACGCGCATTTCGCCCAAGTACTTATCGTCTTGACCGATAATGTAGACACTATCTCTCAGGAGCTTTACAAACTGGAAAACGTCCTAGCATTCATTAGAACCTCTACGGTAAATCATTCGGTTCTTAATTTGCATGCGATTCGCGATATAATTCGCAAATTGAACATATTATATGGAAGTGAAAAGGTAGTAGATTTAGACTATAGAGAGTACTTTGATATAATTAAATTAGGATCGTATTATGTAGATAATGAGATAGTTATAGTATATAAATTTCCAATCGTGCTCCCGCCCACTTATGATCTATATAAATTATGTATCATTCCCAATAAAAACCATGAAATCCTGACTCCTCCATATCCCTACCTAGCAATGTATGAGAAAGATTTCAAGTACATGGAGGTCGAATGCCCGAAGACGAGCAAATGGCACCTCTGTGAAGAACACCTGAGTCTACAGACCCACTCTTCAGATGATTGCATCCAGCATCTCATCTCCACGCAACAACGAAGCGAAGATTGCAACCCTACAACTGTGATACTTGAGAAACCAGCATACGAACAGCTAGATGAGAAACACTACTGCATCAGTTTTCCTGTTTCCACAAAAACTCATATCTCCTGCGGTCAAGACCTCTATAGCACACTGCAAGGTAGCTACCTAGCTATGATACCTAAAGGATGCTACTTGGAAACATCAGATTTTACAATCATTAATAGCAACGATCGACTGAAGGGACAAGCACTGAAACTAATGGACGTACCCACAAGCGACGTCACGTCACCATCCTCAGCCCCAACATTTAAGTTGAACTCAGTTGATCTTAGTCGTCTCCACGCCATCAATAAGAAGATCACGTTGCAGTCACCGCTACAACTAGAGAACGCTTCCAACTACAGTCTTTACCATACGACGATCCCTATGTACGCGATAATAACCAGTGCAGGGGCAC
The DNA here is from genome assembly GCA_934044485.1 of Apeira syringaria. Classification (NCBI taxonomy): domain Eukaryota; kingdom Metazoa; phylum Arthropoda; class Insecta; order Lepidoptera; family Geometridae; genus Apeira; species Apeira syringaria. The sequence continues at coordinate 28,070,656 of OW203655.1, forward strand.
TCATAAGCGGCCTTCTGTATAAGAAATATCGCACGAAGCCTAAAGAAACCAACAGCAAGTCATACGAAGGAAATCCAATCGAGCTCACAACAGTATACGCCCTTCCAACGGTTACCAAAAGGGTTGATCGCGATCAACCCCCAGCTCAATTTACGACAAGCTTCAATAGTCGCTGCTCTTCGGGGGGAGGTGTTACGCAAGGCCAATGCAAGTAAACTGCTGCGCATGCATCGACCTCGATACCCGACCCAGCGGGCACGAGGCGCAGTGTCAGCACTTGACGATTGACGTCAATCGGACACCGCGTGGATGGAATATTTTAGTTTTAAAGACATTCTTGCTTCCTACTTCGAACAAGTCTCACGTCTTAAATTATAATTGTAATTTTTCTTTAATTAAATATATGTAAATTAAAATAAAGTTTTTTAAAAGCATCCCTCTGGGCCGACGTACGTAATTAGTGGCATTATCCTTATTTACTACAAAATATTTTCGCCAGCAACTTTTAGGAGTTTTACTAGTGGAAGACATTTTTTTTTTATGGTAGGGATGGTAAAATCGATTCCGATTCTACCCGAGAATCGATTCTGTGGTCAAAAAACTCGATTATTTAGACTCGATTCCCAGTTATCAGAATCGATCTAGAATCGATTCTTTGTGATCGAGTCTATAATTTATTTATATGCCGGAGTAATGACACTATGGTATCAATATATTGAATAAAAAATGGTCCAAAGTAATAGTATATTTCATTATGAAAATATTTTGAATTTAGCGCTCTCTGTGCGCTCGCACCGTTTTCTTACCCTCCTTTTTTTTTGGTTCAACCAATCATCTTGCAAATATTTTGATGACATATATAGTTCATTTTCTCTTTATTTCCGCATGGAGATAGCGCCTTCTATATTAAGATAGATATATGTATATTAGGTATATTAATTGTAATATGTAAAATGGCACCTAGTCCGGTATGGATTTATTTTAAGAAAATTGATAACGGGATTAACGTAAAGTGCAATCAATGTTATAAAAATTTAAGTTATAAAAATAGTAATTTTTATTTTTATTTGTATATGATTTTAATAAGGTATTGGAATTTTGTCTGTATAGGTGACATTTTCAAAAAGGAAATTAAGTCATCGAAAACTCTTGCGATTATTTGCGAAAATAATCCTACAGATCATCAACCATCTTCAGGTGGTAATGATCTGTGGGATTTTTTAGACGACGCTGTGCAACACAACATTCAAGTCGCTGACAGTGATGAAGCAGGCGGTCTGCCTATCGAACTTAGGGAGTTTATTAATCGGTCTACAGTAGACCGGAAAACTAATCCTAACCCGATTGCAATTTGGAAATCGCTCGAATCTCATTACCCCTATTTATCGACTGTAGCTAGAAAATACTTAAGTATTGTTGCAACATCAACACCGTGCGAACGCTTATTTTCACACTCAGGGTTAATTGCAAATCAGCTCAGGAGTAGATTATCACCAGATCATTTAAAAATGTTGGTTTTTTAAAAATCTATCCCACAAAATTTATGGTTTTCATAATAATATTTAATTAATACTAATTTTATTAATGTTATCAAATAATACTTTATTAATAATATATGTCGAAGTGGACTCGGTATAGGCAATACTGGGTACTAATAGTATCCAGCTATAAACTATTGCTAAGTAGAGATAGTGTGATCTACCTAGGAACTAAACAGGTTATATTGTAATGAAACATAACAGCTATCTAGTTGACTTGCTTTTAATAATAATTGCAATGAAGTTTGGAGGGTAGGTATAGCTACGTCTGTTCGCAAGGGACTCCCACTGTGAGAAGAACAGACAAGAAACTCATAGGGCTCGATCCCTTTAAATAGCCACTCCTTAACACTATCACATTGTACAATAACTTTACTTCTAGAAATGCTTACACAAATAAATGCTTAATACTTCAAAGGCAAATTTTCATCACTATTCCTAATGAATTTACTTAAGACTCTAATATCCTTTGAAAATAAAGGCAAGGGCGATTTTACTTGGAATCTAGGGGGAAATTAGACAAGGGTTCGCACTCACATGTTCTCCAGTCAAAAATCCACATCCGACTGAATCTGAGTTATGCTTTTCGGAGCACGCCTGCCGCCATCATTAAGTTGTTCCTCAAAATGGCGGCAGGAGGCGCTGGTGTGTTTTTCACAATGTAAAATTTACTATAAATAGCCCCGTCATGAATTCCAAATCAAATATTAATTATGAAAACGTTATTACAAATAAATTACGATAAGCTAAAACATAAAAAGCATTTAACAATAGTAAAATTTACTTACATCGAAGTACTCGCAAAAACTTGAATCAAATGAAGTCACAAATATGAATAACAATAACATTAAGTTAAGATTATTCATTACAATCCTACTCAGAAATTATAATAATATTTTAGTGTACAACATTCATACTAAAAACACTAGAATAGAAGATTTACGGATTAATTAAACATAAATGGACGGTGTTGCGCCGACATATATAATATTTTATAAATTTTCATTTTATTGTACCTTGTACCTTATATTTTGCTAGTTCATTTTTTAAAATTAAAAAAATGGATAAAATTTTAATTAAAAAAAAAAATTTTTACTCAGAATCGATTATTTAAAAGAATCGATTCTTGAAGTTGATTAATCGATTCTGAGAATCGAAATTTCTGAAAAAAGAATCAGAATCGAGAATCGATTCTTCAGCGAATGCAACTTATTATATATCAGTACGTACAGATGGCGCTGATTTTTTTATCGAGTTATTCAGTAAACTTTCTTACCCATTTTTTTATCCATCGCCCAGATGGCACTATTTCTAAAAATCGATTAAAAATGGGTAATTCTTATAATCGATTTATTAAAAATCGATGTTTACCATTAATAGAATCGATTACAAAAAATCGACAATGAAAAAAAAAATCGATTAAATTAAAAATCGATTATTAATTCACTTCCCTATCTCCCACATATAAATATTATATAACTAGCTGTACCCCACAGTTTTAGCTGTTGTAAAAAAGTAATTTCTCAACAGTGAAAGAATTTTTTAAATCAGATCAGTAGTTTTGGAGCCTGTTAAATGCAAACAAACAAACAATAAAGTCTTTCCTCTATAATATTAGTATAGATTACTCGGGATATTTATCTAAATCGATCTGGTGCTGCAACTTATCTATTATGAGATAACTTATCTATATATCTACCTCCGGTGATATGTTTCTTTCTCTAATTTCTATGGTTGATACTCGTAGCTCTGCAGTGGATGGTCCAGCAATACAAATATCTGTATTGAGATCCTGCGAGAAAAATAGTAAATGCATAGATGTAGGGCTCATAATGATAGTAAATATCTACAATAAAATACCTCAAGACATTAAAGAGCAACCATATAGACAATTTGAGACAACATTTTTGCAGTGGCTAGCGGAGATATACTTATTAATAATTTATTAATGTTGAATATTGATATTTTTTGATAATATGTATAAATTGACTCAATATATTTGTTAATATTTTTAAATGAGTAATTTTAATATTAAAGATAGAGAGAAGACAATTACGACTTTGAAAAAAAAAAAATATTGTAAGACCATCAAGGTCAAGATTAGGCAATGCAACTGCACTGCTTTTGGTGTTGCAGCTGTCCATAGGCAGCGATGACCACTTAACATCAATTGGGCTGCTTGCCTGGTTGCCACTTTATATCATAAAAAAAGAGGTCAACTTCTTCAGGCATATAATACATTGTTCAATATATATGCAATTACAACGAGTAGTGGGTAGGCATACCTCGTTGAGTAACTATGTGCATAAATACTACTGGCTAGATAATAAACATTACATTACTATATAATTATGTTGGCCATTAGTAATAATGTATAGGCACAGATGTGAAAGTTACCTTTTTCTCTGATATTTCATTTACATTTGTAAATTCTCGGTCGAGACACTGGACATCCGAATCGTAAGGATTATCCAACCCATCTAATGTTGGACCCAGTAGTATCTCCACTTGTCCTTGTGATGGTCCTGGTGGTGGAATATCGGCTATCCCTCGTCCTGCACAGGAAAACAACAGCATAATGTATATTCTTGATAGAATAATACTTACTACCTACTACAATTTATTTACTAAATGGTATTTACCGGTTAAGAAGACTTGCTTCTTTGTCGCTGCTTTGTCTTTTCTTATAGTCCTTTTAATATTGTCCCAGCATGTCTTTAGTTGGTCAATGTTTCGTGTACAGAAAGAACTTATTGCATTAAACTCCTCCGTCAGCTTACTCCATCCTTCGTTTTTAATTACGGTGGTAGCTGCGTCAGTTCTTTTATTTTCCACGACATTCTTATATTTTGTTACTAAATGAACTAAAATTTCCTTCTCATTTGAAGAAAAATTTGGCCCGCGTGATTTCTTGGACATCGCGTATCAGAATATGTAGGTATCACAACACGACGATGAATTAGATGGTATAAAGTAAAGTTAAAAACACCACAGCACTGCACGAACAAAAAAAAAACTTCAATAACCTTAAATCTACAGGGGATCATTGACATTTCAACCAGTAAAATAGAAAAGTATACCAGATGAGGTAGAACTCTTTAACTCTTCTGAAATTTCTTCTGAAACTCTTTTTCTTTTGAGGTAGAATTATTTTTTACATTTGGTCACATAGCCTTAAAAGGGATGTATTACACGACTAAAGAAAAACTTGTACATTTTCATTAAAATTACACGTCAAACGTTGACATTTTGATTTGGACGATTTTTAATGAGAGCGAATGAAATGCAATTCGTTCACTTATTGCAAGATTTACTAATGCTTTGTTAAATTTTCACTGTGGAACGTAAGGTGAATTAATGACTCCGTTAATTTTAATGAATCATTAGCTAATGATTAATTAAAATAATATAAAAATAAATAATAAATATTAATTGCCTCCCCCCTATATGGGGGAGGCATACGTCCAACAGTGGACGCACATAGCTGAGAAAAAAAAAAAATTAGCTAATGCCTAATTAAGGGTTAACAAACAAAGTATGGTGAAATTGAGTCTTAATGTTACAAAAAAGTAGAATTAGTGTATAAGTTTATTATACGAGTACAATTAAGTTAAGTTACGTTTAATTAAATCAAGACTAGGTATGCACCATATTTAGCTCAAACAAAATATCAGGCTAAAAGAAATGCCAGGCATTATTTTCAATTCATACACCTTTTTTTTCGGACGGTAGGCGTAAAAACGATAACACTGTTTGATAAACCAAATTTGGATATGTATAATAACTAAACAAGTAAATCAAGTTTTTGTTTCTGTGAAAATCTCATGTTTAACTAAAGTTAAGTCCACCGTACCTGCCGGTTTGTGTCTCTCCTAGATCACATAAGCAACTCACTGGTTGTTCATAAAAAATTTTTTTTTCTATTACTGCACAATGGAAGAAGTCAATGGCCTAGATGCAGCAGATGTTTGTCCAATAAATGGATGACTTGAGAAGTTCCACTGTTACCACTGCACCTAGTTTGACTGCAGAGTTCGTTTCATTTAGAGCCTTCATCCTCACCCCACTACAGGCACTACAGAGCCAGATGGAGCGTCTAGCCCGCAACCAGAACATTGAAAGATGGCCTCAAAGGAAGAAGCAAATTTTCCCATGGTTTGCCAGAATCAGGACACGTAAGATTCTTTCGTATGGTCTTTGGTCAAGATACGCGACATCGCATTGAAAAATAAAATTTGGAGTGCCAAGGCTAACTTAAAGTTACTATGAATGGCGATCGTTATCGCGCCATGATTACCGATTATTTTTAGCCCGATTTGGAAAACATGGACTTGGACGACATGTGGTTTCACCAGGACGATGCCACAAGTCACACAGCACACGTCACAGTCGATTTATTGAGAGCGTGTTATCTCAAGAAATGGACCAGTCAATTGGCCACCTCGTTGTCTATGTCAACTATCAGATTATAACAAGAACCAATGATTATTTATAACAAATAACATTGGTCTATGCCAACAAGCCGACGTTGAAGAACTCAGAGCCAACATTCTACGCAAAATAGCGGCCGTTACGGCCAAAATGTGTGACCGAGTCATCGAAAATTGGGTGCAATGAATCGACCGCTGCCGACGTGCCCGCGGTGGCCATATGAACGAAGTAGAGTTCCATTCATAAATGTTTTGATTGTATTTCAAGTCGATCATAAAGTTTTGGATATATCACAAATGGTTTGCGAAAAATTTATTTAAACAATTGTTCTTATTGGAATACCCGTTATTTTTGTTAATTATTAGAGATGGGTAATGGTGGTCACGGTTGATTAAATTGATAAACCATACGTAACTATAGGCGTTCCATTTGCTGCATACAATACGTAATCTGTTTTTGGTCTGCTGTTTCGTAGTGCGCTTCGAGGAAGAATGCATATGTCGCAGCCTGTGTCCACGAGAAATTGTGTCTTAAAGGTGCGATCAGTTACGAACAGACGACCTTGAATAGCGAGGCAGTCGTCTGTCGCCATTATCGACTGCCTTGACCGTTTCCCTGTTTATAATCGCATGGCTTAATACACTTTTTAGCTTTTTCGCCGAATTTAAAGTGAAACCAACATTCTGGGAAACGACGATAGTTGGAATCTGTTCGGGTGTTGCTGCGCTGTCGTCCAGAGTTTCTTGAACGAGACCGTGACCTTGTGCTGAAGTGAGTGATGTTACTTATTTAGTGAGCTCGGCGATCTGTTTCGACATAATTTCGATTTGTGAAGCTGGAGCGTAAGTCATGGCTGCAGTTTGTGGGCCCGTACTGACTATGTCAAGCACTGTGTCTGCCGGGTCTGCAAGGCTACTTAGGTCAGTATGTGGTTGTGAAGCGACGGCTGTTTGTACGTTTGATGGGAGACGGCTAGTCCATATGGTCTTTAAAAATTCTTCAGGAACTTCAGGTCCAGCCAGCTGACGTAAATGTCGCAGAAACTGTGACGGATGGCGATCCCCCATCTCTTCATGTGTCAGAAGCTGCTTAACTTCTTTTTCCCGAGACTGTGATAATCTTTTGACAAGTTCTGTTTTTAGTGTAGCATATTTCGACTCAGATAAATCGGTGGAGATACAATTATGTCCTCTACCTCGGCAGCATAGCGGTGATCCAGTTGCGAGATGACGTAATAAAATTTAGTTTGGTCATCTGTTATTCTCGATAATGCAAAGTGGCCTTCCACTTGTGCGAACCACACGGCTGGTTTCTCCGGCCAAAACGGAGGTATACGTACTCCAACTCGAAATGTGTCCGACGACATAGTGTGAACAGTACCTTTCGTGGAATCTTGACTGCCCGTAGCTGTAGAATTATTCGAAATCATACTTGCTCACTCACTATTCACAATTCACTTTTTTTCACAGTTTTAGTCCGTGTCAAACAATGCAGGTCACCAATATAGTCGGTTGTGTAGCGTAACGCTCGACTATGGTTCGCAAGTTTGAGAACAAGATGCCTAAAACATCATCGGTTTGACATTTAACATAATATGCTTCACCCTCGTATTCGAAATTGCCAATTGCTGCAAATAGATTGGCGAGAAAGGAGAACGTGATGGCCATTGATTTAACAACGTCACGCTTCTCGATGGTTAGGCGCGGGCGGTAGAACAATCCACCACCAATACCCAAGGTATTAACTTGAGCAGACTTCCCGCGCAGCAGGTGGTACTCATACTGAGCAAGCGAAACGCGGTAAAATGCATAAGGTTGCGATCCGGGCGTCTGCCGTACAGTTCGTAAATCTTTTTGAATAACCGTTGAGTATAGATACCCACTGCCTTGGTTGTTACTGGGACGACGGCTGCGGTCTTTTGTATAGAAAAATCAACTTGTTTTTCCGCTGTCAATGCGTCTCCAAAACCAAAGTACAATGCCTTGTTAATCTTATCTTCAATTTCTTGCAAGGCTTGCTCAGACTTAGGATTGTTCTCGCGGAATCCCGTTTTCGTTGGCTACGTGGTCTACTCTTGCGTTTCTGCTGCTGTTGCTGGGGTGGCCTTTTTTCGTCCTCACGAACAGGCTCACGCCATGCGCCTCTCGATTGTTGTTGTCGATTAGGGGGAGGTGGACGGCGATTATCGCGGTCGTAACTTCTTTGGTAACTCATAATGTTTGATTATTCCCTAACCATTCCAAAATATTCAAAAATGCACAACGCTAATGTTCAAGTGTTCACTTCTGCCGGCACTCCCGGAGTGCTACCCATTGTTTTTAAATATAAGACGTCCACGAGTAGTTGAGGGCCCCCCGCGCCAACACACAGTCGTATATACAGCACACTGCCGGGTATGACACACACAATGACGAGTTGTTCTGACGCGCTTCCCCCCCCCTCCCCCCCCCCCCCCCAAATTTATTTCTCATAATGATGCTTTTACAGAAAATGACCTGACATCATTACTGAGTATCAAGTCCAAAACTCGACCGTACATGTTCTGTATTGCATTGATTTGGTGAAGGTTATTAAATGTGAGCATGTCGATGAATACCTTGTCTAATAAAGTAATTGCATGACAAGGAGTTAAAGTTTGTGCATCCGCGTCAAGATTCCATTGGAGGTCTGGAAGATTAATATCGCCAGTCAACAGCAGCAACGAATTCTTGGGCATTTTGTGCTGTACAACTAAATCCGGGTCCAGACATGATCATTTGACCGATCCTATCACCGTTTCCGATCACCGTATCCGTATCTGCGTATTGTATCAAGCCCCGTATCAAGTTGTGGACGCCTCCGATTTGCTCCGTATCTACACAATAGTCATGATCGCGTATCAAATTGCCCAGTTCAGTTTCTGCTCTCGATCAAACTTGTCGTCGCAGTTGGTTGAAATGTACGAGAATTTAGCAATTTGAAGTGCCTGTTTTATTGTCATTCACAACATTCTAACCTCAAAACCAAAACAGAGACGATGGTGGCAAACGGAATTATTTAGAAACAGAAATAGACTTGGAGGGAGAGCTTTGATGAGAGACCTAAGATTTTAACACATAAGTGGTAAATACAAAAACTTCACCCGTATGGCACCTAGTGACTTCCAATATTTGATAAATTTGATTGGCCACAAAATTAAAAAAAGGGATACCACATACAGGAAAGCAATTTCTGTTGAAGAAAGATTAAGTATCACTTTGAGATTTTTAGCCAGCGGAGATTCCTATACAAGCTTACAATATTTATTTAGAGTTTCGAAACAATCGATAAGTGTTATAGTGCCAGAGACCTGTCAAGCTATCGTGGAGGCATTAAAAGACAACATCAAGGTAGGATATTTTTTATTATAGAAATAATTATTGATCCATGTCATCAATTATTTATAAGTTTATAAACAATTACTGTTTATTACTAATAATTGATGTCATGGATCAAATCACGAAAAGAATCTTCGGAATCCATCGACGAATCATCCACTTGTCCGATTCAGTGCTCGTGGAACAGGGTTGTTTATCTTGTGACTGATCATGATCTTCACCTATGTCGTCATTTTCCTCATTTTCAGATGTATTATCCTTCAAAGTGCGCTCTTGGCCTTCCTGCAAGCAAAATTAAATAATTATAATATATTTGTTACAGATGCCTACATCGCATCAAGATTGGGAGGAAATTAGTTCCGAGTTTCAAAACCGTTGGGATCCTCTACACGTGGTTGGTGCTATGGACGGGAAACACATCATGTTGCAGGCACCTTTCAATAGCGGATCGGAGTTTTATAATTATAAACAATTTTTTAGTATTGTATGGTTCGCTTTAGTTGATGCTTCATATAAATTTATATTTGTCGATGTAGAGTGTCAAGGGAGAATTTCCGATGGAGGTGTAGTTAATGATTCCATTCTCAAGGGAAAAATACAACTAATTAAGTCTTCCATCTCCGAAACTATTAGAAGGAACGAATAGCATTATACCATACTATTTTGTAACAGACAGTGCATTCCCGTTAGGTATCCATATTATGAAGACATATCCAGGTGTAAAGGTCGCGTCATGTAAAAAGAACGCTGGCGGTCAAGGTGCGCATTAGGCGATTTATAGGTCTATTTGGTGGTGTGAGGTGAGGCGCGGGGCGAGCGGGTCACGCGCCGCTTGCTTGCCGGTGCGCTATTGGTTCGTCAGTCGACCTTTGCTTTCCGCGCTGTATCCACGTTACATTCGTTCCCAAAATACCATCGCGCACAAAAGTTTTTAATTTCAAAATGGTTTTACGTAGAAAAGTGAGAAAAATGATTTATGACGTATATTGTTTTATGAAGAGAGAAGCTGATAATAATGCAGTTGATAATTTGAAACAATGCATGAAACGGACCGCCGAGGCAACAAAATATTCCGAGTCTACAGTGAGACGAATTGTTAAGGGTTCAAAATGTTCCGAATTTCTTACTGTCTTCCGAACTCCTGGCAAAAATAAAAGAATAAAACAAAAACCAATAACAGATATTGACAGCTTTGATCAGGGTGTTATAAAAAGAATTATCCACAATTTCCACGTCACTGAAAAAGAATTGCCTACTATAGGCAAGTTACAAAAGAAATTACAGGATGATCTACATTTCCAAGGATCTGCAGCAAGTCTTAGGCGAATTTTAAAAAACATGGGTTTTAAGTGGAAAAAAACAGAAAACAATAGAAAAATTTCAATTGAGCAGTCACAAATTCGATTTCAACGAATTGAATATCTGAGAAAGATAAAAAGATATAGAGAGGAAGGAAGGCCTATTATTTACAATGATGAATCATACGTCGATAGTTCCCATGCGTCTCACCATTCTTGGACAGACGGACCCACCAAAGGCATTAAAAAACCACTATCTAAAGGTAGCCGCTTGGTCATAGTGCACGCGGGTGGTGAAGCAGGTTTTGTGCCGAATATTTTGCTGACGTTCAAAGCCGGTAATAAAAGCGGTGACTACCACGACAATATAAATTCGGAGAATTACGAGAGGTGGCTCCGTACTAAACTGATGCCAAATTTACCGCCTAATTCAGTCGTTGTAGTTGACAACGCATCGTACCACAATAAACAACTCGACGCTGCACCAACGTCCAATACAAAGAAAGCAGACATGCACACCTGGCTTCGTCAAAAAGGAATTGAATTTGAAGAAACCATGCTAAAGCCGGAGTTGTATAACTTAATAAAAAAATACAAGGAGCAATTTAAAAAATTTAATATTGATGCCATATTAAACGAAGCAGGGCATTCTGTGCTTCGTTTGCCCCCATACCACCCGGACCTAAATCCTATAGAAATGGCCTGGTCCCAAATAAAGGCATATGTCGCCAGCAAAAATGTCACTTGGAACCTTACACGGATAACTGAGCTGGTTAATGAAAAAGTAAATTTAATGGGGCCAACAGAATGGGGGATAGTATGCATCCAACAAGGTAAAGGAAATAGAGGCCGATTATCGTAAAAGCGATCATGTGGTCGACATGATGACAGAAGCATTTATTATCCACGTAGGGGATGATGATTCTGACTCAAATGATGATGAAAGCTCAAGTGACGACAGCGACGACGATGAAATAGCCACCTCTAGCACCAACACCGCGTCCTCATCTGGTTTTCACGTTACTCACGACGACTTAATGGAAGGAGTTTCAACTACTTTAATATATTTTTTACACTTAATTACACTTTGTACACTTAATTAAACATGTTTTTATTTCTATATAATGATGTTCTTTCTAAAATATTTTTTAATTACCTACCAATAACCATTATACGAAGGCGCGACCGAAAGTCTAGTTCAAAAATAAAACAATAGGCATAGTGGTTTAGTGCGCGAGTGTACACATGCGCAAACACACCCCCTCCACTTTCTTCCAGCGTTCTTTTTACGTGACGCGTACTATACATCCTAAAGGATAATTTAAAAAAAACATTTAATTATCTATTATCAAGAGTTCTACGAGTGGTTGAAAATGCTTTTGGCATTTCAGCTAGTGTTTTTAGAGTACTATGAAAACCAATGCTACTCCAACCTGAAACGGCACAACTGATTGTGATGATAATATTATGTCATCTTCACAACTTCTTAATAAAAAGTACTAATTCTGCTAATGTTATTTTTTTTTTATGCACAACCAGGTAGTATTGATAGTGATGTAGAAGGGTCAGTAACAATGGGAAGATGGCGTCTGGAAAATAACGATATAACTTCATTATTGCTTATCACGAATACCCCACGCAGACCTTCTTTGTCAGCCCAGGTAATGGGGGATAAAATTGCTGAATATTGCTGTACAGTCGGAAAATTATCATGGCAAGATCACATGAATTAGACATAAAGGCCGTAGCATATGCCGCCACGGCAACCACATGGTGTCTACTAATAACAAAAATGTTTTTTTTTAAATCAAAATAATTAAAGTTAAATATAATAATGTGGTTGTGCTGAAGATACTCACAGTATTAATTCTCGGGCGAGGCTTGTTTCTGTCCATCAGAAATTGCAAATATTTGAAAGCGAACCAAGAAGACTGGTATACTTCATCAGCTCCTATAATTTAAAATTATGCAATGATTACTACTACGATATAGAAATAAGTTCAACTATTCTAATCCCATCATACTCAGAGTAAAGTTTTTAATTTCTGGCTTTTTCTGGTATTAGTGTGTAGTTAAATTAAAAATAATAATAACATTTTTTATAATGTGTTTATGTTTGGTAATTTTAATAAATAAAGAGGAATAATAATAAAATAATAATTATAAAATATCAATTGAGTTTTCATGAACGGGTAAGAGTAGAGTGCGTGCAAAATAATGCCACTCTGTTCGCCGACCCGGGAGGGGAGGGCGGGCGACTTGTGCGAACTTCACAAACCGGCATAGATTTTGCACGCACTAGCAGTATCTACTTACCTTTTCCTGTTGTGCTGGTTTTAGCGATTTTTGATTTTTCACGGCGGCAGCCAACAAATAATCCATCTTTTTCTTCAATTCGCCAACTGGACACTCCATTTCGACGGAGACTTCATCCCAGGCCTCCTGCTTCATATTCCTGTTGTAATAGCTTTTGTGGCTGGGGTCCCGTAATACTTGCTTTTCTTTATAGGCCTAAATTTAATAACATTTTCATTGTTCCAATTCTTTGTTTTTACTTCACGACAAGGACTGAAAATGACGCGCACGTGCAACCGACCGAGCGTCGCGAGTGATGTGTCCAGACTGACCCACGTCCGTATCTGTATCACCTTTGATGATCGGACAAAAACCGTCACGACATGGGACGGGCCGTATCATAACGGCGTATCGAGATCCCGTATGATACGTATATCATTACCCGTCCACATATGCGATCATGATACGCGTCGACGATACGGATACGGTGATCGGATCAGGCAAATGATACATGTCTGGACCCGGCTTTAGGTGATGTTCTTGATCGTATAACTATACGATGAAGCCGATCCATCCTTGAGGGATTTTTATTAGAACATTATCACCTTCAGTAGTAAGAGGCACTTCCAAGCCGTATTTTATCCTTTGACGTTATTTTTGTGTGATCGGGATTTCCGATATTATTATTTGAAAAAGAAATTGAAGGTTGCTTTTCTGGATTCAAATTGTTGTATATTTTGGCCCTTTACTACGAGTAAAGTTGCCTGCTAAATATTAGCAGGCAAGCTATAGTTACTAGTTTAACTAAGTAATATACTTAGTTTGAATGCTTTGCAGCACACTTTACAGTAAGTTGATGCAGGATTATCTGGGACAGGAGAGGCTGCTGCCGGCCAGGACGATCCGGCCTCCACTTGCCGCAGATTGGCGTAGGGAGGCCGAGTCACGCCCGACGGCGGCCACAAGCCGCAGCACCGCGCCCGTCCGCGCCCCAGCGAGGACCCCAGCCACCCAAACGCGTGGCTCACGGGGTGCCCTCACACCGGCGGCGCGCTTTGCGGAACGAGGGCGGTAGCCCCCGTTCCGGCTCCAACATCAGAGCCGTAGAATGTGGTGGCGAGACGGGGTCGGGAGAGGCAGAGAGACGCTCCTCCTGCTCGAGCACCTGCTCCACCCCCAAAGCCTTCGAGAAGGAAGGCGAAGAAGAAGCCCGCTCTTACGGCACAGACCACCGGCAAACGAGTGGCAAAACTCCTCCCCCCGAAAACGGCAGCCGTCGTAATGACGCTGCAATCAGGGGCGGCGGTGAATGGTGTGACTTTCGCCAAGGTCCTCGAGCGGGCCAAGGCGAATATCAACCTAAAAGAGTTGGGGGTGCCGCCGTTAAGGATCAGGACGGCGGCCACAGGAGCCCGTATCCTGGAGATTGCCGGTCCAGACAATGCCACCAAGGCAGACGTTCCGGCCGGAAAGCTCCAGGAGGTATTCGGGAGTGAGGAGCAGGTGCGAGTTTCCAGGCCGGTCACCACCAGTGACCTGAGGGTCAACGGCCTGGATGAATCTATAACGTCTATAACGGAACTGGCAGAGGTACTCGCAAAGGCAGGTGACTGCCCCATCCAGTCCATCTCCGTCGGCACGATTCGTCGCGGAGCCGGAGGGATGTGGACCGCCTTCGTGCGCTGTCCTACCGTGGCTGCCAAGAAAGTAATGGTGAGTAGGGGGCGCATCCTGGTGGCCTGGGTAGCGGCCTGGGTCGTCGTCTTAGACGCCCGACCCCGCCGCTGCTTCCGTTGCCCTGCGCTGGCAGCGCAAGGCACGCGCTCCACATTGCGGCCTTTTTTTTTTTTTTTTTTTTTTTTTTTTTTACGTGGGCGAAATGCATTTACGCACTTCCGCCTACCGGGAAGTAGGCGGGGTGTGTCGGGCTCGCTCGAGCATCACCGCTCCCTGGGGGGCCTCATGGCCCCCAACCCTAACTGCACCCACAGCAGCCAGGGTCCACTACCGACTAAAACCCACGGTGTCCATCCTGCCGCTATAACGGAGGGGGCGCGGGGTATTGCATACCGCGCCCCCACCACGGCCGTCCGTTTCCGGACCCCTCCAGGGGGGAGGATGACCCTCCCCCTCGCGACCGTGCCAGGACCAAGAGCACGGCCGCACCACCCCGGGGACCACACAGTGCAAGGAACGCCAGACTTCCCACATCCGACGCTCGTGGTCCCCTGCGATGGGCCAGATGGAGCAGCCCCATCGCCAGCCGCTTCGGCCGCCACCCTCCGACGGCGGCCATATCGGCGCCACAGCAGGAGACGAACTGAATCACTCCCGCCGCAGCGCCTCCTCAGCTGCAGCGCCGTCCCACAGCGCCGCTGCCCCCCTCAGTTGCAGTGCTTTGCAGCACCGCAACCTACCGTCTGATGGACCGCTCCTCGTCGGCTTGGCGAGCAAAGCCTATCGGGAGCAGTCCCGGCCAAAATACTATAAACATACATAAATAAATGGATATAAATAAACTTACATAGATATGAGACACGCGAGGCGCCGGACGATGTCTAGTTACGTCTAATTCAGAGGAATTAGACCAAGAACAGGCAGCACCGCGAGAAGGTAATCGCCAGACTTGCCTTGAGGATCATCACGACCTGCGCTTCCCCCAAGACCGTAACCTCCCTACCCATCACGGGATGAGTAAAGAAGGCCTGGACTTAACCAAAACAAGCAGCGTGAACGCCGCAAGCATAGGCATAGCAACTATTTAATGGATAAACCCAGACCCGCCCCCACATTGCGGCCTAGTGCAACTCTGAGGTTGACCGTAGCGATGAGTGCTATCGCTGTGGCCAAAAGGCCCACAAGGCCCGGGACTGCTCCGCCACCCCCCACTGCACCATCTGCGAAGCAGTTGGGAAGTCGGCGGACCACCTCTCCGCGGGCAAGGCTTGCGCCAAGCCCCCGGCCAAGTCAGGGGCCAGGAGAAGGGCCGCTGCGGCTGAGGCCAAGGCAAAGTCGCGGCCGCCTCTCCCCGACAAAGGGCCGGCGGCTCAAATGGAGCCGTCATCGTCGGAGTTTATAGCTCCGGCAACGGGCCGGAGCTGGAGACTCTTCTCGGCGAGGTGGGGACCTTCATTGGTCAGACCCGCCGGCGCCCCGTTGTCGTGCTCGAGGACTTCAACGCCAAATCCTTGGCTTGGGGGTCCCCGGCGACGGATCTGCGGGGCGACATGGTGTTGAAATGGTCAACCGAGGTAGGTCTCTGTATCGTGAACCGAGGCAGGGAGAACACTTGTGTCCGTCAGCAGGGTGGCTCGATCGTCGATCTGACCTTTGCCACCCCAGTCCTCACCTGCCGTATTCGCGGCTGGCAGGTGCTGGTGGATGCGGAGACGCTATCCGATCACCGGTACATTCGGTTAAGCGTCTCCCCGTCCCCGACGGACGCGGTGTCAGGAGGAGGAAGAAGAGGAGGGAGCGAGATTGGCCCGCGGTGGGCCCTGAAGCGCTTTGATGCCGAACTACTGCTGGAGGCGATCCTTGTCGAAGCCTGGAGCGGCGCTCCTCAGGAGCCGGACCCGAAATTGGGATTCAGCCAAACTTTATTGAATATAAATTGCTTGTGCACTCAATTAGCCAGTATCTTCTTACATTCGTGGAATTAGTCTGTACATTATAATTGTAAATAATTGACGTTGTACTTATCGATATAGAAATTAACTACTGTAAAACAGGCTGGTTTTACCATAGATAAAACACTAAGTATAATAGAACACCTAAAAGTGGACAACCCTGTCAAACACGCTGGGTTAATGTTGCACCTCAGCTGTGCTTGAGTTATTCGCTGAATTTAACTTTGAAATAACGATATTATAATATTTATCTTCTAATAATGCATTAATCCTTTACATCATAAGACAGGATGTTTAGCTGTGTTCTTTTATAGTCTTTAAAAATGGTATTTATTTTTTCAATACGTGCCCGCATCATTTCGATAGATGCTGTCGCTAGATTTATAAGGGTCACTTATAAAGTTTTCAATTTGTGTACTTAAGTATTTCCTTGGGTGACATGGTAAATGTACACGTAGGCTAGATAAGGATAACGCACACTACACTAACTTTTATTATATCAACGACTTGATGAAATTGCCTTCATGTTCGAAGAAAATACACCTTACGCATTGTAAATCGAATCGAAATCATGATCCCGGGCCCTTGACAGCAAAAACCAAAACCACCCATTTCCTGCGCCAACCAAAATTAATTCAGTAAACTACTGTACGGTACTGGTGTCTGATGGACCAGTGCTGGTGTCATGCACTACAGCTTTCTAAGATTTAGTCAGACGATTTAGTCAGACGATTACGGCAGATCTGTTTTGTCAACATTGCATACAATTATACAAAAGCTAAACGAGACTCTTTAGTTACTCTAGCTCACTGCTGCTAGTATAACGCTAGACCATACACTGCAGACGGTCGCAAAATTATAGGAGCTGTGATTGGAATTACTCCAACACTCTACGGACCTTGCTCCAACAGATTCACTTTTCCGGAATTTCCATAACTTAAAAGGGTAACTTAATCTTCAAATTTTAATGACCCTAGCTTTAAAATTTTTTTTAGTCAAGGAATCCTGGTTTGCGAAGAGAATATAATTAAAATTGTCGCTATTATTACTAGCTGTATTAGTTTTTATAACAGTTAAATAGTGCTCAATGATGAGTGCATTTAAATTAGCTGTGGTTTACAAGGCACGTTTTTCGTTTCTTGATCACGTAAGTAAAATTTCGACATAGTCCATGTTATGATCTAATGCCTAAACGTTGTTTGTAAACTATTTTTCTATTAGTCCGAGCGTTTGATGAGTTTTTCAAGTCATAAAGTGTTTAGACTAGTCGTTCCATCAAAATAACAAATGGCGTCTGGGGCTGGTACACCAATGTTTTTCGGGGCTGGTTGAATAATGAGTCAACCAACCCGAAAGTGTACCTTTTATTGGACTTTTCAATAAGTATTCTGTTGTTACAGAACAACGAGGACTTATAAAATAACTACATAACGAGCTGGCGCACCATAAATTATCATAGAAAAAGCTTGTCCTCGTGTATTTGTCGAAAAAGTATTAATATTACATCAAAAGAGCTTACATTCTCTACAAAACATGACACCGTCACGTAACCAAATTAAAAGAAAAAATCAACGTAATCAGAACTTGAAGAGAGCAATATTAACCCTAAACAGAGAGGGATATACAAAAAATAGGCATTTTTTTACAAATCTAGCATATGAAGCTTTAGCCAGTTATTCAAAGGAGGCAGCTGGTATTTATTATGCATTGACGTTATATGAAACAAAAAAAATTGGTTGTCTGTAAAGTCGGTTTACGGACGATAGATTTACGTGATAACGACATAATCATGTATGACTTTGACATTGACATTGACTTTGACCTTGACCTTGACTTTGACTTTGATTATTTTATGTAATACAAAACTCAGGTGGAACGTTACGCGGAACGTTACTATTTTTCATTTTGGCATTCATCAATTTATAAAACGTTATCACGTCAAAAAAGATAAAGATACATGGTCACTTAGAAATTGGATTTATAGAATTCAAATAGAATTATAGAATTTTAAATTGTATTTCACATCTATTGTGTTTGAACTCGCTACAGTATTTGATCTCGAGATGTGGTGTTGGAGGAGAATGTTACGCATCCCCTGGACTGCGAAAAGGACAAATAAATCGATACTCAAGGAAGTCAAAGTGACTACAAGGTTGTCATCCATCTGCCTTCAACGAGTCCTTGAGTATTTCGGTCACATAGCTCGGAAAAAAGGCCACGAGGTCGTAGTCCTTTACGTTGGTCGGATCAGATCCGCACCACTCTCAATACTAATATGCACGAAGCTATGCACACTGCCGAAGACAGGTCAAGATGGCGTAGTATCGTCCGCCGAAAAGTGACTCATGGAGGGAGTCACGACCCTCAGCACTGAGGAAAACGACGCAAGGAGGAGGTGTTTGATCCATGTACCAGCTTCACATAATTACAGTCTATTTATAAAAAAAATTGGTTGTCTGTAAAGTCGGTTTACGGACGATAGATTTACGTGATAACGACATAATCATGTATGACTTTGACCTTGACCTTGACTTTGACCTTGACTTTGATTTTGACCTTGACTTTGATTATTTTATGTAATACAAAACTCAGGTGGAAAGTTACGCGGAACGTTACTATTTTTCATTTGGGCATTCATCAATTTATAAAACGTTATCACGTCAAAAAGCATATAAGTACGCAAAACAAGAATAGCAACCAAGCTATGCCTGAACGTTGGAGGAACAAATTATTGGCGGTTAGGCTCTTTTCTTAAACGGCATCCTTGTCTATTAATCCAATTAATGAGCCTATCAAGGGTTACATCATTTAACAAGAACAACGTTACTTTATTCTTCACTAAATTAACTGCTGTTTACCTACGTTTTAATCTAAATCCTGGCGTTATCTGGAATGTTGATGGGACGGGTCTTATAACAGTGCATGTACCTAAGAGAGTAAAATGAATCAATTGAAACTAGAATAATGATATATTTAACAAAATTGACGGACCATACGCAGCGTATTCCACTATTCCCTTGAGCCAAATCCCCCCCCAAGCGGGAAAGTTAGAGTTTAATTATTTAAGTACGCATGGGTATAATAATAGTATTCATAATTATTAATGTTGAACATGTTTTTTATTTTATAATATTTCATTAATTTTATAATAAACAATTTCATGATACTTTTCCAATTGGTATTTTATTTATCTTAACCTACCTTTGAGCAATAACTCCTAGAGTAGAATATGCCAAGAGCGTATGTGTATTAAACTATGTGTAACTTTTGTATTTACTTAATACAAAATGTTTTAACATGATGTTCTGGTTTTGTGTATTTCGGTTTATGCATTGTGTAGGTACTATGAGACAGATTACGTTATAAAATCGAATATGCAAATGTATTAAGTATTGAACACTTAATAGGTTTCGTAGCCTAACTTGCAGGGTAAAATTACGAAATTTGTTCTAAATCGAAGTTTCCTTTTGTATTCAAAGTGATTATGGTCCTTCTGGACCTGGCTATTTTGTTGGTTTTACGAAAACTAAGATGTAAAGACACAACCTGCTTGAAATATTTAATTAAATTGTACTATATACAAAAGCAATTTATTATATTTTTACATTTAAAATATAGTACATAGTATGGTGAAATATACAATAGTGGAATAGTCAAATAAAACAGTTTCGTAATTTTCATTATTTTGTTTAATACAATTTACGAAGGTGGCTTCGTACATTTTACAAAATAACCCTTGTAAGATATACAAAAGGTATGGTTTAAATAAACTAAAGTTACACATGTGAAATACACAGGAACGGTGTCGTAGATTTTACTTAATTAAGAAGTAAAATTTACAATAAAATAAGTACACAAGTTTGGTTACTCACATTCAACTTGTTTTATACAATTGAACAATCTATGGTATCGTAGATTTTACAAAAAATAGTCTGGTATGGTATATAAAACTAGCGTAGTAAATAACACGAAAGTTGCATTAGTAAAATTCACAAAACGGGTGTGGATTTTACTGAATAAGTTGAGTAAAAATAACAAAATTGTTTCTTATTGATTTTACGAAAGTAGCCTACTAAAATATACCTAAGTCATTTAGCAAAATACGCAAAAGCTGTATGAAATAAATACACAAAATAGCTTTGTAACTCACACTAAGCTAATTGTGAGTTACAAAGCTTTTCTGTTACCTCTTCACTCTCGAACGGCTACACCGATTTAGATGAAATTTGGAATGTAGATAGCCACCCCACTTATGATAATTTTCATCATCACCACGCGGGTACAACCGCAGGGCGCAACTTGTAATAAATATAATTTTATTGTGTGAGTATTTTTGAGACATTAGATTCGATTAGAAAATACTTTATTGTTACACCTTAAATATAAAACAATATTTACAATAAACATAAATTTACAAAGAGTGTGACAATGGGCGGCCTTATCACTAAAAGTGATCTCTACCAGGCAACCATTGCATGGAGGATCGAAATAAATTTAAATAACGGGGGTGTTAGATAGCTTAAAAATAAATAAAATATATAATACAAATATATAAAGTATATAAAAATAAGAAAAACAAAGAGAACATAAGTGTCATAAATCTTATACATGATATTAGTTATGATTGTAATATAATACACAACGTGAGCTTTATTAATTTAAGTGGAACTTTATGACATTGTTATTTTTTACAATATAATTGGCGATTTAACTTATAAGTATTGTATCGCAGTACACCACATCTCAAGTTTCAGGTTGGTTTATTTAATTAGAACAAAAAAGTTGAAAAATAAATAGTTGCTTTAGTTAATTTTTAACCAACTTCAAAAGTAACGATTTGACTGTTTTTATGTGAACCGATTTTGATGATTCTTTTTTATTTGATAACAGTAGAAATAAATAGCTACTCTTACATATTTTAGCTTCATGTATTATTGAGTTTTATTTTTCCCCTGAAATCAGCGGGCCTTCTACGTCAAGGGGTGGCGCAGGGAGGGGTGCACGAGGCGGAGGTTCGGGGCCTGCTAGGGTGGAGATGTAAGTTTTACTTTTTATTTTACTTTAGTTAATTTTAACCAACTTCAAAAGTAAGGGTCCTCGATTTGACTGTTTTTATGTGAACCGATTTTGATGATTCTTTTTTATTTGATAACAGTAGAAATAAATAGCTACTCTTACATATTTTAGCTGCATGTATTATTGAGTTTTAATTGCATTTTCCATTGAACACAGCCGACCTTCTACGTCAAGGGGTGGACGGGGAAGAGGCGTGCGGACGCGGGGACCGGAGGTTTCGAAGATAGGGGTTGAATATTTTTTTTATAATTTTGGTTTGATTGGTTGGTTAAACTTACAGTTTCCCGAATAAATTTTAAAGATTATTATGTAAAAAAAATATTCAATATTTAGTGAACTGATAATTTAAGTATCACCATACAGGTATATAATCACTTATAAAATAGATAAATATAATGCCCCTCACATCTGAAAAATGTTTACTTGTGCCTTAAGTTTCTAATATTTTATGTGTAAGCCTGTGTGCATAGTGTCAGTAGTAAGAGTAACATAAAATTATATTTTATTCTATTGTAACATTATTGTACAGTGTTTCATTTTGATGTAACTATCGATCCTTCGTTTTAACATGTGAGAGGATGTTGTTATAGCGCCATCTACCTTTAATTGTTTGAACAATTAATTAATAGGACTGATAGACCAACATTACATTCGATATGGTATCAAACGAAGGCACCTACCCTTATTTTAAAAGATTTATGGTTTATTGCATTAAGAAAGCGACAGGACGGTATTCTGTAGTCGTGGGTTCAAGTCCCACTAGCAGCCGAATTTTTCTTTTGCCGGACATCTGTTAGTCAAATAATTTGCAGTGTGTATAGCTTCAGCGCACAGTTATTCAGGTATGTTTGCTTCTACCTTGCTCTTTCTACCAAAGATCTATTTTTTCTTTCTGCGACACCATTTTGTTGTGGAGTGTAGGGTGCAGTAAGTGTTCGTCGAATTCCATGTTCTTTCAGGAATGTACTAAAACTTTCATTTACATATTCAGTTCCATTATCCGTTTGTAAACATTTTATTTTCTTGTTTGTAATGTTCTCAACTTCATTTTAAACTCTTTAAGTTTTTCCAAAGCTTAATATTTATTTTTCATAAAATATGTGTAACTGTATAACTGTATTTACTGAAATCATCAACAAATGTGATAAAGTAGCGAGAACCTGCTATTGTCTCATCCTTTATAGGCCCACATACATCGCTGTGAATCAACATGTGAGTAAACATGCCATTTTTCCTTTGATGCATGTTTCACAATTTTGTACATTTTCATTTAGGTTAGGTCTCTTGCTAAGTTGTTTGTAAGCATGTTTTTTAAATCACGATTATTTAAATGTGCTAACTTTTTGTGCCAATTCATAATGGTATTTTCCTGTGTGGAATTTGCTTTTTTACAGCTGTTAGCCGTTTTCATATAGTATAAACCATTAGTTTTCTCAGCTTGTAGTACTATTATGTTTCTTGCATCTATTATGAATGCTTTATTTTTGGTGAATAAAACTGTATAGTCATTTTCACGTCATGTAGACAGCTCCGGAACGTACAAAGCTTCATTTAATATTATATTTTCATCTTCAAGTTTTATTTTTTGAGCGTATTCCAAATATCATGTGCTGTGTTGCAGCTTTTAACTTGTCGCAATTCCGAGGGCTAGATTAACAACAGTAATTCTGAGCGCGCCATTAACTCAGCATCCACGTGTTTTTTTCTTTCTTCAATATCATCCGAAGTACATGTATTTTCACCGGAAACATAATTCCATAACTTGTGTTTTATTAGCACTGCTTGTGCTTGTATGCACCAGGTATCGTAATTATTTTTGTTGAGCAATTCGATGTGGTACGTGGCTGACATGGCTGCCACAACCTAACACGTGCCTAACACTGGAAATGCGATATCGCGAGAATAAACCACGCTCTGCTACCACTTGTTGGATCTTGGGGGTTTTTTCGATGCGTAATAGTGGTATTGAATAAGTAGAAAGCATATGTATAACGCACTGCGTTTTATTTCACTTTAAAAAGAATACAGTAACCAAATAACTATAGTCAACCATTTTTGGAACAGAGCAGAGAGAATGTAAATATATTAGAGGTCACAGATGCATACACTGTAGTGATGGGGTACATAGCTGCTCCTGCTGCTCCAACAATACAACTAGCTTTTGTGCCTTCTACTAAATTCTTTTGTAAATAAATAACACTGTTGGTTTAGTAGATTCAACATTTTCGTGTGTTAGTCCCTATTTAAACTTCGAGTATTCTGAAAATTATGAGGAGTTTGGTAATTCGATTAAAGTTTTTTTTCAGTGTACTGATGATGATGATCTAAGTTCAGAAGAATCTAATTAATAAAAAAATTATTCAAATAATTCAAAAATTAAACATTTCTATTTAATCATGATATCCCTTATTATTATGAATCTGATCAGTTAATGATGACAAAAAAATATATATCATATTATAAGGTAGGAGTTATCAAAAGTATTAAACAACACTGCTACTATTGCGAATTTTTACCCCATCACTAGTTAAGTCAGTTGGAGATATGTCAAATCCGACTTCTTTGGGTGGCCCGGCCCTACTATAGTTGCCAACGCGTGAGTCTATTCATTCTAGTTTCTAGATGTGATTGCTCTGGTACTACAATTGGGGGTTCACCGGTCAGGAAGTGACCGGGAGCTAAAAGTAAGAAAGAAATCATCGATATTGTTCGTAATAGCGGACATCGGTCTCGAATTCAAACAAGCTTCAACTTGACTCGTACTGTACACATCTCTTCGTAGGTTTACGTCGAGTTAGATAAGATTGTGGTAGATAAGATAAGGTGTTTAATAGAGCGCACTCCGGCTTCCCAAGATGCCACTTAGTGCCATCTCTGGCTGCTCAGCTGGTCGTGAATTTGGTGTGAAACTTTCTCAAGCTGGCCCTGATACAAATCTCTTAATATTTTGCTTCCAGCAGTGAAGTTAGTGGCATTGTCGCTCCAGACGTGACTACAGTGCCCTAGCTTGGCCGTAAACCTTTTAAATGCTGCCACAAAGCTCTCGCTCTCTATGTGAATTATATCTCAATAGCCGGGTCCACACCGGACGATCCATCGCGCTCCGATCGCGCGCGGCAGCAGCGCGATCCAAAGATGCAGACGGTGTGGACGTGCCGCGCGCGATCCATGCGCACGTATTGGAGCGCGCGCTCCCTACCTCGCGCGATCCGTGTGCGGTCGGTTTTTGTGCCAGCCTCAAAGGTGCCTCAGTTGCGTGATGCGCGCGGTGTGGACGGTTGTGTTGGTTCGCGCGATCCACCTCGCCATGGACATCTCAGAAAGTCGCCGTTTGATATCGCTTTATAAAGAATTTAAATGTTTATGGGATCCCAAAGATTCTAATTACACCAATAGAGGTGTTAGAGATGATGCTTGGCGTCAGATTTCTCGTGAAATGGGGAATAAGTCGATCGAGAACCTAAAGAAAAAAATGCGATCTCTGGCGGGAGGCTACAGAAGGGAGAAACACAGAGAGAAGCAAAGCCGTATAACTGGATCCGGTAAGAAAACAAAGCTACTTTTTATCTGTAGGTATTAAAATTATATATTTTATTATAAGTAATTACATCATAATATTTACTGTGGATTTCACGTGATTTCGCTTTTTACATTTAAGCTGTTAGAAATACACGTGGTTATTTTAATGAGTAACTTGTTTATTTCAGGTGCTCAAGATACATATAAATCAAAGTGGTTTGCGTATGATGACTTCGACTTTATGGCGGATAAAAATGAACCCGGAACCACACGCGATACATTGGAACATGTGAGCTATTAGTTTACTGATATTCATTTTGCCAAACTATTGTATGGTTTGTAACAAAGTGTCTTGCTAAGTGGGACCGTATTGTAGTGGCATTTTCTGTTGCTCTTCTTGGTACGACGGCCATCGGTTGTAGCGATTGTGATGGCGGTTCATTTCGCCAGCTTCCAGGTATTACATCTCCATTCTCCTGTACTGTATCAAACGTTCCTGGCGATATAAAGTTAGGATTACTGCGTAAGTAGTTATATAGATGAACCGTTGCCAGCACGACTTTAGTCGCAGTTTCTGGTTCCAAAAGCATAGGTTTACGCAGGACTCTGTAGACAGAACTAAGTACTCCAAACGCGTTTTCAACTACTCTACGTGCTCTTGACAGTCGGTAGTTGAAAATTCTTTCACAAGAACCCCTTTCCCGTGTACCATCGTATGGTTTCATAGTATAATCATTAAGCTGAAAAGCTTTATCACCTAGTATATAATAGGGTACCTCAATTTTATAGGGAACTTGCAATATCTCCGGTGGAGGAATATTTAGCTCTTTTTTTTCAAGTTTTTTATATAAATTTGTGCTTTTGAACACGCCTCCATCTGATATTCTGCCTTTAGTCCCAACATTCACATACAGGAACCTATAATTTGCATCTACTAATGCAAAAAGAACAATACTAGGAAATAATTTGTAATTATCAAAGTCGTTGCCACTATTAAAAGGCGATTGTATAGCGACGTGTTTGCCGTCCATCGCTCCTATCACGTGTGGGAAATTCCACTTATTCTCGAATTGCTGAGAAACTGTACGCCATTCTTCTTTAGTTGACGGCACCTGAAAATAAAGGAGATCTTAATTATAATATAAAGCTGAAAATAAGAATAAGCAGTAAATAGTAATAATAATTGTTGTTACAGGTAGAATCTGATACGACTGAAGGGGAACTTGAAGTTAATACTACAGTGAGCGAAAACGAGAACAGTAACATTACTAGTGACACACAACCGGAGAGAGCCAACCACCACACAGATCAGAGTAGAGAGCAGAATGATCAGAATGCACAATCCAGTGTCCAAACAACAAACAAAAGAACAAAAAAAAAGAAAGAAAACTACTTCTAATAATGCAGATGACATATCAGATGAAACTCTTTCAGAGGCTTTCCAACTTCTGCAACAATGTGCTCAGCCACCACAACCGGAAACTGATTCTTACATTGCTTTCGGGCAGTATATATCTACTGAATTGCGGAAATATGATGCAGTAACATTAGTTAATGTCAAAAATGCTATATGCCAAGTTATTTTTCAAGCTGACACAGGAAGATATGGGGATAGCAATTATGGATATTACACTAATTCATATCCTGGCACACCAATAGCATCCACTTCATCACAGTCCCAGTCTCTACAACCTCAAAATTATCCAGCTCCAATTCCACAGACATCACCGTCTGCTCATCTAGCCTCCAATTCATCGCAGTCCCAGTTTCTGAAACCTCAGGATTATTCACTTCCACAGTCACCACCGAATTAAATAAGTACCTACCTATATCATGTTTTCAAAAAATAATTAATAATTGTAAACATGTTACTTCTTTAAATTATGATTGTAATACACTACTTTTTTATTGAGTAATAAAGTATGGTTTTACTTACCTTTACATAATCATTTAACAGGTCAATGATGGCTTCACAAACTTCAGGAATAATTATCGATATAGACTGTTTGGAAATGCGGAACAGATACTGCAAACTGACGTACGAATCTCCAGTTGCTAAAAATCTCAATGTTAGTAATAATCTTTCCTTCACAGTAATGGCATCTCTATAATTTGTATCATTCTTTCTTAGCTTGTTATTTAATAATGAACACAATATCTCAAATTGATTAGCATTCATTCTTGCAAAATTGTGTTCAACTTTATCTGACACTAACTCTGCGTACAGCTGAGTCCCAGATTCCAAGCGATTTTTGTAAATTTGTTTCACCCAAAACCGTCGTTTTCTTTTTTGTGATTTTTTGCGCAAGCATTTAAGCAAAATAAAAGTTACTGCTGCAACGGCAAGACGCCGCCGTTGTACGTGTGACTCCATATCGTACAAGAGTTAGACTGGCTGAATCACGGATCGCCTTAGGATCGCTTGGAGCGCATATTTGGGATCGCAAGTTTCCAAGAGTGGATCGGCCTAACACGATCCACGATCCACGCTCCGCGATCCTGGATCGCGGATCGCGGGATCGATGGATCGTCCGGTGTGGACCCGGCTAATGTGAATTGCTCGTGTGGCCATGCAGTTAAATACACAGAGATATCCCGTATACGTCACAGTCGCGCGCCGGACAGTGCGAGCGTTACACGTGTAAGGTTGCTCGCGTATAATATTTTTCCGACAACAGTGCGATAAGCGCGGCTACGATGAGTGAGGCGTCGGGGAGCGAGCGCGCGGGGCCGTTGACCTTGGCAGATTTCTTTGACAGTCAGAACCAGCGATTGAAGGCGTGTAAGAAATGAAAGTGAGGGTAATGAAAAGGGATTCGTCGAAGTTACTAGAAAACCCAAACGTCTTTATAGTAGCGAGTCTAGAAAAGGAGCGAATAACACTAATTTGATGAGAGAAGCGGAGATTATAAGTCAGCGTAAAACTTCAGAGACAGGTCAACAATTATATGTAGTCTGCATCACAGCGTCGGAACCACTTCCTAAGCAAATTGGTTTTGCAAAACTGCTTAGAGATTCGAGTATTAAGAACATAATGAGAATAAAATATAAAAGCAGCTGTAAGGCAATCATCACTTTTGACAACAGTGAAGATGCTGACCTGCTGGTGCGATTCGAGATATTAACAAGAAAGGGCTTTAGATGCCAGAGGACTGACGAAATTAATTTATGCTACGGTATAGTAAGACAGATAGATTTGGGAGTAGAATTAAAGAGATTCAAAAAGTATTTGAATGTCAGTGTGATATTATATCTGTACGACGTTTAAAGAGACAAACGAGCGAAGGAAAATGGATCGATAGCGAAACAGTTGGCTTCTGTTTCAGGCGTACCGCTATACCATTGTATGTATCAGCATACGGCTGCAGATTTATAGTGGAACCTTCCTTGTATCGCAGTGTGCTGGTTGTTGAAAATATGGACACATTAAAAAGTACTGGCCCATTAATAAAATAGTATGTCCTAAGTGTGGAGCGAATCATGACAACTGTGAGACAAAGACGTCTTCCAACCGCGTTCTTTTGACATCCTAAGATCTACTGGACCGACCCCGGAATTCAGAAACGGCCTTGTAGGCCTGTCACGTTGAGAAGGAAGGTCTGCCATTAATTGCGTTCGTGTAGCAGCTCTTTGTCGTACACAAACAATGCACCTCTGCGCTACGCTATTTATCATATTTCTGCTACCTATGATTCAAATCTCTGAAGCATGTAGTTGAGCATCAGAGTTTGTGTATGTGCTTGAGCTATGACAAGTTTTGAAAATTGATTATTATTGGGTAGAATTATTTGATGTTTTGCATCTTCCGGAATGTTTGCATGACGTAATAGGCCTCCAACTCTCAAAACACCCTTTTCATCTAAGAAAGGGTTAATCAATGAAGTTTACTCTGTTTTTTAGGGCCTTGTTTTCCCTTAAGCAATCTACGTCTTCTGAGAATTCTTCTCTTTGACAAAGAAGAATGGCAACCGTCAGTGCCTTTGCAATTTCTAGTAGTGGGTATTCCCCATTCAACAACGAGCCCAAGACGACCCTAGTCGCTACTAGGGGAGCTATGCACCTACCCAAAAAGCAAACGAAAAATAAATAGGAGAGTTTACACCAGCCTAGATACTTTATTGGAATAAAGCAACCCAAGCTTTATATTTTCTGGGGACTTGAATGCCAAAATTGGGCAATTCCAAATATTACATTGTCGACGAGAAGATAGCTATGACAAGTTTTGAAAATTGATTATTATTGGGTAGAATTATTTGATGTTTTGCATCTTCTGGAATGTTTGCATGACGTAATCGGCCTCCAACTCTCAAAACACCCTTTTCATCTAAGAAAGGGTTAATCAATGAAGTTTACTCCGTTTTTTAGGGCCTTGTTTTCCCTTAAGCAATCTACGTCTTCTGAGAATTCTTCTCTTTGACAAAGAAGAATGGCAACCGTCAGTGCCTTTGCAATTTCTAGTAGTAAGTATTCCCCATTCAACAACGAGCCCAAGACGACCCTAGTCGCTACTAGGGGAGCTATGCACCTACCCAAAAAGCAAACGAAAAATAAATAGGAGAGTTTACACCAGCCTAGATACTTTATTGGAATAAAGCAACCCAAACTTTATATTTTTTGGGGACTTGAATGCCAAAATTGGGCAATTCCAAATATTACATTGGCGACGAGAAGATAGCTATGACAAGTTTTGAAAATTGATTATTAATTGGGTAGAATTATTTGATGTTTTGCATCTTCCGGAATGTTTGCGTGATGTAATCGACCTCCAACTCTCAAAACACCCTTTTCATCTAAGAAAGGGTTAATGAATGAAGTTTACTCCGTTTTTAAGGGCCTTGTTTTCCCTTAAGCAATCTACTTCTTCTGAGAATTCTTCTCTTTGACAAAGAAGAATGGCAACCGTCAGTGCCTTTGCAATTTCTAGTAGTAAGTATTCCCCATTCAACAACGAGCCCAAGACGACCTTAGTCGCTAGTAGGGGAACTACGCACCTACCCAAAAAGCAAACGAAAAATTATTGGAATAAAGCAACCCAAACTTTACATTTTTTGGGGACTTGAATGCCAAAATTGGGCAATTCCAAATATTACATTGGCGACGAGAAGATAGCTATGACAAGTTTTGAAAATTGATTATTATTGGGTAGAATTATTTGATGTTTTGCATCTTCTGGAATGTTTGCATGACGTAATCGGCCTCCAACTCTCAAAACACCCTTTTCATCTAAGAAAGGGTTAATCAATGAAGTTTACTCCGTTTTTTAGGGCCTTATTTTCCCTTAAGCAATCTACGTCTTCTGAGAATTCTTCTCTTTGACAAAGAAGAATGGCAACCGTCAGTGCCTTTGCAATTTCTAGTAGTAAGTATTCCCCATTCAACAACGAGCCCAAGACGACCCTAGTCGCTACTAGGGGAGCTATGCACCTACCCAAAAAGCAAACGAAAAATAAATAGGAGAGTTTACACCAGCCTAGATACTTTATTGGAATAAAGCAACCCAAACTTTATATTTTTTGGGGACTTGAATGCCAAAATTGGGCAATTCCAAATATTACATTGGCGACGAGAAGATAGCTATGACAAGTTTTGAAAATTGATTATTAATTGGGTAGAATTATTTGATGTTTTGCATCTTCCGGAATGTTTGCATGATGTAATCGACCTCCAACTCTCAAAACAGCCTTGTCATCTAAGAAAGGGTTAATGAATGAAGTTTACTCCGTTTTTAAGGGCCTTGTTTTCCCTTAAGCGATCTACTTCTTCTGAGAATTCTTCTCTTTGACAAAGGAGAATGGCAACCGTCAGTGCCTTTGCAATTTCTAGTAGTAAGTATTCCCCATTCAACAACGAGCCCAAGACGACCCTAGTCGCTACTAGGGGAGCTATGCACCTACCCAAAAAGCAAACGAAAAATAAATAGGAGAGTTTACACCAGCCTAGATACTTTATTGGAATAAAGCAACCCAAACTTTATATTTTTTGGGGACTTGAATGCCAAAATTGGGCAATTCCAAATATTACATTGGCGACGAGAAGATAGCTATGACAAGTTTTGAAAATTGATTATTATTGGGTAGAATTATTTGATGTTTTGCATCTTCCGGAATGTTTGCATGACGTAATAGGCCTCCAACTCTCAAAACACCCTTTTCATCTAAGAAAGGGTTAATCAATGAAGTTTACTCTGTTTTTTAGGGCCTTGTTTTCCCTTAAGCAATCTACGTCTTCTGAGAATTCTTCTCTTTGACAAAGAAGAATGGCAACCGTCAGTGCCTTTGCAATTTCTAGTAGTGGGTATTCCCCATTCAACAACGAGCCCAAGACGACCCTAGTCGCTACTAGGGGAGCTATGCACCTACCCAAAAAGCAAACGAAAAATAAATAGGAGAGTTTACACCAGCCTAGATACTTTATTGGAATAAAGCAACCCAAGCTTTATATTTTTTGGGGACTTGAATGCCAAAATTGGGCAATTCCAAATATTACATTGTCGACGAGAAGATAGCTATGACAAGTTTTGAAAATTGATTATTATTGGGTAGAATTATTTGATGTTTTGCATCTTCTGGAATGTTTGCATGACGTAATCGGCCTCCAACTCTCAAAACACCCTTTTCATCTAAGAAAGGGTTAATCAATGAAGTTTACTCCGTTTTTTAGGGCCTTGTTTTCCCTTAAGCAATCTACGTCTTCTGAGAATTCTTCTCTTTGACAAAGAAGAATGGCAACCGTCAGTGCCTTTGCAATTTCTAGTAGTAAGTATTCCCCATTCAACAACGAGCCCAAGACGACCCTAGTCGCTACTAGGGGAGCTATGCACCTACCCAAAAAGCAAACGAAAAATAAATAGGAGAGTTAAGGCCGGGTTCCCACTACGCCGGACCGGCAGATCTGCCGCGCCGGTAAATCTGCCGGAAGAGCTAGTGGCTGTACAATTTATATGAAGCTATTCACATTATCCCGGGTCCGGCATTTTTGCCGAGCCCGGCATTTCTACCGAACGTTTTGTCACTACGAATTGCCGGTAGAACGACCGGGCCCGGAGTAATGTGAACGAGTTTGTGCCGGTATCTGTCCCCCGCTCGCCCCGCTCGTGCTCCCCTCGCCCCGCCCGTGTTCCACTCACGTCATTCGGCTCGCATGTTCTGGTAAAAGTAGACGTTTAGCATGGATATTCAAGCAGAAACTTTAATTACGCTTGTCCAAGAGAGACCTGTTCTGTGGGATAAGACCGAAGACGTTTATAAAGACAAAAACTTAAAGTTAGCAGCATGGCGTGAAGTATGTTTAATACTGAAACCAAACTTCGATGAACTGGATGAAAAAGAAAGAAAACAGTACGGTGAGTTTTTAATGTTTTATTGATAAAATGTAAATGCATTGATAAATTTTATTTTATAGCTGCTGCCTGCCACGGAACGGAACCAATATCTGAAACAAAATAATTAGTAAATGATGTCCGTATAGCGTTGGCATTAGGGCCACCTCGACTCGACACATTTCGATTCATGGGTGTAGTTTCTTGTTCTTGTCTATGTTCTATATTTTGGTAACTTTCAAAATTTATACCATCTTTTTCTCTTACAAAATTATGTAAGACTGCACAAGCTTTAATTACTTGAATTGCTGTGTCTACGTTGAGATCTATAGCTCGATGGATTATTCGCCACTTATTTGCCAGAATACCAAAAGCGCACTCAACATACCTTCTTGCTCGACTTAGTCTATAGTTAAAAATCTTTTTATCAGTATTCAAATGTGTACCTCCATATGGACGTAGGAGATTAGGTGTTAAAGCAAAGCCTTCATCGCCAACAAGTATAAACGGTAATTCTTCGTGCAAGTTTTCATGAAGCGGTCTAGGCTTTGGTACATTTAAAGTACCATCATTGATCTTTTGCCAAAATGTACTATCCTTTAATATACTAGAATCGCATTCCTTGCCAAATGAGCCCACACTAATAAAAATAAATCGGTACTCTGAATCGACAACTGCCATTAATACAAAAGAATAATACTCCTTGTAATTAAAGAACATAGAACCACTCTTGGCTGGTTTCAAAATTCTGATATGTTTGCCATCTACTGCTCCAAGACAGTGAGGAAAGTTGGCTTTTCTTTCGAATCCTGAAGCGATGTCCTCCCATTCTCTCTCAGTATCAGGCAGCTTAAGGAAATCTGTCTTTAGGTTTTCCCAAATGACGTGGGTCATTTCTTTTATTAGTTTACTTATTGTCGAAACGCCTACTCTGTATGAGTAATGTATTTCTTTGAATGAACATCCTGAAGCTAAATATCTGAAAAAAAAAGTATTTTTTGTTAATACATTATTACTTTATACGTCACCAAGAAACAAATTGTATTGTTTTATGATATTTTTTTATTGATTTCAGGAAAACAGGTTTCAACTAAATGGAATAATATACGAGATTCGTGGCTTAAGACAGTAAAGAAACAAAAAGATGAGTCTAAATCTGGATCTTCGACCAAAAAGACACGAAATTATTTATATCACGAGCAATTAATGTTTTTGAAAAAAGTCTCCGAACCTCGACCACCACATGAGTCAGTTTCAAAAAAAGCAAGAACCGAGACTGAAGTAGGCATGGAATCAGATTTTCGTTCACCTTTAATTAAAGATAAAAAAAAAATTGATAATAAAGAGGTAAATGACAGGATGGTAAAGTTTTTGGACTCCAGAATAAACCCAGAAAAGGAAAACCATCATCTATCTTTCTTCAAAGGCATTATACCAATCTTGAACACTTTAACTATCGAAGAGACTTTAGAATTTCAAGCTAGCGTCATGACAATGTTGCAAAAAATTAAAAGTAGGAATTATGAGAGACCAAATTACGGACATTGGCGTGATTCATATAATCAGATAACCGGACCAGATCAGTATTCTGGATACTACACACATAATAGCGTCAATCAACAGCCAATACCTACGCAAGATCAACACTACCCTGGATACTCTACGCAATATAATAGTAGCAATCAACAGGCAACAACATCTATACCATCAACTTCATCTCAGACATCGAATCCGATTCCAGCTTCGCCATCAGCATCTAGTAATCGTTCCATACATTCCCAAGACTCAGATTACTTAGATTTTGAAGGGATTTAAGTTTGAGTACAAATAAATACTTAAATAATTGTTTGCATTTTTAATTCATAATGATTATCAAATACATACACCCTCCCACACACACACATTATATATATTCACATTCATGAAACAAACATACATAGCAAACATTCATTCATTCATACAGTCTTAAGTAGGTACCTACGTCAAAACTATTATTACGCAATCTAGTGCATAAAATAATCTTACCTTAGACATATGGCTAATCTTTGTTCTGGGCAAATACATTCTCTGAAACTTGTATCTCGTACTCTTATGTCTAGTCGTCCCAGTAAATCGTCAAAAGTGGTTGCTGTCATTCGAAAATAATTGAAGAACTTTGATTCGTCTCTTCTAAGTTCACCCATTAATGTTTCAAATGTTCCAAGTGAAAATCTTTCCCGTAAAATAGGGTGTACCCAATGTTTTCTTTTATTTTGCCTTCTATTAAGATACCACCACAACACAACAATTTCGTCGTCCATTGTGCGCGCAGGTCCAAATTCAACTGAGGACTGTCTGAATTTCTTCCGGGATCCGATGTAATGTGAACACTCTGTCCGGTGTCCGGTTTTCGGCAGATCTGCCGGTCCGGCGTAGTGGGAACCCGGCCTTACACCAGCCTAGATACTTTATTGGAATAAAGCAACCCAAACTTTATATTTTTTGGGGACTTGAATGCCAAAATTGGGCAATTCCAAATATTACATTGGCGACGAGAAGATAGCTATGACAAGTTTTGAAAATTGATTATTAATTGGGTAGAATTATTTGATGTTTTGCATCTTCCGGAATGTTTGCGTGATGTAATCGACCTCCAACTCTCAAAACACCCTTTTCATCTAAGAAAGGGTTAATCAATGAAGTTTACTCTGTTTTTTAGGGCCTTGTTTTCCCTTAAGCAATCTACGTCTTCTGAGAATTCTTCTCTTTGACAAAGAAGAATGGCAACCGTCAGTGCCTTTGCAATTTCTAGTAGTGGGTATTCCCCATTCAACAACGAGCCCAAGACGACCCTAGTCGCTACTAGGGGAGCTATGCACCTACCCAAAAAGCAAACGAAAAATAAATAGGAGAGTTTACACCAGCCTAGATACTTTATTGGAATAAAGCAACCCAAGCTTTATATTTTTTGGGGACTTGAATGCCAAAATTGGGCAATTCCAAATATTACATTGTCGACGAGAAGATAGCTATGACAAGTTTTGAAAATTGATTATTATTGGGTAGAATTATTTGATGTTTTGCATCTTCTGGAATGTTTGCATGACGTAATCGGCGTCCAACTCTCAAAACACCCTTTTCATCTAAGAAAGGGTTAATCAATGAAGTTTACTCCGTTTTTTAGGGCCTTATTTTCCCTTAAGCAATCTACGTCTTCTGAGAATTCTTCTCTTTGACAAAGAAGAATGGCAACCGTCAGTGCCTTTGCAATTTCTAGTAGTAAGTATTCCCCATTCAACAACGAGCCCAAGACGACCCTAGTCGCTACTAGGGGAGCTATGCACCTACCCAAAAAGCAAACGAAAAATAAATAGGAGAGTTTACACCAGCCTAGATACTTTATTGGAATAAAGCAACCCAAACTTTATATTTTTTGGGGACTTGAATGCCAAAATTGGGCAATTCCAAATATTACATTGGCGACGAGAAGATAGCTATGACAAGTTTTGAAAATTGATTATTAATTGGGTAGAATTATTTGATGTTTTGCATCTTCCGGAATGTTTGCATGATGTAATCGACCTCCAACTCTCAAAACAGCCTTGTCATCTAAGAAAGGGTTAATGAATGAAGTTTACTCCGTTTTTAAGGGCCTTGTTTTCCCTTAAGCGATCTACTTCTTCTGAGAATTCTTCTCTTTGACAAAGGAGAATGGCAACCGTCAGTGCCTTTGCAATTTCTAGTAGTAAGTATTCCCCATTCAACAACGAGCCCAAGACGACCCTAGTCGCTACTAGGGGAGCTATGCACCTACCCAAAAAGCAAACGAAAAATAAATAGGAGAGTTTACACCAGCCTAGATACTTTATTGGAATAAAGCAACCCAAACTTTATATTTTTTGGGGACTTGAATGCCAAAATTGGGCAATTCCAAATATTACATTGGCGACGAGAAGATAGCTATGACAAGTTTTGAAAATTGATTATTAATTGGGTAGAATTATTTGATGTTTTGCATCTTCCGGAATGTTTGCATGATGTAATCGACCTCCAACTCTCAAAACAGCCTTGTCATCTAAGAAAGGGTTAATGAATGAAGTTTACTCCGTTTTTAAGGGCCTTGTTTTCCCTTAAGCGATCTACTTCTTCTGAGAATTCTTCTCTTTGACAAAGGAGAATGGCAACCGTCAGTGTCTTTGCAATTTCTAGTAGTAAGTATTCCCCATTCAACAACGAGCCCAAGACGACCCTAGTCGCTACTAGGGGAGCTATGCACCTACCCAAAAAGCAAACGAAAAATAAATAGGAGAGTTTACACCAGCCTAGATACTTTATTGGAATAAAGCAACCCAAACTTTATATTTTTTGGGGACTTGAATGCCAAAATTGGGCAATTCCAAATATTACATTGGCGACGAGAAGATAGCTATGACAAGTTTTGAAAATTGATTATTAATTGGGTAGAATTATTTGATGTTTTGCATCTTCCGGAATGTTTGCATGATGTAATCGACCTCCAACTCTCAAAACAGCCTTGTCATCTAAGAAAGGGTTAATGAATGAAGTTTACTCCGTTTTTAAGGGCCTTGTTTTCCCTTAAGCGATCTACTTCTTCTGAGAATTCTTCTCTTTGACAAAGGAGAATGGCAACCGTCAGTGCCTTTGCAATTTCTAGTAGTAAGTATTCCCCATTCAACAACGAGCCCAAGACGACCCTAGTCGCTACTAGGGGAGCTATGCACCTACCCAAAAAGCAAACGAAAAATAAATAGGAGAGTTTACACCAGCCTAGATACTTTATTGGAATAAAGCAACCCAAACTTTATATTTTTTGGGGACTTGAATGCCAAAATTGGGCAATTACATTGGCGACGAGAAGATAGCTATGACAAGTTTTGAAAATTGATTATTAATTGGGTAGAATTATTTGATGTTTTGCATCTTCCGGAATGTTTGCATGATGTAATCGACCTCCAACTCTCAAAACAGCCTTGTCATCTAAGAAAGGGTTAATGAATGAAGTTTACTCCGTTTTTTAGGGCCTTGTTTTCCCTTAAGCAATCTACGTCTTCTGAGAATTCTTCTCTTTGACAAAGAAGAATGGCAACCGTCAGTGCCTTTGCAATTTCTAGTAGTAAGTATTCCCCATTCAACAACGAGCCCAAGACGACCCTAGTCGCTACTAGGGGAGCTATGCACCTACCCAAAAAGCAAACGAAAAATAAATAGGAGAGTTTACACCAGCCTAGATACTTTATTGGAATAAAGCAACCCAAACTTTATATTTTTTGGGGACTTGAATGCCAAAATTGGGCAATTCCAAATATTACATTGGCGACGAGAAGATAGCTATGACAAGTTTTGAAAATTGATTATTAATTGGGTAGAATTATTTGATGTTTTGCATCTTCCGGAATGTTTGCATGATGTAATCGACCTCCAACTCTCAAAACAGCCTTGTCATCTAAGAAAGGGTTAATGAATGAAGTTTACTCCGTTTTTTAGGGCCTTGTTTTCCCTTAAGAAATCTACGTCTTCTGAGAATTCTTCTGTTTGATATAGAAGAATGGCAACCGTCATTGCCTTTGCAATTTCTAGTAGTAAGTCTTCCCCATTCAACAACGAGCCCAAAACGACCCTAGTCGCTACTAGGGGAGCTACGCACCAAAAACCAAACGAAAAAGAAATAGAATAGTTTACACCAGCCTAGATACATTATTGGAATAAAGCAACCCAAACTTAATATTTTTTGGGGACTTGAATGCCAAAATTGGGCAATTCCAAATATTACATTGGCGACGAGAAGAACTACACGCGGAAGAAATTAATTCCGAGGAGCGAAACAAAATTTTCAGTGGAAAATTAACACAACATTTTGTGACCGAAACCGTGCGGTGTGGTCCGCCATGTTATCCTGATTTGAGATGCTATTTTTCTTTATTTGGCATCGATGAGCTGTGAACCTGATGAAGAAAATCACATTCGACAAGTGAAGCGTACGTACATGTATAAATGCAGTAAGAAGGTTCTACAATAAATATTAACCGAGAAACGGATCGCTTACTCTCCAAATGCAAATTTAGAAAATTTAAGAAAACTGGTTAGCGAATTTTGCAAAAGTAAGGAATCAAAAGGAAAGGGTAACGTAATGGCAAACAATTATGAAATTAAGCCATTTGACGGGGAAAATTGGCCCGTGTTCGAGCAACAGTTGGATTGTGTAATTGTATTTTAGATGTGCCAGAACA
Source organism: Apeira syringaria (assembly GCA_934044485.1). Lineage (NCBI taxonomy): Eukaryota > Metazoa > Arthropoda > Insecta > Lepidoptera > Geometridae > Apeira > Apeira syringaria. The sequence continues at coordinate 28,109,343 of OW203655.1, forward strand.
AAAAAAAGTACCATTACTTATCACCAAGCTGACGCCTATAGTGTTCGAGGTACTCACTCAATTGTGCTCACCTACCCAACTAGTCAAAGTAACATACGCCGAAATGTAAAAACTAAAACATAAATATGACAGCCATACTTACTTAACTCGACCATATGCCCCTCTTTGGGCGGGACAGTCCCGCTTCGGGCGGAACAGTCCTGCTTTCAGGCAGACTGTCCCAGTGTCCCCAGCGAGGTCGACATAGTCCCGCTTATGCAAACAGTTGAAACGATTATTTAAAATGTATTATTCCCATTCGAAATATGTGGCACGGCGCGTCCCGCACGAGAAGGCAGATTACGAGAGGGTGCGCTTCAAGCTCATCATTGCTTAGTTTTTTTGAGAGAATCGATTTGCCGACTTCCAAGGATTTGGATATAGCTGCAGCTAAGGGTACGCGGGCGTTTCACACCGTGCAACATAATCACAGTTTTCGCTCAAATGACTGTTCTTCTCCTTTAATTCAAGCATGTTTTGAGCAGAATTTAGATGTGCACGTACTAAGTCTCAAGCTATTGTTGTAAATGTGCCGTCGACTATGGCAACCGAAGATTTAAAAGAGCATTTACGCAAAGCCCACTGCATGCCTTTATTAACGGATGCCTCATTCTAAGGATGCCTCTTAAACCAGTTATTATTCAAAACTTCTAGTACGATAGGATTGGCTTGTTGGAATTTGAATGTTATATTATATCTTGTCTATTATATGTGTTAAAATAATTGTTCCTGCTACGGTAAATCGTCTTTACATTCGATTTTAAAGAAAGACTTACATCTAAAAGCCTATAAAATTAAATTGGTTCAAGAATTGAAGGATACGGACTATGCTAATCGACTGAATTTTGCGAACGAAATGCTGCAGCGATTTAACAACTTTAACAACATACTGTTCAGTGACGAAGCAAATTTTCACCTGAATGGTCATGTTAATAAGCAGAATTGTCGGTACTGGGCAGTGGAGAATCCGAGACGAAAGCATGAACGACCCCTGCATAGCCCAAAGGTCGTTGTTTGGGCCGCTATGTCTGCTAAAGGCATAATTGGTCCTTATTTTCATGAAGATCAACGAGGCCGAGCAATTAATGTGAATAGTGGACCTTTATTGCGATATGTTGCGAAATTTTTTGGTCCCAGAGTTGCAAGAGTTTGCAGGTTTCAACTCAAGAACGTGGTTCCAGCAAGATGAGGCCACTTGCCATACCTCAAATGACTCAATGGAAGTTGTTAATGAATTATTCCCTAATAAAGTCATTTCGCGAAGGGGTAACATCAACTGGCCTCCCAGAAGCCCCGACTATAGCCCGCTTGACTATTTTGCATGGGGATATCCTAAAAGTAAGGTTTATCAAAACAATCCGACGAATCTAACCCAGTTAAAGCAAAACATCAGGTCAGAAATGGCAGCAATACCGATAGCTATGTGTCAACGTGTTATCGCCAATCTTCGTGTCCGTTTAGAAGAGTGCCAGCAACGTAACGGTCATCATTTGGATAACATCATCTTTTCCAAATAATTCTCTAATTCTGAATTCTCCAATAACAAACAATAAACTTTTTTATTGCCTACAAATAATTTTTGTTTCATTGAACTTACAAATACCCGATACCCTTTCTGGAAACGTTGTATGTCGTCGAGTATTAGATAGCCGAACAGATAGTGGTCAAACGCTAGATCTATACAGTATAATAAAAAAAAAAAACTATTTTCTATGCATGGAATCAGTTGGCATTGGTGAGTTTAAGAATAAGTGCCGTTGGTCTATTGTTATAAAAACAAACAAAACGGAGGAACAATGCTTGATTATTTTCAGAGGACTTTAATTTTGTGCTTTTAAAAAAGTAACTGTATGAGTCGTGTATATCACATTCTGAAATGGCTATTGATATTTCTGTTAAAATCGAGTTCCGAGATGCATCTTATTCGGGTTGTTTGTTTCACCTTGAAGAATGTGTTATCAAATGGTGGATACTGTAGTAGGTATTATCATAAACTGTCATTGATGTTTGCATATAGTGTCACACACTTCTCTAATTATAGTACATATTGTTGTATAACCGAGTCTGTAGTTGTAATATAGTTCCATAAATGTACAACCTTGTTGCAAGATACCTGCAAAAAACTATGATTATTATAAACCTAACTTAAAATTTACTTCAGCTGTTGCATTACAAAAAAAGTGGAAGAGTATCCGCGGCTGCTTCACAAGGGAAGTTGGCCGCCAAAAAATGTAAAGTCCGGATCTGGTGATAGATCACGTAAAAGTGAATATGTCTTCATTCAACAACTGCAATTCTAAAAAAATGTTGTTGCTGTAAAGGAACCTGAACACGTTACTGATAAAGTACCTGCGGAGAACTCTGAACCAGATATACAGATGGTACAACGTAAAAAAAGAGAACAGAGGTCACTACGTGTCCCGAAGATGATAAATTCCTTGAAACTCTACAGAGAAGCATCGAGACGACAGAAAATTTTGACGCAAAAAATGATGACGAATAAAGGTCATTTATGCTGTCTTTGCTAGGTACATTAAAAAAAGTACCTCCAGAGAGAAAAATGGCTACGAAAATTAAGATAATGTCTGTACTCGACAACGCAACTAAGCCTGAATATTACCCCCAACGCTCGTGGTCGCAATCCCAACAAATGTACCCGTCTCTTTCTGAAATGCCACACACCGTACGTACACCCTTGTCGAATTAGTCAAATTACTCCGAAGAATCAACCATTTTAGACATGTATGATTAAATTATAAATATATGCTTACCTCAATGTCACAAATAGTTTTTCTTTAGGACTTATACATTTTCTTAATATTGTATCATGTTCAGTTAAATTATCCGTCATAAACTCAATAATTCATCAAATGATGTAAGTGACATCCTCAAATAGTTGAATGTTTTTCATGTTATTTTCTTAAATCTTTATAGAGTTTGAGAAAAACACCGATTTGGCTTCGCTTTGATACAAACGGATGTACCCATATTTTTTTCTTTTTTCGTTTCATCTTATTGCGACGCTGGTAATAATATAATAACAGTTCAATAAATTCCACGTCCATTCCTGATTGTGTCAAGACAGAACTGAATGCATTGGCGACGCGATTTGGTGACTCAGTCAGGCGACGCAGGGACGCCAGACGTAAGGAAGTTTCCTTTATTGAAGGAAACGTTTGGTAACCGCATAGTTTCACGTTTCGGACCCGTGTATTGGCCTCCAAGATCGTGAGATTTATCGCCGCTTGACTATTTTCTGTGGGGATATGTGAAGTCGCTACTCTACGCCGATAAGCCCGAAACGATTGACCGCTTGGAGGACAACACTCGGCGCGTTATTGCCAATATACGACCACAAATGTTGGAAAAAATCATCGAAAATTGTACGTCCAGATTAGACTACGTCCGAGCCAGCCGTGGCGGTCATATGCCAGAAGTCATATTGAAATTATAATGCCAGAAGATTGTCTTTCGAATAAAGTAACTTTCATATCAATAAAAAAATCATCTTTGTTTTATTCCGTTTCAAAGTTCTATACCTCTAAAAAAACACCCTTTATATAAGGACAAGCAGTGGTTCTTGGAGTGAAGAAACTTTGCAGATGGCGATGAACGAAGCTAAAACTACATCAATAAGCTCGGCATCAAAAAAATATGGAATTTCAATCGGAACCTTAAAAAATGTATTAAAAAGGAGAATCGTCCAAGATCCTAGGTAAACCTGTATATTTTTTCAAAAGAACTGTAGCGAAAAATTTGTGCGTTTGATTTGAACGTGATATGCTTTTTATGGTTTAACAAAGTCTACAAGAATTAGCTTATGACTTTTACATGTAGAAAAGCTAGGAAAGCTTGGCTTGATAGTTTTATGTAAAGGCATCCCTAACTAACATACCGGACGCCGGAACCCACAGCTTTAGCTCGTACTCTGCTCTTAATCGTACGTAAGTGAATCTGTTCTATGATAAACCTAACCTAAACATTTTTTAGTTTGAATACAAGCGCGTTGGCGTGCGGACGTCCGTATGCGCTCCGTTGCGAAAATTACAAAAATACGCGCGCAAATAAACAAAGTGATTGAGACCATACACGCTTCTTGGTTGACAAGCAAATAGAACAGAATTCAGAAGTCAGAGTTCAGACAGAATTCAGTCTCGAAGTGACAGTTACAAGGGCAACTACGTTTCTATTCGCTCGGCAAATATTTAGCTCTAAATGTGGTAAAAGTGAAGTAATATGTGCAAAATTTATACCTATGTGTTCCTAAGAGCATAACGCTATCAATGGTGGTTGTGTCGTTAGTACCTGAATGGTGGTCTTGAAGATATAAGTGAGAAACCTTTCAAGATACTTGGTAACGGCTCGTGTTTTTCGAAATTCGCTGCTAGCGCTGCGGTCATTGCCCTGACGACGACACCCATTGCGCGCATGCTACGGCCGCCCAGCCGCTAGGTTACTCACACTTACTGGTTGCCAAAGCGCTTACTTGCGCTCGCATCATCCGTTTGCATTTAATTTTGTGTACCTACATACCTTTTTATGTAAGCTACCTGCGCGTTTGCTGTATTTTATAAAGAGATATATATTTTTTATATTATATTTGAAAAATACATACTTATATGAACAAATTATGGAAATGATAAACGTAACACGGCGAAGGCCTGTACGCCGATGCACTTCAATGTCAGACATTTCTAAGGATTGCTCATCCGTATTCAATGAAACGGCTTAAGTCTACCTAACACGAGTAGACGAAAGTGAAGGGCTGAGTGAAGCCCAGTAGGACAACCATCTGGAAGAGGCTACAGCAGCCTGGGGAACCAAATAGTCCCCGAAAGGCTTGGTGCAGGGGGCAGCAGGAAGCCACTGCACTATTTTTCCCAAGAAATCTAGTATGAAATGAGCGCACATAGAGATTACATGGCATGCAATCCGGCCACCACCCGGCGCCACGTCGATTCCAGGTCGCGTGGTGTGAAGTATGCTACTAGTAGTATCCTTTACCCAAAAGTTCCTCTCACATAGCCCATATTCCTCATCCCCAGTCCTATAAACCGAGTAAAGGCGGTATAACCTTAAGCCCAGTAGTACAACCATCTGGAAGAGTCTACAGCAGCCTGGGGAACCAAATACTCTCCGAAGGGTTGGTGCAGGAGGCAGCAGGAAGCCACTGCACTATTTTTCCCAAGAAATCTAGTATGAAATGAGCGCACATAGAGATTAGATGGCATGCAATCCGGCCACCACCCGGCGCCACGTCGATTCCAGGTCGCGTGGTGTGAAGTATGCTACTGGCCACGCTGGAGTGACTCACTAGGCACCTCCTCGCGTCGTTTTCCTCAATGCTGAGGGTCGTGACCCCCTCCATGAATCACTTTTTGGCGGACGATACTACGCCATCTTGACCTGTCTTCGGCAGTGTGCATTGTCACTAGGCACAGTGTGGTCAAAAAGATTAGATTGAAAGAAGATTGCTAGTCGTTGCATTCCAGAAGTTGCTGACGCATTGAATCATGATGGCGTGATGGCTAAGTGGATTGTTTTTCCTCAAACACAAACAGAAAAGGTTCGCATAAAACTAGTAAGCAAAGCCATACCTATCCATGTATCCAGTTCGTGTGGAACCCGGTACCGGTAATTCCATAATTGTTGATAGTAAAATAATTATCTTACAAAATACCTATTTGGTTTTTACTTATGGTTTCAACGGACATTTGGATTGCCCGGTGTTATTGCAGTACTATTCTTTCATAGAAAAGGATACCATTCGATCAATGTGCAAATGGTATGCAACTGCTAATGCTCCAACTTACATAAAATCGCGTTAACCAGACAAAAACTGATGTTAATTTATGTCATGTCCATACAGCCTGACTAAAGCTTGGTTTTTATTTTAGATTTGTGCTAGTGATTTGCGAACATGATGCCTTTATATGGTCTTCTAGCAGAGCTGAGATATATCTGCGACCACTTCATCAAAATGAGGAGCAAGTGTGGTTACCAGATGAGAAATATTTAATAGGATTAATTACTTCAATGTAACTGTGTTGATTATTTATTTTAGGTGACTCTGGGTACCCACAGAGACCTTAGCTAATGAACCCCATCTTGAATGCTGCTCATGAGTCCAGAAAAGAGCTCTACACAGACATTGTGTAGGTTAGAAATTGTATTGAGGACTGCTTGGAGATACTCAAGCCACGGTGGAGGTGTCTATTAAAAGTACAAGCATTGCATTATTACCCTAAAGTACCCTACCCTAAAGTAGCTAGCAAAATTATACTTGTTTGTACTGTTTTACACAATAAAGCTTTATCTGCACGATTGCCAATTCCATAACTATTAATCAACATGAAGTTTTTTTATGATTTTGTATTTATTTGACAGACTGCAGCGCAATATGGCACTCCGAAATAACCCTAGACCTAGTCGTGGCTTTTCTGAGTGCGTTTATGCACTGTCTGTGAAAAAGGAGAGAACTAGTAATAGAAGCAGTACTACACACACAGTACTAGTACAGTAAGCAAAACTAATACAAGTCCCCGCGACCGCTGTATAAAGAGGGCGCGCACGCGGCACTCGCCCCGACGCCATCAAGCACCTGCCACTCAAGTCACTAGCCGATCTTCAACGGGATTTTGCACTGTGGCCATTTTCCAACCACCTGGAAAACAGGAGTTGTCACTATGATACCTAAACCGGAAAGGACCCAAAGAGGCCTGAAAGCTACCACCCAATCACGCTGCTGAGTACTCTCTCGAAGCTATTCGAGAGACTCCGCACATCAGGCCTCGTGAAGAGCAGTATGGGTTTAGGGAAAGACACTCCACGACGCTTCAGAAAACGGATTATCCATGAAATGGCCACCAGCCATAACAAGAGGGAAAAAGTCGCGGCTGTTCTCCTTGACATGGAGAAAGCCTTCGGCAGGGTATGGTATAAGGGATTGCTGTACAAACTGTCAGAGCATTGCCCTCAAACAGATATGAGCATGATGGCCTCGTTCCTCCAGGACCGACGCATTACAGTACGCGTGGGAGGCTGCCTATCTAGTGAGCGACCCTTCAGAGCGGGGCAGCCGCAGGGGGGGGTGCCTCTCACCCGTGTGCTACTCCCTCTACACTGATGACATCCCCGTGGTCGGCCAGGCGAAGCTCGCCCTCTACGCCGACGATGCATACTTCTTCGCATCATCGATGAGAGCGGACTACGAAAACATTGATTTGTGCGCGTACATTCTTAATTAACCAAGCTAAATATGGATTGGACGAATGATACAATTATTAATTTTATTCAAGCTATTGAAACTTATCCTGTATTATGGGATTCTATTCACAGTGATTATAAAAATAAAAACAAAAAACACGACGCCACTCAAGAGTTGGCGCAAAGTTTCAATTGTGACTCGACTGAGGTAATGAGAAAATGGAAGATTATTTTGGCTCAATACCGAAGAGAAAAGAAGAAAATCGCGGACTCAAAATCTTCAGGTTCTGGGATTTTAGATATATATAAGCCGAAATGGTTTGCTTATGCATATTTGAATTTCTTTCATGGAAGGGATGAGCCGAACGTCAGCTTGAACTCACACGACGAAATAAATGAACAGGTAGGTACGTTTCAAATGTTTATTTTCTTACCTCTAATATTATTACTTAGATACCTATACTATTTACGCCAGTGTTTCTTGCCATGGCACCATTCCGATGTCAGTTTGGAAATAATGTGCAAATTCTTCTCTTATGTTTTTCGCATCGCCAGGGGGTCTTCTTCCAACATGTCTTAAAGGCAGTAAGTTTGCCATGCCTGCATCACGCCGCCAACTTCCATCGATAGTGCAATGAGTAATTTGGTTCTCAGTATCAAAACAGCCAGCAGAAGTATAAAGTTGTGAAGACGATTTTTGTGTTATCAAAAAATTATGCAAGTAACAACATGTCAGTGTTATCAATTGTGTCTTTTCTGGAGCTAACAGAATAGGTTTCCTGAGTACGCGAAATACACCGGACATAATGCCGAATACGTTTTCCACAATACGTCTCGCTCTGCTCAACCGATAATTAAATATTATCTCTTTTGATCTTTTGTCATGTTGACCGGGATATGGTTTCATTAAATTTATATCTAACGCAAAAGCATCATCTGCCACAATGACATGTGGAATTGATTTGTTCCTTCCGGGTAACGGGTAAGGTTCAGGCAAATTTAATTTTCCTTGCTGAAGATTAGCATAGAAACCAGTATTTTTGAAAACACCACCATCCGATATTCTTCCTTTATAACCGACATCTACGTACGTAAACTTATAATTTGCATCAACCAGTGCTAAAAGCACAATGCTGAAATCACCTTTGTAATTGAAAAAGTCGCTTCCAGTATTACTTGGAGCTTGAATAACAACGTGTTTGCCATCCATAGCCCCAATGCAATGAGGGAAATTCCAAAGATGGTCAAATTGGCGCTCTAAGATCATCCATTCTTCTAAAGTGTTAGGCATCTGAAAAAGGAAATTTTATTACTATTTCAGGTATCACAAGATATTATTATCCAGAATGACACAGTAAATGAAGATCAAGAGTCTCTTCATGAAAGGCCAGTCGAAAAGTTTAAGGCTCCGAAGAACTCGCTTAAACGCCGTATTGTCGATGAAGACCCGAGAATCGCCCAAGCTTTGTCCATTATGAATAACGTAAACAAGCAGATGGAAGCAAAAAAACCTGATGACGAAGACATTTTTGCTGCAGCCGTCGCAACGAAATTAAGGAAAATTAGAGATGAGCGAACCAAGATTTTAGTACAAAGGGATATAGATAATTTATTGTATGACGCTATTATTGGTACTGGAAAATATGTTACAACTCCAATGCCTTCACCGTATTCAGATTCGTCAAATTGTCAGAGTCAAGGACCGGCTTCAAGTTTTCAGGTCCGCGATAATGATTATTCAGATCTTTTACGTCAGAATGATGGCGAAACAATATCTTGGCATGAAATGTAATGCAATAAAAGTGACTAAAATAAAATGGTATATTATTTTTATTTTCTTACCTTAATATTTTCTTTCAACACGCTTATCAACGCCTTACAAGTCTCAGGTACAATCCGAGCAATAAGCTCTTTTGAAACTTTAAATAAGAACATTAAACTTGCAAAAGAATCTCCAGTAGCAAGATATCTTAAGGTGATTGCAAGCCTTATTGAAACAGGGACACATTTTCTGTAGTTGGTATCTTGCTTAGCAATAAAAGGACTAGTTACATTAACCAGCAACTCAAAATCTTCGCAAGATATACGTGTGAAGTTTTTAAATCCACTCAATGGATCTATTTTTATTTCTTCTAGAAATTTATTCGTTTCTTCATTCCGTCGCTGTAGTAACGGCCTCACCCAACATCGCGGTTTCTTTCTTCGTTTTTTAAGGAGACTACATAGTAAAACACATGCTGCAGCACAAAGCACTACGTTTTTCTGCCCGTTCATATTAACTACTGAACTGTCGGCAGAAACTCTGCTCAGTGAACATGTTCGCGCACAAGTGTGCTGAACTGTGCGCTTACAAAAGTTACGCACAGCCTTACCAGTGGAGACGGAAGCCAAATGCGACACCAGCACTGTTGGAGTTATGCACAAAATGTTTGCAAGCAAATGTGCTGCACACTATTTTGGTGGAATCGCACCTTTAGGTAAACTTTATGAACAAACACGAAAGCGAAGTATAGAGTTTTTGGCCTCTTGTCATACAGTTTTTCTTTTATATTCGTTCATTAGTCAAGAGCTCTCGGAACAACGCGATGTGTTTTTTGCTAACGCATAAAATTTAGTGGTTTTGTGAGTTTTTGGTGTGATTTGGTCGTGTTTATTATGGAAAGGTTTTTGTCGATTTAAGGTAATTTACGCTTTCATACGTTTTATGCTCTCATACGTTTTCAGCAAACAAATGCATAATCCGGCGTTTGTTCTTCGTACTATGCAGCAGGCCCAGCGAAAAACAAATGGCTTTGACACTATCCCAAGCCTGCAGCTGGGGAATAAAATTCTTGCTGGGATGTTTAATTGGGATGGAGGTAGCTGTTATGTGCAAGACTTCCTCGCAAGCCAATAATCTCCTGTCTGGACTTTCCTGCATCCTAAATAATATGGCCGTCAGAGAAAAAACCATAGAGGAGCAAGCACGAGCATGGCTCATCAACAGAGCCTAAACGAGGCAACGAGAATTAAAAACGAACACATGAGCACATTTGCAAAACTCGCCACATCCACCGAGACTCTTCTTTTGACGCTCCAAGACGTGCATAATAAAATATCTGTTCCCCCATCTGCACCTCGGTATCATTCATACATGCTCGACAGCGGAAAGAGCCAGTTGAGCAGATTTTTGAGGCTGGTATGTAGTGATGTACAAATTACGTACGTTACAATCAAGTTTCAAGAGCAAGGCTCCCACTTTTCTGGACAAGGTCAGCAAGCCAAAGTAGAGATGTGTAACTCAGCTCTGAGTCGGTTCAAAGATCCGAATCAGATAGAATTGAGCTCGTGATCCATAACTCAATTGTAAAATGCATTACTCACGGATCAGTCGTGGCTCACACGAGCTGTGATGTTCCAGAGCTGTAGTCAGTTGATTTTGAACTGTTTATCTGTGCATCCGCTTAGTCTTAAATGCGAGCTATGTATATCCATATATATTTTAGTTCTGGAATTCCCAGTGTTCAGTATTCACGTGCGGATATTCATGTCGACCAGAATTCGCAGTGGCAACACAGATGTTTTTGCCGCCTAACTTCACCCTTTTGACATTATGAATGAAGTGGGCGAGGAAGGTAGTGTTAAGAATTTGTCGTCAAGTTCGGTGTAATTCCGAAGTAATATTTTCGAGTGTTTTCTCGAGTAAAGTGTCAAGGCACTATTATCATTAACTCTTTCGGGTTTTTGTTTTAGACAAGCAGGCAGAACTACAATCAAAGTGTAGATTAACGTGACAATCCGTGGTTCCTGGGACCTCCCTGTCAGCCTGCAAGCCTGCGGCGTCATCCACCTTTATCGCCGTGATTCTATAAGGGTAACGTAGGCAAAAGTACAGAAAGGGCGCCCTAGTAACTATTAATGTTTGCGTTCCCTAATAGGCTATCCTGAAGGCACGACTGATAAGTCCCCCTTATTTTTCGAAATCCCATAAACTAATCATACAGTTCACTATAAATACGTAACACCCTGTCATATTATCTATGGCCAATGACAATGTATTTCTTTAATTCAATCAATGAGTGTGAAGTAAAATAACAAAATAATAGTAATCATTTAATTATCCCTTTTCTAATATTTTTTATGTATTAATCCTACACGTAAAATAAAAACATTTTTAAGGTGTTGATATTTTTCTGACAAAGTATTTTCATTTCAGTTAAACATTTCTCAGTCAAATATTATGCGATTCTAGCCAGGGACTCATTTTGAGTCACAGTCACAATCAACTCCGCACAAAAAAATACAAATTGATCTGATCCGTGAACCGACTCAAAGATCCGTCTCAAACACTTGAGCTTTGACCTGAGATACGGATCGTGATTCTATAGTGAGTTACCCATGTCTAGGCCAAAGTCATTTCGTCAGTTCTGGGATGTTCCAACAAGCCGAAGATCCAAATCACTCTTATGAATCGGAAAATCTCCAGATTTTCGGAGACGATCATTAAACAGACTTCTGTCACTTGACCAGTGGCTCACCCGATTAGGTCGCCGCATATAATCTCCTTCTTGCCTCCACTGAAGAGGGCCGCTACCAACGGAGTCATTTTGAGTAGCCCCTCTCCTCTTATCTGCTCAGACAGGATCGGACATATCCCCATCAATAACAAAATTAAGAAATAAGAATAATTTCATCGATTTTGTATAGTGAAATATCCCGATCCTCGTGATAACCTCGCCTTCATGGTAGGTCATTGCACTTCACCCGCTGGCACAACTTTTACTTTCGCTTACAGCACAATAGCTAGGCGTGGAGCCGCTCCCAAACCCGGACAAAGGGGGAGGGCACAGCAATTCAACTCATACAATGACATTCTCCCCGGAGGCAGCCTGTAGCCGGTTCTTCTTGGGTGGTGATTCATCTATTGTTTCTCGTGATGAGCTCCCCTCCTCAAGATTTCGCAAAATATCAGGGGGAAACAGGTTGGGCAACTGCTTCTACTCTGGCTTTGCGCCCGCTAATCAAGATCTTGCTTCCAGAACCTGCAATTGATTGATTATAAACCCACAATTTAGAATGGAGACAAACCAACAATTTAGAATAAAGACACAACAGAATGAGTTTGCAATGCCATGCTATCCGGTTGGCACCCGGCGCCGCCCGGTTGGTCGGGCCGAACGGTGGTAAATTGGCTACCAAAGGCGACAGTGGGCGACTGAATTACTGGATTCATTTTATCTCAAACAGAGGGAGGGCGTGCTAAAGCTGCCCGACATGTCTGCATTTGCACCCGCTGTCGAGGCATGCATGGCATGAATCGACCCTGCGAGCTTGACCACCGCCGACGTGACCGCCGGGTCTCAAGTTTGACAACGACAGTCTCACCCGCGACCGCCCCTGCAAAGGAGTACGGGGAGTTGTCGCCACCCAGTCGCGAGAATTGAGGCAGAACAGAGCCCGCACTGGGCATTAGGATCATGTTCTTATACGGCAAATACCGAAAATACCAGGGACCTCGCCACGAAGAAAACACAATGTCCGACGGAGGAACACCCTGGGTTTTTAGTGGGTATGCTGCCTTTCCTTTTGGCGGGGATCCTACTTAACTAACGTGCCTCCCCCGGCCGGTGGTATCCACAAAGGATTTTTCGGGTTTAAAAAAAGATACGTGCAAGTGGGCTCTAGAGGAATAGTCCAAAGATGAGGTTGTGTACCAAAAACAATCAAGTGCTTCTAGTTCCTGTAGCGTCATTGAGCCGTCTTCTAGTGGTACATTTACACAACACATTACCAGTGCGCTTGATCGTAACAAAATCACCGATTGTTTAAATGTGCAGTTTATGTCAAGTAATTCGCGCCATCTGGAACGCACTTTACTGTTCACCATTATAGTTTCGACAAATTGTCATAGATGGCGCTGTACGTCATTAAAACGCGCAAACGTTTAGTTTTGAATGACTACAAATAAACATGAAAAGATTGTACCCTGCATTGATCACATTATATTGTGTTAAGACTGACGTGCCTCGTTTTATTTATACATTACGTGGCTTTTTGGGATTTGTACACCGATCGAGAAGCAGTACGATTCATAAATCCATTATTTGCTGCCCTCGGTTGCAAACCTGCTTCACTCTTAATTCCTAGCAGCAGTATTCGACGCGCAAGAAAAAAGTGAGAACCGAATACAACTCCAATATAAGAGAAAAATTAGATATTGACTCCAGTAGTAATTTATTGAGACGGCAAACGAATGATCGCCATAACTGGCAAAAAAAAAAAAAAGAGCGCCTTCCGATTCTTGTCTCTGTAATGGATGTGAAAATCTATTAGGATAAACTAATAAGAACTAAACTCAATGCAGGAACAGGGGAACATATATCTGATGATGTTTTTGACACAATGCAACAGTGGAATATGACAAATTAAGTTCGAGCTATGAGTTTTCACACTACTGCTTCTAACACCGGTGCTTAAAGGGGGCTTGTAATCTGTTGTATTTAATTATAGTCTGTCTTGTGACGTCAGTCTCGGAATATACCCGCTACACGGAGCACATCGTTCATTTATCAGTAGCGAACGGAAAAAATCGGATAAATTAGTTTTTTCTATTTTACCTTCATGTTTAATAGCTATATGTTAATTAGTGACAATGTCTATCGGCCAAATACCAATTCAGCATGATTTCTGAAAACTGGGTGGCGTACATCGAATGAATGGATATGTATTTCGTTGTGAATAAGATAGCTGAAGAAGTGAAGCTACGCTTATATCGCTAATGGGTGAAGAAGCTTACGAATTGTTGTCAAGCTTAGCAAGCTCGCAGAAACCATCGGAATTAAAATACGAAAAAGTTGTAAGTCTCCTGCAGGATCACTTGCAACAAAAACTTCCATTTACAAGGCAAAGAGCGTTTGCGGAAGAGGCATTAGCTTATTCTAACGCTGTAATGCCTCGAAGCGGCAGAAAAAGATGCCTGTGCTGTAGGACAAAATAATGAATTTACGACGGAGATGTATAAACTATAAACATATAAAACATATATATATGTTGGTATAAACTATAAACAAACTGCAATTAAACGGATGCTCTGTTAATTTCCAGAGCAGCTATTATCAACAAACAGGCCACCTAAGAAGGATGTGTCACATCGGGTGCTTCTGGTTTTGCGCGACAAATCGCGAGATCTGCGATAGCAACCGGCTGTTATCGGTGAGAACAATCGACGCGCGGAGGCAAAGAGCGGGACAGCGGCGCCGCACAGTAGGCTAAAAATCGCCTTTCATGAGTCTTGTTTTGGGTCAGAAATGGATTTTGCTGATCATTACTATGCTAGAAGATTTCGTATGGGGCAATTGCGAGTACTAATGAAGGAGTAATAATTTTTTTTTTTTTATTTGTTTGGCACTGACATGAAAAATGAGGCTATCTCTGGAATCATAAGGTTGGCCATTATATCCTTATATACAAATGTACTACTATTTATTTGTATTTGTTTGATATACTTCGAATTGTGGAAAAATATGATTTTTTTAACCCTCAAAACTAAAAGTCCTTTTTATAATGCTTATTTTAATGCTTAAATGCTTTACATGAGCATGCTAAGTACAGCTTACAATATTATATTTACACTTTAAGCCATAAAAATCTAAGTAATAACAAAAGTACGTTTTAGTCCTCATTAGTCAACAACAATAAATAGTCAAAAATCAGGTTCCTAACTTTGGTTCATTTTGAGAATTTTTACTGCTAACATCTGATACCACCGTGATTGTGAATAATGGAGAGCATAATTACAAACTTGGATTTTTTTGTTATTCTGAGGAACCAGGATACTTCTTCCTTCGGTTATGAAATATTGTTAAATTCTGTTATTATTCGACTGGGTTCTAGCTTTTCCTATGAAGACAGAGTTACCCTGAAATAATACTGTCGAAGGTTCATACGTGCAGTTCAAAAGAGATGGTTACAATCCCATCGCAGAAGTGACATTTTTAGACGTAATTACAGTAATTGGCTTCAGGCAAATATTGACTGGCCAAGCTGCGTGCAAACAGATTTGCTCATTCAAGAACCGATAAGAGAAAATATTTGTGCTGAACCTGTACCATCAACGTCAACGATGACATCGACTTCAACGATGACAAAAAGATCTCGAAAAACGTTTGAAGATCTAGGTAAGAAACAGAATAAGAGACGATCTGACAAACGTAAAGATGAAGAACTTATAGAATTAGCATATTCAGCAACAGCACTTCCTCAACAAGATGGTCGGGAGGATATTGCATCTGTTATTGAATATATGCTCAAAAGCAGCGGCAAATATTAAGGAAATTATTAAGAAACCAGTATCTTCACCATTATTTTTACCAGAGAAAGCGCCATGTTACTTTAATTAAAACTATCGAAATGGCAATACATCACTTTGAAGGAAACAACAATTCGAGAAGGTTCAGAGGATTATATATCCATCTTAATATAGTACTAGTTCAAGAGTTCAACAACATTGCACAAAACTTCGCAACGGCAGGCACTTTGTAAACTTTTTGTTTTACAACAATATCTTTTGTTTTTTTTTACGCAACTATAGACTTGAACTTGTTAGTCGCATACTCAACATTTTGATGCATCATTTCTTGGAATATTGCTAAATTTGGATTTTATGGGTAGAACCACTGAAAATATTTTAACACATATCTTCCAGAAATAAGTATCATATAGAGAAGGATAAAAAAAGAAGAATAAATTAGGGCGAGTGGAATATGTCAAGTAACCTTCAGTTCATATTTCTTACCAGATTTGACAATTTTGATCATGCTTAAATACAGAATAAATTAATTGAATTTTATTATACCAGAAAACAAGTGACTAACTTAGAACTTTACTCGAGAAGCTCGTACTCTCCTCTCGCTATCTCCAACCAGCTTAGGTCAATCGTTCGGCTCCGCTGCTCGACAACGCACGAACTCATACTGCACAGCACACGATTTCCAAGTTACAAGAGTTGCGGTTGGAAGTTCTCCGTCATCCACCGTACTCACCAGACCTCGCCCCTATAGACTTGTACATTTTCCATAATTTGGATAACTTCATGGCGGGGAAAAACATCAATAACCTAGAGGCAGTTCAAAATGCCTTTGAAGAATTTGTTGCCTACCGTCCATCAGTTTTTCAAAAAGGGCATCAATTAGCTAATTACGATAACAAATATGCATTGATTACATGGGTACTACGCATGGGTACAACATGCAACATTCATCTCTCCAAAGGCGGCTTTTTTAACAGCGATTTATCATGTTTATATTTTATATATAATAATATTTTTATATTTACTGAAAGTGGTTGAGTCGAAGCAAGTATTGCCACCATTTATTTGTCTATCTACGGATATATACGTGTTTGGCATCAGTAAAAAAATCTTTCCTGGGTGCCAGCTACGTGTGAATACGTATAAATACGTATATTTGGCCTCCTGGTTATTAAGCCCGTATCCCTGTCACAACCCGCTTCCCCTCTTCTCGCTCGCGACGTTACATGGGATTTATTATTATTGGGATGCTATTGTATTTGGGCTTTGTTCAATTGCCAGTAATCTCTTACTTCGAGCGAATGGATAAACTTGAGCTTGGAAGCATGAAGGAAGAAGTCATATTGGCTTCCCAAATAACAAGTATCATTTTCACTGCACACAACATCAACAGACAGAAAGTGCGAGTAACCAACACAAACATGCAGAACAAGATGCTGAGCACTGAATACAATGTGCATTACAGGGGAGTAGATTACTCTATCAAGCGAGAGGAAATACACAAGGTCGGGTTGGACATATTGAAGGATAATAACCTGACCAACAAAAACTACTCAGCTGAAGATGAAGAAAATTGGCATGGAACAATTGGGCCATATATTGATATGTTTGCCGCATTCAAACTCCGTATGAATGAGCTAAGACTGGGTCATGGAACAATGCCGATAACTAAGAAAGATGGGACACACACAGCTTTCCAGGTATCTAAATACGGTTTAACAGGTGCACACCATGTATTATTGGAAGGTAGCAGTTTTCCACCAGAGAGATCTTCTATAGTACAAAGCTTAGGGCCAATCACCGCATTTCTGTGTATGGTGAGAACAGAAGGTATATATAGAGGGAAATACGCATCAGCAGTAAAGAGGCAGTAAGAGAGCAGTATATAAAATAAAACTGTAGACGTCGAATTACTGTACAATAAAAACAAACGCTAAAACCGAGTCAGAGAGATGTAAGAAGTGAAATAGAACTAATTTAGATTTTTCAAGTTTTTTGTTTCTCTGTTTGTCTGTCTACTTGTACGGGCTAATCTTCGAAAAGTTGAATGTTATGTTATAAAGAAGCATTATAAGATATTGCGATCTATAAAAGATTAATTGAAAGAATAATAAATACCACGCGGACGATGTTGCGGGCATCAGGTAGTTATTATCTTAGGACTGGCTAGGACTCACGTGATATTTGCTGGAAGGCAGGCGCGAGTTACGTGCTGAGGCTCACGCCCGCCGCCTGCCACGATAGTAACTCTCAGATGAAGAACTGCAATTTAGTTCGAAACTGGTCGAAGAGTAATTTCCCCAACTGACTCCTAGTCAGTTCTTAGATAATAATGTTCGACAGAACTCGCGATAATTTTCAAACTCAAACTGTCCTTATTATGTTGTTATGCACATAGTGTGCTCGGCCGCCTGTATGAATCGGTTAATCATAGGTTTACCATGATTTCTTACGACACTGTCACTGACTACCAATGTAGATAGTGGTCAAATGCTAAATCTCCTAAATCAGTTTAAATTTAAAAACATTTAAATAAAAGAGTACGTTGAACAAAATACATCTTGTAAGTGTCCCAAAATACCAAATTATGAAATATCCTAACCAAATCACGTACACAATTCCTGAAATGACACTCACCCACTCATTAACGGTAATTGGCGGACCGCAGCTACTATACTCTACTATTACCACTCTATACTCTATCCTTCTCTATCACACTGCAGCCTCTCTTTAGTTTTTGAAGTGAAAACTGTTTTAACGGCGTTGTGCACTTTTGTATGGGGACAAAATGTTAAACTGTCGTCAGATCATCAGGACGTGACAATGACAATGGCACATATACCTCCAAAGATTATATCATAGAATTGACTAAAACCACCAAAATGTCATTTGAGCTGTCAACACTCACCAGTTTGATAGCCGAAATACTATTGATCACGACCTCAAGACAGGCTACACGAATGTGCTTTCCAATCAACTTTCATAGCTATGCTGTGGAGAAGAGTGCTACAAAATCCGATCAATTCCTCAAATTCTTCAACACCTCTGGTTCAGGGGGATGGCTGCTGTACAAAATGTGTTCGGAGAAAAAATAGTTCATGCAGGGGACTATGAGCAGTGAAATTGCTGGTCAAATGCTAAATCATAGCATATTCGGGACATACAAAGAAGATTTGGGAGTGTTAGCATAGACCACATACCAAGGCAACTGGTTCACAAGGGAAGAGATAGGTAATTCTTTCAGGAATATGACAAGTGGGAACGTAGTGCAGTTTAACCCACCTAGACAGCGGTATTACGCAAAGATGTCCTGTGCAAACCAGACTGGACTTCCGACTGGAGTATACAATCAGGTGTGTTGTGTGCCATGTTTTAGCGGACCTCGAGTACAAGTCTTTGTAGAAGATTTCTTCGAGCATATTGAAAGAAGAAGAGTGGTAGGATCAGGCGGAAAGAACATGCAACAGATAATAAATGGATTGACAGCGACTCTGGAAGAACTGCACCCACTGATCAGAAAGAACGGGAGGAAGCTAGATGCAGGAATAGCAGTATGGAGAGACATAGTCTTTGGACATCGAAAAACCAGGTGATGAGATACAGACAAGAATAATGGGAACAGGCAAGATGTTCATGGGAAGAAATAAATAAGAAAAAAACTGAGTTGGGAAGAGCAAATGAGGAACATGCTTTACAACTAGTACAACTAAAAAGCAAGGATAGGTTTATTCTTGTATCCTTTATTTTTATTTTATATCTTTGTCATTATTAATTTTTAGAGAAAAAGATTATAATATGCCATGGTTTAGATCCCTCATGAGAAGAAACAGATTTCACTTTTCAAAAGACGACGATAAAGCTAAAAACAATCGACTTCATAAAATGAATTCCGTCTTGGACAGATCCAATACATTGGTTTTGAAATTTTATCACCCTGAAATAGATCTTAGCATCGACGAGTCAATGGTACAATGGAGAGGACGCCTTGTGTTCGGGCAATACATAAAATATAAAAACACAAATCTATATATCGCACCTACGCTACGGTGCAAACACGTCACTTATGCAATTTTTGTCAAAATTGATCTGAGTATGAGAAAAAGTAGCTAATGTACCCCTTTATCTAATGAGTAATTCATCAGTCATCAGAGTCAGTAAGTCATTTGTGTAGTGCGTATACTTTCCGCGTGAGGGCAGTTGATCGCTATTGTTTTGGCGCGAATCAAGCCACTAGGGGAAAGAACGTTTCATTGGCAAGTTGCGCGCGGCCCCCCGCACGAGTAGGAGTCTCTTGAAGCTACAACGCCACTAAGGTAATAGTGACAATTTATTTTTTGTTTTTGGAGCAATAACGACACATAAGTTAGTTGTCATATCTGGTTTTTTTGTGAAATAACAACGACACTTATGTACGCAGTGACATTGTTTTCCCAACTCTTATATTGTGTTTTGCGGTAGTAGAGCGGTAACTAGAGCTAAAAATGCTGGATCTATTTATGTGCCCGAGCAATACATATCACTGATTCGTGGGGCAAAAATAATTGGTAAACCATTTGTTATAAAAGAAATTAATTACAATGATTTCTTTGATTTGAAGTCACTCGAGGAAAACAAACTTCAATGTGGCGAAAAATTTAAACGGAGATGTAATCAAAATCGGTGACATTAAAAGCATTAAATTTACAAAGAATTCTGAAAATTACCAATATCGAACCACTTACAAAACGGAAAATTGGGAAGAAGCAAGAGCCATAATTCAACCAAGAGGAAAAACTACGCGGAAATAGAGGCAACTCTCGTAGAATAGACGAAATCCCATTGAAATACGCTTACACTTCAAAAATACCAAGTAAAGAACACAAAAAGCGTGATTTATTAGAATTAGTGGAGGCAAATAGAGTGCCAAGATATTATGAAAATTTTTACAATGATCTCATTTAATTTTTTGTATTTTTAATTATATATAAAGTACACCACATTATCCACTTGCAGGAAACAAGTTTATTGAAACCGCAGACTCGGTTATTTTCCTGGGAATGTAGCAATTATTTTAAGTTCTTCTATTATTTCAAAATGAACCAAATTAATACAAACATTATGATGATTAGAGATAATTAAAATAACTTGTATTTGTTTGTGTTGATTATTGCGTAAAACGATTATTTAAATACCAAAGACTGATTTGTCGCATTAATATTTAGAAGATAACTGTGATCAAAGGTCTGATTAATAGTATATACTATGTAGAATTAAGTAAATTTGTTATAATTGTTTTTAATTTAAAGAATAAAACTTTTAAAAGTATGATTTCGTGTTTTGATTGTTATGACACAATTACCCGATTAATGTATATTAATGTATATAATGTATATCTATGTAGAATTAAGTAAATTTTTTATAATTGTTTTTAATTTAAAGAATAAAACTTTTAAAAGTATGATTTCGTGTTTTGATTGTTATGACACAATTACCCGATTAATTGTTTTCTAGAGCCACAACGTCACTACTGGGAGGGTTGTAAATTTTAAACGTTTATATTTTATTATTATAAAATTGTGAGATTTTTGCTTTTACTTTAATATGAAGTTCAAAATTGTAGTTTCTCAGTTCATTTCTTGAGTCAAGAAGAACTTATATATACTATTATATTATAATATATTATAACTATTATACATTATAATAGGATGTCGAATTTTCAGACGCTTCTCCTGAAAAATTACATCATTTGCATAAGTGACGTTTTTGCGCCGTAAGTGCGATATATAAAAATGAATTGCTGTTCGTTAGTCTCGCTAAAGCTCAAGAACGGCTGGACCAATTTGGCTAATTTTAGTCTTGTATATTTACGAGGTAAAAGTGAAAAATCACCACCCAGAACATTGTTTAGCACTGAAATTTTTGAAAGTTTTCATATAGAAGTTTTCAGATATTTCAAGCCACCGCTCTTGTGATGGTGGTCGTTTCATTTCTAATGGTTGTAATACTTCCCATATAATAGAACAAGTTTCCGAAATAATACTGGAGATTGTGGTACTACCCATCAGAAAAGCATACTTCAAAACTTCGAAGTTATCACCAGTAGCGAGGTATCTGGAACAATAACAGTAAATTACTTATAACTTCTATTTTACTTACAGGTTTAGAACTTAAAAGAAAATGGAGTAACTGTCGAGATTATTACAAAAAAGATAAACAAAAATTTAAGAGTTGTCCTACGGGATCCGCTGCAAAAAGGGGAAAAAGATATGTTTACGCAGACATTTTAAGTTTCTTGGACAAAGTAGTTGCACGGAGAAACCCCGAGGGTAATTATGAAGCAGAAGAAAATGACGAGCTATCAGTAAGAGATACAGAAACACCTATGGAAGATGGAAATAAGGAACAAATAGATATTGAAACACGAAGAGCGCTAGAAAAGACAAAAACCGAAAATGCCAATAAGAATACCAATGAAAAATCACAACCAAAAAAGAAAAAAACAGTAGATGTACCAGGAGAAATACTGAATATACTAAAAACGAAAAAAAATACTACAACTGAAGACATTGATGATGATAAAAGATATCTTTTGAGTTTTGATGGTGATATGAAAAAAATGACGCATTTGCAAAAAAATGACTTTAAGTTAGGCATGATGCAGTTACTCAAAACAATATTTAATGGAAATGCGAACCTCCCTTTGCCGTACTATATTAATTCAACCACCCCTAGCCCAACTATGTACACTCCGATCTATCAACAAGTTTCCCGCAGCAGTTCAGCGCAATCAAGATATTCAGGGACATCCACTAGTGGCCCGCAAACTGTAATCACCATTCCTAGACCATCTGCTCGAACACGTGGAGTTCTATACGACACTGATTCTGCCCCTAACGTTATCATAAATTCATTGGAAACCTATAACCAACCTACTGCATCCACTTCTGCTCAGCAGGATATCGTTGAATTTATTTCAAGTGGTCAACAGTCCAATGCTCATGGCAATTATTACGATCAACCTACTGCGTCCACTTCAGAAACAGACGAAAACTTAATTTATGACGAATGTAAACAACAAATCAGTAGTTATTTGACTTTCAAATGAGTACTGTACTTTTTGAATAAAATTATCTGAGTTAACTACTTTATTATGATTTTAAAATACTTACCTGTGTACCTACCTACATAAATAATCTTACCTTAAAGTTATTGTGTCTTTCTTCAACAGAAATGGCTTTTCTCATGTGTGTCTTGTTTTTGGAGTTTATTCTTCAGCAAACGTAGTAATTCATCAAATGATGCTATCGACATTCTGTAGTAATCGAAGAATCTTTCAGGAAATTGTCGTAATTTTGTCGCCGTAATGTAAAACTGACTCTCTTTTATTCTGTTTACATTAAGAGGATGAATCCAGTGTATGCGTTTGCATTTCTTTTTTTTCTGTATTGAGCCAATAGCAATGCGATTAGTATTAATTCCTCCTCCATCTCGAGACGTTTGCGTGTGTCGTGAAACAAGAGACTACTGATCTATCTCAATTTTTAGGATAATGTGAGTTGAAGGAGCCGGAATTAAGAGTCTGAATTAAGATTCTTAATTCAGATAGGTTTTCCGGCTGTGTGAGGCCAGCCTTAAAATTAACTTTACAAATGCATGTAAGTGAAGTTGTGTGTGCATATTAAACTATTCAATACTCAATTCCATGATACAATGTTTTTTTACATTCCAATAGTGCACGCTTCATCTTTTCATTGTTGATAATTCGAGCGAGTAAGAAAAGATAGAGTAGCTGGTCGCAAAATGAGAAAACACTGAACAATGTGTACATACAAGTACCAAGCCTAGCACAACGGGAGGATGTCCAAAATTTGGGAGTCAACAAATAATGCCGAGAACTACAATTTTTCCAAACACTAAAATCAAACACTGTGACATATTTAGTAACATGATAATTCACAATGCTCCTTTACAATTAACTTTACAAATGCAGGTAAGTGAAGTTGTGTGTGCATATTAAACTATTCAATACTCAATTCCATGATACAATGTTTTTTTACATTCCAATAGTGCACGCTTCATCTTTTCATTGTTGATAATTCGAGCGAGTAAGAAAAGATAGAGTAGCTGGTCGCAAAATGAGAAAACACTGAACAATGTGTACATACAAGTACCAAGCCTAGCACAACGGGAGGATGTCGAAAATTTGGGAGTCAACAAATAATGCCGAGAACTACAATTTTTCCAAACACTAAAATCAAACACTGTGACATATTTAGTAACATGATAATTCACAATGCTCCTTTACAATTAACTTTACAAATGCAGGTAAGTGAAGTTGTGTGTGCATATTAAACTATTCAATACTCAATTCCATGATACAATGTTTTTTTACATTCCAATAGTGCACGCTTCATCTTTTCATTGTTGATAATTCGAGCGAGTAAGAAAAGATAGAGTAGCTGGTCGCAAAATGAGAAAACACTGAACAATGTGTACATACAAGTACCAAGCTTAGCACAACTGGAGGATGTCCCACATCTGGGAGTCAACAAACAACGCCGGGAACTACAATTTTTCCAAACACTAAAATCAAACGCTGTGACATATTTAGTAACATGATAATTCACAATGCTCCTTTACAATTAACTTTACAAATGCAGGTAAGTGAAGTTGTGTGTGCATATTAAACTATTCAATACTCAATTCCATGATACAATGTTTTTTTACATTCCAATAGTGCACACTTCATCTTTTCATTGTTGATAATTCGAGCGAGTAAGAAAAGAGAGTAGCTGGTCGCAAAATGAGAAAACACTGAACAATGTGTACATACAAGTACCAAGCCTAGCACAACGGGAGGATGTCCAAAATTTGGGAGTCAACAAATAATGCCGAGAACTACAATTTTTCCAAACACTAAAATCAAACGCTGTGACATATTTAGTAACATGATAATTCACAATGCTCCTTTACAATTAACTTTACAAATGCATGTAAGTGAAGTTGTGTGTGCATATTAAACTATTCAATACTCAATTCCATGATACAATGTTTTTTTACATTCCAATAGTGCACGCTTCATCTTTTCATTGTTGATAATTCCAGAGAGTAAGAAAAGAGAGTAGCTAGTCGCAAAATGAGAAAACACTGAACAATGTGTACATACAAGTACCAAGCCTAGCACAACGGGAGGATGTCCAAAATTTGGGAGTCAACAAATAATGCAGAGAACTACAATTTTTCCAAACACTAAAATCAAACACTGTGACATATTTAGTAACATGATAATTCACAATGCTCCTTTACAATTAACTTTACAAATGCAGGTAAGTGAAGTTGTGTGTGCATATTAAACTATTCAATACTCAATTCCATGATACAATGTTTTTTTACATTCCAATAGTGCACGCTTCATCTTTTCATTGTTGATAATTCGAGCGAGTAAGAAAAGATAGAGTAGCTGGTCGCAAAATGAGAAAACACTGAACAATGTGTACATACAAGTACCAAGCTTAGCACAACTGGAGGATGTCCCACATCTGGGAGTCAACAAACAACGCCGGGAACTACAATTTTTCCAAACACTAAAATCAAACGCTGTGACATATTTTTTTATTTATTTATTTATTTATTTAGCCTATTAAACTGGGTGATTACTGATTAATCATTATGAGTGTATTGTTTGGTTTGTTTGCCTATAGGATGTCTCTCAACTCAGTTTGCCTTTTGGCAAAGGCCTCCTCTAGTAGTTTCCATTGCTTCCTGTCTCGGGCAACTCTCCTCCATTTGGGGCCCGCAGTAAGTTTCAGCTCATCTTCCCAGCGCATTTGTTGTCGTCCTCGACATCTCTTGCCATCTCTTGGATACCAATTTGTTGTGATTTGGCTCCACTTTTCTTGTACGGATCTCAACATGTGGCCAGTCCATCTCCATTTTTGGATGTCTATTTTTTCCAGGATATCGGTTAATTTAGTTTTTGCTCTTAATTGCACATTGCTAATCCTATCTTGCCTTCTTGTTCCTGTCATGCTTCGTTCCATACCTCTCTGGCACTTTCCTAGTTTGTCTCTATGGTATTTTGTAAGGGACCATGTTTCGCAGCCGTAGGTGATGCATGGAAGTATACAAGCGTTGAATACTTTTCTTTTGGTTGCCATATTGTGGTCTTTAGATTTTATCATTTCCTTAAGAGACCAGTATCTTTTCCACCCATTAGCAATCCTCTTATTTATTTCCTTGGTTGTTTGGTCTTTAGGGGAGATGATCTGGCCCAAGTAGCAATATTCATCAACATATTCTATTTGATGTCCTCCAATTTCAATGGGTTCCATTTCTGAATTGGTCATCAGTTTCGTTTTTGTTATGTTCATTTTTAAACCCACTTTAGAGCTCTCAGTATTTAGAGTTTGGAGCATCATCTCAAGTGCCTTTGGATTTTCTTCTAGTAGAACCAGATCGTCTGCAAATCTTAAGTGGTTTAGTTTTCTTCCGTCAATGTTGAGGCCTAGATGTTCCCAATCAAGGTTGCGAAAGACGTTCTCCAAAACTGCTGAAAACAACCTAGGGGACATTGGGTCTCCCTGTCTAACTCCTCGCTTGATCCGGAATTCTTTGCCCAAAGCTTCCAATTGAATTTTTGCTTTACTGTTTGTATATATGTTTTTGATAATGTTGATATATGTTGTAGGTATACCTTGCCTTCCTAAGCTCTCCCATATTGCCTTATGACTAATGCAATCGAATGCCTTTGCATAATCAATGAAAGCTACATACAGTGGTTTGTTGAATTCATTATACTTCTCAATTATCTGTTTAAGTGTGTGGATGTGGTCTATCGTTGAAAAGTTCCGTCTGAAACCAGCTTGTTCTATTGGTTGGTTTTCGTCTAATTTGCCGCTTATCCTGCCCAGTATGATCTTTGCGAATATTTTGTACATATTCGACATTAGGCTTATTGGTCGATAATTCCCAATGTCGTCCTTTGCGCCTTTTTTGTGTAATAGGATTATATGTGAAGTTTCCCATTGTGTTGGAATATATCCACTTTCCAAAATTTGGTTGAACATCTTAGTAAGTATTGGAACTAATTCATCAATAGTCCCCCTCAACATCTCGTTTGAAATTTTGTCTGGTCCGGGTGCCTTCTCCATTTTTTGGCTTTTTATTGCCTTTTCCACTTCACTCTTCAAAATATCAGGTTCCCACTCTGGCAGGCTGTCTGCTGTTTTACTCTTATATGGTTGTGTGAGAGGGTGCTTACATGTGTCTTTGTTTGAATATAGTTCTTTGTAGAATTCTGTGGCTAGCTCCTGTATACCTTTCCTATTTGTGATGGTATCTTCTTTTTTCCTTAGTTTAGGTACCCACTCTTTTCCTGTTTCCTTAAGTTCGTTCAGAGCTTTTCTTACACCGCCTGTTCTCATTATTTGACTCTCTAACACTTCTAGTCTTTTGTTTTTACGGTCTCTTTTAATGTATTTATTAATTTGTTTGCTTATTTCTGTAATTATTTTTATGTTCTCTTTGTTTTTTCCTTCAGCCAGTAAAGATTTTCTGCGGCTTATGAGTTGGATGGTCTCATCGCTGAGTACGTATTTACTTTTGCATTTGTTGGTATTATTAGTGATAATTAATTGTTTTTCCAATTTTCCATAATTTGCCATGATATTGCCTTCATTTTCATATATCAGCTCTTGTAGATTGTCTGTTAACGACTGGCCAATTACTTTGAAACTCTCCGTCGTGATTTGGGTTGAACTATAAGTGGAAATGTGCTTCCTTGCTTTTTTTGGTGGTGCTGGCAGAATTGTACTTCTGACCATACGATGATCTGTGTTAAAATTGAGTTTTGAAATCACGCTTGTATTTGAAAATGCCTTAGGAAAATTGCTTATTATATAGTCTATTTCGTTTTTATATCTACCATCTGGTGAAATCCAGGTCCATTTATTCTTTGGGTCTTTTTTGAATATACTGTTCAGAAGAATTAAGTTGTGCTCTAGCAAAAAATCCACAAGCTTTTGACCGTTGGAGCTTCTTTTACCATGTCCATGTTTGCCCAATACATACTCCTCCTCGTTTTGTTTTTCCCCGATTTGAGCATTAAAATCACCCATCAGTATAATATGGTTGTTGGTATAATTTCTGATAACCTTTGCCAGTTCGGCATAGAATGCCTCTGTCTCTGATTCTGCAGCTTGCTCGGTTGGTGCATATGCTTGTATGATAGTCCAAGTCTTTATATAGTTAGGTATGTTGATATTAAGCACAGCTATCCTGTCACAGATACCAAAGATATTTTGTATTTGCTTCTTCAGAGTCTTCTTTATGAGGAATCCTACTCCTCTTTTGCCTCCCTTTTCACCTTTGTTAAACAATATGTAATCTTGGTATTCACATATTGTTTCACCTTCTCTTCTCATTTCGCTGATTCCGAGTATGTCCCACTTTATGACTTGAATGGCAATATTCAGTTCTGCAAGGGTATCTTGGGTTCTTAAAGTTCTTGTGTTTAAAGTTGCGATATTCATTCTACTTTTTCTACTGTATTTAACTAGAGGGTTGTGGTCTGAACTTCCCTCGGCGACCAACCGTGTTGGGAAGGTTTTTTGTAGATGTTGTTTTAGATTATGTTTTTTCTGTATTTGTTTTGTTTTTCCGATTCTAGTTGTTATTTTTATAAGTTGTTTATGTGTGTTTGTTAGTTTTTTGGACTTTTTGAGGTTGAAATAGAAGTAGTTCTGTCTCTTCCCATGTGCTGTAAGATATTTGGTTTCAATATTTCTTTTCGTCCAATAGTCTTCGCTTTATTTGGTTCGTTTTCGGGCTTGTTATGAGTGTTCAGTTTTTTCAGAGTTGGTAAGTTGGGAGATACAGTCTTATCTCTCTTCCTTTTTTCCCGCTGATTGTCCTTCTGCTTTTTGATTACAAGTTTGTCTCCTCTCATAAAAGCTATGTTCCCCTTTTTCCATTCTTCCTCAACTATTGGCTGTAATTTTTTCCGAGCATCAAGGACATCCTTGGGAAAGTCCTCTTTGACATAGATGCATGCTGGTAATTTTGGTTTGGATTTTAATATGAGGTGTTTCTTCCACATAGTAGAGAAAGTAACAACTACAGGGCGATTTGTGCTCGTTTGCGCTCCGATTCTGTAGATGTTGTTTATTTCGTGGCTGTCTAGATGGACTCCCGCTTCTTCTATGATTCCTTTTATGTAGTCTACAAGTTCTGCCTCTCTTTTTCCATTTTCATCAACACCAAAGAATATAAGGTTGCTTTTTCGCTTGTCTTTTTCCAAGGTAGTGATTTTTTGTTCCAGTCTTGTTATTTTAGATTTTAAGTTTTCGTTTTCTTCCATTAATGTTTTCATCTTTTCATCAATTGCTTCCATAACGTTTTTAGTAACTGCTGTTGTTAATGTTTGGGTTTGTTGATTGAGTTTTTCATCTAGCTTTGCATCAAGCTTTGAAAACAATAATTCCATTTGTTCAATCATTTTTTCCTTGCAACACTATATTTTTCTACGATAATTTGCAATTCGTAAGGGTAACCCTAATTGTCAATGAAATAATTATTTTTGCTTGCAACACTGGTGTATCTGACTCTGTGGTATGCTTAATAGATGATTAGAATAGTGATTTGCGGCGAACTTCACTCTTCACCAGTTTTTAGGTTATGTCACTGTGTATTCACTGCACTTTTTTGCATCAATTTTGGCCTCTGCCACAAATTCGACACTTTTTTATAGGCTTTGTTGATTCACCGATTACGAACCACCGAAATGTTCAAAGTCGTTCGAGATTATACACTTGTTTTCGATATTTAATCACGGAGCTCACTGACGTATGTGTTGACAGTATAACTACCGGAAGCGGAAAAAGTGACATATTTAGTAACATGATAATTCACAATGCTCCTTTACAATTAACTTTACAAATGCATGTAAGTGAAGTTGTGTGTGCATATTAAACTATTCAATACTCAATTCCATGATACAATGTTTTTTTACATTCCAATAGTGCACGCTTCATCTTTTCATTGTTGATAATTCGAGCGAGTAAGAAAAGATAGAGTAGCTGGTCGCAAAATGAGAAAACACTGAACAATGTGTACATACAAGTACCAAGCTTAGCACAACTGGAGGATGTCCCACATCTGGGAGTCAACAAACAACGCCGGGAACTACAATATTTCCAAACACTAAAATCAAACGCTGTGACATATTTAGTAACATGATAATTCACAATGCTCCTTTAAAATTAACTTTACAAATGCAGGTAAGTGAAGTTGTGTGTGCATATTAAACTATTCAATACTCAATTCCATGATAAAATGTTTTTTTACATTCCAATAGTGCACACTTCATCTTTTCATTGTTGATAATTCCAGAGAGTAAGAAAAGAGAGTAGCTAGTCGCAAAATGAGAAAACACTGAACAATGTGTACATACAAGTACCAAGCCTAGCACAACGGGAGGATGTCCAAAATTTGGGAGTCAACAAATAATGCAGAGAACTACAATTTTTCCAAACACTAAAATCAAACACTGTGACATATTTAGTAACATGATAATTCACAATGCTCCTTTAAAATTAACTTTACAAATGCATGTAAGTGAAGTTGTGTGTGCATATTAAACTATTCAATACTCAATTCCATGATACAATGTTTTTTTACATTCCAATAGTGCACACTTCATCTTTTCATTGTTGATAATTCCAGCGAGTAAGAAAAGAGAGTAGCTGGTCGCAAAATGAGAAAACACTGAACAATGTGTACATACAAGTACCAAGCCTAGCACAACGGGAGGATGTCCAAAATTTGGGAGTCAACAAATAATGCCGAGAACTACAATTTTTCCAAACACTAAAATCAAACGCTGTGACATATTTAGTAACATGATAATTCACAATGCTCCTTTAAAATTAACTTTACAAATGCATGTAAGTGAAGTTGTGTGTGCATATTAAACTATTCAATACTCAATTCCATGATACAATGTTTTTTTACATTCCAATAGTGCACACTTCATCTTTTCATTGTTGATAATTCCAGAGAGTAAGAAAAGAGAGTAGCTGGTCGCAAAATGAGAAAACACTGAACAATGTGTACATACAAGTACCAAGCCTAGCACAACGGGAGGATGTCCAAAATTTGGGAGTCAACAAATAATGCCGAGAACTACAATTTTTCCAAACACTAAAATCAAACACTGTGACATATTTAGTAACATGATAATTCACAATGCTCCTTTACAATTAACTTTACAAATGCAGGTAAGTGAAGTTGTGTGTGCATATTAAACTATTCAATACTCAATTCCATGATACAATGTTTTTTTACATTCCAATAGTGCACACTTCATCTTTTCATTGTTGATAATTCCAGCGAGTAAGAAAAGAGAGTAGCTGGTCGCAAAATGAGAAAACACTGAACAATGTGTACATACAAGTACCAAGCCTAGCACAACGGGAGGATGTCCAAAATTTGGGAGTCAACAAATAATGCCGAGAACTACAATTTTTCCAAACACTAAAATCAAACACTGTGACATATTTAGTAACATGATAATTCACAATGCTCCTTTACAATTAACTTTACAAATGCAGGTAAGTGAAGTTGTGTGTACATATTAAACTATTCAATACTCAATTCCATGATACAATGTTTTTTTACATTCCAATAGTGCACACTTCATCTTTTCATTGTTGATAATTCCAGCGAGTAAGAAAAGAGAGTAGCTGGTCGCAAAATGAGAAAACACTGAACATTGTGTACATACAAGTACCAAGCTTAGCACAACTGGAGGATGTCCCACATCTGGGAGTCAACAAATAATGCCGAGAACTACAATTTTTCCAAACACTAAAATCAAACACTGTGACATATTTAGTAACATGATAATTCACAATGCTCCTTTACAATTAACTTTACAAATGCAGGTAAGTGAAGTTGTGTGTGCATATTAAACTATTCAATACTCAATTCCATGATACAATGTTTTTTTACATTCCAATAGTGCACGCTTCATCTTTTCATTGTTGATAATTCGAGCGAGTAAGAAAAGATAGAGTAGCTGGTCGCAAAATGAGAAAACACTGAACAATGTGTACATACAAGTACCAAGCTTAGCACAACTGGAGGATGTCCCACATCTGGGAGTCAACAAACAACGCCGAGAACTACAATTTTTCCAAACACTAAAATCAAACACTGTGACATATTTAGTAACATGATAATTCACAATGCTCCTTTACAATTAACTTTACAAATGCAGGTAAGTGAAGTTGTGTGTGCATATTAAACTATTCAATACTCAATTCCATGATACAATGTTTTTTTACATTCCAATAGTGCACACTTCATCTTTTCATTGTTGATAATTCCAGCGAGTAAGAAAAGAGAGTAGCTGGTCGCAAAATGAGAAAACACTGAACAATGTGTACATACAAGTACCAAGCCTAGCACAACGGGAGGATGTCCAAAATTTGGGAGTCAACAAATAATGCCGAGAACTACAATTTTTCCAAACACTAAAATCAAACACTGTGACATATTTAGTAACATGATAATTCACAATGCTCCTTTACAATTAACTTTACAAATGCAGGTAAGTGAAGTTGTGTGTGCATATTAAACTATTAAATACTCAATTCCATGATACAATGTTTTTTTACATATCAATAGTGCACGCTTCATCTTTTCATTGTTGATAATTCGAGCGAGTAAGAAAAGATAGAGTAGCTGGTCGCAAAATGAGAAAACACTGAACAATGTGTACATACAAGTACCAAGCTTAGCGCAACGGGAGGATGTACCCACATCTGGGAGTCAACAAACAACGCCGGGAACTCCAATTTTTCCAAACACTAAAATCAAACGCAGTGACATATTTAGTAGCATGATAATTTACAATGCTTCTCTACAATTAACTTTACAAACGTATGTAAGTAAAGTCATGTGTGCATGATAGTGTCTGTTTTCAATCGATATCATCAATCTCCAAACACACACAAAAAATATTGTAAAGAATACAAAACAACAATGATTCTGCCGATGATGAAATTCAGAAACAAGTTACATATTTGAAATATTGGCAAATGTTAAAGAATATTATTGCCGTTGTCAAGTCAAAAAGGAGAATACCGAGAATATTTTTCACCACTTATTTAACCTAACCAACCATGAAACAACCACCATTTTGTTTTGTTAGGCACAGACTATTTAGAGATACTTTTTTTTTTTTTTTTTTTTTTTTTTCTAACGGACTAATGCTGTTTGCCTCTACCGGCATTTAGAGCTTCACCGGAGGGGGGGCGAGCACAGATGGTGCTCAGCTCATTATTTAGAGATACTGCGTATTTGTGTGTATATATGCGTGTTGTTAGGAAGCTGCGTAATTAAATTACCGGGTGCATTGTAAAGTGCTACCAGGTTAGATTTGTTAATTTACAGTGTTTTTAATACAAAAATACAGTAGTTTAGTATAAAAATACAGTGAATCATTACGTTAAATACACTATATATACTATTACAGTGAATAATTAGACACAATATTCTTCGAAAAATCACATTATATTAAAAATAAAGTAAATTAATCACTATCTGTATCACTTGGAAGAGGTTCATTTATATAAATTTGACCAGTGAAACCTCAGATAAAATAAGAGGAGCGGAGGCTGTATACTCAAAGAGTAAAACCTATGAGCATTTTATCGTTTGTTTCAAAATTTACACAACTTGTTGGACTGCGTAAAATACACTGGCGCGCTAATATATTGCCCTTGATTGTATTTGTAACTAGCTGACCCGGTGAACTTCGTACCGCCTAACACTCGATTCTTTGATAATTTTTTTCAACACTTATTCTGCTGTTCGGGACACCGGGTCAGCCGGGAGTCCGGGAGTACCGGGTCAGATACTTGTGTGGTGCTTGTGTGTATAGTAAGAAAAAAAAATTGGTTGTCTGTAAAGTCGGTTTACGGACGATAGATTTACGTGATAACGACATAATCATGTATGACTTTGACATTGACATTGACATTGACATTGAAATTGACATTGACCATTGACCATTCACCGTTACGCGGAACGTTACTATTTTTCATTTTGGCATTCATCAATTTATAAAACGTTATCACGTCAAAAAAGAAAAAAGAAAGTTGATATGTCAATAATTACATAAGTCAAAAAATAAAACGTCACTTAATGGTTTTGCCTTCCCGGAAACCCTCCACTAACACCTAAACTTTATGGTATGGTATTAGAGTTAAAAATGATTTTTAAGTATTATCTTTTGTATGGAAATATAGAAAAGTGTTGTTTTTAGACTTTTTTAAAGTTATTTTCAGGACGTCAAATCAAGATAGAAATGCACATTAGAACAATCTGGAGGGGACTCCCCTAGGGCTCTGTTTTAAGCCCAAATTTGTATAATATTTATACACATGATCTAGAGCACGAGTTAAACGGATCATGCAATATTTTGCAGTATGCTGATGAAGTTTGTTTTATATAGCTCAAGTAAATACATCAATGCGGCCTCTTCTCAATTATCAATATCCTTAACTCCTTTGAAAGCCTGGTAGGACATGAATGATCTCGAATTATCTGTGTCCAAAAGTTGTGCACTGTGGTTTACTAGACAGAATATGTCTCCACCCGTTACATTATATTATGATAGAGAAATTATTTCCATTATAACGGAAACGAAATTTTTGGGTGTAATTTTTAATACAAAACTGTCCGGTTTGTCTCACTGTTTCAGAGTTGCTGCAAAGTGTGAACGCTCATTGAACATTATTAGGTGTCTGTCGGGCGTTTGATGGAACGTGCACATCTTTTCTTTAAAGCTGGTCTATAATGCCCTGATAAGAAGTTTTCTTGATATGGTTCGTTTTTGTTAGTCATATAGCCTAGCTGGAATGAAGAAGTGGGATGCTGTCCAGACTAAAGCCCTCTGTATTTCTGGAGCAATGAAAAACAGTCCTATTAACGCACTACAAGATGAATGTGGTGATCCCCCACTTTATCTGCGTAAACATTATTTGGCTGTCAATTGTTTTTTCCCGAATATTACAGTTTCCACCAGCTTTATACAAAACTTCTATAACTCACACAATAAATCAACTCATCATCATATTGGAAACATAAATATTTACTGTGCTTAATTCAGTTACAACAAATTTAACAACATAAATGTACCAACACACCGCTCTCATTTACGAGACGGATTATGAAGCATAATGTGCAGTGACATGTATAGGTACATATAAAAATTTTAGTGCAGATCTTGCCGCTCTTTCCAAATCTTTTCTTCTAAATCTTTAAAGTGATATTTTGAAAAAGAGTGCGCAATTGAAACGAAAGTATTACTTTCGTGATCTAACCTAACATTCTTGTAAAACCCTGGTGTTACATAGCCAAATTGACTAAGAGAGCTACATCCGTGCTCAAATTAAGACACCTATATTTATTTTTTATATTCAAATATATGTTAATGTGGACAAGATGTGGGTAATGCTGACCACATGTTACTAAATTGTCCGAGATATGAATATTCGCTTCTATACCAAAGTCTCATAGAACTTAATGTACCTCTTCCTACAAATGTATTATGTTTATTATCTTCTAATTCTATCCTATTTATAGTCATTGCTTTATTCAATGAAGCAAATGACATCCAGTTGTAATAATGTATATTTTATGTCAAATTTTGTTTTATTTTGTTATTACTTTCATGTTGTATAAATTTCCTTAAACTTGTTTAGTTCTAGTTTTCTTAACCAAACTCCTCTGACTCTATCCTTTTAACCTTGTAAATAATTTAAGTGTCCTCGTTTCATATATTTTTTAAAAGTACTTCTCTATTCCCACCCAACCGACGGTCCGCCGACCAATACGACGGTTGCCGTGGCGCAGTGGTCATTGACATGACTTCTGTGTCTCCGGGACCCTGGGTTCGAATCCCGGCAGAGGCAAACATTTGTGCAATGATCGTAGATGTTTGTTCCGGGTCTTGGTGTTTGTATGCGGTTATTAAAAAAAAACATTACCGCATTCAAGTCTGAAAATCTTAAAGTTAATTACATGGGAAGAAAGAAATACTGGAAGAACTCAAAAACTAACAAAATGGAAGAAAAACTAGACTCAGGCAAATGCACGCGTGCGACGCCATATTCCTCATCAATGAGGAAAAAAAACTTCTGTGCTCTGTTCTTCTACGGGTGTGTTTCTTATTGAGCTTTGAGCGCTCTGAGCACAGAGAGCATGCTTAAAGTCATTCCAAAATGCACTGACAGCTGCACACAAAATTTCTTTGACGTCGTCCATGACGTCATCATCTTGTGCTTAGAACGCTCACGAGTACGACGTAGAGCAGTGTGAGCGCTGTCAAACACATAGATAAATAACTATGCACTGAGAGTCAAACATCTGACTCATTATGAGAATCTGTCGAAAAATAAAAAAATAAAAACGTAATTTTATATTTTAAAAAAATGACCCATTTAGTGCCCATCAAGTACGGAAGTGAATGATTTAATATGAATTTAATGGGAACTGACATTTAAAGAATTCGCGCGCATTTACACACAAAAAGCCGTTCCGATTTGCTTACGAGCGTCCGTACTGTGTACCAAATTTATCTCGGAACAGCTAAATTCTTCCGTACGAACGTGTGCACTGTGAGCCCAAATTGAAACGTAGCCTACATACTATCACATACTAATAATCTGTGGTTCTATTCATGCTCTTGCATCGTATTCTTATATTACCACAAACAAAAATAGAGTACTGCGGTATATTAGTTAATAGCTTGTATTCTATTCCACTGATCACTCATCACTGATCTACTGTACTAATGTATTCTATCTGATCTATGGATCTATTGGTGATCTACTGATCCACTGATTAGAAAGCGAAACTTGACTTGCGGTTGAAATACGCATCGCATTGAAAATTACTACAACTGACTTCATTATGCCGCCTCAGTTTCCGCGCGCTTGTGCGACATCTACCTCATTTATACATATAATATCATTGGGTTGTAAGTGTTAAACTATGTATCTACCGATATCTGAACCGATACTTTAACCAATAGAAGGCAACGTAGGATCATCATCATCATCATCACCACGCGGGTGTAACCGCGGGACGCAGCTAACTTAATATATAATTAATAAATGTATTTAATTTTTGGACGTATAAATCCTGTATTATAAATTTAGGCATAGGTTAGGACTTAGATTAGTAATAGTATATTAGCTACTTACGATGAAATTAAGGTTTCAGCTGTTCAATAATATAAAATAGTATCACGGAGACGAAACAAATTTCGCTTTCTGATTAATGAAAAAATTTATTAAAATTTCTATTTTACGTGAAAGCCAAATGTCAAAGATTCCCGAGTATTTATTGGAATGAGTTTTTAATATCTGTCGTTCGTTGAATGCTTGGAGTATATAAATGTAAGATGTATGTAATGATCTGTGAAAAAACGAGTAGTAAAAAAAAAAAAGATAAATATTTTCAAAAGCTGCACTAAGTCTTCGAACAAGAATCAGCCTTATCTCTTTAGTATACGATTTAATGATTTCGTCAATCCGTGGCGGTTAGATTCTTATCGTCCTAGGTTAAACTATAAGGACCATAGCATTTGGATGGCAGATTACCCACCCTGTACTGATCAGAAAGCGATTCTATTCTGGAAGCGTGGAAGAGTTGATGGTTGTTAATTATTATTCGAAAAAGCTTGTTTTTCATATCCTGTGCAGTCATAAACTTTCAGATAGTCATGGAAGTGACCGATGATAATTTGGCTAGTTTAGCAAATTATTTACAGCACACCTTAAGCCCAGACCCCAACATCAGGAGACCCGGTAAGATGAGTTTATATTGTTGATAAGTTCGATAAGACACTATCATCAGCATTGACAACGTCCTTGTCATGCGCTCCGGTCTACCTGATCAAGATCTTAAGATACCATTGAGTTTGTTCACATATAATTATAACCTACCATCAGTTTATATTTCCCGACTGTACTTCGGCTAAATTATGTTTCATTTACCGGGACCTCTTTTCTGTTTATTTTATGCTTTGGGTTCTGCCAGATTATTTGCAACCTTTTTGCTGCCGGGAACATTGAATTTTTTGAAAAAAACTAGGATTCTAAATGTACCTTGTGCATGCATACAAATAGGAATATAAATATATCTCATCAACCTCCTAGAAGAACCATAAAGACTGGCAACTCAAAAATCCTCATATTCCAGAAATGACGAAAACTGTTCTTATGGTTGGTATATAAGATAGATAGTAAAGATGTAGTAAAACATTCATAAAGGTAGTAAAGAGTTATCGATATGCATTAGTAAATTTATTTATATATTATTAAGATTTATAGCCCAGATCAAATTCATTTCACAGACATATTTATGCATAGTACTTATTATAATGAGGTCAATTTACATTACAGCTGAGAAGTTTTTGGAAGGTGTTGAAGGGAACCAGAACTATGCAATACTCCTTCTTCATCTTATTGATAAAGAGGCAGTAGATATGACCATCAGGATCGCCGGAGCAATAGCATTTAAGAATTTTATAAAGCGTAACTGGGCATTGGTAAGTACATGTGTTTGTATCCTTTGAATTATCTTGCTAACATCTCTGTTTACTTCGAAAAACAACCATACACATGATGTTCAGACACACATAAAGAGTTTGCTCCATGTTTTGATGTTTTAAACTATCATACTCCTCTCTTATACTCTTCGTTTTTTTCTTCTTTATCCAAGTACAAAATTGTATAACTCCACACAAACTGGAAATAAGAAGTTGAAGTTGGTATTCAGTTGTACAGGTTTGTCTATAGTTAGATACAGTGTAAACGAAACTCAAGGGACTAACCATTTTTCTTCGTTATAGAGAGTTATCGTCATATGGAGTGAACAAAAAAACAATCAAATTAACAGTTTCAAAGTAGGTTTACGACTGATAATATGATAGGTATCTACTTTACGTCACTTCAGAGAAAACAATGCGTCATACTGCACGTCTTCAAGGCAATTAAGGATAACAAAAGCTAGACCGACCTTTCGGGGCTTCAAAGTCTTTTGTTACCTGATAACATAACATAAAGAATAAGACCGATAATAAATATTTACTGTCTAAAAATATGAACACATTTCTTTGTAATAGAGAATGGAGTATTGCTATAAAGAGTGTTACAATATGTGGGTTTTAACGCAAACCAACCAAGTTGTGCTCACTTCAACGTTACAGGGAGTTTATTGTTATAAAGGATGACGTTATAAAGAGTACTGTATATTGTCCTAGAAATAATGTGAAATACTGGTCATCAATTATCATGGAATAAATAAATAAGATCATGTTTTATTAAGTGCATATAATGTTTGAAAAATCAACGAAAATAACATTTAAATCAGATTTTTTATTGTTAACTTTTCCTCAGGGGTGTTTGATTGTTTTGAAGTCAATTCTTTTTATATTTATTGATTGCTGGTGCTAAATCATCTAAAAGAATTTTCGCGGAAGACTATACTACTGCTGGACATTTGTTAACCCATTGATCTCCAAACAGAATACACATACCCATTGAAAGCAGCCTGCAAGTCTTTATCAGTACAGCTGCCTACTTATTGAGATATATAGACTGTGACGGTTACTATTTCTGCCTGATACAAATAATGTGTAGTACAGTCCTGTCTTGAAGATTTATATGCTCTCCATGCTTTCAGATTAGAAAAAGTGCAAAAACGACATATGTGCCATTAAGCATATTTATTAAGATAAACATAACAGCTTTATTTATAATAAGGTATATTTGGTTTGTAGGTCTGTTGTGTCTGTACATAATCATATCAAAACAGATTTTATATTATTTAATAAATTACTGCATACTAATATCCATTCCTCAAATCTTCTAGATAAATTAAGACTTGGTGTACCAATTGTCTATTACCAAATACCGAAATGCGGTAAAAGCCTTTCCCTTCTACAGATTTCCTTTTATATGATTAGATTTTGTTTAAAAACCTTGAGTATAGTCTTCTCCTTAGGTTGTTTTTTTACCTTGAACTTAGGTATGATGATCATTGTTAGATATGATGTTTTGGTCCTGTATGTTATTACTGGTACATGATTACTACAAATTTTCCTTATATACTGCAAAATATAGATTAATCTATACTCATTATAATAATTAGTGTATATATAGAATCCAAATATCTTTCTAGGAGGAAGATGGCGTAGACAGAATCCATGCATCAGATCGAGCTACAATCAAGACTATCATTGTGTCACTGATGCCTAAGTCACCAGAAGCCATCCGCAGGCAGTTCAGCGACGCAGTGGCCCTGATAGCCAAGTGTGACTTCCCCGAAAAGTGGCCTAACCTCATAGGGGAGCTACGCACACAGATGGTTGAACAATTTGCTATTGGTAGGTGTACATGTAACAACCATTTTATGGACTTATACTTTAATGAATATATTTTTACTGAAACTATCTAGCTTTCTGGTTCATTTCATCAATTCACTAGAATTGATACTAGTATTCTTCTTTTGATTATGAATAATCCAATAGTTCATTTTTTATATGCAAAAGCGAACATCTGGTGTTTAGTCGTTTCATTTGTATCTGTGCTGAATGCAGATCTTTTTATATAGAATTTACACTTTTTAGTTTATTATTTTCTTTTCATTACCTACATTTTAATATTGTCGCGGTCGTAACCGTCGCTGTTCACGACACTTTATTGCTCCTCTCTTTCCCTCCTGCATGAAAATATATTGCGTAATGCTCGCACAGATTAAATGTCCCCGGCTTTGTTCTCGCCTACGCGAATGTACTTTAGATATGTAGCGCTGAGGCAATTATTAAAGGAATTCTCTCTGACAAAGCTTATAAATTTTTAGGAGCTTTTGTAATAAATTTTCGCGAATAGTTTTGTAATCGAGAAATAAATTAAGTCAAGTAATTCCAACTTGCGGTATCTACAATACTAGATCATATCATAGTATATGTCACATACTTAATACTGTATGTGACCATTTATGACCTGTGATTTTACATGATGGGATTAAACAATATTATCCTTTCCCCAGCGTAAACCCTGTTTTCGAAATTGAATATTATCCATGGCTCTGTAGTCAGTGACATGACTTCTGTGATGAGAATGGGTGTTTGTCCCGGGTCCTCGTTCTATTGCTGTAGTAGAAATCTCATGCTCAGGGATCGACCCAGCATCTGTCAGTCTGACAGCCGACACTCCCACCACTGAGCTATCATCGCGTCAACGTTTGCGGTTGCGTAAAGGTTAACAAGTGATATAAATGTTTGCAGGAGATTACCGCATGATCAACGGTCTACTAAGCACCGCCCATTCACTGTTCAAGCGGTACCGATACGACTTCAAATCTCAGAAGCTCTGGGAGGAAATCAAAATGGTGTTAGAAAACTTTGCCAAACCTCTCACAGATCTCTTTCAGGTAAAACTGTGTGTCTTTAATTGAATTACATAATATGTATGTACCTTAGTTTCATGTGATAATAAGGTCCTATACCTTGAGTGTGTTCCATCAAAATCAAAAACACTAAGTATGTCAATAATACATTTTTTTTTAAATCCATTACCTAAAATGGAACCTACTTCAACACTCAAAAGTATGAAATAACTTGTCTAAGTCAGTACCATGCTCACAATATTTTGATAATAGTTACTTTTGAACTATCATGGTACCAACTTTAACAAGTTATTTCATACTTTTGAGTGTTGAAGTTGGTTCCATTTTTTTGGTAATTTTTTTTAATAACAAAAGAGTCTTTCTTCCCAATGTAGTGGTTTTTATTTGTCTGGTGACTGTTTTTCAGTGGCCGCAGAATATGTTCATTATCAATTATTTTAGATAGACACTGATTTTATTTCTGATATTGCTCGCCCGAGTAAATGGTTTTTCGTTATCATTTGACTTTTTATACCCGTCTTAGTAGTGTCAGTGCGTTTGCATATTTTATACAAAACTAGAGCAGTCCACCGAAATCTTAGCAGCTTGTGCAAATATATTTAAGAGCAACGATAAACATTCTAGACTGTTGATTTTCACTTGCAGTTGTACGGCTACAAAACCGGCCATATAGCCCACAATTCGTTCCATGGTGTCTGGCAGTTGAAGGCTAGTGTCCAATATGTTTGATAAAACCATGCAATTTTTCACTTCTGTTTTACTGTCACCTGCTTCAGTAGTGTAACTATCGCTGTCTGTCATTTCTAAAGCCAGAAGTGGTTTTATTGATTACCATAAATTAAGCTGTTGCCTGCAAATCAAGAGCTGAGTTTCAAGTTCAGTAATGTCTTTTCATATATTCCCATAAAATGGCGGGTGTTTGGATTATTGCTGCAACGCCCGTGGTTGCGGATCACTCCAAAAAACAATTCAATGTGATCATGTTTAAATTTTTATCTGCTACTGTAGCATCATATATTATGCTACTGTAGTATCACCTTTAACTATTTTGGATATATTCAATATATTACCACGTTAAAAGAAACGTTTTATTGTTTTGACGTTAAAGCCGTGAAACGGAACACTTAACATTCCAATTGGCTGTGGTAAATGTTTGGGTCTGTCTGCGATTTATCGTTAGCTGGGATTGTGGTATCGATTAATCTTTAATCGATACTTGTATTATTAGAAGTATTAAAACTACGTTTGTAGAGAGTAAACAGTAAAGTAATTAATATATTTACTACGATTTGTGTACATACAAATATATCTACCTATTTCTCTACTAGTTATTAATCATACTAATATTATAAATGTGAAAGTTTGGATGGATGGATAGATGTTTATTACTCAATGACGTTTGGTAGGTTAATACTTCAGGTCCCGGAATAACACATAGGCTACTTTTCATCATCATAATCAATCATCACCACGCGGGTAAAACCGCGGGGAGCAGGTAGTCTAGCAATAATACTAATTTTTGTTTACTTCGATTACCTCGATTCAAATCGATTAAATAATCGTCTGATGACGCTGTCAATTTGAATAGTCCGAACCCGAGAGATAGGAACTTGACCTTGTTCTTTCCAACAGGATGGCTTGCATTTGCACTGGGGAGTTTATTAAGATTGACGACGAGGACGGAGGGAGATCTGCTCATGGCGGCTAGAACGCGGCCTTCCGCAAGAAGAAGCCACTGGATAAGGCGATAACCGCCTTTCTTCTAACTTAATATAACAACAAGCCGGCAATATGTGGAACGTGCCTCCTCCTTGGTATTCCCGAGTAGCTATATTATAGGATTCTTCAACATGAAAGTTAACAGAGTCTCAATAGGATTTGCAACGTATTTATTGCCCCCAGTATTACATATATGCATAGGCGACGGTGATCCCTTACCATGAGGCGGCCCGTCTGCTTGTTTGCCACTCTCGCCACTGAATAAAATCATCAATTCGTTGTGTGTTTCAGGCGATGATAGAACTAACCAAGAAGCATGCAGACAACCCCGAAGCACTAAGAGTCATATATGGGTCACTAGTGCTCACATGTAAAGTGTTCTACTCCCTCAACTACCAAGACCTGCCAGAGTTCTTTGAAGATAACATGCCCATATGGATGCCCAACTTGCTAGCTCTTCTTCAAGTTAAAGTACCCAGCTTGGAGGTTGATGTAAGTACACAACATGTTTTTGTTTCCATAGTAGTGTAGAGTATTTTTTTGCTGACGACTGTCGTGACTCAGTGGGCGGGCAGTGACCTGACTTCTGATCCTTGGTTGGAGTCCTACCTGGGGCAAACATGTGATGAGTAGAGATGTTTGTTTCAGGTCTTGGATGTTCGTCCAATATCGTGTATCCATGACTCCCGCGACACGGGGAATTTTAGTGCAGGGGTGTGAGTGTGGAAGCATTTGTTTGTTGATTTTATATTATATTATCAAGTGTTTTCTCAATGAATGTTAAATTGTTATTATTTTATATACTTTATGCTTTCTTTGAAATAGTAACAGTAGTAACTATATCTAGGTATGTGTGATTTTATATTAGTGATAGGTCGGGTCGGTCTTCTATTTGGTTGTTTATCAGAACGTGTAAACACAATTCAATAAAGATTATATGCAAGAGAAAATTTGAAATTATACACAACATATTAGCCATGCTTTCCGAAGCATGGCTTACGTGCCTTTTCTCTGGTGCGCAGAGTTCAGGTCAGCTCGATCACCATCCTGGAGATGCCAGGCTGGACTGTGCTTACCTCCGGCATTGACATATCGCAGTACCAGTGCCGGTGACAATATACTAATATCAGTTTGAGATTTTAACTTAAGTTGTCTGACTTTTTTAATTTGTTCGACTGTATTTTAATTTGAGATGTTTTGATTTAATATTTTCATTTTATTCAATTTGAGTTATATGTAATTATGTGTGTACTACTGAATGTGTGTAATTTGCTTGAAATAAGAAAATTTGAAATAAGGCTTAATAAAAACAAAAAACATAACATTTTACCAAAAAATGGAACCAACTTCAACACTTAAACGTGTGAAATAGCTTGTCGAAGTCGGTACCATGAGCCATAGCGGTATTTTAATAATAGTTTTGCAATATATTGTACCGACTCCAACAAGTTATTTCACACTTTGTTGTAATTATTTTTTTTCACTCTTTTCGGTGACCTTTTCTACTCTCTCAGTATGAGTAGCACTTGTAAATGATTGGAGTGTAGCTCAAAAACTGATAGACCGATTTTAATGAAATTTAAATGGGACCACACCGGAAGCCCCACCTTTCAATTAAAACCCCAGAACTAATATCACCCAGTCAAAAGTTCGAAAAAAAAAATCACGGGTCGAATTAAAAAACTCCTTTTATTGAAGTCGGTCGAAAAACAAAATTGAATAGTCAAAGTAATAATATATAAAATAGTCAATTCAAAATATTATACATCCATTGATTAATTAACAACGTTTATGCTTAGAGGGCCCCTGAACCCTCATGTCGAGACATAAAGCTTCTAAGAAATCACAACTAGCAGTACATTGAGGAGTGTTAGTGCTTACACATACATTTACTGATCGTAGTGAGAGTTTTGGTATTGCTGAACATAAAGGTGGATTGTGAATGACAGAGGGAGAGATAATGAAGATTAAGTGACTATGCGAGATAAGTATTGCGTTTTTTTGGGAAATCACTAGCTATACTGACATCCTTAACAATTACCATAGAAAACGGGTAGCCAATTACAGGTT
This sequence comes from Apeira syringaria, assembly GCA_934044485.1. Classification (NCBI taxonomy): domain Eukaryota; kingdom Metazoa; phylum Arthropoda; class Insecta; order Lepidoptera; family Geometridae; genus Apeira; species Apeira syringaria. The sequence goes on from OW203655.1 coordinate 28,154,128, forward strand.
TGTTTTAACGTGTTAAAAAGTACGGTCGAATTAAGAGTAATAGAGGAAGTGTACAGAGTGAGTGTGTATTGTACAAGTGGAAAAGTTCCCCTCAGCAATTGTATTCTGAGCCGATTAATGATGTCCTGGAAACATTATGTACTGAGTCATGGTAATTTTAACAGAAGACTGTGTATCCAGATTCTGATTAGAGTGAAGCGTGAGCTTTGAATTTTGGAGCAAGTAGAAATCGATGATCTCTGCCTACCCCTCCGGAAACAGGCGTAATGTAGGTGGAGTAAACATTATTAAAATATACATTTTCTCGTTGTTTTGTCGCTTGTGTTGTACCATGTCGAGAAAATGTTAATTATCGCACGTCGAAAATATAGCTGCAAATTCTTAAAATCGTGCTTCTATCGTACTTAACTGAGATTTTATGCATGTTTCTGATAGCGGCCGCACCCTCGCACTAGGATTCCCTGGGAGCCCGTGACAAAAATCCCCGCTGATCACGTAAATGTTTGCCCCTGCTGAGATTCGAAACCAGGGTCACCGTGGACCAAAAAGTCATGACTCTGACGACTGAGCCACGGCGACAAAGTCCATTTTATTATTATTGTCTAATAGCATTTTGTATTTAGGACGGCGACGACAAACCCGGAGTTATGGAACAGCTTCGCATGGAGATATGTGAGTGCGCATCTCTATACGCACTCAAGTACGAGGAAGAATTCGCTCCCCACGCGCCGGCCTTCGTCACGGCAGTGTGGACGGTGCTGCTGTCTACCACTGCCGCTACTAAATACGACGCCGTGAGTACCTGATGTCAGATAATACCCCTCCGTTTGCGTTCCCTTTAAAAAAGGAACACAGTAGTCCTTTTTCATATTTTATAGATGCTTGCGTTTTTCACTATCTCACTTGATGATGTGTTGTATTTCCTGCCCTTTTATTGTTTTAGTTAGTTTACCTGTTTTTTGTCGTATTAATTTGTGTTGTGTTGCTCTATAACAAGTCGAGCTTACCCGGATAAAAACTCATGCTTCGCGGACCGGTTATCGCCACTTTTTGAAGAGAATATACATCTCCGTTTGTTTTCCGTTTAGAAAAGGAACACCTTTTTCATATTTTATAGATGCTAGCGTTTGCCACTGTCTCCCTTGATGATGTGTTGTATTTTCTACCTTATTGTGTGTTGTCTTATTAATTTATGCTGTGTTGCTCTATAACAAGTCAAGTTTACCCGGATGAAAAAGTCATGCTCCGCGCACTAGTATTCGTCACTTTTTAATAGATCATACTCCTCCGTTTGTTTTCCGTTTAGAAAAGGAACACAGTAGTCCTTTTTCATATTTTATAGATGCTAGCGTTTTCCAATATCTCACTTGATGATGGGTTGTATTTCCTGCCCTATTATTGTTTTAGTTAGTTAACCTGGGTTTTCTCGTGATGATTTGTGTTCTGCTGCTCAATATCAAGTCAAGTTTACCCGGAGGAAAAAATCATGCTACGCGCACAGTGACGATAACCGTATCGTCACTGCTTGAACAGATTATACTACTCCGTTTGTTTCCCTTTAAAAAAGGAACACAGTATTCCTTTTATATATTTTAGATGCTAGCGTGTGCTACTATCTCACTTGATGATGTGTTGTAGTTTCTGTCCTATTATTGTTTTAGTTAGTTTACTTGTGTTTTGTCGTATTAATTTGTGTTGTGTGGCTCTATAACATGTCCAGTTTACCCGGATAAAAACTCATGCTTCACGCACCAGTTATCGTCACTTGTTGAAAAGATAATACCTCTCCGTATGGTTTCCGTTTCGTTCCGAAAAGGAACACAGTAGTCCTTTTTCATATTTTATAGATGCTAGCCTTTGCCACTGTCTCCCTTGATGATGTGTTGTATTTTCTGCCCTATTATTGTTTTAGTTATTTTACTTGTGTTTTGTCTTATTAATTTGTGTTGTGTTGCTCTATAATAAGTCAAGTTTACCCGGATGAGAAAATCATGCTACACGCACCGGTTATCGTCACTGCTTGAACAGATTATACTTCTCCGTTTGTTTCCCTTTAAAAAAGGAACACAGTATTCCTTTTATATATTTTAGATGCTAGCGTGTGCTACTATCTCACTTGATGATGTGGTGTAGTTTCTGTCCTATTATTGTTTTAGTTAATTTACTTGTGTTTTGTCGTATTAATTTGTGTTGTGTTGCTTTATAACAAGTCAAGTTTACCCGGATAATCATGCTACGCGCACCAGTTATCGTCACTGCTTGAACAGATTATACTTCTCCGTTTGTTTCCCTTTAAAAAAGGAACACAGTATTCCTTTTATATATTTTAGATGCTAGCGTGTGCTACTATCTCACTTGATGATGTGGTGTAGTTTCTGTCCTATTATTGTTTTAGTTAATTTACTTGTGTTTTGTCGTATTAATTTGTGTTGTGTTGCTTTATAACAAGTCAAGTTTACCCGGATAATCATGCTTCGCGCACCAGTTATCGTCACTGTTTGAACAGATTATACTTCTCCGTTTGTTTCCCTTTAAAAAAGGAACACTGTATTCCTTTTATATATTTTAGATGCTAGCGTGTGCTACTATCTCACTTGATGATGTGGTGTAGTTTCTGTCCTATTATTGTTTTAGTTAATTTACTTGTGTTTTGTCGTATTAATTTGTGTTGTGTTGCTTTATAACAAGTCAAGTTTACCCGGATAATCATGCTTCGCGCACCAGTTATCGTCACTGTTTGAACAGATTATACTTCTCCGTTTGTTTCCCTTTAAAAAAGGAACACTGTATTCCTTTTATATATTTTAGATGCTAGCGTGTGCTACTATCTCACTTGATGATGTGGTGTAGTTTCTGTCCTATTATTGTTTTAGTTAATTTACTTGTGTTTTGTCGTATTAATTTGTGTTGTGTTGCTTTATAACAAGTCAAGTTTACCCGGATAATCATGCTTCGCGCACCAGTTATCGTCACTGTTTGAACAGATTATACTTCTCCGTTTGTTTCCCTTTAAAAAAGGAACACTGTATTCCTTTTATATATTTTAGATGCTAGCGTGTGCTACTATCTCACTTGATGATGTGGTGTAGTTTCTGTCCTATTATTGTTTTAGTTAATTTACTTGTGTTTTGTCGTATTAATTTGTGTTGTGTTGCTTTATAACAAGTCAAGTTTACCCGGATAATCATGCTTCGCGCACCAATTAACGTCACTGTTTGAACAGATTATACTTCTCCGTTTGTTTCCCTTTAAAAAAGGAACACTGTATTCCTTTTATATATTTTAGATGCTAGCGTGTGCTACTATCTCACTTGATGATGTGGTGTAGTTTCTGTCCTATTATTGTTTTAGTTAATTTACTTGTGTTTTGTCGTATTAATTTGTGTTGTGTTGCTTTATAACAAGTCAAGTTTACCCGGATAATCATGCTACGCGCACCAGTTATCGTCACTGCTTGAACAGATTATACTTCTCCGTTTGTTTCCCTTTAAAAAAGGAACACTGTATTCCTTTTATATATTTTAGATGCTAGCGTGTGCTACTATCTCACTTGATGATGTGGTGTAGTTTCTGTCCTATTATTGTTTAAGTTAATTTACTTGTGTTTTGTCGTATTAATTTGTGTTGTGTTGCTTTATAACAAGTCAAGTTTACCCGGATAATCATGCTTCGCGCACCAGTTATCGTCACTGTTTGAACAGATTATACTTCTCCGTTTTTTTTCCTTTAAAAAAGGAACACAGTATTCTTTTTATATATTTTAGATGCTAGCGTGTGCCACTTTCTCACTTGATGATGTGTTGTAGTTTCTGTCCTATTATTGTTTTAGTTAATTTACTTGTGTTTTGTCGTATTAATTTGTGTTGTGTTGCTCTATAATAAGTCAAGTTTACCCGGATGAAAAAGTCAGGCTCCGCGCACTAGTATTCGTCACTTTTTAATAGATCATAAAACTCCGTTTGTTTTCCGTTTAGAAAAGGAACACAGTAGACCTTTTTATATTTCACAGATGCTAGCGTTTTCCACTATCTCACTTGATGATGTGTTGTATTTCCTGCCCTTTTATTGTTTTAGTTATTTTACCTGGGTTTTATCGTGATAATTTGTGTTCTGCTGCTCTATATCTTAGATGCTAGCGTGTGCCACTATCTCACTTGATGATGTGTTGTAGTTTCTGTCCTATAATTGTTTTAGTTAGTTTACCTGTATTTTGTCGTATTAATTTGTGTTGTGTTGCTCTATAACTAGTCAAGTTTATGGAATAGAATAGAATATAGAAAGAAAGAGAAAAAGCGTTCGACCTTTTGGATAATGACATTTTGTTAGCGAAATGTGCATCTATAGATTTTAACCCACAATTATTTAGCTTTCAACTTATTGTACTAGATCTGGCATTAGTCAAGGCTCTACTTTAGGGCCGACCCAGTTTTTGATAAAAATCAATGATATACCAAAAACTCTAGTCACACGATGTTTTCTATTTGGGGATGATCTGACACTATTCACAACAGTTGCAAATAGTGAAGACTTCGAGGCAATGAAAGCGGACATTGATTGAATATCACACAAGAGTAACAAAAACAGACTATATCTCAACTCCAACGAATGTAAGGTTCTCCCTATCACTAGAATCCATAACGCTATTTATTATGAATACAAACTATCAGACACGAAACTAAAACTATTGAGCGAAATCAAACATCTGGTTTAACAGTAGATACTCAAGTTAATTTCAATTCATAGAATGGATGTTTAATGCGTACATCTTACAATTTTTGGAATGTCAATTCGGCAATTATCTTGTACTACGCCTATGTCCGTAGCAAGCTGGAGTGTAATGCAGTTATTTGGGATCCTTACGAGAATAAATATTCACTTTTGATAGAAAAGATTCAACGCGATTGCACCAGATATATGTACAAACGATTATACGGGTATTACCCATACAAGTTTACTTCCGTGTTTGTTATAAGTATGGTGGGTTTATGATACTAGTGCTACTAGAGAGAAGTTAGAGCTTAGACGTAAATTGCTACTCGTCTAACATTATTACCAGCTAATCCATAATGCGATAGATAACCCTAGAAGACTTATGGCTGAGCGTGCGCGCACACCCAACACGGCTCGCGACGCTTACTTCGCCTATTTGCTATGCCTGCGAACGTATATACTACCCACTCTCAAAATGCACCCACCACTAGGGTGATAAAAATATTAAATGACATGCTCACTGAAAATCGCGATCTGGATATGTTTTGTGATAGGGTAAGCGAATTCCAAACGGAACTATGTAATTGCTTACCTTAGTCTTGCCTTGTAATACCTTGGACATAGTCTGTAAGTTAGATCTGTTGTTTGAATAAATACATAGATAAGTGGCCTATACTCCGTTCCAAAGTTTTAAATATTTTATGTAAACAAAGGGGAGTGCAAAATATATCTTAATTTGCCCAAAAGACTATATAAATACTTCTTTCTAGTCGTAACCTTCTCAATTATAAAATAAATATCATTTTATACTATACACTTTAACGTAATATCTGTTCTATGCAATGTGATAGATGATGAAAAATAAAATTTTTGATAGATAATATTCTATTGCACTCGTAGGACTGCATAGATTTTAAACATTTTGCCGCCGTCATTTACCATTTAATGTAATTTTGTTTGGTCGCACTTGATTATGCTTCTTCCTACGTTTGTGCAATTGTGCTTTGTTTTAACACTTATTGGTGATTGTTATTTGTGTTTATCTTCTTGTTACGTTTTTTATTTGTTTCGTAAATTTCTTTAGAAAATTTGTTCAAAAACTGGACATCATTGGGTTTCTTCGAGCTCAATGGTCTTGCCAACAACAAATAGTGGTGCATGAGTTCCCCGCCCAGTATGGTGTCACCATTCACCGATATCCCCTTTACCATTGTAAATGCAACCCAATTGAGTATGGACTCAAGAGAGCGAGTATGTCGCACAAAATAGCAAGACATTTAATTCAAATGAAGTAAAACAATTGTTAGAAAACAATTCAGAGACAGATCACAACACAGATGTATTAGCCACACAGCTGGAACAGGTGGAAGATGAAATGAGACAACTCAACATAATTGATCATATATGAGATAGGTTTATCATAAATCGTAACAAATCAGGCAGTTTTATATAATTGACAGAATAATTCACAAGGTGATTATTCAATTAATAAAAATTAAGTAGTTAGATTAACTATTTATCGTGAAATGTACATGAAAACAATATAATTGTACGTATTGTAGCTTATAGTTACACAATCGGCGCTCTTATCGCTAATGCAATCTCTTACAGACACCTTTGGATGGACAGGATAGATTAAAAATAATGTGGATTCATGTTTTATTTACGTTTGCTTAAATTGTCTTGCTTTTTGAATGTTTCTTTGTTATTAGACAGTGTTATTGTATGGCATAAAATAATACAACAAGGTAGACCATAATAAATTTGAAATAAAGACAAAAATATTTTTGATCTGTGTAAAATGTTTTGGGCAACTGGCATGTCACTATGTCAGTGACTGCATGACACTTCTGTGTTTACAAAAAATATCAAAGATTAAAGTACAGGATATAATTTCACAGTTTAATATGCATTATTTATTTTTGCAGTTGGTTTCAAACGCGTTGACGTTCCTCGCAAAGGTGGCAGAAAAGGAACATTACAAGAGGTTGTTTGAAGACCCAGCAACGCTTAGCAGTATCTGTGAAAAGGTCGTAATACCTAACATGGAGTTTAGAGGTGAGCCTAGATTAGGAGATATTGTTTTAAGACAAGTGTACAGGCTGTGTCCAAGTGTAAAAACCTTTATCCATACATTTTGAGGTGATAGTGAGATAGATAATACTATTGATAAGTTGGAGTGAATTGACAATTCAATTTGACCTAGGTCGACCTGCATTTCTTCTGCTGCTTGGTAATCGACCTTCAGAAAATCCTTGATGCACAATAGTAAATACTCGATAATCTGGATATCGTTGAAGATTTGGATATCTTTCACGATATAATCTGCTTGCAGCGTTTGTGTCGCATCTGCACCCCATAAATTATGTGATGACGACGACAAATTTTCTCGTATCAACACGACATTATCTCCTGGTTGTGATCGAGACATTATTGGTTAAGAGATCAACTAACCTCCTCCGTTGCACTCCGTGCACGTTAGCAAATGTACTGGTATAAGAATGTAGCTAGTAATATATGTACGTGTCAGAGTCGGACATGGAGCTGTTCGAGGACAACCCGGAGGAGTACGTGCGGCGCGACATCGAGGGCTCCGACGTGGAGACGCGCCGCCGCGCCGCCTGCGACCTCGTCAAGACCCTCGCGGTGCACTACGACGAGAAGATGATGAACATATTCGGCCAGTACGTGCAGGTAACCGCCCCTTATCTTCTACACTACTTTAATATTCAATTCGTATCAAATTAAATATATTAAAAACAAGTGTGAGACGGGACGTCATGCTGAACGCAGAGTACTTAAGATTCTGATGAAGGCTTCCGGAAGAATTGTCGATCGTAATATCGACCACGCTACTATCTAGGGGGATTCGAACCCACGACTACTGTCCTGTCGCTTTACCCTACTTTGTATTATCCAATGATATTAATAAAAAAAGAAAATAGGGTACGGTCAAAGATCAAACAACAAAAAACTGGACAGGAGACAACAACAATTAAGCGTACAGCCAGTTGTTGTTTTATACGAGCTATTTGTGCATCTTGTGAAAACACAGGAAGGCATTATTTCTGCTGAATTAAAAAAATGTTTAGTGAGAACCATAAACCCTGCTAACCTTGAACAGGCCTGGAGGACGGGTCCATCGAGGTCGACTACTCTCCCTTTATATATATATTTTTTTTTATATATTATAAGTTTGCGTTTGACAACTGTCTCACCTGATGTAGAGAATAATAAAAATAATCTCATTATATAGAGACTTCGTCACGCGTTGGCGTTAGTCCCAGAGTGCTGGCATTAATTTGCACTATTTTTATGTTTCAGGTAATAAGATTAAAAAAAAAGTTAAACACATTATATATAGGTGACGATATAAGAAGCGGCGTTATAGATATCTTGGGCTTCCAAGATACAGGCTAAGCCAATTTAGGGATCAGTACCACTATTGATGTAGCAAATATCATAAGATAATTGTATAATTAAGTGATTGAAAAATAAACATCTCTTTGTCCACTTGTATGATCGTTTTGGCGCACCTTGAACAGGCACTAACTATATTAGTTTCCATTATGGCAAGCAATTAGTGTCGAGAGCGCTGGCATTTATTTTGCACACAAACAATGCCGTGGCATTGTTCATTGGAATGGCTCTGCGTTCGCTGACACGGTTTTATAATCATATCATCATTGTTCGTAATTTCATTACCAGCTATAGGCCGCAGATATCTTTCACTCCTGTCAAAATAAGAAAATACTGAGGACTGAATCACTTGGGTCCATGTGGGAGTGCTTTCCCACATGGACCCAAGTGATTCAGTCCTCAATAAACGAATATCATAAGTGGCATATCAAGAATTGTAGTAGAGATAATCATTTTAAGGATCGTATAGTGAATTACATGTAAAAATTCAACTCTCAATTTTGGCTTCTAAGACACAATTGGCAGCCGAGGAGGTAGATGTTCTCACAAAAAACATAACTTATGCACCCATCGAGTATCGAGCACAAGTCTGATTGTGTATGGAGTACCATTCTCTTTTGTTCATGGGAGAGCTCAGCTGACTACCAACTCGAGGCTCATCGACAATGACTCTCGAGACTCGAGACTATACTACAAAACCTAAGCGCCCACGTCAACTCGCTTATTAATTCGTTTTTTTTTGTCTGAAACATTTTGGAGAGTGTGCTCCAGAGTTACTTCATTTGATTCCTCCTTCCCCAATCCATTAAGAACGGTCAGGTGGATGGAGTTCGATCAACATTTTACCATATGTCTTAAAGCGTTTTTCTTCCACATTCACAGTGCATACAGCCAAAGAGTTGAATTCATGCTGATTATGGCTTTCTAGAAACAATCTGGGTGTATTTAGAGGTTATGGCCTGCTTATTTTTACATTTTAAAAATTTTCTAATCTTATCTGTATCGTTGTTGACAGCTGATGCTCCAAAAGTACGGCGAAGCGGGTGGTGCGGCGTGGCGCGGCAAGGACGCGGCGATGTACCTGGTGACGTCACTGGCGTCCCGCGGCAGCACGCAGGCGGCGGGCGTCACGCGCTCCTCGCCGCTGGTCGACCTCGCGCAGTTCGCGGTGCAACACGTGCTGCCCGAGCTGCAACGCCCGGCCGGTGAGTACTCACTCTGCTCACCCACAGAGGGGCGGGCGTGCCCGTTACTCTCCTACTCCTTGCGTGAACGCACTCATACATCCCAGTGTGTTTGAGTTTACCGCTCAACACCAAGCCCTATGACAAAGGCAATACAATGATAAGAGTTTTATGGTTCATAGCACTAACGTCATGCTATGCGTAAATTACGTTTGAGTTTTTAAGTGAAAAAGTTCGGCTCCTAGTGGAACTTGAGTCCAAGACTGCAGCAGAAAAGAAGAAGAACAGAGCAATACCGTCCTATCGCTTTGCCAACTAAGCTATAAAAGGACGCTACTAGCAGTCCGATTGTATTCTTTACATCTGAGGGGATGTTTTCTTAGCGTCATCTACCTTTAACTGTAAGAATTGAAATTTGAGACGAATTATTGTTAACTAAATATGTATCCAGAATCGTCTCGAACGTAGGTTTGATGAATTCCAGCCGAAAAGCCTCCCGAAAAAGCCGCTTTTCGGCTAAAGGCTACAGGACCACACACCACATCCAGACGCTTCGGCAAGTTATAAAGAAGACCGAAGAGTATAACTTGCTTTTATGCTTAGCGTTTGTGAACTATGAGAAAGCTTTTGATTTTGATCGAGACGTGGGCGGTGCTAGAGTCTCCAGCGGCGCCGTATTGACAATCGGTATATCGAAGTGTTGAAGTGTTTGTACCATAACGCCACCATGTCGGTCCAAGTGCAAGAGCAAACCTTGGAAGGCGATCCCATTGCAAAGAGGCGTGAGACAGGGAGACGTTATCTCTCCGAAACTGTTCACTGCCGGGTTGAAAGATGACTTCAAGCTCTTGGAATAGCAAGGATTCGGCATCAACATCGACGGCGAGTACATCACTCACCTTCGGTTCGTCGACGATATTGTGGTCATGGCAGAATCAATGGAACACCTCAGCATGATGCCCGAAGGCCTCAGGAGAGTTTCCCAAAGGGTGGGCCTTAAAATGAACATGGACAAAACTAAAGTTATGTTAAATGCCCATTTTGCGCCCGCTTCAGTATCAATTGGAAACTCGATTCTTAAGTTGTAGCACATAGAGTGCAGTAGTTAAGTAAGTCCGACTTTCAGAAAGAGGCCAATCATCGAATCCAACTCGGCTGGCCAGTGTAAGGGAAGCGACGTCTCCTCGTTTAAAATATGCATGAGCAGATCCGTAGAAAAACGAAAGTAAGTTCACAGCTCGAAGAACTGATTTCCGTTGGGGTCGAAAGGTTGTTGAATGGAAACTACGGAATGGCAAGCGCAGTATAGGCCGGCCACCGACCAGGTGGGCAGACGACCTGACAAAAATCGCAGGCAAGGACTGGATGCGGGTCGCTTCCAACCGGTCCTTATGGAAATCCATGGGGGGGCCTATGTCCAGCAGTGGACGTCCTTTGCCTGAGATGGTGATGATGATGATGATCATGATTATAACTAATTATCGTTGCAATAGATTGCCTAACTTACTGAGCTGAAAATGTTAAACTTTTGGTGTTTGTTTGTTTCAGTAAACGAGCTCCCGGTTCTCAAGGCGGATGCAATCAAATATATCATGACTTTTAGATCTTTGCTTCCCAAAGACTTGATAGTAACTGCTGTGCCATTATTAGTGAGTAGTTGTATGGTTTAATATCCTATGTATATAAGGTGGAATTTTATGATGCCATCCGGAGGGAAAGTACTCTAAATACTGGAGATAGCAAATTTCATTTAAAGAAAACATTCCTTTTTTTTAAAAAAAAAATATATGCGTTCAGAGACTTGCAAAAACTAGTTCGATGCCACACTCGGGTATCAAATCAAATCAAATTCTTTATTTACTAAAATGTTGTAACAAACATGGTGGTAAATATAAATTACGTCCAGAACATTCTACCATTACAATGGCGTGCAAACAATAAACATTACATCACAAAAATAGAAATATAAATGAAATTTGTAGATGTAAAAAATTAAATGTCGTATAAAAATCATAATGTCAAAAATTTAAATGTTCAATAAAATTAAATTAAACACTACATATTGAAAAAAAAAGTCATATTCATATTCCTATTAAAATTAAATCACTTATTCAGATCCAGTCACAGTCTGGAAATACAACAAAAATAATAAACATTGTATTAGGACCTAGTAGAGAGTATTTCTATATGTCATAAATTCATTAAGATTGTAGAAGCATTGGTCCAGTAGCCATAGTGAAAGCTTTTTCTTGAACTGTAATAATGGTAGGTCTTTAAAAGTATCGGGTAACTTATTATACACTTTGATTGTATTAACATATGAATTCCTCATGTATGTGTTTAGCTTACACTGAGGGAAGTACAGTTTAAATTTGTTTCTTGCCTTTCTACCTACTACATGAAAAATGAAATGAAAATTAAAAACTTCAGGATGTTATTTAACAAAAACACAAAGTTCTTTAATATACATACAAGCCAGAGGTAAAATACGAAATTTCTTAAACAGAGGCTTACAGCTGTCCATACACGAAGCGCCACAAATTGCTCTGACGCACTTCTTCTGTATAATAAAAGCTTTTTCAATTTCAACCGAGTTTCCCCATAAAGAAAGACCGTATGGAAGTACCGAAGATACGTATCCGTGATAAGCGCTTCAGTAGATACCATTACTCGCAATTTCTTAACTGCAAATACAAACCTGTCGAGTTTATCGCAAACATATTTCACGTGAGCTTTCCAATCGCAGTGTTTGTCGATCATTAAAACCGGATATATCGCACCGGATAAAATTCGATGAAATAACCTGGCATCAATTGAAAGAGTCATTCATAAGGATCAAATCTTTCTAACAAACATAATAAACTAAATAAAAGGAAAACCATGAAATCTAAGCTTATTTTAATTGAACGAAATAAAAGGGCTTAACTGATTAGTTGCTCGAATCTAGAACTCTATTTTGTTGGATATTCAAGTTCATTCTTTTGAGAAATTCATTTCCGCATTAATATTTAGCATCTGCATAATATTTATAGGTAAACAACACAACACGCGATCCGCGCGGTAAGAGGTTTGCGGGAGGAGAGTGACGTACGGGTGTAGCAGGCCGTGGGTTCAGGGGCTGAGCTCGCGATTCTCGCAGTGAACAGGGGCCCTACTATCAGCTTTGTAAAAACCATTCCGAGTAGTTCTAAAACCAGGCTTAAACCGCACCGATACACCCACCTTTGTGTTGTTCTGTTTACCTATAGTAATTGGGCGACGGAGCTGTGCACAGCGTTTTCCCTGGCAAGACTCGTATGTAAACAAACTTGTCAAACATTTTTTTATGTATTTACATAATACAACAGCGTCACATAAACATGTATGTAGTAAATCTAAACTGAAGTATGGCCAAAACCGGATTACTCATATTACTAAAATTATATGACAAACGTTGCGTTTACAAAGCTTTTTATCTCGTTATTGTTAAAATCAGTAAAGGTTTCTATCACCGCACCGATCGTTAGGGGAGTAAGTATTGTAATCATGTATACATGTAACCCCAGATCCAGCACATAGCGGGGCGCGGCGTGGTGGTGACGTACGCGGCGTGCACGGTGGAGAAGCTGATCGCGGGCGGGATGTTACCCGCGCCTGCCCTCGCCCCGCACGCGCCCGCCCTCATGCACAGTCTGTTCGCTGCCATAGGGGAGCAGCATGCCGCCGGGGAGCACAACGAATACCTAATAAAAGGTATAATCTTTCAATTAGATATGGCCATCATTTACACATACCTTTCAATTAAATATACTGTTCGAAATCAGAAGTAGTAAAAATTAAAAGAACAACAAACATGAATCTAATAGACAATAATTCATCAAATTATTTGAAGGAAAAATCGGCTGCTGGTGGGACTTGAACCCACGACTACAGAGTACCGTCCTGTGGCTTTGTTCAACTAAGCTATATCAGCCCATACCATTAGCGTCGAATTTCTCCCTTCCTTTAACATCTGAGGGGATGTTGTTATTAGCGCCATCTACCTTTAATTGTATGAACAATTAATTAAAATGACTGATAGACCAACATTACAGTTAAATTATCAAGCGAAGGCACCATACCCTTATCTCAAGAGTTTTATGGTTTATTACGTTAACAACGTGCCTTGATTGTTGAATCAATAATGTTTAATGATTGTTAGCTGTACATATTAAGCATATGGAAGGAAGACGCTTCGTGCATACATAAAAAAAAGAATATTGCAATGCTGATTCGTTGAGCCAATTGTGTGCCAGCATTCAGATCAGTCGCATCAATCAAACACTGATGAATGTTGGAAAATCCGATGAGTTCCCGCTCCCCAACGTCTCGAACCCGAAGCATTGAAATATGTAACCTTTATTGAAGGCGACTAAAATGTGCTTACCTACGCGTACGTAAGGATAGGATCTCAAGAGATCATTATTACACCATTGCAACTCGTATAAAAGTGGGGTAGATATATGGGTAGTATACTATATAAATACGAGGACATTATTTTTGTACTCTTTCATACAAAACCATGAAGGTTTTATGGTGCGGTCTCCAAATAATACTACTTGATTCAAGTCTACATCGAACATAATAATATATAGATATCATCGTCGGCGCGGGTGAAAGGACAAGGTGCAATTTTTATTCAATCTCTAATGACCTTTATTATGCACCCGTTTAATACTTCTAAATAATAGTTGTTTATGTCCTTTTACAGCGGTGCTCCGAACCCTGTCATGCCTCCGCGACTCGGCATTGCCGTACCTCGGCGAGGCATTGCCAAAGTTGGCGCACATTTTGTCTGTGGTCGCCAAGAACCCTTCCAAGCCGCACTTCAACCACTATCTGTTCGAAACGCTCTCTCTCTCCGTCTCGTGAGTGTTACGCTGTTATTTCTATATACAATTTTAACCCGTAGGAAAGTCCCTACGATCCTGTGTTATGTGTTATCTAAGTACGTGCCACATAAAAACCCGTATTTTAAATCTTGTATTGAGTCTTCAGTTACATGTGCAATCTAAGGCAAAGCATTGTTTGAACTATGTACAATGTATTGTATTATACACTATAAGCCAAAAGTTAAGGAATTACTGAACTTGCATTTTAAAAGCCCAGTTTCTAAGCAAATGTGTATGTTATGTGCTTACAGGTTAGTTACAAAAGCTAACCCAACTGCGATATCAGCTTTCGAAGATGCACTGTTCCCGATATTCCAGGATATTTTGCAGAATGATATTCAAGGTATGACGCATGTCTCTGATATTTACGGACCAATTACGTATCCCGGTAAAACACACAGGCTATCCTAATTATAAAATGTTTATGGCATGGCATGTACATGGCTCCACACATCGGTGTATTTAGCAAGTGCTAAGTTTCAAATATTTTCAAGTTGATATAAGTAATAAGTCAAGTACACACACACACACACACACATACACGAACACACACACACACACACACAGCCCAGGAAGAGCATGCTCTCATGCTTGCAAACTAGTATTCTTCTAGTGAACACTTATTATTATGTATTATTAGAATGATACAGACGGCTATCAATGCCTGTATTGAAAAAAAACCACAAAATCGGCTTTTCACTTTGCCGCCTAAAATTCCATGTCTATCTTCAGAGTCTTGTGTGAATCTTAGATAAATTGTGTTGCAGGCAAATATTTGTAAAAGTCGCGTAAATTCAAAATCTGTTCATTACAACTTTATGCTTCTAAAAACAAAATTCAAGATTGTTTTACCACTGATAAAAAAATCTTGAATTTAGTTTTTTTCTACTAAGTTGATTAAAGATATCAATGAACACGTTCATTCCCAAAGCTCACATAAGTAATCCGTTCATTCTCCAATTACCACTCCATCACTAAATTTCATAGTGTATGGAAAAGTCTAACTCAACATAATGGAGTGAAGTTAATTGTAGTTTTCTTATTTAACCGAAAATAAGTGTAATTAGGACGAATTTTGTTGATATCCGTGCGTAAATAGTAGCTTTTATGTTTCTACTATATCCGGGGACAATTGTGGTTTTCTGCGGAGATTCTTAATTTTTGTTGATGACAGTGGTTTGTTTACCTTTTTTTGTCAAGTAAGAATGAATAGACTGTTGGAACACCATTTCGTTTATGAAACTTAACATGTTCGCTCATCACATGAACGCTTGCCCCGTCCGGGATTTGACCTTATGCCCGTGACAACAGAAGGCAGAGCCACCGACCACTGAGCCACAGCAAGCGTTCACGGTGATGAACAACACGGATGTTCGTTTCGGGTCTAGGACGTTTGTGCGATGTCACCGTGTATCTGTGTGCCTCTCGCGACGCAAGGATTCTTACAATGCAATACAATACATATTTGTATTGTATTGACACAAAGAAGTACAAAAACAAATTTTTACTCTAAGAAATTTTTGTAGGCGTTCTTATCGCTAAGAGCGATCTCTTCCAGACAACCTTTTTTCATTACATTACCATATTCCATATAAAAGTATGTAATAGATCGCAGTGCGGGGGTTTTGAGTGTGAAAAAGAAATGGGCAAGGTCCGTTCGTTCCGTTGCAGAGTTCATGCCGTACGTGTTCCAAATGCTGTCGCTGATGCTGGAGGTGCGCGGCGCGGCGGGGGCGGAGGGCGGCGAGGCTGCCGGTGGGGACGCGTACGGCGCGCTGCTGCCGTGCCTGGTGGCGCCGCCGCTGTGGGAGCGTAGCGCCAACGTGCGCCCGCTCGTGCGCCTGCTGTGCGCCTTCGTGGCCGTGCGCACCGACCTGGTTCTGCGCTCCGGCCGTCTGGTGAGTCGCTAGCCATTGGGGGCGAACTCCACTTGGCTGGTAGGCCATAGCTCGAGCATGCCTCGATGCTGTGTCCCCTGTCCCCAAAACGAAGCGCAATTTCTTATATTATTGTTTTGCCCTTATTGCAGTACGCCATGCTGGGAGTATTTCAAAAACTGATTGCGTCAAAGAACAACGACCACGAGGGTTTTTATCTCATTCAAACTATGCTTTACAAATTTGGAATGTAAGTTGATTTTTTGCCTCATTTAATAGTTGTATTTTTTGTCTTAGACAGGAAGACCAACAATACACATATCTCATACTAAGCTGTTGACGACTAAGAGCCTTGCGGCTAGAAATAATAGAATTTATACAAACTATAAATATGTTATGTAAAACTCCTCTACTTTCCTGGGTTTATTAATAAGTTCGTCTTCAGATAGTATATCAAATGTCAAACAATTCAGAAGTAATGAGACTAAGCTTATGATCATATGTATTACCACATGTTTATCCTAGTCTGGGTACATAATGATCCCGTCAGGATGTGATTACACTGGCTACACGGAATTTAATGTTTAAGTGTGATTATTTTGTTATCATCTCTGTAAACTGTGAAGTCAGTCAGTGGACATCCCAGTTGCCCAAAACATTTTACACAAGTGAATAATATTTTTGTTTAGTTTCATGTTTATTGTTATCTATCTTGTTGTAGGATAGTTTTACAAACGTACATAGAACATTAAAATACATTAGATAATTTTAAGGATTTGACCAATCATATTAGATATTATTCTGACAAAAGATCTGATTCTGACTCAGAGTCCGACTTGTCGACTTGACTTGACTGTTCATGATAAATCTATCGCTTATATGATCAACTAGCTGCGCCCTGCGGTTTTCTCCGCGCGGTTATGATTGATGATGATAAAAAGTAGCCTATGTGTTATTCCAAGACCTAAAGTATGTACCACATATAAAATTTCATCCGAATCCGTCCAGCCGTTTCAACGTTATTGAGTAACAAACTTCTATCCATCCATCTATCAAAACTTTCACATTGATAATATTAGTCGGATTATGTGGTTTTGGAATTGGCACATTTCATCTTCCACTTTAATTGTGTGGTTAATACAATCACGCCATATCCGCGATGTCACTTCTCACAAACCTTCGTCTAACAATGAACGAAATAACAATGCATGTGAGATCAATGAAGAAGAATTAAATGCCTTGTTATTTCGTGCGACGACGTACCCCTTAACCTGAGCCCAGACTAGCTCAATCGGGTCGAGTTAACATTCATAAGGGGCAGCTGGTAAATCATGTTGTTTAAAAGGCCCTTGGGCTCGAGGGAACCGAATGAAATCCATTTTGTGAACAAATTCCCTAAAGAAATTGACTAAATCATAACAACAAGAAAATAAACACTAATGAGGATCACCAATTAGTGTGCACTAAAAAAATATTTGGCCAATTTTCATTTTTGCTGTTAGACTGAATATAAAATATCAATAAAATTGTTTTATTAATTAATGCGGCACGCTTGTTCATATCTATGGATAAACATTCATGTAGCGAAGTTCTTAGCCTGGCCGAAAGAGAAGTTTATTATATATTAAGAATGTGTTTGTCTGTCTGTCGTCCGCAGGTCAGTGATGCAGCTATACACAAAGCAGATAATGACATTACTATTCCAACGTCTATCGTCGTCCAAGACCACCAAGTACTCGCGCGGTCTCATCGCCTTCCTCGGCTTCTACGCGGCGCACTTCTCTGCTGACGCGCTGGTCGACGTCATCGATTCTGTGCAGGCTAAGTAAGTCAATATTCATTATACTATATTAAATTGCACATACAAATAGCGGAGGTCAAAAATGTAATCCAAAATTTTGCGCTGTGCGTTAAAATTAAACGTAGAAGAAACGCAGACGGTTCACGGTGATTCAACTGAAGTGGTAAAATCAGACGTCATAATCGTGCTCTGATCAACGATGTTTTACTAAAGATGACGTATATTCATACTGCGCGGTGCTCAGATTTAGTTCCTTTACGACATAAACATGCTTACTGCGACAGATAATACGGTACAAATAATATAGAAAAAGATAGCTGTATGTTTAGACTTGCGCTTGAAATACGCGTTGTAATCAAAATTACTACAATTGACTTAATTTTGCCGCCTCAGTATCCGCGTGCTTGTGCGACATCTACCTCATATAAACATATAATATCATTGGCATGGGCCTTCTGAACAGGCTCAGAGTCGCACGACGAGCTATGGAGAGGGCTATGCTCGGGGTTTCTCTACGTGATCGAATCAGAAATGAGGAGATCCGTAGAAGAACTATAGTCACCGATATAGCCCAGCGGATTAGCAAGTTGAAGTGGCAGTGGGCAGGGCATATCGTTCGAAGAAGCGATGGCCGATGTGGTAGAAAGGTTCTCGAATGGAGACCACGGACTGGCAAGCGCAGAATAGGACGGCCACCGACCAGGTGGACAGACGACCTGACTAAGATCGCAGGCAAGGGCTGGATGCGGGCCGCTTCCAACCGGTCCTTGTGGAAATAAATGGGGGAGGCATATGTCCAGCTGTGGACGTCCTATGGCTGAGATGATGATGATGATTGGCTCTGATACGGTTTGAAATATCGGACCGACATATTCATTCTCAGCAGCTGCAGCAGGTGAAAGTGAGACTCTCATCTACACGCCTACGGAGAATTCTCGAATAGTTCGATCACATAGCCAGACAGGAGGTTACAATCAAGACAGGCTGACGGTCACTGGCAAAATAGAAAGAAAGAGATCTCGGGGTCGCAGTCTAATGTGTTGGTCCGACCAGACAGAGAGAGCGCCATACACAGGAATCTCTACAAAGCAGTCACCCACTATACAAGAACTTTTCTTAGTGTGGGTTCTGTATGTCATTTCTTATAGTATACTACAAGTAAACATAAGCAAATTTGAACATTATTTCTTGTGTATGTTTCTAAGACGAATCTATTATTCTAGTATTATTTTGAAACAATAAACAGTTGTATTCAATTTTAGAGTTTTTTATGTAATAATGAAATGTATACGCTTCTTTCTACTTATATAGGCGCATGCATACAGCTATCGCCGTTATGTTACACCAATTTGTTACATTTGACTAACTACTTTAACTTTGACTAATTTAATTAACCTTCATGCTTTACTTTTTGCCAATTTTTATTATTATGTAATTAAAATGAAAATTTATTTATTTCACTTTTATCATTTGTTATTAAATCTAATTTTACTGTATCTGCAAATGCAGCAAAGAGTGTTTTTCTTTCGAAATAAATAAATAAATTTAATGTCAATGACTATTGATGGAGGCATTTCTCTAGCGACACCATAATATGTTCTGCGCTGCTACATAATGTAATGTAGGTAACTGGCTACATACAGATTTGTATGTGTATTGTTGTTGACAGCATGTTCGCGATGTACATGGAGCGCGTGCTGATCCCGGACCTGCAGAAGGTGGACGGAGTGTTGGAGCGCAAGGCGGCGGCCGTCGGCTGCGTGAAGCTGCTCTGCGAGTCGCGCCACTTCACCCACGGCGCTCTCTCCACGCTGTGGAACTCGCTCATGAAGGTATACCTACTGTACTCGTACACTGTGGCGCGCCACATCCGAAAAACGCCTGATAGATACTCGACCTTTATTACAATTCAACTATAATTGCACTAAAATTATGTTTCTATGAATTTAGAATTGTCAGTATGTCTCGTGTTTCGCCATTTTGTTTATAGTATATATATATCGCCAAGGCGAGGTTTTCCCGACAGTTTAGGTAAAGAGCACGCGAATTTATCCGTTTAAAATAAGCTAGGAATGTATGGGAGAGATCAGAGCGATCATGCATAGGTCCGACGTTGACAGTGGTCACGGTCAGTATGAGCGGGTGGAGAGCGGCGTTGCCTAGCCAGCTGAGGTCACGTGATACCGCGCGACACTAGGAATTCGACGAATCATTCGTATATAATACAATATCATGGATATAGCAATAAAAATCCAAAAAAAATCTAGACTATGCCTACCCAACAAATGAAACTTTGAATAAATAGTCTTTATATTTTGGAAGATATTTGATTTTTAATTAAGAGCACGTAAATATATGAAATAATAAAACTATTGAGAGAATTATACTTAATCGTGTTTTGAATTTTAAACGTTTCTTTATACTGAAACTAAAGTTTCTCAATGTGAAAAAATCAATGCTTTAACTTTTACACAAGACTTTTTCTAAAATTTCGATTTGCCTTTCGGTCCACACGGCCTTAATTACAAAATAGGATGCGTAAAGAGGACGGTTGTTGTGTTCTCGCAGGCGTTGATATCGCTGTTCGAGTCGCCGACGGACGAGACGACCCACCCGGAGGACCACTTCATCGAGGTGGAGGACACGCCCGGCTACCAGGCGCAGTACGCGCAGCTCGCCTGTGCCCGCGGCGCGCTCACCGACCCGCTCGCTAGTAATACATTTTTTTATTTTTTAACTCACACTCAGACCCCCACACTAGGAATCACTGTGACGCGGGAGGCATGAACACACACAATAACAACACACAAACGATCAAGATCCGGGACAAACATCTATACTCATCGCACAAATATTTGCCCCTGCCGGAATTCGAATCCGGGGTCCCGGAGACACAGAAGTCATGTCACTGACACTGACCATTGCGGCACGGCGACCGTCGTGGAAAAAAAAAACATTGTTATACCATCTTTACAATAATAACTGTTTAGTACCTCATTATTATCTAACAACCGGCTAGGATTCTCACCTGAAGAATTACCATGTTCGAACCGGTTCTTAGATAATATTTCATTTAAAATATTTATCAGAACATCTTAAAAATCTTTCACCTAAATAACTTCGACAGCGAGAAAGAGGTCAAATTAATGGCTAAGATTGTAGACTCCCCGAAATACACGCTGTGAGACACTGTTTGCGGCGTCTCGCTCCCACGATCCAATCCCTCGAAATTGATGCGAATTTGATATATTTTCTGGTAGTTCATGTTCGAGTGCTCATTGATTGTTAAGTGCAGAAGCATAATATCTAAACTGTATACGATTTATTTCATCTATCATCATTCATCTTTTCCACTCATATAAAGTGTCCAAATGTGTTCAACTTTGGTGAAATTAAATTGAGTTGTAAAGTTGGGTAATTTGGCTAAAGGGCGACAGTACTTTACGCCGAGGAAAAATACACATTTCACATAATATTTGGTTAAAATGCCATAATTTAATGTTCAAATTTATTCAAGCACCAGGAAATTTCGACGTCAGTAAGATAACCTCTAAAAATCGTAATCGTTAGGTCATCCTGAATCTATGTTGAATCGAGGCATGCTCGGCCTATGACTTTTATAGATCGTCGCCTTGTGGTGTCATTGAGTTTGAGATTGAATATATTAGTTTCAATACGGGCGAAATATAAATGCCTGAATGCTTGAGTATATGATAGCGGTAGTAAAATTGAGGTGGTCCTGTGTCCATTCAAACGATATGATCAATATAATCATATCTCAAATAATACTTATGTGATTACAGAAGGCCGTGTCTCTTAACACAAAATGTAACATTATTTTGTGTGCAGGTGTAGAGGACCCTAAGCGGTACCTGGCGGAGTCCCTGGGAGCGCTGTCCCGCGCACAGCCGGGACTGCTGCCCCCGCGTCTCGCCTCCCTGGCGGAGCCCTACCGCACCGCGCTGCAGGGTTACCTCGCCAACTACTCCGTGCAGATCTGCTGACCCTCCACCGCCTACGCCTTCACGCCGACGCGCTTATTGGAGCAGCTTGATGCTACATACGAGTATACCCTCACCGCATGTCATATTCAAATGTTAATGATAAATACCACCGTATTTTCTGCTCTGTCTTATTGATACTGTGATTTACATAAGACTGTTGATTTCGTCTCTTTCATCAATTTGAATAAAGGATCTTTCGTCTCTTTCATCAATATGAATAAAGGACTGGCCGACACATCTTCAACGACATGGTGGACAGATGAACTGACTGAAAATCGAGGTAAGAAGCTGAATAACAACTGCTCTTAACCTGTCCTTGTGAAGGTTAAAAGTGGAATAGGATACAAAATCTAAGCTGTCAGTGAATTCTCCCATTCAGTTCAGTTCAAAGTCCTCGTTGTCTTTATAAACTAGTATACCATTATTTTGTGTACTGTACTTCCGATACATTTGTAAATCTATTAAGTAATCAACTAATAATCTCATAAGAGAAGCTCTTGTGGAGACGATTACATGCTATTGATAATAGCTAAGTTAATGATATCATTGATAGTTGTTGTGTGAGAGAAATGAGAGAACGAACAAATGTTCTTATCTGTTAAAAGTCAATCTGTAGAGTGAATCTGAAGTGTTTTCGTAAGAGTATGAATGAGGGAAGAACTGAGGGATAGTGTGATTCTGCCTTTTAATGTAAGTAATTGTTATGAATACAGCATATTTGCAACTCGATTCCAATATATGATATGACTGAATATGAGTTATTTCATGTGAAGAATGAAAAGTCACCGACAGATAATTGCAACAAATTATTTTTGTAACGTAATCTGGAAGATTTTTGGTTTATTACCTGGTTTGTTACCTTCTGGGGTAAGAGTTTAAATTCACGTGCCCATATTGATTATTTTTCAGATATTTTCCGTATTGCAACGAAGTTGTAACACGTCTTCTCGTTGGCGATGTAGTTCGCAGAATTGTGATCTAGTGAATTCCTACGGGTGAATTCCTACAGATCCACAAGCATTTGTTAAAAACTTTTTTATTTAGGAGGGTAATGTTCCAGATTAGTAGCTTACAAACGTCATCCAAATTAATCCAAATTCTTTTTAATACAAGATTTTTTAAAATGTTATAAGTTAGTTGAAATCGTTTTGTGACGTTCCAAACACTGTCCAATGATGTAGTTTTGATGTATATATACTGTAAGTAGCAGAGGGATAGCAAAAATATGATCATTGTTATGAAAGTTACGTTTATGCCTCAAGTTGATGAACGAAATTGTAAGGTATGTAAGGAGATTGTAAGAACGTCGATGCAAGAGAATGTAAACGTCATCGTACTAAACTGCAGATGAATGTGGCTTAACTCATAGGAGTGCATATGACATGTGTACCGGCTTCGATTTGATGGCTGTTATATTTGGTTACTCATGATAGTTGTAAAATAAGTTCATTATAGGAATAATGTATGTAATACTACTGTATCTTTTCATCTTGTGATTTGATTAAATATATAATTGTATTTTTCATTTCTTTTATATTTAATATTATCCCTTATCTATATAAACATTCCACTGCAGACATCGCACCTGATGAAGGCTTCCGGAAGAAGCCGAAAGAATTGTCGATAGCATAACAGTATAAAGTAATTTTGAACGTGAGTTTAAATGAAATTTGACTAGATTATAAGAAAAAATATGAACAGGACCAAAGGCTTTCTTTAATTTTTAATGTCAAAAGCGGTTCTATCGGTTAAGTTTTTGAGAAGGAATCAGGGAACAATGATACGTTGATTTTGTGTACTTTTAACAGGTATTTTGGGTCCAAGCTACAGTTGTCTATTGCTATGTAAGCACTATCATTACTGAAAAAGACACCACCCATATCTGTGACGTACGGCGCTCTGAAGCCGAGCCAACCCTAGCGGGTGCGTAGCGATGAGGCAAGTTAAGAAGAACTAGACATTAAGAATTTCCATGGGGCTACATAAAGGCATAGGTGCATGGGCGCCGGCAGGATTACTCTCAGGGAGGTGCATCTGCACTCCCTCACACAATATACTACACAGGTACACACATCTAAAGTCTAAGCAACATCTCCTGTTTTGAACTTTTGAATAATTATTACCATTGTAATATTACTGGCTAAAGCAATATCAATACTGTTTAACACGGGATATGCACCATGATTTTGATTGAGTTCCCGATATTTCGTCGCGGTTTCCCGCACAATGATCTCGGAGAGACTGAAAACAATACTAAAGCAATATCATTATCTTATTACCTTTTTCATGATACCCGCCTACACCATCACTATGGAGCCACTGTAAGGGTGCACGTCCAACATGGGAGGCATCTCAGCCGCTCAGCTCTACCGGGACGACGAAGAAGAGTGTGAGTCCTGAGTCCCATCGCAAAATAAAATTGTATCCCATTGCTCCTGGGTGCATGCAGTGTTCCCTACGCCATTCGTTTAGACGGGCGCGAGTATGCTGACATTATTGACAAGGTGATTAACCAATTTGGACAACATCCAAGACGCCTTCAGTTTTTAGTCTAACATAAATGCATTTATTGTCTACAGCTGCCGGCGGCTATGCGTGCGTGTAAACTATCGAGTTACTAGTACGTACATGAAATATATATTAGGTCTATGGTGTAGACATCAGAATCACGCTATAATCCCACTAATATAAATGTGAAAGTTTGGATGGATGTTTGTTACTCAAACTCAAGAACGGCAGCGGATCTGGATGAAATTTGGCATAAATCTAGATCATAGTATGGTATTATAAATGCGAAAGCTTGTGTGTATGTTTGTTACTTACTTCTTCACGCCTTGATAGATTTAAACGAAGTCAGGAATGTAGATAGGTACCTTATAACCTGCGGTATTGACAGTTCATCAGTTATATGTATAATACAGTGTTATCTTGGCCAAACATAAACAAGTAACTTTATTAGAAAGAACTTGGATAATGATGAATCGTCCCAGAGAAAAATTGTCTCTTAAACGGAGAAAAGACATAATTATTAGTATCTACACTAAAATTCAACACAAAACTAGCTCATCGTATTTTTTTCAGCGGTCAATATCTGTTTCATAGCAGCAACAAAGTTATTGACAGAGAGGCAAAAATATCCGTGGCCAGATGCTAAGTAACCTCAGCTATGATCATCTCAGCCATAGGACAGCTGGACATAGCTTCCCCATGGCCCCAGTTATGTTTTTTTATACTATCTAAATGTAGCGTTTGACCACTATCTCATTTGATGGTCAGTGACGATGTGGTCGTAGATTTTACCACGCTAGACCTAGAATGCTCACTGGCTATCAAAATATACACACTGAACAAGTCCTTAAGGTATCAATTTTGCCTGGCCGGTTGGCGCAGTTGGTAGCACTGTGCCTTCTGAGCCGCTAGTCCCGGGTTCGATTCCCGGACAGGTCAAACATTTGCGTGTATGAACATATGTGTTTGACCTGTGTCGGTGTGTATATGTATATCAATCATCAGGTTACCATAGTACAGGCTCTGCCTAGTTTGGGACCTGAAGACCTTGTGTGAATGTTAATAAATAAAAAATAAACGCAAACGCAAAAACACCTACACCCCATTCCACTCACAAACTCTCACTCCCACATACATTAATTCATCCTTCTGGACTTACTTACTTACTTACTCAAATGAACCAATCGAAGGTAATGCAGAACCTACAAAACAAGAAACTTTCTTAGTGTAAGTTCTGTGCGTCAATAGGTTAGGGTGATACGTATACTTAACTACAAGTTACTAAATTTAATTTAGTTAACATAGCCTACTTCTATCCTAAAGGCGACATATATCTTCTGGGATACAACAGAAACCTTATCCTTACTACTATAATTTGTTTGTTTGTTTGTTACACTTTCACGCAGAAACTGCTGGACCTATTTTGATGAAATTCGGTATGGGCCTAGCTGACCCCTTGGAGTAACACATAGGCTACTTTTCAACATCACCACGCGAATGAAACCGCGGGACACAGCAGTAATATTATATATGTAAAATCGTCTGATACGTTTTGGTATAGAGATAAATGAAGACCTTGCAGAAGGACTAAGGCTACTTTTTGTCCCGGAAAAAGTATGGCTCTAGGGGGGGAACTGAGGAAGCGGAGAAAGAGCGGTGAAGCAGTTTAACCCGTGTGAACTAGTTTAAACCGACGGTCACAGGTAGTAATAAATAAAACACCATATAAGTGAACAATTTATTCAAGAAGCAATTCGAACATAAGCGATACGTGTATTGCAGTCAAACTATCTAAATATATAAGCCACATAAGTCACAACAAAGGAATGTCAGCTATCAGCTAGTTTTCATAACCGTCGCCAGGGTGTCAAGTCTACTAATAAAAACGTCTGCCGCTGCCCTTAATGTTCAGTTTCAGTCTGGTACGATACTGAGCCGATGCCACTGAGACAACGCAACGTCAAAAACTCGTAGTCCGCTAAGTTAGAGGCCTGAATGTATGTCGCATCTATGCTGGGCCTATGCCAATTTAGTAGGCATTTGATATTTCATGTGCGCAACGGCTACGGAAAATAACGCGATATGTCATTGAAACCACCTAGTATTGATTCAATGCTAGGAATTTGATAACAGTGTTACCTTCACCGTTGGTGGGAACAGATCCAGCGTCCGTTCGACGGTTGCACCGCTGAGCGATCATCGCTTGAAAATTAGCAGCCTACAAAATATTTCCAAATGAACCATGGTTGTGAGCGGAGCATATGGCCATATCGAATAGTAGACTTGATCTTCTGGTCGGGGCAATGCTCAAACAGGCGTTGACAATACAATATTCACGTTAAAAACATGTTTACATAGTCGGCAGTAGCAATTTATTATAAATAGTAAATACTAGTGCTGTCAAATGTAATTAACGAGCATAAGCACGTTTTGGTTAGTATACATTCCCGTTAACCCCTATGATTGAAGCTATAGAAAACTTATCTCTCGCCATTTAGAAAGAAACGCAATGATGGCCAAAAACTGTAAGAAAACAAACAGACGCGCTGTAAGACTTGTCAAAAGTTTTGAAAACGCTGAGTAGCCAGAGGTATGGTACCAAAACTGACGCATTATCAACGGTGAAATAATTGATTTAGTTTTTTTACAGTTCAGCTTTTTTATATGAGGATGTTTCCAGTTTATGAATATATAAAACACGGGAATTACTCACGTAGTGAGTCAGAGGGTTCCAAGTATAGATTAGCGGACGCGGTCGCGTTTCGACTTGTACTAGCACAAGCCGAACCGTAGGTATACTATTAAATGAAAAAGGTTTATTCAATTTAACTTAAAAACATAGTAAACAATAAACTAAAAACTTGAATAAGTCATTATTTTCAGGTTTTAGTTTTATTATTTATTTGTTCAGTGTTTGTTTTAAGTTAATTTAAATAAATATATATTTTAGTGTATTAGCACTTCGACACGCCGGTTCAATCATTCTGTAACGCACCCTCTGCGTTTCTATTTTAATGGCGTTACTACTCACTAATCAAATATTATAAAATTAAAATATATCAAGTAAACAAGAAAAAGTGCACTCTATTCTTTAGCAGAAATTAATGTTTGCATTTTTGTATGCACACATGTAAATCGCTACGATAACACACACCAGCTACGATACAAGCTACTTGTGAAGTTGATGGGGAAACAAGTGCTATCATTGCCATTTCATTGCCGTTTAAACTCATTATATGTGTCTTTACAAATGAAAGGTTCTCAAACGGAGACCACGGACTGGCAAGCGCAGCATAAGACGCCCACCGACCAGGTGGACAGACGACATGACTAAGAACGCAGGCAAGAGCTGGATGCGCGCCGCTTGCTACCGGAGTTTGTACATCCAGCAGTGGACGTCCTATGGCTGAGATGAAGATCGGTTTGTATTGAGAGAAAAGTAATCGCGTTGGCCAGTCATAGCTTTTTGTATACACATTATACGGATAAAAGTAGTGTGTTCGCTATAACCGAACCGATTCATTTGCAAATAGAAACGCTGGGATACACTATACTATAGAAGGCAATAGGCGATTTTTATAAAAATACACTTTTTTCCCCATCCTTTCAAAACATATGATCGTAATTAAATAACACATATTTTTCGAAAAATGTAAATAAAATTTTAGTCACAATAATATTTATTAAGATTACATTGGAAGCAAAGAAAATGAAACATTTATATAACGAATTCAAACAGAAAAAATCAAATGCTACATTTAAATAAGTCATAGTTAATTCTGATAAACAAATATGAAAATTAATCATTAAAACAAAACACTGACGCTCCTCTACGCGTCGACAACTACAATACAATTAACTATTTTAAAAATATTAATATTAGTCACTTTCTATATATTTATTGCTTTGTAACACAACAGTAGCGCAAAATAACACTACATTTAGTACACATTTTTTATATTACTTTTATCAAAATAGTGAATTTCAAATTCTACATTATTGCTCTCGCGACTTGTCAAACTAATTTAAATAATTAGTATATGGGTGGTACCTACAATTCTCAGAAACTAAGTTAAACACTTAAGGTTAACAACCAAAAAAAAGAGATTTTCGCCTAAAGCAAAGGATTAAAACACAAATTTGTTTTTAATCAGAAATGAGGCTAAAATCTCGGATAATTTGGTTGGTGCAAGAATGCCTTAATGGCAGTGATTCTGTTCTTCAAACAAACTAACTAAAATGGCGTTAACTAGCTTTTATGCGGCCACCTTAAAATCACACAACCCAAAAAAAATTAGATCTTTTTATTAAAATGCAGATAGTAAATAGACAAAAGCTCTTCTAATATTAGATATTGCAGTGTAAGGAGTTATACGAATTTTATTATAGCGAAAATAGAATAAGGGCTTTTAAGAAATTTAGAGAATTTTAGTTAGTTGATTGATTAACAGAATTACTCAGTAATGCTCACGTAGATATGCGTATTAAGACACAAACTGATAAATGAACAACTTAATTCCTCAATCAAATGCTATTCCGGTGTCCATATACGACAGAATAATTTTCAGGAAGCTGACAACACAACAGTAAAGGTGATACATTATTATGAATGCATAAACATTTTTACTACTTACATTATGTTCGGAAATTTCTTTTCCTGCTAAAGAAAAGTAATTAAAATTGCTTAAAATACAAATTGCACTTATGCATGAAGACCCTAAAGTTGTAAATTAATACTCGAAATTGCAAATAACTGAATTGACTTCAAATTTGTACAGCACCTAACAAAAGATACCTTTTGTTAGGTGCTATACAAATTTGAATTTTAGTCAAAACATAATAAGGAATTTACTGCTTACAAAATCGGGATATTTCCCGATAATAATGTTAGTTTATTTGTTTTCATTGTTTGATATGTCTGCACAGTTACACGCGCCACGTTTCCGAGTAAACTGAATACGTGGTAAATATTCCGATGATCATGTTGATTCTAAGCACCACCATCACAGTAATAAACGATTGACAATATCGTGGTCACTAACTGTGGTTAAAAGTAAAACTCGTCATTACTAACGGGGATTTGAAAACTTCAGAGCCTTAGAATAGTACATATAATAGAATTCAAGCAATATTGTTCGGCACAAATACTTAATTAAACTTGAATGTAATTTAAATATAGCTGTGGCCGTAGTGAATAATACACTATTACCGGTACATAATCAGTTAGCCGTTTAAAATTGAAAGCTCATTTTCATTTATATAAAAATAATATTCGTCAAATTACAGTTTTGTAGAGGCGTTAATTTATTTCTCCATATCCATTTCAATGTAGTAGAAATGTATATTTTTTAGTGATAATGATAAAACAAATAAAGACTTTTACAGCTTACTTGACGACACTGATGCAAATAGCATAGATAATAGACAACATTTTCGCATATTATGTGCTTTTGCTAAGTGACATATGAGAGTGAGCGGCCCGTACCAACTAGATATGTATCACCTTTACTGACGGGGAGTTGTTTAGGTCGGTTCATTTAAGCGCGCATTCAATGTAGACCCCTTGGTTGAGGTGCGGGGGAGGCGAGGCGGGCGGGGAAGGCACCTCGGGGGGTGTCGGGGGGTTGGAGCTGCTAGCCACACTGGCACAGTATGGCTCGTTGGTGAACTGGTCTGCTGTCAGCGGAAGCAACTCCTTCAGCATCATCCTGTTGGAAATAATATAGATGTAAATGGCTTGTCTGGTAGGCAGCTTCCAATTTAGTGATGAGAGCGATGTCGGAAGGATTTATTTTGACTACTGCTTTCACTTTATTTTCACATTTTCAATTTATTATAAAAACTCTCCATAGTTTTCACTCTTCTCGAAGGTCAGTACTATGTTAATTTAATAACAACAATATGAAATAGGCACGATTCTCTGATTCGTATTCATTGTTTACGTACGCACATTTATATCTGTTCCATAGTCCATACTCTATCCAAATTAGATACGGCGCGACGTCTGTGAGCGACAATCAAATGTTAACAAAGCTCCATTTAGTTTGGGCGTAATCAAAACGTAACGTAAACAAAAACACGCGCTACATTGTAGCGTTGTGTCTTGGAGATATAGAGATTACATTTTACTAATAATGTTCACTACAAGAAAATTGAATTTATTTACAAACTAAAACAGCGTAATAATGATATGTGGCTATGTACCATATGCATAATTATCAGCTGCACATAATCTAGTCTAAGAAAATAATTTATTGGTTGTAGTTTTTGCATAACCTTTAACGTGTACAGTTCAAATAAATAAAGATAATTTTACTGCGTAATACATGGGAATTTTAATATTAGATATTATGATAATGAACAGTGGCAAACATTCTATACATAAATCATTTTATACAAACTAACTACTGTGCGCGTGTGTGTGTGTATGTGTGCGTGAGCGCGCGTGTGAGTGTGTGTGTGTATATGTGTAGAGTGCGCGGGCGTGTAGTGCGTACTGACCAGACAGCGGTGGCGCAGACGTATCGCACGGCGGGCACGGGGAACCCGTTGAAGGGCGAGGCGACGGGCAGTGTGTAGGCGCCCATGTCGGGGAAGTAGAGCCACGCGCCCAGCGGCTGCGGCACCAACCGGTACTGCGCCAGCACGCAGTCCAGCCCGTCGCACGACGGGCCCCATACCGAGCACGCACGACGCTTCGCACCCGCCGTTTCCTCCTAATTACACATACACACTCAAATCTAACATATGCATGTGTCTCATCAAGTTACACAATCAATCGATGTTGGTAAAAGAACGCTCATGTACAACTAAATTAATTTTGCCCGTAAAAAATTAGCTGCACTAAAAATTTTGCTGCCCAATACACAATACATTACGACAGGTCTCACTTTGGGCTTATAAATGTTGCAATTGAGTTTGAAGGGCTCTCGTCAAATGAGTATTGTATAAACTAAAATATGTACATACGTTGAGCGGGTAAGCGAGCACGTGTTGGTGGTCGTACAGGATGCAGTTGAAGGAGCCGTACACGCCGTCGTTGATGAAGTACATCGTGTGGGTCTCCGACTCCAACTCCGACTCCGACTCCGAGCCCGACTCGATCGTCTCATTACCAACAGACGGGACCTGGAATATTTATTACCCATATGCACGGCAGTAGCAACTGACACTTCTCGCTAATTAATTATACCTACAATTTTACCTACAAAATAAAATAAAATACAGATGCCAATACATAAAACATATTATGCTTGTATTTTTTTAGCGATGATAGCTCAGCGGGAGGAGCGTCGGCTGTCAAACTGACGGACACTGGGTCGATTCCCAACAACAGCTTGAGCTTAAGGTGAAGGTAACACCGTTATCAAATCCCCAGCATGGTGGTAGGGTACTTTCGAATACCCGATTGGCTAGCTACCACCCTCAAGATTGAAAAACTGTCACCAAACACATAGTGTATTCAGGCAGCAGTCCTTGAGAGCCAGTGAGTATTATAGATCTAGCGTGATAACATCTTCGACTACATCGTCACTGACCATCAAGAGAGATAGTGGTCAAACGCAAGATCTATACAGTATAATATATATAACCGATGGATGTCATAATTTCGTACAGCGCATACAGAATGTTATATATTTATGCAAAAACGAAGTAGTTGTAAATAGTGTTAGATGAGACATCTGACCTCCCTGATGGAGTGTATCTGGGCGGCAAGTGTGTACGCCGCGGCCGCGAAGTACCGTCCCGGCTCCGCGATGACGCGAACCGCCGCGCTCGGGAAATGCAGCTCCAGCGCCGCGTTGATCACCTGAGCCACCTGCCACAGAACACATATGTATACAACTAACTATTTAACTGCCTCTACAAGGAAACTAACTATTCTTGTATCAAGCTTCACACCGTCTATCTATACCTTCTTCGGCCTTCCTCTACCTCTATATGTATTCACATGTGTGGATGGCGATTGTATCGGAGATAACAATAAAGTATGTTAATCAGCAGTAAAAGTAAAGCAGCGTCATGTCCCGGTGGCCCAGCTTGCTGCCCTCGTGGAACAGCGCGCACACACACGCACCCACACTTCTCTTCCACAACTCACACGAATCCACTCCTACACATAAACCCCCACACGTATATATGTGCTCGCGTATATGTAAATAATTAAAGTGTTTTGATTACGTACTCTGTCAAGTCATACTTTTTTTTAGAATTTAATTACACTTCACGACCTTAAAACATTTATGTACCATCCGAGTTTCCACAACAACGGAAGGCTTTGGCATCTGAAATACAGTTTAATTACTAGTTCGGATGTCAACGGATCCTGCGTAAACAAATCACAGGCATACATTAAGGTGCATGCCTATTATATTACCTATTAATTAGTCTGTAAAATGTGTGTGAATTTGTTAGCTATGTTCTGAAAGTTATTGTCAATAAATATATTTGAGTATAGTAGAGGCGCACTAACCGGCTGTATGTCGGTGTGGCGCCCCCCGGGGAAGCCGCCGCCCAGGTCGAGCAGCGTCATGTCACGGTGGCCCAGCTTGCTGCCCTCGTGGAACAGCGCGCGGCTGAGCGCGATGGCGCGCGCGTACACGCCGCTCTCGCCCGCGCCCGACCCCACGTGGAACGATATGCCGATCACCTGCGCGTGCACATAACCTGGATATCAATTCTACCAACACATTGCTCATAGATTGTCAATGAATCGTCGTTTTTTATAGTTTTGCTATTCTACTTGGAGTATAATTGTAATGCCTACACAGATCTAATTTCTACCGCAATTCAATTGTCTATAATGCAATCGAGATGCAATTGTTATTTTAGCGGAATATCAAGTTTATTTATGACAACATTTAAACGACTATTGCATTGTTTATGAATGGATTGTCTTACAAATATCATTATTTGTTCCGTTGTGTATTGTGTAATATTTAACAAAATGTTATGAAAATATAAATATTCGTAACTATTAAAAACACCTGTTATTTATACTTTTTTCAAAGAGGAGGATGAAATTCAGAGTGTGCTACTGCACTGTACCAAAGTTATTTAGTCTCGAGCTTGGTACTTTGAATCCATAGCCACGCTTACGATGCTGCTCTAGAACCCTTCACTTCCGTCTGAATTCAAACAATCGCTTTCGCCTTCATTATCTTAGTCCCTTGTGACAAAGTCTACTATTGTGGCTCTCAAGTTACTTTCAGTTTATTGATTGTTGCTCCCGAAATGTATTCAGAAAGGGAATCAATGAACTACAGATAAAATGGCGAAAGCGCATAGACAAAAATGGTGCATACTTTGTTTACATTAAAGTAATTACATTTTAAAAGTGCGCTTTGCTTTTTTCATAAATAACGTAAGTTTCATATGCAAAGATACAAAAGTAACAGCTCTTTAGTGGTTAGTACTTACAGTGAGACGATGCAAAGCGGCCAGCTTCAAAAGCCTCGGCGCTTCTGCGACCGGGTCGCACCCGAACTTCATACCGAGCGGACATTGCGCTTCTGTCGCGTCGCAACGGATGCGAAGCACCAATCTGCAACACAACACCGTAACAACGTGACAACACAGATGTGAAAACTTGAAGTGTTCCTTTTCAATAGAATTAGCGATCATGACATACAGATAGACCGAACAGGGTGCAGATTCTCTTATTTAGCGGTCGTCGGCAACATGAGAGATATAGTTTCTAGTACTTATGTGGGTAGTATACAGTGTACTGACTGCGCATGCGGCATGAGATGTTTGATCTTGAGCAGCTCCACCTCCGAGTCGAAGGTCATGGTGAGGACGCCCAGCGCCGCGGCGCGCCGGATGTGCGAACTCATCTTGGCCGGGTTCGCGAAGATAATGCGACTGTAAACAAACATAGTAGTTAACACTGACATTAATACATTACTCCCAAACCTGTATTTGTTTTTTTCGCTCTCCGAACGTTGTGTATGTGCCGAAATACTACCAGTGGAACAGGCTATCATCGAGCGGAGTAAGAGATAGGGATATACGATAAATGTAAGCGAGAGAGCGAGCCAGTTATACAATAATTAAGGCAAGTCTCCAGCGACTCAAAAATCGCTAATACACAGCTACAGTATGGCAACTTCTGAGATACAAACGAATGTCGCTCATAATTATACATCATATTAACAACAAGATCACCATAATATTATTGGGTGAGATATAACTGTCCTTATCCTACACTAGGTGGGGTCGCCAAACATGTATTTGTCTTTCACTCTATTCTATCACTACTCATCTTAGTGCTCACACCTTTCGTAAACATATCATTCTTCACACAGTCCATCCATACCTTCTTCGAACTTCCTCTACCACTATATCTATCTACGTTAAGTACTCTTTTCGTTGTATGTTTTTCATCCCTCCTCATGTCGCCTTTGAGTTTCGCATCATCCTGTTCGCCAATATTCGCAACAGCCTTGTGTAAATACTCACTCAGGGCTGACCCCGAGGTCGGAGACCAGCTCCATCTCCGCCTTGGAGGCGCAGTCGAACCCAGCGCCCAGCGCCGCCAGCGTGCTCACCAACACCTTGTCGTCGTTACATTTCACGGCTGGAACAATCAACATTGTACACTCTCGTATCGTTGGGAAATTAAATTTTTGTCTGCAAATTTATGGATATAATCCGAGATTTGGCAGTAATGTGGGAATTCGATTGGGGCGAGTGGTCTTATAACAGTTACAACACTATTATAAATGCAGATATTTAGATGGAAATATGTTACATAATCACGCCGAAACGACCGAAAGGATCTAAATGAAATTTGGCACAGAGATAAAGTACACTGTACACTGTACTTTATCTCAATTTCATTGGAATAGCACATAAGAATAACATTAATTTATTTGCCTAAAAGTCCATTAGAAAAATGTATGATACACGAATAACACATGTGCATGCTATAAAAGGTCTACAACTATAATAATGTAAGAGCTTAGATCCTTTTTTGCCTTTAGGCGTTTTCAAATTTCTTATAAATTCCTTTCCATCACAGAAAAATGTATGACTCCGGTGGGATAGCTGAGGTAGCTGGAAAGCCGATTAGTACACGCAGATGAAACCACGTGGTGGAGGTAGCTTTTGTATAAAGTAACTTTCGATATGAAGAACTGTGAATCAGTTCAAAATTTCCGTATATGACAGTTATAAAGGTTTTTAAATAACAAAACATGCGGGGAAGCCTTTGTGGACTGCCGATAGAAGTGAAAACTACACGGTTTCTAAGCTAGCATGGAAATCGTGCGGTGACGATGACGCGAGTTCCATGATTTGTGTTTACCCAAAAAGTGCTCTTCGCCCCTAAAGAAGTTTTCACTTCGTTCAATAATTATTTTTGATAAAAAATGGAACATTCGACATTCACCTGTATTTTTTTAAAGATTTTCCTCTATATACATAGAATGAGAAACTATTTAACCAATTTTGACAAAATTTAAATCGGTGGTCCCATAAGTATCTACCAAACAAGCGTAACACACATAAAAAAGCATACAGTCGAATTGAGAACCTAATCCTTATTTAGTCGATTAAAAAAAAAATAACCTGATGTTTTGTTGTCTCCAACAAATATCAATGATATATGAAAGGAATCGGCAAGGAATTAAGTTTATTTCGTTCAAAGCCTTATGTTGTACTGTGTTACCATTATTTGTTGTCGTAATTAGTAAAACTTATGATGCAACAATGCCAGCAGTACCGTGTTTCCCGATAGGTACAATCTCAGTTTCTAAGCCTGTGTGCTAAGTCCACACAATAACTTAAGATAAAGTGAGACAGAGTTCAAATGCAAGCTCATAATTATTCCAACAAAATAAATGTTAGGCACCAGTATACTGATAAAAATGTTATCAAAGTCCAGATAGAACCAGAGTAGGCCAATTAATTAAGCCTGATAAGTTCTAAGTGTTATATTGTTTTTTGTTTTTTTTTTACTATTATAGGTTTGCGTTTGACAACTGTCTCGCCTGATGTTAAGTGATGACGTTGTCTAGGATTTAGCACGCAAACCTAGAAGGTACCTATTCACTCGCCACTTGAAGACTCCAGGATTGTACATATCGGGAAACACAGACTCGGGCAACGAGTTCCACTCCTGCAGTACGCATTAAGAAAGTGGAAGCAAGACGCTTCGTGCGTATAGGTGGTATATCTACCATATAGCGATGGCGAATTGCCGTACGTCGAGTCGACCGATGATAGAAAGGGGATGGTGGAATCAGATTATGCAATTCCAGTGCACATTTTCCGAAATGCACCCGATAGAAAACCGATAGGCTTTTGGCTCGCCTTGTAAAAAAAGGAAATAGAATACGTACTATCGCGGTCTTTAGGCGGTGTCGTTTTTAAATGTATGAGGTAAAGGAAACAAATGCGTTTAGTAAAATTGTGACAATATTGTTTTAATTGAATAGGTAAGTAAACTAAGATTCGACCGCAGTCCGCCTGTTGCTGACCGCATATGATATATGACGTATAATTACTATGGATTATTATCGAGATGGTTTTAGCACTTCACCTCGTAGCTCTATTCAATAATGGAACGCAGCGTTAGTCTTCACAAAAATGGGTACATTTTTTGACGTTAGTAAAACGTTAACAATTCGGCGTCCTGGATGTCAAAATTGAATAGGATAAATAGAAAACTTATTGTGCCTCCAAGTACATAAGTAACTTAATACTTTAATATGTTTATAGCTTATACTAGCCTAGAGAAACAAAAGGCTTACTTATCACTTAAAGCGACTCCTTCCAGTCAACCTTTTATTTTAGAGGATTTTAATTAAACGTAACGGTGGCATGATTGCACCCGATGAATAGTATCAGATAAATTTGACTTAGACATAATAATTCCTTTAATCAATGGATAAAGAAACAATATTAAAAGTATTGAAGTTTAAAGTGACGTTGGCAACATTAGCGGTGAGCTGTGGCCAACTCACCATAAAAGGGGTCAACGCGAGGCATGAGGTCCTTCCACCGCGTGTAGCGCGCCACGACCTCGTCCAGGTTCATTACGTAGAAGGGATCCTCCTGCAACCCGGCGGCCACCACCTCCCGCATCACGCTCACCGGCGACCACTCGCCTTCCATCACCTGCACCACGCTCTTCTCCACCGCCGGCACCTGAA
The DNA here is from genome assembly GCA_934044485.1 of Apeira syringaria. Lineage (NCBI taxonomy): Eukaryota > Metazoa > Arthropoda > Insecta > Lepidoptera > Geometridae > Apeira > Apeira syringaria. Next base: position 28,191,699 of record OW203655.1, read on the forward strand.
GTAACATCACCACGCATCACTCAAAACATAAAAACAGACCCGAGGGGTTTTATGGGAGCCATAAAATACCATAACCATCTTGAATAAATGTGGTTTCTTTCTTTCTTTCTTTCTTTCTTTCATCCTTTTTTATTGCGATTATATTATAGTTTAAAGCGATTCAAATGCGAGAGTAAAACTCCCGCGTGTCCTACTTAGTTAAAATAAATATTTAGAGATGAGCATTTTTTTCTGGTGAAAATAATTAAAAAATCAAAGCTTCTAAAATGTGAAAAAAATCCGGACAAGTGCGAATCGGACTCGCCCACCGAGGGACCCGCACTTTGTAGGCTCTTATATTATAAATGTACGTACATATTGCCAAAAATAGTTTTTATTTACTTAAATAAAAAGGTATTTTTCTTTCTTCGTCATAACTATAAAACTATACATCATAAAAATAATTAAACATCTGTTTAAGCTTGTGCCAATGAAGCCCTTTCATAAGATACGCTCACAAGACACGCACATTAAGTCAATTCATAATTTGGACCGCCGCCGCTTACTGCGTGTAGCGGGGTCTGTCGCGTGTCGATGCTCAGTACGCGACATTTGAGTAGTAGGACGCGTCACGCTGTGTTCCGCGACAATGGCCCCAATGTGGACCAACGAAACTTCACGGGCGACATTGTTGCGAGCACTCGAGGGACATTTACGCGCGACTGTGTCCCCTGATGAATACATAGCTTAACGATTTGCTGCATTCTTGCTCCTTATTCCGAAACGATTTATTCACAATACTGTCACTATCGCCGAAGGTGATAAATTCCACTTTAAACAATTTTTTTTTTACCACCCTTACACCCCCGCACTGGGATTCCCTGTATCGCGGGAGGCTTGGACACACACATTCACAGCACAGTTAAATATATACAATAACCTATAGCCATTCTCAAGATCGAAGGTGATCAGTTTCGTGACTAAAATTTTTAAAGCCTTGAGGGTATAAAGTATGACCAACACTGGTGGTCCTCGCATTGGGGCTAGAGGTGCGGGGAAGAGGTATCAGCTGTGACTTTCTTTTACTCTGTGTTGGAGCAAAGTTATAATAGGATGCTCCTACTTATAGCAGAACCCCCTACGATACTTGTCTGGCAACAAGCGAAGCACAGTGTAACAGACGAGAGATAAGAGAGTTAAGGGCATAGCTGTTTCAAGCAAATTATAATCTATTAGAGAAATGCTGGTAATCTGTTGCAACTTTAGGATTTAATTGCCTCAGATATTGTTGAATAACATCGACTAAAACGAAGCCCCTTTACCTTCATTGTAGTTGTTGTTTAAGTCCTTCTTCTCCCAAGATATCCGAGATCCGTGTGAGCACGGGTATGGTTGGTTTCCGTTCGGAGAGGCCCGAAGCCTCGGCTTTGCCGAGGCGGGAGGGCGCTATGCCGCAGGAAACGGGCGTGGTCAACGGTCCGGATAGAGGGGCCGGGGTCAGGTGGTGGAGCCCGGGTGAGGCCCACTAGCGCTAGTCCACTGGTGTCGGCTGCACACAATACACATTATTTACATCATTTTATTCTATGGAGGTTAGAGGGTTCCTAGTGAGCTTCCAGTGAAAGCAACACCGGTATCAAATAACCCGCATAGTTGTAGGGTTCTTTTGAGTACCTGCCTGGCTAGCTACCACCACCCTCAACATAGGAAAACTGTCACTGCCCACATAGTATGTACAGGCAGCAGTCCTTGAGAGCCAGTAAACATTCTAGGTTTAGGGTGATTACTCTACTAAATCTACTAAATGTATTTCACGCGATCAAGCCCCGTTCGATTTATTAACAATGTTGTGTTTTGTTTGCTGTTCGAATCGCAAAAGTCTAAAAATTACATTATACTGAGTTATAAAACGGCTGTGAAATAATATAATGGTAATACAATAATAATAAATTTGTGTTATTCCCTATCCTACAGGCGATTAGAAATACTTTTAGCGCTATCTTTGAAAATCTTTCTATACGCTCCAAATCCCTCTTGATTCATTTAAGTAGGTATCGATCGAATTTATGTTTGCTAATAATTCAATCAAATGATAGAACAAGTCTCCTCCTCTTTTCATCATCAAAAGTAACGGCAATAATCTTCTAATCCTCAGCTGGGTGAGGGTGGGCGCACGCCTTTCTTGACCCAGGACTGAGGATAGCAGATTCCTGGATCGAGCACTGACATGTAGTATACATTATGTATTATTATTACATAGGTCACACTAAAAGTTTCCGGAACTGGCCACTTACATAAACAATATTTAAAAAGTAATTACAACATTTCAAAATGGAACTCTATGGCTGTAGTATGCAGTTTGTATCATCTGACTGTCAATTGTTTTTACATTGTAACGCCATTTTAAAAATTTCGTGTCTACATTAACATGGATATAACTCGGGAAAACGTTCATAGTCATTTTCCCGAGTTATATGATTTTCTACGATTTTAAGTGTAATTTGACAGCTCAACAGAGCATCGCTCGGCTTCAATCTGCTTTTGCCGATGAAGCACCATGCAAGACGACTGTTTATAGCTGGTTTGTATAATTCAAGCGCGGTCGTGTCAATCTCAGTGGCGAATCTCGCAATGGTCGCCCGTCTACCGCTGTGAACAACAAAAACATCGATGCTGTGCGCCGTATGATTGAAATAGACAGGCATGTGACCTACCATGAGATTTGCGCATCCTTAGACCGACATGAGTCAAATACAATCAATCCTACACAAACATTTTGGTGTGAGAAAGCTGTACTCGCGCTGAATCCCACACAATTTGACTGAGCATCAAACAACGGACCGCGTCACTAGGTGCAGTGCCATGCTTTCGAGATTCAACGAAGGTGCGTCAAATTTGGTGTGTAACAGATCACGAAACTTGGGCTTATTGCTACGATCCCAAAAACAAACAGCTATCAAACGTATGGGTCTTTCAAGATGAGTGGAAACCAACCAAAGTGGCGCGCGTGAAAAGTGCATCTAAGCGGGTGATTGCTTCTTTTTTTAATAAAACTGGACATGTGGCTACTGTTGCTTTAGAGAGTCGTCGTACCGTCGTGAGTGACTGGTACTTTATGGTATTTATTTCGGAAACTTTTAGTGCACCCCACGTATGATATTCATACTGACGTGGCGGGCGTGGTGTGGCGTCAGCGGGCCGTCGCGCAGCGCCAGGGCGGGTCTACGTTCAGAGCTCGTCGCCAGCAGCGCGTGGTGGGGCGTGGCCGTACGCACAGCGGGCTGACTCGCCTCTCGTGCCCGGCACTGTATGACGCGCCGGACTCGTCCGGTGCTCCCTGCAACCAATCAAACACACATGTCAGTCTGGGGCCTATTTCATAAACATGGCAAATCGTAGTAAACTAACAAATGGCACTCATATACAATGAAATTAATGTTCCATGTTCGAAATATTATTATCGTTCTTACGTCTCTGGTTGGTTTACTACGATTTGTCGTTTTGACACGACAGCGGCGCGTCGGGGCGGCGGCGTTTTGATAACACGCTAGAACCGAAATGATCCAAGTCATTTGAGATATAAAAACATAATACTCGTATATGCTGATAAGAAAAAAACATTTTTTCGAAGAGACTGATGTGGTCATGTGATAAGAACTAGCGATTTGTACCTATAGATTAGATGGTTACTACGGCGACTCTCCACAAAGCCATGCCGTTATAGTAATTACCGTAATTAATTTCGGGAAATCCAATAATGCACAATGATGAATTAAATATACAAATATTTTTTATTACTTAGATAATGAAAAGTATGGTAAAAACCCATCATTTCAAAGCTATTCACATGTCTTTATAAACCATCTATAAATATCTATAAATCATCATTATAAACCGTCGCAAACGTTCACACGTATTCCATTTAATTCTTAATGGCGACCCTGCCATACGTTCCGCGAATCATGTGAGTACTTATGCCGAGGTGCCGGGCACCTGGCGCACTCCTGCGTGCCTCGGTGCCATAAGTTACAACTTTTATTTTTTAAGCACGGTGAACAGTCTAAGCGAATGATTGACTTAGTGAAGAATAGTTTTAGTTTTTAAAAGTGACATTTAAACCACTGTGCGGCATGACTTGATATTTTTTGTGACTTTTACGCCTATAATATACAACAATGTGTTAATCGAAGGTTGAAAAAGAAGAAGTGTTTTTAAATCAGAACTCGGTGGCAGGAAATAATGCACAATTATCTCAACAATATGAACATTTTCTTAATTGTTATACTGTGCGCCATCATCATTATGATAGCATATTTTCTACTCAAAAAATAAAGAAGCCTTCATCAAAACTGGATGCGTGAACGTGACTTTGGGAGCTGTCCAGAGGATCCGTGATTATTTTAGACTACGAGCTACTTTAGAAGAACAGTAATTTCTCTACTATACGTTATACAATACCAATACGTTCAAGATTACCAGATGCAGATATACCTAACAATTAATGTGCTCACGTAGAGCAATTGTCTTACCACTACAAGTATAGAAGATACATAATACAAGCTGACTTAATTTAAAAATGCATGCTATTCTATATAAATATATTTGTACATACCTAGTTATAATTTAGAATGTAAAATAACTATTGTGTGTACTAAATAAATAAAATAATGGAGCAAGCGGTTTGAGATATTCTGGCTACTACCCTTAAGGAAAATATTCTATGGAGTTCGTGGTGTGATGTTGTAATGTGCGATGCTACTCAATAAATATCTACAAAAGGGGTTTTAAAAGTGATATTATTTTTAGTTTTACATCATATCAAATATTTTTGAATTTAGTATTTAATAAAATATATTTAAATAATGTATGAACAGTGTTATCGCAGGCCTTGAACTAAATGGTGATAAGGTTTCGTTAGTTTAGATAACTTTGTGTAGTAACATAGTTAAAGTATAATCTATCACAGAAAGTCGGTTCCGTGGAACCAAGGGGTACCGTAGAATACTGATTACGGTTGCGCCAAAATTATTTATTATTGTTATTGAACCTGACGTGGTTTTAACACATTATGAATGTATAAAACACGGGAGTTACTTACGTAATATGTCAAAGGGTTCCGACTATAGTTTCAACCACATTCGGTGGTCTTTTTCAAGGAAAATACAGGGCGCTCGCGGTCGCGGTTCGCCTAGTACAATTCATTTATTATTAGCTGTCATATAATACCACGGTTACAAACATTATTTTTAAATAGCGCAAAATAAGTGATGAGAAGAGCTCATTGCTTATTTATATTATTTTATTTACGTAGCTAGATGTACATATGTTTGAACAGACGTGCATTAATATCAATATACGCATACAATATACGCAACTATAAAACATTTTTTATAAAACAGTAACAGTTTCTTCACATCTAAACTTTAAGTTAATAATAATATGGTATATTACATATTTCTTAAAATAAATTGTTGCTATATTAAAATCAGTGTAGATCATTTGATATGGGATTCCATAAAATAAAAGGTATTTGGCTGGTGTTCCGTATTTATAAAGTTTAGGAAGCCCTGCTCTGTCAAACATAAAAATATAAAAAAATAAAATGTTTTTATTGCGATTTCAAAAACTATAAAAAATTTACATGGATGAAATCTTCTTTTAAATAAAAAATAACAGTCATGAGATTTCGTTCTTGCCCCATATCATCAAAATCGGTTCATATGCGACCAAGTTATCCGCGAACACATATAAAAATATATATGCATATACGGTCGAATTGAGAAACCTCCTCCTTTCGAAGTCGGTTGAAAAGATAATGGAAGAGAAAAATATGTTATGTCGACCCCACCTAGAGAGGGATAAGAAAAAGAAGAAGAAGATTGAAATTACAATCTAGTCCTCAGGCCAATATGTAATTCGATTTCAACTTAAACTGCTAAGTAAAGTAAGAATGTGTCCAATAACACCTAAAGTTCTCGTCTCTATTAAAAGCCCGATGGCACATTTTTCACGTGTTCTCGGTAGACAGTACCTACTCATATATGCACAAAGCACACATTACACGATTTTAAAATAACTCGTGGGGTTTATTCGTTGTCTTCTCACTATATCTGCGTTGTCGAGGGAGATATCTCGTGAGCCTATCGCTCACGATAAGATACTATACCTATATATAACTGCTGTGAGCGATTACTTCAATGTGTACATTATACATTCAATAAATGGGTAAAATTCCCCGATGAGTCCGCCGGTATACCCGTGACCAGTCACTGGTGTGTTCGAAACGTCAGGAAAATATAAATATATTATTACGTATAATGAATAAAATCATCGACCACCACACCCTGTGACCACACCCGATATCGTATTTGTGTATACAATAAATATTTTATCACCATTTCATGTTATGTTGACACTGTTGCAGTCATCAATCGTAAAAAAGTAAGATAACTTCACGAGATAGAATGAAAAATGTGGCCGTCAATAAGTAAATAATTATATAGTATACACGTTATGTTATGATATACAAGTGAGTTAAGTCGGACGCCCCCGCCTGCAGTGCCCTCCACTGCAACAGACGAAGCTGTGCGTTGCAGTGGGAGCCGCAGGCGAGGGCGTAATTGTGACGATTGTGAGTTCCATAAGATGTCATAAATAAAATCACACCGCAACCTAAAATTACTAACGGTTGTTGGTAATTTTAAGTCTAAAAGACTAGTCTTTTTTGTTTGCTTATGTATAGTTATTCAAAAGCAGCCTAAATTTAAAAATTTGCATCTGCGTGAAACTAAAACTGTCTCTGTAGGCCCATACTGGCACTATCTGGTGTGTGTGATTCCCTTATTCAACTATCTATGTAAACTAACATATCTATATATATGTAAACTGACATTCATAAGTTTACTTTTGTACCTACATTGAATAAATAAACTGAACTGAACTGAATCTAAAATTCTGGAATTTAAGATAAGTTTTTATATCGTTACGATTAAGTCCAAATTAGTATGATACTTATCAATACCAACGCTAAAATTTGACATTTTTTCATAATATTGCTGGTATTTATAAGTAAAATAAATATATAAAAATCATTTATTTCGTAACAGGCTTGCACAATACAGAGAAACATGGAGTCGATGTAGGTACAGTAATAATACATTTCTTTAGTGTATATATTTGTCTCACAAAACATGAGTGTGAAATGAATGTGTGAATGCATCCAAAATAGGTTTAAGATAAAAACATAGTGTGTACAAAGGTGTGTGTGTGTGTGTGTGTGTGTGTGTGTGTGTGTGTGTGTGTGTGTGTGTGTGTGTGTGTGTGTGTGTGTGTGTGTCTATGCATGTTAAGTGTGTGTACTATACGGATATGTGTGAGTGTGTATAGGTAATAAACTGGAGTAATGTACATTTTATTTTTAAGGCAAAAGAAAGTGCTGCTCGTTTATCCGGAAAAGCGCTTCCGTTTCATCATAGTGGTGTTAGCTTTAGCCATTTCACTACTTCAATTTTACAAGCAAAATAATTCAAAGGGTAAATCGTTCAATCTTTACTTATTCCATTATAAAGGAATGAACCAAGGTAATAGTCAAATCTTTTAGTTTGATTGGGGGCAAATTTGACTAGACGCACTGCTGCGAACGACACCTCGCATGCAGGGCCATTTGTGTAAAATAAGGTCTGCGTATAAATACCGTATCTGCCTTTTTATTGTTAATTTCCTTTTATGAGTCTATGTTACTTGAAATAAATGAAATTTTTTTTATTGTTATTTACTAAACATTTAGTACACTTGTACTACTACACAAACTCTATTCTAACGTCATTTTGTAATTTTATTTTCGTTTATTAAAGTTAAATTAGAGTGTTGTTTCAAAACAATTTGCTAATTAAAGAGTTGTCGGATACTTAAAACACCACAATTTTTAAAGACTAAAATAGAAGGAAATAAATAAGACTTAACGTAGACACCTTTAATAAAGCTCTTTGAGCTCTTTCACGTGGCAGAAGGTTAGATTTGCAAATAACTCCCCAAGACGTCATACAATAAACCAATAGAGAGTGGCAGAAGGAGAAATATGAGACAGTGGTCAAACGTAAGCTTATAATAATTTTTTTTTAAAAAGTATATCATCTGAATATAGTATCTGAATCAGCAACATTCCTTACCATTTTCAAAATTGGGATTAGTTTACGAATGCGACCTACTAAATCTCGGACAAGAACACTAATCATGAATACAGTCGAGGCGGTGCTGATAGGAGGTAAGTTATAATTTAAGATAGAGAATGTAATCAAAATAAGTCGCCAATTATTTGATGCCCACCAAAACTACCCGCATTTGGTCAGCAATTGAATAAGCCTCGTCTAATATTAGAGATAGAATTATAAGAATTTGAATTTTAGCTTAAATAGAATATGACCACGAGCCATTTCATTTTAATGAATTTTGGCGGAAATTAAGCTAATTCCAGTCATTATCAGAATTAAGCCAATTACGAGTATATAGTATACAGTACGAAATAATGTTATCTAATAGGTACGACATTTTAGTAGGGTTTTAATAGGGTTGATAATTAAAGTATTTAAATGAATATGTGATATTTATCCAATATTTCGTTTTATATTATGTATGTCTCGACTGATAGAAAGATATAGTAACAACAAGTTTTATAAATCTTGATCAAAGTAAAATGCTTATATTTCCACTGAAGAGCACAATACCTTTCAATAAGTGAATATGTTTCCGTCCTACATTTGTTTATATGATTTTGCTACAACCACTGCATCGAGTGTGCCATTCGTGTTCTAGCACTCGAGTCAGAAACCAATTTGAAACGAATGCGAAGACCGACATATAGGTACTTATTATGTAAGAAGCATGGCGTATGTATTCTAACAATTGACTACCCGTTGAATAGCTTATACGATAACAAGGCTTAAGTATAGTGTATAGAGCTTTTTAATGACATTGATTTTCTCTTGTTTTCTAAACCTTATGTAGTAAAGTCGGCCCAAAGCACAATCATTTTGGTGTTACACGTTTTATTCAAAATTTAACTTACGTAGGTATAATTCACCATGTAGTAGTTTTTTGGTAAACTTTACAGGTTGAATGAAAATCGTTCGCCGAGATACTTTATTTATTGTATATATAACTAACTGCGACCTGCGGTTTGACCCGCGTGGAATACGGTTTTCCTGTTACCAGAGCTATGCGTTGTTATAGAATTTTGCTAGCAATTTGTCACGTTTTTCTATCCATAAAAACCTTCTTGTCGCCGTAACGAAAATATGAAAATAATGCCGAATAGGTCCAGCCCCTCCCGAGTTCTGAGCTTAGCAACACATAATGGCGATTTATTTTCTCTATATATCTATATACAACAAATAATTAAATACAACACTAAACGCGAAAGATTGTGAGGATAGATGTATGGATGTTTGTCACTATTACACGCCAACGCAACGGCTGCACGGATGTGGACAATCAATACAAAAGAGGCGGTGTATCAACCAAACTTTTTATTTATGCGTTATTTTTCAACATGTAATCGCAGGTGATAAGGCTAAAATGTAGAAGGATGAAAAATACTTTACGATCTATTATCAGACTAATCAAATATACACAGTAAGTTTCATAAAAATCAGGCAAGCCGTTTTGGGGGAGTTCGATAACAACCACTGTGAAACGAGATTTTTATATATTCGATTAAACTTGACTGGCCGCTTGGTGCAGTTGGTAGCACTCTGCCTTCTGAGCCGCTGGTCCCGGGTTCGATTCCCAGACAGGTCAAACATTTGTGTGTATGAACATGTCTGTTCGACCTGTGACTGGCTGTGTATATGTATATAAGTAAATATATCAGTCATCAGGTTCCCATAGTACAGGCTCTGCCTAGTTTGGGACCTGAAGACCTTGTGTAAAAAAAATTCTCTAACTTCGCTAGCTGCTGCTCAAGGTTTGCGGTGGCCACCGTCAAAAATCTGACTCAGCCTCAGAGGGGGGTCTCTCGCCAAGGAGTTTAACTAACTGCTTGGCGAGCAGTTTCCTCGTGTTCTTGCCCTAGACGAGTATCGCTGCAATATTCTTTGATTGCCTTCCAATGAATTACGGCGCAGTGTATTTTGTAATACGACTTCCCACCGGTAATTATAACTGAGAATTAAACGAGCCAGCTTCTGTTTGATCTAAAATAACATCGATTGGAGTATTTTTGAACACTCTGGATGGACAACTTCCCATATCTGCATATGGAATATGTTGTAGGCATATGATCTATCCTATAAACGGACAATTATATCAGGATGTAATTCTGCAATAGGAATAGATGTCCAAGAGCACATTTAGATAAAAGTTAAGAAATAATCACTTGCGGCTAGCGAAAAGTCTATCAGTGTATAGAGCAATATTGTTTAACTATGCATTATTTAAAAACTAGTTACTACTTAAAGTCCGGACAAATTAATATTGGGAAAAACTAAATTTAATAATAGCACGTCTCAAAAATCCAAGCGTGTCTGATAAACTATTAGGTAAGCACTTAGAATCTCAACACACGAAGTATTTAATCACATGTCAATTGTTAGAGGACACTTGTTAATTTTATTATTGCTTATGAATTCGTGACAAATAGATCAATCATAGTTGGGGACGTCATGAACCATCACGTTGACTAAGCGTGCGCGTGCGCAGGGAAGGTCAATGTCGGAAAAATTCACGAGAGGCTACAAACAGTAGAAAACAACATACATTATTTTCTACTGCTATAGAGTCTTTGTATGAGTAATTTCTATTGTTTTCCCTAGTGGTTCAGCTGTTTAATCTATCCGTTGATTTATTTACCTTCCTTTGCATTCAACTTTTATAAACCTATTTCGTTTAAAACAGTAGATATCGGTTCACAATAAATGCTTGCCAAAGTCTAAAAACTCTCGCAAGTGATCACAGAGCAGTTGAGAATTGAAAGCGTATATGTCATCTATGATCATTCTTAGTTGTGTTCTCCACTACTTAAGGTCGTGTCTAGCCTAAGGATTTAATCATTACTTTTAGTACCAGATTGTTAGATAGCTATCTACTATCTATACTATATACTATACTGTAGTATCGTAGTATAGTATATAGTACTATAGAATCCTAAAAAAATTGATATAAAAGAACTCGTGGCGTCAAAAAAGCTTTTCTTTTCAACCAACAGGTCGTCGGCCCGTTGGACGCTCCAGATATCGGTGGAGCGATGCGTTGAACGCTTATCTACACGAGCTCAATGCATGTGACTGGTGTAAAACCGCGCAAGAACGAAACCAGTGGCGCATTCTCGTATCGAAGACCAAGACTCACTTTGGGTCGCTGAGCTAGCGGTGTAAGTAGGTAATACCCCAATCGACAGAATTGTCTAAATTCAGGAAATCAAGCCGAAAATCGTCAAAAGACTCGAAACGGATATATCCAAATTTGATCATTCAAACGAAACCCAACTTCCCTTGTCTTAATAATAAAAAGAGAACTGATAAACATAATAAATTATTGTTGAACTTACAAATATACAGTCGCTCATATCTCAGCTATCATAAATTATTCCTAATGATCACATTTCATAGTATATGAAAACACAAATAGTCCGACCCTGATTTATCAACAAACGTTTATAAGATCCAATATTACAAACACACAATACAATTACGATAGTAATTTCCAAACTCACCTTTGACAGCGTAATTCTCGAAGCTTTAATTGGCTTTTAAGCAACAACCCGAGGTTGTTGCTAAATAAAAATAAATATATTTGAAACGCGCACGCGAACAGGATACTCCGTGCCGACAAATCGGAACATACAGATGCGGGATATAGACCGTTACCGACGACACTTGGGAGCGGACTAAGGAAAATGTACCCAGAGACAATTATTTATGCGTGTCTTTATCAACGATTCGCGGGATGGCACAGTTATCAACTGATAGAGTACTACGCGGGTTAATGAGGCGAACAGGCGATGCCACAAGTGTTGGGAGAGATTATATCATGTTAGTATTAAATATTGACTAAGAGTTTTTATTTAAAGAAAGGCAAGCGGCTTCTACCTATCCTAGAAGACAATTCACTCATGTATTCACTCATCGTGAAGACAAAGGGGTATTTATGGGGAAACGCAAATTTGGGCAATGAATTGCATATCATGCGGAAACAAAAATAGGTTTACCGGGATTCCCTACCGGAAATCTCAACAAGTACATAAGGATGGGGCGTGGCCATTCATAGATGGAATAGGGAAGGAGTAATTATCAAACAGCACAGTCAAAGAAATGTTAGCGATTAAAACCAATAATTCACCTTGGGAAATTTCAGAAACTAATCAGAATTAGGGATCTGCAAACTTCGTCATTGTAGCTTACATTTAAACATCTGATTATCCTGTAAAGTTTATAAGCACAGTTAAAAGAACATACAATATTCATAATATACAACTAGTCCCGCAATCTTTGTTAGATTAATAATATTTAAAACTTTGAATTGTATTGACTTATCGTCATGCGCACATTTCTTGTGTGCGCATGTGTGTGACCTGCGTGCACATTTTAGTTAATTTTATTATTCAAATTATTTATACGAGAAAAGGCTGTGTATGCAAAGATAGTATCCTGAGATTGTGGAACTAGTTGTTACAACTATAGACATTTTAAAGAAGCAAACAAGATCTAATCATTCACTTTGATCTAATTTCGACACCACCAAGTTTTTCCTTGAATAAAGAATGATTACAAGGTGCTAGTCGATGAAACTGGACGGACCTATTCCAAAAGTATTGAAATTCCGGTCGATGTTAAGACCCTGTCGGTTTGGGTCAATAATACCGTTGATTTACAAAAATGAAGGAAATGAAACAAAAACTACAATCAAAAAGAAAGGAGAGATTTTTATTGTTATTTTTAGTAAGTCACGAAGTTTACATCGATTAGCTAGAAAGTGGTGACCGATTCAATTCTATATTTTTGATTGGAGGATCCTCTGTCCTTGACTGTACACAGTGTCTTGTCTGGACTGCACCGAACCGCTTCACGTGATGTCATCAGGCAAGAGCCGTGTCACTCGGCTCAAGTGCGCCTCCTATCGACAGCTCTCCTAACTAATCGCGTGTTTGTTTTCTTTACAGCGCCCGGAATCACAGCGTGTTTCGGAAAGTGTTGTGTTTATATGAGGTTGGTATTATATATATATATATAAATTTTACGAGCGATTAATCATAATGCGATGTCATCAACGAATAAATATGTAGATTTAAATTAATTTATCACTGTTTGGGGTAATGCCGCAGAGATAGATAAAGTTTTAAAATGTCAGAATATATCGATACAAATAATAAACGGGTTGAAACATGTAGTCCTGAAAGGCATGTGAAGGGAGCCATCTAAAAATGAAAATGTAAGCTAAGTTTCCGTACAAGATCATGGAACTTTCTATATTATATGGTAAATAGTCTAATTTCTGTACAAAACCTCGACAAACAGACAGGCCACTAAACAAACCCGTCAAGTATCACAGATGTGCGCGGTGGACTTCGATCCTCTTCGATCTAAAAAGAAAAGCCATGACTATTAAATGGAGACGTAATGAACAGGCTCTTTATATAAATAAGCAATGTTTTACATAGGTGTAACTGGTGAATAATTGAAAAGCAGTTGCAATTCGGAATTCTTTTTAATTTCATGGCCACGCACTATTTGCATGCGTGACGTTCGACACTCTTAGATATTACATTATTTTGACAAGTGTACGAGTATTTGTTCGCAGGTCTAAGTTTAGGTATTTAAGCAGCTTGCGTATAATAAATAACTGAAATCAAATTTATTACCAACAAATGTATTATTTTGCGACCATCTAGCGTGATAACATCTTCGACCACATCGTCACTGTCCATCAAGTGAGATAGTGATCAAACGCTAGATCTTTGCAGTATAAAAATGTAACGAATTATAACCGCTTCTGATCCGGGTGCTTATCGAATATTTTATGTATGCTTGTCCAAGTACCTGATATATATATGAGACAACCAGACACCGGTCAAACAGACATGTTCATACAAACAAATATTTGACCTGTCCGGGAATCGAACCCGTGACCAGCGGCTCAGAAGGCAGAGTGCTACCAACTGCGCCAACCCGCCAGTCATAATGGATTGATATATATTTTTTTAGTTATTTCCGTATTACAACATGATGTAGTACACAAATAGGTATGTACCCATTTGTGTGTATAACACTACACGAGTACCCAGTGGGGACACGTGCACAATATTTGTTTAGTTACACATATATTATTAAGATATGAGCTTCATTGGAATAGATAACTAATGGAGTTTTAGTCATAATAAAGTTTTGTTAAGCCCTTCAATATGAGGATATAATATTTACTTAGGTAATCTTAACCAACCGTTATTTATTTATCTCTAATGTTTGCGGTTTCCTATTATCTAGTTCACTGTTACTAAAACTTCATTTAACTTCAAGGGGTTCATATCACGCGTTTCATACACATCTCCTTTCACATATGTACAATCCTGGTGTCTTCAAGTCGCGAGTGAATAGGTACCTTCTAGGTTTGCGTGCTAAATCCTAGACAACGTCATCACTTAACATCAGGTGAGACAGTTGTCAAACGCAAACTTATAATATGAAAAAAAAAAAAAACTGAACAGCTTTTCCAATCACGCTCCATTCGCGCTTGTTCGCTGTTTTATTTACGTGCTATACACCCCTTCATTCGCTAAATAACCCAGTAATTGGTACCGATTCTCTTATTACAATCACTAAACTAAACTAGCTCACTAAAATTAAGTTTTTAGTTTAGAGATTTCACTACGCTATTCTGTTAACTCAAATAACTAAATTTAGTAACAGTTTTGACAGAACTAAACACCAACTAAATTAGGTTAATAGTGCAGTGACCACACAATAATATGTAAACAAAATTTTTACCGGTTTTTGTTATCTGTTGATTATCATGCCGAATCTGTTTTCGTCTGTGGATAGAATAATGCTGAGTGCTGCCGGTATTAGAAGTTTTACCCGATTATCGGACAATTTGTAGAAACAACGAAACATGATTTGGTGACGTTCTGTGACACGTTGCCACAAAATTAAGCTAAAACACTATTACACGAATAAAGTAGTTTTGCACCCGCTTCTATTATTATTATTGAAGAAATAATATTAGGTACTTTTAATGTATTTATAATACACTACAATTATTCTTTACTAGCCGCACCCCGCAGTCTCACCCGCGTGGATTACGGTTTTCCCGCTACCTCAATTATCCGTCGGGATCTAAACTCATTCCGAGATAATAATAGGCTATGTGTTATTCCGGGGTCTAACCTATCTCCAAACCAAATTTTTACGCAATCGGCACAGCCGTTTGAGCCTGAAGGAGTAACAGAGGTTTTTGAATTATTTACTAATCTCACGGGCAAAGCAATTATTTTCGGGATGAAAAGTAGCCTTCGTGTTAATCCAGTATCTAAACTATCTAGATCTGTTTTCTGAGATTATTGATAATTGATTAATGGGGATATAATCTATTGTGTTAGTGAGAGTATCTGTAAAAAACTTATATGTTTTGCCGTTCGGCTAGCCGATTTACTGATTGCTATTGCTATTGTGCTAAACAAGCAATGCTTCGTTTTCTTATTAAAATAAACTATCTGTGTATATTAATATATTTTATACCATAAAATTATTATTTACTAATATTATAGATAAAATAATTAAGTAGTACTAACATGTGAAATGATATGCCATCGTTTACGGAATTCACGTTACAGCTGGTATATTATAAAGAAGCCCTAAAAACGTAGCATGTTTTAAAAATCATGAGAAGTGAAACCGTTTAAGGACATAAACACGCATCCAGGCTGTTAGGCTAAGTGCGTTTGCACGCTCTACGCCTATTTACCATATCTCCCTTGCTTTTCAGAGCTGTGTTTGTTTAAAAATCCTTAAGAATTTGTAACAACTTAGGAAATCATATGCAATTGCGTAAATCGGGTAATTGTAGCAATATTTTCTTATGGCTTCGGGTTTTTTCCTAATTGGCTACTGCAACACTACTACTACCTACTCTCTTATCCTGCACAATAACATATTGTTTTGTTTTGATTCATTTCTGTAAATAATTTAAATAAATTAAAGCATTGTGATTAACGTTCTTAATCGGAGGTTAATGGATAGAATCAGAAAAAGAGCCAACAGACGTCAGCAGGAGTTGTTGGTGGAGAGACTCCACAACAATTTAGAAATGGCAAGAGGTAAGTTATGTCTGGTTGTAATAGCTACATAATATTCTCACCTTAAATGTAATTATTCCGCCCTTAATACGTAACAAAGTGTCACGTTAGTTAATTAGATACATGACAAAAAAATTAGTCTAAGCTCCACCAGTCGATTGAACTCTTTCTGTTTCTCACTTTGATCAAGTGATTAAAAAGCAAAATACACGAACATCAGCCAAGATGTGAAAGCAAAATACATGAATACCAGCCAAGATGTGTGCCTTAATGTATGTGTATTGTCATGTGAATGTTAAGCATTTATGTAATAATTACAAATTGTATGACACTGCATAGTTAGGCATAATATGTTATGTCTATTTGTTTAATCTTAATAATTGTTTCAGGAAATCAGGCAGATCAAACTATTATTGACTTTTAGGCGGTTCTATCCAATGAGCTAAACCAACTTGGGTGTAGTAGAACTTCACAGCAGTGGCAGCATGTGAGTTATGCATTAAATTATATTTTATTTGTATATTTGCTATATATATCGTCTCTACATGTAGTATTTTTAATAATTTATTTATTCAACAGGCATGGAGTGTGTGGGTTGCAAAAGTGAAAACCAAAGCTCGGAAGGTGCACATTAACCTAAGTGCCACAGGGGGTGGACCAGCAACAGGTGCTGATCTAACAGATACAGAATCAAAAATTCTCGATATAGTTGGTTCAGCATCTGTTTATGGTATGGATATGGTATGGTATGGACCTGGAAGCGGTAATAATTTCATTACATAAATTCTTTATTCTGAGACTATTATACCAAACATTTTGCAGGAAGAGGCTGCATGGTTGCCGCTTCTAACTTGTTCTTGTGGAGATCAATGGGGGAGGAGTAAGTCCATCCGTGGATGTCTTATGGCTGACTTGATGATGATACCAAACATGTCAGAGAAAATGAGGTATTAGGGTAGAGGAGTAATGTTTATTTGTGTGTGGGTCCCTCTGATATCCCAAGTTTTATTTGTGTAATATATATTAATCCTCAATTATCTAATACAATATAAATCTTGTATTGTATTGTCGTATGTATTGGTTTGTAGTTCTCGGTATATATATATAGTTTGGTTTACTGAGACCAGAGATGGTACACTAATATTATTATTAAGATAAATTATGCTAACACATTTAATCTACAGGGAATACAAGAAAGTTTCGAAGCAAATCTGCCTTTGCCAAGCCCACACACAGAAGATGTGCTGCCCTCTATGGACTCAGATCCACCACATGGACAACAACAAAGTGCAGGACGGCCAACACGTAGGCGCCATTTGAGACCTCAACCACCACGGCTGCCAGCCAATGATAATTTGATGCAGGCACTTAATGAAAATGGGAGGATGTTGAGAGAGGGCATCATACAGGCTGCAGAAGTATTAGCAGCTGCAATACGCACACTCAACATGCCTGTGCTCCTCCAAGACACTGCCCAAAAAGATGCCATGCAATAATTTACAATTTGTTTTGTTAATTATTGCATCGTGTCATCTTGTTAGCATGTCTCATTTTTATTTGTTCATGTCTTACATCCACACCCATATTGGATAGGGTCACCTAGAGTCTGTTACTAGTTTTAGTTTATTATTTATTTTATAGTGTTTAGAGTTAGCGTTTGACCACTACACCTCACTTCATGGTCAGTGACGATGTGGTCGAAGATGCTATCATGCTAGACCTAGAATGCTTACTGGCTCTTAAGAACTGCTGCCTGAACACACTGTGTTTGGTGACAGTTTTTCAAACTTGAGGGTGGTAGCTAGCCAGGCAGGTACTACCACCACGCTGGTAACTTGATAATTGTGTTACCTTCACCAGATTCTCAAATTGTTGTTGGGGATTGAACCAGTGTCGGTCAGTTTGTCAGCCAACACTCTCCCTACCAAGCTATCATCGCTTTAAATTTGTATAAGTATTTGATTCTTTTGATTTATTATTTATGGAACTTAGGATGACTGAGATTTCTTTATTGATTGTTGTGTGTTAATTATTTAAATATTTGATGATTATTTTGTAATTATTTTAGAATTATCTACTTGCAAATTTTAAAAAAAAACATGTGAAATTAAAATGTTTTAATGTACCTTGTTTAATAATTATGTACAAGTTCTAGATTTCTAGCAAAAGTTATACAGTAAATAACATTGGAAATTGTCGTAATTGATAATGATTTCAGTTTCAATTTCTTGTGGCATTTCATAGAAAAAGCTCATTTAGAACTTTTGTTTTCCTACATGTACATTAAGCTACCTTAATGTAGATGTAGGAAAACAAAATGGGTATTGTTCTAATAGTAGTGTTTACTGAGACCATTTATGTATTATACACTTGTTTCTGTAAGTTACCTTTATGCAAATAAAAATATACTCAATGAAATTGTCTTTTTAATTAAAGTAATGATTTATTAAATTCTGACGAATGTGTCTTGCTTCCGTAAGGAAATCTGTGTCTTCTTCATTCAATGTGTCCGCTAAGATGATGTCTTCTGATGAATATGTATTATCCTCGTCCTCTTCTGGAAACAAACATCTATGTTATCTTTTTTGTTACAATGTATTAGATTGGTCGTTTCTGTGTGATATTAATTTGAAATCAGTTCTATAGAAGTCACTGATATGAACACCATGAATGCCTGAGCTAGGTCTAGTCTATGAAGACATGAAGATGTCCTTCATAGTTCAGACATGGAAGCACCATTTAATATAATCTTAATTGTTTTAAAAATAATTATACATTTCTCTTACCAATAAATGCATTGCTAAACATGTTGTACAAAGTGCAACAAGATAATATAATTTTAGCAGCCTTTCTGGGACTGTAATGTAGACATCTATGACGGTGAAGACATCTAAATTTATTTTTTATACGCCCATTACACATCTCTACCACATTTCTTGCCTTTATGTGACAATCATTATATGAGGTTTCTGCAAGACATGAAGCCACCATAGGGGTCATGAGCCATGGTTGAAGTGGGTATCCTTTGTCTCCTGAAAATATAAAATATTATAGAATAAGTAAGGGTTTGTGATTAACATGTAAAAATAAAAGGGAGAAAGCTCTTAATGTATTGGCACATGACAGTTTGTGTCAATTAAAAATATACAACAAAATTATATTTTAAGTAAGAACAATAAATTAGGAAAGCCTTCTAGGATCTTACAAATTAATTATCTAATTCAATCAATTATTATATACTTAGAAATAAATACCTACCCAAAAGCCACTGATCCCGTTTATCCACGCACAAATTCATTTCTCAAGAACATGTGAACTTTGGAAAATCTCCATATTGCTGCATCATGTGTGGATCCAGGCAAATTTGGGTTCAGGGCAATGATTCTTCGTTTAGCACTGCAAACCTAAAATAAAAACTGAATTTAATAAGTGAAATCATACTATAAGTACAAGTACAGTTAATGGGATAGGAAAACTTACAATCTGGCAGTTAATACTGTAGAAACCTTTTCTATTGTAAAAAAGGTTGCCCGGTGCAGTTGGGTGAATAAGGGATGGTTTTGCGATTGCTATATGGGTTCCATCAACTGCACCTAATGTATTAGGCATATTAAATATGTTTTGAAACCTGAAATAAAATATGTTAATCTAAGCCATTACAGTTCTTTTTTCATATTAAATACCTCATGTTTAGTCTGACTCTAAAAATATATTTTTTTAATAGGTACCTACTATAAAATTCTTACTCTGCCTTGGCTAATTCAACCTGTGTTGTTGGAAAATTTATTTCTCGGGGGTTAGCTGGTGTACGATAGCGTCCACTGTGCTATTTATGCATCTGCTAACTGTTGGTTGGCTTAGACCCAAAAAATTGTCCTGACCCACAGCAGCCTGATAGCTACCTTGTGCGAAAAATTGAAGTGCACACAGTATATGAAAATTGACACACTGCTTTGAATGTTGAAGCGTTTTAAATATATAAGGTATAATCTTTGAAATAGTTATATTAGTATATAAAAGATTGCTAGTGTAATAGCATAATTATTTTAAAAATAATTATTCTGAAGGTAAATATCCAGGAAGCTTTATCACAGTAGTAGGTGACATGTTAAAATATGATGGGCATAGGCATTGTGCACATTGTTTCTAAGGTCTCATCAAAGAAATTGTTCAGCTAATTAGAGTAGGTACCTAAAAACATAGGTAACTACCTGATATACTCAGGTAATTACCTGATAATTAATGAAAAATGAGAAGATAGGTACTTAGTACTAACTTTTGCATGTTTAGGAATATGTCCATTCGATACTTGTGGTGCAATCAACGTATTAATAAGATGCAAGGCTCCAGATTTCGGCAATCTAAAAATTTTTCTAAACTTTTCTTCCGCTATGTGGAATGGATTTGATTCATCCCTGATTTTTTCCAATCGTATTCTCTCTTGATAGTTACTAAAATTAAAATGAACGGGCCATTAGTTACATGTAGACGTGAGAACGTTTTCTTTTCTAGGTAAGTATTTAAATCAAAAGTGAAAACCATATTAAGATTACCTTTCTGATGAATCACTGACGGCTGCGACAATGTATTCCTCCATTGCTTTGAATTCACAAATCTTCCTTTGTTAACAATTCTCTTTCACAGCTATGCACTCATCCAATTTGATACTATGAACTAAATTTTATTTTTAATCGTCATATTTTTGATGAAGATTAAATTTAGTTTGACATCTCTAATTTTATGACAATTAAGACGTTAGTGAGCCACAGCAGAATAGCAAAACACTAAATTGAGTAACTAAAACTACTTTAGTGATGTCAAATTAAAATTTAGTTTAATCTGTCTTTGTTAGAATAGGTAATTGGTTTGGGCGCACTAAAACTAAATTTTAGTTTAGTTTAGCTAGTTTTGCATTAACAGAATCGGTACCATTATCTCCTACATGATAGTCTCTCATTGGCTAAACACTTATGGGTCATTCGCAATTTACCGCGTATAGTCTCAAATTTTTAACTATATTGACATTTGGTATTGAAATATGATGTCTTCTTTTCTATATGCAGGGTAGTTATAGGGTCGTCGCAGTTAGCAAAAAAAGTATGTTGCTAGTTCAATCGTTGTTTATTGAATCCCCTTAAAGCTAAATTAATTTAACATGTTAACAACTAAACTGTGTTGATGCCGCACAACGTGATCGAGCCGCAACTAGATGCGACCTCAATGCGGTAATTCACCAATATACTTCAGTATGGATATCTTCATCACATTTCCACCTACAGCGCACGACATCAATTGATTTTATATCGCATGTGCTATTTCAGTAACAGAATTGAACGTCCGGGAGAAAGGACCATATAACAGCTTTTGTATCACGTATAAAATTAACGACATGCCCATAAACTATAGTAATAAAAAAGTGATACAAGCTGTATTATTTATGTTGAAAAACATCGGACTTACTATGCTTAATTTGATCTGGTAATCATATTGTACACAGAGGGCTGCTCGCCCAGCAACATTGTGGGAGTGACTAGGTGGGTGTGAGTTATGCAAATAGTCCGTGAGCCCGCTCCAAAATTGCCTACAGCATATTATAATGACATTCATCGTGATGTCATAATAATATGATGAAGGCAATTTTGGCACACGGTCGGGAAAGTTGTGCTGAGCGAGGATCAGAAAATGATAGCACCTAAAATTGGCAAGAACTCTGAGAACCACAATATATATTTATTATAAAAAAAAGATTAGGTATTGCGTTCTTATTTATTTTCCTACTAGTGGCGCCCCGCGGTTTTACCCGCTCTGATTATAGTTTTCCCGCTACCTCAACTGTTACTATTCCACGAGAACTATATTTTTTCCGGGATAAAAGTAGCCTATCTGTTAATCCAGAGTTTAAACTATCTCCATACTAAATTTCATCGAGATCAGTGTAGCCGTTTGAGCATGAAGAAGTATCAAACATACAGACATACATATATACACACAATCTTTCGCATTCATAATATTAGTAGGATAATAATTACAGTTAACAAGTTAGTATTCTAAATAATCACTTTGCTGAAATGGGTACTAACGTAGTATGGGTAGGTTACTACGAGTATTATGTTTGAACTGACTGCCAGGTCACTTCAAAAATATTATCACACTAATATTATAATGGCGAAAGTTTGAATGTGTGTATGTTTGTTACTTTTTCACGCTCAACGGCTGCACCGATTTCGATAAAATGTGTAATGGGGATAGTTTAGACCCTAGATTAACACATACAGGCTCAATGTATTAAAACGAGCCATCTACTTAATCTACTTGATGCAAGAGGTGTGCTTGGTGTGAATGAACGTACAGCCTATATTGGTAGAGTGAGAGAGTTAACAAAAGCGTTTCCCGTTGGATACACAAATTATTCAAAAACCTCTGTTACTCCTTCACGCTCAAACGGCTTTTTATTTTATTTATTGGGAATAGGCAAGCGTTTGACCAGTATGTCACCTGATGTTAGACCCTAGAATAACACATAGGTTAATTTTTCCCCGGAAAAAATATAGTTCATGTGGGATAATGGCGGTATCAGGAAACCCGTAATCCACGCAGGTGAAACCGCGGGGCACTACTAGTCTATAATAAAAATAGTCGTTAATTAATATATTTTACCTATTATAGCTTTCATATTGGTCTCAGCGTTGTCGTAAGATGCATGGAATGTAAATATATTTTTATTGCCTAATTGTAATTTGCGTTTCAAGAATTAAGCTCACTGCAGATAACTCATATGCAACAGAGAGATTGAGTTTTTATACTTATCTATGTTGACAGATCTTAAACTCATAAGAACTTCTCATAAGATCTCTTATGATATGGTTATCAATATTTTGATAATATTTTCGTTTTGTTTCTATTTACTTTTTTTTATTGGGCCGATGCCTTTATAAAAATAAAATACTATTAACAAATTACCATATAAAAAAATATATGTAGTATAGATTAATCTCTAATCCCCTTGAGTCACGACATCGCGCGTAATCATAAAGATGGCTGGCTGCGTATAGCATAGCGAATGACTGGGGCTTTAACTGCACCTATAATATCGTCGAGATATGTGAAGCACTTTTCGGTTATTGGAGTGAAACTCCAAAACCGCCTGTCCGATTTTGATGAAATTTAAATGGGACCACCACGGAAGTATACACTATCAAACAAAAAAGAACGGTTCCGTACTTCCGTGGTGGTCCCATTTAAATTTCATTGAAATAGGACAAGCGGTTTTTTAGTTACACACCAATAACTGAAAAGTGCTACGCTACGCATACCTCGACGATATTATAGTTGCGGTTGAAGACATCGGAGAACACACACAATGATAATTGATCCCATAAGTAACAAAGGTCACTGTGAGTCACTGAAAAGGGTGAAAAATATTTTTTTACCAAAAAATGGAACCGACGTTTACACTCAAAAGTGTGAAATAACTTGTCGAAGTCGATACCATGACCACAATCAATATCGTGATGACAGTTACTTTTGTGAACAATAAAGGTACCATTATCATTCACAAACTAACTTCAATAAGTTATTTCACAGTTTTGAGTGTTAAGTCGGTTCCATTTTTTGATAAATAGAAATTTAAAGTAGCTTTTTTTATTCACAATAGACAGGCGTTTGACCACTAACTATCTGTCCAGGCGTCAGTTAATATATTTCTATTACTCCTTATACTAAGAAGTATCGGGTCCGTGCGCGGTTCTGCTGATTCTGCTCTTCAAGGTTATCGTATCTTATAAACGCCTTAATATACTCTTGTCGCGTACCACTGCACTGTATGCAAGTATAACAATGTATTTGTAATGAATAAATAATGGTAAATCGCTCGAGTGTAACGTTATCGCTATATTGAGCAACTATAGCAAAAATGATGTATATTTTTTGTTTATCTCGTTTTTATTACTATATATTTATTTATATATATGTATATATTATAGAATATATATAAATAAAAAGTAGCTAGTTATGCTGCCACCCGGTCGTCAGATAACAACCATTTCCAGCTAAATCGGTAGAACACCTTACTAAGCATAACAACGTCTCGGAACTCCGAGGCGATGCGTGGGAACGTCTGGCCCACGGTGTTCTCGAGCATGTCATTCTGCTTAGACGCATTAGTTATCATTTTATTAATTAAATAGTTTTATTTTAAAATCAGTCTTTTTTAAAAAGCTATTTAGCACTCCCGTAAACTTGACTAGCTATATTAAGTAAATTTTATTGTTTGATGTATTTATTGTTCATAATATTACAACTAGCTTTGATTTGAATTTTAAAAGAAATATTCACTTCATGACAACATGTATAAATACAATACAAAAATATTTATTTGACATAGCAGAGTTAGTTATATATTTACTTTTACAGTACATTAAGTAGTGACGTTTAACATAGAGACACGTTATACGTTACTAACTACCAAGATACGGATGTTTGCACGCCCAGCTTGGTGGCTAGAGCCACAAATTGACTATGAACCTACTTTAAAATTGAATAAATACATTTAAACATTGATAATTGTTTCTTACGCTCTACTAAATTGAACATTATGCAAACGTTGCATACACGTTACTAGAGATACAGAAAAGGACGGGGTACCTTTCAATTCAACAAATTTACTATGAACCACTAATATATTATGTCGAGTTAAGTTATATGTATTTTTTAAATTGAAAATAGGAAGCGTTTAATATCACCTGATGTTAAGTGAAGATGAAGTTTACAATGGAGCACGCCTGCCTATAAAACCTATTCACTGGTGACTTGAAGATACCCAGATTGTGATTTGAAATTATTTTATAAAGAAATGTCTGTTCCTGGGCTGGGAGACATTGACACATCTACATTAATGGGAGTTATTAATTACAATAAGCAAAGTAATGAGATCATTTCGTAAATACAACCGTAGACGTAGTCCAACTAGGGGTTGCTTTTCAATCGACTTTAAAGAATGAGGAGTTTCTAAAGAAGGTTTTAAATATTAAACGTTTGTTACCTCAGAACTCTGTCATTTGTGAAACAATTTGAAAAATTTCATTCGCTATATTTAAAGGATTCAAATGTACGCGATCAATTTGAATACTTTCATATTGGCCATTTTATATGCCAGTATAGTCGCGCTATAGTCACGTTGTTTTGTTTATTTGCGAACGTGTGGGTCACGCTTTTCCAACGAATGATCAGATCATAAGAGTTCGCTAAGTTTATCTATATCAATGTTAAACGGAACAGTCTGGACCTGCCCTTTATAGATAAAAGAAGTGAGCAGGCACGTACACGTAGTTCATGGTTAAGTCACAATAACAGTTCTCGTACAAGTAACAAATCTTCCATAGAAATAGGTCAAGTGATACGTAATGGCACTTTTGTGTATTGAGTCACACGTAGTTGCTTATCATAGATTTCGTCGATGTTGGAGTGCGGTTTTAATAATAATAAGCATAAGATAATATAAGCACTGCCCGGTCTCAATGCCGGGCAGTGCTCATCGACATCACCATCCCGCATGACGAGAACCTCGTAAAGGCTGAGAAGGACAAACTCAGCAAGTACCAAGGTACTTACTTAGCTCACGAGGTAACCGCTATGTGGGATGTTGACTCGACGATCATTGTCCCGATAGTCGTTTCGACGAACAGCTTCATAGCAAAGAGCCTCGATCAACATCTTAAGAGGCTCTCGCTAGACGGTTGGATCAAGGGTCAGATGCAGAAGGCGGTACTCCTTGAAACGGCGCGTATTGTCCGGAGGTTCCTCACTCTGCGGCCCTAACCACCGGTAGCTTGGGCCCTGCCCCGCTGCTGGCGGAACTCTAGGTTTAGGTTTTTTATAATATCTTTATTAATTTTTGTTTTTGATATTTATACTGTAAAAAAACTAAACCTAAGAAAAAAAGAAAATAAAGAGATAATAATAATAAAAATACAGAACAGTACATTGATGTAACTTAACTAAAATAGACTAATTACTGGTATCTTGACTACGTTTTCACTTCTCCTAAGAAAACTGTTGTTACCGTAGCATTAATTAATATGTAAAGCAGTAGAAATCTCATACACTTCCTAGAATTAAGGCATTGTGTATTTATCATATAAGATAATTGTATTCTTTTAGAGAAATAAACGTCTCAAGCCATATATGTAAATACCTACAAAGGACAAGTTCAAAAGGTCTTAATGTCTTAGCCGCATACTTATAGTCGAATGTTTACAGTATGATATATTTTTTATATTATTTAATTTTATTAATGATAAGTCTAGATTACATAGTAACTTTATTAGATGCATTACAATCTTCAGGGATTAAGAGAATTGTGCATTACCAGTGCAAACGTGCCCATCACATCAAAACGGGGCAGCGGCAGTCTCCAGAGCTTTCCCGGAGCCTGCGACTTAATTATTTTACGATGCGTCTTATCACAGTACCCCAACTCTCCATGGGCTCCTGCGGCTATTGGCACACAATAGTAAAACGTCTCTAGGGTTGATATAAATTATTTATTATCTCCCATTGCTATCGATTATATATAATGGACTAAGTTGTTGACTAAAAAGTGGAAATTTCTTAAAACCTCGTAAATAATAGGTTGAGAGGACGTTGGAGTCTAATAGAAGATTTATTCAAGCTCTGCAGATTAACATTAGGAAGGATATTGTATAACCTCTTGAAAGCATCCGCCATGTATAAGAGCCGTGTACAAGATCGTGCGTCTACGGCAGCGGAACAAAATAGTAAAAATATTGACCAGTAAAATTCTTCTCACACGAGCCAGATAAGGGTAGTGTGTTAATTAAGTGGTGAATCGCCCTATGGCTGAGATGATGATAGGGCGATCAGTGCTGGACATACGCCTCCCTCATGCTGGACATATGCCTCCCCCTTTCTAATTTTCTATTATTTTCTTTAATGAAATGTGATTTGCCGCAAATTAAACCCGGCGGGGTAAGGCGCGACGGTCGGGCGCGGTGCACACTCGAGGGGAGCTCGCGCTCCCCTCACCATGGCTGAGATGATGATGATGATGAAATACAATATTAAATTTTTTATATAACCTACTTAATGCTTTTGACAAAATATTATTTTTAATTTAATCTTATTATGTTTGACATGACTGTAAAACAAGTGACGTTGTGTATATTATTTTTAATTATGATTTAATAGTTAAGACAGTACAACGAGTGTGGGGTCAGCTAGTATATAATTGACTTTTACTTGTCCTCTAGCAAATCAAGTAGATTTCATAGTTCTAGTTGTAATCACTCTTCTAATCTTTGGGTTTTCTTGTCGTCTTCGTGTGTATTCAACAATAACATTGCATACACGGGTGGTTTCACATAGGTACCTCTCGTAGTGTAGTCGTTTATTACCACTGTGCTAATAAAACTGTAATCTGTGCTCTGTTAGACACATATTTATTTGTTGAGACTTATGCACATGCAGACAATGATAAATACCATATTGTTACTATCATGCGCATAATCTGTTTGTCAATGTTAAGTCGATCTGTATGTTTCCTATCATTCAAGATTCCCGTGAAACTAGACTTATTATTAACGCGTTTTTTCGTATCTCCTTTAGATATCGTGATACGTGCAGGTTATGAATTAATGTTGTGTGTTAAGTTATATTATGTAGATAAATACACCACACTCAGAGTTTTCTTTCGAATTCCTCTATTTTAATATTTATTTAATAACAACACGAAAATGAATGTGCGCACGCCGAAACTTATAGTGTTTGAGAGTTATGACGAAATGACAGATTGCAATGTTGTTATTCAAGGCTGTACCATTTGCTAAAAAGACAATTTGGAGTATGTTCAGTTTATATTTTGATGCCTAATAAACTTTTTTATGTTATAGGTGGCGAACAAGCAGGTGTGCCGCCTGACAGTAAGCTATCACCGTCATCTATCTATATGTTGCCAATCCTCTTTAAGACTGTTGACTCTCTTTCTTAAGAATATTTATTATATTATTTTGTACATTGTGTGTTCATACATGAGCAGGAGAATTTTAAAAACAAACATATTTGTATCATAAATATTACGGATTATATTCCAAGGAAATTGGAAACTACCATAATTATACATACAACAAAAGTATTCGAGATATTGTTTTAATATAATGTTTTGAAAATAATATTTCCTAATATTAGTAGTAATAATATTTTTCATTGCTTTTTGGAAACGATTGTATCTTGAAGGTGATAAATACACTGAGGGAGACGAAGTCTTAAGTGATCATCAATCCTCATCAAGACCTTCCCGATAGCAGCACGATTATTTATTGTGCTTCATCAAGAGTTTCGGATGATTGGCATCGCATCAAGCATAAAAGTCCTTGTTGTTTACTCCATGGATTTTATACATCTAGCGTTCAAACACTAGCTCAGTTGATGGTTAGTAACGATATGGCTCATGTAGGTAATCAGGCTAGACGTAGAATATTTATTAAGTCAAGGATTGCTGCCTGAACGCACTATGTGTTTGGGGACAGTTTTTGAAACTTAAGTACTCGAAAGCATTTTTACCACTATGCTGGGATTTTGATCACGGTGTTACCTTCACCGAGAGTTCAAGCCGTTGTTGGGGACCGAAGAACCAGAGCGTCCGTCAGTTTGACAGCCGACGATCCCACACCTAGGTTGTCATCGCTTTGAAAGATTTAACATATATCGCATAAAACCGACCTCCGCAAACAGATAACTTTTCAATTACCCTAACATAGTCATAATAATTGAGTTGTCACCAAACGAAAGTGACGCACGAAGCACGACAGCGATAGGTAGTCTGGTTACCAACATCAGAGTTCACGCGAATTTTATCAGTACGGGGTCAGTGCTTTTGACAAGGTGTATCATGATTTATCGTTTAGAGTTGGCGCCGTCTTTTGTTTTATTAAATACAGAGTCTGGCTCAGAGGTCACACTGGCATGGCGTGTTTAAATCTAGGGTCATTCATTACAATTTGTTATTTCGCGGTATTATCTTTAGCTTTGGAAACAGTGTAGCGCGTACGTTCCAGATTTAGATTGTTACTGAGTACAGTTTACATGGGATAGTTATTTCAACGCAAAGAGCAACGTAACAGGGTGACACTGAGATTGATTTATTTATTTTTGTTTTGGTGTAAAAAGTTTGTTATAGTAGTTTCCACTTATGAAGCGACCATTTAGGCATTTAGTCGAGCCGTACAACACCATTCACGTAATTTCTGAAAATGCCATTCTTACTGAATAAATATTTTCTGTACGAAACAGAGCGAAAAATGCAAGGAATCTGAGTTTAATTAAGTTAAAAATAGTTTCTCCACTAAAATATGGATAAGTAAAGTAGCTATCCACTTTTGCTCGAAATTTTTAAGATTTACGATATTTCATGGCGTTTAATTTCAGTGATAGAGCCTTTAGTCTTTAAAATATTAATCATTTTATTGATGCTTACAACACAGTACTGTGTTTACATAAGCTCGGAATTACCTTTGGATTAATTAAATATTTTTCAATTAACGTAATTGCTGTGTGATGTAAGTAATACTTTAATTGGGTGACAAAGATGCCTGGAGTGCTCCACAGAATACGTCTCCTTTGTGTTATTACAGCGTCTAAGGAATCTTACTAACACTGTCTTTTTTTAACTTATTATAAGCTTGCATTTGACAACGGTTATCAGGAGATGTTAAGTGATGACGTGGTCTAGGATGTAGCACGCAAACCTAGAAGGTACCTATTCACTCGTGACTTGAACACTCCCGGATTGTACGTATCGGGAAACACAGACTCGGGCATCGAGTTCCATTCTTTGGCAGTACGCATTAAGAAAGTGGAAACAAAACGCTTCGAACGTATAGGTTGTATATCTACCATATATATAGCCATGGCGAATTGCCGTACGTCGAGTCGACCGATGATAGAAGGAGAGTAATGGAATGAGATTATGTAATTAATCGACTTATAACATACAATACTATTTAGATTTACATAGCTAGATAACCAACGATATTTAAAAAAAAATGCATGAAATGTTATACTCACAAGGAGAGTTTCTCTTTATTCTTACTTCACAAATGAAACAGAGAATTCAACTAACTGGGTGTAAGTACACATTGAGCAGGGTTTACTAACTAACAGTTAAGACTAACATTCAACACAAGTTCATTAACAAAGTTCTGGTCATATAAAAATAACAAAAGAATCGAGTGAATTAACGCGATAAAAGCATGCTGATAAACTGATAATACACAAACTGCTAAGTACCTACCCACTGCTGTATAAACGGAATATGAAACGTCAAATAAGTAGGTATATGTAACTTTTATTTTAAAGCATTCACACACTCACACTCCCACATCTCAGTCAGACACCGAGCGTCAGTCAGACACCGAGCTCGCTCAGTCAGACACCGAGCTCGGCGGCGAGCTCGAGGCAAAAACATCCTGGTTAGATTCTCTCCAAATAGTCAAAGAGCAAACATCCTTAGGGCCCACTTACGGACCACTCTGGTACCGGGGCAAGTCGATCCGATAACTCCCTGTCCTGGCGACAGCTCAAGCCGAGGTCCGAACCTCAGTGGTGCCCTTGAGCTAGTCGCCTCGTCCTCTCCTAGTGGCACAGCGCCGTCAGCGCTAGCCTCACTAGGCGGTGCGCCTTCTGCGACCGCACAAATACCGGGCTGAGCACCATCTGTGCTCGCCCCCCCTCCGGTGAAGCTGTAAATGCCGGTAGAGGCAAACAGCATTAGTCCGTTAGAAAAAAAAAAAAAAAAAAAAAAAAATCACACTCCCACACTAGGATACCACGTATCGCGGAAAGTCACACACAATCACATTAAAGAAACATCCAAAACTAAATATTAAATGTTTACCCCAGCCGGGATCCAAAACCAAGGTCACAATTCTAGTCAGGGTCACTGATCAGAGAGCCACCACAACTATCGATATGTTTGCCTCATAATACATTACTATAGAGTATACAGCATAATACATACACTGTGTAATATAATACAGATCAGATTTTAGTGAGTGTGAGTGAATGATTGATAAAGTGTACAAAAGAAGTTACGACACTATTAAGAATCTAAAAGCAGACATAAAGACACATTCCTCACCTGAAGATACAAAATACAATGGTTAAATGGTTACCAAAACGATTTGAATGTTGTATTGAAAAAATGCTCGTCATTTCGAATAACTACCTACTTAGTTAAATAAAAAAGATAGGAAATACAATGGAATAGGAATACATTTTACTCATATTAGATATCAAGTTTCATAGTAACATTTACTGCTTATAACCTAGGTAAGTACATGATTGTAATCGAAATATGTATTTTTTTTTGTTATTAAAACTGACATGGTTTTGACACATTATGAATGTATAAAACACGAGAATTACTCACGTAGTAAGTCAAAGGGTCCGACTATAGTTTCAACCACATTCGGTGGTCTTTTTCAAGGGGAATACCGGGCGCTCGCGGACGCGGTCGCGATTCGTCTAGTACTGACCATCGAATGTGGTTGAAACTATAGTCGGAACCCTCTGATTTATTCCGTGAGTAATTCGCGTGTTTTATACATTCATAATGTCATTTTTTTCTTTAATTTTCAATCGGATTCATATCCAGAACAAATAATATTTTTAAATCTATGAATGAAGTTTTTCTTGTTACTTAAATCAAAGACAAACTGCCCAAAAACAGATTTGTGAATGTTTAATAGTTTCAGACCTGCTCATACTGACCAATCTAAATGGCCCAACTGTATAGCAGTAACAGGTGCCAACTTGAGATGAAATATAGGTAGGTACTCGACTTCTATGAGATTAGTGAGTGCATTGAAAGAAGTGAGAATTGACAGATGCCTAATAAATGGTATGTAGTTTCCTACATCATGAGCGATAGTTACCTCAACACTTCTATAACTAACCCAAACAGAGGACTTGCCCCGCAATATTTCATAATAATTTGCTATTAAAAGGGCCACAAATCCATCTCAATCAACAGTGTAATAATCAATCCCAAATATATTACAGAATAATCACAAAAGAAAAGTATAGAATAAATAAATTTGATTTCAATTATTATAAAGGTAGAAATACACATTACCCATCAAAAGTAAGCAAGTAAAAAATGCGATACAAGTGTTCTTATGTATAATAAAATGCATAAGAAGTGGCAACCCTAAGGACAGGTCCAAAGTTTAAATTATATATAGAGGTATAGAAATAAAAAGACCCTAATTCTGTTAATCCCTCAAACTCATGAGATTGGGTGAGCTTCTTTATACTGCAGACAAATATATAGCCTGATAAAATTGTAGACTGCAAATTCTTAGCCTTTACAATGTAGGAGTATAATCAATTTTGTTAATAATTCGCTATAAGCAACTGTAAAACTAAAAGTAGGGTCTTCAACATGTTTATGACTTTTGTATTTTGTCCAGCAGTAGTTCCAACCTGCCTGTCATTATTGGCTGACCCTTCTTGGTCTTCTTACTCAACTTTTTATACCTCTCTTGTTTTTTCTTTTTATATTCTTGCAATTTCTGATTCCTTTCCTCTTTGATTCTCTCCATTTTTTCCTTCTTCTTTTCTCTATCCTGCTTTATCTTACTGTATTGCTCCTTTGCCCTTTTAAATGGATCTCTCTTAGGTTTGGCAGCTTTATTCTCTTTCTCAATAATGTCTGGATGTCTTACATATTTGCCAACCTCCTTTGAGTCAGTAGTGTCTTCATGAAAAGATATTGGTTTATATGTCCCAAAGACAGTGTCGTTTTTTAATTCTTTTTGATAGCCCCGGATGAGTTCTTTCCTACGCTGCTCTTCCCATTGCTCTAATTTGTACTTCTTGCTGTATTTCTTTAAACGGTAATTTTTCTTGTCAAATGGCTTCTTTTCGACTCTCTCTTCATCTTTTGCAAGTGACGACTTAGATTTTACTTCTCGGTTTTTATCAAACTCATCCTGTCTTTTATTGGGTTGTTTCTGCTGCTTACCTTTATTCTCTGTTTTATTTGACTTCTTGTTCAAGAAGAATGAATCCCGTTTCTTTTCCATTATAGTAATGTTTCCTCAGACCTATAACGAAATGAAGAAGCGTGTTTGATCATGGGAACAAAAGAAACTAAATTTATCATGCAACCATTGTTAAAAATAGTGACTTATCAAATTTGAGCAGACAAAATTTTGCAGATGGGGTCGGAAGAAAGAATTGTGAAATATTCACAGTAGAATTATACATGCAAAGTTTTCACAAACATCAAAGAGTACACTTCATTTGAAGACCTCATTAAAGTATGCATATAATATAGCTAACTAAAAGAATATATGATAAGTCAGGTTGCTGCTGTCTGTATTTATAAAGCAAAAAGCACTTGTCAAAAAGTTGCTTTATTAAGCCTTAATGTACTGTATAATCCGAAGACTGATATCATTCGAGCCAATGGGAGGAATGAAATCCATTCGAGTTTTAAAATATGGAAGTTTTAATGTATGTAACAAATTCTGAAAAAATATATTTAGTGAGGATAAAATAATAATAAATAGCTGCTTAAAACACGCTTTTTCATTTTTATAGGTATTTCAAGAATTTAATTGAGAATAAATAATGACAAAACAGAAAATAGGTAAATACAATATAAATAAAATTATTATAAAAATATGATTGTAATTATAATTCATGAAACTAGTAAAAAGTTGCCATGTAGGTAACTTGGGCAAGTACACTCTCACCTTATATTTTCAAGAGTCAATTCAAGCTGAAGCTGAAGACGATGCAACATATCTGGGCATTACACTAGACAGTAAGCTAAAGTGGACTAAGTTAAATCGGACAGCTTGTAGTGTTATTATAAATAAGATGGCAAAGCGATAGGACCATACAACTTTTTGGAATAAACTAGTAAAAATAAAATAAGTAAGGCTCACATTATATTCTGCCGTAGCAGGCAGGATGATAGGTAGGGGAAGCCTGAATATAACACTATAGCTACCAAAACCGTCATATTTTCTCTAAGACAGGGTGCACTAGTTTAGTGGCACTGAATGACACTGAGTAACACCTAAACAATAAGCTACAATCATTCCAAATATTGGCATTTATAGTTGTGACAGGGTAAATGAGAACAGCATGAACAGCTCGAAACCTTGATAAGTCTGCCACTTTTTAATTACAGCAACATCTGATATGAAACAGATGCGGCCACATCTGCATTTAGGTTATAAGTTCTGAAACTTAGGACTATATATCAATCAGGTGACTGCATAAGCTAATTAGTAACAAGACTATGCAGAA
This sequence comes from Apeira syringaria, assembly GCA_934044485.1. NCBI lineage: Eukaryota > Metazoa > Arthropoda > Insecta > Lepidoptera > Geometridae > Apeira > Apeira syringaria. The sequence continues at coordinate 28,226,296 of OW203655.1, forward strand.
GGTGGGGCATTTTCTCAGCTTCTGACACAGTGGCTTGCAGAGCCAGTCACGCACCTACTGACAGGATGAGAGATATGGCTACTCATATCCATTTTGATAAAGTACTAAAACAATACTTTCTCAACAGAAACTACACTGCACAACTGCATGAGGAACCATGTGATGTCTCAAGTACACACAAGTTATGAGTTTATATAGATGACTATAAGATGGAAGCAATCACCAAAATGGGCACAAACTATAAAAAACACTATATTTAAGCTCATATAAACACAAGCCTGGTGTCAAATTTCATAAAGATCAAGAGCTCTAGTGTTCATAAGTTATCATTAAACTTAAAAAACAGTTTCACTTCTATAAATGTCAAACATACAATTCAACTAAAATCAATGCAAGATGCTTGTTGCTAAATATATTAAAATTGATAGTAATAGAGAATGGCTAGACAAATTTTAATTTATTCAAAAGAAAACTTAAAAATGTATGTATTGGTCAATTCCGGAAACTGAATGTTTTGATCCTATTTTATTTTTATTCAGTATAATTACTACATATATATGCTACACCTTAGAGCACATCCTCACTTAACAGCAGGTGAGTCAGAGGTAATGTAAGCTTATGAAAAAAAACTTTTAAAAAATACTTAATTTTATAGAGTATTCACTATTTTTATGTAGTTTACATTAAATTGTATTGTTTTTGGAAGCTATGATTGTGGTGATATCACTGTCTTCTATCGGCTTTCTGCACACTTACTTGGCCTTGCATTTAATAAATTCCTAATTTAGATCATTTTAGGATTTTGTAAATTAAAAGTTTTAGCCATAAAGATTTTAATGAAATATATTATTAAATGTCTAGTTTATTTCCCTTGATATTTGATGTGGCCTCAAAATAATCCTACAAAGCAGCTACCCGAAGACCAATAATGATGCACACACTATACATTTTTTAAAATACCAATTTGAAACCAATAAGTAATAAGGGCTTGAAATTTTGTAGTCATGTGATAATAATTTTTAACCCATCAATCACTTTCTAACATAACAGATGAGTAAGACCCTCAACAAAATGATATTATTGTGATGTATGATGTGATGAAAAATGTATTATTGTGTATTGTTTGCCTGCCACTGAGGCTTAAAGTTAACAGTAACACATGGTAAGCGTTTCAATACGTTTGTAAATGATCCAACATGAGTCCCTATAATATACGGCCAATAATCCATGTACACCCATAGACAAAACCTTGTTTGCACAATCCAGTGCAGTCAACTAATCATGGAACACAGACTATAGACATGGTCTTCCAGAGGATTATGACATGTTCCCAAATCTCAATAACCTCAATTTAGAAAAATGTTTTGAGGTTATATGCATTGAGTTTATATTTTGTGACTGCTCCGGCTTTTTATATACACTCTAGGGGTAGGGCAGACAAGTACCAGGTAGAGTCGGGGTTGGCAGATTTAGTTTTCATATGATCACAAACGCGAACTGAATATCATAATTATCTGGAAGTCTGTGGCTACTGGCACAAGGCAAAGTAAGCATCGACTTGCAAGCTGGGAATTCTATCTTCGTCTATGGCTGTACACGAATTATTGGCCGTGCATTATTGTCTCCCATCCAACATTATTATTAGTTAGCCACATGGTTGATTACTTATTGATATGGCGTCAATTTTGCAACATCTATAAGCGTCAGACATTTTGTAATAAATAGCAGCTGGTAAAATCTAGCAATGATTCAAGGCTATGTAGACCTAACCTATTCGACACTATTTGATCTGATTGAAACATTCCAAACCATAAAATAATTTATGAAATAATGATATTATGGGCAGGGCGTGTTTGTAAATACAAATAAAGTAATATACTATTCATTGACGAAAATGAGTAAGAACTTACCAAATTTAGCCACCCACTGGGTTGGCTTCTATTTATCGACGGAATCTTGATAGTTTCACTTTAACTTTGCACTAGAAATATAGTCGCACTTGAAACTTTGGACTTATTACCAGCTGGAACAACAGCGACCATTCCCTATTGTGATTATATTTGGATAATTTCACTAAAATATGACAAACGTATCGCAAACAGCACAAAAAGGACCGAAAAACGAGGAAGTTGAAATCAGGAATATTCGCGATATGTACGCCCTCTATCTATTTTACCATTTTTGCACTGAACTATTTTTCGCAATGCGGCTCGATCAGTGAAAAGGAGCATGCGCTTTGCCAAATACTTGCTTGTTTAAGCTAATCCTTAATGACAGATAGCCTGTAAACACAACAACATGAAAAAGAGAACGTGAACTATAAAATATGAGTTCTTCCAGAGTATCAAATTTTTTTAAAGGGTAGGTTTATTAGGTAAAGAAAAACATCAGTATATTTTTCTACGGGGAATGGAACGTAAGCCGGAAATTGCATCAGCTCAAACAATTTCTGACAGCTGAGCATTGTTGCCGTTCTAGCAACTTTGTTGCTAGTTTTAGCAAATTTTATGAGTGGTTAGCGATATAAAAACATGAGTTAGAACAAAAAATGATTCAACAACTTCTAGGGACTTTTGCATCAAAGAGTAAGCGACTTTATTAGAAAAAGACTATAATAATTTTATCGGCTAAAACATTATCCAAAATACATAGATAGATAGACAGATAACTCTATATTGTACTTACAATGCTTATGTACATCAAAGTAAATAGAATCAATAATAATGTTTACTACTCAAGCCGGTCTTATCGCTTAGAAGCGATCTCTGCCAGACAACCTTTGGATAGATAAAAATAATGAACTTCATTCAACGTTATAAACTTTAAAAAAGGGACTGTTTGCAAGGTTGTAGGGGGTAATCTACTTAACAAATTTAAAAAAATATTTAACTATAGAATGCCACGTTTTCTGTGAGTGTCAAAGTCTGCTTTTTATCATCATCTCCGTCACGCGGGTGAAACCGTCATCAGTTGGATATCAATGCCGGTGTTCCTCAGGGGTCAGTGCTCTCTGCAACACTGTTTCTACTGCACATTAATGACCTGCTCAAGCCCGGTACCTTTGGGTATGCAGATGACAGTACAGTAGTGGAGAGGCACATATCCAGTTCACGCTGCAGTGGTGCCCAAACACAGGTACTAAGAGAGAAAATGGTCGAACGGTTGAACCTGGCCCTAAAGGCAGTCTCCGACTGGGGTGATGCCAACCTGGTCGGGCTTAATTCTAATAAAACGCAGGCGTGTCTATTTTCCGCAAAAAAGAGTCAATTTAATGTGGCCCCTACTTTCCGTGATGTGTCCGTGCCGGTAACTGACCATCTAGACATTCTTGGTGTCTCCTTGGACTCGACACATTTTGGATCATACATTGAGTCCAAAGATCAGTTGGCAGCGAAAAAACTGGGCGTCCTAGCAAAGGCAAGACAGTACTTTACACCGGAACAACTGCTCAACTTGTATCAAGCACAGGTTCGATCGTGTATGGAGTACTGCTCTCATTTGTGGGACGGCTCGGCCAAGTACCAACCCGAGGCCTTTGAGTCGATAGAGAGACGAGCTAAAAGGCTCATCAACAATAACTCTCTGGTCGAGAGGAGACTCCAAAGCCTGCAGCACCGACGTAAAGTCGCTAGTCTATCGGTCTTTTATCGGATACATTTCGGGGAGTGTGCTCTGGAGTTGCATAATTTGATTCCACCATCCCCATTCCATCTTAGGACGACCAGACGGACGGCAATGCGACATCCATACATGGTGGACGTTCCAACTTGTCGCACGATGCGTTTTGCTACCACATTCCTAGTGCGTACGGCTAACGAATGGAATTTATTGCCTAAATCTGTGTTTCCGCAAACATACAACCTGGGTATCTTCAAGTCACGAGTGAATAGGTATCTTCTAGGCAGGCGTGCTCCACCGTAGACCGCATCATCACTTAACATCAGGTGAGATAGTGGTCAAACGCTTGCCTATTCCCAATAAAAATAATAAAAAAAGAAATGGCAAAAGTTAAAAAACATTATTGCCAGTGTCACGTCAAGAAGCAAAATAAATTATACTGAAGGAGGTAATTTTGAATTTGGGTAGTCTGAAACAAAGAAAAATATCTCGCATACAATAATGATTGACCAACTTACACTAAATAAAATATGGAAATATGAAGAACATACTTAATTTATTATGAGTAGGTATATATACAGGAATGGAATAATACTAAAGGACTCTACCCACTACCCCGTAGCATACCATGACCGTGCTATGAACGTATCGGGCACGGAAAGTAATCCGATACGCTCTACTATGCCCACTAGAGCGTATAAATTACGTATCAAAGCCGTATGGTGACCGGAGCGTCCGCATATCATCTCCGAATCATCTTAGTGCTAAATCCGAGCGGTCCCTGTTGTCGCCTTTGTAGTAATTCACCTGATTCCGTGTGAATCGTCGTCCATCTTACATCGATCGTGTACGCATGTCTTTGTCTCACTTGAACCGATGCGGTAACAAAATGGCCAGTAGTAAGAGAAGAATGGCAACGCGTTTATAACGGCCATCATACGCGGTTATAACCCGGGTGCTCACCGTTTCGCCACCGGCAAAATATTCTCGCCGACAATTCTTGACGCTCCGTTCATGGTATGCGACGGTGTCGGTCGGTGAAGGAACGGTCTAGTGGGCATAATCTCATACTTTTCAATACAAAGAATATTTTTTTGGTTGTTACGTTCCTAGCACGGTCATAGTATGCTACGGGGTAGTGGGCAGAGTCCTTAAAGCTTGATTTTATTTACAGATATGAAGGATGATATTATATTAATAGTAATGGGATTTATATTACACATAATATTATCTATATGAACAGGAAGTGGAAACTTATAATGAATTAGAGATGTATATAAAGGGTCATGATCAAATTGAGAACATGAAAAGGAAATATGATTTAAGTCACCTTTGTCTAAGCCACATTCACAGAGGGATGTCTGATTCTTAGCTTTTTTAAATGAACAGGTGAACAGCAATGGCCAAATCTAAGTCAAGTTAAGCGGCTTAATTTCTTACTACAGTGAAATTTAAAAAACCAGGGTTTACTCTGAATAACGGGTTGGTACATTGCATAATTAGTCCCCGTCTGTCTACTACTAACTGACCATCCTTTCAACCATCTGAATTTCAAATCTCGAATTGGCAGGAGCAAAAGATACTGAGGATAATTTTTAAATGGCACTTTGTCACCACAAATAATTGATTCCTTAGCAATGTTGATTAGCTGAAGGATCCCCTTTAATTAGATCTAAGTTAAGACGCATAGTGGGTTCAAACCAAATAGTCTGGTAATCAAATTCAGAGTGAGGGAGTTTATTACATCTGTGAGTTGGAAATTTTAAATTACAAGCTTTTGCATAGCTCACAACTAGGCCTGGCGGCTTTTTGTGTTTCCAGTATGCAGATTGTGTGATGTAGTTATGTAACAGTTGTAATTTTGGGAACAATGGATGGGTAGAAAATTGGAATAAACGATAAAGAAACATGTCCGACAGATATTGCCGTCTCAAATCAAACGGCGGATCATCACATTCCACCTGCATCGCATTTTTAGGAGTTGATTTCATTGCTCCTTAAATGATACGTAGAGCTCTGGCTTGGATCAAGTCTAATAAATTGAGTGCTTTCTTACAAGCTGATTCATATATGAATGAGGCATAATCTATAACACTACGAATGATGGCATTGTAAAGCAGCTTTAAATAAAAAGGGTCAGCACCCCACCACACACCAGCTAAACATTTTAAAATATTAATATTTTGTCCACATATTATTGCAATATAATTTCAATGTGCTGAAAAAGTTAATTTATCATCTAATATAACTCCTAAAAACTTTTTTTCATTTTCAACTGGAATTCGAATATCATTTAACATTATATCCAGTCTAGGTTTTAGACGTTTTCGAGTAAAAATGACAATAGAGCTCTTCAAAGGAGCTATATCTAATCCATTATTTTTTAACCATAAATTTAGAGAGTCCAAAGCTAGCGATATACTATGCCCTGAACTTAATATATTACAATTTGCAACATATAAGACAAGGTCATCAACATATTGTAATATGCGACAATATGGTAAAACAGACTGATCCAGATCAAAAGTGTAGAGATTAATAAGGAGAGGACTTAAAACAGATCCTTGAGGTAGACCCTTATTCAAAAATCTGGTGGATTTAATTTCTCCATTTACTCTAAGTTGAGCTGAACGGTCTTTAAATAAATAAATTATAAAGTTAATAATCTTTTGTGGTATGGATAGCCTTTCCATTTTAGCCATAAGGATAGAAAGGTAACAATATCATATGCCAAGCATATATCTAGGAATGCTGCGACAACAGACTCATTTCGGGAGAATGAGAGCCTAATATCCGTAACAAAAATAGATAAGTTCTAAAGTTCCTTTACCTTTACGAAAGCCAAACTGTGTGTAAGGCAACCGATTTTTATTTTCAATGAACCATTCAAGACGGTTTTTAATAAGGTGTTCCACAATTTTTATTAAAACAGAAGACATGGCTATTGGCCTTTAATTATTATAATCTTCTGGATTTTTGCCAGGTTTTGATATTGGAATAATAATTTGATTTTTCATCTGGGCTGGGACAAATCCTGAATCTAACATTAAGCACTACTTGATGTGCTTTTTCGAGTGCTTCTTCCGTTTGACTCTGGTCACTTGGAGACCGTTGCTATGCACCTGCACACAAATTCCGTCGGTGAAGGTACATTACTATTTAATATTGGTTGGCTATTATCTGGGGGCCTACCAGCCCCCACATCTATATCCATTTAAACAATTGCCTATCGTCTATTCTATCGCGATGTGAGAACTGAGCATAAAAACTTACCAATGTGATGAAACTATAATTTACTACGCCTAAAAACTAAACGAACTAAAATATATACATATACCACAACACACAAAAAGAGATATTTTTCCAAAAAAAAAAAAAAGGAAAATTTTTCGCCAAACAACCGATCCCCTTGACGTTCCACCTTCCTCTCCTATTTTATACTTACCTCTTACATACAAAAAAAGTTTTAGTTCCGATCTGTCTCTTTTTTCGTTCCGTTCCTGTAAATACGTCCATGAGTGTATTTACTAAATAGACAATTTTAGCTTATTTTATTTCAGTCTTAAATGTCTAATAAATTTAAAAATACTACAAGAGTAGAGTTCATGAATGTTAATTCTAATTGAACAAAATTTGATTTAATTTAGGTACTAAATTATTAGTAAAAAAATATTAAGCGACCATGTTTTTTGCCTTTATCCAAAATTATCTCGGTAACGACAACTGCGCTTTAACTGTGTCATAAATCAAGTTGTATGTAACTTATTCTACATTATTGTTTTGTCTGTATTTTTTGCCCTATGTTTTTTTTAATATTACTGTAAATAGTTAAAGATTTCATGGATAAATAATAATTAAATTGACTTATGGGATTACCATACATTTTCTAATATTTGTATACATATGCGAATGATATTAAAAAGAAAGATAGGGTAGATATATATATACCGCATTATATATGATATAATATAATGCGGTCCACATTCGAGGAGCCAATGCACTATCGTCCTTTTTAAATAATGTTATTGATATATATACACATAGTCTGTCATAGTGCCACGGCATCGCAACATATAAAGTAGGAGCACCTACTTAGTCGGCTATTTCGTGTCGTATATAGAAGTCAACGTTCCTAAGCCGCGGTCGGGCACCAACCATATTCAATTACGGCAGTATCGGGTGACATACTCTCATACCGGTACAGGCAAGCACAGAATGCAGAGCAATTTCGTTATTACAGGTAATTTTTTCGGAAGCCGATGACGTCGTTATACAAGAGTTTTTAAAACGATGGGTAATGCTTGGCAGTAAGTTTTATAGTGAAAGATCACGAATCAGAGTGCTGCCTGAATAAGCGATGATGGTGTAGGTAACTATGAAGAAAACAGTAGTCGCATTGTGCTAGGGTGGAACTTGGAGCAACTGGTGGTCATCTCCTGGAAGTTCGGAGATGATGTTATGTTAATTTACGACATTTTTAATGATATTTTTTAATACTGTATAGATTTAGCGTTTGAATTGATGGTCAGTGATAATGTAGTCGGAGATGTTATCACGCTAGCGTACAACGCTTACTGGCTCTCAAGGACTGCTGCCTGAACACACAATGTGTTTGGTGACGGTTTTTTAAACTTGAGGGCGGTTGCTAGCCAGCCTGGTACTTGAAAGTACCCTACCATCATGCTGGGATTTTGATAACAGAGTTACCTTCACCGGAAGCTCAAGTCGTTGATGGGGATCAAACCAGCGTCTGTCAGTTTGCCAGTCGATGCTACTACCGCTGATCATCGCTTCAAATTTCTTCTGAAAAAATTGCCTAAATGATATAGCCATCTTCTTCTCGCCAATTGGTCATCCACTGCTGGACATATGCTTCCCCCATATAGGGGGGATTTGCCAATACTCGCCACGCTTGGCGGGCGGGTTGGCGAGCGCAGTATCATTTCCTATACTCAGAAGGCGCTGCTGCCCACCTTCTGGTATGTGATTCCTTAGCCGACTCTTACAGCACACACGGATATAGCCACAGCAACTTATAATTCGTATCATTTATGATTTTTTATAAAACATTCGAAATTGTATTACGTATAACCTACACCTCATACCTAGAAATAAAATCTTTTAAAAAACGTAAATATCGATAAAAATGGTCTCTAACAAAGCGACCACTGCGTGGAAACGTTCACTGGGAACGGTAATGTAACTGTGTGAACTCACATTATGTGACGATGATGAAATATAGACGGTAAGGCTAGTGAACTTTCCTGGATACGTCTTCAATCTGAATGCGTTCCCCGATGTCTTTCTTTCCCTTCTGCCTTCATTTTTATTTTTTTTATTTATTAACATTCACACACGGTTTTCAGGTCCCAAACTAGGCAGAGCCTGTGCAATGGTAACCTGATGATTGATGTATATATACTTATATACATATAAACACCCATATTTGTCCCTTCACAATCTACTTGTATACTTAATATGTCACTTTTCTTTCGACCGTCAACCTTAATTATGTAAAAAAATATATACTCATGTTTTAAAAATAAACTAATTACAATACTACAGCTATTACAAAAACATTTGAGCAATCCTCCATCTATTTTCAGCTTATAGATAACTCAAATGCTCTAACCCGCTACCAGGTGGCAGCGTGCCCAGAATGCTAGCAGCATTACCACGTTGAATTGCAATGCTGATCCATTGAGCCAAATATGTGCCAGCACTTCGGTCACGCGTTGCATCGATCACACGCTCTGATAAGTTTTGGAAAATCCGATGAGCTCCCGGTCCCCACGGGCCCAACGTCGCGACCCCAAACGGTTCAAATATGTTTTAATTAGTCAACTTATCTCATTTATATGATTGTTAATATATAAATAAGTTACGAGTAGGAAGGTCACATTACAATTGGGTAATCAGTTCAATCCCGAAATTTCGAACCCTTTTCAGTGGTCGTAGTCTCAAATGATATGAAAAATACACGTTAAAAAACAAAATATATGTGAAAAAGTTGTGTTATTTCAATACTGACTGCTCTCTGGTTTCACCCGCATGGTGATGATGATGAAAAGTAGCCTGTAGAGCCAGTAGAATGAAGAGTAGGCACTGAGAAATAACTTGGCTTTCTATTGGTAAAAGTATTTTCAAAATGGGTTCAGCTCAGAGTACCCCCTACACTACCACCTCACAAACTCTACCTCTCTAAAATAATAGTATGTATAAGAATAAATACTTTTTATTTTAATATTAGTATAACAAATACGAAATATTATGAATCTATTTTTGAAATGAAGCAACTATTAACAGAAGTAATCACATATATATTTTATTAAGTAGATACCTAACTTTCAAACAGTTTGGAATGCCGTTTTAAACAAATGGGATAGCAGTATAATTATAATCAAAGTATGTAGTAAGTAGTAGTAATTTACAAGACTAAAACCATGTTGTATGTACTGCTTCCGGGCTGTTTGGCCGTGGTCTATGTGAAACTTTTGTTCCAGACGTTTCGTCGATCACTGCGGTCGACATCTTCAGTGGTTCAGGTCCGAGCGGCGACAAGAGCGTAGAACTCTCCTTCGCGGTGTCTTCTCCGATACGTCGACGAAACGTCTGGAACAAAAGTTTCACATAGACCACGGCCAAACAGCCCGGAAGCAATACATACAACATGCAACGCCGGCCGTGAAAGCCTTAGAGTTTACAAGACTAAAACCGTTTATACATAGTGTGTTAAAGCATTCCTTGAGAGCCAGTCAGCATTCTACATCTAACGTGATAACACCTTTGACCACATCGTCACTGAACATCAAGTGATGCTCAAACGCTAGATCTATCTTATACATATAATGAATCGCTATTTCAGTCACGGCATCACGCGTGAACGGCTTGACCAATTATGATAAAATTTAGTGTAAAGATAGATGGAACCTTAGAGAAGGACTAGGGCTACTTTTCGTCCTGGAAAAAGTAATAGTTCCCTTGAGATAACTGAGTTAGAGGGAAAAACGTAGTGCACGCGGGTGAAACCGCAGGGCGCAGCTAGTCAAGTATAAAAAACCTTAATTGCGAAAATTTCAAGCAATATACACCTATTCTTTTATGTGCGTGGTCGGTTATCTCGGTAGCCTTAGAATAGATGTCCGGCCTTGGGAAGGGCCAATGTCATTGTAGGCTGTTCTACATGAATAGTGATGTGTGATGATGAATAATATTAGAATACATTAATAAATTAGATATATACCTAACGTGTTACGTGGGAGATTAAATAAATACATTTTATGAAGCAAGTCTTTAGTTTGATAGATAGATTGTAATAATTATAATTTTGTACATTATAGATAGATTGATCGCTTTATTTCAACGCCTAAATGAACCTGAATAATAAGAAACGCCTGATAAAACTTATTACTAAGTTAGTAATCACAGACCTTGCGCATTTATAAGACAATAGACGTACTATTACCGAATAGTGTTAAAATGGGTGGTTTTATCGTTCCGAAATATCTCTTCCAGACAACCCAATTGTGGGGAGAAACAAAACATTGATTATTGGGCGTTGTTTAATATCATTACAAACATAAATATGAAATGAAAAAATCGTGAAATATTTCGCGATTTAACGATTTTACGATCTCTCTCATTTCTGATTCGATCGCGTAGAGATACCCCGAGCATTCCCATTTCATAGCTCGATGTGTACACTTTGACCCTGCTCACCAGACCTATAGGTCAGAACCCACGTTTCAGTTGTGTGACTTGTACCTACTACCAGTAACGACTTACGCATAGCTGGTAGTAACACACACTGTTTAATTTATATACCAAAATGTTATTTGGAAGCTCATCATAATCATCATCATCTCAGCCATAGGACATCCACTGCTGGACATAGGCCTCCCCATTTGGAAGCTTAGACTACCTCATATAGGAATGATGGCTTTTGTTACTATGTAATCAAATCATATACTTAGCTTTAGAAGTGGGTCGATTTATTTTGATGAGAAGTGTGTTAGCATTTGGAATCGGTTATTTAACATATGTACACACTTACTAAATTAATACATGTATAAATATGTGGTATACATATTTATTTAAATGTAAACATCAATTTAATATCGTTATATTTTTTTCATCAATTAAAAGAAATTATTTGGGTCTCTCAACATATGGATAAGGGTTTATTTAAGCAATTTAAAATAAAATAAAAACATAATTAGCTTAAATTTATACGACCTGCAATTTTTTAAATTTTACGTTTATCTCTTAAACTCTGAAACCTTCCTAACTCTGTTAAATTTGACCGGAGGAAAAAAATTGGTAGAACCTTTTTAATGAAAAATTTAAGCTTAATAAATCTTCTTTAGAAGCTTTTTCTCTAACTTTTACTATTTTAGACTAATTGCGAAAAGAAATATTCAAAAATTTTTTTCAACCCGCCGGTGGTTGCGCACCCAAAAATCTTTACACTTTTTTATTGTACAATTAAAACTACATAATATCAATGATGTTTTACTAAAGATGACGTATATATTCATACTGCGCGGTGCTCAGATTTTGTTCCTTTACGACATAAACATGCTTAATGCGACAGATAATACGGTACAAATAATATAGAAAGGGATAGCTATATGTTTAGACTTGCGCTTGAAATACGCGCCGTAATCAAAATTACTACAATTGACTTAATTTTGCCGCCTTAGGTTCTGCGAGCTTGTGCGACATCTACTTCATATAAACATATGATATCATTGCATTATATCAAAATTGCAGCCTTTACACTGAAATTTTGATTTAAAAGTTTATTTTACTGTACTACATATACTGCAGTCATTAAATTAATAAGACTGTCTATATACTGCAATAACTTATTTTTATATACATATTTATTTATTTATTGTAATTTTACAAAGCCATTACAGTCGTACACCAATTTAACATTGTCAATACACTTACATTATCGAGGAATAATAAATAATAAATTTAAACCAAGCATTCTCATTTGAAGTCATTAGAGCAAACCGCACCATCTATTGACAGCTTACAACAGATCGTGCTTCCAGAAGTACTGTTAATCACGAACCGCTCAATAGGACGGCATTAATTTGTGGTTGTGAAGTTCGTATTTGTATTTGTTATATGCTTTTTACCTCTACTCGTATGCCAAAACGGCTCTAAGTTTGAATGAAATTCAGAATGTATGTAAAAACCTTAAAATATTATAAATGTGAAAGTGACTCTGTCTGGAACGTTTTTACTCATAAGCTGCTGAACCAATTTGAATGAACGTTAATGTAGAGATAGATGGGAGCTTGGAAAAGGACTTAGGCTAGTTTGAATCCCGAAGAAAGTATGGCAGACATTGCCTGGTCGAATTGCAATACTGATTCGCTAAGCCAAATATGTGTCAGTATTTTGCTACTAAATTATAGAATTAATGTGATTGCTAATCGCTATTAAATTTCTTCGTCTGAATTCTTTGTCTGCCCGACTGTACCGGCCAAGTACATCGATTAGTACGCCCTATTATATTCTAAGTGAGTCTGTTAGCCGCAACGTAACGCATTGGTCAACTGGCCAGCTGGTAGAAGCGTGCGCATCATTAAAAAAATATGCCTACTTTATAAATTAATAGTGCACTGCGCATTCATTTTATTTTTTTAAATGTAGTGCCAAATTTTAATTTTATTTTGTGTGGAACTTAAGTTTTAATGTGTTTGGAGTGAAAGTAAAATTTACAGGTATGTAGTAAGAAAAGTACTTCAGGGGTTTCAGGTGCAAAAATCTAGGAATGTGAATTATGAATATTTATTAGTTTAATGTATGAAATATGTAATATAAATTATGTGATCTTTATTAAATTTATTCAATGTTGTAAGCTTGCGTTTGAAAAATCTCTCACCTGATGTTAAGATGTTAAGTGATGACGTGGTCTATGATGTATGTGTGTGTCGATTGACACGCATTCTAATCACCAAATTATTATATTGATATTACTTAGCATAAATCAATTATTATGCAGTCAGTGCATACTTATTGTTCAGGACTCCTTGATTTTGATAAATATAAAATACTATTTTCGCCATCGTAATGAAAGGAATATTTTCTAAAATTTATACGATATATTGCTTTATGTAAAATGAGACGACCATCACTTGCGGACTTTCTAAATTTTTTAGTTGTCCACATTAACGTCCGACTTGATAACGGAATGAGACTACTACTACTTTGTGTTACCTTTGTGTTACGTTGCTCAAAAAATTATAATCTGTATGTATAAAAATGAATCCCTATTTCCCTTGGTGCCGTGACCAACGGTGAACGGCTGGACCAATTTTGCTAATTATTTTTTTGTTGGGTTTATTATTGTTAGGAAAAGGTTCTTATAAAAGAAAACCATAGTAAGTTGTACAAAAAAATAGAAAATGTAAGAAAAAGTAGAGGCTATATTCAATTTTGTACTGTAACCTTTATTATTTTAACAATATAGACACTTTTTATATGTAACATCATGGTGTTTGACATAACGCGATAACGGTCAGTTGTTTGACAGCTGGCGCGATGACAGAATTATTTTTAAGCTATTGCATAGCTTCTATCACGGGCCTTGAGCGTGGAGACCGAATCCAGAAATTCCGTAACGAAAATAACCTAGCACCCCCCACTCCGACCGGCACAGCGATGATACTTTTTAGTTTTGCCATCTATCGATGAATAGCAGAACATTTAATGACTTTTTTGAAATATCACGCTTTTCCGTTTAGTTCAGCAAATCGCCTCGAGGTGGCATTGGTTGTATCGGCGTTACTGCATAAGTTATTAATATATTAATTGCATAAGTTGATAAAAAATGCTATTCCATAGCTTTACCGCGGCAGACCCGAGTGCCACACGTCTTTTTTATTTATTTATTATATACCAATTTGTATTCAATGTTCATAGTTAGGACAGAACAACGTCTGTCGGGTCAGCTAGTTTATAAAAAAATACGTACACAGTTTAAGAGCGTAACATTTATTTCATTGTACGGTCGTCTGTCCTTCAGGACCCTTTATCTCGAGAACGTGTGGAGGTATCGAGTTGTAATTAAACAATATACTTGGAACCACAGTCTCTTGAAGCTGTAAATATATCAAATTTCTAAGTTAACGGAAAAACATTTTTTTACCAAAAAATATTTTTGTTCACTCTTTTAGTGACTTTAGTTACTGATTGGATCAATTGTCATTGTGGTGTAGGTATGTTCACCGATGTCTTCAACCGCTACTACAATATTGTTAGGTATAAGCACGCACTTTTCAGTTTTTGGAGTGTAACTCAAAACCGCTTGTCCGATTTTGATGAAATGGGACGTCGAACGGGAAAAGCATCGATTAGTTGTAGTAATAATTGTAAAGACATAACTGTACTATTGCTACAATGCGATAAAAGTGCATTCAAAAGTAGAAAGGTTAATATTAAGTTATTATGAAAGCAATTAGGTTTAGTATTAGAATGCTGCAATCATTAATTAATAATTACAAGTTTGATTATTAATGTGGACCTCGTTGGTAATGGCTATGGTATGGCAAAGAAACATGTTTACAATTAACCAACTTCTAAAAAACTGATGAGATTCTCCATTTGGTTGTATTTTTGGGTTTGCAACATCAGCGCCGTCGTTTAAGTGACCCAATTAAAAAACCATAAAAAAGGTTGCAGAATTGTTCCGTATTACCTATACGGAACAATTCTGCAACCTTTTTTATGTTCGTAAGTTTCATTAAAAGCAGTTAAGTATGTATTAAAACATATATGTTGAAAATTGTACTTAAGCATATCGTAGAAAACCACTAAGGAGATGTAGATTTGAAATGTAAATACTAAAATAGCATTGCGCTTTGTAAGGATTTAAAAAATAATGTAGGTAGGTACTACTGTAACCTAAGGAGATAATTTTTAGAGGTAATAAACGCAAGTATGTTGTGGACTAAGAAGAGGGTATTTCAATGTCCACGCGACGTATTTTTGACGAAATTCAGACGCAGACAGTAAGTTAAAGTTCACATAAATAAATCAATCGATACAAATCTTTCACGAGATTCCACAACAGTAGTAAATGGAATAGGTGGAGACAGCAGTGCTTACGCTTGCTTTATTAATGACAGCGGTCCGCCCCGGGTGGGTAAAACATTTCAAAATTAAAAGTTATAAAGATCCCTAATTTTGAAAATATAGTATAACCTATGTCACCCGGAGATAGTGTAGCTTCCCAACAGTCAAATAATTTTTCAAATCCGTTCAGTAGTTTCGGTGCCTATTCAATGCAAACAAACAATTAAATCTTTTCTCTTCATAGTATTAGTAGCGCCCCGTGGTTTTACTCGCGTGGATCACAGTTTCCCCGCTACCTCGATTATCCTGCGGGAGCTATGTTTTTTTGCGAGATAAAAGGACTATATGTGTTATTTCAGGGTCTAACTTATCTCCATACCAAATTACGACGCGAATACAGAATTACGCCACTTATCAGTGCGTACATACGCACTAATGAATTAAAACAGTTGCGTAGTTTAAAGAATATAATACTATCTGACTTCCAGTACTTAACCGCGGAACATTCAGGTGAAAAATACTCAAATCGTTTCAAGGGTGTTAGCTACCGCCATACCAAATTTCATAAAAATTAGTCTAGCAGTTTGAGTGTATAAGCCAACAAACAAACATCCACATTTATAATTTTAATAAGGATATTAACGAAATAAAACCTCCTCTTTATTTAATTTATTGAAAAAACGCTCGGGGTGTTTTATTATTATATTGATTAAAGTTCTCTTAATATTAAGATAAACAATTCATATACCACGCAAAGGTATTTCAAAATATATAAAAATATAAATAAAGTTTTCTATTCGCATAGCCATTCCGCTACAATAATACTCCAATAGTAGAATTAGTAAAATCAGCAAAAACGCCAATTCACTAACAATCTACAGCAATGTGTTTAGTAGAATTGATACTCTGTGCTATTACTGTTCTGTACTGCCTATTTTGCAGCGCTTTGGTAGATATTATATTCGCTTTATGTCGTAAAAGGAACCAGGATAAAACGTATTATTTTTCTACAAAAAACTTTTCTGTATACATACCAATACAAAGTACATCTCCTTGTCAGGTTTTCATGGAGTTCAAATCGGCTATTTCAGCCTAATTAGGTAACAAACCTATCAAGCAACAGAATAACAGACTTACATATTTTTTTATAATACTAGTATAGATAAGATCAATTTTACATATTTATTTTTGTATATGATACAAAAGCAATCTTATTGATATTCCAGGCGCATTATACCATCCACACTATAACCGTCAAACTTTAGTTTTTCCGCATAAGTTGCCTAAACATGGATTCCTAAACAACAGTTTATGATTCAGCATATCTAGCGGAGATTTTTATCTCAATATATCTATTAACAAAACTGGAAATCCAGTTAACATTGAATAATTGAACAGTCCAAGATAAGTGCAAGGTGCAGTTAAATATATATGCATAGGAAACTATTTTAGATTGTAGGTACAGTGAGCTACAAAATTTGCTATTTATTTACAATTTATGTTTTCACTTGACACCCCGCATACTAACATACATTCACGTTTCACATTAGCATTTTGGGTATGCTGCAAACTGGTAACCGGTTAGAGTATTTGAGCTATCTATAGGCTGGCAACTAGCTAGTTGATTGCTCAAATGTTAATGTAGTAGCTTTAGTATTGTAATTAGCATTTAATTTTAATAAAGGCATTGGCCCGTTACAATAAAACATTTGCAGACATAAGGCCCAAACCGGAGGGTGGGCAGCATCACCTTCTAAGGATCAAAAATGATACTGCGCTCGCCAACCCACTTGCCAAGCGTAGCGAGTATTGGCAATCCCCGATGATGATTAACACATACATGCAATCATATACCATGATTTTAATCTGGGAAAATTCTTATGAATTCCTGAAATTATTAAAAAAAGGTTTCAAGGGCGCATCCATTTAAAATTTTGTATAAATGTTCCTATTTTCTTAGCAATATCTCGTAAGCTAAAATTGATATATATACATAGACTCGAAAAACATTGTCCTCCTACCCTTCTTGGCGTATTCCTTCATGCTTCACGCTTCGCGCTAATAGAAATAAGCCCGAACCACACTTAATTGTTTCTAGAAATAACCGCGTTGACTGTTCATCTCGCTTTATTCCAAACAAATAAAATATAATTATGTAAGAAATACTTCCTTTCGCTCTGTCCTTGTCGATTAAAAGTAGCGATCTTATCTTATCGTCTTCAATACAGTGCGTAGACAGTATACGATTATAGACCATTTTTTGCATAATCTATAGATTCAGAATAATTTAAAGCCGGGCTTTAAATACACGCGCTTCTATTAGCTTTACCTGTGTATGTTTAACAGAATGGGTTAAAGTGATTTTCACCCCCTTTAAAACTTCGAAACTTTGCACAACTGTCAAGGACCGATGACTACGCAATAATTTAAATAGTTTGACGTTAACAGGATCTTTAGGGTATTATTTTTTATATCCGACGATAGGACAGTGTTTTGAGCCAAGTTGACATACAAAATACATTTTTCGGAGAGGGAGCGTAAAACATGGCTATCATGTTCAAGGAAGAATCTGTAAGAGGTTATGAATATATGAATGCCTTGAAACAGCTTCCGACCATACTCGGAATGTGGGTCAACCAGAAGCATGGGAGGCTCTCCTATAAGCTGACACAAGTTCTTCTCTGGGCATGGTTGCTTTGGTAGGTACCTGTATCGTTGTGCTCAGAGGGAAGCCTCCCCGGCCTGTTACCAGTGTAGGCACACGGAAGATTCCGCCCAGCACGCACTGGAGGCTTGTCCGGGAGGAGCTGAGCCGCGGCGAACTTTGGTCGCGGCTCTGGGAGGCCCTGACCTCTCCTTGTCGCTCGGCTTAGCCAAGATGGTCGGTGTCGAGACGTCGTGGGAGGCGGTCGCCTCCTTCTGTAAACCTATCATGTCACAAAGGGAGGCCATGGAGCGGGAGAGAGAAAGGGATCCTTTTCCTTCTCCCCTTCCATCCCATAGCGCAACGGATTAGCAAGTTGAAGTGGCAGTGGGCAGGGCACATAGCTCGAAGAACTAATTGTGACCATATAGTGGAATAATTACCAGCTGGACAGAAGTCTTGACTAAGAGCGCTGGTAAGGGCTAGATACGGGGAGCTTCCATCCAGCCCTTTTGGTAGTATGGACTTTCTATTGCTGAGATGATGATGATGATGATGATGATGATAATCCAAGGAAGGCAACAGCAGCGCAAATAACCCACACCCGTCATAGGGTATTGATAAAATTAATAAATGATCATTTAAAAACTATAGATCCCGCTTCAATGGAATATTTTATTGTTACTCATATTGGGGTCTATATTGACATAGGGAGGCAACAAAAGATGTCTCTAGATCTGCTCTAAAAGAGCTGGCGCACGCTACATATAGGACCCGATCCGGCGAGTGCCTGCGCGGCAGTTATACCTGTCTGTAGTCTGAAATGACAACTTCCAGTATATGTATGTATGTATATTCCAGTATGTATAGTATTCCTAATACTTACGTATTAGGAATAATTACCTCCGAATGTCGTAACAATGAATATACCTAACTAATAAATTACTAATTGTAAAGTAATTATGAAGATTAACAAGTTAATAAAATATCATTTAAAACACGTGTACAATTCAATATATTTCCTGTTTAAATAAGTTATTGCAGCTAGAGATTATTATCGGTGATTGCTATAAATATTTAACATAATTGTTAATTTTGCGATTAGTGTCTATGTGTATGTTTTATATTCTACATTTGTTTAACTAGCTGCAGCCCACAGTTTCACCCGAGCCGACTACGGTTTTACTGTACCGATTTTACCGTTTACATTTTTCGAGATAACAAGTATAATAAAAACTTATGAGCTATTTTGTTTTGCCAAATTCTAATAGAATCCGTTTAGCCAGTCTGGCGTACTTTTACATAATATGTAAAAAGTATCATACTTTTACTTATGTATGACACTTTGTTTATTTAGCGTTTGACGACTACCTGACATGATGGTCGGTGACAATGTGGTCAAAGGTGTTGACCACATTGACGCTAGAATGTTGACTTGCAATGATAGCTACCTGACCACGTTATTCAAACTTGAGTTCTGGATTTGATTACGATGATACCTTCACCGGAAATACTGTTGGTGGGGATCGAACCACCATACGTCAGGTTGATATCCGACGCTCACACAGCTAGGATATCATTGCTTTATTATGATCGTAATCATTTTAACTGAACAAGGATAGAGATTTCTTTCTGATATTTACAACACTACAATACTTATATAAAGCCTAGAACACCTAGAAAGATACAGCCACTGGTCATACATATACTCGTAATACTAGATACATTCGATAAGAAAAACTTACACAGTATATAAACAAATTAAAAACAATGTCTATAACTTTAGTTGCAATATTGTAGTGAATTCATCATATAATTTATATATTATATCGTCTCAGGAGACCGAAGAGCTGGCAGCTTCCTCGCTCATCGTATTAGCCTAGCAATACAAAGAGGAAACGCTGCCAGCGTCTTGGGTACAATGCCGCAGGGGCCCGTTTTAGATTTAATTTCGTTTTTATTAAATTTTTAAGTTTTTTATTTTAAGTTAGATTATTTTATTGCTATATGTACGTTATTTGTTATTATGTGTTTCATACTAGGTTTATACATGTAGTTTAATTGTTATTTGTGCCCGTTATTGTGATGTAATTTTTTTCTTCTTTTTTTTTTACATATTGTAAGTTTGCGTTTGACAACTGTCTCACCTGATGCTAAGTGATGACGTTGTCTAGGATTTAGCACGCAAACCTAGAAGGTACCTATTCACTCGCGACTTGAAGACTCCAGGATTGTACATATCGGGAAACACAGACTCGGGCAACGAGTTCCATTCCTTGGCAGTACGCATTAAGAAAGTTAATAACATTTATATATTTATCATTTTTATATATTTATTTTTATTAATTCAGAAATGAGTTTTCCAGCATTATGCGAGGGTATTTTATTTATTTATTTATTAACATTCACACAAGGTCTTCAGGTCCCAAACTAGGCAGAGCCTATGGTAACCTGATGACTGATATATATACTTATGCCACGTGACATGCCAAGCATGTCAAGTATTGGCAAATCCCCCCTGTATGGGGGAGGCATATGTCCAGCTATGGACATCCTATGGCTAAGA
Source organism: Apeira syringaria (assembly GCA_934044485.1). Taxonomy (NCBI): domain Eukaryota; kingdom Metazoa; phylum Arthropoda; class Insecta; order Lepidoptera; family Geometridae; genus Apeira; species Apeira syringaria. The sequence goes on from OW203655.1 coordinate 28,247,217, forward strand.
TGATGATGATGATGAGAGTATAAGCTTGCGTTTGACCACTAACCCCCTGATGTTAAGTGTTGACGCAGTCTACGATGGAGCACGCAAGTCTAGAAGGTACCTATTGTAGTATAGAACTCTTGTGGAAAAAACAAATTAATTTAAAACAATCTACACAGTACCTAACCTTATATTGTTTCAGTACCAATGCCACCTGACATGACCGTGGTCCAGGAGATCTACATCAACGCGCTGGACGGAACAGCGACGACAGTGACTCACGATGTCACTCCAGCACCGCCAAAAGCTGGACTCAGCGTACCGTTCTCCATAATGTGCATCGTCGACCTGTTCGGCGTGTTCCCGATCATTGCGCTGCCGGCAAGCGTCATCGCTTGTGGTATGGTTCTGATCATCAGTTTTGGGGTTTCATATTTTTTTCTCAATTTTTCTTCTCTCTGCATACAAGTAGTTTATTCGTTAACGAACAAATTTTAGATGTCCAAACATCCAAAATTTTCAAGTTTACTTCTGATGCATTAGCCTAGTCAAATAACCTCAAAAAAAGGGCCAGCGCTGCAAAAATTTAACAGCAATTTTCCTTCGGAATTCTTTTATGAATGCGGGCTGCTGTCATCCAGTCCTTGTGGAAATCAATGGAGGAGGCTCCTCATACATTGAGGAGTATGTCTGGCAGTGGACGTCCTATGGCTGACATGATGATGATGATATAGTAAATTTGGTTTTAAATAACTTTGTGTATCGCGTAACATTGAAAATAAGCGAGTTGTTCAATAAACAAATTTACACCCCCTTCGGGCTTAAACCGAAAAATATCGATCATAGGGAAAAAATATGAGAACCAAAATTGTAAAAAATGTAATTACAAATAAATAATGTTCTATGTTTTGTGTAAAATTGAAAATAAACGAGTCATTAAATAAATAAATAAAATTGTGCTACCTTATTTATTGTGTTACCGTGCTAATACAAGAAATAAAGCTACAGTAACTATACCTACGGTACCCACAGTACCTGTGTTTTCATATTAACAAAGACGAATAACTAGGGAACTGTGTTTGTTTTTATAATAAAAATACCGAACTGTCATAAAGTAAAGGCTATAAACATATTCTAATTAAGAAATCATTTATGATGTAACTGGTGAGGAAATTTAGATCCAACAAGACAATAATGCTTGGAGTGCTGCACTTCTGCCAGGTAAAGGGGGGGGGGGGGGGTGGATTTCCCCACCATTTTTATTACAAGCTGATGCATAGTTTTTGAGTTATTACACACTTTTTTGTAACACTTCGTTGATCAAATTTATTGTATACCCTGAATGCCTGAATATAATTCTTTAATAGAAGAGTCATCATCAGTGAACCTTCTAAGCGGATATATTAAAAGTGATTTTTGGCCAGAATGATCAATGGTGAACCTTTATTGCCAACGGATTATATCATTCAAATAGCGGTATTGTTATTGTCCATCTCTACTGATTTGAGATAATCCGTCAACTCTTTATAGTGACAATTGCTTCTCTTTTTTCTATCCAGTATTCTGGATTTTACCCTATTGGGTAGGGGGCGTGTTCATCCATTGTTTGTGCCACCAAGAAGTTAATACAGATAGTAGCTACAATTACGGTCTTTCCCTCAGGTATATACGGAATACCATTGGTGCTGTCTGTGATGGGCCTCCAGCTGTATACCGCGGTCTTACTCGGGCGAAGCTGGCTCTTGGCTCAGGAAATCACACCACTCATCAAGAAGAAGAACCGGTGAGTACACCCTAAGACTCTAAGATCACGTAACTAAAAACTGGACTGGCTCTCAAGGACTGCTGCCTGAATGTCTATGTGTTTGGTGACAGTTTTTCAAACTTGTCTGTATGTAACATAAAGTGAGACAGTTGCTAAACGCAAGCTTAACATGCAAAGATGGCATAATTAAACGTCATTGTTATATAAATGAAATTAAACCTGTAAACCTCTTTCTTAAAAAAATCTCTTGTGACTTGAAGTCTTCGACATTCATTTTCAAAGCATTTTTAAAGTTGTTACCGTTTCTGACAGCCTGTCGCGTCATCACGTTGGCAAGATATTGTGACTTTCACTTTGTTATTGTTTAAATATAATAATCATATTGGCCAGGTACCCATATGCAGCAGTAGCGGAGCTCGCCTTCGGTCCAGCTGGACGTCGAGTGGTCACGTTGCTTCTAAACGCAACGGTATTCGGGTCAGGGATTCCTAATTTTATACTCGGTAAGTTTATTAACATTTATTATATGTACTACACTTGTAAAAAAAAACTTTAAGTCACAATTAACAATTGATCACGCTTGAAAATAATACAATTTAAATTTCGTATAATAATTACTAACTTAGACTAAATAAAAATTAGTAGCGTTCCTCCTAATTCAAATCAAAGTTAGTTAAGGGTGCCCGCAAGAACAATTAGCCTTGAATACGCAAATTGTATGTCCGCTGCTGCACCGGGAGCGCAGAAGCGATGAAGAATGGGACAGCGTACGCGTAGTCCCGGCAGAAGGGTTCTGGTGGAGAGCACCGCGGTAAGGTTTCAGTCGGCTAGAGCGTGACATAACCAGCTCCAAGATCCCCGCGCTGCTGTTAATATCCGTTCGGATTCAGATTGGTCCCATAATAACTTTTATTTATTGTTATACACATTCTTTTTTATACTGTATAGATCTATCGTTTGACCGCTATCTCACTTGATGGTCAGTGACGATGTGGTCGAAGATGTTATCACGCTACATCTAGAATGCTCACTGGCTTTAAAAGACTGCTGCCTGAACACACTATGTGTTTAGTGACAGTGTTTTAAACTTGAGGGTGGTAGCTAGCCAGGCGGGTATTCGAAATTACCCTACCACCATGCTGGAAATTTGATAACGAATTTGATAACCTTCACCGGAAGCTCAAGCTGTTGTTGGAAAATTTCAAATCTTCAAATTTTTACATTAAATAACTAAAAAATAATGTATTATAGAATTTATATTTTTGCGGTAATCTAAACGTTAAACGCTAACTAATTAATATTAATAAAATATAACTTACTTAGTTATTTAATATCAAGGAAGAGATTAACTTATTTTTTATTATAATAATAATAATATTCCGTAAGGTGTTATTTTAAACCTAACCAGTCTAGGCCGAGTGACATTAAAGCCTATATAAATGCCTCATGCTCATGAATATTTATCATTCGTCTTCCAAAGAAATATAGTTAAATCATTTCCTTGTTGAGGTGCAATCTGCATAGTAAATGATACGACGAACTAAATGTTTGTCTGTTTGTAGAAGAAAATAGCGCTACTAGTCTTAAATAATCCTCATTTAATTTCGCCTACACAGATGCTGCCACCGTTTTTTTCCAATAAACGTTGTACATGTTTTACGAATGAGTGTTGGAAGTCGATGTGTATAGTTTTTTAACTAAATATTATAATTATTTATTTCTTTCATTACATTATCAATACCATTTGAGTTATCTATGGGCTGCCATATCTAGCTGGTGATGCTCAAATGTTAAAGTAGCTGCAGTATTGTAATTAGTTATTAGAATTTTATTTTAATAAAGGCATCGGCCCTAAAAATTAATAGTTCATATAAAATACATTACTATATTTATATTATTACAGTATAATATATATATATATATATATATCTTAGGACGACCAGACGGACGGCAATGCGACATCCATACATGGTGGACGTTCCAACTTGTCGCACGAAGCGTTTTGCTTCCACATTCTTAGTGCGTACAGCTAACGAATGGCTATTGGCCATTGCCTAACTCTGTATTTCCGAAAAAATACGACCTGGGTCTTCAAGTCACGAGTGAATAGGTACCTTCTAGGCAGGCGTGCTCCATCGTAGACCGCAAACTGACTGACTTAACATCAGGTGAGATAGTGGCCAAACGCCTACCTATTCCAAATATATTTTTAAAAAAAAGTATGTACTGTTATAATACCGATATGAATTAAAAATTATATTATTTATGATACAAGTGAGCTAAGTTGCTTGTTGCATAACACACGAGGCTGTGGGTAGCTGGGTGGAGTAAAGGGGAGAGCCCGCGGGTTCTATACGACGATTTTCAACACATCTGCGAGAGAAAACAAACATGTATTGTTAAAAAAGACTGCTGGTGCAATAAACGCACTGCAGCTTTAGAGGAGGCCTTTGTCGAATGACGAGCTGTAAAAGAAAAACCGGTTGCCGATATAAATAATTTAAATAGATAAGCTAGTTTAAATGAACAAGTAAAATGTAGCCCGTCTTAACTTACAAACTACGGTAATATGTTTAAAGTACTTACTTATTCAATTGATTTCATGAACAAAGTCAGGTTATATTTGCTAGCTGATATATTTATTGGAACCCGACAGATGAGTTGTGTCAATTTTTATAAATAAAAAATGTACCGCCTAGTTAACCTTGATATCGTAGAGATGTCTGTGAGATTAATTCAATAGGCATAGATAATATGTATATTCAAAAAGAAAAAATGATGTAGATGAACTTTGAAACCAGTTTTCTTTACGCATTTTAAATTTAAAAAATAACCTATATATACGTTAAATTAGGTGTTTTGTTGTGTGTTATGAAACCTGTCACATATTTATATTATTTTGAAAAAATACTCAAAACTGAAGAATACGCGTAAAAAGTAGCTATGCAATTAGATAGTAAAGTAATAACGCAATCTATGCATGCCTAGATACATTTTGTAGGCATAATTAGGTTTCTTATCTTACGAGGGGAAGTACCTATTTCTGATAAAAGATAACCTAAGTTGTCTGCACAATGAGTTATTATGTGTATGCATAAGAGAAAATAATTTTATTGTAAGAAGGTAAGTGTACCTAACAGAGAACCTACTTACTCAAGTATTTAAATTTGGATTTAAACTAGGTATTGCAAGTGATTGTTCAACTAAACTAAAATTCTGGAAAGTAAGATAACTGAGATAAGTTATAAATGAGCACCAGAATTCATAGTTTTTCCATTTATTTCATTTCTGTCTGTCTCCTATTACCGTCCTCACAAATGCAGATTATAAATGGATACTTTTGATTGGAACATCATTCACAGTTATTCCTTTATGACTGACGTCATTCATTTTCTTACCAGTCTCAGTGATCACTGAGCCACGACGACCGTGTATAATGAATTAGGGGGAATTACATCGCCAAAACTTTTTAACTTGTATATTAATGGATTGATTGCTGAACTTAGCAGAACCAATGTTGGATGTTCATTTCAGGGTCGCAGTATTAATAATATCAGCTATGCGGATGACATGGTTCTGCTAAGTCCATCAATCAATGGCCTCAGACGACTAATAAGCGTGTGTGAATTATATGCCACAGACCATGGGCTCAGGTACAATACCAAAAAGAGTGAGGTGATGCTATTTAAGGCGGGTAGTAAAACATACTCTGTTCTGCCAGTTAACCTATACGGGACTGCTCTCACTTGGGTCAAGCAGTTTAAGTACCTGGGCCACTGGGTGACTGAAAGTATGTCCGATGATTTGGACATGGAAAGGGAGCGTAGGGCGTTGTCGGTGAGGTGCAATATGTTGGCTCGCAGATTTGCACGATGTACTAATCAGGTCAAAACAACACTGTTCAAAGCGTATTGTCAATCCTTTTACACGTGCAGTCTGTGGGTCAAATATACGCAGAAATCTTACAACGCTCTGCGAGTGCAGTATAACAATGGTTTCAGGGTATTGTTGGGATTGCCACGTTTTTGTAGTGCATCAGGGATGTTTGCAGATGCACACACGGATGACTTCTTTGCTATAATGCGAAAAAGGTGTGCTTCCTTGGTGCATCGCCTGCGTGGCAGTTCCAACAGTATCCTGGCTGGAATCGCTGAAGATGTGAGCTTCATGAGACATTGGTTGACGAGGCTCCAGCCAGTGGCTCGACTTGTGTCTCAGTGATGGCTGCACACATTCACTTAATTTTTAATATTTACTAACATAATTTTAAGTTACCTATTTTCTACTAACACATTATGGATCAATGGTCTGAAATAAAAGATTTATTATTATTATTATTATTATTACTATAATAAGTAAGTATGGATAAAACCACATTTTATATTTGATTTACTTTACGATACTATGATTTGAACATAATCCTTGTACGTTTTAGTTTAATTTTACTATACCTACTTTAAGATACTTTCCAAGACCCGCCAAGGCGCCTACAGCCCTCAATATTCGTTTTTAACACTATGGTCACTGATAGAAGAATTAATATTGTTACCGGGATATTTACCATCTTAAATATCCCGATAATACTATTAATTCTTGTACTACCCTCAAGTTAGTAAAACCATCACAAAATACACAATGTGTTTAGGCAGCTGTCTTTAAACAGCCAGTGAACATTCTAGGTCTTCTGCACTGACGTACTTTTTACGTAGTACGATAGTAACTCAGTGGTCTTCTAGCGAGATTTTTCGTTCAACCACATCCTCACTAACCATCAATGAGAAAGTGGTCCAACGGCTAACTAATAAAGTATTGGAAAACCCACGACAATACAGTAGATATTAGGTAATAGTCATTTTACGTAGTGGGTATTTTGTAAGTATGCTTGAACAAATCACTTAATTTCTGCCAACTTGCCATAATTGTTTTATAACCAGTTTAATTAGACAAGTACTGTAATGAAGAACAGTGTAACGCCTATTTGAAATGGATAGCCTCCGAGTTTTTTGCCCTTATTTTGGGCAGGCGGTTAGCGGTTTTTGTACAATGCGATCATACAATTCACGTTTCAATGTAGCAGAAGCAGAGTGGTCCAGTTTCCAGGAGTCTTAGATTTCTTACCAATATCTGGGCTGCTACGACTTTATGTACGAATATCACACGCTTATTTTTATTAAAATACTCAACCATCTTTGGGTGATCCAAAGATGGTTGAGTATTTTAATAAAAATGGATATGGAGGGCTTTCGAGGTGTCGATCGTACAGGTGATCTGTACGATCGACACCTCGAAAGCCCTCCATATAGGGAACTAAAGTCCGTGCAGAAAGAGAATAGTCATAATTTTTGAGGCCGCTGCTGTGCTTAATCCCACTAATATTGTAAATGTCAAAGTTTGGATGGGTGGATGGATGGATGTTTGTTACTCAATCACGCCAGAATGGCTGAACGGATCTGAATGAAATTTGGCACAAGGATAGATTATAGTCTGGAATAGCACTTTTTATTCCGGTAAAATCTATGATCCCCGTGGAGTATTGATGTAGCGGGAAAACCGTAATCCACACGGGTGAAACCGCGGGGCGCTACTAATTTACTATATTTGTCATGTTGACAACACTGTATGCCATTGTTGTTTAATCTTGATACTGTTTATACTAGTATATTTTATCTGTTTATTTGCTATTTATTTATTGTTAGTTCCATATTACGCCACGAGTTTTCTCATTTCGCACAAACTCTATTCGTTGTTACGATACATCTAATAGTATTTATCAGGACGTTCGATCATCGAAATAATAAGTACTTACGTACAACTTACCGTTTCGATGCGTTCGATCGATCTAAACACTCGCTCGTTACGATCGAACATTAACTCGTTTGAAACGGACGTGAATGACGTACCTACCATCACAAACCTAATGAACGTACTCAACGTGTCATATTTTGAAAATGGAATGTTTACTTTATCTATGTATGGCGGTAAATTTAACCCAGCTACATAGAACAGTAACTAGAAAAGTATGGCCAAGGAGGTTGCTAAAAAACGAATAAAATATTTACATGTACACATTTAAAAGGATCAAATATACTGCCATAATTATATGAGTACCTATAGTGAAGATTGCTTGATTTTTCCTTCAAGGGTGTCGTCTGCAATCAACTAATACATTACAGATCCATTGCACATCTAATCAGACTGAATTAAACGATTAACCATAGTTACTGTGTTTATAGGGGGGAGGGGTCGGGGTTCCGCCTAACTCAATAAATAGTCGTCTACTTGTAAGCTATGACTAAGCCCTGCATATAATGATTTCAGCCGCCCAAAGCCTGCAGATATTCTGGTGGAAGATCACAGGCGGAGGAGTAGGCGTTACCTACTGCGTCTGGATGCTGCTGCTGGCGCTGTTGCTCTGCCCCATCATGTGGCTCGGCTCGCCGAAGGATATGAAGTAAGTACCGTTGACTCTTATTAATCTAGGAGTAATTTAACAAGTGCCCGTTATGGGCGTATAATATAAAATGGGGTGCCCCCCCGTGTGCCCCTTGCAAATCCGCTGGCTACTCTTTCTTCTACAGATCACCTGATTTCTGATTCACGTAGGGTAACCACAAGTTTATAGCCCTCCCCGTAGCTCACCTGTAAGGATAATATACATTAAGTAGACTGCATATATGTGCCGTGGTGGTACCGGCCTAGAGTAGTACTCCCCCATCTCTTCCCGTGAGTGCTGTAAGAGTCGGCTAAGGGATCACGTACCAGGAGGTGGGCAGCAGCGCCTTCTGAGGATAGGAAATCATACTGCGCTCGCCAACCCGCCTGCCAAGCGTGGCGAGTATTGGTAAATCCCCCTATATGGGGCGGCATATTTCCAGCAGTGGACGTCCTATGGCTGCGTTGAATGATGAGACTGCATAAATGAAAATTCTGTGATCCACGTTACATAACTTAGATATTATCAACCATACCTATATAAATGTTTAAAACGAATCTCTCATAAAGATTTGGTAAAATATGACGCGTTCCTACAACGTAAAGTTCGAATGAAAGGGCACCTGACTCTAATAATGATGTAACCCAAAGCTTAGTTGGGTTCCTTCGCCTACCAGCGTGTATAAAGGTATAAATATATATAATTAAACAATCAGTAACACAAACCTACTGGTAAAGGTTATGGATACCAATAACGTTTTGAAGGTTATCTACATTTAAAAATTAACAATATATATGTGTGTTTTATATGAATCTGTACCTTCGTCCTACAAGAAATTAACATAAAAACCGGATTTAAAAGTGATGGGCCTACTATTTTGTAACAACTTATAGGTCCGGTTACTGTTGTATTATCTGTGCTTATGGTAAAATACTGTAATAAGGCACTGTTATTTTAAGTCTTGTGCTACTTGTTTTGCATATTTTCTCATATAGGTTGTCCATATTATTATTTTTTTATCAATATTCATACAAGGTCCTCAGGTCCCAAACGAGACAGAGCCTGTACTATGGTAACCTGATGATTGATATATATATATATTCTTACACGCCCCTAGCGGTAGTGGTGGGGCGAGCGGCAGACTGGCTATATAAGCCAGACAGAACCGAAGCGCGTACACTTTTACTCGGGCGCTCGCCGGCATCGGACGTCGACGCAATGACGTAGCAAGTGGAAGGGGCGACCGACGTTACGTCACCGGCGCGGCTGGCTTGGACGAGTCATTCTACTTCGGGATATCGTACTGAGCGGACGTGCCTTATTTAGTCCACTGCTGGACACTTCTACCTGGGTACTCGGAGACATCAGACGTGGCTTAGGAGTCTACGTGAATTGTTGTCGTGTTTGGTGATATCGCGTTTTGTTATTTAATTTCAATGAAAAATGTTGATAGTTCGCTTTGTATTTTCTGTTTAAAAATTGAATACACTTCTGATCGTCAAGATCAGAAGTGGGATTCACTTAAAAACACGCGACCTTGATCGTTCGCCATCTCTCTAGCTGCGAATAACTTTTGTTCGCATTACAAACCACAACGTGTTAATTACTTTCTTTGTTCTGTTGTTTGTGTGTTTTACAGTGGAAATATCACGGTTTGTGTGAATTTAAATTTTGAAAATTACTACGAGTCGATTATTCATTTTTGTTTGCTAAATTGTTTTGCATGCCGAACTATCACGTCGAGTACACTATTGTCGCACTCCATTGCTTCCTGTGATTACAGGTGAAGCCAGTGCGTAGTCTGTCTAAATGCGATTGTTATGTGAAATAACAGCGTAATTAATTTGGGCAGTTTCTGACCGTTTATAAATTCTCAAAGTACCCACAGTTTTATACCGCCGTTAAATGAAGTTGGTTTAAGCTCCCGTGAAAATTACACATAGCACCTAGTATGTGAGATTGATACCAAGGCAATAGTACGCTCTTGTAATGTTACAACTGTGATTATGTTTTTCAAAATGTTTAGTAGGTGTATATGTTCGTGCCATTTTTAATAAGTGCGTTTGTCCTGTTGGCTACTGACATTTGAAGCTGGACAGCATAGATCTGCCGATGCTGCATTAGAGCAGACAATTGTATGACATTCTATTGAGCGAGTACTATTATTTAGTCAGTCATTTTTTAACGTTTTTTTTGTGTTTACAAGCGATCAAAGTTGCTAATTCGGAAGGCTTATAAGTAAAGGTCAGGTAGGCCGAGTCCTAGGAAGGTGGACGTTTTACCAATACTGATGTAAAGACCAATTTGTGTTTATTTGTTTCAAATAATTCGCAGAATTTCGGCCTGGCAGACGAATTCCCGATACGTGTGGGCTCTGGCTTGGCTGGCGCATCCTCGATACGTGTGGGTTCTGGCCTGGCAGACGAATGCCTGTTGTGCGAGCTCCGGCCTGGGAGATGCATTCCTATTGGGTGTGGGCACCGACATTGTCACTATTTCGTACCTCGACATTGTGGTACCGGCAGCACCGACTTTGTGACTATTTCGTACTTCGACATTGTGGTACCCGCAGCACCGACTTTGTGACTATTTCGTACCTCGACATTGTGGTACCCGCAGCACCGACTTTGTGTCTATTTCCCACCTCGACATTGTGGTACCCCCAGCACTGACTTTGTGACTATTTCGTACCTCAACATTGTGACTCTTTCGTACCTCGACATTGTGACTATTTCGTACCTCAACATTGTGACTCTTTCGTACCTCGACATTGTGACTATTTCGTACCTCGACATTGTGGTACCCGCAGCACTGACATTGTGACTCTTTCGTACCTCGACATTGTGACTCTTTCGTACCTCGACATTATGGTACTCGCAGCCCCGGCATTGTGGCTATTTCGTGCCCCGACATTGTGGTACTCGCAGCCCCGAAATTGTGGCTATTTCGTGCCCCGACATTGTGGTACTCGCAGCCCCGACATTGTGGCTATTTCGTGCCCCGACATTGTGGTACTCGCAGCCCCGACATTGTGGCTATGTAGGGTTTGACGGCATTTTGTAATGCATATTACAATCGGTCTGAAAAGTGTCTGATGCAGTACGCTGTGTGTGATGAATGAAAGAATAGAAAACTACACATGCTGTTTTGGCGCGGCGAATGTGCGCTGGGTGTTTGCTCTTTGCTCGTTTGCTGAAGGCGGGGTCTCGTGGCACACGAGCTCTGGCAGCTGCTGCTACTACTGCGACGAATGGACTTTGCCGGGTGCTTCGTTCGGCCTTCTTCGCGAGTTGTGAGCTACGCCACATGAACATCTGCATTATTGGCCACATGCCTAGTGATTTGATGGGCCAGCGTGTGGATAAGTATGTCAGTAAGCCAAGTTTGTGTCAGACGGAACGATTCTCAGCAGAACATGTGTTGTGGTGTATTGTGTTAACGAAAAAAGCCTTAAGAACTGACGGGGACGTCAGGGTGTCAGGAGAGGCCGTCTTACACGCCCCTAGCGGTAGTGGTGGGGCGAGCGGCAGACTGGCTATATAAGCCAGACAGAACCGAAGCGCGCACACTTTTACTCGGGCGCTCGCCGGCATCGGACGTCGACGCAATGACGTAGCAAGTGGAAGGGGCGACCGACGTTACGTCACCGGCGCGGCTGGCTTGGACGAGTCATTCTACTTCGGGATATCGTACTGAGCGGACGTGCCTTATTTAGTCCACTGCTGGACACTTCTACCTGGGTACTCGGAGACATCAGACGTGGCTTAGGAGTCTACGTGAATTGTTGTCGTGTTTGGTGATATCGCGTTTTGTTATTTAATTTCAATGAAAAATGTTGATAGTTCGCTTTGTATTTTCTGTTTAAAAATTGAATACACTTCTGATCGTCAAGAATATATATATTTATATACATAATATATACACACCCAGGACATAGCTCAAACATACATGTTCTTACACACAAATGGTAAGTGTATAAGTGTACCTAACCGTACATCAATTCGTTGGCGATACTTTTGCAACTCTTCCAGCGGTTCACTTATTTTGATGCGGTGTTCCGTGTTTTATTGCTAAAATTATAAACAATGAATTTATCTTTTTTTAAAGTAGATAAATGTAAAGGATTCTAAGTAATGTATGAGGGTCCCATATACACAGGTATAAAAAACTCAACTCGAAAAACGGCGGAACTTACGTTCAAATTATTTGAAGGAAAAATTCAGCTGCTATTGAGACTTAAACCCACGACTACAGAATACCGTCCTGACGCTTTGTTCAACTACGCTATATCAGCCAGTACCACTATATAGCGCCGAACTTCTTCCTTCCTTTAATATCTGAGGGGCTGTAGTTCTTAGCGCCATCTACCTTTAATTATAATTTTTCAATAATTTAGTTTAAAAGGGGAGAAATGAGGTTTGAATTTTTAGTGAAGCCTCCTAAAAATTGGGCGTAGCTGCGGGTAAAATTCAGCTTTTATGAAACAAACTGATGTCTGCCGAAGTATTGTGATTGTATTAAAGTGAGTCGAGTCTGTGTTTTCCGATATGTACAATCCTGGAGTCTTCAAGTCGCGAGTGAATAGGTACCTTCTAGGTTTGCGTGCTAAATCCTAGATAACGTCATCACTTAACATCAGGTGAGACAGTTGTCAAACGCAAACTTATAACATGTAAAAAAAAAAAAAAAAAAAAAAGTAATGCATTTAACTACTATCGTTGTTTCAGACCAATAGCTATGATATCAGTCGGCATAGTGTGCACAGTAGCACTATCCACGTGGACGTGCATATACTTGGACGACGTGTCCCCGCCCAGTACAGAGACTGTGATGGACTTCAGACCACATGCCGAACAATTCCTCATAGCATATGGAGTGCTGGCTTTTCAGGTTGGCTATGATGATGTGGCGTATTGTGAAGATTGTCAAGTGTAAATAAAACTATACTCGTATAACAGTACTGCGAGTTTAGTTTGTGAGACGCCTTCACAACACTTGCCGGACAAACTTACGTACTTTCCGTAATTCTTACCTAATGTTGTGATGAACATACATGCAAGGAAAGACAAGGCTGCCTTTCTTTCTGTTTTTCAAGTCTAAATGCCAAATGATTTGTATTAAAAACTTTTTATTTTACATAAAACGTACTTCCGAAAAAGGGTACCTAAATGGTACCCTTTTTCGGAAGTACGCGCGTTTTTTAATTACATTTCTAATAGAAAACTATATTGGTTGAAAGTTTCGTAAGTATTAGACATTATTTAAGTACTTCATGCATTCGCGGACGCAGCCGAGAGCGTGTGTTTTCTATGTAAAAGTGACTCAGAAATGTCCCAATTCCAGTCGGGATGTACCTATTCGACTACTATAACTACGTATGTATAACGGTATTCTCAACTAAACACAGAAAACGAAATTGCTTACAACACAAAAGATCTGTTTGCAAACAGATACACTACGTTTGGTAAAGGAAAAAAGGAATTGAAATTCAGTTCGCATATTCTAAAAGTTTTTGAATCGTTTTCTATTAGTCGAATCATTAGGCAAGGATAGCTTAGGCTTAGCCATGGCTCAGATTACTAAACTATACAGGGTGGGGTAAATTTTTGGCACCTTCATGGTAGCTACCTTTTCTTTTGTAGTTAGAAGGTTTTGTTCTTAGGAACCTTCTATTTTATTTTGAAGAAAAATATATTGCCGCTTTGGTTTTTTGAAAATAAGTAAGGAAGGGTCGCCCAAAAAATTACATTTGTCAAAAAAAAACAAGTTGGTCATAATCGACTCTATTTCCAACCAGGAACACTTTTCCCAAAGTAAGATACCAAATCAAATCGTAAGTTTTGGCAAAAATTTGGCTGGGAAAAAACGAGTAAGTTAAAACAACAATATCACTCATTCAATGGTTCTTAATTTAAATTCGTATGTAACTACATTTTTAAGTTGGTAGGCTAATTTGTCATGTCGCGAAATAGTTTACAAAAAGTTACATTTTAGTTTTGGTCTCCGATAATATAGTGTCTCTGCTACGTACGAAACTGTGGCTTACGACAGTTTAGACAGACTTAGATTAGATAGGCTAAAACACAAGGTTTATGCAGTTGAAAATAAGTTTACTAATACAACAACAGCGCATGTTGTATTTATTATATTTAAAAATATTGATAATTTTATTGTAACTTACTTTTGTGTAATCATTATGTCAAATTGTTCAGGCCTAATTAGATAAAAGACACACTTTAAACAGGGTTAAATGTAAGGAAGTAATCATTACAGCCTTTCCGCATATTTCAATAGTAAGGGCATCAATATAAATAAATTTTGAATAGATTATTTACTCATTAAAGTGGAGTAACTCTTCGTGAGTATTAAACGTGTGTTTTGTGTAAACAGTTTGACATACACCCGATGCTGCTGACCATCCAAGTGGATATGCGAGACAGTAGACATATCAACAAGGCCGTCATCGGCGGGTTTGCCTTCACTGGGTTCATGTTCACTGTGACGGCGTTACTGGCAGCTCAGCGATACGGCATGGCTGTAGACAATAACATTTTACAAGGTACACAATACATGTAACACTTTCAGCCTATATATTGTTTATACGGGTACCTATAGCGTCACATTTACGAGTATAGCGCCACATTTACGGTGTATAGCGTCACATTTACGCGTATTTCATGGAACTACTTGGTACCTATCTGAAGAAAACAGTAGCGAGGAAGAGGGTTATTCACAGGCTGATACGATGACGCATCGGTCACCGTGTCACCCGCCACCATAACCCGCGGGTCCTGTCGAGCACACGGCCGGCAGCCCGCAGTGGAACATTGGAGGTTACGACGAGTGCACTGCATGTGCACCTTTCCAATGATGAGAGCAGTACCAACCACGTGAGGCCGGACTTGCGTTTTGTAAAGCAATAGCCTTTGCCTTGACTTGAAATACCGTTATGCTGTGTTCAGTAGGTACACCAAGTTTTTTTTACATGAAGCGTGTTAGTTGATCAGACCTCGCATGCTAAATGCTGGCCGAATGCTGTTCATTTGCAGAAATCCAGAATACTAATTATGCTCTCCGAGAGCTTGAGGGTATTCTCTGGAAAGTTACCTGAACACACCGTGTTTGCTGAAAATTTTGAATTTTTCATGAGTGTGAAGGCTAGATAGTACTAGGTCTATTCGGGTTAAGTATCAGAGAAGTCAAACTTTTTAAAATACTCAGTTGATATAGTTTGTAGGCTTACCCTTTCATACTCACAAGATAACTTTTAGGTATCTAGTATAGTAGGTACTCGTATGACCTAAGTTTTCGAGTTTAATAGATACCCAAGACTAAATAGCGTCTTATGCGTTTTGCTATTAGTATTTGATTATTTTTTCACTCGCATCATATGAGAAAAAACTTACCTCTTTGTGGTAAATAACGTTTTTGCTAAGGCTAGGCTAACACTATACTTTTCATTAATTATTGAAAAGATAATAGAATTGTTATTAAATCAAACGGGGCTTGATCGCGAGAAAAACATTTAGTAATTTATTTACCTCGACGTTAATAACAATGTGTTCGAATCGCGAAAGTCTAAAAATTACAAGATAATAGAAGAAAGATAATAGCTACAACATATAATTCGGCTTATGCGTGACCTTGGTAATGTCTTTTTACAGGAATCCCACCTTCCATTCCATTGTACGTGTTGTCGTTACTGGTGACCCTTCAGCTGTGCTTGTCCAGCGCAGTCGGGAACTCAGTCCTCTTTCAACAGGTTGAAGATTTACTGCATATACCTAGACGTGAGTGGGATTTTTATTCTACACATTTTCAACAAGTAGGTACACACCCATCCGTATTTGTGTTTTTGTCTGACAACTCACGTACAATGGCACCAGTTGCTTACAGTTTATGTAATAATCTGTTTAATTTTTCATTTGACCATATAACATGAAAACGAGATTGTTCTTTCGTTTTCTCCTCATGCTTTGATGCCTTTTGTAGAGCTGCTCAGACTTATTTTGAGATGATATAAGTTGGTTTAGTTCCAATTTTTAAACAAGTACCATTGGCTTATAACTGAACATGAACCCACATACGAATACCGTTCCTATCTCTTTGCCAACTAAGCCATAGTAGCAGTCCACGAGCAACCCAAATTTATTTCTCCTTTAACATCTCTTTGCATTGACAATTGCAGTGCTAGTCAATTGGTATCTTAAATAGTTCAGTCTCTGCGGTGGACAAAAGCCGAGAAAAACATAAGCACATGTGACAATGTTAATGGAGGAATAAATTCTACTGCTTGTGAATACTATCCATGTAGCTTTGTCCAGTAAGCTCTCACAGCTTACGTGGCAAAGCTACATGGATAGTATTCTGGATTTGTGCGTTCAAGTTTAATAACTTGAAAGTGGGTTACTTCCATTAAGAGCCGAATAAAAAGAGGCTAGAACCCAAATCAATGTTTAATTACCTAGGTAGCACGTGCCTATAACTGGAAATTACAATATTCAATGTATTTTTTTCAGATTTTTGCCTCAAGCGATGTCTCATTCGATCTGGTATAGTCGCGTTGGCCGTATTTCTCGCAGAATCAGTCCCGAGATTCGATCTAGTCATGGGTCTCGTCGGCTCAACCCTCACCGGCCCTCTGATGTTCATATTCCCTCCATTGTTCTTCTTGAAACTCTGCTATATCAAATCAAAAATGACAGTGAAAAACCCGTTAAAGTATTCAAACGGGGAAAAAACTACATTACCCTCGGATTGGCTGCGCCGCAGTCATGCGATATATGGCAATAAACAAAATGGCTCCCAGAATGGAGACCAAAATGGCGTGGATGCATCCAAAACGCCTCTAATATTGTCTGATAGCTTCCGATCAAAGTATAGGACATTTGCTAGTAGATACAGAAAGTCGCAAGAGATCGAGGACGAGTATACGATAAAATGGTATGATGTGATACTAGCTTTAATCGTTATGTCGATGGGAGTAGCCGCCACTGTAGTAGCGACGTATTCAAGTTGGGCGAATTCAATAGAATATGCCACATTCACGCCGCCATGCTTACTCAACGCGACGGAGGCAGCCAGAAGCTTCTTACTGTTGCCATATAAACTTAACTCGACAGAATAGTGCGGAAGCATACCTGATTGTGTTGGTAATCTGTTTTAGAAAAGGGTGCGGATGCCTTATGTGTTGTGAACAGGGCATACTTGTTTCTGATGTTGCCTGAAACCCTAGAATGCTAGCTGACCATCTAACCAAAAAAGGTGTAACCACATTCGATTCTGGTGTCTCAAAAGTGAAGTGATAAAATTTTGTGCATTGCACATTGTCGACTATTCTATAGTATTACCTAGCTGTACCTGTACCTAGCTTGATATGATTTATTGATCCGCTTTTTTTTACTGATTTTGGAATGTACCGTATCTTACTTTTAGGCCCACTTGCACCAACCTAATTATCCGAAATTTTCGCCTGATATCGGATCAAATCACGATTATTGGCTGAAAATGTTTGATTTAAATCGAGAATTAATCAAAAACCTCAAACAATATGGTTGTGCAAGACGGTCTTATTTATTTTTTGAACCTGCAACCATCATCGATTCCCACAAGGGGCCTATCCTAGGCATAAGACATTTTTTCCTTGGTGATAATGTCGAATCATCATCATCATCATCATCTCAGCCATAGGACGTTCACTGCTGGACATAGGCCTCCCCCATTGATTTCCACAAGGACCTGTTGGAAGCGGCCCGCATCCAGTCCTTGCCTTTAATGTCGAATAGTTACAATTAATCTACTTAGACTCAATATATTAGACAATTTATCAAAGTAAAAAGAGCTTAATCTAAGTATACATAATGATGCTTAGGTACTTGTAAATGATAAATATTTTTATACCAACACAAATTTTACCGTGTGATGTTGCCAACTTGTACTTTTAAACAAAGTGTCAATATTCAATGTGTACTGAGTGAGGAGTTCACCAACATTTAAAAACGTACGATTATCAATTTAACCGTCGTCGGTCAAACAGTTTTTACCATACGTTAACTGACGGTTAATTGATAGTCGTACGTTTAAATTTTAGTTTACTCCACCCTAAAAGGTATAATTTTAATTATTATATAATACGTTTATGTATTATAAATTCCTAGGTTTTATATTATCAGTTATCTAGTCTTGCTATAAGACAACGTCGCAAGAGCTTTCGGTCCCCACCGATAGTATCTCAATGTGTATTACTTTTATGTTATTTAATGTTTTAGATAAAGTACTATCGTGTGTAATTAACTACATTTGTAAGAATGGTTTTGTATTGTTTCTATTAGATTTAATCTAAGTCTAGCACAGTAGCGTGCCTTTAAGGTTGTAATCGATTACGAGGATAAGCAACGTTCTATGCGGCCACGTCTTTGAGCACGTGATCGCTCGTGTGCGCTCGCACGCAGTTATAATACACCACACGGTCAACTTGAGTAATTTTAAATAAAACTTGTTTGAAAATGTACTTTGTTTCTTCTCCAAACACATTTATTTTAATTATAACTACATTGTACTATTAAGTGAAACAGAACGTTTATATATTAGCAAATTCAAATGTGTCATAAAATAGATGCCATGTCGATCTGTTATTAAATATTTGCTTTTTCCGAGAAAACTGAATAACGTAGTGCAACCAATACATGTATTTTTCAGTATGCATAAAAATCAGAGAAAAATATTCAAAGTTACTCAACTTGACTGTAGGTATTTGTCTTTGCATTTATTTGTAACAGAGCTAGCTTTATAGGGTACCCCTTCGACTAAAGGTCCTTTAGTCGAAGGGGTACCTACGCTACGCCGTTCGCTCTGGCTTGCCTACTTAGTCGAAAATCGGAGAGCTCGAGCTGCTTCTATATTCGAACATTGGACGCTAGCTTTTACACTGCTGCGAGGTAGCATTAGCATAATCAACCTAATAACTTTAATAAGCCTCCACGCTTGCAAATATGGGTCAGCGGAGTATGTCGCAGTAGTCCGGCCGCTCAAGAACCCCTGATATGATCCAACATCTCCTGAGACAATAGCCGGCAGTCAGAACTAACGGCGTAACGTGCCCTCCCAAGCACGGCAACGCTTGGATGAAAATGCCGCTAACGGTTTCCCGTCTAAGGTATTTTCGATGAGTACGTTGATTCATCCAGCCATTCGGTGAAGATCACGTTTTCCATACAAAAAGCAATCATGATATACAGATAAATGTATATCTTTTTGAGGTTTATAAGTATTTACGCTTAACTAATAGAATATAACAATTTCTAACAGGATAATATCAGAGTATTTATTTAGTTCAATTTTACGCACGTGTTTTATAATAATCCTTTGATAATATATTATTCCGTTAGAAATTGTATTTTATATTTATTGTGCATACATAGAAAGTTAATTATTGTTAATTACTTACGTTATTTTAGTTACGTAGTTACAACGTCACATTAACTATAGCTGATTCATTTCGGAATTTCTTCGTTTTGATTGTAGAGCAAGAGCCAGACCAAGCCAGGCCAGCCAGTTCAAAATAATATTTGTTACTTTATATATTTTTCCCATTTCATTTCTTAAACGATCTCAACACACTCCCTGTTTGCACCCTGTTCAGTGACCTTGGCTACTCACGGGATCGATTGTCATTCCCGTCAACAATGAAATCATCGAGGTATATAGGCGTAACACTTCAGTTATTGGAGTGTAACTCAAAAATCGCTCGACTGATTTTGATGAAATTTAAATGCGGCTCGGAAGTTAATCAGTCTATCAAACTTATAAAGAATCTTGAGAATCGGTCCACAAATGGGGAGGAATCAGTGAACATACATGAACTGTTGGCGCCTTCGCGCTCGTACCTATAGCACTTTCGATGTGTCTGGCAAGATGTAAAAACCATTGAAACTGTCTGGCTATTGAGGTAACATTATTTTATAGGTCACCAAGTAACATATGTAAAACCCAGCTCTTATTCTATGACTAAAGTATAATCATAATTTATTAAAGTTTAGGGGTGTCTGGCAGGGAGTTGCTACTGTGCAACCGTGCTAGGTGTCTGGCAATGGATAGCATCATTTCTAATATTATTCCGAAGAAAATATAAAAATATTAAGCCTTATACTTTAACGAATTTTAGGTACTAGTTTATATACCTTTACTTCCTGATAACTGCCCAAGTAACCTTAGCTGTGTTGGGGACATGCTCTGAGAAAATTTCAGCACTTATAAAATAACGAAGGTCTGGCCATGTTGGTACATTGATCTGTATATCATGGTCACTTTTTGTATGGAAAACGAACCACCTTAAATGACCATTTGTACATATGTTTGAGCATCGTATTGGCGTGATAGATTGCACAATTGCTCCGCTCTCAAAAGACGGCCCGTGTTGCAGCACTGCTGCTGCAACGTAGATTTTAAGCCAGTTTACCCACAACTGTTATATAGATAGAAATAAATAAAACAATTTATTTTGTACATGTCTTTTATTCAACAATAACATAACTCTTAACAATAGTCAGTCGCAAAAGACTTGATAAATAATAAACATACATTTAAAACATATGTACTTAGTTACATTATTTATTAACTACTAGCTAATCCCGGCTATGAACTGCTGAACTGCTGTGGCTTTGCCTGACCGGAAAAAATGCTACAAATATAATTGCGAAAACTCGAATATGTGGATCGATGGACAAATGTCTGTTCCTTAATCACGCCAGAATGGCTGAATGGGTTCTGCATGAAATTTAGCATAGAAAAAATATAGTTTGTACACAGGTTAATTATTATCCCGAAATAAGCTACGGATTCCGTGAGTTTAGTGCCGTGAACGGGAAAAGCTTAGTCGACGCGGATAAACCTCGGAACGCTAAATTATATTTTAGACAACAATAACGGTTACCATAACTACTATAAACAATGTATGAATCAGTTTAAAACCTAGACAGAGGAAACCGAAACCGAAGGTTTAAAAGTTTAGTCTTAAATGTATTACATGGAACGGTTGTATTTTTAAACTAGAAAAAGAAAATCCATCTCCCCTATAATTTCTAGAAACAAATTATGGCTTGTAGGTCAGATTGAAAAAGTTAATTGACCAACTATTTTTCTAATTTTGCGACCGCAAAGACACAGTATAAGTACTGCAAATATTTTGTGTATTTAATAAAACATGCACTGTAAATACTTTTTTACTGGACAGCCGATTTACGTAATATTTAACATTTAATTAAGAATGTTAACGAATTAATGTGACTATAAAGCTCGGATATCTGGATCTAAAGATCACTGATAACTCAAAACGTGATAATAATATTACACGTTTTGACAATAATATTATTGTTCGTAGATCAAAACAATGCAAATAGACATGATCACCTTTATATTATACCCTTCAAATATAGATATATAAACTTAAATGTACATAAATGCTGCACTGACGATATTATGTAAACAGACTACCTATCTGTTACTATAAAACGACGTAAATTTTGATAAAATAAATTTTCAGGCTGCACTTTATATAACACAATGCAGCAAACATACACAAGCAGATAACTACAAATTGTACGTTAGAAAATATATTGTTCTTCGACGACATAATTATTCTTCTTCTTTTATCAGCCATGTGCGTCCACTGCTGGAAATATGCCTCCCCCATATAGGGGGGATTTGCCAATACTCGCCACGCTTGGGAGGCGGGTTGGTGCGCAGTATGATTTTCAATCCTCAGAAGGCGCTCCTGCCCAACTTCTGGTACGTGATCCCTTAGCCAACTCTTAAGGCACCCGCGGGAAGAGATGGGGGAGTATTATTCTAGGCCGGTACCACCAGGGCCACCATGACATAATTATGCTGCTGGAGATTGTGGCGAGAAATTATGATGATATCTTTATTTCGTTTTATTTTCCAAAATGAGTGTAGCTTCTGGTTTTAATGATTATAAATGTTGGATTACAAACCGTTAACTGTTTAGTGAAAGTGTACAAGTGCAAGAAAGTATAACAAAATGGTCTCGTGCGAATCTTTGCTTTTTTATTTCTCTCCGCAATTTTCAATCATATTTTTAGCCTAAGCTTTCAGCTTATACCCGCGACTTGATGCAAGAATCTTACATATAATATTAATATAGACTAAATGCAAATGAAATGCGAAGCGTCAAACAAAAAAGTATCGATAAATAACTACATATATAACTTTTCATTCCTAAACGAATTAACATCATAGACTTCATAAGCCTACTTCTTTTCTAAGTGTAACTGCTTACCGTACAATTTCCGGATTTCTTTCTTATCGAGTTTACCCATAGCGTTTCTCGGCATAACGTCTATAACTAACATTGTCTTCGGTAACTGATATGGCGCTAGCCTTTTTCCGACTTCGTCCTTCAGTTCTCGAAGCGTCAGTTGAGACTTTTCCTTCAACACCACGACGGCTGAGACGATTTCACCCATGTCCTCGTTCTCGATGCCCAGAACTGCTACGTCTGCGATCGCTGGGTGCTCCAATATGGCAGATTCCACTTGCAGTGCGCTGATTTTGTATCCACCTGAAATTAAATTATTTATATAAATGACTTCTGTTTGTTTAAAAATTAGGTTACAAATGACTCAATGAAAAACAATTTTCATCTTCGAATTTTATGGTTTTGTTGCGGTAACATCACATCAATCTGCTCTTCGCTTCAAAGATAAGGGTCATAGAATTAGGACGGCTCTACACCTCTCAATCACACCGTTTCCCTGTGTACACACGGACTCTCCATCACGCTAGGCTTATCAAGTTTTTCACACTTGAGGGTGATAGCTAGCTAGGCGGGTACTCGAAACTACCCTAACACCATGCCGGGAATTCGATAACGGTGTTACCTTCACCGTAAGCTCAAATCGTTGATGGGTATCGAATCGGCGTCCGTCATTATTAAAAGCCCATTCTCTCACGGCTGAGCTAACGCCGTTTCAAAAATTGTAATTGTACGTACCTGATTTAATGATGTCAATCGAGGTCCTGCCGAGAATTCTAAACTTGTCATTGGAAAAGGAAGCAGTGTCGCCCGTACGGAACCAATCGTCTTCTGTGAAGTCTGAATTTTCAAGTGTCGGTGGGCGGTTCCAGTACCTGCAAGGGCGGAGAGTGAACGCCCATCATAAACGGTATCGGTTTAAGTTTTTAAACTTACATAGTCACTAATACTACTATTTGACAGTCGCCGTGGCGCAGTGGTTAGTGTCATTGACATGACTTGTGTCTCCGGGACCCTGGGTTCGAATCCCGGCAGGGGCAAACATGCGTGCGATGAGTGTAGTTGTTTGTTCCGGGTCTTGGATGTTTGGGTGTTGTGATTGAGTGTGTGTCCATGCTTCCCGCGATACAGGGAATCCTAGTGAGGGGGTCTGTGTGATAAAAAAAAACAGTCAGGAATTAACATTGCCATCGGGACATTTCCCTTGTATTTATGTTCCAAAATATCAGGAAATGTAAACAGCTTACTTTAAACTCGAGGCTGGGTTATCCACCTAACCACCATGATATCATATTACGATGATTAGATTACATTATGGATTTTTTTTATTCATAATAATTATGCTGGATAAATTGCACAAAAAATAGAGGAGGTACACACCCATACGGTCATCTTACCTGGTGAATACGGCCGGTCCTTTGAGGAGCAGTTCGCCTTGATGTACACCGTCTTCAGGTATTTGGTGTTCAGACACTTTGGGCTCGCCCCATTCATAACGTTCTGATGGTTGCTCTTTCTCTTTAGGTGTTATGCCGAGTTTTTCCAATGATATCTGAAACATATCCAACATTAACGCAGGCTAATTTCAATCTTATAACACGCTTAGTTTGATGATTATACTGGGGCGGCTCCTGTATCATTTATTTATTTCTAATAAATTAACAGTTATTAGTATTAGAGATTTACACCAATTTGACAATGTAAGTAAACTTAACAACTTACACTTAAACGCTACATCTACAGGCAAACCACACAATTGT
The DNA here is from genome assembly GCA_934044485.1 of Apeira syringaria. Classification (NCBI taxonomy): domain Eukaryota; kingdom Metazoa; phylum Arthropoda; class Insecta; order Lepidoptera; family Geometridae; genus Apeira; species Apeira syringaria. The sequence goes on from OW203655.1 coordinate 28,271,426, forward strand.
AAACTTTACAGGAGGCATTTGTGAATTTTGTAAGAGCACAGGAAGGCTATATTTCTGTTAAATTAGAAAAATATTTAGTTAAAACCTGCTGTTTCACCAACACCATTGCCACCCCGATTGCGGCTAGAGCAAATTAGGCTGTATAGGACTTTGGATTGTACAAAATACATATTTGATGAAGTAAGTAGACTTTTCCAAATATATATTTGTTTATATACATACACTTATGTAAGCATTACAGTTTCCCAATTCACTTACAAAAGGCTTAAAAGGATACAAAAAAGAATCTTTCAAATAACGTCTTTCGTGATAATATAAATTTTTAATTAGTTATGAATTTTGGCACAGGCCATAAAATATTCGTCAAGTCTCACCTGAGTATTTGGGAAATCAGCCTCCACGGTGACCGAAGGTCGCAAAACGCCGTCTTGAGAGGTCGATATCCTGGCTGCGACTCCTGGTAGAGGTAACCCGACGGCTCCCACCGTCCGACCCTCTATGGGCCGGTAGGGGTTACTCAGTGCCATTCCTACTTCCGACATGCCGTAACGTTCCAGTAGACGGACACCGGATATCTGAAAATAATACAACAAAATTATAGACAGACATTTATTTGTTAGATGGACATCAATACAAGTAAATTTAAAAATTATTACTTTTCTTCCTATTTTTATTTCAATTGGGAGTACTGAGCCTCTTAAAGAACTGCCTGAGCTTTTAGGTTCTTTTTTAAAAAAATTCCATTAACAATTTTTTTAAGGACAAATAACAGTTTATACTTGTACTTGTAAATAAAGCTGAATTAATAATAGAATAATTGCGAGACCAACATCGTCTCCTATCGATACCTATGCAGAAAAAAGGTCTTTCTATAACGCTTCCTAACTTTAAATTTAAATAAAACAAGGTGTGTGCGAGATATCATCGAAATAATTGTTTATTCAAGGCCTATGGGCTGTTGCGATGAACGATGATATTCTACACATAATGGCATTGATGCCATTATGTGTAGAATATCATCGTTAATATGTCCGCAGTGGATTCTTTAGGTGGCGCGTATCCGAAATATCTAATTTTCCATGACTCTAGCGCATAAATCAGGGTGAATTTGAGCAATGGCGTTGGTTATGTTGGCTTTATGGGCCGCTGTGGTTTGTGGCTTATTCTCATAGACCCTCGACCTAAGGATACACAATCTCGGTGGCCAATAATCACTCGTGCAGATGTGGCACGTACCGCCGACATCCTGTTGAAACTAGATGTCGTTGGTGTCCATATCATCTAATTCAGGCCAAAAGAAGTCGGTAATCATCGACTCGCTCTCGCCTTTGACGGTGATGAAAATTAAGAAAACATATAGGAGGGACAAATGCGTGTATCAAAACGAAAAGAACTTATTACAGCTACATAAATACATCTAAATAATATGTACATCAGATTGCATTACATTTTTTATCATAACAAATAGCAACAACAAAGAATAGATATAACTGTAAAAACAACCTTGGAGCTATTTCTGGGCTTTACTTGAACCGCTCCCTCTGAGCAGATCCAACACATGCCTCAGAAATATTTCACATTCCATTTTCTCCTCACCTGTTCCCATTTATTAGCGAGGGTCTCGGGCAGGGGCGCCGAGCCTGCGCACATCAGTCTCATCCTCGTGGAGAGCGCCCCCCTGACGTAGGCGGCGGTGCGAGCGTCGGCGAACATTCGCTCGTGATCGGCCGCCAGCCGAGCGTACATCGCGGGCACGCCGTGGAACACGGAGATGCGCGCATCTTCGCGCTCGCCCATGCCGAGCAGCCGGGACCACACCGTGTGCGAAACGAACGATGGCAGCATTCGGATTCTACCATTATTTTTTAAATTATTTTAATTATTAAAACGAACTATAGCCAATATTCCTACTTGTAGGGAGCGAGTGAGAACTTTAATTACATATGTCGATAAACGCTTAGCCTTAGACCTATTCTGTACGAGCTCTGTATCGGTGAGGCGGACAATTTTTCGAGTGCAATTAGTTTTTCCCTTTTGAGAATATATTATTTATGTTATTTACTGTATTCTAGTGTTATTTTTTTTCTTCTTGTAATTGGCTTTCAGTTCTTAATAGCTTATATACATATAAGATATGTGTAATGCTGCTGGCCTTCCTCTTAAAGATATATAAATATACAGTGAGGCATCCCTTCTTTTTTGAAGTCGGCTAAGAACCATTGCTTACTTAGATAGTGTAGAGCAGACAGTACCTGGCACCGGCGGCTAGAGACGCCAGCATAGAGTTGAGTTGGCCGTGTATATGGTGCAGCGGCAGTGTATGCAGAACTACGTCGTTAGCGCTGTACTGCCACGCCGTGTGCAGCGCTGAGATTTGAGTCTGCAGCATACTGTGGGTCCAAATAACCCCTTTGGGCTTGCTTGTTGTACCTGTTATTAAACAATATGTTGTTTTACAATTACATAATGTAAGCAAATAAGAAAAAAATAATATTTTGATTATTTTTTTATATTGTCACCCAAAATGTACAACTGTTAATTTCATAGATATAAATACATAGGTGATATTTACAATAATTTTAGTCTATTTGTCTAAAAGAAACTAGACATTACATTATCAATAATACGAGTTTTTGTATTTTTAATGGACTAATGCTGTTCGCATTTACAGCTTCACCAGAGGGGAAGAAACTCACACAAACTTTCCCATTTATAAGATTATTCTACTTATCTTAAAATTCAAATTCGTATAATTCTACAATGCTATCTATAATATTAGAAGTTTTATTCAATTGCGGATAGTTTTAGTCGGACCAAATAACATGGCGTCTTATTTTACTGATTAGGAAATTTTATTTTAGTATTGCCATTGCCATGAATAATACTTATTATTCAGATTTGACTTTTTCTTAACTGAATGAAAACTGGTATTAATTCTGTTGTTCAATTGAACTAACTAAAAATGTGCTAAACAACTGTGCGTAAAAAAAGGTTTGATTTTGTACTAAAACCTTTTTTTGTAAAACAACAAGCTTTAGGGTTTAACTTCGTTAAATTCCTAATACCGCGCAATGTCACGTGCCCGCTCAGTCTGACCGTGACCACTATCAACGTCGGACCTATGCTTGACCGCTCTGCTCTCTCCCATACATTCCTAGCTTATTTTAAACAAAGAAGTTTGCGCACTATTTGCCTAAAGTGTCGGGACAACCTCGCCTTAACAACAGAATCACTACGAACGAAAAAATATCGTTATACACACTCTTATAAAAATCAGACTCTAGAACAATCATTGTCTGTAATTATATTGTGTCTATGAATACAAAAAGAACGAATAGCAGTATTTATGAGGTTTACCGCTAGTATAAATGATGAGTGCATCCTGCTCCCCATACCAGGCGTTAGAGCGACCCACGTCGGGCAGCCCTAGTTCTCCATTGGGCTTCAGAAACTCGGTGGTTGGTTGGTACAGCTGAGCGGCTATTTCTTTGTCCCGCCCTGTGATGAGGAGAGGTCTCTCTAACTCTAAAGTTATCGGCCGAAGTACCTAAACAAGATGAAACATTATTATTAGGAAACAGCACCCAGTGGTGAGGAGAGGTCTCTCTAACTCTAAAGTTATCGGCCGAAGTACCTAAACAAGATGAAACATTATTATTAGGAAACAGCACCCAGTGGTGAGGAGAGGTCTCTCTAACTCTAAAGTTATCGGCCGAAGTACCTAAACAAGATGAAACATTATTATTAGGAAACAGCACCCAGTGGTGAGGAGAGGTCTCTCTAACTCTAAAGTTATCGGCCGAAGTACCTAAACAAGATGAAACATTATTATTAGGAAACAGCACCCAGTGGCTTCATTGGCACTGATCAGGTTTCTTATTTTGTTACGACTGAGTTGTATTCAATTCTGCGCAGAACTTTATGACCCAGTACTGTTACCCTGACATCTTTTCCCGCCACTTTTAGACCATGGCGGAAGCGCTTTTCCGATTCAGCACTATAATCACCGTAACTCTCATGGTTTCTATAAAAAATATCGAAGAAATGGTGTAACTTTATAAAATTGGCGGTTTATGGTTACCTATACTCTGTTCCAAAACCTTGGACATTTACATACATATGTAAACAAAGTGCAAAAAATATCCAAAAAATATTTGACCAAATAACCTTTAAAATATATTTTTCTAGTCGTAATATGCTCAATTATGGAATAACAATCGTTGTATACTATTTCTTGTAACACAATATCTGTTCTAAAAAATGTTATGATGAAGAAAATATATATCTGATAGAAAATATTTTATTATACTGGTCGGACTCTAAAGATTCTAAACATTTTTGCATTGTATTTGTGAAATACGAAATATATATATATATACATATATGTCAGAACATGCTAGATATTGAAACATACTAGTTATCGTTAAATGTTAAGTATGGATTTGACTGTATGTAGCATGTGGTATTTTTGATATCTCAAGCACGTGATATTGCTCCAAATATTCACCTTTTCATATTCCTGCGTGCATATGGCAAGATCTGCCATACTGTCCGTTAAGAAGTACTTCAACATCTCCGGGGGGTGGATCGGTGTGAGGGGGACCGCTGAAACCATAACCAATTAAATAAATAATTAGTATAGGTTTGTAATTACCATACTGGATAGACATGCTCTGGGAAATTTGTAGGTCTTATAAAATAAGGAAGGTCTGGCCATCGAGGACTCTTGCTCTATCATGTTATTGTCGAAGTTTCGAACTAGGTTCGACCATCTCAGTGCGCCGGGTGTCTACAGAATACCTCGTTACTGCGGAAAGAGCTACGTGGAAGAGACTCGACGTAATGATTTTTTTAGTTTTTTATTACCTACCCACCACGCTACACCACACCCAAGCCAAAGCCGTTGGTGGGGATCGAACCAGCGTCAGTCAGGTTGACCGTCAATGCTCCCATAGCCTCGACGAATGTGTAGGTTAAACCCCACACAACACACCGGGGGCTGCTCTGAGCTGATCCTCGAGAGTAGTTTACCCCGGCAGTTACTCTGAGGCAACAGGGAAATCACCGAGCCGATACGGACAATATCATGTAATTAGACTATCTATATTGCTTTGAACCAGTTCACAAATATTAAAACGAGTACGCACTCTCTCAGCGTTCGAAATTGTTTATTATTTTTATTTTTTTAAAAATTCAAAATTTCAATTTTGCGTGCTAAGTCCTAGACAACGTCGTCACTTAACATCAGGTGAGACAGTTGTCAAACGCAATCTTATAATATGTAAAAATAAAATAAAAGAACTTAAATGCTACATACCGCTGTTTCCAGACATCCATATAGCCCATTGTACAATAATATGTGATGCGTCGTTACTGCACATGTAGGCTATTGTGCGCTCCGTATCGCCAACTGTAACAAAAATAAACTTATTGTAGGCGTAACAGAATTTTCTTACTCCGAAGGCTCTGCGAATGTTTGTGCATGTGCCAAAAATCTTTAAATAAACAGTTTCACATCAAGTGGAGTAAGCAAGATAGCATAATACAACAAATAATTTAAGCTACTGCAAAGTTCATGGAGGAATTGACGGTCGCCGTGGCGCAGTGGTCAGTGTCAGTGACATGACTACTGTGTCTCCGGGTTCGAATCCCGGCAGGGACAAACATTTGTGCGATGAGTGTAGATGTTTGTCCCCGGTCTTGGATGTTTGTGCTGTGATTGTGTGTGTCCATGCCTCCCGCGATACAGGGAATCTTAGTGCGCGGGTCTGTGTGAAGAAAAGAAAAAAAAAATCTCAGAGACACAAAATTATGTTGTGCCCATTATATATACAAATATATTTATAAAATAGGCATAAAACTCGTACACTTAACTTACTTTAGCCTCGTTTAGATTAGTAAAATTGGACATAAACCATAGTTAATCTATACTAATATTACACATCTACACTAAGAAGCTGCACTATCCCCAGGTGAGATAGGCTATATTTTATTTTCAAAAAATACATAGCATCCCTATAATTACTAATTATGAATTTTTTGTTAAATACCCATGCAAAGCCTATTGCAAAGCCTCTTGCAAAGCGGAGTAATTAATCATCAATCGATTTCAGTAGAGATGAGAGTTAAACAGTAGTGGAAATCAATTTTTTATTTTCTTTACTCATGTTCGAACAAAACTGCGGAGTGCTTACCTCCTGTGAAACTATTTACAGTGGTGGACCAAGTGGGAGATGTCTTGGGAAGGGAGTCATGAAATGTTAACATGACATTGATATAAACCTCTTAAAATATATAACTTAGATAGAGATAAGATAGGATAAGAAAAGCATCATGTGCCTTTATCACCTTTTGTCACCTTTATAATTTTCTGAATCTCAAAACCTAGAGCTACCAGCTGCCAGATTGGAGTTGGGGGTACAATTCTATAGGCCCATACCCCAATTGTACTACAAATGTACAAGCCATAATTGTATAATTTATGGTTTATATGTTTGGATTAACATTATTCATATAGTTTTGTATGATTTTAAACTCTCAATAACTGTGATTTTGTAACAGGATTGAGTAGTAGTAAGTTGTGGCAGGAAAATTTGATGAAGATCAGGTGTCAATTTTGTTTTGAATTCTTTACAAAAATTAGTATTTCTTATGGCGTAAATTTGTAATGGTAGATTATTTTAACCATTGTGTTCATGAAAGTACACAAGTGTAGTAGTAATTTACTACAGCACCATGTTCTCAATACTTTGTGGCAATTTATAGATATTGAAGGTGCTGAATGAGCCAAAGTGTTAGTGTATAAGTTAGACTTACCCAATTGTGCTGAGATCTCAGAACAAAGTACAGAAGCCGCCTGGTAAAGGCCTGCATATGTGTAGATTCCTATTTCATCTTGTAATGCTATTCTAGTCGGGAACAGCTGGGCCCGCCGGAATACTGGAACTGCTCCTCCTGGAATCCACATAGTTCCAAGAGAATTTTACGTAAAGTAAGTTAGTTAATGACTTATTGAGTATTATGAATAATGCTTTAACTGCGCAGCATAGGACTGCCATTAACAAAGTGGACAGACAACCTGACTATGAATGCAGGAAAGACCTGGATGCAGGCCACGTCCCACTAGTCCCTGTGGAAAAAAATGTGTGTAATATGTTTAGCAGTGGACATCCTATGGCTGAGATGAGGATGATGACACAACAATTTATTTATAACGAGGGTTAATTAATTAATTCATTCATAGCAGCAATAGGACGTTGAATATTGTGTATATCAGCTTGTATATTGGTGTGTATATTATATATACACTTGATCCTCAGTTGTAAAGATCTTTTTGAAAACTTACTTTCAGAACTTACTTTCAGAAAGGGTTAATTAGCTGTAAATAAAAATAAAAACACTACAATACTAATACTATTGATGAAAACTAGTCTAACATAGTATCAAGAGATAACCTCCTTCACTATCTTCAATTTCAATCTCTTAAAATCGAAGGGTCTCTGTAGGCGGGAATTGGTACCTATGGAATATTCCGTTCCCTTCCCTCAGGGCTCAGGGCTTCCCTCAGGCTGTATACATGCACACCAAGTTTAAAAATTTCCTGTATGATTGCATCTACTAATTTACTTAAGTTACATGCTGGAGCTCACATTCGTCCCCAGGCACGATGCCAGTAACTATCAATCACTTATCAAAAGTTGGGTACCATTATCTTCCTGTTTAATCATTTCTCTTTACATGTACATTTTTATTAAGCACAATAGTGTAATAGTACACTGTTTCCAAACATTAGGACTCTGGCACTATGTATTTATTTCCGAGCCATGATCTTTCACATGGAGTCTTTCAGGGCCATTTCTTGTTACAGCACTTATGGTGAGTAATTTAGCCAGCAACTTACCCAGTTTAGTGTCCTGATTAAAGGAGTTCAGTAGCTCAGTATTAACGTCTTCTTTTAATGCAGTACCAGTTACATTTCTATACGCAGATATACCAGCTGATCTCCGAAAGAGCCGGTTCAAAATCCTTACGGACCGAAATCCCACTTCCATAATTGAAATACGGTAAATTAAACTTTCCGCAGCCGTGAATGAAGTACCGTGCAGAGTAGCTTAAGACTAATAAATTCTGATGTGATGTGATACTTAATATCAGAAAAATGAGCGAACAAACTCCTACAAGCAAAGTGCAAACCACTGATTAGAAAGCGAAATAGATAATAATCACACGAAGAACGGACCAGTCCATAAGGACTTTGCCGTAGCGATCAGTGACACGATATTTGACAGATTTTAGTGTTGTTATCTAGTGTATTATGCAGGAGTATCGATATCGATATTTATAGGGATGGGAAAATCTTTATTCAGGCGTTTTGGTCTAGCATAAGAAACCCTCAATGCTATACTATATATATACACCTACTCAATGCCACATTGCATGGCAATAAAAAGTCAAGTATTTCTAAAATAACTTTTAATTGTTTAAAAAAAAATGTAAATGTACAATTTGCTTAATATGTGTATAATCTATAAGTGAGTATACATAATGCATAAACATACTAAAGTTAATGTTTTTTAATCAAATAGAAATTCATTTTTTTAAATTTGACTGCATTGAACTGGAATCTGTCTGTTACAAAACCGCAAATATTTTACCTGAAATAGAAAAATACTATAGAGGTACATCTCATTAAATACAAATATATTTGCTGAAAATAGGTAATATATACAGTGTATTGCATTTATGATACTTGTGAGGCAATTATACAATTTATCTAAGTCTTCAGATAACTGTGCTAAATCCTAATTTTTATGCCAATTCACCTCATATGCTCATTTTTTGGCACTTAATATAATGACTGAAGATTATTGTCAATCTTACAATCCGAGATGCTCTAAGCCATAAAATGCGACACTAGCCATTTTTAAACACGTAGTATTAACGATAACCTTATGCCTTATATTAAACTATTATAATTTATTAAAGGAGCATTAGGTCATCGAGTGTAGATCTCATAAATAAGTTTCATGCTCCCTTCTTGTTTTTCTCAATCGGGCCAGCAGTTGTGCAGCACATGCAAGGATCAAATATTCATATAATCAGGCAAATATAATGGGACATTCAGACACGTAGAGAGATCTTTGCTTTCAAAACATGGAGCTCTAGCTCTCCTTAAAATAATTGGTTGTGACATTGCCTGTGGTTGTATGTAGTCCAGTTTTTAGTTACTTCCTTAGTTTTTTTAATATCATTATGTATCTATTGATACTAATATTATAAGTAGGTAATGTTTATGAGGTTGTAGCAATGATGTTTTACTAAAGATGACCTATTTATACTGCGTGGTGCTCAGATTTTGTTCCTTTACGACATAAACATGCTTAATGCGACAGATAATACGGTACAAATAATATAGAAAAGGATAGCTATATGTTTAGACTTGCGGTTGAAATACGCATCGCAATGAAAATTACTACAACTGACTTCATTTTGCCGCCTCAGTTTCCGCGCGCTTGTGCGACATCTACCTCATTTATACATATAATATCATTGGGTTGTAGGTGTTAAACTATGTATCTACCGATATCTGAACCGATACTTTAACCAATAGAAGGCAACGTAGGATCATCATCATCATCATCACCACGCGGGTGTAACCGCGGGACGCAGCTAACTTAATATATAATTAATAAATGTATATAATTTTTGGACGTATAAACTTAGATTAGTAATAGTACATTAGCTACTTACGATGAAATTAAGGTTTCAGCTGTTCAATACTATAAAATAGTATCACGAAGACGAAACAAATTTCGCTCTCTGATTAATGAAAAAAATTATTAAAATTTCTATTTTACGTGAAAGCCAAATGTCAAAGATTCCCGAGTATTTATTGGAATGAGTTTTTAATATCTGTCGTTCGTTGAATGCTTGGAGTATATAAATGAAAGATGTATGTAATGATCTGTGAAAAAACGAGTAGTAAAAAAAAAGATAAATATTTTCAAAAGCTGCACTAAGTCTTCGAACAAGAATCAGCCTTATCCCTTTAGTATACGATTTAATGATTTCGTCAATCCGTGGCGGTTAGATTCTTATCGTCCTAGGTTAAACTATAAGGACCATAGCATTTGGATGGCAGATTACCCACCGTGGTGCAAACTGCAAATCTTTAGACATATCTATATTATCTATATAATTTGTGATGACACAGACACAGTGCTCTATTTAGTTTGTGAAATGATGACAAAATACATGAATGGCGTTGAAACATAGAGCGAAAAAGTCGCCAATAGCCAAATCACCACTTTGATTTAGACAGATCACGTGGGATTACATGTGATACAAGTTGACGGTTGTCGTCATGGCAACTCGGTTGTTGATCGAGTAAAGCTAACTAGGGATGCAGCTTCGACTCCGACTCCGATATGTCGGAACTTTCTATTGATATTACACCTCCGGTTCCAACTTCGGCTCCGTTGTTTTTAAACCGAAGGTTTAAATCGGAGGTCTCGACATAGGCAATAGTGGTAGCCTCGGTCAGCATGTACCAACAGGTTTATATATGTCAGGCAGGGAGCTCCCTTTACCACGTTCTTTCGTTTGTAAATACTTTTTCACTTGTTCTTTGTTACGCAATATATATTATTTGTTTGTTTTTGTGCAGCATTTATATAAAAGTGTTTGGTTTTATTAAAAAACGTGAACTCTTGAACTGTAATATATGTACTTCAATAAAGTCTGTGCAAATACGGAAGAGCAAGATTGTAATACGCAGTAGATGGTAAAATATTTTTAGGTTTTTTAACCAAAGGTAATTTCAACTCAAAGATTACTTCACATTTATATAATATATCCGAATGAGTGGCTGTCTGTCAAGCTGGCCAAATTCCTTAATGCATTTTGATCATGCTGACTTAGGTATGTACCAAAGATGGTATTTTTGGTATGCCCAAATGCACATACGCAAGCGAATAAGATTATATGTATTTAATTAAATTTGATATTTATTTTATAATATTGAAAATGATTATCATTGTTATGTTAATTCACATTACTCTGTCCAAGTAGATACATTTTACATTGAACAAATGTAATACAATGACACAAATGAAATACAAAACAAATTCCAAAAATTTGTCAGATACTAGCGGCCCGTCCCCGCTCTGAACGGGCTGATATTAATTTTATGACAAATAATTTTCATAGTTATGTCAAAATATTCAATGTCAGACTCAAACGCGATTCTACCGGCTGCCTATTTCATACGTCTACAGTCTGAACGCCTCTCTTTCGCACTTCGATGCTCCGTTGCTTGCAGTTGCTTGTTACCCACAGCGCTACGGCTTAATTTTTGTATTATTATTTTGTTTAGATTGACATTTTGAAATTCGTTATAGATTCTAAATTAAATGTCCAATTTAAATAATTCAATCAAACAAAGTAATGCACAGGTATTCACACAGTCCTCATTATGAAACAAGTTATTAGGATATCGATTAAAACAACAGTATGGATAACATGGTCTGATTGTGGTCGGCATTGACCACTGTTTGGAACTTGAAATGGATTGTACAAAGCTGATAGTAAGGCCCCAGGTTTTAGAACTGCTCAGAACTTGCATGGTTTTTACAAAGCTGATAGTATGGCCCCAGGTACTATCCAGCACGACCACGACTGGTGTACACATGACAGAGTACAATTATTTGATTTATTTTTAGATAATATAAATTAGCTAGATATCTTAAACCACGAGTCGAGGTCGTGCTAGTAAGCATCTTCACACAGCACGACAACAACTTTTGTCGCAAGGGATCGCGAAGTAAAGAATCGACCAATAGCACACTAGCGGTGCTTCATCCACATTCGTACTTCCTTTTAGCGCCATCTATCGAGTTGTATCTTCCCACGCTCCGACAGTGCTACCATCTATCCTGTAACGTCTGAACTAGCAGCACCTAGTATTTTTTTTTTTTTACTAATATAAGTTTGCGTTTGACAACTGTCTCACCTGATGTTAAGTGATGACGTTGTCTAGGATTTAGTACGCAAACCTAGAAGGTACCTATTCACTCGCGACTTGAATATACTTATATGTATACTCTATGCTTGCTAGTCTATGGAACAGGATCAACAGGATATACTTCGCGGTCCGTCGCGACAACTTCAACGTCAAAATGAAGGGTAATTTTTTTGTTATTCTCAAGTACAATGAAGTACCTAGCATAGTGTCGATATTAACAATAGATAACACAAAAGGGTCAAAATTTTACTGCCAAATACATCTAAAATCCGAGCGTAGATCATGTATATTACATTAGTTTTTATCTCATTACAATACCATGCAGTCCTAGAGAATGTAATACTACCGCATGCAGTATTTGGAAGTTTTTAATTGTTCCATAGACTATCTCGAACGCACCTAAATTTTTGTTGATCTGTGTGTTGTCTTGATACCTGTTTGATTCCTGAGCGTCATCGATTTAGTTTGTGATCTTCACCACATCTTCACTTGTAAATATAGGTGGAGATGGAACAAAATAATCTCTACAAGTCACAAATCACACCGCGTTTTTTAATTTGAGTATTTCGCAGATTTATTGATGTAATGTATATTTAAAGAGTGCGATATATACGGGGTATAGTAACTTTAAATTATAATATTGGTTGATTCTGTGTCTGAGTGCATGTGTATTGGCAATATCCCGAATAAATATACTCCACAATGGTCGTCAATGCCCCCGATTCGCCTGTACAGGCTGAAGTGATATTTGTGATAGAAGCTACTGCCGCAAATGGTGCATACATTAGTGAATTGAAAACAAATTACATTATACCTACACTTGAGTGAGTATACTTATTTACTCCTTACACTGTTTTTTAATCTCAAAGGTAGATTCAGGTTCAAATTTAGTTTATATACATAGATTTTAGGGGTGAGAATAGGAGGGGAAGGGTAGACCCTCTTCATGTGAAGGGGAAGTGGCGGAATCCCCCTTCTGAGGATTTTTTTAAATATATAACCTTGAGATGTTTAAACATTGATTTTGGGGTGGGAAAAGCAAGGAAGGGGCAGGGGCGAGAGGTGAGAAGGGTGGGACCCCTCCTGTGAAGAGTAATTTGCGACAACATCCCCTTTCTGCCTTCGTTTTTGTGATATAGATTTGAATTTATTGAGTTTATATTTTTGGTTTTTGTATAAACACTAGGGGTAGGGCAGACAAGTACCAGGTAGAGTCCGGATTGGCAGATTTAGTTCTGTTATCATATTTACGTAGGTTATATTTGTGGATATAAATTAATGTCTGAGCTGGTTCCCCAAGGCAGGAAGGGCTGCACTTCTGGAGATTTTGGATTTGAGTTTATTTATGTGGGGGCAGCCACATCATTTTACTATATAAGATGAGTTCTTATTATTTTTCATGGTCTGCATGGTATAGGATGATTTAATTATTAATTTTTCAAGGAAAATGATTATTTTTTTCTTATTTTTAGCTGCAAAAATGATGTAGTTTACAATGCTACAGATCATTTTCTCGTGATTTGGTAATTTTGGTTTGGAATGACAATTCAGGACAGAACATGGACAGTTGACAGCATAAAACAAATATTCATATGTTTTTTTTATTATGTAATCTCATTAAAATATAGTATAGCTGATCAATGCTGTTTCATTTGTGAAGAAAATTACTTTCTCACACTCAACTCCTGTTTTTAAAATTATAAAATGTGGGTAAACATGTTGCACTATGTTGTTAATGGTAACCTGATATATGCTGTGCTGAAATATCTATATGGTGATTCCAGTGCTTGGGTTAGGAAAAACGGAACATACACTGAATGGATTAGCATCGAAGAAGGTTGTTCAATTTATTTATGGATAATTAATTGTCTGATCAAATTGAGAGAGAGTGAATGTGGAGTGCAAATAAATGCTTATCAAATTTCTTTTTGATGACTGACTTTTGATGCTGATGACCAAGTTATACTTGCATCATCAGCAAAAAATTTACAAGAGATGTTAACACTAGTCTATGGATATAGAGAAAAAGGGAATGAAAATAAATGCAAGTAAGACACAAATTATAGTGTGAGAAAGATGACGAAATGATGACTGCATTGTTTTTGTCACAAAATAAAGTGTATGTCTATGTCAATATAGTGATTGAGGGAAGAAAAGTAGAACAAATGACAGGGTTTGTATAATTGCAGTCAACATTTACAAAAGGCGGAAAGTGTAACATATATATACGATATTGAGAGGAGATTTAATGTGGTGTGATGCGGCGAAATAAGGTAAATGGAGCTTTATATACCTTTGTGAACAGCCAGAATGTGTCCAGAGAGGCACCCTTACATAGAAGAGTGTTGGTTCCTACACTAATGTATGGTAGTGAAAGTTGAGCGTGGCAGAAAAAAACATGCAGGAAGGGTAAATAATAGTGTGATAAGGGAATGTTGTGATGTAAAGAAAGATGTAGTGACATAGATTAAGAAAAGTATGTTAAGATGGTTTGGTAAGGCCTGTGCTAAGCAGGTATATGTGGGTGACGTGAATGGTAGTTTTGGAAGTTGGAAGGCCTAGGCGGACGTTTCAAAATCAGATTAAGGAAGTAATAAAGAACGGCCAAGTTAAGAGTACTCTAAACCGATGCTCTTGTATGAAAGGTTTGTTGAGTGTGTTTAAAGCGAAAGAAGTGTCTTCTGATCATAGCAATTAGAAGGCTGTGATTTCTGCCTACCCCAACAGGAAAGAGGTGTGAAGATATGTATCTATGTATATTGTTAAAATTCAATTGTGGTTTGATTGTGTGAAAAAACATTTAGTAATTTACTTACCTCGATGTTTCGACCAAGTTGCATTGGTTGGTACAACACTCTAGCCTGTGTTACTCTATAATACCTAACCAAGTATTCTAATCCTGATAGCAAATTTAAACTGATTACTAAATAGTTAAGAATTATTATTGAAAATTAGCTTATCCTTCCCCCCCATCCCTGAGTAATGTACTAAGTGTGAGTGGAGACCTTGATTCTTTAGTGTTATTGGAAAGACTTCACATCACTTCACATCTCTGTATCTTGGCAAAACAATAATTTTACATAATATCAAATTCTTTTATTTCACTGAAATGTCACAGCAAAAGTAGCCAATACTCACCAAATTATCTCATGTGCTCAATGCTTAATCAACTAGACATGTTAATTTATGTTTTGACACAATAAAACACTAGGTTATGTATTTGAAGTATATATACTCTAAACTTTTGTATTGTTAAATTATTATTCATTGAATATTGTATGTACCTATTATTAAGCTCTAGAACATGGTAACCTGAAAAAATGGAAGAGAGATAGTCAACCTGAGACAGGGTATCCTAGTGGGTTCGCTATGGCACATTGATCATATCAATATTTCATTATATTGTAATGTGTTAAACTTTTACTGCATTAAATATATTTTTACTTTATTAGTTCCACTGACACGGTTCTATATTTTAGGCTAAAGACTGACATCATCTGTTTCATTATGTGGACTTTTGCCATTCTCAAAAAAATAAAGGTCTTGCTGAAATTAAGCTAGTAACCCACCTAGGGGATTTATTAGATACTAATATCATACATTCATACAGTACAAATTTCACACTATACATGTAAAAAATGCTATGTATATATTTCAGATACTTTCACGGAGCGGCGCTAGAAGAAGGCAGCAGTAGTGGCTCAGTATACTGCATAGTGACATACCGAGCGGCTGACTGCCACCCAGGAGTGCCCGTCGCTACATATGGGCCGTTCAACACTCCGCAGGCGGTGCTGGAGTCCATTGATAAAATACAGTGAGGGTTTCAAACATATTGATATCACAAAACCTTTATTAACTCTTGTCTCTCTGTCTGCTTGTTACCTTTTTTGTGAAAAGGGCTCCCTAACCTACCAGCCAAATTGATTGTACTGAAATTTTATAAATACTAACATAGATGATAATAGGATTTGTTTTTTAGAATTAAAATCATTGGTCATCATGATTTATCGCAAAATATCGCGCATATATATTATACTTAGCTGCGCCACAGAAGAGTAAAAAGTAATGAGTGGAGTGTACGATCTTCTGAACGTACTCTCCGCCGCCACATAGATGTCACTATGCAGCGAAGTCTCATCTCGTGATGCGTGGTGACGACATCCGACAGTCGTCACCACGCATCACGAGCCGAGACTTCGCTGCACCCGTAATAGGCAGCCGTATGATAGAAACGAGAGAATAGCACTACCCATGAGGCGTTTTTAAGATATATTGGGACATGTAAATACGATTATCACACTCATACCCCGCACTAGGATTCCCTGTATCGCGGGAGGCATGGACACACACAATCACAGCACCCAAACATCCAACACCAGGGACAAACATCTATTCCTAAATTTTTAAAATTAGGGAAACATTAATATCTCATATCTTATATTAATATTATATAGATGAAGGATATTAATTTTTTTTAATATAATGTAATCTATGTTACTCAGGGTGAATGTAGCTTCCAAATGGTAAAAGAAGTTTTTAAATCGGTCCAGTACTTTTTGAGCCAATTCGTTACAAACATACTTACATACAAATCTTATCTTAATCTCTTCATAATATATATATATCTAGTACAAGCGGGACACAGAATAATGATAGTTTGTACCGACGGTACGTACGTTATTCAACTGTTTATACGATGACTGTGATGCAAGTTTTCCTGCTCAGGCACTGTAATATTGATTACACGGCATTTCTTCCATTGACAGATTTGTTGGAGGGCAAGCAGAGAGCAAAGCATGCGTTATAGAAGCCCTCACGACGGCTCTGGCGTGTTTCGACGAGCTGGGTAGGACAGACACACCCACACATGTGCTGTTAATATGCTGTTCTCCTCCATATTCGGCTTATGCTGGCGGTTTGGCACCTCCAGGTAACATAGACCTTAAACTAATTTTTCAACACCCCGTAAAGTGAGCCTTAATATATCACTTTCTAGGTCATTATCTATCTATCATTATCGAGCTATAACACACACGTACGTAATAACATTATACACCAGTGTGTAATATAGTTATCTGTATAAAGTGAAACAACAAACAAGTGAACAGTCTAAATATTCTCCCTTTGCGTAAATACACTTTTTTATCCAACTAAACCAATTTTGAAAACTTTTGTGCCACTCCCCCATGGTGACCTCAGAAACGTGATTTTCATACTCTTCGACAGCCTCTTCTGATGATAAAAATCGTTGACCGCATAATTGCTTCTTAATTTTTGGGAACAGAAAAAAGTCGCAAGGGACCAGGACGGGACTGTAAGCAGGACCTTCAAAAAGTCGTTGTCTGGTCGTGTGGGAATTAGCATTGTCGTGGTGCAAGATGATACGGCGTTTACGGTAACGGACGATATGATGTAATATTATTCCTAGAGTCATCATATTTATATAAGTAAGAATTTAAATCCGAGGTACAATTTTACTCATCATGTGTAGTACTGTCATTTTCGGGTTATGTACTAAGATGAGGTTTGATGAAATTAAGGTTTGTAAAACTTTCCTGAGTATGAAAAATTATAAGAAATAAACTGGCTACAATCACGTTTTTATCGTATTGGGTTAAGGCCGGAATCGTATCGGTTTCGGACGTGTGCACCTAGTAAACATGTCATGGAGCAAGGTTTTGCGAAATATATTTATAATCCAAAATAATGTAAGACAGTTTCTACCTGTATTTTTTTTTTTTATTCACAATAGGCAGGCGTTTGACCACTATCTCACCTGACGTTAAGTGATGATGCGGTCTACGATGATTCACGCCTGCCTAGAAGATACCTGATCACTCGTGATGTGAAGATGCCCAAATTGTATTCATGTGGAAACACAGACTTAGGCAATGATAAATAATGATAAATATACACTACAACCAACTACCATTTGCTAAATAGACGATTTTCAGCTTATTTTGTTGAACCTCTGTGTCGAATAAACTAACAAAATATACCACTTATCAGAACAACTCATGACGGTTATCTAATTGAACAAAATTTGATTATATTTGCTAAT
Source organism: Apeira syringaria (assembly GCA_934044485.1). Taxonomy (NCBI): domain Eukaryota; kingdom Metazoa; phylum Arthropoda; class Insecta; order Lepidoptera; family Geometridae; genus Apeira; species Apeira syringaria. The sequence continues at coordinate 28,289,512 of OW203655.1, forward strand.
TTATTTATGGAAATATATTTACGTGCGACTGTATTTTATCTTAATTAAAAATTCTCGTTGTAAAGTCAAATGCGCTGGAGCCGTGGCTTACACCGGAAGAGAGAAATTAAAAAGTCTTTAAATATGATAGTTATATTTTTATTGAGAACGCAGGTCATCTGTAAATGGTAAAGCATTACCTCACAGTTTACAATAAATCGTGTATATGTCGGCACATAAAACGCGCCAAACGCCACAACGCGGTCATCAGAATGGTATCACGGTAGTGTCAGGATGGTATAACGGTATCATCATAGCCATAGCCTAGCATTAGCAGTAACATACTTTAACATTTCCTATTCTAATAACGGTAGGTGAAGACGGCCTAAATCAGGCACCACATGTGGGACACCACTGCTGGATTTTACTTACTACTTTATCCTAATGAAGTAAATTGGGAAGCCCTAGAGGTGGCAACCCAGGTCCGAGATTAAAGAGTACCTTCTACGTTCGGATAACGCTCTTCTTACTTTCTTTGCCTAAGTTCCTCCAGTTAAAGCACAGAAGAGAGAGAGAGAGGTCTAACAGTTAAAAGATATCACAATAGATTATTCACGAATTCCGCAGCGCGTCCTACCCTCGCCTCTAAGTAAGGCGACTAGAGACTCCCGTTGGATAGTAACACTAACTTCACTTCACTATTAGCTACTAGAACGTCCGTTCGGTACGGCTTCCACGCCTAGACTGTTCGCCGGCAACGGTTGCCATGCCACAACCTTTTATTTCATACTATCCTCATTTGTTGACTCAAATCGAATAACACGTGCTACCTACCTTCACTGAATTAACAAATCGAGTTATAGCAAAACCTACAGTCAAATAAATAGAATATCTAACACGCTCCGGCCTCCGTTGATGGAACGTCTCGTGGGTAGGTGCGCCTGCGACGGTGGAGCAGGTGGCGCGGCTGCTAAATGAGCGCGGCGTGCAGGTGTCGGTGGCGAGCGCGCGCCGCGTGGCCGCGCTACACGCCGTGTACGAGCTCGCGGGCGGGGAGCTGCACGCCGCACAGCCCAGGAATTACGCCAAGGTATTCGAACAAGCTTCACCCGAAGGGTATCACTGACTAACAAACCAGCTAGATTGTAGTCAAATCTCCTAATTGAACTCTGCGTATACTTCCCTCTGTGAAGAAAAATTATTTTCTTTGACCTTGTCGCGGTTTTTGGGATTTTATTGTAAAAGCAACTCTCAAGGAAAGTTTTACTTTTCTTTGGTAATCTAAAACTAAGTACAGTTATTTTATCCTTATGTCTTGTGTTACATTTGAGATGTTCACCAATTAACCACTTAATCAGGGTTTTTTCGTTTTTAATAGTTTCATGTCTTTTTTTGAAAATGTATTGTGGGTATGGTCTTAATTTCAATCATCATCGCGTGATACAGGACCCTCGGCATCTGGTGTTACTGCGAGGATACAGTTTGAAGGAGCGACCTCCCAGCCCCGCTCCGCCTCCTGCGCCTGATGTAGTACAAACTGATGTGTATGGGTATGTGAATTTTTTGAAAATGCTCCTTACATGATTCGTTAACGGGCATCCAGAAATTACGTGATATTTTGTTTCACCTCCTATACCACCACTGATCTCAAGTGAGATTTTTTAAATTCTAATTTGTTATGTATTTGTTTCTTCAAAAGGAAAGAAACCATTCTATCTATTATATTTGTGTTTGTTGGGATAAAAACATTGCATAGCTAATTGGTCGATTACGAAGTAAGGGTAGTCATACCAAAATGGAAGCCACCATTTTGAAAGCAATATCGCGGTTATGTCTCAATTCTCAGTTTCACTTTCTTCTTTTTTTATGTACAGAACATTTTCTATGTGAACCGATTCTGATGAATATTTTACTTGAAAGTTGATCCTTCTCACGTGGTCCCATTAATATTTGATAAAGATGTGACCAGTAGTTTTTGAGTTATCTTTTAAAATGCTCATTTGGCATCGCCTACATGAATTATGGTCTCATTTTTCAAGAATATTAGGGATTTGTTCCACAGATGAGTAGTAGAAGTCGCTTTGTATAGTTTCTTCACTAAGTAATATGTTATGTCTACATTTCTTTAAGATTCACCAGAATTTCTTGTTCTTGGCGCAACAAATCAAAGTAAAAAGTGTTGTGTTCTGTATGCTTCAGTCAAGGTCGGGGGGCGCCGCCCGTGCAGCGTGCCCCAGGGCAGCCGTTTCCCCGGGGGCCCGCGCGTGGTGGCAACTGGCTAGCGCCGCCGCGACAGCCACTCTACGCCACTAACTCCGCCCTACTCACACAGCTGGCGCAGCCTTCCTACCCGCCTCCTCATCCCGGACAGGTGAGCAAAACAATTACTTTTTATATCTATTGCTATACAGGCTCCAACGAGACCTAGTGCGGCGGGGTACATCACTACTCAGGTGTATGATATGCTATAAAATGTTTTATACATCTAAGTTTAATACCTTTATAATATTTAGTGTAAGGCATCTGTACCAACTCATACTTGTGAAAGACGAATAATTAATATATGTACCAGTATCTCACCTGATATTACGTGATGATATGGTTAACATCTGATCATTCAATGTAAAAAGGTGTTCACTCGCGACTATGATACTCCCGGTTCCACTTTTGCTTACGTGTTCCATTATTTTGTATAATTGCATTATGATAATGGATGGCTGATAGACTGTAGCGGCTTCAATGTCGGAGTTTTCGGAACGCTGGCTTTGAAGAAAATGTCCACTAGCGGTCACAGATCCAAGCTATGACTGTGTTGGTTAATCCTCGGTATGCTCCAGTCAAAGTCAGGGGGGGCATTGGCATCGGTTCCCCGGGCCCCCTCACGGGGTAGCTACTGGCTGACGCTGCTGCAACAGCCACTCTAGGCCACTAACTGGCGATCACACGTCCAAGCTATGACGGAAGCGTTTTACTTAATGCTTTACCCGGCTTATCGTCTGTATAGGTAAATCTTAATATTGTATAATTTAAAAGTAGTAGCACTCTATGTGCGAGTTTGTCCGGGGAAGTACCTACTGCCACCATATCTATTTCTACCGTCAGGCGGTAGTGTTGGCATTACTGTGTTCCGGTTTGAAGGGTACGGTTTCCGGCGTAAATACAGGCACATGAGACATGCCAACTTTATGTCTCAGGGTGACGGGCTCAGTGCAGTTCTTTACGAATTGTATCGTCTATCTATAGACTAGAAAACAGATAAATAATAAAAGAATAATTATAAGGACTAATATAGCTATTTGTTACCATATGTCATTAAATAAATATGTAAGATCGGATCTCCTTTTGCAGGTATTTTCATATTTTTTAATTTGAATAGAATTTTGAGTACTGAAGTACTAATATTCTTTTTTTTATTATCTAGTCTGATTTCCCTTCGCAGGCTGGCCTGCAACGAATGCCAGGCATGGTGGCACCAACTCCTACAAGTTCCGCTGCGGGCCCCAGCGCAACCACTGGGACCCCGCAGGCGGCTCTGCAGCGCAGCTTCATCTGGAGCGGGGTGATAGAGTGGATGGAAAAAGGCAAGGCGTCTCCTGGAGATCCGCAGAAGACCACAAAGCATTTACCTTGTCAAGTTAGTTTTAAAGCTTTTGTTATGTCATCATCGGCCATGCCATCTCTGATCCTCAGATGTAACTAATAGGAAATAATAAATTCGTACGGCTATTGGAGTGCTACTATAGGTTAGATGGCAAGGCGGCAAGACGTTATTCTATAGTCGTGGGTTCGATTCCCACTAATAGCCGAATTTTAACCGCACGTAAGTTCCGCCTATTATGATGCTAATGCAATGAACCATAAATATGAGTCATTATTAGCTTTATACATAAATATTTATTAAATTAAATACTTATTTTTCAACCAACGCAAAAAAGTTTTGTGTGTTGAGCTGACGCGTTCGGCATGAATACGGATCGCTTGATAACTGTTTGACCAAAACCCCTTTTGAATATCAGGATGATATGTTTGAACGTGGAATCACACTGTATCTACTATTGTACTGGCTCTAAAAGCCCGCTTCAACCCACTGTTTGTTTACAGATTTTCAAACTTGATAGGAGCAGGTAGCTGGGCAAAGTATGTACTATTATATACTTATCTATCTTACTACTAGTATCTACTATACAACCATGGTGATGACCAGGACATGATGACGACGCCGTCTTTGCTGAAAGTTCTAACCTGAACAATCAAAATCGTGGTCAAAATTATATATGTAATACAATAAAATCATATTTTAATGTAATAATCTCACAATCATATCTTCATAATCTCCAGGCATCTGTAAATGTTTTGTAACATTTCCCAGGTGTCAGCAAGCACGAAAGACATCGAACCGGAACTCAAAGTGGACACATGGCCCAACAAGCTGCTAATGCAGTTGATGCCGAAGCAGCTGATCAGTTCCATCGGCGGACAGTACTTGAAGGATAGCAAGTCGGTGCTGTTTCATCTGCAGCCCAGCGAGGCCGTGGAAGCACTTACCAAGGTCATGGTCAATGGGTTTGTGAGTACCAATTTCTTTTTTAACTATCTCATCTATTTATCGCCTCTTACATACATTCATACTTTACTTCCAAAAGCTTCTACATTATTTCGATTGGTCGATATTTAAACTATCAAAATTTTGGATGGTAAGTCCCTTCTGAGACATTTTACCGAATGCGCCACTATTCAATCAGTTATTGTTTCTTTGATTTTCAGTTTCCAGATTCGCACGCGTGTCCAATAACTTTTTTTTTTAATGCTTTACACTCACAACTCTGCAACAAGATAGCCTGTATCGCGAGAGGCATGGACTCGACACAGACAATCTCATTACACAAACATTCAAGATCTGAAAGCAAATATCTATGCTTATCACATAAATGTTTACCCCAGCCGGGATTCGAACCCGAAGTCGCGTATCTAATGTCAGTGTCACTGATCACAGAGCCACGGCGACCTTCATTTTTTGGAAGTTTGTTGTTGACCCGGGTATAGTGTAGCCTACCAACAGTGAAACAATTTTGCAAATCGGTTCAGTGGCTTCGGAACCTATTCAATGCAATCAAACAAACAAATAATCAAATCTTTCCTCTTTATAATATTAGTATAGTATAGATATAGCGTTGTAAAGAGTTGTACGAATTTGAATTTTCGCGTAAATAGATGGACAGGTAGGTATTTTATTTTAAAGAATTTTGATAATTATAGCTTATTTGGGTAATGAACAGAATTACGGCCTGCATCTATGTTTGTATTTTGATGATGTGTCCCCAGGCCGGCTGCGTTCATTTCTCTCCGATGTCTTCGCCTCCACAATGCGACATCAGGGTGCTGATTCTCCTCTACACCCCAGACAAGAAGGCGTATCTTGGCTTCATACCCAACAACCAGGCTACATATGTTGATAGACTGAGGAAGGTGAGTGTAAGACTTACAGGTACTTTTAGGCTTGTTGAAATAATAATAAACTAGCTGCGCCCCGCGGTTTTACCCGCTTGGTTATGATTGACGACTATGATGATGATGAAAAGTAGCCTATGTGTTATTCCGGGACCGGATGTATCTATATACCAAATTTCATCCAAATCAGTTTTACCCGCGTGGTGATGAAAATCGGTGATGATTGCGGGGATAAAACCGCTGGTTTATTGCAGGTGATCCAGCAACAGAAGATATCGCACATGCTCAACAAGCAGCTGCCGAGCACTGGGAGCGCGCCCGGGGGTATGCCGCCCAACATGCCGCAACCCGGGATGCCAGGTAAACTGATTACTGTTTCGTACTTTGTTAATAATAATTTAGAAAAAAGACCAACTTTTTTACTAATTACGCGTTTTAACAAGTATTTTTTCGGTAAATTTGGTACAGACGATTTCATTCACCTGTATTTTATTAACATTTTCCTGGATATTAAAAAAACTACGAAACTAAATAATTTTTGAAACAGATCAACAGTTGGCAGATAAAAAGGTTAACAAACATAAAAAGTATACAGTAAAACCGTCCTCTTTTTTTGAAATCGGTTTTCCACCTATACTACCATCAATTATCCGTGAACCTTCTCTTCACAAAATATACAAATCGTTTCAAAGGTGCCTATAAAATGTAGGCGGGATTTTCCCGACGGTTTAAGTAAATAACCCGCTAACTTAACTTTTTTAAATAAGCTAGGTATTTGTTAAGCTAGGCGTTCGCTGGAGAGTACTTACAGAGAATTAAAACGGAAATGATAACTTCCCCTAACAGGCTCATCAGGCATGCCCCAACCGGGTATGCCGCCGCAGGGCAGCATGGGTGGCGGGGCGATGTCCTCCGGTATGGGGCAGGTGGGGCCGGTGGGGCAGGTGGGGCCGCAACTCGGAGCCCCTACGCAGGGCATGGGACAGCCGCAGATGCAGCAGCAGCACCAAGTAGGTTTGGCTTTGTATAAGATCTACAGGATAATCATTATAGTTATAGGCAAACCGAGAGGCTCTCTGTCACCAGTATACTTACGAACTGGGGGTCATCCGCCTATAAATATTGCTTTGACTATTGCTATAGTTTTCGACTTTCTTTCCATCTTTTCGAACCTAAGAAAGCTACGATTTATAATTGTTTATAAATTAATTATATAATTAGTTTATGAATAATTAATTGTTACCTGCTTATTTATGTATTTTGCTTATATTAATTAATTGCACCTCCGTACCTAATGGTACGGAGGTGCATCCAGTATCATATACCATACCACCCTATGAAACGGCTGAAGCAAATGTGACTGCTACCAAAAACCATACTCCTGATATGTAAAGGTTTAGGATTGATAGAATAGCTGAAGGGAAAATGCAAAATACACACTAGAACAAAATATGTAATAATATTTTATATGTTTATGAATAGTCTTTGTGTGAAAGACAAGGGAAAGTAGTAGCGAGGTCTGAAGGGGGCGAGGGGCCGCACGAATAGTGATACAGACCTAATCACCTTGATAATAAGAATCCAACTGCAACATATACTATTTAATAGAATGATAGGTCGACTGTCTAATCTGCAAACAACATCGCTATAAAGTTGACATGAGCATCGAAAATCATCCATGTACAGGGTATGATGATATCGGGTGGCATGCCGAATCAGGTCAATAAAGGTCCTCGTCCAAACCAGCTGGATGGACTCGAAGCTGCGCGCCAACAAAACCTGGAGAGGATCCAGAATTTGCAGCAGACTCTGGAGGCAGCACATCAGCAGGAGGCGCAGTTCAAGAGCCAAATGGACATCATGTCGCATCTGCAAGCCGCGCAGCAGCAGGAACAGCATTATAAACAGCTGGAGGTGAGCATAACCATCAAGCATCTAGAGTATGAGAGTTTCATTGTGGATATACATTTTCGCAAAAATAGAAGGCTATTACTAATTAGTTGGTGAAACATGACAGGCGTGGTGGGTATAGTATAGGTACCTAACAAAACTTTCAATTTTTATTTTAAACTAGCGGTGTTATTTTTTTATTTTTTTTATTGGGAATAGGCAGGCGTTTGACCACTATCTCACCTGATGTTAAGTGATGATGTTAATGTTAACGCGCGATTTCACTTATGATAACATTGTAGTAACGGCAACACAGTTTTATGTTACCTACCCGTTTTACATTTTTATTCTCTTCAATAATAAACCCAGCAACGCTGTGTGTTCGGCTCACAAAATTGTATTTTTCTTTCATCAACTCTAAATCCTACAAAAACCTTTACATTAATTCACTAAAGAGTTAACAAGCGGCACCTTGCGGTTGTACCCCCGTGGTGATGAAAAACGGTGATTATGGTGATGATGAAAATAAGCTTATGTGTTAATCCAGAGTATAAGCTATCTCCATACCAAATTTCATCGAAATCGGTGTAGCCGTTTGAGTGTGAAGAGGTAACAAACATACAAATTTTCGCGTTTATAATATTAGTAGGATTAGCGCTACCTTTTTCTCGCGAAGATTTTTTCAATGCAGCGTTAAGTTTAAATATAACATATTTTTAAAACCTAACGAGCACATTTTGACACTAGATCATTGAACCGTGCAGCCTTAACTTTTTGAATGATTCAGGCACGATGACCTTTCACTGTCTCAGTCTCGCTTGTTTATGTATGTCGCGTCATTCTATCTCGCTTACCCGCAACACGGTCACATAATTACATGCTCAAATATTGACCCTAACGATGCATCTTACCTATTTGCTCTAGGTGTCATTAGCCTACGCTACAAGTATCTATCCAAAAGACTGGTTTCGACGAAGAAAGGCAGGAGCATCAAAGGTTTTACGTAGTTTGGGCTCCGGTTTTTCATTATAGTTCTGAGTATACTTGTTTTTTTACGGTTATTACTATGTTATGTTAAAGAAATGTACTACCTCGCGACATCCGATTGCGAAATTCAGTTCCGTTATGATACAGAACACTATGAGCGATGTGTCGTTCCAGGAGCAACGTAAGCACCAGCTGCAGCAGCAACTGGCGCAGCAGCTGCGGGGGGCGGGAGTGGGCGCGGGGGGCGCGGCGCCCCTCCCGCGCCTAATGCGTCCCATGCACCCCGCCAACCCGGGGCTCAGGCATCTGCTGCAACAGGTATACACATAAACATACACCTCACCACAAACGTCACTCATTCATTGAGATTGTTACTGTCATTGGGGTATTGAATTTGACAGCTCGTGTTCGTAATCTCGCTGTGACACACAATTTAAATATGAACAAACATTATTAGATAATCAGACTGTATCACTGTGAACTGCGAAAAGGCACTTAAAAAATTAGCTGTTCAAACTCATTCTCACGGCTCCACCAAGATTTGTCTCAACCATTGACAAAAGTTCCAATTTAAGATTTGATATTAATTGACTGTGAATCAAACCAAGCCCCGCTAAGCTATCATCGCTTCAAAATCGTTTGTCCGGGTCTTGGATGTTTGTGGGCTGTAATTGTGGGTGTCCATGCCTCCCGCGACACAAAGTGTTGCTAGCAACACAAGATATAGCTCTAGTCCGTGACAATTATGTATTGGCTATTTTATTATCGCTATAACGAATCTGTGCGTTTCAGTTAGCGTGTCGTTCAAGAACTGTGTAAGGGCAGGTCACCCAACCCTCTTGTACCGTAACGTGGAAAACTTAATAAATGATCTGCTACGTACACGATCGTTTGAGTACTTGACCAGCGACCATTGCAACCCATACATATCTACAGTCCACGAAGAATACTACACAGGGAATCCTTGTAGGGGGTATGAATGTGAAAAAAAAGTACAAAATTACAAGTACGACAGTTGTTTATGAAGCTACAATCCTTGTGTAGGCTGTATCTGTATCCTTTAACACTTTTAAGGTCCGTTCGAGCTTTCATAAAACATTTCAGTCTTTATAGACTAAAATAAAGATTGAAATGTTCTTACACGTTATAGTGTTAAGTTATTTTATCATCACTCATTTCCTCATAATGAGAACAGCATCTGTGTAAATATTTCCACTACTACTTAATCATTTCATTATTGCTTACTTATCATCATCATTATTCATTTTAAGTAAACTATGTTTTCATTGTTTTGGGGCTTACAAGTTTTTTTTAAAGAGATGCAAATTAAATTCTCATTTTTTTTTGGTAAATCACACTTTTATTTAACACAAGTATGACAGAGTTGGAACTAATCAATGTCGATTCGGTTCTTCGTGGATTTAGTTATCATATTTGAATGCTTATCGAAATAAAGTGTTACGTGTCAATTTATCTTGCGTTTACATTTCAAAAAAGTACATAGATAAATTATAAGTATGGTGTAAAAAAAAGTTGTAGCCCCTTGCCAGATGGTGGTCAATTTGACGCGACTTATCTTGTAAACAACCGAACATGTTGCCACTGCGAGAAAATAGGTTTAGAATACCAATCTATACCTATTTTGCCATCTTATACTGAAGGCATAACAATACCATATCTAAAATTACTATACTTAGCATATTTTTTAATGAAAACTTAACATCACCAGATCACCAAAAAATATTGATAGTTTAACAAATTTTTGGATTAGTTATTTATCTGAATCGACTTACCTAAATTATTGATATAATCGAAGTAAGATCTTCCTTGTAGAGCTAGCCACTTTTTAGTTTTTTTTCAATCCCAATCCCAAGTTGCCATCACACTGTTCGTTGCTCTTATTCTGGCTGATCGCTTGTAGTTATGAGCACACGCAGCACAACATCTGTAATAGAGTTTTACATTTGTCATATTATAATATAAACTGTGTACGTCACTGAGTGACCACCTCTGTGTGATAGTTTGAAGTAAGGCTGAGCCACAGGTCGCCGTATGTTTCTAGCAGCAACAAGCGCCGCGCGGGCCACGACCGCACATGTGACGTGTATCATCTCTCGCACCTCTGCATACCTACCGCACGCTCAAGTAATGCTTACCCTTCACTCACTCTCATTCTTTACTCATTTTGTTAGCGCAATCATTGACATAACGACAACAAATCGTTTGAGTTGTTTCGGTAATCGACCGATCTAATACTAACGTACGCGTATTGATGTATACCTACACATTACAATTGGTTGTTGTACAGTCCAACGACAAATTTTGTCTTGGTAAGTTTCCGCAATGTGACGTGTAAATCTCGACATATAACTGTAGATAGTTTTTCTACAAAGCCAATCACTTTATCATCTTTTTATATCGTATCATTTTATATATAATTGTACTCGCACATCGAAGGTTCAAATACAGTCACCGCCAATAGCACGCGCTAAATGTGATCCTAACAACGTTGCTTTCATTATGTGAGTTATGTCAATGCTTGTGATGATACATAATTATATAATTTGCATGCATTCTTTGCTTCACCGTCATTTGTAAATAAGCCCCATTTCATTCCATTTTCCTCTGCTCATTGAATACAAACAAGATATGTACTAGCATAGTAAAAGCAGAAAAGTGTGCTTTATAGAGCAGAACAAAACGTGGCTTGAATGTGTGCGTGCCCGTACGTATGCGACACAGCACGCACATTATGTCAAATATCTAGCCGGCCAGGACTGCTCTAGTCAGAGGGCCTAGCTACGAAGCATCGCTACTCTTTCTCTAACAGCTAACGATGAATATTCGTTCTCGTTGATCACGTGATATATCGCTTTAAAGTGTCAATCTCATACATTTTTTTATGTTTTCTTTGGCGTTAACGCTTGTAGAATATTACTTTTAATTACGCCTGTAATTTAGACGTAAGAGGCCTGGATCCCATGCCACAGGTTACGAGCCTAGTTTGGGACTCAGGTAGACAAATTGTTAGTGTATCATATGCCTTATTTACTCAAATAAACGAATTTGAATTTGCCTTTGTCTAAGCCTACAGGTGCCGTGGTGGTACCGGCCTAGAATAGTACTCCCCCATCTCTTCCCGTGGGTGCCGTAAGAGTCGGCTAAGGGATAACGTACCAGGAGGTGGGCAGCAGCGCCTTCTGAGGATCGGAAATCATACTGCGCTCGCCAACCCGCCTGCCAAGCGTGGCGAGTATTGGCAAATCCCCCCTATATGGGGGAGGCATACGTCCAGCAGTGGACGCACATGGCTGAGAAAAGAAAGAAAAAGAAGCCTACAGGGCCGCCTTAGATTATACAATAGTTACAGCACGAGCTCACCTATTTGATCGGTAGCCATTTGTAATTGTCTCTCGACCCAAGTTAAGCTCCTTTTCTGGTCTTACTATATTAGTTTTACTCCGTTTCATATTGAATTACCGACGCTACTCCATCGTTCTCGATGAGTTTTCACGTAGACGGATGATTCTTTGCTTTGAAGTTTCACACCAGCCCATAAAAGTCGCAGTGCGAGCTACAGGTTTCAAAGTCTTGCACTCGTATCTTCGAACCCGTTGTTAATATTGTTTTTAAATTTAACTTAAAATTATGCAACTCGACATCTCTTCGCAGTAACGTGTATAATACCAGCAGTAAATGTTGAGAAATGTGGTGACACACTTATCAACCCAACAGTTTTCCTCCATTTGATTTAATCCACCATGTCAGACTTCTTCTTTTTGTCTCTGTGTCAAGTGAATTAATACTCCAGTTTTATTACATCAATAAACAGAGCATACGCTTTATTACAGTTCCTTGAATGTGTATGAAGTGTAAAAATACATTTTTATATCTTAAGTTAGTAAATTTTCACAAAGTGTCTCCTACTTTCATGAATAAAATGGGATACCGGGAGAGAGTTAACTTAACTAACTAGCTCTTTAACTTTTTGCTAAAAGCAACAAACCATGAACAGCATTCATGGAGCGAAAATAACCAAAATCGATTGACATGGTGCATAAAATCAAATGATGTAAATCCCAATGAGGGATAGGGACCGAATTCCCTATTTGTTAGACTATATGTGACATCTTCCCCTGTTCAGCAGCCGCAGCAGTACCGGCCCGGTGGCGCCGGAGCGCGCCCCACTGCGCAATCTCAACCGTTCGATGACGTCACCAACTACGACTTGTTCTAACACCCGCCCTCCCCACTTCACATCACTCCTTGTCCTATAATACCCTTGGAATCATTGATACACAGTGTGGTATCAGATTCGGACAGTCCACAGGGCTGTCTCCTGGACATAGACTCGATTATAAGTGGTGATCTAGACAATTCAGAACATTCAGTGCGACGTGATGTTGATTTAACGGCAATTTTGGAGGATTTGGAGCAGTCCTTAGTTGATATATCCACTTTGGAACAACAAGACATACAATTTGAGGAAAGTCAATGTCTTCCGAATAGCAGCTCTTCCAATTTGGAAAAATTACCAAATGTTGCCAAAATAGAAAATGATCCAGACATGTTTGCAGAAAATGATCCATTTATGCAATACGATGCCGTCAATGCTATGCCAAATATTGATGATTGCAATAAAGGACGGAATGACGACTTGCCCGGGATAAGCGTTGACGTTATGCCCGATTTTCAAATAACCGACTACAATAGCAATGATATAAAGCGTATATTTGATTGTTTAGCCGCTGACAGTGAGCTTCCACATGAATCTCTAAAATCTAAAGACTCATGCAAAGATGACGATGACAAATCAAATGATGCAATGTAAAGAAATGCTTCAAGGGTATTTAGTAGACATTTTTTTAATTTTTTTTTATTAACATTCACACAAGATCTTCAGATCCCAAACTAGGCAGAGCCTGTACTATGGTAACCTGATGACTGATATATATACTTATATACATATACACAAACAGACATGTTCATGCACACAAATGTTTTGACCTGTCCGGGAATCGAACCCAGATCATGATCTACTCGTCGATCTCTCTCTGAAAATGATCTACTAGTTTTGATAAAAGTTTATGTGTAATCACAACAATAAACTTCAGCTTTAAAAAATAACAATATTATTGCACGGGAAAATCAGCCTTGTTGTATTATGATGTCTAATGACCTTCAACCGGTTCTAGACGATATCTCGGCCATAATATTGAAACATAAAAACTCTTCGAATAAGAACTTCGGGTGTGCAAACATCCATGAGTGTTAATTAATGATTTGGCACAGTGGTAGCGAGTGTAGTAACGTGTTGTGGTTTTAGCTTATGGAGATGTGTCATAGGATAAGAGAAATACAGATGAATCTGTAAAATTCATAGATATAGATAGGAAAATGTTTTTAACGAGTATTTGATATGAAACTAATTATATTTCTCTATATCTGATGACTACTGTAACCGGATTATTGTATTTAATGTCCTGTCATTGTGTTGAATGTTTTTATATTAACTTTAACGTTCGTAATCGGCAGGAGAAATTATATTCCGCCATGAACGTGAGTCATGGCTGTACCTATACTTTAACTCTACCGCCATTTGTAATTTTATGTTTATTATATAAATGTGTATTTTTAATGGGATAGGGCGGACAAACAAAATGCGATCACAACTGCCTGGCAGTAGAAATAGCTATGGTGGCAGTACTTAACCGGACAAACTCTCACATAGAGTGCTATTGCTCTTGAAACGTGTTACAAGATTATGATTAAAAGTGAATTACAAATTATTAGTTACATCAACGTCGCATGAGACACGTCTCCTATAAAAGGTTTCTTCAAATTAATGTTACAAATAAAAGTTATTAGTTTAGAATGCGTATGGATTGAAAAGAAAGTTATATTTTCAGATGCCTGATAAATTTCCTGTCAAGATCCTGCCAAGATCACAATGCATTTGGGGTCAATGCAGTACGTCTTTTCCTTCCACTCTTATATAGTAAGCAATCCATAATCTATAAGTCTTGTAAATAATTGATTTTACAAGTCCCAAAAATATACAAGCGCTCCAGAAAAGCAATTACAGTAACCTCTCTTTATGATCAGGAAGCCTCTCAATATAAGTTTTTGAGAGTCCGAGATAAGATCGCTGAACTGGAATTGGTACGTTCCTCAGCTGTCGAGTACAATACTCGTAAAGGTTTAATCTAAAAACGATCATAATAATTATAACAGGTTAAATTAAATTCCGACTAGTCACTACAAAAGTCGTAATCAATGTTGTGTAATTTGTATCCGTATGTAGTCTTCTAAACGTATCTTCCTGGGATTTAGGAAAATACATTAACAATTTTAGTTATGCAAAAAGCATATTATTTCCATTGAAGATTTAATTTTGAAAATTAAAACGTAACCTTGGATGACACCTTGTATATTGTGTACCGTATTTTGAACCGACTTTTAAAAAGGAGGCTATCAATTAGTAGGAATCTTTTTATGTGTGTACCCCGGTTACTCCGCCAATTATGAATAGATTTTGATGATTATTTTTTCGTATGGTAATGTCATGCCCCATAGGTGGTCTTAATATATTTATAGTAATTATTATTATTATATTGATATCGGTCTAGTAGTTAGGTTTTTAGTAAACGAATTCAGGCGATTGAGATTGGTTAAGTTGGTAGTCCTCAATTTTGTTCAAAATAATTTATTTAAGATTGACAGCATTGTAAATCCAAAAACAGGGACGGGAAACAAGGACGTTAATATACGCGGTCACGTTTTTAATCTTAATCTAAATTTAATGTGCATTATATTGTATAAAGCTTCTAGTATGTTTAAAATTATTGATGACTATGACTATTAATTGAGTCCTATTTTATTTGTAGTGTGTGATAATGTTTTAATTATTGTATTATTGACTGTTATTTGAATAAATGAATGGATTCAGGTACTGTTTTTTATTCCTGTCCATTCGCCCATGTTGTACCCCAGTGTCAATTGGTAAGTTGGTTAATTCAGTTGTTGATCAATATGTCTACTTATATGGTATGTATATGATAATATTAGCTGATGGGGTCGAAAGGTTCTCGATTGGAGACTGGCAGGCGCAGTGAAGAACGGCTGACTTCGAGGTGGGCAGACTTCTTTTTATGATCATAAGCTTGCGTTTGGCCACTCGCTTGATGTTAAGCGACGACGCGGTCTAAGGTGGAGCACGCAAACTTAGATGGAACATATTCACTCGCTACTTGAAGACGTCCGAGACATTTAGGTATATATATATATTTAGGTTATTTTGTATATATTATATACTTACTTTGTAATACATATTTATTTTGTATATATTTTACCTATGGTCCGAGACGTAAGAAGAGGTTTGGTGCCGGCAGCTTCCATTCGGTCCTTATGGATATCCAATGAGAGGCGTATGTCTAGAAAAAGAAGTCCTATGGCTGAAATGATGATGACGATTCAAGCTAATTGCTAATTGAATCGTATTTTGTAAAGAAAGGGAATAATTTCTAAAGTAACCCTAAACTATCATGTACAAATTATGTGATATAATTTCTTTCATTGAAATCGAATTAGCGTAAATACGAGTACTGTTGGGTAATTTTAATGTTTGAACATTTATTTTAATACCGTGAAAAGTTTATATGTTTGTTATATCAAATGTTTCATAAAGCAGCTAGCATATCGACAAGTTTCCCAAACATTGGCTGACTCTCTGTTCGCGGTTACCAACATAAAAAAGTGTGACTTCTACCCATCGATGACGACAGTATGACTTGTCATGACATTGTCCTCGCACTCATCGTTCGGCATTTCACCTAAACTCACCGGCAATCTGAAATCGTTAATTTCATCAGCTCCTGTCAGCGTTTTAACATAATTAGGGACGGACTTAAAAGCATTCCATCAACGTGGGCTATTGATACGTATTTTGAAAAAGTGTCACCAATCACATAGGTAGTCTGTTTAGGCAAGCACTCCTTGAAAGCTAATAAACATTCTAGGTCTAGCTACATCTTTGACCACATCGTCACTTAGTATCAAGTGAGGTAGTGGTCAAATGCTGCTCAAACGACCAAAACATCTTTTTGTCTGAAAATACTATAATTAGGTAAAGAAAAAAAAAGGTGATTTAAAAATATTGAATTTATTATTAATTAATAATATTTCATTATTAATGATAAGTTTTACAATCAAACTCACTAGCTCTCTAAAATGCACACACATTTGGTTTTTATATTTTATATCTGGCACACGCTATAATAAGCTTCAAATAATCTTAAATATATAGGTACTTCAAATCCATTCCCCGAAATGGCATTTAATTTTTAAAGTTGGATCCGTTCGGGGTCTAACTGTTTCTCAGTTCGCCGCGCATTGGCTTTCGCAAATAAAATAATTGTTAATTGTGGTATATATAACATTAATTAGAGTTTCGAAAGTGGAAAATATTTTATAATACATATAATTATTACAAGTATTATACGTAATAAGCAAACGCTATTATATATCTTCCTCGACAGATAATATTATTTAAACTCACGCTCTTTATTACTTTACACTGTTTATACGGTTATAGAGCTATAACTCACGCTACATTCAAAAACTATCGTCAATTAGATACAACACGGTTAAATAGAGAGAGAGAATATAGTTGTCACGCAAAAAGAACGCTGAGCGAAGTGGTGGTTTATCTATTACCTACATATAACTTATAAAAAATAGTCTAGTACCACAGTACGTACATTAAAGAGGCTAGCACTTGTGGACGCGACTGTACCCGTGTGCGAACACAACCCTTCCACTGACGTTCACCGTTGTTTTTACGTGACGTATACTATACAAAATTATTCGCTTATTTTTTCATCGCAAAATTCAGTGTTAATTTTAATCTTAATATCGAACACACTCAACAAAGTCTTTGTTATGTAAAAACAACAACGGAAAGACCACAAGTTAGCTAATGATTTAAGTAAGCTCGACACATAGACAGTAGACGCTATATTAAATATAAATACAACATATTTTTATTGATTTATTACATTCAATTAGTTGAGTCCATAGGCTCTTGAACTAGAATATCTTTAAGTACATTACTATTAACTGGCAATAAATATTATAAAATTAGTAATTTCATTTATATTCCTCGAAATACATTTGCGTGTAGCCGACATTTTATATCGAAATTATTAAAAAAAGCTAATTTCTTACAAACTAAAAAAAATGCAATCAATTTGTATTATTTGTTGTTAGATTTCAATGCACAATTTTGTATTTTAACATCTTATTTTCAACCAAGGCGCAAACAGAAGGGTTTTATTTATTTTATTTTGATTTTTATTGATTTTACACAGTTAGTCAGTTTGAGTGAAAACAGTCGAATCTGTATATATCTAAACGTTAATCGTCATTTTAGTAATATTTATTTTCGATCTTTCTATCTATTCTAGATAGAATCTAGATTCTATCACAAGCAATTAAATACACAATATTATAGATATAATGATTCAAACAGTGCGAAAAATTGTAAAGTAATATTCTCTTAGTAATTTTATAATATACGTTGCCGTATATTATAAAATTTATATATTTATTATTATATATAATTATATATAATTTATTAAAATTATGATAATCAGTAGCCGAAGCATCAATACGTATCGCAGCGTGAATCAATATAACTCAGCCCTAAAGCCGGGTGGACACGATACTAGTCTGCTCGGACCGAGTGCACTTTGATCACTTACTCGGACGCTACTCGTATCGTGTAAACATGGACGCCAGCATCCAATCGAACCCGATGTCGGAGTTCTCAAGCCGCCCAACGGTCTCCGACTGTTATCCTGAGACAAGAAACGGGACGGACGGGTTGACGTGCCCTGCTAAGCACGGAAGCGCTCAGTTGCAAACGCCACTAGCGCTCACCCATCCAACGTATGACGGAACAGTAGGTTGCTTCGCGCATATGTTCGGTTTCGATGGCATACATAAGCTTCGTGACGAGCGCTCACACGGCACTCTATTAATAATATTAATAATTATCATTTTATTCATATCCATTCATAATGCGGCTTGAATGTTAAGTTATATACTATGTGTGTAGTAGCTATAAATAAACAAACAAATATTAAATACTAGTAGGTACATGCAAGTAGATAGGTATTCTTATCAACACATATATACATGTAATGTAACAAACCGACTAGGACTCACGTGGTAAACACTGGAAAATTACTCTCCGAGAGTAATTTTCCAGTGTTTACCACGCGAGTCCTAGTCGGTTTGTTACATTACAGTTATGGAAGAAACTCGCGATAGTTTTCAGACTCACATATATACATATCTAAACGATCCTTCCATTTAGGGGTGGTCGGAAAATACAGCTTTCAACACCTCGATTGCTTCAACCACACTCATCCATACCATGCAACAGCGTCGGCTTAGAAAACTCTTGCCCTGTCTCTTTTTAAGAATTTCCTCAATCTAATTTCGGAATGTTCGTTTGTTGTTTTTTAACAATAGGCCCAGAACTTGGACACTAAATGTATCAATCCCTGCTATGCCAGAGCTGAACTCCTCTTTATGAGAACGACCCTCATACCACAGTTTTCCTGAAATGTCTAAGTGCGTCCAGCGACCGAAACAATGAGACTATGTGATACGTTTAATCTGTTGAGAGGTACGTCTACCATTTCAAAATTGATGGTCAGTGACGACGATCGATCTTTGCATGGATTTTGTTTATATTTGTCCTATGCCGGACACTTCTCGGTAAGACATTATCTAAAATGTGTAATGGGCACTATTATAAGTGATCGAATTCAGTTCAGACAGTTCAGTTTTACCGTAACGCGTTCACACATCATATCATTAAACTTGTAAGAACATGTAACTTGATTCATCTCATTTCAACCTTAAAAATATCGCGCTTAAAACCCTAATTATATTTTTATGACACTTTCAGCTTCTCACTTTGACAGTTGTTTTCACTCAACGCGTCATCTGTCAGTTTTGAAACTCCGTTGTGACATTTTCCGTTGGTGTGATTGGCGGGCGGTTCCTCTTTTTGTGTCTTTTTAGGCATTTCGTGGACTCGTTCGATGAGTGCTGTGAGGATGTTGCCGGGAATTCTTTGGTGGTCTTCAATTAGTTTCTCTATGGCCGCTGCGACCTGAGAAAGTCGACAAGAGACTCGGTCACAATACAATATTTACAAAGTATACACCTAAGATACTAGGTATTGGTAGTGATTCGCTTATTCAACTGAACTAAACTAAAATGTTTTAAAACTAATCCAGTTCTTAGAAGGTTACGATAAAGTCTAAATTAGTATGAGACTTATCAATAACATCACTAAAATTAAATGTATTTATTAAATTTGGGGGTAGTTTTAGCGAAATTAAGTCGTCACTTATTTGGTGCCTAATAAAACTACCCGCAATTGGCCAGCAATGGAATAAAACTCGTCTAATTTTAGTGAGAGCGATGTATGGAGTTATGCGAATTTGAATTTTAGCGTAAATAGAATACGTGCTACTTCAATTTGAAGAATTTTAGTGAATTTTAGCTAGTTCGTGTGATTAACAGAATTAGGGCCATTATCGAAGCCATAGGCACAAAGTTTCATACAATTTCACCAATGGTAAACATTTGTGGGATGAGTGTGGATGTTTGTCCCGGGTCTTGGGTGTTTGTGTGCTGTGATTGTGTGTCCATGCCTCCCCGTAATAAAAAAAAAATTGGGCCTAACAAGATTAAAATAAAAGCTGACAACATGGAAAAACTAACCGCTGCTGCCTATAAACAGTGGCAGTGATTCTGTTAATCAATAAGATGGTTTTATACTGTTACGATAATGTCGAAATTAGTATGGACACGTATGAATGACCAATTTGAAATTGGATCTTTTTAATAAAATGAGGGTATGTTTAGGTTAAATTAGTCATTACGTTATTTGGTACCGACTAAAACTACCAGAATTTTATTAAAACTCGTCTAATATTAGTTATAGTGTTGTAAGGAGTTATACGAATTTGAATTGAAGCTAAATAGAATAAGATCTTATTAATTTAAGCCAGTTTTAGGCGATTGACAGGATCACGGCTAATGTGACACTAAATGACACAATACCGCCAATCGGCGCCAAGACGGCGCGCTGTGACTGCTCGAGACTAAACATAACATGCTCGAAATGGTCAAAAGAGAGGTGATTAATGTACAAAATGCTTACTTTCTTCTGTATTATTTCGGGCGTGTCACCTTCCTGGGGATATATCGGCGGGCCCAAGTGAGTGATCAACTTGACGGGGAATCCCCCGTAAACAGGGGCGAGGGGTATCTTCACAGCCGCGTAGATTCTCAGCCACAGGCCCCTTAGCCACCCGACCGTGCGGAATGCTTCGCGGACGTTCTGCGTAAACATCGGTACTATTGGCTGAAAAAGATAATTTTTAGTATTGTTAAGCGCTGATGATAAAAATATATATATTTACAGAAATAGGACATCCATAGCGAAAACCTTCGTTTATATGCGTGCGATAAAAATGCATGATCTTATTAAAATTAAATACAATTAACATAATTTCAGCAATTGGACGACCACTGCCCGCCTCATCATTGTCTCCGCAAGTACCGGTTGGCAGCGACCCGAATCCATACGTTTCTGCGATCGTAGTCAGGTCATCTGCCTGCTTTGTCCGTGGTCTCCACTCGAGAACTTTTCGAACTCATCAGCTTTGGTGCCCTACCCACTGTATTAGCACGTAGACGTGCGACTTGCTAATCTATAGCCTACCTATGTAGGTGAGTTTTGTTTTGCAGAGAAACCCCGAGCGGCTCAATAGATTGCGATGGGAAAATTTGATGGCAAATATTTACATATTGTTATATTTTCCACAATGAGGGTTTCCTTAGGTGCTAATTGTTATTTATTTTGGTTCGCCGTGAATAAAACATAATTTTTGTACAGGAAAAATGCTTTTGTTACTTCGCTTCATTACAATAACAAGACACATATAACACAGACTAGTGATGTAACGAATATTTTCATTCGCATAGGGCGCATATTCGCATGTTTTTGCATATTCGCTTTTGCATTTGCATTCGCAAAATTTCTGAGAATGTTGAATATCAGAAAAGAAACAATTTGAACATAATCATAGTAGGTTAATAAAAATAAAAATACATTCATTTCTTATGTTTTAAATGCAAGGGATAATTTAACCTCGTAAGCAGATTATTAGTCTTAAATTTATCCTTAGGTATTATTTATTTATTATTTCACTTTGAGCAATGAAACTTAATAAAGTATGTATTTTCATTTGAACGTATGAGACAAAAAGCACACATAAAGTATATTATGCATAATGCAAAGTAAAAAAACATAATTAAAATTATTTTATGAAAATTTTATCAGTTTTTACTAAAGTTTTTTATGTTATATAATCATCTTGAACAAAACTAAAAATAATAATCAATAACAAACACATTATTATTATTCTACAATAGACTATGAATATAATCATTTTACATAAGAATCACAAGTAATTAAACCCTTTAACACACCTTTTAAACCCTTTAAACAAAATTAAGTTTTTTTTAAAAAGCTGAAACAATTGAATTCCTTTTATAAATAGTAACACAAAAATTAAGAAGAAAAAATTAAACTTCGGTAGGGTTGAGTTCGTATCAACTCAGCAATTCTCGGAACAAAATACAAACGAAACGCACCTTGAGACTGCCATAAGTCAAGCCATAGAGAATTGGCGCCAAAAGTGAACAAAAACTAAACATTCGCATTCGCATCCGCGAATGTCAGTAGCAGATATTCGCATTCGCAAATGTTCGGAAAATGATATTAGTACATCAATAACACAGACTACAGATTGCACAGTAAGAAAAGTGAAATATAATTATAAACATTTTAGTTTGTGTCATACCTACTTATACCTATCTACCTATCGTCGTATGTATTTATTTATTATTGAGATTAGTACCTACTTTCCCCAGATAGGTATTTTAATTGTTTGTATTATGAAAATAGGTTGTTCCGATTGATATAATTTTGTATTACTACACTATCTGTGCCCCGCGGTTTCACCTGCGTGGATTACTGTTTTGCCGCTACTTCAATTATCCCACGGGAACCAAACTTTCTTAGGGGAAATCTCAAAATCCTTTCTTAGGGGATGCCTACGTCATAGTACCTTTATCCATGCAAAGTCTCAGCGCGATCGGCTTAAAAATTGACAAACTTTCATCCCCTATTTTATCGCCTTGAGGGCAGAATTAATCAAAATCCTTTCTTAGCGGATGCCTACGTCATAACATCTACCGGCATGCCAAATTTCAACCCGATCCGTCTAGTGTTTGATAGATCACTATGTCAGTCAGTCAGTCAGTCACCTTTGAGTTATATATATTTAGATTTTGGTTTTCACTGCGGATTCCACTAGTTTATATGAAGGTTAAACGGTAAAACTGTTGGATTAAAAGTTAATAATGAATCTAGATATAAATAATTAAGTTAGTTGTAATGTACAAGAATGTCATAAGTACTACAATTAATTTATAATTTTCTGACCTAGCACGCATGACCACCGTACATAGTGCTCCCGGCTGTAACATCGCTGAGCAACCGACGAGAATAGGCATGTGACTCGCGCGCAACTTTCAATGGGAAGCGGCGCACGCACACGCGCGCACCCGAATTCCTAGGTCGATAGCTATACGTGTACTGTGCTCAGTTTAGGCTTTGTCTGAAAACCAGCGTCGAATGTCGTGGCATCAGATATTAATGCTATGGCGAAACCTTTTTGCCCTAAATTGAATAACATAAAATTAATAATTTATGTTTGACATTAAGTTCTCGTTTCTGTTGTTTATTTTTGCGTAAATAAACGATTTCATTTAAGCATCATTGCGGTGTACAGAGAAAAATCAGCGATGCACGGAACCCGGCGCTCTAACTCCGTCTCTGTAACCGTGCCATACTTATGAATACTGACCACTTTGGCTTCGTGCGCGACCTTAGCGAAGCCGATTCTGTTCTTCCACTTGAGAGCGTAGTAGTGGTCCCCGAATTGTGCCTCGAATACCCCCCCTGGGGAGATGGCTAGCGGGTTTCCGGCGCGCAGCACGCCCGCGCACGTCTGCACCGTGCCCGGGATCACGCACAGGCCCTCCAGCAGCGCGGACCAGCCTGACAGGACATGGGATAGACACATTCTTCATTCATTTTATTATCATTATATACGGACTACGGAATTCATACTGCGCTTGCCGACCCGCCTGCCAAGCGTGGCGAGTATTGGCAAATCCTCCCTATATGGGGAAGGCATATATCCAGCAGTGGACGCACATGGCTGAAAGAAGATATACGGACTTAAAACAACTAACGATCTGAACTGGTCGAGCCATGGGCGGTGCATTTCTCATCATCATCAAGACGGCCAAACCTGGACATAAGCCTCCTCAATCCCCACAAAGACCGGTTAAGGCGGCACGCATTTAGCCCCTTCCTGCGATGTTGATGGCAGTGCGACGTCTCCACTTGAGAACCTTTAATAGTCATCGGGCATTAGTTCTCCGCGCCCACTGGGTCAAGTGTGCCCTGCCCACTGGCATTTCAACTTGTGAATCTGCTGAACTACGTCGGTGACTAACCCTTCCATGGAACCGTGACCCATTTATGATTTGATCTCGTAAAGAAACCCCGAGGAGAGCTATTCCCATGGCTCCTTGCGCGACCTTGAGTGTGTATACAAGGCCTATAGTTAATCATTTTTATTTTATTTATACAGATTTAAATTTGTTTATCTTCATCTAAACGTAACTGTTCAAGTCTTGAGTCTCTGAGCATAGCTCTCTCTTCTACTCATCATCATCATTTCAGCCATAGAACGTCCACTGCTAGACATATGCCTCCCCCATACAGGGGGGATTTGACTCGCCACGCTTGGCAGGCGAGTTGGCGAGCGCAGTATAATTTCCGATACTCAGAAGGCGCTGCTGCCCACCTTCTGGTACGTGGTCCCTTAGCCGACTCTTCGGCACCCGCGGCAAGAGATGGGGGAGTAGTATTCTCAGCCGGTACCACCATGGCACTTCTACTCACTGTATACTTAATCAAGTGTTCACTAACCGGGTATTTTGAAGAGTATTCTATCAGCGACGGTGTGGATCAGGCGCCGTTTGAACAGCATTATCCTCGCTGTGAAGTAGTACATGTCTATGGGCAGCGCTCCGTGGTAGTAGATAACGAGGAACGGACCTTCGGGTATGTTCTCTACTCCGCGAATCTCATAACCTAAAACGAAACGGACTTTTTATGACTACATGGAAGGAATCAAGTTGAAATCCCCGTTTCTTGAAATCTTTGATCTAAATCTCCAAAATCCATAGTTGGGAATAATATACTCAAACGCCCACACTAGAACTCAAGGCAAGACACAAACATACAAGACCCGGGACAAGCACCTACACACTCATCGCATAAATATTTAGTTGCTTAACCTAGCAATAACGACAACAGTTTTAGAACAAAAAAAATCCTAATATTTTACGGCATACCATTGATATTATTAAAACACGTAGCCTTTACACACATCTGAACTGGAAATTTATTGTATATCATTTGTGTAACGAAATCCATGCGCTTTAAGGTTTATAATACTGCCAAAACATTTTAGAACACTAGATTAGAAAAATAATTAAACGAGAGTAGTCAAAGTGGCTAAAAAAGAAATGATTTCCCTCTATTTGGGACTAAATTGATACATTGTCAAATATGACTAATTTTAATGATACATTTATAATCGTGTCCATGAACGAACTGCTTTTTTTTAATACAGTTCTAATGAAATGTTGCAATTTATATTTGCACGCTGGTGTTCAGCAAGTACCAACATTATATATATAATCATAATCAATTTATTCATAAACCCAATTTACATGTCTTAAACTATTATAATAAATAAACTATTGTCATCAAATTTCTTACAAGATGTTTGTGAAACAATATACGTGTAGTTAGTAAGTACATACGTAAATATTCTTCTAAACATCATATTATTTTAACAAAAATAAAATCAATAATGAATTTGTACAAAATGTACTATTTCAATTTAACAAATTCTTCATAGCTATAGAACGAATGCTCGACAAGCCAGCGTTGTAAACGGTATTTGAAGCTCGATAGACTGGGAGCTCCTGTTATGTGTTCCGGTAGTTTGTTGTAAATCATCGGACCCATGATGTGAGTGAGTTTGGATGACTTCGTAAGCTTTCGACTTATTTCACCAAGCTTTTTTGCGTATATATTATGTTCTCAGTTTTGAAAAGCTTACACAACTCTTCATTTGTGTCTGTATTTAGCTTATTTCATATAGATGTATGTACATACCATGCCAAAGCCACCCGTGTGCGTCCCACAGCGCGCACACCGCCACCCTCGCCGCTTGCCTCCAGTCATTTTGTACACCATCCACAACTTTTAACCTTGAACAAACATTTTCCCATAACGTTAATTTATGTAGTGTGTCAAATCACGAATCTTAACATTTTTACTTATTATATTAAGTACTGATTCGTTATTATCATAAGTACTTCTCTATTTTTCTGCCTGATTAACACTACTCTGCACTAACATCGTATTTATTTGATTAAAGCTGAAAACCGCCCCTGTGTACGTGTAATCTTCCAGTAGTTTACGCACATCAGTGCTGTGGTAGCTGCGGATACGCAGATTAGTGCTGAGACCCAATAACACAGTATTGCCAATAAACCAGTATACTGTTGTATTTATGCATCTTTATGTGCATATGTGTTTTTATAGCCAACAAATACGTTCTTATGACTTGTTTATTTTCTGTTAATATATTAATACCAACTGAAGCCAATTGAAGCGATGATAGCTCAGCGGGAGGAGCGTCGCCTGTCAAACTGACGGACACTGGTTCGATTCCCAACAACAGCTTGAGCTTCCAGTGCCTAAGGTAACACCGTTATCAAATTCCCAGCAGGGTGGTAGGGTACTTTCGAACACCCGCCTGGCTAGCTACCACTCTTAAGTTTGAAAAACTGTCAGCAAACACGTAGTGTGTTCAGGCAGCAGTCCTTGAGAGCCAGTGAGTATTCTTGGTCTAGCGTGATAACATCTTCGACCACATCGTCACTAAGAACCAAGTGAGATAGTGGTCAAAAGCTAGATCTATACTATATGAAAAAAATCTGGACATGTCCAGGTGGTCAAACTATGATGATAAAAATAATTTAGATACTTATAAACTACTTTTTTTATTATGGGTCCACGCACACTAATGTTTGTACATCTGTCAGGGATAAATCTAAAAAAAGGAGCGCTTATTTGGAAATACCACTAGGACTAGTCATCCCTAGATATCGACAAAGCTTTCAAATCTCTTCTGGTATCAATTAATATTGTTTTTAAACACACGACTATAGAGACCTACCTGTCACTTCGCCAACTAAGCTAAGTAGCACTCGCAGTCCTAAATTATTCCCGCATTGCCGTTATATCATCCGGCGATATTGTAAAGGTAAATTCCACCTATCATGTGCCCATACAAAAGCTAATTAAAACCCTTTACAAAGAAAATATTGCTTAACAATTTGATCAGTTAAGAATACGTAAACAAAAAGGTTGATTCAAATACCGATCGCCAAAACGGAAATCTTAACGTAATCAAAAAATACCAATATTTCTGATGCAACTTAGAACCATGTTTCTACATGAGGTGTTATACCAAATGGTCTATGTGCTCAAAATAGCTGATTAGTAGGTATAGAATAGGTTCAAAGGTAACCATTTTAATGAGGCCTGCTATAAGGCAGTAATTATTTATTTAGTCTGGGAATTGTCTGTAGAGATAACGCATGTCTGTAATAATTATTGATTGGACAGGGTCAAAATCACACAGAGTAAAAAACGCTGTCGACATGGAGCGGCATCGTGGCTCACTCTACATGAATGTAATGAATGTGTATTTCATAAGAAGACAGCGGCAATCTACCTTTTTTTATGTAACATCTGCTTGATTCGACGATTCGCATTAATAAACAATACATTTATTACAAATGTATTGTTAGCGAATGTTATAAATAGCTATCCATACATTCACACTAACTTTTATCCCCAGTTAATTACAGGTTAGACTGCGACATAATACATTTAGTACAAACATCTACACTCATCGCACAAATGTTTGCCCCTGCCGGGATTGGAACCCAGGGTCCCGGAGACATAGAAGTCATGTCCCTGACACTAACCACTGCGCCACGGCGACCGTCATAAATTTTTACCCAAGAAAAGCTCTGACGCTATTGTAAGGTCTCGTGCGATCTCTTACGAGCATAAGCTATCTATATGATATCAAGACCTACATAGATACGTATTGATACTACAATAAACTGCACTACTATTTTTTTGTGTAGTATATAGAACTTCTACCAAGATGGAAACGACCTGACCAAAGATCGCAAGAATGAACTGAATGCGTGCTGCTACCAAACCAACCGGTCCTTTTGGAGATCAGAGATCAACGAGGAGAGGGGGGGGGGGGGATATGTCCAGCAGTGGACGTCTAAGATTGACATATTACTGAAACTAAACTGGCATCAAGACGGCTGAGCAATTCAGAACACACAGAAGTTCAAATTTCAAACACTTTACTGTCATCACACATAGTGTGTTCAGGCAGCAGTCCTCAATAGTCAGTGAGCATTCTAGATCTAGCGTAATAACATCTTCGACCACATCGTCATTGGCCATCAGGTGAGATAGTGGTCAAATGAATGTAAACATTGTAAAAAAAACAGTGATTCACGAATTAAGTCAGGGTTTGCCCCTAGGTCAGAAAATTCGTCGAGTAACAGTACACTGTAAAGTATCAATATTAGGAAAAAAACAAACGGAACCCGTATGTTACGTACCTGTATAACCTGTAAAGATAGAATATGATGCTGCTTATGTAGATGAGCAGGACAAGGACAGCCGGTAGCAGGAACGTGACTATCACCGGCGTGAGGAACCATGTCAACCACAGGCTGTATTCCGTGTCTACGTATTCCACTGGAAATAAAGAGAAGATAGCTTATAGAATGTGGAGCGTAAGGGACAAGTGTCAAGAATCATGCCAGAATATGGAACCGCCCTGGCAAACATTGCTCTGCCATATAAAATATCGAAATGTCAAAGTGACGCGACACTTCATGTAAATGACTACACGTCAATGACCTACGGTTAAACTATATATATATATATATATACATCCTACTAATATTATAAATGCGAAAGTTTGTGTGTATGTTTGTCACCTCATCACGCTCACACTATATATTGTAAACTAGTAACGCCCCGCGGTTTCAACTGCTTGGCTTACGGTTTGCCCGCTACCTCAGTTATCCCACGGGAGCTATACTTTTTCCGGGGTAAAAATAGCCATTTATGTTAATGCCATTTAATAGTGTTAATCCAAGATTTAAACTATCTCTATACCAAATTTCATCGACATCGGTGTAGCCGATTGAGCGTGAAGAAGTAAAAAACATACACACTTACACACAAACTTTCGCATTTTTAATATCAGTGGGATTTACAATATTATTATTATTACATATATTGGTTTTAGTAAAGTTCATAAATGATTGCAGATAATTAATAGCTTCATGAAAGAAAAGAAGAAGAAACTAAATTTGTTCATATTGGTAAGCATGCTTTACATGCATGTTAATAGGAACATAATTACGGCAAATAAACAATTACCCTCGCCACAGGAAATAACATGCTGAAGATAATGCACAGAGGAAAAATATTACTACCTACAAATAAGTACCCACAAAAACATACTTATTTATTGAACAATAACGGTGTAACCGACATCACAAAGATGAAGCTTGAACGGGGTTTTTCACCTCCATGACTCTGCTTTGGTAAATATGTTGAATACAATGTACTCTGTTAAAGTATATTGTCATTAACAACATCCTTTGTCGATATTATCTATACCTATAGGTGATATGATACAAACTTTTTTGCAAACTAATCTGGTTATTGATACGACCTACATGGGACCACGCCGGAAATAATCATATGAGGCTCAAGTTCGAAAATCTGTCTCCAAACACAGTGAATTTAGGTAGCTGTCCTTGAGAACTAAATAATATTCAACATATAGCGTAATTCCACCTTCAGCACTATCATTACTGACCATCGAGTGAGATAGTGGTCAAACGTCTATTCATTCATTCACAACATTTATATCAGATAAAATACTTATACATTTTACGTAATTAATAACTTAATAATTTTAAAATTAAGTTAATATAAGTGCACTAGTTGACCAGCAGGGCGCTTATCTCTCTGTTGCAATCAAACGCTTGTCAGTGTATCAATTCTACATTGCTCATAGATTGTCAATGAATCGTCGTTTTTTCTAGTTCTGCTATTCTACTTAGAGTATAATTGTAATGGCTACACAGATCTAATTTCTACCGCAATTCAATTGTCTACAATGCAATCGAGATGAAATTGTTATTTTAGCGGAATATCAAGTTTATTTATGATAACATTTGAACGACTATTGCATTGTTTATGAATAGATTGTCTTAATAAATAAGAGAATTGACACCCCGCAACAAGGTTTTGCGCCTGTCGATGATGGACACGTAATCAAAAAACTGTCACTTTTTGACATTTCAATTGAAATTATCCGTTTCAGAAATTACATAACACCGCTGCTGTAAACAAACGTTGTTCTGTCATATAAATTATCAAAATGTCAAAGTAACACGACACTTCATTTAAATTAATTAATTTTTGGTTAATAAAATGGTATAATTGGTTAATTTATTTGGATATTTCATTGTTCATACAAAATAACATACAAAAAGTATAAAAAGATGGGAGGTGGGGCTAAGGGGGGGCTGGTGAAAATACTTTACGACCTATTCACAGGACTAACAAATATACACAAAAAACTCAAAAAAATCAGGCACACCGTTTCAAGGACGTTCGATAACAAACACTGTGATACGAGATTATAATATAATATATTTTTAAAAATAAGTCCATCTTTTGTCAGGTTTGTTCGATCCTATTAGGTTTCCGTAGAGAGACCGTCAAAATCCATTAACAAGTGTAATGCCGTCATCTCTGTCCTTCCATCCGGACACGAGAGCGACGATTTGTATATATTTATCTATGTAAATATCTAATCGGGACATGAAAGGAAGCCCTGGACAGATATAAACGGACCGACAAAAGGGTGATAGTAAATATAAAAGTTTCCATCGTACAGTTATCGATCATGAACTTTGTTTGTTGTTTTATCAACAGGATATAGTCATTATCATTTTATTATTTATAATTATTATGAGTGTAACATAACCTTCACCCTTTTTAGAGAGCGGCGGTAAAAACAATAATTTAATAAGAAATAGCTGCGCCCCTCGGTTTCACCCACGCGGTGTTGATGATAATAATTCCTATGACATTCACAAATAACTTGGCTTTCTATTGGTAATAGTATTTTCAAAATAGGTTTAGTAATATAGATTAGTATAGGCTAGCGGCCTGCCCCAGTGGGTTTATTTAACCTTAAACGGGCGGTAAAAGAGGCGAAGAAGTGAAATTGCTCCTTACATTTCTAAAGTGTTTTGTACAGATAGCCCAATAATTCTAGATTTGATTAATACATATGTATCACTCGTATATCAAATTAGAACGCAGGGGATGAATAATATACCAATGTGTACGGAAAAATCCCATAATTATAAATATTAAAATGTTAAGGCTGCACGTAGATCGCAAAAAAAATAATTACATGTGAGAAATTGTAAATACACTATAGAGAAAAGAAAAGAAAATTCTTTATATTATTTTACACCTTAAATATAGAAGAATATTTATAATACATATATACATATACAATAAGAGCGTGACAATGGGCGGCAGTCATCTAGAATGCTTATTGGCATTCAAGTACTGCTGGATGAACACACTATGAGTTTGGAAACAATTTTTTCAAATTGAGGATGGTATCTAGACAGGCGGGAATTAAAAAGAACCCTAGCACTGACTAGCCTAGCTAGCCTAGCCTAGCCTGACTGACACTGCTGTGGGGACCGCAGTAGTGTCAGTCAGTTTGACAGCCGACGCTGCCACTGATGAGCTATCATCGCTTTCTAACGATGATCAAGGCGATATGTGTATTGACTTAACCAACGCGAACGCATCATTGGGTATCATTAGATACTAGCTACGCCCCGCGGTATTACCCGCGGTGAAATGGTTGAAGTGACGATTTCTGTGTCGTCCCGTCATGTCACAGGAACAGTCAATATATTCGGGAAAAAATCATGTGTTATTCCAGGCTGTAAGACATCCTCAATCCATATTTCATACAAATCCGTTCGGCTGTTTCAGCGTCAAGGAGTAACAACAAACGGCAGACAAACTTTCGCCTTTATTTTATTAGCGTGATGAGTGTGATTCTCTGGCATTTGACTGTAAAAGTATATTGAGCCTTTGCTACTAAAATCTTTCATTTTCAATCCTGATATTGATATTTATATTCTACTTTCATAACACACATGTTACTGAAAATCGAACTCTGTGACAATCTGAGTCGACCCGCTTATGACCGATATCGCAATGTTACACGGTCAATATCCGGGTGTTATCGGCAACGTCTATTCCCTGTCTGCTCAGATATACGGATCGAAAATCAACTTTAACGTAAGGCTATTCAGCTCTAAATTGAAATAAAAGACGGCACATTCAAGGTACTATGAATGTATATTCAGAAATATGATTTATTTAAGGGCAATATGATTCAATACGAAATTAGCACAACGACGGTTAGTATATAGCAGTGATTGAATAGTTTGTCAAAATTCTAATAACAACCTTAAATTGGAGCATTAAAGTTGAAAGTAACATATACGCTCACCGGTAGTTCGAAATGGCTATCGCCGGTACCACTACATCACGGTAACCTCAGGCTGCTAACACGCGGTAGCTGCGAGGTTTCCCCATCTTCGGTTTCTTATCATTTTAATGACTAGAAATTATCTCTTTCACGATGTGAGCTAATTAGCATTCTGAGATGGAAGGCTATAGCCGGTCATAGGTTATTTTATCATCTCATTTTGAGTATGTGGACATAAATTAATGGGGGTTTATATACTACTGCTAAAACGAACGTTACAAAAAGTAACGCATTACGCAATACAATAAAAACACCACTAAAAGAAACTAGTTTTTATTGTATTGTCTGTACAATATGTAATAAAAATTTGAGTAGGTAATTTATAAAACACACATTTAAGCAAGGTTGATACACTCAAGTTCACCGTGACTGTTATAGTTTTTAAACCTTTATCCACCTTGTGACAATAGAATAAATTAAGGGCTTGTAAGGTGCTGCTGAGGCTCGCGGGTGTTTATTAGCAGACGGGGAGGGGCAAACCCTGATGCGTGTTGATTTAATATATTACAAACAAATGCTTTACAAATGACCTACGTGCTCAAAACATATAATTGATCACATTATTTGGAGATTTTAATTTCCTTTCTTCTGGTATTATAAATAATAACATAGTGCAAGAGCATTCCTCATTTGTCGAAAAATATGGTCTCTCGAATATATTTTGTCCCTTTAATAAATTAGCAAATGAAATAAAATTTCGTTGGAAATATTGTTTTGGAATTTTATGACGAACAGAAACACCTACAAGATCTCTATCTTTTAGGTGTTTAACGGTCTCTTAGGTGTAGAAAAGAGAACAATGTAAGATACGAGTCATAATATTTTCTACGTTTTTACTATTATTCTCCATAAAAGATATGACTAACGCTCTTTGAGAACGACGCTGCTATTGTAACTTTACGTAAATTAATTTTAATTAAATTTGTACAAAACAATTGACGATCGTGATATCGACTACGCGTAAGTGCCACGTTACACCCGTAGAAATAGTAAAAACTTTTTATGTTTGTCAGTTAGTTTGCAGGAAATGAACTCTGGAATGATACCGATAATACCGATACCGATATAATTTTTCGACGTCAAGCCCGTCCCGATCTTATAAAACTACTGCTGCATATTTATGAAGTAAAAGGCTGGAAATACATTGTTCAGTCAATATCACTAGATGACGTGACAGGAAAAGGAACAGAAGAACTGGGAGAGAATACCACAGCTGAAAATAATTAATCTATATATATTATATCTATAAATGATATACAGTTATAATGAGCGTGAGTTTAACAATATTACATACGCGAGCAAACAAACGCATTCTCACTCATACCCGCGCACTAGGATACCCTATGTCATGGAGGTTATGGACACACACAATCAAATTACATAAACATAAAAGACCTAAGAACAAACATGTACGCTCATCACATAAATGTTTGCCCCGGCCGGGTTTCAAAGAGTTCGCGGTTCTAAAGTCAGTATCGCGATTACCGACGACCGTCATACGAGAGATATTTATCTGTGTATCATAATAATAATTATGGTAATGATATGATAACCAACATATAATATTATCATTAGACTAGATTATGCGATATTATGAAATAATTATATGTGTTTCGCAACTTTAAGATGCCCTTTGACACGGGAGATTGCATGCTAGAAACATGCAGAAATAATATGTGAAATGACTTATATAACTGACAACCCTAAATTTTAAAAAATAATAAATATATTTACGTTTTTATAGTACAAAAGCAGATTATTACAAATTACACTTGGGAGCCTATAACAAATGTTTTATCGTAGTAGCCGGACAGCTTTAAT
Organism: Apeira syringaria; assembly: GCA_934044485.1. Classification (NCBI taxonomy): domain Eukaryota; kingdom Metazoa; phylum Arthropoda; class Insecta; order Lepidoptera; family Geometridae; genus Apeira; species Apeira syringaria. The sequence goes on from OW203655.1 coordinate 28,323,660, forward strand.
AGTTTTTACATCTTGCCAGACACATTGAAAGTCTGCTATAGGTGGGTTATTCAAGAGGGTGCGAGACATATGGGGAGTTAAAAAAAAAATTTTTGCTTTATATACATTTCCATTGAATTTCTTAAACGATCGCGAATGAACTCCATTTTTTCACCCTTTTCAGTGACTTATGCTACTTACGGGATCGATTATCATTCACCGTCAATAAAGAATTCATCAAGGTATACAGGCGTAATACTTTTCAGTTATTGGAGTGTCACTCTAAAACCGCTTGACCAATTTTGATAAAATTTAAATGCGACTACCTCGAAAGTATACTGTATCAAACTAAAAAAAACTTATGGGAATCGGTCCATAAATGAGAGAGAAATCAGTGAACTTACAGTTGACATTTGTCAAACGCAAGCTTATAATATGTAAAAAAAAACCATTCATGAACAGTTGGCGCCTTCGCGCTGGTACCTATAGCGGACTTTCGATGTGTCTGGCAAGATGTTAAAACCATTGAAACTGTCTGGCTATTGAGGTAACATTATTTTATAGGTCCCCAGTGACATATGTAAAACCCAGCTCTTATACTATGATGAAAGCATAATCATAATTTATTAAAGTTTAAGTGTGTCTGGCTGGGGGGTTCTAATCGTGGTAGGTGTCTGACAATGGACGTTGAGGAGGGACGTTTAGGAGTTTCGAAAAGTTAGTGTTAGAGATGTTGGGTGGTGATGGTAGTAGACACTGAATCAGTATTTCTTTCTTAACACACAATATATAATATAATGCTTGCTTCATCACCGTCCAATGTCTCTTGAGCAGCAATTTAATTATTTTCTTGTTCTGTTAGACTTTATGTAATTATTTATGTTATTAATCTGTGGTCTTCGCTGTTGGTACATCAACTACCTATACTTATATTTTTCGCATTAAATTGTAAATTTTTGTTATGTACTGTCTGAAGATCCTTAAATAAAATAATAAAAAAAAAAAAATGGACGATATAATTTATTAATGTTATTCCGAAGAAAATATAACAAGTAACCACAATCCCAAGTCCAAACTCACAGATCGTTCTCACCTGTGTTGGGGACATGCTCTGGGAAATTTTCAGCTCTTATAAAATAGCAAAGGTCTGGCCATCGTGGGTTCTTGGTATAAAACAATTGTTGCGGCGGACGGAAGTAAATATTTAAGCTACCAATAAATAAGGTCACTTGTATCATGAAACCTCATTGCCTTTCGACACGTCATAGATTACAAATGCCACGAGAACACCTGCGCCTGATGTAGAAGCACGTAAAAAATGTCTGCATAAATAATAATGCCTGTCTTCCGTTTCTTAGTATGGTGGCTGTGGCGTATATCTAACTAGCGGCCCGCTCCGGCTTCGCACGGGTATAAAATATATAGCCTATGTCATTAATGGATGTTATTATACATATAAAACTTCCTCTGCAATCAATCTATTAGAAAAATCGCATCAAAATACGTTGCGTAGTTTTAAAGATATAAGCATACATAGGGATATAGGGACAGAGGAAGCGACTGTTTTATACTATGTAGTGATATATAAATATCTCGTGTCACGATGTTTGTTAGTGAACTCCTCCGAAACGGCTTACCTAATTTTTTTTTGTATACCGAGAATAAGTCATAAATTATTTTTTACCATCCTACCACCCACACCCCCATTTTTTATCGTCATTATATACATAATTCTAACAAAAAATCTATTATATTTCATTAAAAAATACTTCTGTAAATATAACATCGACACTGGCTGAATGCACCAAAGGTGCAATGCCACAGAAGAAAAAGAAAAGATTTCTTGGTGTCATGTTTGACTTATTTGACCCCGAAATACATGTTCCAAAGACGAAGTAATTCTAGAAATGTTCGACAACTTACTTTGAACTCCGTTAGGTTTCACAATAACGTACAATACAACTTGACTCATATGCCCCCATTTATTTAAAAATACATATGACAGTATATATACATATGCATGACTTGGCAATGTTGAACTTTGATTCGTTGGATTTATTTAACTATTTTGGATAGATATATCCATCTCTAACTAAAACAGAAGCATCAACCAAATAAAGCAGACAGAGGCAGAGGAATCTGAATAAAATAAATGTCATGCGTGTGAAAACGTAAAAGGTAGTTGTTTCCACCCTTGATTACCAACCTCTATATTATTTTACTGAAGGAGGTTTTTGGCGGGCCGGATTAAATTCCTACGAATTTAGCCCGCGGGCCGTAGGTACATTGTCTACCCTTTGACTAGACATGACGGATTTCATGCAGAAATAATATTTTTATAAAAAGACGCGTCGATTGATTAACTCTTTATTACACGGATACCCCAATTAATATATATATACGAAAGTTTTATCGTACAATGAGCGGTTATGTCGCCTAGAAGCCACCTATATCAGACGACCTTTGTAAGTAAAAGTATTGAAGAAATTAAATAAGCAGTAGTGTAATTAAAACAATTATTGGAGACTTCAAAGCTAATGTATATAGGTGTTTTATCGGATACATTTTGGGGATTGCGCTCTGGGGTTACTCAATCCCCACTCCATCTACCCTCTGTACCCAAATACACGTTTAGGCCACGATGTCGTATTTTAATGGCGGTGCCGCAAGCACATACTGTGGCTCACTCGAACTCGCCTCTGGTGCGGGCTTTAATACTACTCAATGCACTTCTGGCATCAGCTCCCCAGCTTGATGTGTTTGCTGACCGATGGACGCAAGTGTGCAGAGCATGTCTAACGTATTGTGAGATGATAGATAGTGTGAGGAATAGCACCATATTATAAATGTACGTGTCATTATTAGCTTATCTGTATGTCACGGCGCAATGGTTTTTAACTGTAATGTTGTGTACATTTTTTTTATAATAATAAATAAATAAATAAATCTATAAGAACGACAAGACGGACGGAAAAGCGACATTCATAGATGTTCCAACTGGTCTCACGAAGCGTTTTGCTTCCACATTCATAGTGCCGTACAGCTAACGAGTGGAATTCACTGTTCAGGAAATCAGGTTCTATTAAATTGTTTATAGGTAAATCATTTTATAAACAAGAATAATTTGGTTAATGTGATAATCGAACACTTAACCTTGTACGGGGAGTACATCAATGTTAAAAATAACTATAAATGTTGCATGTGACTATTTATTTTTAACTAGCTGTGCCCCGCGGTTTCATCAACCATAATCAGAACCATATTTTAGTGGAATAAAAGGAGCCTCTGTACCTTTGTCCAAGGTCCCATCTATCTTTATAACAAAATTCATCAACAGTTTTTCAGCGACTTGTGGCCTGATAACGTAAAGGCAGATTGGTGATGTTTGATGACGATGATGAAAAGTAGCCTATGTGTTATCCCGGGACCTGAAGTATACATATGAATGTATACATTATACATGAATTATACATACCAAATTTAATCGGTTTCGGTCCAGACGTTTGAGCGTGAAGAAGTAACAAATATACACACAAACTTTTGCATTTCTAATATTAGTAGGATTTGGCTTTTTTTTTATCCCAGAGGATCGGTGATATCGGGATGAAAGGTAGCCTACGTGTTAATGCAGATTTTAAGGTACCGAGTAAGTAGATTCCGAATTTCATTCAAATCTATGAAGAGGTTACAAACACATATACGAACATACACACAAACTCTCGCATTTATAATATTGTAATAAGCTTACCCCGGTTATCGATGCCGGTTTAACCGGTTACAAAAGCATACATAGGTAAAATAAACAAAACAACAACAAAAACCTAAATTTGTCCGCCTATTTTTTAGAATCATTAGTAGCTTTGAAATATGTAACTAACTGTGCCCGCGATTTCACCCGCGTGGTCTACATATTTCCTGTCAGCGTACATTTTACGGAAATAATCAATTTTCCACAAAAAATCTTATGGTGTCTTTCCGTAAGAAGCTTCTACAATGAAAACTAAAAAACAAATAGATACATCGGTAAAACCGTTCTCAAGTTATGCCATGACTGAGGGAATTTATTTATTTATTTACATGTACACACGGGTATATTTAATATTTTTGTAAAATTGATTTCTGTATGCCTATGTTGAATAAACATTTTTATTTACTTTTTTTTATTTAGGAGAGGAGTTTGGAGGAAATATTCTCACAAAATGGCCGGTTGGCGCAGTTGGTAGCACTCTGCCTTCTGAGCCGCTGGTCCCGGGTTCGATTCCCGGACAGGTCAAACATTTGTGTGTATGAACATGTTTGTTTGACCTGTATCTGGGTGTGTATATGTATATAAGTATGTATATCAGTCATCAGGTTACCATAGTACAGGCTCTGCCTAGTTTGGGATCTGAAGACCTTGTGTGAATGTTGATAAATAAAATAAAATAAAAAAAATAAAAAAAATATGACCAGCAATTGATGTTCTATGGCTTCTATGAGATGACACAATATTCAGGATTAATTCCACGAGATGAATCGTTCCAGGTAAGGACTGCATCCTTTCATTATGCATTCTTGCATCATTTTGACATGGATTTTAGAAAAAGAACGCCTGAATAAAAAGAAATAGGAATGAACACATTTCAAAAACGTGCTTATTGGTCGATTAAAAAGAAACATAACAAAGTCACACAAATGCAAATAATCAGCTTATTCAACAAATCTATGTATGTCAACAGTATTACATAATCAACAAGTGGGTAGGTAGTGTATCTACAACTCATGTACCTACATACATTTCACCGAAATGATATGCGAAATGACTAAGTGACCGAATACGCTGTACCTACCTAACCTTCAACTTGGATGTTTTTACATTAGTATGATAATGATATATACAAGGTGCCTTATATGACTGGCCGGTTGGCGCAGTTGGTAGCACTCTGCCTTCTGAGCCGCTGGTCCCGGGTTCGATTCCCGGACAGGTCAAATATTTGTGTGTATGAACATGTCTGTTTGACCTGTGTCTGGGTGTGTATATGTATATAAAAAAAAGTATATATATAAGTATGTGTTTAAGTATATATATATCAGTCATCAGGTTACCATAGTACAGGCTCTGCCTAGTTTGGGACCTGAAGACCTTGTGTGAATGTTGTCCCATATTATTAATATATTATTATTATTATTATTATATACATTTTATAACGTAACCGTTACTAAATAGGGTGGTTCTGATTTACAGACCGACGCACCGCGTGTAAAATCATTCTTGGATAATTATCTACACATGTCGATAAACACATGCGCGAATGACCAAGTTATATAAACTTCTGAAAAGGTATGAACCAAAGAGAAACTATTATAAACGGTTAACGAAAATTATATAAAAAACGTATATATATTTATCCTAATATGGCGATCGGCATGTGCATCTATTCAATTGTTTTCGCTGTGTGTTTTTATTAAACAGGTTTATAGCGAACATAAAAAAAGGGTTGGTGGAAAACCATTATCTAAAACGTATTATTAACAATCACACGAATCGTTGAACGTGTTAATGGTCAATTTTACTTTTGCCGCTTGATGACTTAGTTAAAATCACGCTAGATCTAGAATATTATCTCTCAAGGACTGCTGCATGAATACACCATGTGTTTGGTGCTAGTTTGTTTAAGCTTGACGGTTTGTAGCTAGACAGGCAGGTACTCGAAATAATCAAAGATGAATTTTTCCATTTCTTCTAACCATGTTGTTTAATAATATATTTATTAAATTATGTCATTTCAGGATGCTCGTTGCATATTGTTATGTATTGCTTTGATTATAGGAAGTAGCTTAGCAGCCGTCACACAGGTGACCCTAGCACGGCTGCTAATGGCCTTTTGTATTGTTTTCACATACATATGTATTTGTCTATCTTTATCCATGTATTCTAGTAATGTATAATGTATTTGTAAGTGTTTTGGGCAAATAAATAAATAAATCTACAACTATGCTCCATACTATTCATCACCTGCGGTTCCCGCTACTGAAGATAATAAAGAAAGCTTCGTCGAAGGCAGAGAAAACATTAAACTACTTATCCGACAAGTTATGTTTTTCTGGAATAATAATTATCCTATGTTTTATTAAACATCTAAGTAATATTTGAATTAAATGCAGATCCATTCAAACGTTTTCGCGCTGAGTAGTAACAAACTTTAATATTAGGACATATGATTATGATATCACGAAATATGACATTGAAAATGACCGTTATGTTTTCACAACGCCTAAGCTCAAGCATTGATTAGTTATGAATATTATGATAACGTACGAAAATAAACGCAGATAGAGAGTGTATCTGACCGCAAACACTTTTTATCGTGTACTTGAATTGTACGAGGATTGTTAGTTTATGTAACAAAAGTTTTAGATGTTGATATTATTTAATAAAAATACAATTATACTTTCCAAGTACCTCTAGTGGAAACTCGATTAACCGGAGTAATTTTTGTCGTTAGGGCATTCGGATAATCAAAAATCCAGATAATCGAATGCATGAAGAAAGATGGTTTTGTGCAAATTGGTGTATATAATTGTATGTGTTTATTAAAAACAACAAATACATATTAACGAAAATCAATGTTTATTAAGGAATAAACGCCCGCGCCTCCGTTTCATGGTTGTTTTAGTTAGTTGTCATATTAAGCATTAGGCTTAAGTGATGAGGCTCATTTCTGGTTAAGCGGCTTTGTTAACAAACAAAATATCCGTATTTGGAGTGACAAAAATTCACGGGAGTTTCATCACTCCGATAAAGTAACTGTTTGGTGTGGATTTTGGTCCAGGGCGGTAGTAGCGGCCCTTATTTCTTCGAAGATGCGCAAGGAGCCGCGCTCACTTTCAATGGCGACAAATATCACGATAATATTTTTTTTTGTGGCCATTGACACATGGTATCGATCTCACAAACATGTGGTTCCAACAGGACGGCGCCACTTGCCATACAAAAACATTTAATTGATTGTCATCTCGCGTGATGACGACATCAATTGGCTACCGAGATCCTGTGACTTAAGCTCGACTTCTTTCTATACGTGAAATCTCTAGTCTTTGCAGATATCCCACAGTGAATTGCTGCCCTAAAGGGCGACATAACGCGCGTTCTCCGTGAAATTGTATCCCATATGCGAAGATGTCAAAAATTGGTCCACCAGAATACATCATCTACACTAAGCACATCCGAGTCGCGGCGGCTATTCGGCTGAAATCATTTTTCATACATAATGTCAGCGTATAAAATTTTGGCGCGCAACCGCCACCATTAATGCTTAAAATTTATTATCTCCTAAAATTATTGAAAAAAATATAACCAAGTATAGCTGACAATTTAAGGATAATGATTATATTATGTGAACACTAGGTACATAAATAATTCATAGCACTTATCTGAAGATCTGTTATAGTATAGTAAAACAATGTTGACCTTGACAACAGGGGTTAAATCTCCGTAAACATATTTCTTTTATCAATATTATGTTAAACATTTTATTACTTGGCTCTATATGACTTAAATATTATTGGTCGCAGTTTGTAGTCCGGATAATCATGAATCCGTATAACTGAGGGCCGGATAATCGAGATTCTACTGCACAGGCACATCAGATTCAGCAACTTTATGTCTCAGGGTGACGGGCGCAGTGCAGTTCTTTACGAATTATATCTGTCTCTATAAGCAGAGGTTACCACTTAACATCCCGTGAACATATTTTCATGACGGTGTGAACAGATAGATAGAAATCTCTTTAATTGTTTCTCTAGGTAATACATAACCTGTTGAAGTTGATACCATGAGACCGCAAAAGTATTATCAAAATATTGTGCTCATGGTACCGACTTCGACAAGATATATCACACTTTTGAGTGTCGAAGTCGGTTCCATATAATAATATTAATTATTCGGTTCCATATTTGGTCGCCTTGACGGTCGCCGTGGCGCAGTGGTTAGTGTCAGTGACATGACTACTGTGTCTGCGGGACCCTGGGTGCGAATCCCGGCAGGGGCAAACATTTTGTGCGATGAGTGTAGGTGTTTGTCTTGGATGTCTTGGTCTTGGATGATTGTGTGCTGTGAATGTGTGTGTCCAAGCCTCCCGCGATACAGGGAATTCTAGTGCGGGGGTATGAGTGTGATAAATAAAAAAAAAATTGATACAAATGTTTAGCTAGACCGATTTTGATGAAATTTAAGTGGGACCACCTCGGAAGTATATTCTATCAAACAAAAAAGAATTTTGAGAATCGGTTCATAAACGTAGAAGTTATCCGCGAACACACATTAAAAAAATATATCTGCTCGAATTGAGTAACCTCCTTCTTTTTTGAAGTCGGTTAAAAAGTAACTTAATATAATTGTCTTTATAGACTAACTTCAAACTATCCTAGCGTAACAAACGAACTATGCAAACGTAATAGCCATGGTCAGTCAGAATAATGCAACAGATTTTAACGATACCTCATACATTACATTTTGTAAGTTCATAATGTACATATGAAAATATTACACTACTTTTTTGGACAGTCGTCCAGAACTCGCAAAATGAGTCTGTTAGAACATCCAAAGCTGCAGTCGTGCAAAATGAGTTTGTTAGAACATCCAAAGCTGAAGACGCTCATCCCCTAGGCCTAACAAGGACCAGTTGGAAGCTGGCAGCAACCAGTGCGTCCTCTTGCGACCTTGGCAGGTTGTCCGTCCAGTTTTTCGATGGATGCCCGGACGCTGCGGTTACCGGTTTAGAATAATTTGGTAACTGGTACCTGCGCCGATGGTACATTTTTGCATTATCCCGGCGCAAACTCATCATCGAGATAGTGCTAAATTGGTCTTGGAAACTCTGATTTTTGATCAAACTTGTTAAGGTTTGAAGAGGTACCAACGACCTTGCATAGACTTGCGGGTGTTCGTCATTCATCACACACAAAAGGGTAAGACAAATCCCGATGGGTGTTGATTTAAAATATTACTAAATATACTTTATAGATGATCTACGGGGCCAAAAATAATATAACTTCTAATGTAAGAAATAGTTCAACCGTCACTACTGCGAGAATTTTAGATAAAGGAAAGATATGGTCAACCTAACATATTTTTGTCACTAATAACTTAGCAAGTAAAATCAAATTTCAATCAGAATTGACCTGCATGAACTGTTCTAATAAGTGGTAGTTTTTTCAAATGTATTAGATATGTAGGACTTAACAAAAAATAAGCTGAAAAGCTCAAAATTGCCTTTTAAGCAAAACAAGTAAATAAAGCCTTAAAACTGTGTATTATAAATTTTTATTCTCTTTCGGGCCGAGTTCCGTATAGGGAGTATTTTCTACATATTGAGCTGGTCTCCGACGTAACTGCCCATGTTAACCACTGCACTCAGAAGTGGCGTCCCTTAGAGAAAAGCCGTATCCAATACAATCTATAAAGTTTACAGTTTACTTTATCGAAACTTGACGGATTACTTTATTAAAATTAAGGTAGTTTTACATAAAATTAGTTATATTAGTTTCCTGATAAAACTACCCGCAACGTTTACAACTATTCTATACTAAGAATAACTTTTTTAAGCATTGTACCAATTCATAAATTCGGCGTAAACATAATAAGACCTCAATTTGTTGTTATTGTATAAAAATAAAATTCAAATTTAGCATTCAGGTTACCTCTTTTTATTTTTTTCTGTTTACGGTCGTGTGTTACATTGTGACATTCATACCGAAGTGTCAAAATTTACGCTGACTTCAGAATTCAGTGGCACAGTTAACTTAATTTACATTGAAAACGTCACTCTTATAAGAACACTAGCGGCTCGTCCCGGCTTCGCACAATTAGTTTTTTTGTAATAATACGTTTAACCGTTTGACCACTGTCTCACCTCATGTTTTATGTGTCGACGCGGTCTAAGATGGAGCAAGCAAGCAAGCAAGGACGCAATCTTTAATAGGGATTAGAAGAGATCCCTATTTTTGTAACCGGCTTCAAAAAAGAAGGAGATTACTCAATTCGACCGAATAAATTTATTTATATGTTATTAACGTATGTTAGTTGATAACTTCGTCTTTTATGAACCGATTTTAATGATTCTTTTTTTGTTTGATAGTTTACACTGCCGAGGTGGTCCCAAATTTCATCAAAATCGGACAAGATGTTTTTGAGCTACACTCCAATAACTGGAAGACTAGTTATTTTGTTATAATATATAAACGAGGAAAGATTTGTATTTTTGTATGTTTGTAACGGATAAGCCTAATAATTATATTAGGCTTATCCGTTACAACTATTTCAATATTTTTTTCACCATTATTAAAGCTACATTATCCTTGAATAGCATAGCATATTAAGTTCTAGAAAAAATAATTTTACCACCAAATGGACCCGACCCCAACACTGAAAAGTGTGAAATAACTTGTTGAAGTCAGCACCATGATAGTTCACAAAAGTAACTATCATCACAAAATTGTGCTCATTGTACCGACTTCGACAAGTTATTTCACACTTTTGAGTGATGAAGTCGGTTCTATTTATTGGTAAAAAAAAATATTTTCACTCTTTTCAGTGACCTATGCTACTCACGGGATCAAATTGTCATTGTGTATGTACTCCGATGTCTTCACCCGCAACTATGATATCGTCGTGTTATGCGAAGCATTTTTCAGTTATTGGAGTGTAACTCTAAAACAGCTTGACCGATTTTGATGAAATAAAATTAAATGGGACCACCACGGAATTATAACCTATCAAACAAAAAAAAATCATCAAAATCGGTCCATAAGCGACGAAGTTATCCGTTAACACGTATAAAAAATATACGGTCGAATTGAGTAACCTCCTAGTTTGAAGAAGAACAAAATCTATGATATATATGTGATTCGACATTTTTAAGGAGGCGGCCATCTTAGATTTCAAACTTATCGTAGTATTATATATAGTATTTTATATTTTACTAGTCAAGCCTTCTTATTTGATACCCATACTGAGGGAGTTGTGAAAAAATATGGAATCCGCTATTTAGTGCCAGCGGCCATCTTGCACCGATTTTCATCAATAGCTAAGAACACTCCCGACTATTTCGCCTTTAAAAAAAAAATCAATATCGGTTCATTCGTTCTGGAGCTACGATGCCACAGACAGACACACACAGACACGTCAAAATTATAAGACGCCGTCGTTTTTGCGTCGGGGGTAAAAAAACCCTTGAAACGGTAATAAGGAAGGTTTATAATTATTAATATCTGCGGTGTAATCTATATTGATAGGGTAAATAATCCTTGTACATTCTTTAAAAAAATATTAGAGATTTAAATAACTAAGTTTTTACAGTAGATTGGTTAAAACAATGCAGGCGATGTATAATCAAGTGGAAACCTTAATCTAAAGCACACAGACAGATAAGCGGTGACACCTCTAATGGAAAGTGGTCGCGTATAAAAGATATGGAAGCTGGCAGCATCGCTGATGTTATTTCGCCATTTACATTGATTGTTGTCACGAGAAGAATAATTCGAATCGTGTAATTTTAAATTGAACGACCTCTGAGTAAGCTTAATTATAATGCTTTATTTAGATTAACTGGTGGATAGACCTGTTTCATGACCAAGATCGTAGGAAAGGGTTTGATGCGGTCAGCAGTGAATGTCTTATGGTGATGATGATGATTTAGAGCTGGACAGCATTATTCTATTAGGCATACAAGTAACATGTAACCAACCGGTTGGAGTGCAAAAACTTTTATTAACGACGTGTCATTTAGGGAGTTCGTTACTTCAATGACCTGCGCTTATAAAGCTCACGGCGGCGGCAGGCGAGCTTTTTTTGCTAACGACTAGCGACTCTGGTACAATTAATTCACTTTTTACTTAGAACAATGAGGGATGCGTGAAAGGTCAATAGACCTATAATGAGACCGACTCTTACCTCCTGTGTCAAAAGCAATAATTTATGCAGAGTGACTCAAAATTATCATCTTTATAACAAACCGACAACACTATTTTTAAATACGCCTTGTAAGTTAGCTTCATCATTGCAGTCGATGGTTATACATAGTTTACTTTTGATTATAGCCCTTGCCATAGTACAAAGGGAATTCTCGATAAATATACTGCTTTTTAAGTTCTCTGAGATACTGTTTCATATTTTGTAATATAGAGTCAGAGATGAGCGATGCACGCATTGCGCGCTAAAGTAGTTTTACTGCATTTTTAAAACATCCTGTATGTAAGAATAGCGTCCTGTTGAACTGGAACAGAAGCGCCATCGGCTAAGATAATTATCATGTAAATTTTCACCTGTCGTAGGATGTAATGTGTACTGGTCGTAAATGTCCATTGGTCTTTAATTTAATTATCTATCAAGAACAGTTGTAAAGTAGGGAGAAGGCGAACTATTTTTTGTAAATTCCTAGTATTTTAACATGAATTACTCAAATTCACGCGGACGGCTTCTATGCCGTCATCAGGAAATAAGTGGCGTCGCTGGCGAGGAGGCTTCGGGGCAGTAGCGACACTATTTTTAAAATAATGACTGAAGACCTTGAATCGCATGTACTGAAAAAGATTTAAGACTTCAGAACTATTAGAATTATTTTACATCGCCCTGCGCCGATTAAACGAAACAGCGGGGGCACGCATACATTTTCGCCGTGCGTTAGAACGATGAAGTCATTCGTCTTACGAATTTTTGATCAGTGTCACTTATTCTGACGCGAGTTTAACATTTTTTCCCCATAAAAAACGCACAATGCCGCTAAAAAAATTATCACTTCAAAAATATTAGACCTGAAATATTTATTTATTTATTACATTTAATTACACCATTAGAGTAAAATTGCCAATGCTATGCCGTAAGTAACATAATTATTGTAAAATTATACTATTCTATCTAATCTAATACTATTATTATCACCCTGAAGTTGATATTTATATCAATTCCAGGGTGATAATAATAGTATATAAAAATATAAATTAAAACGTTATGTTATAACATAACGTTTTAATTTATATTTTTGATCGAATATTAAAATCAAACTATATACACATAGTTTAAGTAAAGACGGATGATGTTGATTATTTTCTTCTCTTTTGTGATCAAGGTGACTTTTAGCGATAACCGCATATAACCGGTTTGTACATTGCTCCCATACATACGCACACTGACTTATGTGGAGGAAATCATAATTAATATGGCATATTATTATAACCTCATTTGCTCGCAGATAAACTGCTATTTTCATTGCGTTGCTTACCTAATTCTCAAGCAAACTAAATACATATAAGTAAATAAATATGATACGACGCACGGTCGCCCAGTGCGCATTGACATTCAGAACTCTTCTGGCGGGCGTTCTACCGAACTACGAAGTCATTTGTGATGTTATTCGTATACATATTTTATTCCAAATTAATAACGAAATCAGGGGCCTTACCATCAGCTTTGTAAAAACCATGCAAGTTCCGATAGTAAGGCCCGTGTTCTATTTTTACACTATATAGATCTAGCGTTTGACCACTATCTCACTTGATGGTCAGTGAAGATGTGGTCGAAGATGTTATCATGCTAGATCTCGAATGCTCACTGGCTCACAAGGACTGCTGCCTGAACACACTATATGCTTGGTGACAGTTTATCAAACTTGAGGGTAGTTGCTAGCCAGGCGGATATTCGAAAGTACCTACCCACCATGCTGGGAATTTGATAACGGTGTTACCTTCACCATTAATAACTGTCAAAAGATTTACATACGTTTGAACAATAGAATCGAGTCGATTCTCTTTGTTATCGATATTTCATAATCTCTTTTAATGCATCTCTAATGAATAAAAGATTAATCGTGTATTTGCCACAATAGTTTTTAACTAACATGGTAACAGTAGTCACTATAAGATGAACAATTACAACGCATGTGATTTTAATAGCATATTACACACAAAAAAAGTATTTTTCCTTCCATAAATCTGAAAACTATATAAAGAAAAATTTAATATTATTATTATTTTTGATCAAACAGGTTTTGCACAAGCAAGCAGGTCGGTTATAAAAAATGCGATTAGTTTTGAAATATTTTAAGGTAGTTGGTTCGAATGGTAATTCGACAAGAATTGATCTCATAGATTGAGTAATTGCAGCAATCCTTCAATATCAGTTTCTCTTTGCACTATTTGCAGGCCCAACGGTCGTAATCGACTTTAGAATATAGTTGCTGCTAATAATTGTTTATAATAATTTAATTTAATTTAATTTAAAAAAGATAATGCCGACGATAAACGTGAGTCAGTAAGAGATTTACGGAGGATAATGACAGAGCACTTCAAAAAGGATATTGTTGATGGCCTGCGGCCGTTCGGACGTTCGGTTTCCTGATTAGGTTTCCTGATCAGGAATTCAGATTCAGAATTCTGACAGACTACTGAAAACGTCCGGTTTTAGGACAACTCTACATCAAAAGGAAAAAACGGAACCCTTATAGGATCACTTTGTTGTCCGTCTGTCCATTTGTGTTTTGCCAAAAAAAAAGGGGGCTACTTATGCATTAATATAATAATCGTCTAAAAGACAACGACAAAACTCCGTAGTCTGTTAAGTTCATAGGGGCCCTGAATCTATGTATGTTGGATCAATGCTCGAAGTGTGTCAGTTTTCTGCACAAGTTTTCTTGACAAGATGCTAACGAACTCTGAAAATGCCCCTAATTCTGTTAACATTCGAACTAGCCAAATATCACGAATTTTTTTCACAATGATAACGTCATATTCTGTTTACGCTAAAACTCAAATTCGTATGAATCCACACGACGCTTTCACTAATATTACTCGAGTTTAAATAAATTGGTGGTAAATCACGGATGGTTTTAGTCGGCACCAAATACGTGGCGACACATTTTACTTAAAACTACCCGCATTTTTAATAAATACATCTAATTTTAATGTTGCCATTGACTGATTTGGGAATTACTTATACCATATAAGAACTTATAGTACTGGTATTATTTGCCAGAATTTTACTTGAGTTTAGTTGAACAAGAGAATCACTATACTAGTCTCTGGGCTAATCAACGTACACGTACCTCGTCACACTCCCCAACTCACATGACAAATACACATTATTTACCCTAATTATATACAAAGTACCACAGATACCACAGCTGGTAGGAATTTCAATTAAAATCGAACCTGTCACTGTAAATAAATAATAATACACGATTTTCGATGTCTGTAGATGAAATGTTATTGTATCGATTTGGACTAGCGATTAGTGAATATGTACAGTGTCACGCAACAAATTATAAGTAAAGCTGTAGATTTGGGCGCCCAAGATACAGGCTATGCCTAGTTTGGGGCCCGTTGCATAATAATTAAATTTATTAAGTTACTTTAATTTTATAGAATATCTTTATGTTATTTGTATATTTTGTGTTTCTGGGAATAAATGATTACTTACTTACTCTACCAATATCACAGACACTAAACATAATCCGTGATGCCACTGATAACCAAACGCACCGGCGTGATGAGATCGAAGCGAGAACTATGCAGATAGGTCACTTACGCAGTTCAATAGATAGCTAATAACGCGGGTATAGAATGACAGCTGTCTGATGTTGTGGTCGTATACATCCACTGGTACGTCATTTCGTAATGTTTTGACGTAAGGTAGGAAAGTAACAATACCTACGTCTATTAGATCACTAACCAACTAGAATGCAAGTTACATTAGTTAGATACATTATTAATCACACTAATATTATAAAGGCGAAAGTTTGTGTGTTTGCTACTTCTTTACGCTCATACGGCTACAAAAAGATCACATTTCAATCAATATACTAAATTGTGTTTGCCGTGGTGGTACCGGTCTAGAATAGTACTCCCCCATTTCTTCCCGTGGGTGCCGTAAGAGTCGGTAAGGGATCATGTACCAGAAGGTGGGCAGCAGCGCCTTCTGAGGATAGGCAAATATACTGCGCTCGCCAACCCGCCTGCCAAGCGTGGCGAGTATTGGCAAATCCCATGGGGAGTCATATGTCCAGCAGTGGACGACTTATTGCTGTTATGAATGAATGAAAACTAAATTGTGTAACTAATTGGCTATAACTAAAATTTCATCATACTTTTTAATAAATTGACATCAGTATTAAGTACTACCTGTACGGTGTACCACTGTGAAGGTAGAATATATAGAACATAACATTTAAGAGTTCCACCTGCTGTATCTGCATTACATTCTTCTGAATTTTCATTTCAATTTCTATACTAAGCTCTTTCCCCACGAACAAAACAAATGAACAATCCTTAATATCTTTGGCAAAGGCTATTTGATTGTAATATAGCATGGTCGCGAGCTGCTATGGGGAGGACCATCCTCTCCTACTATTATTATAAATGCGAAAGTTTGTGTGTATGTGTGTATGTTTGTTACCTCGTCACGCTCAAACGGCTACACTGATTTCGATGAAATTTGGTATGGAGGTAGCTTATACGCTGGATTAACACTAGGCTAGGTTTCATCTTCACCATCATCACCGTTTTTCATCCCCACGCGGGTACAACCGCAGGGCGCAGCTGGTAATATATAAGTGCCAAGTTGCTATACGAGATCGAATTAGATAAGTGGAGATCTGTGTCGGCAGCTGGAATAACTTGCGTAACGATTATCGTATCGAGTTGGTATAAACAATTGGACAACGCACGTACCGTCCTTACAAACTATAATTTATCTGTGTCATAGTTGTACTAGATAAATGACAGTTAGTGCTGAGTTCAATTGTTAAACGCTGCGATACGGCTGCACTAAAACTGCTAAAGGGATTCCTGCTTCGTCTACTGTAGGCTTAACGTAAGTCACCGACCAGCGTATTGACAAGTCAAGATGACAGTAGACAGTGAGTTAGTCATTTGTTTACATGACTACGTACGGGTATATTATCATTACCACGTAAAGGCAAGTACATACCCCGCGGCCCTACTCAGAAACTTTACACCCTTGTAGGTCCAAGGGTTACCATTGGTCATAGTGTACTTTGTACCACTAGCCTCGAGTCCAGCGTATTAGTCGTATCACGGGCGTCATTACTCATTGCATACGAAACACACCCAAGCACATGACGTGTATTTTTCACACGAAAAATGAAATATCGACTTTCTTTGAAAAATTGAATATTTGACACGAATCCCAGAACTTTTTCACCCCACTTCCCCTCGTTGTCATATTTGTGAGACCCCCTTCTTCATGATGTAACTTCACACATGAAATTAATGATCTGGAAATTATTAAAATAGTATTTCGACATCTTCAGATCTACTCTAAACGAAGAAGACATTTTTAGCAAATTATAGATTCCCCTTATTTTCCGAAATTCAATAATTCAAAGTTAGTTAGTACTCCGATTGCGGACTTTTAAGTATTAAAATAATAATTTGACATGTGGGGTCACAAAGCTTATTAAGCCTTCCCCCACCCCTCCCTCTCCAATACGATGTTACGTAAAGTATGGAAGGCATCAAAGTTATAATTTTATGTTATCCAAGAATCAGGATGCCAATTCTCTTATTTATTAAGCCAATTCATTCGTAAACAATGCAATTGTCGTTCAAATGTTATCATAAATAAGCTTGATATTCCGCTAAAATAACAATTGCATCTCGATTGCATTGTAGACAATTGAATTGCGGTAGAAATTAGATCTGTGTAGCCATTACAATTATACTCCAAGTAGAATAGCAAAACTAGAAAAAAAGGCGATTCATTGACAATCTATGAGCAATGTGTTAGTAGAATTGATACTCTGATACAATGTTAATAAGCCAAAACGTGTTGGTTTGACGATGTTATGAAGTTTTCTACGGTAAAGTACCTATGCTACATAAGAGAATCAAATAAAACCTATTTACGCTTAGCCGATGGTGGAATATGCTAGAAGGCTAGCAGCATGCATTCACGCTTAACCCGTGTTTCCTTACCCGTCACTGAGTATCAAATAAGATAGTGGTCATAAGCTAGATCAATAAAAACAATATTTTTGAAGTAGTATTATTGAAGTTATATATTCTAAAGTAACTCATTGAAATATAGATAGTTCGAAACTTGAAATATATAAAGGGGGGGGCAGAATACGAGCGTCGAGATCATTTTCAAATGAAGTCAAATCTAATTATAGACTTTCCTCTTTGTGGTTTTACAAATGTTAAATGGTTTATTAGCTTAAAAGGGAAGTTAATGCTAATTATCCTTTTATTTGAAACAACAAGAATCTATTATTTCAAGTGACATACCTTATGTATCCTTAATGAGTGGGTGCGCGCACACACATTTCACACATACACAATTATATAGTGAGACGCTTACATAATGAGATGAAGGAGCATTTTTATTCTACACTGTTATATTATACTGGAGCTGTAAGTGGTGGTTCTTTTTCGGGATAATTTCATACATTTTTAGCCATCCTTTAACCATGTGTCCTTTAATATTAAATCATCATGCTAGAAACTGTTCAACTTCAAACATATAGTTCATTATTATAAGTAATAATTCGGCATGTCGGCATTTTTACTGTTTGGTTGTATATCATGATTGCTTTTTGTATAGAAAACTAACGCTCTTAAGAAATATTTTGTTCAAAATGAAGAACAGTAACCAATCGATATTGACAATATCTGTTACCTATATCCCTATCTGAATACATCTGAAAGAATAATTAATTATAATTATTAAATATAAAATAATAAAATTTATTTTACGGAGGCTGGCCATTGCTATTCGTAACGCGGCGAGTGTGATGGGTACCTTTGCACCTGGAAGTTAGGGCTTAACATGGGGCCATAGGGCATTTAACCGAGGCACGCGGGTGTTTACAGGCAGAGGGCGGGACAAGTGCTGATACGTATTGATTTCAAATATTCAAATGTACTTTACACATTACCTACGGGCTCAAAATGTAAACAATGACATTTTTAGTTTCCTTTATAATGGTTTAAGACAGTTCAAGCGCTCGTAGCCGCGAGAATTTTGATAAAGGAAAATCCACGAAAAAATTAGTAAATCAAATCAAACTTTGTCCAATCAGAATTAACCTCAATGAACTGTTCTCACAAGTCCTATTTTTAAAGTTTATAAGACATGTATGACTTTCAACAAAATGAGCAAAATGACTCCAAATTGTCTTGGAAGGAAATGTTCAAACCCTAATGTTAAAATGTGAATAAAAAATTAATAAATTATATGTAGGTAGATAAACCGGCAAAAACTTACATTTTTGGCAGTAGTCAATCAATGCTTCATATTAATTTTTATTATTTCGTGATATAATGTATATTAAATAATTTGTTATTGGCCCTAATTCTGTTAATCACACGAACTGGCTAAAATTCTTCAAATTGATATAGCTCGTATTCTATTTACGCAAAAAATTCAAATTCACCGAACTCCATACAACGCTCTCACTAAATATTAGACTAAATATTAGAGTTTTATTACATTGCTAGCCAATTGCTGGTGGTTTTAGTAGATACCAAATAAGTGGCGAATTAATTTCGCTAAAAACTGCCCCCAAATTTGATAGTTTATAATATGGATATTGAATGATGACAAGTTATAAAAAACTTCTCGTAATGCTAAATAATACAAAAAAGAAGGGAACCCGCCAAACAAATAGAATGGAGCTAATAATTTTCGAATGCTTCAACAAATTTTTATGAATTATTTAAGAATACTCCTTAAAAATGTAAAACGGTTCAGCCATATGTCAAATATGGCTGAACCGATACGATACCCACAATTTAACCCGCCGTTTATAATACGTTGTAATAATCTAACCCAAGACATTAAAACGAATAAATGGTATAGAAAAAAATACGTACTATAAAACATTCCCACGTAGAAGCCGACGACGGCAATTGCAATCTTGACAAAATCATTTGTAATATCCTGGTCGAACTTCTTCAGGAGATCACTCATGATGTAAGGTTTCACTGGTCTCGCGGTGCACTGAGTCTCAACCATTGCTTATCAACGAATTAAAAAAAATATATTTTCGAATGCACCGATAACCCCCGACCGGCAGATACTAGACAGCATACAGAGGCTGCATGAACAGAAAAAAAAACATGACGCGTGCCCGCGTTAGGGAGACTCGAGTTCTTGTTCGCGAATGGCAGTCCGTACTGTACTACAGCTACGTTACCTACGAAAGCACGCGCACGCGCAGCCCTTGTTGTAAATACTAATTTGTTTTCATTTATGTAGACATTTTTAATTCTGTTGACATCATTTTGTAATATTTGCACGCCTGCTTGCAGGCTGAATGCATAGACCTAATCGAATATTTGTAAGACCTTTACATGTAATACGATGTATTCTCGCACAGAAACATTTGATTTAACTAACGTGTGACGGATTATCTACTTTAATTTGCGTCGATCTTGTATGTGCTTGTCTGGATAACTGTCAATGGTTGTGTAAACAATGATGAGAAATCGGTTGGTGTGCTATTTTTAAAATGCAGGCTAAACTGTATTTCTGCAAGTCAATCAGAACTTATACGCCTGCTGACTGCAGTACATAATTATTTATAGGTACATATATTTTTTCATATTTCGATATTTCTATATGGAGATTGTGTACAATTTATACGTAGTTTTAAATGCTGTATTTTTAGGGTCATATTGAGTAATGTGCATTTCTTTCGCATAATGATAACTGGCATAAGTTTTAATGCATACAAATAAGAATATAATTATTTTTACGCATAAGTTTTAGTTGAATTTCATAAATTGATAAATATTGCCTCGTATTATATAATTTAAGTTTTGTGATGAACATAATAAAGGTAATTTTATTTTTGCTAGAAATATTACAATGTATTTCATTTGCAAACGACTATCACATTAGATCATTATTTCTACTAGTTATATATAAAAATGAAAAAATATTATTAATTTATAAATCCACTTATTTTTAAGACCAAGTAGAATTTTAAAAATGTAACTACGTCAAAATTACTATAATAATTATAAAATACAAGTTGGACACATCGAATGATCGTAAGTTGTACACGGAATCATAATTTGCTAGTTTTAATATCGTGATATTAAAGATTTTCTCCACTGAGTGTTACAGAATTGGTATTATTATGCTAATGAAGTTAATGCAGCATTACTAATACAATAAAGAAATGACAGGCAATACTACTAGCAGTAATCTCGAGTTAAAAGTAAAGTAACCGGAGAATCTAACACTCGAACCACGGCCCACTTGCACAAACTAAATTAACAGGGATTGTCGGATCATATCACAATTTTTGCTTAAAAGTCTGTGATTTAATCTCAGATATCGGCGAGTCTCGGATTATTTAATTGGCGTATGTGGGTCTTAGTAGTTGTGTTTCATCCTGAACTATTAAAACACCTTGTTTTTTACACACAACTCTCTTATTTTTTTTTTATTTTTTTTTTTTTTTTTTGAACAACATTCACACAAGGTCTTCAGGTCCCAAACTAGGCGGAGCCTGTACTATGGTAACCTGATGACGGATATATATACTTATATACATATACACACCCAGACACAGGTCAAACAGACATGTTCATACACACAAATGTTTGACCTGTCCGGGAATCGAACCCGGGACCAGCGGCTCAGAAGGCAGAGTGCTACCAACTGCGCCAACCGGCCAGTCAATAATAATAAATACTTCATAGTGCCAGTTCATAATAAATACTTAATGCATAAGTATTATTGCATAGTGATATAATTTTTTTAAAGCTTACTTTACTGTCGCTGTCTCACCTGATGTTAAATGACAACGCGGTCTGGTGTAGCGCTCAAACATAGAAGGTACCTATTCTGAAGGCCCCGGGGTTCGACCTATCGGATTATTGCATGTACTGAATTACTGAAGTGCCGGTTTAGTCACTCTACTCTATGTATAGTCAAGCATGGTTCTGTGCTTTAGCAAACTGATCTTATTAATCTACACCAAACGGTACGAAAGCTTTTACTATCATTCTTTTTTCAATGAATCAAATTCAGATGATTGACGTCAAAGAGAAAAGTAAAGTTTCTTGTGTTTCTAGGCCCTTCCGTGATAGGTTTGTGTGACAAATAGATCTGCTTTATAACCACCGATGCTAAAAGAGGCGAGTTATATGTTTATACTGGCGTGTCTATGTATATTTTTTTCTTTAAACATTACTGTCTATGGCACCGTGGCTCTTAACGTATTTTCATGCGGTATTCTTTCGTTTGAAAGGTCACTTGATCGAGATGGTTCTTAGCTACAATATTTTTTAATCTTACGTTCTCAAGCGACGTTATTTTTAACAACGGGAAAAGATGTTCATTTTTGACTCTTGGTTCTCTTGACCGTTATTTTAGAAGTGGCGTTGGCAGGCTGGATTTAAACTCTTCGCGAACCGGAGTTGACCTCGGAGGACATGGGATTGTAATCTTATATTTCATTTTATACTGTGCATAAATAGCGTTTGACCATTATCCCACTATCAGTGCCAACGTAGTCGAAGGGGGAACCACACTAGATCTAGAATGTACTTGCTCTCAGGGACTACTGCCTGACACTGTGTGTTTGCTAATAGTCTTTCGAACTTAGGGTGATAGCTGGCCAGGTGGAAAGTACAAAATAACGTAATGTGCATATTTTCTTATATATATGAAAAATAAATCTTGATTCGCACGCGAATCTATCGACAAATGTAACAAGAATTTTTGTTTGCATTCGCCTAACGATTAACACGTAAGCCACATGATGTCCTTAACACCCGTTGAAGAAACAATGGGTGCTATTATCGCACCTTTTATAACGATGTATGATCGAGATTTATCCGACCACAGACGACGAGAGGAGGTGTAATGACGTCATAATGACGTAAGAACTAGCTTTAATCGACGATTAAGGAATCTAAAGATAGGTTCCACTCTACTATATATATATATATACCTTGTTTATACAAATATCTGGTAAATCGATATAGAAATATGAATCTATTGGTTTAAGATATCACTGAAATATATCCCCCCATCTGTTATTTAATTACTAGAAGGCTTACTGTCAGATCATAAGTAGAGGGATAAAGTGCACATAGGTTGCTGAGCTAAGACCGGGCCTATACTGTCAAATAATCCAATAATTATAAAAAATCTCTCTGCGTCCTTGTCTCTCACATGAAGTAGCGCACGCAAAGCTTCTCTGTCACTGTCCCTACGCGGGCTACAATCTGTTTTTTTTTTAATCTAAGCATACATGAACATGACACAGTTTTAAATAAGCAACCTAACTACTACTGTTAATAAAACTACTACTACTACTATTAAAATAAGCTTTATTATATTTTTTATCGAATCAATGTTTAATATTAAACTTAATGTTATTAAACAGTGTAGGTACAGGATTTCGCTAGGCAACCCCTATATATTTACATATTATTCCTTTATTTGTACAGGTTCTCTACAAATGAACAATTGCAGTGGAAGTGGTTC
The DNA here is from genome assembly GCA_934044485.1 of Apeira syringaria. Classification (NCBI taxonomy): domain Eukaryota; kingdom Metazoa; phylum Arthropoda; class Insecta; order Lepidoptera; family Geometridae; genus Apeira; species Apeira syringaria. The sequence goes on from OW203655.1 coordinate 28,347,139, forward strand.
AAATTATTGGGTCCAGTAAACGTCAATCCACGACTTAAGAACTATGTGTTTGTTCATTACACATTGATGACTATCGAACTTGGCACCCCTTAGATCTCATTTCTTTTGTTGCTCAAGTCAACAACTGAGACATAGAAGATAATATTGATTTTGGTTCTCAGTCACATTTATGTTTTTGATAGGATATCATTACTTTTTGTACAGAAATTATTACTAGGTAGGTACTTATTCATATTAAATGAATACAAATGCTTTTTGTTAATATACCGTTTTTTCTTTTTTTACAAGGTATAATGGTAGTTTTTGTGTTATTTTCTAGTTATAAGTACTAAAAATGGTACACTTTAATTTAATAAATTAAAGGTTGTATTCCATTCCATTCTTTGTATATTCTCATGAAGACCTTAATTGTCAATTGATAGCTAATGCGCCCTTGCTTCGCAAAGTACAGACTGCGGAGGTGAACATTGATCCCTGTGCTTTGTAACGAAAGGGCAGAGTGGCTGCACTTCGCGGAGCGCCAGAGCAGTCCCAAAATATATTCTCAATTAATGCAAATAACCTCGAAAAAAAATATATTTAAAAAACTAAGGTAGAAAGGGGGTGTTGTCGCAACTTACCCTTCATAAAAGGGGTCCCACTCTGCTACCTTCTCCCTTCTCTCTCCCCCTAACTCCTCTCCCTCTCCCGCCCCTATCCCCTCTCACCTTCCCTGCCCCACACAATCTCCACCCTAAAATCAATGTTTCGAAACCTGAATTTGAGCTTGAAGGGCTGACCACCTTCTTTCCCACACTCCTCCTTCCCTTCTTAATTCCTGCACACCAATTGTAAATTTTCTCAAAATAACCTCCATCATATTATTATACATCAATATCTCAAAAAATAAGGGTCTCCTTGTGGGAGGAGTGGTACCAATGGATAGCCCTTCTTGCCCCTCCCCCTCCTCTCCTTCCCTAAATTCCTGCACCCCAATTCTAAAGCTAACCCATCAACAAATTTGTTTGAAACTTCTCATAGATTAAAATTTCTTTGTTGTGACAAGAAAAGATGTTATTAATATATTACATATTTTTTTATTGGATGAGAAACCATGAAGTCATTAACAAAGCAACAAACATGCTTCTTTAACAGTTATAGACATGAATCACTAGTTATTTTATATTACCAATTTTAATTAATTTCTATTGGGCTTAGAAAAACACAATCATTAGTTTAAGGTGCTTCCTATTAAACATGTGTGACAATGTGAATGAATGCACAACTGGAAAACAGAAAACGGAATTATATTTTCATCAGAATCTATCTAGAATTGTTTCATTATAATTACTAAAATCATTAGGTATAAAGAAACCTACTGAGAAAGCAGTTCCACTCCATTTTCTAAATTTTCTTATATACCTACATAGTTTAATATTTGTTATTTAACAAGTTAGAGTTTGCAACCAATTTGCCCATTTTTAAAAGTCACATAAATGGAGGACTTACCAATCATATCGTAGAAGCTCGCCGAATAGTTGTCCATAAAATTAGAAACATATAAGCTCATATTGTTCTAGCTTCTTTCTTTCCGGTTTTGTCCCAAGACGTTATAATTCTTTAGGATGGAATGTAATTAAACTTCCCTATAAAAATGAATGTAATATTACGAATTAATAAAGTTTTTGCGAAATTTGATACATTTATAAAAACAATTGCTTTGTTTACCTCGAAACCTCGAATCCAGTGCTGCCAACAACTGGCAACCTAATATCGCCTCTATTTTAATTTCAATTAAATTTCATACCTTGAGTAGCGTACAATAGCCCAAACACCAAAACTTCACAACAAATTAAAACAACGTAGATTTTAACATTTTTTTAAGTTATTAGATCTTAGTGTGGAATTACTTTAAGTAATATAAAAGAAAAATCATAGAAACAGTTCCTAGCACGAATCTGTTGAAGTAACAAGACTTATTTATCTACAAGTGCTTTGCTGGTACTGACCACAACAACAACAGGGTGGCCCGTTTTGCCCACATTGGTATTGGCTATATATGATTGCTATTGCTACTAAAAGCGAAGTTGTTGCTTATTTTAATGTATCCTAAATTTAGTTTTTTATTTTATTCTTACGATAAGCTTCGGGAAATTTCGCGAAAACTAACAAAGTGTGACTAACCAGCTACACAATCAAATTATGTGGTCACAGATTCTTTACATTTGGCGTGAAAGGTGTTTTTTTATCTTATATTTATGGTCATTTGTATTTAATGTCCGTTCAAATAATTTAAGGCATTGTCTTTCAAGTAGTATGCCTATCAGAATTAATTCGTCGCCAATTTTCATCCCGAGTAGCCTAATTGGCGACAAATCGCCTACGTGGGCAGCACTGCTCTGATCACAAACTAAGATTAGAAGAACCGTCCGAAAAACAGACTGCTAAGTTTCATTTTGACAATTACTTATTTTTTTTAATTTTTGGCAATTGAATATTTAGACGTTAGGTACAGATATATTTCTAAATAATCGATAGCCAAAAATAAAAAAGCAACTTCAATATATATATCATGCGGGGTAATAATAGGGTTATTATTTAAATTATATTACCAGTTATCACGGTCGTATTAAAATAAAACACTGCTTGCTATTTTATTTTCCACTTCATAAATTGTACATTTTCTATGAGATTTCAGCCTGAAACACTCCACTTTATTACCACTTGTTGTGTATTTGACTATTTCACGTTTTAGAAATTGGAGGACTTTAACACCATTTGATTTTTGACTGCAAATGCTAACACATTAACGGAATTCAGCTAGAACTACACATGTTTTTGATATTTATGACTTATTAACAATTTAAATGCTATAGATTAATTATAAGCACGCAACATTCATTTCTATCTAAAGGAGCGATTTGAATTTCGAATTCTCACAAGTCTGCAAGAACCTCGCTCTTCACATTCTCTCCAACTAAAGATTCCAGAGCACACTTCAGAGATTGTAAGTAAATCGTTTACTGTTCAAGCAACTAAACTGTGGAACGCTTTGCCTCTTACTATCAAACAAGCAACATCCATACAACTATTCATAAACAAGGTTATAGAGCATTACTTGTCCTCTACTCACTGAAACCGCTACTTTTCTTTCCATTACATTATTATTTATTTATATAATTATAATATGTGTATATTGTATGGTAATTTATTTATTATTAATGTCATATTTATATAATTGTATAACATCCAGCATACGTATAAAAACGTTTATTATATAAATTTAAGATCTTGTTGTACATCACATCCACAATGTTCAATCTATCCTGCCCATCCAAAGGTCTGTAAGAGATTACTTAAGCGATAAAACCGCCGATTGTTTATCCATATGCTACAATAATTAGTATAAAATATACTCTTTATGTACATTTTATGATTTGCAATAAAGAGTTAATCTATCTATAAGATCTAATCTATCTACATTCACGTAAGTTAGCTTCAGGGATGTAACGGAGGTGGTTTTATGGGAACTGGAATCGGAGTCGGAGGTGAAGGATGTGCATATGATAAAGCAGCACAGCCATTATTGAGTCAACTTCTATAACTTAAATTAAAATATAATACAGCAACTTAACACAGGACTTATAAAAACATTCTTAAATATGTGCATAAAAATCGTTAGAAAATTAGATCAAATGAATTTGCTCTAAAAATAACAAATTTTACACAATTAACACAAACAAAAATTTCACAGCTTTATTTCCGATTATCCAATGTATTCTGGGATAATAGGCCAGCACCACTAAAAAGTTGTTCACTTGCTGTTGAACCTGGTGGAGACCGTAAATGTCATACAATATTAAAGAACATAATTTTTACAAAAATCTCAATTTAATAATATTATAATACCTACTTAGATTTTTCTTTTCATAAACCGGGCACTTGTTTACATAGAAATAATATGTACTACATAGTACCTATTATTTCCATGTTTGTTCAACTGTACACTGGTCATACTTTGACACTGGCAGAAAAACGCTACATGGCGTATATAAGCCATAAATTGAAAAAGAAGAAGAAGAAGGATTGTAGTAAAAAAAACTCCCCCTTCTGTTTTGAAATGTATCCGCGAAATATTTTTGCTAGATTTAACCTAACTGAGCCACTGATCCACATAAAGATGCTCACCACAAACTTTATTATGATGTGATGCTAACGCATCACTGAACACTGATCCACCACGTAGTATTTTAATCTAAACAGGAGTGATTACAGCTGTTGCGCAGCTATTATGAGCTGTTGTTTTTATCAGTTTTTTGTTTTACATGGAAATACCTAGTACCAAATAAATTAACAGTTTACAGCAAAGCGAAAGAAGTGTCAAGTAATTTTGTTTAAGATGAGCGATAAGAAGTGTAAACTGATTTTGATGCGACGCCGTTTTTGTAAACGGGTTATTCTTGCCGTTTTAGCTTTTGGTCTTTCATTTTATGTGTCTATTCTTCTTTTCGGAAATCTAAAAACTCCGCGAGTGATGAATTTAACGGATTTAGGCCGCTGCCCAGCCTGTTATGGAGTATCTGTATGTCCTGAGCTGTATTCCAACCAAGTAACATTGGAAACTGAGCAAGGCTGGGCCAGTCTTTTCAACGCAAAAAATATTTATTACGGCTACACTAAGTACAATAGGAGAGCAGTTTTGAAAAAGCTAGCACATAATTGGGAGCTAAAAGAACTTGACACAGAATTTTGTAAGATTTGGGGACTTAAAAAAGACTGTAACCCATTGCACACTGTCCATAATATATCTAACATAAATGACAAAATAATCAATATAGTGCACTATAACTTGACAAATCCAGGTATGGAACCAAGGAAAAGATTAGTAATGTGTCCATATGCATACAGCTTTTACGATTTAGTGCAACCAGTTCTCAATGCAAACACAAACAAGAAGTTTGATATGATGTATATCTGGACCATGCTTATGGTAAACCCTGAGCCAATTATTTTGCAGGTAATATAGTTAATCTACTCCAATTCAACCTAAGTACATATTCCCAAAACATGTTATTAAGCCTAATAACATTAACCCCTATACATAATAGAAAACCAATGAATGTTAGGAAGAAATGTGCACTTTTTCATTATGGTTCTCCCCAGTCCCAGTGTTTTGTGGTTGATCTAGGATTCTAGTTTGGGTGGGGCATAACCCAATCGAAGGTTGTATTTTTACTTTTGAGAATGGAGAAGAAAGAAGGGCCATTCACATATCTCATTGAATGATTAATGCATAGCTGAAGCTTTATAAGCTTAAAAACGAATAAAGAGACATGCCAGGGTTACAGAAAGTGGAAGTCTGATGTCCGCCTAACCCTCTAGAAAACAGAGATATATGATTATGTAGATGTTATATTTTTTAATGGATATATTTGTGTGTGTGTGTGGGTGTTAAGCTAAAAAAATCTTGATCTCCAGAGGGGATTAAGCCCCTTAGCTGCATCTGGAACCACTTATGCCAATGTACATAGGTATGGTTTACATTGTGTTTGGTATAGTTCAGACTAAGCTTCTTTCCTGTTCAGAGAGCTTGAGTGAGAGTACAACAGCTGCTTACAAATCTGATCCGATTCATCCTAATAACTATCTACATCTTGATGTTTTGGCAACAAAGCAAAAATTATATCAATTTTATGATTGGTACTGTGTCCTTGTGTGTTTGTTTATACCTTCAGATCAAAAGAATATTGAGATAGATGAGAGCAAAACAACATGATAGACAGTATGAAAGGTTTAGGAAAATTTGTGTCCTATCTCAGAGATAGCCAAACTAAAGCCAGCAGGCCAGCTCCAGCCCCTAAATATATGCAATTTAGTTCAGAATAATAAAGAACATTGCAGTATATGTAAATTACATACTTCATGAAATTTGATAATTTAAAACATGTATTTTCCGTCTTAATATAATTTCTGCATGTATGCCCTTGTCAATCGGTTCTTGTAGATATTAATGGGGAGGCATATGTCCAGCTGTGGACATCCTATGCCTGAGATGATATGTATTTCATTAAATGTAAGTATAATGTCTTAAAATTATAATAAATAAATTGTTTATTCAAAATTTCAGGTGATTCCAAAGTCAAAAGGGTGGCCAGTACCAGCTTATGGTGGTGTTTGTGGGAGACTGGAACTAGTGGCTTATGAGGGAGAGCCCTTGTCTTCATTAATGCATGTAGAATGGAGTACAAAGCTTAAGTTTGCTTATCAGATTCTTGATGCAGCTATGGATTTCACTTTTAAACATGACAGGTTAGTTGGCTTTGCATGTTTTGTACTACATAATTTTTATTACTATATATATATATTCTATTAAATTTATTTAGACAAATTTTCACATTCTTGCATTGACCTTGCGACTTTCTCATGTCAAAATACTTCTCAGTCTACCATAGCCATTTGCTGATAGTTAAATACTTTTAATCTTTCAAACAGGTTTAAGAACAACTTGTTCCATCTTATATCCACAACATAATCATGGGATACTTTAACACATGCCTTTTGAAAAAGTATGTGTCTATGTTATTCCAGGGTATAAGCTATCTTTATATCAAATATTTAGATAATGCATTTATTTCTGATAGAAAAGCTATCAATCGGGAACTTAGTATGAGTTCAAATACTTTTGCAATAGCAAGAATTATTGAGATTGGCCAGTAATAATCAATACATGGGCGCTTTCCTTACCCTTCAATAGCTCTATGGCTGGATGCTCTACATGCTCAGGTTAATTTGACCAAGGGATGTTGAAGGCATAGCTGAGGGACATTGGCATAGCTATCGAAGGGCAGAGCAGGGCAGTGCACCAATACCCCCGAGCCTCCGAAACCTATTTTATAAACATCTAATTGTACTAGCCAAAAATTGTCCTACCTTTGCAGCTCCGGAATATAAATAAAATAAATTGCAACACAAACTTAATCATGGCAACTCACTAAAAAACCTACAGCAAAAAAGTCAATTCTTAAGGGATTGATTTTCTTTCGGTTTAAAGTTTTTTATCGATAAAGTTTAACATCTACATGGAACTCATGAGAATAGCACTCGACAACTGGTCAGAAATCACTATTGGAGCCTTACGCAGATGACACTACCCTATTTGCCACAAGCATCGGTAATATGGAATCCCTGCTAACTAAATGGAACAAGTGAGCCTTGATTTCGGCTTGAAGATAAATTGCAGCAAGACGTAGATTATGATTGTTGGCGGCAGGACAATAACTCTCCCGAATTAACGAAAATTGCGAATTTTGACGTCATCCAATTATACATCTACCTTGGAACACTGATATCGGACGATGGCGGATGCGCGGAAGAGATCAAACGGCACATGGCTATCACCAGGTCCGCCATGGATCGGTTTGGGAAGATGTGGAGAAACAGAAACATTACAAAGGCCGCTAAAATGCGACTTTTCAGGGCACAAGTATTTCAAATATTTCTTTATGGCGTCGAAACGTGGGCTTTAAGAGAAAGTGAGAGAAAGAAAATAGACACTTTAGAAATGTGGTGTTGGAGACGAATGCTTCGCTTCACATAGCCTGGACACAGTTCCCAACCAACATGTCAATCCTCTAAGAACTGGGTATAAAACAATGTCAGTCTTCCATTGTTCAAAGTCGTATTCTCACATTCTTTGGACATATTACACGTCGAGAGGACACGTCTGTGGAGAGACTAGTGGTTCAGGGCTTAATTGAAAGCATGATGACGCGCGGTAGATCACCAATGCGCTGGACGGACCAAATCAAAAGTGCATTTAATGGTCCACTTCACAAATGCACGAAGGAAGCAACAGTACAAGAGGAATGGCGATGAATTGTGAAGCTCGCCACCACCTCTGTCATGACGAGCACAACCACTCTGCCAAGAGTGTAATGCACCCGCATTACACTCTTGGCAGAGTGGTTGTGCTCGTCATTTAATTTAGGCTTTCAACTTATAATTATATAATAATTATGTTTTTAAGCTCGCATGGTCACTAATACAAGAATTAATATTGTTATTGGGATATTTACCATATATGTTATTTGTTTTTAAGTGACTTCAAATAAAGGTTTTTACTTAATTTGACCATACTTAATTTGACATTTGAACATACCGCGATTACACATAATATATATATTATGTGTAATCGCGGATAAATTCGTCACTTATGAATAGATCGCCCCATTTAATATTCATCAAAATCGGTCAAGCGGTCTTAGAGTTGCACTCCAATAACTTAAAAGTGCTATGCTTACGTGGATGACATTATAGTTGCGGGTGGAGAAATCGGTGAACATACACAATGACCATAGATCACGTCAGTAGCAGAGGACACACATAACTTGTAGAAGTCGGCACACAAAATTGTGATGATAGTTACTTTTATGTGAACTATCATGGTACCAACTTCAACAAGTTATTTCACACTTTTGAGTGTTGAAGTGGGTTCCATTTTATATACAGTAAAATTTTTATTTGCTTGATATTAAACTTCTTAAAACTTATAACTAAAGTGTTTTAATATTCTACCTGCCACGGACTGGACTATATTGCCAATAAGCCTGATATCGTTTTGGTCGACCTGTCACTAGTACCGGTAGCTTGGGCCTTGCCCCACTGCCAGCGGCATACTAGGGTTAGGCTTTTTATAATATATTTATTAATTATTGTTTTTGATATATATTGTAAAAAACTAGACCTAAGACAAAACATAATAAATAGAAAATAATTCCAGTTTGGTTGGTTTGTATTTACATCTGTTTGAGAATCTAGTCTTATAGGAACAAACATCACATCCAAAAAACAGATGTGATGTAATATTTTCGAATTGTTAAAGGAAAAATGGCAAGTCATAATACTTATCAAATATTGGCCATTTTTATTCATCATCATTACCTCAGCCATATGATGAACATAGGCCTTCCCATTGATCTCCACAAGGATCGGTGGAAAGGGGCAAGCACCTAGCCTCATTTATTACCTGTTGAAAATTGCAATTTGCCATTTTCCCTAACACAAAAATACTGTACTGTACATTGTCATAAACCAATTATTATCATTTATTTCAGGTTCCGCTTCTATCTATTGGACTGGTCGATCGACAACCTGGTTGCAAATGAAAATGATGACATTACCTTTGTTGATCTAGAAGATGTTGTCATACTTGACAAACATATATCACCGCATGCTGATCTCCCTCACTGGTATAAACGCTATAAAAGAGAAAACCATCCAGGCTTTACATTTTCTATTGACAAAATGTGCCATCATCATTTGAGTGATCATAACATTTGGGCTGCCTGTTATGTACTGGCAGGTGATGAGAATCCATTATTGTATCCCATACCTAAGGAGGTAAATGATACACGGCCACATCTGGATAGGTTATTGCATGAATGTCTTTATGGTGAGGACAGATTTCGTTCTATTATTAAATTGCAACATGTCATTGATGATATTCTCACAGATTACAACATTATTGGGTACAAAGCTATTAACAGATGACCAAATGTGATTTCATCGTGGTAGAATCTCTTGCTGTTTTACTTTATTGTAAAGTGTTTATAATTGTAAAAACTTGTGTATCCATAATTCTTGATTCAGTGGACATATGTAATGCCCACAAACCTCTGTTTCTATGAAATTTATTAATTACCTTAAATGTGTAATTGCTGAATATTACTTTTAAAAATCAATTGTTGATTTTCCTTTATTTCTGTTTGGATTATTTTTTTTACATTTTTTTTCATTATTTTTCTTTAACAAATTCAATAAGTAGGTAACTTTGACAAGCATGACTAAAGGTAATTATAACTTGTTAAAACACCCAAATATACTGAGTCTATCTATCTGTTTGCCCTCATGTTGGTGTATGATTTTAATTTGTATCATTCTTTTTTTACATTTTACTGTGTGTCAATAAAGAAATTTGTTTTTTATAAATGGTGTATTATTATTGAATAACTACCTACCTAATTATCTCTTTGGCTGCCTAGAAATGAGTAACTTATAGAAATTATTTAAAATCCCTACAAGCATGCTGCTCGCTTAGGCACTGTTATAGACAATTACTTAGGTTAAAATATTGTTTTTATATGGAAGACGTTTGACTGCTATATTACCTGATGTTAATTATAAGTTAAGGAAACATTTACAGAATGTAAATGACTTTTATTTAGAATATTAGTAACTCTTCTCTCTCACACCCCAAGCCGGCTGGTCACCGTGGGGGAAGAAGACCGCTACCCTCCAACAAATCAAACAAAACAGAAACGAAATGCATATAATTTATATTTATGTACCTTGAATACACAACGCTGAGAACACCAGAAAGTTTACAGGAGCTAGAGCTGGCTGTCGAAATTATCAAATGAGACATCCTGCGTATAAGCAAGATGCGGAGAGTGGGTGAAGGAATAGAAGAGAGGAGTCATTATGTTATGTTCTACAAAGGTGAAGTGGCTGGACGCAGAAGAGTAGGCTTCATGATAAAGTCGAAACTCAAAAAACAAGTTATTGGGTTTGAAGGCACATCGGACCGAATAGCAATAGTTCACATGAACATACCGAAATATGCAAAATAGTGGACCATTAGTCAAGTTTATTCACCGACGGAACAAGCTACTGCAACTGATATAGAAATGTTTTACAACACTCTTAGTGAAGTTACTGAAAAATACTCTGACAATAATATAGTAATCATGGGAGATTTGAATGCTCAATTAGGTGTTCAAACACCTGGAGAAGAACATGTAATAGGAAATATTTGGAAGAGGTAAACGAAGCAACACTGGTGAAAAACTGGTAGTTCCTCCTCGAACATAACTTAACGCTGCTAAACTCCATATTCCGCAAAAAACAAATCTAAATGGACTTGGATATCTCCAGATGGAAAGGTTAGAAATGAGATAGACTACATCTTGTCCGACAAAGCAACTGTTCAGATACACGAGTGTAATACAATACTTTAATACTAACCATCGTATGGTACGATGTTGTCTTTCTGAGCAGACTCCAATAAAACCTAGGCCGAAAGCATTTCTTACTAACCACCTACAATCGCTCACCAATATAAAGGTTGAAAAAGATTTTTCGGAGGAGCTGATGGATATTGTTAGTTCGGACAAGAAACTAAATGATAAATATGCCAGAGAAAGCAAGCTCCAAGAACAGATAAAAACAAAAACGGATAAGAACAAAGAATCCCATCTAAGCCAGGAAACTAAAATTAATTGAAGATCTAAGGAATTTAATAGCAAAACAGAAGAAAGAAAACATTAAAGATAATTCGCACTTAAGCAATTGCATTCATGTAAATATGAGGAAAGACAGGAAAAAAAAAGAATTAAACCCTAGAAAACCACATTATCAAAACGGGAGGCATACGGAAAGCTCTCAAGGAACTCCGAGAAAAGGGAAAAGAATGGATACCAAAATTAAGAGACAAAGATTGAATAACCACTTCACGCAGTACGATTCTAAATATTGCAACAGACTACTATCGCCGGTTATATTGTATTCAGCCAAATATAGAGTCACCCAATAGAGAAGCTAGAATGGAAAAAGCGAAATCAAAATACAGGAGAAGTACCACAAATACTAAAATCAGAAGTAGTAAAAGCTATTAACAGTCAAAAAATGGAAAAATCTCCTGGCTCGGATAGAATTCCAAAAGAACTTATGAGGGGAACAGTTGACGAATTAAGTCCGATACTAACTACGGTGTTCAATGAGATACTATTTACTGGTAACATCCCAAGCCAATGGGTAGAATCACACATTATACATACTTCTATTTAAGAAAGGTTCAAAGGATGATGTTGGAAATTACTGACCCATATCTCTCATCTACAATGTGTATAAGGTTTTTGGAAAGTGATATTGAACAGAATATCAAACACTCTAGATGAAAACCAACCTGTGGAACAGGCGGGGTTCAGGAAAAACTTTAGCACAGTCGACCATATACACATCAACAAACAGCTTATACAAAAATATAACGAGTACAACTAACCTATCTATCTAGCCTTCATAGATTATTATTCAAAAGCCTTCAACGGCCTTAAACATAGGTTTCTATAGCAAAGCCTTACGGAGCAGGAAGTACAGTATGCTTACGTAAATATCATTAAAAAGATCTACAGCGAGAGTAAAGCTAGTATCAAGTTGGAATCTCTGGGGGATACTTTTCCAATTGACAGGGGAGTCAGGCAAAGTGACCCTCTCTTACCAAAGTTATTTTCAGCAGTACTAAAACAAATGTTTAGAAAATTGGATTGGAAGCATCTAGGGCTAAACATAAATGGATCGCGACTAAACCATCTAAGATTCACTGATGACCTGGTCATATTGGAAGAGAACCCAAGATTACTGGTATCCATGATACAAATAAATGCTGGCAGACAGAAGCTGAGAAGTGGATTTGGAAATGAACTCGAGCAAAACAAAAATGATGACAAATGCAACAGCTGCAGACATAATTGTCAACAATCAAAGACTTGAATATGTTGAGCAATATGTATACCTGGGTCATATCTCCAATCGAACAAATGTCCAAAATTTTGGGCTTTGAAAGAAATAATGAAAAAAGGAACTCGGCATCATGATCAAGAAAATAACTTGATACATGCATTCTTCCTTGCATCACATATGGCTGCGAAACACCTGGGCTTTGACAGAAAATCAAAGAGAAAAACTTGAAAAATGTCAATGAGCCATGGAAAGGAGCATCCTAGGGCTAAAGTTAAAAAATAGAGTCAGGAATGTAGATATCAGACGCAATACAAAATTAACAGACGTCCTAACACATATTGACCAACTAAAATGGTAATGGACAGTGCATATGCTCCGTTGTAAGCATGAAAAATGGAGCAAGCAAGTAATGGTCTGGTATCCAAGAGACGGGTTAAGGAGCCGAGGTCGCAAAGTGAGTAGATGGGAAGATGACCTGAAATTGACTCTAGGTCCCCTTTGGCTAAGAATTGCAACTGATAGGAAACAGTGGAAGACGTTGGAGGAGGCCTATGCCGTAAGGCACACTGAACTTAGGAACTTATTATGATTAGTGTACTAGTGTTTCAATATTAGGAAGAAAAACTAAAATTTCGGAAAAAGGCTTTATTATTAATATTATAACTCTTCTCTCTACTCATATTTTTAATGATCATGTATCAATACTATTATAATTGTACTGTGATCAAAATTTGTATTGTAATTTATACATTGACTTTTTCTAGCCATGGCTGAACTGGGTCAATTATATGAAAAAATATTGTAGTATACTTAGTCTAATTTATAAGATTATATATATTTTATTTCCATGTTCAAAAATTAAAAAGGGTTTCCTCTATTGCCTTCTCAGATTCCCATGTCTCAGCAGAATCTGGATTGTATTTAATCTTTTTCTGCCTAGGGGCCTCCGTTTCAAAGGTTTCACTATGTTTACGCTTCTTCTTTTTCAAAGTGTCAGATGTTTGTGGGGCAGTTATTTCTGTACATGTATCAGCTGTAGGTTCAAGCTTAGGCACAGAGGACACGTGTTCATTTTCTGACTTGCTTCTATTTTTCTTTTTCCTTTTAGAGCTTGACAAATGGTCTTGAGCTAGTTGTAGTCTCTCCTTCACTGCTACAGGCAGTTTTATGGCTTTCTTGTAATGCAAACCAAACAGTGGATGCCTACATTTTGTTTCAGGTAGTGGTATAAAGTTACATTGGTTGTTGACCATTGTGTTATAGTCCTGAATGGAAGCCTTTGGTATTCGTCTGTGCAACCTAATATAACCCTTGACTGATACATTTGTAATCACAGGCTTGTCAGCCACAGAATTGATTAGCGTAATTTTTCTTCCTGCATCAGCTACATTTCCTTCATAAGTTTGGTCATCCAACTTTATTTTACATTTATTTTGCATAGGTAATTTTTTATCTTGAAATGCTTCAATATCAACATTCTTTGGACACTTGATCAACATAATGTCATCATCATCAGATAGGATCAAAGCATTTGGAAACTTTAAAAGAACAGGTCTTAAGTTAGTGTTAGATGCTATGAAAGTTTTTAATCTTTTGTTCATCTGTTCAGTTGGGGTTTTAGTTGGTATGGGTCTAGTTTGTACATCTGCATCTTCCTCTTCAAAAGTGATTCTTTCTGATAATCTCTCTGTGAGTTTTTCACTTGCACCAGATAAATGCTGTATTCTATCTTTGTGAGATAAATCACCATTTAGTATTGTTTCCACATTATCACTTGTTGTAGAAACATGATCCTGCTTGGCCTCTTTGCGTTGTTCAACAACAGTTTCCTCTGCATTGAAGATATCAATAATGATGCCATCCTTCCCACTAGCCTCACTCTCTGACTTCTCTCTTGCTCTCTTGGATTTCTTTTTTTTCTTTTTGCTTTTAGTCATACTATTTTCATCTTCTTCTACATAACTGGATTCTTCTTCAATTTGACTAGACTCATCTTCATAATGAATCTGGGAAATGAAATTACTTTTATCTTGCAGCTCACAATTTGATAAGTCATGGGTTTCACTTACATCACCATTATTCAAAGTAACATTGCTTATTTCAGACACATTTATTTTTTTCCTTTTTTTAACCTTAACTGCAGATGGAACAGCAAATTTCTGTTCATCCATAACTTTAGAGTTTAAATAATCCTCATCATAGGAATCAGGTGTTCTATTCCTTACTTCTGAAGGTTTATGCTTTTTCTTTCCCTTTTTCACATCAACATCACTTTCCGGTTCTATTTTAATTCTCTTTTTCTTGGGACTTTCATCAGACTCGGAATGTGTCTGAGTTATGTTTTTTTTTCTTTTCTTTTGTGGGGGTGGGTCAACATTATTTGGGACATCATCCAGACCTTCTGAAAAAAGTCGTTGCTGAAGTTTCTTTTTGTAATTTTTCCCAGACTCTGATTCATCCCCAGATTGACTGATCTTATTGCTTTTAGCCCTGTAAAACATAATAATAAACTTATAAGTATACATAGCATATATTTTTCTATTTCAGTAGGTCTATGAACCTACAGAAATAGAATTATATTTGATTGGCAACTGTAGAAATAGTTATTCTACAGTTTTAGAATAGATTCAGTTGGTTGTTAGAATCGATGTCATTCTTTGGGTAAATGTGAATAGAATGCACACAAAAACATTCCATACTTATAAAGAATAGCAAAATGGAACATTGGTAATTGGTTCTACAGATTACATCTAACTAGATGGTTTCTAATTATGCATGACTTGGAGACAAAAGTACAAAACTTTATGTACAATGTTATTTGGTGACCAAATAATATTAAGTATGTTATATAAATACAGTCAATATTACAGATTGACCAATTCAAACATTTTTAGTATCTATTTGCTCAACGATTACTTGCTGTAAAATAAGTATAGTTCAGTAATTATAAAGGTTGAAATCTAGAATCGTTTGACATGAAAAGGAGAGAGTTCCTCACCACTTTCATTACAAGGTAGTGCCCATTATTGAGATTATGCCTTATTTTTTAAATCACAACCTTACTTTTGGTAAAAATCTAGAATCGTTTGGGATGAAAAAGGGGGAGAGAACATTACCTAGTCGTTTTTCTGGTGGGATGTTCTTATGTAGTAGAGGTAAATAATTTTATTAATGGAGTTTTCGAGTTATGCCTTTTTTTTGTAAAATCATAACCTTACTTTTGTGCACCAATTTGCTGATCAAATTTACTCGCTTTGCTAGCTTGGCTCGCGGGTAGTGTTGTCGCAGTTTCAACCTAACCTAACCTAGATTTTTCTGGTGGGATGTTCTTATTCATCAGTGGTAAATCATTACAAAAAATAAATTTTAATATTCTACTCTATTATTTTATATTTAATAATATATTGTAAATGTACTGGTAAGAAATTAAATATAATCATATCTCAGAAAGGGAGGGGGGTTCAACTTTAGGTTATAAAACATCAATGAAAAGGGCAGATTGGTAGATCCCCTCCCCCCTTTATAGGGAAAAATTGCGGAACTCCCCCCCCCCTTCTGAAATATGATTTTTTAAGGAACCAGTACCTCACAACTTCCAAACATTGATTTTGGGAATAGGAAGAGAGGGAGGGGGCGAGAGCATGGGATCCTTATGTAGGGTACTTTGAGGCAACACCCCTTTTTTGTCTTAGAAGTTAAAGATTTTTTTTGAGTTTATATTGCCGCTCTATATGTGAGACCAGGAGACTCCAAAGCCTGCAGCACCGACGTAAAGTTGCTAGTCTATCGGTCTTTTATCGGATACATTTCGGGGAGTGTGCTCTGTGTCAGTGAGTTGCATAATTTGATTCCACCATCCCCATTCGGGATGGATGGGGATGGAATTTATTGCCTAAATCTGTGTTTCCGCAAACATACAACCTGGGTATCTTCAAGTCACCAGTGAATAGGTATCTTCTAGGCAGGCGTGCTCCACCGTAGACCGCATCATCACTTAACATCAGGTAAGATAGTGGTCAAACGCTTGCCTATTCCCAATAAAAAATAAAAAAAACCTTGTGTACACGCTAACAGGTGAACTTTTCAGGGCACGGAATAACCGGATTATTTTGGTTCACACAATGTTATTTTGAAATGTATTATTGAGGAAATATGTTAAATAATGAATAGTTTACTGTTCTAACAACAGAATCTACCAAGGAGTTGTTATATATGAATAAATTGTTCGTTCAACGTTAAAATCGATGTTTCGTGAACTAAAGTTGAGACAATCAATCCTGGTAGTGTTCAATGTTACAAATCTTAAACATTGACAAATCGAATGCTTATAACGATTCGATGAGAGATCCAAAGCAAGGCTTGCATCGGACATATATATAAGACTTATGAAACTTTCGAACTACGAAACAAGTTTAATAACCATAAGTAGAGTATAAACTATAATCTAGTTACCTAACTAATCAGAGAACCCATGTTACCCATGTTAAGAATGGGTACAAACTTACATAGTTTCCTTTTCACTAGGATCGTCTGATGCGTCTGTCCATGTAAAACTGCCGTCTGAAGATGACTCCATTCACATACACGGATAATAACGAAGTTATGAGACACTGTTATGAGGTCAATCTTTTTCTAACCTACACAAACTATACATACGATGCTAACGCATCCGGGAAACGTTACTTGCCGACCAGATAATGCCCGGCCTGTGAATTACCGGCCAGATAATTGGCGACCAGATAATTCAAAGCCATGTACATGAGCTATCAGGCCGCGCATTATCAGGGTGGTAATTACTACGGTGGTACAAATTCTACCGGGCGATAATGCGCAGCCAGTGATTTACCGACCCGAGCTTTACCGACCCTATATTTAACGGCCTGATAATTGAAAGCCACTTTTCATAAAGTCTAGTCCACAATGAATTCCCTAGATGTTCACATCATACCAACATTAGGACATGAATTTCTGGATGCGTTCAAAATACTTTAAATAACATAGACAGTCAATTGTTTGGTGAATTGAAATAAAGTGACCCCTAGTTATATCAACTGAAATTAATCTATAAGTGGTTTGTTGTGAAAATAAGACAAATATTAGTCAAACCCTAAAAGTTTCTTTCGTCATGCGCCTTCCACATTCAGTGCGAAAATCATATCGTGCCGGTGGTGATTTCAGGAACAGGAACTAAAAATCAAGAAATTCTGATAAAAGGTATATAACTAATAACATTATAATTATCGTTATTTATCCGTTTACTGGTCCCTGGCCTCAAGTCAAGTACCTATCGGACTGATCAGCATTAATTATCATTAATTCTGCGAACTGTATGCTATGCCCACTGGCAATTCAACTTGCTAATCTTGCGGGCTATGTCGATGACGTTCGTTTGTCTACGGATATCCTCATTTTTCATTCGATCCCGTAGATAAACTCTGAAAACAGCCCTCTCCAGAGCTCGTTATGCGACTTAAGCTTCTTAATGGGGCACACCTTTAGGAGCCACGTTTCAGTTCCACGTGTTATCACTGCCCAGCCGAGTTGGATTCGACGATTGGCCTCTTCCTCGAAGTTGGACCTGTTTAGCTGAAGTGTTTGTCCTAAGTAGACGTATTTGTCAGTCATCAACTTTGTCGTATCCATGTTCATCTTAAGGCCCATCGTTGAGTGACTTGATTGAGGTCTTCGAGCAACTTGCTCAGGTCCTCCATCGATTCTGCCAAAGCTGTCGGTAAATCGTAAATAAGTTATGTACTCCCCATTGACATAATTGGTTATGCCAATTCCTTTCTACCAAAGAAATTTGAAGACTTCTTCCAATGCGGCTGTAAACAGTTTCAGAGAAATGACGTCTCCCTGTCTCACGCCACTTTCTAATGGAATTGTCCTTGGAATCTGGAATTTGTACTCAGACCAATACGGTGGCGTTATTGTACATTCAGCACTTCGTTATACTGATAATCAAAATGGCATCGTTGGGGAGACTCAAGTCCCGCCCACGTTTCGATCGACTCAAAGGCTTTTTCATAGTTCAGAAACGCTAGGCATTTTGGTACATTATATATCTCGGTCTTCTGTATACATAACTTGCCACAGCATTTGAATGTGGTCTACAAAGTCATGTAGCCTTTAGGGAAACCGGCTCGTTCGGGTGGCTGGTATTTATGAAACCTGCGATTGAGACGGTTTCGATGTGATGACCCGCGAAAAGAGTTTATAAGCATGACCCAGAAGGATGATGGGTCAGCAGTTCTTGGGCAAAATGTGTTATCTTTTTTTAAGAACAGCACTATTATGCCTATGTTCTGGAGGGCTTTGCGCACCGGTGCTCTATCCGCTTTTAGAAATTCAGATGTTATTCCGTCGTCACCAGGTGACTTGTTGTCTTTCAGCTGTCTCAGGGCCATTGTAATGTGCGGGATATCTTCGATGTAGTGTGTCTATTTTATATAATATATATACTACTAAAAAAAATAGGGGCAACTAGCTTATTTATATTAAAGTACTTTAAGATACTTAGTTTAATATGTAATTTTTATTCTCTAATTAAAATGCATTCAATGATGTATTGAATTTTTTTATACTTTGGTTGTGACCTTTGTAATTCATGTATCTCCCGAATCAATAAATATGTAATATACTGCTAATTAAAAATAATACTAGAAGATCTCAAGTAAGAACGACCTTTACCAATATGAAAACTAGGTGAAAAATAAATTCTAACCAATAAATTATGTTTGTGGTCGTATACCAAAAGGGTTGCCGTTAAAAAATGTTCATGGCTATGATAATATAAATATTATTTTTTTTCAAATTTGACTTCTTGGTCCCAAACGACTCATAGTTTATCCGAAATTAAATAATAATTCGCTTTATGCTGCCTCTATGCATGCAGTTAATTGGTAACTTAACTTTTTCTATTCTCTATGGTAGCCGCGTACAAACAGGGGTACGTTCAGGAGCTTTGTGGGCCAAATTTTGATCGACCAATATTTGATCGATATCTCACGAACGGCTACTCCATAACATGTTACAGAAGAAGAAGAAGTCACGTGATATATTACCACTGCATAAGTCAGTTTTGACAGCCGACCAAGATTTGGCTCTAATTGAGTTCGTGAATGCCGCACATCCACTGTCAGAGCAAGATAATTATGGCTTGGTCTATGGAGCTGCCGAACGCACGCGAGGTAAATTGTGTTATCTGCTCCGGTGGGTGAAATCGGAAACTACTTGTTACGCTTGTAGATTATTACTTTAATTTATTTACTTTGTAATTTTTTTTTGTCATTAAATCATAAAAACATAGTCTATCGTGAAAGTCAGATCGAAATCTTTTGTCTACCGCATGCGATCGACTATTATGTCCACGAATTATTTTTTCGCTTATTAGGAGTTTTGGCTTCGCACGCTCTACGTCAAGCAAATTTTGGCTTTTTAGCAATGTTATTGGGTCTCGTGTTTTCAAAACTATATCAAATTTGATAAATTCATACGAATAAGTATGAGTTACACCAAAACTCTAGTATACGTCATTGTCAAAGATAACTTCATCACTAACGAATGTTAATTACAGATACATTAACGCATGGGAGTTGCACTATCAAAAAATTTGCTAAAGATAAAGATATTAGTACTGCCAGTCAAATGAGGTTGTGTCCCTAAAGTTATTCAAGGAAAATATATTTTGAGTTGGAACACTTTCTATTTGTTGTCTCCAAATGTCACTTTTACTTTCGTTAATTATTGTGATCTCGGACGGAGGCGAGAAGTTTTGATGTTTAGTTTTGTAATTTTTGTGCGTGGTATTTTTGGGATATACTTTAATCCAACCGATCTTTTCTTGAAATATATTTTTTTTCCTGCGACCAGTATTATCCACAAACAGAGTTTTATAGTTTTAGTTTATAGAGTCCTCAAATGAACTACTACTTTCCCACAAGATATCTTGTAGATAGTGACATTATTGTATAGGTTTACGAAATATGTCACCTAATGTGTTTACATTTCAATGTGAAAACTGTTTGCAAATACGCAAACTGCATGGCAATA
Organism: Apeira syringaria; assembly: GCA_934044485.1. Taxonomy (NCBI): domain Eukaryota; kingdom Metazoa; phylum Arthropoda; class Insecta; order Lepidoptera; family Geometridae; genus Apeira; species Apeira syringaria. The sequence goes on from OW203655.1 coordinate 28,367,686, forward strand.
ATAATATATAACAAATTACCTGATAAGTTTAAAGAGTTCATTATAATCAACTTAAAATAAGAATATTTGTCTTCCTTTTGGATAAATGTTATTATTCTGTAAATGATTATCTTAACGAAAAGAGGTTCCATTACTCCACCTATGTTAATTATTAACTTGACATAAATTATGATGAGGGAATTGGATTATTTAACTTAACGGAACTTAGGCATAATAATATTATCTTAGCCATATAAATAGAAAAGTGTAATTAATAATAATAGTAATGTTTAATTATATTAAGAATTTATACGCCTACTAAGGCAAAATTTTCATGGATTTCTACTTAGCCATAACATCTTGGCATAACTAAAATTACCCAAATTCTTATCCATATGAGCGTAAATACAATGAAGTGGTGGAGGAGATTGCAAAAAACAGTTTTTGCGCTTTTTATGTATAAAAGAGTACGGCGCACCAACGCTAAGGACGAATCTCCTTAATGCCGTACGCCCCCATCTCACGCGCGATAGTAATACTGGATCGCATTTCCAAACAAATAGATATTTTTCCATGTAGCCTGGCAGAATTCACAGAAGTGATACATAGAATATGTGAAAATACTAAAGTTATATAGTAAAGGTTATTTATTATATAAGTAATTTATGTAGACAACATCGCTTTGGTTCTAGTTGTAATGATGTTTAACCTGTATTTTAAAAAAATAATATATAAATAAACGTTTCATTTTTTACCTAGAAATTTATTTCAGAAAGCTGATATATTGTTACATTATCTTTTAAATTTAATTAATTCCCTTAGTGTGAAAGTGATAAAAATTTCATTATTTTTCAAATGTAGAAAAAAAAATAACGTAGATCTACGTACTTTCCACATGCAAATAGTACAATTGTACGATTATTTTAAACCTAGCCTACGTATTTTTAAAATTGGAGTTGGCAACCCTGGCAATACTCCAAAATTTAGTTTTTTATTTCTGAATGTTTTTCTGCGAACAGCGATCTATTTAATGATTTATCACTTGGCTAGGCTCACATATTGTATTAAGTGTTCTTTGATAAACAGCTTTCGCTTCATCAACTACATAATTTGTAGGTTATGTTACTCCTTTTAAGATTATAAACGTAGGTACCTATTGCCCCTTGTACCAGCTAACTTAGGTACTCCCGTTGTATGTCTAGACCGACTAACTCTGCTACTTTTGTCTTTCAAGACGTACTAGTGTCCCAGACTGGCGCGGCCTGCGGTGGCGGTCAGTTGAAGACGAGAAATTCAATAACTGACCTCTACCGCAGGCTGCGCCTCTCTGGAACTATGACATTGGAATACAACATTAAGTATTATTTTATTGCATTATGGGACAAATTCCTGTAACTAATTAAATTACTATCAGCTTACATGGTAATTTTTGGTACCTATATGACCACTAGTGATACATATATCATTTTAAACAGTTGTTGTTTAAACAACTGCTGCTTTAACTATACACTTATTCTTAAATATTAGCCCCTGGAGCACTGGTGCTTGTGCTAATTTAGTCACATACTTGCTAAGTGCGAATTGGAATCACGTACCAAAAGCTCCATACAAAGAAAAAACATTTAAGAGTTAGAGTTTTAACACGGGTCTGACTCGCCCTTGGCCAGTTTGTTGTTCGACACTAGAGCTTTTCTATAATACCTAGTTTCATGTTTATACATGTCAGATAGATATAATGATAGAGCCAAAAGGATGAACTTTAATAAAGATGTTTTGTTGGCAAAACTGAAGTGGTTTTGACACATTATGAATGTATTAAACATGGGCATTACTTAGGTAGTAAGTCACATGAGTAATTACCATAGTATTTACATTTTCAATAAAACATGTTTGTTGAATAGAGACCCCCTTTACATCGTTCATTAAATAAACCTATATGGAAGCCCGTTACCATCCAAGCAGTTTTCATTAGGAAAAGTGTCATGAGCATCAGCCAATTTGTTAAGTATAAGGGTCAATAGAGGATGTACAACATGAATATTGACCTTAGAAGAGTTCTGTTCAGTCTCTCACTTATATACAATGTTGGATTATACTTCACTATATTGGTTGCACCTCTGTCTGACTAAGCTTCACAGCTGGTCTTAGCAAAAAAATGTGTTAGAAATGAATTATCAAGTAAGTTAGTTAAATGTATTTTTAGTGCTGATGGGATGATGTGGTTGCTCAGGAATAAAGCCCTAGTCGATGGTTCCATTAAATTAAAACAGTTGGGTTAGTTTATAATTACAGTTTTAATACGACAAGATGAATATGACAATGCAGTGTACAATGTTCGCAACAACAAGACAACAACGCAACATTATATAAATATATTTTCTTTCTTTCTTCTTTCTTTCAAGGAAACAGTGGATTTAAAATTTGACGTGGTACCTAATATTTATGCAATCCTTGGTGTTGAAGACATGCCGATACTATACATACAGTCCAGAAAGTTCCTCTGTTTATGTGTTTATTGTGAGAGTATGTAAGCTGGTAATTTCAACGTTGTGTTATGGTGGCTTCTATGGGGCTGTGACAATTTCACCAATGACATGTGGCATGGATGTCATGAAAACAAAAACAAAAAATGTGCTCAGTAACAGAATTGTTAGGTATCATTTTCCCTCCAGTAAAGCAGTAGACGACTTAGAGGGCATGTGTATGGTTACTTTGTTCTTTCCATCTACTCACACTTAATAATCTATGCACAGCAGTAAACACATAACAAGGATTTATTTTCTTCGACCATTATAAGGTATATCTATAAAATAACTATTCAAATATTACAGTTTTCATTTTTTCAGAGGTTTGTCAATATTCAATAGACGGTTGCTTCTGAACATGGGAGGGTGAGACTTCCAGCTCGAAACTTGGTAACTCAAGCGTAGGTGTTCGTACAGATACAATCAATACTCCATCTCTTCTCACGTAACATTCCGATTCAACAGTGACAGCTAACGCGTCACTTTTTCCCACGTTGTTTATTTGTTATAGATACAAGCCAGCCAAAGGCCACACAGAAAATAACTTTTATCCTTTTATATCTCATGAACAATAGACACAATCATTTGAAATCTAGGTAATTTGTTCGGTCTGGTTCTATCATCCTTCCTCTAGTTGTAGATATAAAAACAATCCATCTGGAAAACTGGCGACATTTGAAAAGACCTATTGATTTCCACTTGCCGTTCTTGCACGAGCATTCAGATTTCAGATATGGGCAAATCATATACGCAATGAAATTTCACAATGAAGTAAACAAAAACAAACACATTCGCCATGTTTAGTTTTTTTTGCCAGATTGTCAGCATTGAGCTAAACTAGGATTTTGACCATCGCATGATGAGCAAAGCCTTACAATTTAATAAATATTTCCACCAATAGAATCGATTTAAGAATCAATTTAGACCAATAAGCGTAACGGATTTCAGCCAATAGAAGGTGGTCGCGAATTATCTGGGTGGCTTTTATCGGCTGCGCATTATTTGGTCGGGAAATACGTCCCGAACCAAATCGCTACCGGGGTGGAATACGCAGCCAAGTACTGCGCAGCCAGTGAAATACCGACCTGATAACCGACGTACAAGGTCATGAATTATTTGGGTGGTATTTATTGGGTCGGTAGTTATCAGGGCGCCAATTCCCTGGCCGGCAATTATACACACTCACGCATCCTCCTTCACATCACCCAAAGCAACAACATAACCTTAAAACATTACCACATTTACCACTGACAAAAACAAGTCTTTCGCTTTCTGATCAGTGAACAAGTCAACACAATCCATGCATGAAGTATGAACCACAGACATCTTAGAGATACTGCGTATGATCCTGTTATTCCAGAGCTGCGTTCGCCAACTTCATGTACCAAACCATACCGGGATATGTAGCGTATATGCTCTCCATTCGATGATTATTTTGCGTTGCATTAGAAAGTACAAGCAGATTCATATGCAAAATCTGCTGGTTTACAAAAATATGTTTAAAATTTATTATTATTAGCAGTCGTTGAGCCAAATATGTGCCAGAATTCTAATTTAGGCCTACATGCCTTAACCAATATAACCGAGATTTTCGCCGAAATATCGGATTTAATCACTAATTTGCAAAAAATTGTAATCTGATCTGAGACCGGATGCATTGCATGGAAAAAACAGCGACGTGTTTTACCATGTAATGTCCGATACATTCCATCGAAAAAACATATCGATGTTTTTTCCATGCAATGCATCCGGTCTCGGATCAGATTACAATTTGTTGCAAATTAGTGATTAAATCAGCTGCAGGGGCATGCAGTGACTTTTATTTAATTTAAATTATAATAAGCTTACGTTTGACCACTGTCTCACTTGATGTTAAGTTTTGACGTGGTCTGTTATGGAGCACGCAAGCGTAGAAGGTACCTTTCACCTTCACTCGTGACTTGAAGAATAATAATTCAGGATTGTACGTATCGGGAAACATAGACTCAGGCAACGAGTTCGATGCCTTGGCAGAACGCACTAAGAAAGTGTAAGAAAAACGCTTAGCACGTATAGGTGGTAGGCCTACCATATAGCGATGCTGGTTATATGGATATATAAAAAAAATACATCGATGTTCTTCATACATTGATTGTTATTTCTTAAGTTGAATATATGTATTTTGATAAAAAAAGCAAACATATATTAACAAGTATTTTTCTACAAGGTAACCAAAATCGTTATACGATTTTACGCTAAACAAAAAGCGAGAAAATCATTATATCTTCAAATGTCCCAATACTTTTTCCAGTACTTTGTAAAATCTAAATTTTACACAATTACTTGCCCTTAAATCTATTTCCTTATCCTGGCCGACATATATAAAATATAAGAAAATCATATGTGTCGTAGTTAAATGTTGCACCGTATACAAGTGATCAAAATTACCTAGACACATTTTGTGTTATTGAAAGCTTGGTTGATAAATACCCTAAATTGAATTTGTTAATTACAAGGGATTTTAATCTAAGCTTCTGTAGTCAAAATGTAATTATGCACTAATACTTTATGTAAAAGTATTGTAAGCTAAAGTAGTATATATATTTATAATGAGTAAAAATTATTCATTTTTTCAAAAAAAGCTGATTTTCGGTGGAATTTTGAAAAAAGTTGGGGAGAAATTGACACGATCACCTGGCAGCACTGCTATCTCGTTCACATCTCGTTGTTTGCCGTAGGTTTCCGCACCGCACTGTTCAGAAAGCGAAAAAAGCGTCCATAAGTTATCTGTGGTTGTTTGGTCACCACTACTACTACTAGTATGTATTCTATCTGATCTATGATAATCACTACTGATCAGAAAGCGAAAATCTAATTGTTATTTAATTTCGCTCTGATCAGTGACTGATAATGGCTTGAGACTTGATTAATTTCTCCTAATTTTAGTGCTGTGAGTTTCCTTCATAGATGAATATATTCCTGGTTTCCTTATTAACTGGTCATAATCATGAGCGATTCGGACTCCGACTACGAAAATACTGTTCGCTACGGAACTCCTCTGGAACCGTATGATGAAGGTTAGTATTTAATATATTTTCATCATTAGAGTGTAGGCCATTAAAGATAAATATATCACATATCAGGGATGAGGGCAACCACTCACCACTTATTCCACCACTCACTGGAGATGTATTATAAAGTGTATTGGCTGTTATGTTCTAATTTATTTGTTAAGCCGTTTATGTTCAAACAAAGGGTCGATATTAAGCAGTAGGCGTAAGGCGTGAGTGAAGCGAACCGGAGCTTACTACTAAAAAAAACACCTTTGTGTTTTTTTTGTAATTACCCAATAATCTTCTCCTACAATTTAACTGTGATACAAAACCAAGTAGAACAGGTTTGGTTTGTAGGCTAAAGGATTTATGCTAATGAGCTTCTGGTTTTTGGTTTATTATCTGCAACATGATATTAATTATACAGATATCCAACAGGTAGTGTTGGTAAAGGAAGGCCTAGGCGAATGTTCTAAAATCTTTTTGAGAAAGTTCTAACAAAGGGCCAGGTCAAGAGTAATCTAAACCAATGCTCTTGTATGAAAGGTCTGATGAGCATGGATGAAGCAAAGGAAGTGTATGTGGACTGTAGCAATTAGAAGGATGTGGTCTCTGCCTACCCCTAGGGGAAAGTTATGTATTTATGACAATAAACATAATATATTGATTATTATCCTTAGATGAGATCCCCACAAAACGGAAATACCAGCAGCCGACAGACCAGTATGCAGTTGATGCTCATGGCAGGCGAAGGTTCCATGGAGCTTTTACGGGTGGTTTCTCTGCAGGATTTGGTAATACAGTTGGCAGTCAAGAGGGCTGGACTCCTGTTGCTTTTAAGAGCTCTCGCAGTGAAAAAGCTCAGAGTTCTGTAAGTATTTTATTTTAAAGTTGAAAAATTAACTATGTTAGAAATGGGTTCTTCTGATTAGATGCCCTTGTTACTGAATATTTAATTAAATGACACTTGACACTGATATAGACATTCATGCTGATGCTGCTATAAAAGTATTATAAATAAACTATTTTATTAACTTCAACTTCTTATTTGTGATGACCAATTTCAAAGATTGGCCAATGTCCGTCTCATGGATATAGTGAAAAACAAACATTCTGGAGTGATCTGTAATCAACAGATGATCAGTAATTATTTATTATTAATTTCTTACTTAACTTAAGATATTTTATCTGAAACAATGTTTGCCACACTGACATTACAAATGTAATAAATATAAATACAACTTGGGTATCTTCTAGGCAGGTGTGCACCATCATGGACCACATCTTCACTTAACATCAGGTGAGATAGTGGTCAAACACTAGCCTATTCCCAATAAAAAATAAATGTATACATAATATATTATATTCATTACATATTTGAACAAATTGCTAGTTGTACAGGTAACAATTAGACACATATAAAAATATGATAAAACACATGTGACTTATTAAATGGGGCACAAAATACACCTCATTATATAAATGCATATAGCAGCAGTTAGTATACTACATCATTATAGCCTTATTTTATGATCTGTATATATAAGGAATAAATCCGTAGTAATATACAGAATTAAAATTAAAATCTGTTTATTTCTTTGAAGTACATAATTATGTAGGTACATTTCTTACATGTAGAATCCTATAATTAAGGATTGGGGAATGAATCTGTATTTCCCTTCATCACAGTATCATGGATGCGATTGACATAATTTTTATATTATTTATTATATACTCACAAAATCGCATAATTCGGAAGTGCCGGCCAGTTGACATCTGCAGACTAACTTAATGATGCAGGTACCCTCACTTTTACACATAACATGCCTTTCCCCCAAGATAGTCCCATTAAATATTCACTATTATGTACACTAATTATATTAAACATCCTCTCACTATTTATTGTTTATTGCTACACTATATGCTATACTGACTATATATTTTATGTGTCCTAATTTATTTCTAACTAAAACTATGGGTAGGTCAGAGTATATATAAGCTTTATTCTGCATCGGCATCACCGATGAGGTCCTCAAGATCCTCGTCCTTTATTTAAGTGTATCCAAAACGTTAAATTGTGAATGTCAATATTTAATATTTATTTGAATGAAGGTTTTACATTTAAAACCTTCATTCATTGTATATCATTATGTACAATTGAAGTTCCAATTGAAGGTATATCTTTTATGCAATCCCCAACACCCCTTCAGATGTTATGCAAATGTGGATAAGCCATCTTAAGGTCAATGATCTTTTTTTTTTTCTAGTCTATACGCATACAAATGCATCCTATACATATATTACAAACTAGCCTAAAAAAGCTAATAAGTAATTTAAGTTTAACTTAACTTGCTTAATTTACTGTACTAAGAATGTGTCCACTAACACTTTTCATGGGAGACACTTGGTTCATGTGTTCTCTATGAGCAGTATTTTAACCACATTACACTAGCACACTGTCACTGAACACTACACTAATTCGAACGGTTTTGTTCTTTTGAGTCTTCTCACTAGATCGGTCTGGTCAAGGAGCATAACTGCCTCAACATTAACATGATGATGAAGTCTTTGTTGGTGAGCTACTGCATAGTTTTTAATCACTTTGTCAACGAACTCTATTTTAAGGTCCCGGTGGAGGTTGTTGTTTGTTATGTACCAAGGTGCGTTTACTATTTCCCTTAATACTTTATTTTGGAATCTTTGTATAATTAGGATATTGCTCGGTTTAGTGCATCCCCACAGCTGAATGCCGTAAGTCCATATTGACATTAACACTTGCCTGTACAATTATAGTTTGTTATGAGTTGACAGCGCAGAATGTCTTCCAAGCAGCCATTGCATTTTTTTATAGTGCAGATTTAATTCTTATCTTTTTTTCTTGACGTGAACTTTCCATCTAAGTTTAGCATCAAGCGTCATCCCGAGATACTTAGCCGAGTTTTCGTAGGGAATCTTCTTATTATTAATGAACACGGGACAATAACTGTGTCTTTTATTACTGAAATAATAAAATTTATATATATTTATATATATTACGGTCAATAATCTAGCTGTAAATATATTGACTATATGTGAGTAAAGCCGGATAATACAAATATATAATAATGGTTAATGAATTAACCTACTGAACTTACCTACAATATTTTTATAATATGTATCAAAACAACAACAAAAAAATTACACACAGATCCCTCTGTGCGCAAGTCCGACTCGCACTCATCCGGTTTTTTAATCAGTTGGTCACTACACCATGGGCTTAGATTTAAAATTAACTTTGTATGTGTTTATATATATGTATATTTCTAAGGCTTAATTTTCATCAAACGAGATCTGGAGCTGTGCAAAGAAGAATCAAAGTCAAAAGTGTCGAACGTTCAGGCAATGGCTAGAACTGGTCACAATTCACTTAATGCCCACGAGCTCGATAAACCCAGCGCCACCCTATCCGAAACTATAGTAATACTACATATTTCATTAAGGTAAGGTTTTTTTTCATCAGAATCAAAGACCAGAAGATTTCATGGATGAAGAAGACCGCAGCGAATTTGGCATAGCACCAAAGTATATGCAGACCCATAGTGAATTTTCTGGACGTAAAAGGTCAAGGCCAGTATTTCATGATGGTCCAATACCCGGTATGTACCTGCATGTATTATTTTTCTTATGTTATCCATAAACCCAATATTTATTATACTAGCTGCGCTCGGTGTTGCTACCGGCGGTGAATTTACGTGCTTTTGACGATTTTTGTCTTCCTTGCGGCGCGAGCGTTAATTACTGACTTATGAATTTGTGACTTATTACTACCATATTGACCCAGCCGCCAGCGTAGGTATGCTGTGGACAGGAATTGGAACACAGGAAGATCAACTCTAACGCACGACATTTGAGTGGAGTTTAGCATATGCGCCACGGAAGTTTAACATGTTGTTGACATACACATGTACAGTTCATACAGTTCAGATACAGCAGAGTAGCAACTGCTGTATCTGTACTGTAATTTATTCTGCTGGTTAGCGTGCCTCAGTACTAATAGAGTATCTATTTAGGCACACACATTGACAATTCTTCTGCAGATATTGTATGATGGACTTTGTTAAACTTTATAGGACAGTATGATCATACTGCGTGTGGTGGTAAATTTCTTTCCAGTTACAGCCTGACTAGCTACTCGACGGTAGCCGTGGCGCAGTGGTTAGTGTCATTGACATGACTTCTGTGTCTCCGGGATCCTGGGTTCGAATCCCGGCAGGGCCAAACATTTGTGCGATTAGTGTAGATGTTTGTCTCGGTTCTTGGATATTTGTGTGCTGTGATTGTGTGTGTCCATGCCTCCCGTGATACAGGGAATCCTAGTGAGGAGGTCTGTATGTGATTAAAAAATATATACATACATATTAATAAATATATATAAATGTTTACTACCCACAAGTTTTAAAAACTGTTACCAAACACAGTGTTTTCTGGCAGTACTCGAGAGCCAATCCACTTTTAAGCCGTAGGTTTCCTTAAGTGATCTGTGACCTTCAAGGTCTAGGATGATTGCACCTTCGACCACGTCACCATTCCATACTAGTATACAGGCCTTCCACTCCATCCTGAATATTGTAGACCTTCAAGGTTCTTAACCAATTTGTAAACTCACATTAATAATTAAAAATATTGTGTACAGGTGAACCAGTACTGGACCAGTTGATCCGCGCGGTTCATGAAACAGCAGCAGTGCGAATGCTGCGTGACATGGGGTGGAGACCAGGGCAAGGCGCCGGGGATAGGCTCACGCGCCAGCAAAAGAAAAAGGCTGTAGAACAGCAGAAAGTCTATGGATGTTATATGCCGGAAGAGTTGAGGCAGGTGTGTGAAAATTTCTGACCAAGATCAGTCTGATATACATCTAGTTTCTCATTTAGCGGTGAAGGGTTCGCATGCTATTCTCAATTTTAAAGATTTAATTGTAAAGTTGAAGATTAAACCATTAAAAAAATAGAACACTGCAACATATTAAAAAAAAATTGGTTGTCTGTAAAGTCGGTTTACGGACGATAGATTTACGTGATAACGTCATAATCATTTATGACTTTGACTTTGACTGACTTTGACTGACTGACTTTGACTTTGACTGACTTTGACTTTGACTTTGATTATTTTATGTAATACAAAACTCAGGTGGAACGTTACGCGGAACGTTACTATTTTTCATGAGTGTTGCTGGTATTCATCGTAAAAATCGGTAAAACGTTATCACGTCAAAAAGTTGATGAGAGTGAAGACAGCAAGTAATACTATGATGGATACATAAAGTGCATCAAAGTTCATGATAACTATAAAATGAATAAATTCAATAAGAATGCAATCTTTTTAAATTTACTTTTTGGATTATTGAAAAAGTGTAATAATCCATTAACACACTCTAACCACTCAGCGCGATGACCGATTTATTGTGTAAACTTCGTTGCGAAATCTTTTACTCAAATCAGCTAATATCAAAGCACAGCTGAATGTTGTGCTTGGTTCTGCGTACCCATCTGAACTGTTCTTTATCACTTGCAGGGGTCACAGTCTAAGGACCAAGAATCAGACCAATCTTCAGACTCCGAATTCGAGTACGACACGCTGTTCGCGCCGGACGACTACGAGCCCTATATACTGAACCGTAAGAGTGATCGGTTCGGATTGGGGTATCAAGGCTTGAGCAGACATTCCATTTTGGGGAACATGGTGGGTGGGTATGGGGAGGAGAGTTCCAAAAGCCACTTGAAGATGCGTGATAAAGGGAAGAAGGTAAGCAATAACATAATACTGGCGACTCACTCTGGTTTCGTTCGCGTGTCACTAAAGGTGCAGACGAACTGAGACGTTTAACTTTTTAATCCCCAATTTCTTTTGTTATGTCACCTATATATATACTTAGTATATAAACAATATTATTTTTTGCTCTCTTATGAAGTGGTATAATGTAGTCTCGTATAGTAAATTCATCATAAGATGTAAATCATCATGATTGTGTACATAATCTTTATAATAATCACACTAATATTTTAAAGGCAAAAGTTTGTTTGTCGTTTGTATGTTTGTTACTCTTTCACGCTGAAACGGCTTAACGGATTTACATTAAATTTGGATTGAAGATAGCTTATACCCTGGAATACTACATAAGCTACTTTTTATTCCGAACATACTGACTGTACTCGTGGGATGACGGGAAGACACTAAAATCGTTAATACCATGTACCATTTCAACGCGCGTAACACCTGGGGGCGCAGCTACATAAGATATATTATACACATATTATATAAGATGACAAAGCAATTGCCTATATATAAATATGTAACATCAAATTGATTTACATAAAGATTTGTAGGTTTTGTGCATAATTTTTAAAAAAAATAACATAAATTTGGTTCATCCGTGTCGGATCCATATGAAATAGACACAAAAAGACTAATATGTATATACATAAATATACTAGGTACATACGTATTATATGCTCGATGACCGTTAATTATTTGACCTGCTAAGAACAATCATAAAATTGCTGCGAAGATGATGATTTCAAGGTGAGCATCATTGACAGTATTAGAAATCTATCTTTCTTCAATATGTTATAGGTCTAGCGTTTGACCACTATACTATTACTATTACTATGTCACTAGATGGATGTAACGATCCGGTCGATGATGTGATCACGCTAGACCTAGAATGCTCCCTGTTTGGTGCCAGTTTTTCAAACTTGAGAGTGGTAGTTAGCCAGGCTAGTACTCGAAAGTAAGCACCATGCAAATCTGGGTTACAATTAACAAACAGCGCTACTTTAAATATATCTTTAAGTAATCGCTTTTGTGCAGGTTTCGATTCGCGGACAAGCGTTCGGCGTGGGCGCATTCGAGGCGGATGACGAGGATATATATGCGAAGGAAGACATGTCTCACTACGACTTCGCTATTGGAGGGCCTCGTCCGTCTCAGGACAAACACAAGAAAGCGGCAGAGAAGGGTCTTAACGTAAGAAACTTTATTGATTAAGTAAAATATAAGTGGAAGCCATCTCAGTGGAGGTTACAATGCAACCTTAATGTGTAACGTAAACTCTAAGGCTTTCACGGCCGGCATTGCATGTTGTATGTATTGCTTCCGGGCTGTTTGGCCGTGGTCTAAGTGAAACTTGTGTTCCAGACGTTTCGGCGATCACTGCGGTCGACATCTTCAGTGGTTCAGGTCCGAGCGGCGACAAGAGAAGAACGCCGAGTTTCTACGCTCGAAGGAGAGAAGGAGGAGTCTACGCTCTTGTCGCCGCTCGGACTTGAACCACTGAAGATGTCGACCGCAGTGATCGAAGAAACGTCTTTCTAGCAATGTATTTGGGATAACTGACATAAACCGTGCTGTCGGAAAGGGTCTGGGCCCTGCATATGCTCCAGACGAATAGTCTGCACTGATTTTTCTTAAAAGTGACGACGCACAGACAAAAATAGGGCACAATAATTCAACTAATATTATAAATGCGAAAAATTGTGAGTATAGATATAGATGTATGGTTGTTACTCTTTCACGCAAATACTACTGCTGGATTTGGATGAAACTTGGTATCTCGATACTTCAGGTCCCGGAATAACACATAGGTTACTTTTTATCATCATCATTGTCATCAAAAATCACCACGCGGTTAAAACCGCGGTGCGCAACTAGTAACAAATAAAATTTTACTATGAATCGATACGTAATTCTATCTTACATAATTATAAATTCAATAGTCATTAGGGTAATCACTCCTGGATTACCCATCGATATCTATAGGGACTGTTAGAAGCGGCCTCCATCAAGCTTTACGACCCGACCTCAGATAAATAAACCAGCTATAAATAAATAAACAAAATTCATTTATTTCAGGCAATTAGACACCCATAGACAGAAACTAAAATAAATAAAATAAAATACTATATAGGCTATAGGCTGGATACTGAAAGGTTCCGACAGACAAAGCGGAGACCTTGTTTGTTTGTAGTTTCGGCACTGCACTTGTCGGTCCACCATTTGCTCGAACCGTACCCTCCTTTTCCACAGGTTCTCGAAGGCTTCACTCAGGCTAAAAAGCCTCTTCCCCCGGTCCCGGCCCACCCCCCTCCGGCTCTGCCCCGAGACTATACCCCCGCTGCAGCCGGCACCAGACGCACCAGGTTCAACGCTACAGACGCACAGCCGAGGGATCAAGGTATATATTCTAGTATATTTTATTTTATAGAACATATAAAGCCTAGGCCAAACCAACGCGTTCAGCTCGTGTCCGCGGTGGCGAATCCTGCGCGTACAAAAGTTGTGCACACAGTCGCGTTCGTTTAGGCGTTCATCAGGCTGAATCGTCTGGTCAAATGACGATGGTTCACATTTGCCTAGAATTAACACATGCTTATAGTACAGTAATTTAGTAGTTTTATTTAGAATGTTTTCGGTGAGTTTTGATAATTAGTAATTCTATAGATTGGCGTGCTTTTTCCAAATTGCACTTCGTGGTTTTCCGCTCGCGTCGTCAAAGAAAATAGTTTCTACTATAGTGTCCATAGTTAGGAGTAGAGGAAATGTTTGTGTCTACAATTTATGTCATAAATAGCTGTTTTACCCGCGTGGTGATGATTGATGATGATGACGATAAGTAGCCTATGTGTTATTCCGGGACCTGAAGTATCTACATCCCAAATTTCATCCAAATCCGTCAAGCCGTTCTGGCGTGATTGAGTAACAAACATCCATCCATCCAAACTTTCACATTTATAATATTTTTACCGTGCCTGGAATAGCACATAGGCTACTTTTTATCATCATCATCAATCACCACGCGGGTAAAACAGCGGGGCGCAGCTAGATGGCTATAAAATATTCTAATTTAAAAAAAACATACTATGTTGTTAGATATTATTGAAAAGACAATGGTGTGTGCTACCTATTTAATAATTGAATAAGTATACTGTAATGAACACATTGTTAAACGTATTTGGAAAGAATGGCTCCCAAGTTACTTGACTTCTTAGTGGTTGCTCTATTCAAGTTGAAACGCGACGCTTGTCTTTAGAATATTAGCAATTTTTTTACGTTCATCAGTTCCTCCTGGATGTCAAAACCGAATAACTAAGATTTTGAGTTAAAAAAAACTAACATTGACCGTTGATCTCACGATCATTAACATCCCAAAAATGTGACAACAAAGAGTTTTTATGGTTTATTGCAATAACGACGTGCTAGGCGTAACATACGTTCAAATTTTTGAAAGAATAAATTCGGCTGCTACTGGTATTTGAACCCACAAGTACAGCAAAAATACAAAATCGCGACCTCTAAAATAGATGATATTATTCGTATCCGAAGGAGAAAATCACTCGTTAAGCATTGAAAAGTATTTTTATTTATTTATTACATTCAGACCCCCGCACTAGGATTCCCTGTGACCCCGCGACACAGGGAATCCTAAATGCGGGGGTCTGAAGGGGGCATGGACAAACACATGTATGTATGTTACGGCTGTCCACTTTAACTCTATTCGTATTATGCTTAAATATTGATTAATAATACACACCCTTTTATCTACTTCAGGTTTAGGTCGTCACGAACTAACAGCCGCTACTAGAGGTGCCTTACTTGGCGAAGCACCTCCGAAGCCTACAGAAGTCAAACCGACAGACAAGCCAACAGCCGAGGATCTAATTGCCAAAATCACTGGACGAAATGTCAACTTTGTATCCACAAGTGCCAACACTGACTCGATATTATCAAACAATGACTTGAGTCCATCAAATAATATTGTTACTGGCGCAAGTGTTGACTTGACATTACCAAACAGCAGAACTGTTAATAATATCATTGACTTCACGAAACCAAGTTCTGATACACCGGACTTTATATCAATAAAAGATTCGGGCAAAGCATTGACGAAAGTATTTAAGCCATTCGCGAGTAATCCATTGAAACAAGCCAGATATGAAACCTATTTGAAGGATAAAGACGTGTTCGAAAGCGACAGCGGTACAGATAGATTGTCCGATTGGGAAAGAGAGAGGGAGATGGTTGAGTTTGAACAGGCGGCGAAGTTGTATAGACCGTTGACCGGGATTATGGGAGACAGGTAAGATAATTATCAGGTTTACGTGCCCATAAGTAAAAGTAAGACGAGAGTAGGTTTTTATAATTCATTATTGCATGTACAAATACGTGCTCTACTCTTACCGTCTGCTCCTTTCTCTGTTTCTGTCCATCCAAAGGTTGCCTGGTAGAAATCGCTACAAGCGATGAGGCCGCCCATTGTCATGCCGAATATTTAAGTCTAGTTTTAATCATATTTTATTTCTTTTTAGTACTGATAATAAAGAGTTTTTGTATTGTATTATTTTAGGTCAAACTCACTAGATGGTCAGTGACAATGTGGTTGAAGGTTGGATCACCCTAGACTTAGAATGTTGACTGGATCTCAAGGACTTGCCGGGGCACCAGCACCAAAACACAGAGTTTCGGTGAAAGTTTAGAAAGTTTGAGGCTCATACCGTTAGATGGGTAATGGAAAGCACCCTACCACTATGCAATGAATATTCTGTTTCGACATTGCTGCGAACGGGCCTTCGACCGCACCGAACACGGTCAGAAGAATTCGTGTTACTGGGCGACACGGGATTCGACTATGCTCAGTTGGCCACCTCGTATCTCCACAACTGCACATTTTACCTCAATAGATCATTGCTTCAATATTCGTTTCGTATTATAGTTTCACCAAAGCGTTTGCTAGCGACTGGTTTCTTTAAATAATTTTCAAAAAAGGAAATATATAAAATTGTTTTTTTAGTCCTTTATAGTTTTGAAACTACACTATTATAAACTTAATATTAGTCATCTCAGTGCTCCACCACTTTTCATAAACATGTTTTTTTATGATTATAAGCTTACTATTGACCACTGTCTCACGTGATGTTAAGCGACGATGCGGTCTAAGGTGGAGCACGCAAACTTTGAAGGAACCTATTCACTCGCGACTAGAAGACTTCGGGGTTGTACCTATCGAGAAGCACAGACTCAGGCAGTGAGTTCCACTCCCTGGCAGTACACATTATAAAAGTGGAAGCAAAACGCTTCGTGCGTAACGGTGGTACATCTATCATGTAGCGATGGCGCATAATCGTACGTTAACATATCATTCCTCACAAAGTCCATCCATACCTTCTTCGGCCTTCCTCTACTGTATATGCATCCACACTCATGTTGATGTATTATAAACTATTATATAAATATGTTGACTGCTCAGGTTCACCCACGCGTCTGAGCCCGACGACGCGACCAATCCACTCGCAA
Organism: Apeira syringaria; assembly: GCA_934044485.1. Classification (NCBI taxonomy): domain Eukaryota; kingdom Metazoa; phylum Arthropoda; class Insecta; order Lepidoptera; family Geometridae; genus Apeira; species Apeira syringaria. The sequence continues at coordinate 28,384,547 of OW203655.1, forward strand.
CAGTGGCAAAAAGTCACACCAATTACGGCTTAGCTAGTGCGGAACAAATGGCGGCCGCTGAGGAAGGTGTTTATGGCGTGGTGACGAGAAGCAAAACCGCCTGGAGTCCGCACAGTGTTGTCTGCAAGCGGTTCAATGTGCCAGAACCGGGTGGCACCAGGTAAAATACATTACACTACCTATCTATACCGTGCTATTTTTCATTTTGTTATGGTTATTTTCGTTTAGTCGTCCTACACATTGCATCGGCTAAACAACCGGCGCCCTGCGATTTCACCAGTATCGATAAGGGTTTTTAGATTACCATGATTTTTCAGGATAAAATATTGTATACATACATGTACAACGGAAGATCAGCGCTGGGGCCTTACTATCAGCTTTGTGAAATCCATTCAAGTTCCGAGCAGTTCTAAAACCTGGCTTAAACCGCTTAGTGTAAAGTCATACCATCACCACGCATCGAAGGCATCCAGCCTTTCAAAACTTTTACGAAGTGATGCTTATTACATGTAACGTAATAATATATTGTGGATGTGCCGTTCTGCACGCCTTTTTATGTACGAAATATTGTTTATGTTTAATCTTAAACGATTAGTAGAATAGATGTAGCATTCAATATCTGATTTTTGTGTGTTGATCTCATGTTGAGCAAATAACCGTATCTTTATATTACCTATATTAATAATATATGTATTATAAAGAGGTAAAGTTTGTGAGGTTGTAGGGGATATCTCACGATCTACTGAACCTATTTTGAGGTGCAGCTAGTGTTTTATAGTATATATAAGTTCCCTACCCTCTTGACGTGAATTTGATACCAATCTTCACTGAAAATGCAAGCTGGGTGTGGGCTTCGAACCAATACCCGTCGTATTGGTAACAGACGCTCACACAGCTGGTCTATCATTGGTTCCATAATATATTGTGTATATTGTGTGAAAGAATAATGTTTTATTTGTTCGCAGACTGGAGCCAAAGCAAGAAAAGCCTAAAATATCCTATTCCATCTTCTCATATCTGGAATCATCAGTTCACGACAAAGACAGTTTCGCTAAAGAGCAAACCAAATTCAGCGGATCCAAATCTCTCAGAGACATACCTAAACCAGATCCAAAACCTACACAGAGCTTTATTCGTCAACCTGACGATAACACTGACAAAAACACGGATCAAAATAAAGAAATAAATGAAGGTAGTTTTAAAAGAATGACTGTTGCCGAAATGTTTCTGAAAGAATCTGAGAAGACTAAAGAAAAAGGCAAAGAAGTGACTGAAGCTATAGAAAAATTTGACAAAATGGACTTATACAAATCAATATTCTTAAGCGATAGCGAAGATGAAACAAATAATGAAGAATTAACAAAAACAAATGAAGATTTTAGTATAATTGATGATTTTGTTGAAACTCCTAAAAATATTTTAAGGAACACTTCACCACCAAGAGGTATATTCGCCAATATAGATTTTGATGAATTAAATTCTTGGAGAAGAAACACAGATAATAAAATACCAGAATCAAGTAAAGAAACATCAAATCCAGCAGGTGATATAGTCACAAAAGAAAGTATTAAACAAAATGCGAATGTATGCGAAGAGGTGTATGGACCGAAAATTCCAGAAACAATTCTAAAAAGACTAGAGTCTAATGAATCTTCGGGATATTCTGCAAATAAAGATAGGGATGTGGTTGAAGTTGGCTCTTCTTCCTCTGATTCTTGGATGGACGCTAAAGATGTTAAGAGTAAAAAGAAAAAGAAGAAAAGTAAACATAAGAAACAAAAAGCTAAACATAAAAAATCTAAACACAAGAAAAAAGAAAGATGATTGTTATGTGTCATTTGTTTTTATAACATCAATAAAATGGGCTGATGTTTTGTTATTACTTTTGTGTTTTATTTTCGTGTTTGTTACAAGACGAAGTCATACGTCATTGAAAATAATGTAATTAACAAAAATAGTATATGCTCTATTACATTATAATTATATACCTACATTATATGTTAATATACAGACATCAATGAAAATAATAAATTTGGACGGCTAGTGGAGAGTTACTATAGCTTAGATGGCAAAGCGACAGGACGGTATTCTGAAGTCGTGGCTTTAATGCCCACAAGCCGAATATTTTCTTTCAAAATTTGACGTAAGTTTAGCCTAGCTAGACTTAAATGTAATCTCACTTATATTATAAATGTGAAAGTTACGATGGATGAATGGATGTTTGGTACTCAATCACGCCAGAATGGCTGAATGGATCTAGATGAAATTTGGTATGGAGATAGCTTATATCCTGGATTAACACATAGGCTACTTTTCTTCATCAACATCAATAATCACCACGCGGGTAAAGCCGCGGGGCGCAGCTAGTTACATATAAATCTTGCGAGCAGTAACTATCGGTTGCACAGAACATTGCATAGAACGCTGAGAAAGCGTTCTATGCAATCGTTTCCAATACGTTTGGTTAATACCTACAACGTTACCTACCTTATAACCTGGGTTAACACGTAGCTAGGAATCTAGATTACGTAGCCTACTTTTATCCCGAAAAAATCATGATTCCTCTGGGATACGTTTGGTTAATACCTACAACGTTACCTACCTTATAACCTGGGTTAACACGTAGCTAGGAATCTAGATTACGTAGCCTACTTTTATCCCGAAAAAATCATGATTCCTCTGGGATACAACAAAAAAAAAATACCCAATCAATATCTACATATTTACAAACTCCCGGAGTTAGTCACAAGTGCACCATTAGTGAATATTTTTAAAAATAGACTTGATAAACATTTAAATAAACTTTAAAACACAAGTGCAGTGATATGTACACATCAGCTCAAAGAGCTGCTAGTATATAAACCAATAATAATAATATTTGTGAAGACGTCTATCTCCTTTGATGGCATCACAAACTAAATAGGGATGGCATGTGCATAATGTGGTCGTAGTGTAGTTGAAATCACACCAGACGTGTAAAAATTGCTGCGCCCTGCGGTTTTACCCGCGTAGACTACGGTTATCCCGCTACCTCAGATACCACGGAAACCATCTCTTTTCCAAAATGTATCAAAATCGGCTCAGCGGTTCAGGTGTGAAAGCGTTACAAGACAATCGCTTTCACATTGTTACATCAGGTTTTTGTTGTATCTCAGAGGAACCATCACTTTTCGGGATAAAAGTAGTCTACGTAATCTAGATTCCTAGCTACGTGTTAACCCAGGTTATAAGGTAGGTAACGTTGTAGGTATTAACCAAACGTATTGCTTTCTCAGCGTTCTATGCAATGTCCTGTGCAACCGATAGATAGTTACTGCTCGCAAGATTTATATGTAACTAGCTGCGCCCCGAGGTTTTACCCGCGTGGTGACGATGATGATGAAGAAAAGTAGCTTATGTGTTAATCCAGGGTCTAAGCTATCTCCATACCAAATTTTATCGAAATCGGTGCAGCCGTTTGAGGGTGAAGAGTTAACAAACATACGCACATACACACAAATTTTCGCCTTTATAATATTAGTAGGATTTTTTTAAGATAGATTGGAAAAAAAAAGCGAATTCGGACAATATTCAAAGGTAAAAAAAGGTTATCCTTTTTGTATGGAGAAGTACGCGTCATACTTATAAACATCTACTGTAATATGCAAAAAAATCACACACTATATTTTGATGGATTATATGCTACTCTTTTCTTAATACGAAACTAGCAGAATCAGAACCTGATGTAGGTTAGTTTATCATCTCCATCGCCGTTATTATCATAATCACCGTTAAACGGTCCCAAGTATCTATGTACTAAAATTCATCGAAATAGGCTTAGCGATTAAGTTACAAATTAAAATTTGTAACTTAAGATTGTTACAAATAAACAAACATCCCTTGTGTATTTATATTATTGGTAAGGATTTTTGTAAGCCTATTCGATTCTCATGAGTTAAAAAATTCTATTGATTTGTTCTAATTTGTTTAAAGACTTCTACAGATTCTCTTCTGTGAGAAATACCATCCTATTCTTATTAAAGGGTACCGTATCATTAAACTAAAAATATTTTTAAAAAAAATTTAAGCTTAAAGTTTCCATAAGTTTGCCAAAGTAGGTATTTGAGAGTCCAATGCTCTCTGCTATAAGCCACTCACCTCAAGGCTGACCTGATAAAAACTTATCGTATCATAACAGTCATGTCTATCCGTTCAATTAATTTGGTGAATCGCAATAATGCCAGATAAAGTATTTTCAAGTAATGTTTTCGTAGTACCAAAAAGTTGGTAGTAACTTTTCCTATCCTCATGCAAAAAAATAACGTAATTTTCGTATTAGTAACCTTAATTACTTATTACTACTTAGGTATAATTAAAGTTTTTCAGTTGTACTTCACGTAGCCATGGTAATGCTCTGCTCTCCCTTAGCGGGATGTGGTTAGCCTACTTAGCCAGTCAGCCGCGGAAGCTTCATAATTCTTCAATGTTCCTAAGCATTTGCTATATTTGGAAAGGCATGTACCTATTATAATTATAGTTTAGCTGTTCTTGAATATTGAACTACCTACCTACTCAGTAGGTTTATCTGATACACACGTATTACCTGCGTGTGAATTTTATCTCATTGTTATGGCCAGTTCAGTTCAATGTCACAATACACGACCGACGACGCTTCTTATGCGAAAATACGTAAAATCTATTTCGATGTAAATAAACATCTTCTTACACAATACCTACTTACGCATTTGAGTGGGCGGTCACCAGTTAGGCTAGAGCCAAGGTTCCTAGTGCGAGGAACTACGACGCGGGAGACGGGCAAGCCATGGAAACAAAAGGATATCAATGAATATTATATATGTCTAGTTCTAGAATGTTATTTTCAGGGCTAGAGAGGAGACGGGCGGTCTAGTCTATCCATTTATACCTGTATTCAGAAAAATACCTAATGCTGCGACTTAGGTACGACATTTCCATATCTATGAAATTTAAAGTACATTGCTGGCTAGACAGCAAAGTAAAGTCGGAATCTATCTGTCAGACGAACAGTGGATTAGTGGATATCGTAAACCGTAACGTATTGCATCGCATCAATAACAAGTTTGACCGAAAGAGATACTAGATGCTCAAGTAGCATGCGAAGGAGAGACAGAATGTAAGCTGTTAATGTGAGTGAAACAGCGTGCTTGGCAAATAAGTACGTACGAAAGAGATGACATGAAAACAAACTGGCCAATGCGATTTCTTATATCGTGATTGGTTCGATGCGTCATTACGGGAACCCAGAGTCGTACTTAAGTTAGTTGAATTAGTAGAGCCTGCCTAACGGGCTAACGACAGTAAACTAATGAAAATGATCAACATTTATAAAATGATTCAAATAGCAACTCAAAATAGTGATGCCAGCCTGCCAGTTTTATAATATATCTATAAATAAACAATAAAATTAATATTATCTGTATTTTTTGCATTACAGTTATAATAACAGCATACGCAGTATTGTAATATCCTAAAACATTAAATGAAACCAACTGAAGCTTTGACTCATTGTAGAAGTTGATGAGTGAGTTGCGATTTAAATATTTTTTTATTATGTATTAGTAACCAAGGAATCCATTAGTGCCTGGTACATAAGATGGGAAACGTTGTTGAAATAATCGGACAATAATAACCGAAATATATTATAAAGCAGAGAGCGTATCTTTAGTAGAGATGAAAGTGGCTTCTCTATATGTAATTAGTTCATTACGATATTATTTTTTACTATAGATTTTTATTTATTTGCTTTTACTACAATAATCGTATTATATGATGATTATTATTTCTACTAATTTTAAAATTGTTATATTGATACATATATATGGTAAGAGAAGAAAATAAAGACTTTAAAACCAAAACTACACTAGATGATTTCTTACTTCATGTATTCTACAATTATTTTTTCATATTATTTTTGTAATTTATGTATATGTTGAGGTGGTGTATGCCAGACTACTAGAACTAACTGCTATAAATTATTACTGAAAAAGAGACACTGAGATCTATCTTACTAATCAGGAACTAACCGGGTAATATTGGAGTGAAACATAACAGCTAAGGAGTTAAATGGTTTTTAATAACTATTGCAATCATGTTTGGAGGTAGGTAAAGGGTCATTCAACAAGGACGAGTCCATGTTAAAATTGAATAAAAGAAAATGTGTGTGAGATATTAAGAAATTTATATTTTTTATTTGATAGGCCCATTTATGCCATCATGTATGGAATATAACATCGTTCAAGTGTCCGCCACGGCTTCGAACGTTGGCACGAATCCAAGAGGTCCAATTTTCAAGCATTTTTCTTGCATAGATCGGGCTGAATCTAAGCGATGACCTGCGTTATGTTGGCTTTCAGGGCAACGGTTGATTGTGGCTTATTGGCATACACCTGCAACTTCAGGAAACCCCACAAGAAAAAGTCTAGTGGAGTCAAATCACACGATCTTGGTGGCCAATTCACGTCACCTCTGCGAGAGATAACCCTACCCTCAAACCGTTCATGCAGAATGTCCATTGTGCCATTCGCTGTGTGGCACGTAGCGCCGTCTTGCTAGAACCACATGCCGTCCACGTCCATATTGTTAAATTTCAGCCAAAAAAATTGGTTAATCATTGATCTGTAGCGCTCGCCGTTGATAGTGATGGCCTCGCCAGCGTCGTTTTCGAAGAAGTACGGACCAATGATACCGCCAGACCAAAATCCCCACCAAATAGTAACTTTTGGATGCATTTTCACCTGGTGAACCTCATGAGGGTTGTGGTTATCCCATATACAGCAATTTTGCTTATTAACAAAACCATTCATCCAAAAATGTTCCTCGTCGCTAAAGATTTCATTTATTTCAAAGTTGCTTTATTCAATGCAAGTGCATACGCAGTGATGAGATACTCTGACACGGATCACGTCACTTGTAACGAAGTCTATAAAATAGGAGTTTGTGATAACATTTGGAAAGATAATAAATAAAATCTTAGTTCTCACGTCTGAACCCTCGAGATGCAGTTTATATAAAACAATATAATATATAAATAATGGGGGCTAAGATGAATCACACAAAAGTAACTCGCTCGCGAATAGTCGAGTTAAGTTTACGAATCGCTAATCTGACCTTATTAAGGCACTGTGAATATTTCACTTAATATTTACTGATTTATACCAGTTCTTATTGAATGGTCTACCTCCAACAATATGAATGGATTCAGTGACCATCACATATATGTGTAGATATCGGTATAATTTTTTACTGTGCTCAGTCCAGCCCTGGGAAAATACAATCAGCTGTTTGTGATGACAGTTCTTCTGACAAATACAAAATGGTAGAAAACTAAAGTTGGCAAACAAAGAAAAGGCAGCGTAATTGCGTATTTAAACTGTTTAAAACTGTTATTTAAAGTGAAAGTTAGACAGTTTAGTTAGTGTTCAGTGTTTTGTGCATAATGTTGGATTTGGAGATTGTCCCCGAGCGTTCCCTGGGCTGTGATGCCTGGGAGTTTGTGCTGGGTGAGAGGAGTCTATATGTTTATACCTGACGTCAATATTTTGCGCTTTAATTTTACAGGATGTGTCTTACGCAATGGTGTTACGATTTCACAGTAATTACTTTATATATTATCCGTCATTTTAGTCTAACGCCCCTTATTACTGCAGCCTGTCATTGATTTTTTTCAAGTTAATGTCAGGCCTTTGTTTCACTGGATGTTGTTTATTTTTTTTTTGCTAATCTTGACCATGAAATTGCTATGCTGCGTTGTATTTGTATTGTTTTGTTGATCTACGTATGCTACTTTGCAGTTTGCTATTAAAGAATAATATCTGAGAAAATAACAAAACATGTAAAGTAGATGTAAGTACTTAGTAAATGCAAGAAAAAGAAAAAGTTGTAGGTATTAAAAATAGTTTATATTTATTGTCGATTACTGCTATATTTAAATCAGAAACCTACACAAGTACATAAATAAAAAGTATGGTAAGTTATTGCCATAATGAAACAGGTAAAACAAGTTTATCCCATACATGATATAGAAATAGTTAATAGGTATGTGTATATTATACATACATACTTACTCCTGTGGTAATATTAAAAAGTCTTTAATATAATACAATATTTTCATAGAGTAGTTTTAGCATTTCACTGCTTAATAAAATATAATGATGCAAAATATTGCATTTGTATTATGAGTCACACTTGAAATTTCTTTGTTTTAACCTACATTTGTATTGTTAGTATAAACAGGAAAACGTTTTGTCTTTTACAAAGGCAAAACATTTGTTGACCTGTAGGATCTAACCACAACATACAGCACCCTTTTAATATAGGAAGCTAGAATACGATATTGGCTTCCCATGTGAAATTATAAATAAATGTTTCATTTTTGTTTGAAGTCAGACGTATATGTCAGTAGTCATAATAACAAAATATGTCAGTATGTTGAACTGAGATGCTGTTAATATTTTGTTATTTTCCCTTTGTTTCTTAGAATCCATAATGTAAGAAAAAAAAAATTTAAGTTTACTAAAAAAATATATGTTTCTACATTGCTTAGTTGTTAGAATGGCAAGTAAGACATATTGCAAGGTATTTTCAGAGATCATAATTTGGTTCAGCTTTTGTGAATGAAACATCTATTTCATGGGGGTGGGGGAGAAGTGGCACTATCCCCATGAAGGGGAAGTTGCCACCCCCCTTTGTAAAATATGATTTTCTTAACATTTTTAAGCTTGCTCCTATTACTTTGATTTCGGGGTTGTAAAAAAAAGCTGGACTTATCCTTCACATGGGTGGTCCCCTGGCTACCCCTCCCCCACTATAATCGATGTTTTACATTCCATGACAAGCATTTCATGATTGCTAGTGATAAACAATGCCAAATTATTTACGAATTTCAATTAATTATTTCTAGTAAAGTATTGAATTGCGCAAGTTAATAATTTATGTGGTGGGTTACTTTATTATTACCTACTCATAAACAAAAACCGAACCGCCAACGAAATGTTTTGTAATCTAAAGCCAAGCCCATATTTTACAATCTATGACATTTGTTAGATCATCTACTAGTGATGGCTAACATATGTCATTTATTTAACATTTGCAGATGCGAATGCGATTGCAAATATCTGCTACTAACATTCGCTGTTGCGAATGCATTCCGCTGTTGCGAGTCCATCACCCAAAGTAAAATTCTACTTTAATATTATAAATGCGAAAGTTTGCGTGTATGTTTGTTACTTCTTCACGCTTAAGCGGCTACACCGATTTCTAGGAAATTTTGTATTGAGATAGCTTATACCCTGGATTAACACATAGACTTATTTTAATCATCACCATTATCACCATTTTTCATCAGCACGCGGATGAAATCGCGGGGCGCAGCTAGTAATAAATAAATTATACCTAATGATAAAGTGAAGACAGATAATGTGCTTACGAGGTTAAGTTACTTTCCCTTTCATTAATAAACATAAGAAATGAATGGATTTTGATTGTATTAACCCACTATTATCTTCAAATTAGACAAATTAGTTTTTTCTGATATACAATTCATATTCTCAACACATTTGCAGAAATTTTGCAAATGCAAATGCCATGCAAATATGTGAACACCCGCGAAAGCAAATGCGAATATTTGTTACATCACTAATATTACCTGATAATGAGACAAATTGATTGACATAAGAATCATCTAAATCTGCCTACTCATTTTGTTTGTAGAACATATCAAGGCTAAAGCCCTTTTTACGGGCGATATGAGGTCGGGAAGTAGAAGGGGGTAGGGGAGGTGAAAAAAGTTAAATGGCAAAGTTGTAGGTAGTAAAAAGATCTAATTTACTCTTTTTACATACCCCAAAATTTATGTAAAAATTTCCAACCAAGAGTTCGGTTTTTTATATTTATCTTTTACAAAAATTTTTGTTCACGAAATTGGTGAAATTCACATTTTTCTGTCCCAAATACAATAAATATGGTAAATGTTCTCAGAAAATGCAATGAAACGAAGAAAAAGAGAAAGAGTTTTTTTCGTTTCTATGCATTTACTGAGAATATTTACCACTTTTTTGACTTTTAAAAACTATCGTTTTTGTATCTGTTAATTAATTAATTGTAATCATTTTAGCCCAAAATTAATACGTTTATTGTTAGTTGACATAATTATTATTTTTAATGTATCATTCGTTAATCCTACTAATATTATAAAGGCGAAAGTTTGTGTCTATGTGTGTATGTTTGTTACTACTTCACGCTCAAACGGCTCCACCGATTTGGATGAAATTTGGTATGTAGATACTCCAAATCCCGGAATAACACTTAGGCTACTTTTCATCATGATCACCACGCGGGTAAAACCGCGGGATGCATCTAGTAAGGTAAAATAAAAGACATTTAAAATATTGCCGTAAATTGTACGCCAATTCAAAGTTGCATCGCCCATTCGATCACGATCTGTCAGAAACGCAATCTCTGGGTGGCCGGACTATCGTGAAAAAACGGAGTAGAAGAGGAATACGTGTTCTGATGACTCCACCTAGCAGGGATAAAGACAAGCAGAAGATGATAAAATTGCCTTGTGTATTCCCAATAAGTTTGTATGGCGAAGGAGGCATTCGGTTGCGGCAGTCTTCCGTGTATGCACCAATCTCCTACAAGAGGCCGTTTACACGTGCCGCAGGGCACGTGTAAACGGCGCGGGGCCTTTTATCATTGCGCTTGATCGTGTTCTGTTTCTCTCCGAGTAAATTCACAAAGACAGCTTCAAGGGTAATATGTTGTCATAAGTTGTGAGTTGTTGCACTATCGATTAGGTAAAACACCTGTAATGATAGCTGTAACTTTGAAAATAAATAAAGCAAAAATAAATGCGAAAATTATTGTTTCTTAACTTTTGATGGCTAAGCTACTGCACTCTCAGATCTCGAATGCGCTTCAGTTGGACGTAATATATATGTAAATTAATCAATGGCGAAACACTTGGTAAATAAACACGCGTCATCTTGTTGATAACGCGCCGCCATCGCCAGTGCGTAGTTTAATCGTTGTTGTATATAGGAAAATTTAGCAAAATACTTTACAACTGTTTACTCATTAAGTATTGTTTAATCTATGACAGCGCGTGTTAATAGCAATATAAGAACAATTTGAGAGTTTGTTGTGAGTAAATAATAACTCTAAACAGACGCTCTTGTATGAATGGTCTGATGAGAGTGGATGAAGCGAAAGAATTGTGTCGGGATCGTAGCATTTGGAAGGATGTGTTCTCTGCGTACCTCTATGGGAAAGAGTCGTTAACATATGTATGTGAGTAAATGAACCTGATACTTATATCATTATATGAATAATATTCTATACAGCACAGATCCCTACAACACAACCATCTTGCTTATTTTAGAAACCTGCAGGTCACTATACTAAAATGTAACTTGTCCTTTCATTTGATTATTGCTAATATTGCGAATGAATGAGATTTTTGTAAGCTATTAATATGAAGGTCTTTGAACAGTTGTCTGTGATGATGATGGTGACTTACAGTCACTCAACTGTGACTCACACGTGGTTTCTGACTATGGACCTTGTGAGCAAAGACTACGGACTGGCAAGCGCAGCATGCGGATGCGGAACGCTTCCAACCAGTTCTTGAGGAGATCAATGGGGGATGCCGTGTCCTGCAGTGGACGTCCTATGGCTGAGATGATAAAGCCATTAATATGAATTGATCTTATCAAAGCCTTATATATATATATATATATATATATTTAAATTTTGTAATTGTATGTTTTAAACACGTTTCTATTAGCCTGCGTGCATGAGTGTAACGAATTCTTTGTTCTTTTTCTTCGATAATGTTCACGTGGAGGCCTATGCGAATATCTTCTATTATGTATATTCTATAAAAAAACTTCTACAGTTAAACATAATAATTACTAGCTTCGCCCAGGACGTATCACCCGCGTGGAACATGATATTCCCGCTAGTCCCGCAACCTCAGTTATAACTTTTACCAGGATAAGAAATAGCCTATAATATGTTTAACATACCCATCTCTATGCCGGGACTGGCTAACGTACCGCGTCGTAAGTTATGAAGTTATGCGATACCCTTCCGTATTTTGTGCAGTTTGACAAAATTTAAGAATAAAATGTTATTATTATTGACGTTAATTAGAATTGATTTATACCAAAGTACGGCGGTTAGAGCCGTGAAAACGTAACAGATACACAGAGTTACTATATACGTTGATAATAAATTGTTAGATTTTTGTTGTATCCCAAAGGAACTGTCGAGTTTTTCGGGATAAAAAGGGAGTTTGGGCACTAGCTTGGTACCGGGGCAAGTCGATCCGATTTATCAGTGGTGCCCTTGAGCTAGTCGCCTCGTCCTCTCCTAGTGACACAGCGCCTTCAGCGCTAGCCTTACTAGGCGGTGCGCCTTCTGCGCCTGCGCAATTACTCGGCCGAGTAACTTCTGTTCTCGATGACTGCTTTTTGTTGGAGAAATAAAAATGAGAGAGAGAGACTACCAAAAGAGAACCGAAGGATTTTATACTTTGTTTTCGTCAGTTTTCTACGAGTTGATACCACGTATTGTTTATATTATAAAAGTTATTGACCTTGGTCGTTATCAATACAATAAGATTATATTGAATTTTGCACGAATAGGTTGGTATCATGGTATGTTTATATACGTTGTTCGCCTATTAAGTACCATAGAATACATATTATGTGCTATTACGTAGTATTTTATTTTGCTATTACGTCTTTCGTTGTTTTTTTATGATGGGTGAGATTGGGAAACGTTTACTCCTAATTCTTTTCTATCTGACATTCTATTGGTAGGTAGGTATGGTTAGCGGTTTATACTTTAGGGAAATTTATATATGTATCATCATCATCATCTCAGCCACAGGACGTCCACTGCTGGACATAGGCCTCCCCCATTGACCTCCACAAGGACCTGTTGGAAGCGGCCCGCATCCAGCCCTTGCCTGCGATCTTAGTCAGGTCGTCTGTCCACCTGGTCGGTGGCCGTCCTATGCTGCGCTTGCCAGTCCGTGGTCTCCACTCGAGAACCTTTCCACCCCAACGGCCATCGGTTCTTCGAGCTATGTGCCCTGCCCACTGCCACTTCAACTTGCTAATCCGCTGGGCTATGTCGGTGACTTTTGTTCTTCTACGGATCTCCTCATTTCTGATTCGATCGCGTAGAGAAACTCCGAGCATAGCCCTCTCCATAGCTCGTTGTGCGACTCTGAGCCTGTTCAGAAGGCCCATAGTCAGGGACCACGTTTCAGATCCGTAAGTCATCACTGGTAACACACACTGTTCGAAGACTCTCGTTTTCAGGCATTGTGGTATTTTTGACGAGAAGACGTCTCGTAGCTTCCCGAACGCTGCTTATATATGTATGTATGTGTATAAATAACAAGCTGCGTCTGGCGGTTTCTTCCAATTATCCCGCGGGAAGTATACGTTTTTCTGGTATAAAGTGATGTTCTATTACAACCCACTAACAGCTTGACCTTACATCTCTGTGGAGATGCCAATGTCAAGCCGTTGGTGGGGATCGAACTAGTGTCCGTCTGTTTGACAGCCGACGGTCCCACCGCCGAGCTATCATCGCTTCATATCGGTCTACGATGGATCACGCCCGCCTAAAAGATACCTGTTCACTCGTGACTTGAAGACACCCAGATTGTATTTATGAGGAAACACAGATTTGAGCAACGAATTCCACTCTACGTTAATATATTTACATAAATGTTCATGTTGTTTTGTTTCAGGGATGCATTTCTCACAATCAGTAGCGATTATACAGAGTCAAGTGGGCACAATAAGAGGAGTACAAGTTCTATATAGTGATCAGGTAAATAACACATTGTATGCTCTGATTTGATTTTTTTTCTCACTCTCAAACCTCCGCCCTTGGATTCCCTGTGTCGCGGGAGGCATGGACACATACAATAACAGCACACAAACATCCAAGACTCGGTATAAATACCTACACCTTATCGTATATAAATATTTGCCCCTCCCGGGATTCCGAGCCACGGTCCTCGGGGAACAGAAGTCACGCCACTGACGACTAAGCCACGGCGACATTCGTATCGTGTTCTAATTTCTGACTGAATAATTAACGCATAGTTGAAAGAGTTATCACATAAATTTCATCAAAATCAGTTTTTGAGTTACACTCCAATAACTGAAAAGTGTTACGTCTATCTGGATGACTTCCTTATCGAGGATGAATGACAATTGATCCTGTGAGTAGCAAAGGTCGAAGTCGGTACCATGCGCACAATAGTTAATTTTGAACTATCATGGTACCTTGTAATTTTTAGACTTTCGCGATTCGAACACATTGTTATTAAATCAAACGGGGCTCAATCGCGAGAAAAACATTTAGTAATTTATTTACCTCGACCAACTGACTGTCTTCTCGTGACCACGACCAATGCAACTTGGTCGAAACGTCGAGGTAAATAAATTACTAAATGTTTTTCTCGCGATTAAGCTCCGTTTGATTTAATAACAATATCATGGTACCGACTTCAACAAGTTATTTCATACTTTTTCGTGTTGAAGTTGAAATATAGGTTTTTTTCAGACAAATGTCATGACCCCGGCATTTTTTTTATGAGGATGAAGAAAAGTGCCTTTTGGAGTTTGAAAAATAAAATAATTGCACGATAAATGCGCAATGTTTGTGATTGCTAGTATATTATATTTCTTTATAAGCTGTGTCCCGTGGTTTCACTCGCGCGGTTTTCATGGTGATGAAAAGTAGCCTATGTCTTATTTCAAGGTGATAGCTCCCTCCGTACAAAATTTATTCGAAATTGATCCAGCAGTTTTTTATTCCAGGGTATACGATATCTCCATTTCAAATTTCATGCAAGTCCGGGTAGCAGTTTCAGCGTAAAAGCGTTAGAAACAAACAACCTGAATTCACATCACATTATCACACTAGTAATATTATAGAGGCGAAAGCTAATGAAAGTTGTTGTGAAAATTTGTGTAACATCTGCTTGTTTGTCTGTTTTATGTTTATTACTCTTTCACGCAGAAACGGCTGAACGGATTTGCATGAAATTTCAAATGGAGATAGCTTATACCCTGGAATAACACATAGCCTACGAAGTATTGACTCTTCCCGTGGGGTTATGGGGGTAACAACGCGGGGCGCAGCTAGTAAACTATAATTATTTCATTCAAGAACCAACTTGAAGAATACCTACACTTACAATAGCTTTGATAAGCCCTGATAAGCTCTTGAATGTGAATAAGACGAAGCTTCTTGACGTGTGAATATGTATTGTTATATGACTTTGAATTCTAATTGTAATGAAATAAGATCTATAGTTATTTTACACCATTTTAATTAATTACTATGAACGACAGAGTGATAATTGCTACCAGTGTTTGCTAATAATAACTGTTTGCTATGTTTCAGAATCCTCTTAACGTAGATCTAATTATAAATATGCCGCAAGACGGCGTCCGGTTAATATTCGACCCGGTAGCCCAACGACTCAAGATTATAGAAATCTACAATATGAAATTAGTCAAACTTAGATATAGGTGAGTACCAATTACTTTAATACAACATCCGATCCGACGGTCGATAGAACGAAACCCACTTCGGACTGTGGTATAATTAATACCGCTATGAAATCCATATCATGGTGTACGGCGGACTAGCATATTGTGTGCCACCAAGGATGTTTTACTAAGGATGACGTATATTCATACCGCGCGGTTCTCAGATTTTGTTCCTTTACGACATAAACATGCTTACTGCGACGGATAATGCGGTACAAATAATATAGAAAAGGATAGCTATATGTTTAGACTTGCGCTTGAAATACGCGTCGCAATAAAAATTACTACAATTGACTTAATTTTGCCGCGTCAGTTTCCGCGCGCTTATGCGACATCTACCTCATATAAACATATAATATCATTGTGTGCTAACCAAAAGTTGCTAAATTTGTCACCAACCAAACACACAGTGAACATAAATATAACCTTTTTTTTTTTTAAAGATTATAAGCTTGCGTTTGACTACTGTCTCACCTGATGTTAAGCGACGACGCGGTCTAAGATGGAGCACGCAAACTTAGAAGGAACTATTCACTTGCGACTTGAAGACTCCGGGGTTGTACATATCGGGAAACACAGACTCAGGCAGTGAGTTCCACTCTCTGGCAGTACGCATTATAAAAGTGGAAGCAAAACGCTTCGTGCGTAACGGTGGTATTATCTACCATGTAGCGGTGGCGCATAGTCGTACGTCTGGTTGCCCGATGATACAATGGAGATCGTGGAATTAAATTGTGTAATTCCAGTGCACATTCGCCGAAAGGTATCCGATAGAAAACCGATAGGCAAGCAACTCTACGTCGGTGTTCAAGGCTCTGTAGCCTATGTTCGACCAGAGAGTCGCTACCAATGACTAAAAATAAATAATAACTAAATTACTACTACGCTAAGAATGTATGTGAGAAGCGATCAAGCATAGGTCCGAAGTCGACTGTGGTCAGGGTCAGACTGACATGACCGGGTGATGAGTGACCGGCGCGGTCTAGCCAGCTGAGGTCACGTGACTCCGCGCGGGGCTACTAAAAATTTAACGAAATTAATTCGTATAGACCTCGTATTAGCCTCGCACCGGAATGATTGTGAACGCGAAATCAGTAGACCGGCCACCCGGCTTCAAACTAATGAATAGAAATGCTGTGGGCGTAAAATGTGCAGTAGCAATCATAAAAAAAGCGCACGTTCCATGGAATGGTTTCATTTAGGTAGAGGACTTGTCTGACTGTGTCACTTTGGGGGAGGGACTCTTAATTGAGTGGCATTACTCGTGAACGGAAACACCGAGTGCTTGAAACGTATATGTTCTATCATTCAAAACATTGCGCGCTTTCATGCAATGGTTTTATGGCAGACTCCAGAAGTGTCATACTTATGAAAGAAAATGCTGATGTCGTGAAATGTATCCCAGTAAACCCAAAAAACATAGCGCACGTTTCATACAGCCAGTAGCATTCTATGTGAGAGTTCGCCCGGGGAAGTACTGCCTAGCATTATTGCCTTCCGGTTTGAAGGGTATGGTTATTGGTGAAATTACAGGTACATGAGACTTACCAACTTAATGTCTCACGGTTAAAGGGCGCAGTGCAGTTCTTTAAGAATTGTATTTGTTTATAAGCAGAGGTTACAACATCCTGTGGGCCTTTTGCTAGTTTCGTTACCTGTTAACCCCCATAAAGTAAGCCATGTTGTGTTTATTATTAGAGCGGCCGGGAGTGTCATATTTATAAACATAAATACGTAGTGATAATAAATACATGCACCTAAGCATAACATAAAATAAGGCACGTTTAATACAACCAGTTTTATTTTGAAATTTGTGTCACACTTTAACCAAACGCCAGAAATCATGTTCCATATGTATCTGCATACTGCTAGCAACAGTCCTTATCACAATTATGGTCAGTGTGTACTACGTGACCGACTATCTCGCCGACCTAATGACATTTTAATGCTAATCACCTCATTAGTATTACCTACTTACCTACAGCGTCTGCGAGTTTCATTACGGAGGCAAAGGGTAGGCATTTGATCCTTTTTAGCCTAAAACCTCCTCTCTGCAGGGACACGAGACCTTTTTTCAAAGAGAAGAGTTTTGATTTATTTACTAGCTTCGCCCCGCGGTTTTACCCGCGTAGTGATTATTGATGATTATGGTGAAAAGTAGCCTGTGTGTTCATCCGAGACCTGAAGTATCTACATACTGAATTTCATCCAAATCCGTCCAGCCGTTTCAGCGTGATTGATTAACAAACATCCATATAAACCTACGCGTTTATAATATCAGTAGGATTGCGCTTACAACTTGCATTAATACGCACAAAAAGTCGCCACTTAATTACTTAAATACTTCTGTATATTCTAACTATCATCGAGTCTGAAGTCAAACCATTGGAAGTATGTAGGAACACAGAAATTGGTTTATGACATGCAGTGCATAGAAATGTGTACTGGACAAGATGATCCTTGTAGCGCCTAAAGTTACCGATACTAACCTAGTGATACACCTGATAAATAAAATATACCCACTGCAATGCACTCCTCGCTCGCCAACTACATGCGACACTTACAGTGACAACATACCGATATAAACATACAGAAACTTTTAAAATATATTACTATGATTCGCTTGGGACCGAAAAACGTCTGTAGAACGCAAGAATTACTGGAATATGTTTAATTGTGAAACGTTTTCTTTTTCCAGTGGTATGTGCTTTAACTCGCCCGAAATAACGCCATCTATTGAGCAAATAGAGCATTGCTTCGGTGCAACGCATCCGGGTCTATACGACTCCCAGCGCCACCTGTTCGCGCTTAACTTCAGGGGACTGTCCTTCTACTTCCCAGTCGATAGTAAATTTGAGGTAAACCGTAGTTATTTTAGCCAAAATATGCCTTATTGTGGCGACAATAATATTGTCCATTGTTGCATCGCTGGCGCCTTGGATATGCAACCAAACACATGAGAATGGCAATGAGAAAACTCCAATTATCGCCATCTTATCCAAGGTTTCGTACCTCAAAATAAAAAAAGAAATCAAATAGGATCACTTCATTGTCTTCTGTCTGTCTGTGTCAGGTTTTACTTATGGTCTTATAAACCTTGCCCTTGACTTTCATCGGCACACACACAGACTCTGGATTGCTTTGTTCTATTGTTAGTTATATGTTGCAAGAAATATGAAGTAGGACTTACGTCCAAATTTAAGAAGAAAAAATTCGGCTACTTAAAAATTCAAGTCACATGAACCCACGACTACAAAATACTGTCCTGCCTTCTAAGCTAAACTAGCACTTCACTAGCAGCTCGAATTTATTTCTTGTATTTTTATTATTATTATCGCTTGCTATGCATTTGCATGTTAATGCAATTAAACCATTAAACTCTTAGAATCAGGGTATGGTGCCTTGGCTCAATACGATACGGCAATGCCAGTCCTATTAATAGTTTGTACAATTTTAAGGTAGCTTAGATAGCAGTGTAGGTGTGGGTTCAACTAATTAGTAAATTATCTCGTATAAAAATTTGAACGTTAATATTTAACGTTTCTTTGCCGTTGTTTATTTATTATTTTATGGACTTATTTACTATGAATATGTGTTATATATAAATGTATTTGAGTTGGTCTGTATTATACTGTAATATTACTTTTTAGCCTGGCTACGCGCACGGCCTCGGCTCACTCCAGTTCCCTAACGGCGGCTCGCCCGTCGTTTCCAGAACTACCATCTACTACGGATCTCAACACCAGGTAAACGGAACTCATTATGTCGTTCAAATACAAATGATAGTCTACTTTCAGTTGAAATACCTTTTAAGAATTTTGCAATACTTGTGTTACGCATTTTTTCTCTTTCAATTGAATTGGTCGGTTGGTTGGCGCAGTTGGTAGCACTCTGCCTTCTGAGCCGCTGGTCCCGGGTTCGATTCCCGGACAGGTCAAACATTTGTGTGCATGAACATGTCTGTTTGACCTGTGTCTGGGTGTTTATATGTATATAAGTATAT
This sequence comes from Apeira syringaria, assembly GCA_934044485.1. NCBI lineage: Eukaryota > Metazoa > Arthropoda > Insecta > Lepidoptera > Geometridae > Apeira > Apeira syringaria. The sequence continues at coordinate 28,404,155 of OW203655.1, forward strand.
ATATCAGTCATCAGGTTACCATAGCACAGGCTCTGCCTAGTTCGGGACCTGAAAACCTTGTGTGAATGTGAGTAAATAAATATTTAAAAAAAAAATGTTTTTGGACGGCGCGGCGATGTCTTTACTAAAACAAAAGAATAATTTATTATAATAATATAGCTACTATAAGGACACTTGAGCGATCCTCTGGCTGTTGCCAGTCCATGAACAGCTCAAATGGTCTGGGTAAAAGTTAATGAGCGTTCGTACACGTCTGTTTATTTTTAGATGTGGTTTTTATATCTTTGTGCCCAATTCGGGAACAGTACCTGGTTCCCCGCCATGGCATAGGGATATATATCCTGAGGCAAATACTCACTCCTGGAGGAAGGAGCTGGAAGTAATACTAAGTAACTATAAACATATTTGTATTTTGAAAGGAAGTGATGTTATCAGGTGAGCAGCAGTGGGGCGAGCAGTCTGTCGGCAGCGCCACTGCCGTCGCTACCGCTCTCCTGCTACCGGCAGCAGCTGCACCTGCGACGCTGCGTTGTGCTGCGGAGTCACACTGCCACGCAGGGACTCAGGTTGCATTGCTTCACTGAAGGTAACATAAACATGTCTTCACTCCTCTTGCTCACCAACTCCGTTATTGTACCGTACCAGAGCGGAGTTTAAATAGCATATTTAGCTTTAGGGTCCAAAGTATTTTTTTAAATTTTTTGTGCTATCAACGAGCCTACAAAAACGAAAAAGTCTATTAGATTTGAGCCTCCGACATGTTGTGTCACCATAGCCAACCGGAAATGAGTCCGCAACACATCTTTGCGCCGCTCAGCTACACACCGTTTAACAGCTTCACTACACATCTCGCACCGCTCATCTTTCTCGCTTACCTCTGGTGTACCGGCCTTATGTTACGTGTACACCTTGGCAAGTCTCGACAGGTGTCCACAAACGCAAGTTTGGCTTGGATAACGCGAGCTTGTCGCCGATCCGGGCTAGAGTTTGACTTGTGACGAGCGCTTGCGACGTATTTACACGTTGGCCCGTATTGAGTGCATATTTAGTCGTTCATCGTGTTCAACATTTTAATTTTATAGTCACCTGTTAACGTTTATATAAATATTCAATATTCACCATTTAGGTATCCGGCGGAACTTTTCGCTTCCTTTGTTTTTGTTTGCGTTTTGAATATAAATATGTCAAATCAAACGCAATAGCTGACACAACGTCATCGACTGCCACGTTTGCCTGTCGGGAACACACCAATGCACTCGCAAATGTCAATGGCATCCGAGCGTTTGTAAAGAATCGGAACTTGCGGCCGGACAATAAACTAAAATAAAACAAAATAGTTTTATTTGAAATATATCACTACATAGTATAAAACAGAGTCGCTTTCTCTGTCCCTATATCCCTATGTATGCTTAAATCTTTAAAACTATGCAACGGATTTTGATGCGGTTTTTTTTAATAGATAGAGTGATTGAAGAGGAATGTTTATATGTATAATATCCATTAATGACATAGGCTATATATTTTATACCCGTGCGAAGCCGGAGCGGGTCGCTAGTTGTATTATATAGTAGGTGTTTTGTAGATAGGTAGATTTCCATGACGAAACACCTGTTTCATCATGGAAAAATAGAATTAATTAAAATAGCATGTGTTAGAGAAGGAAGAATATACTTGAAATGGGAGATATGGAAGATCGCACGACGAATGAATGTTGGAATGGAATGGCAGAAAGGACCAGAAATGCAGCGTAATATGTTTTGGTAGTGTCGAAAGGAGTGATAGAAAAAAATCAGAGATAGAAAAACAAAAGAAATTAAAATTTTAGAAATGACAGTTTATCGAAGATGACAATGAGTAAGAATAAGAAGAAGAAGAAGAAGTAAGTGTTTTATTAAATATAATGTATCAAGTATTTCATCTTAACAGGTGTACAAATATATTAATTCGGACATACTCGTATTACTACTTATATATTAAAATTGTATATTTATTTACATGTCCTTAAAAAAATCACTAAGTAGGTTACATCATACTTTTAGGGGGGGGTTGCCAGTACTTGCCACGCTTGGCAGGTTTGTTGGTGAGCGTGGTATGTCGATTTATATTTAAAACTATTAAAAAGTTCTTCTTTAAAAATGTGTAATGTTATTGTAGATAAAGGGCACGCGTGTAAACAAAGTATTCATCATCATCATACACCCTTGCCGATTTCGGCAACGGCGACTGCAATTTTACTGCTATTTATTCATATATATTGGCTTCGTTCATGTGCCTTCATGTGACTAAAGTACCCTATTTTAGCTTTGAAAGTGCGTGCACATATACCGCACGTAAGGATACCTTGGACATAATTATAGTTTAAGTTGGTGAGTACCAAACAAAGTATGAGAGTTGTTGTGAATGAGTGGATACTGGGTGTGCAGGCACGTCCCGCGCGCTGGAGCCGGTGGGCGTGTCGCTGTGCCGCGTGGTGCGGTTCGGGGACTCGTGCCAGCGCGTGGCGCGCGCGCTGGGCGCGCCGGCGCGCTGCTACTACAAGAGCGACGACAAGATGCGCATCCACCGCCCCACGCAGCGCCGCCGCCCCCCGCCCATGTCCGACTACTTCTTCAACTACTTCACCCTCGGACTGGTCAGTGAGGCTTACACGGCTCTCCACCTCGAACTAACTTTTTTTATATTTTATTTTTATTTTAATAACATTCATACAAGGTCTTTAGGTCCCAAACTAGGCAGAGCCTGTACTATGGTAACCTGATGACTGATATATATACTTATATACATATACACAGCCAGACACAGGTCAAACAGACATGTTCATGCACACAAATGTTTGACCTGTCCGGGAATCGAACCCGGGACCAGCGGCTCAGAAGGCAGAGTGCTACCAACTGCGCCAGCCGGTCAGTCTACTCTCATTTTTGTTTACTGTATAGATTTAACGTTTGACCACTATCTCACTTGATGGTCAGTGACGATGTGGTCGAAGATGTTATCACGCTAGATCTAGAATGCTCACTGGCTCTCAAGGACTGCTGCGTGAACACACTATGTGTTTGGTGACAGATTTTCATCCTTGAGGGTAGTAGCTAGTCAGGCGGGTATTCGAAAGTACCCTACCACCATGCTGGGAATTCGATAACGGTTTGTTACCTTCACCGGACACATTGACTAAACATAATTTGACTGGCCGGTTGGCGCAGTTGGTAGCACTCTGCCTTCCGAGCCGCTGGTCCCGGGTTCGATTCCCGGACAGGTCAAACATTTGTGTGTATGAAGATTTCTGTTTGACCTGTGTCTGGGTGTGTATATGTATATAAGTATGTATTTAAGTATATATATATATCAGTCATCAGGTTACCATAGTACAGGCTCTGCCTAGTTTGGAACCAAGACCTTGTGTGAATGTTAATGAATAATAATAAAATTAGGGAACTGTCAGTGCTCCTCCTAAAAATAGTGAACACAGCGTTCATGTTGTGTATTCCAATTAAAAAAAGTAAGAAGACACATAATATTTAAAAGTATTTAAAAGTTATGTTATATTTGAATGTCAATATACAATTTTAATGACTTTATAGAGACCTTAGTAGAGGCTAAAGAATCATCAGAAATATCTAGTGTTAAGCGAATACCATTACAGTTAGATAACATTCTATACAAGCAAGATTGTTGGCCTATATTAGTTCGACATAGAGATAATTTAAATGTTTTGCGATTGCCTAACCTACTACCAGTTCGTGGAACTTCAATATCTACGTGCTGTGCGAGTGAAACCGCGGGGCGCAGCAAGTGTATAGTAATTAGATAAATGATGTATGTTTGTTTTGTTTAGGATATATTGTTCGATGCGCGCACGCACCAGGTGAAGAAGTTCGTGCTGCACACGAACTATCCGGGACATTACAACTTCAACATGTACCACCGGTGCGAGTTCGAGCTCACCGTGCAGCCTGACAAGTGAGTTCCGTACACATGAACAGTAACAGGGCGACCGAGCATCGCTTGCCATGTACGGAACAGAGCCCTTGACCAACACATTTACTAAACACACTTAGCACTACACAATATGTGTGCAGGTACTTACATAGATAGATAGACACATATAACACTATTTTTTTCTCTCCAAATATAACAAAAGTAACTTAATACATTTAATATGTTTATAGCTTATACTATCCTAAAGAAATAAAAGGCGGACTTATCGCTTAAAGACATTTCATTACATATAACATACATACATAAAAAAAATCTACGCCTATTTCCCGTAGGGGTAGGCAAAGACCTCATCATTCCAATTGCTACGATCCCGACATACTTCCTTTGCTTCATCCGCGCTCATCAGATCTTTCATACAAGTGCGTCGGCTCAGAGTCTTGACTTACGTACTTATTTGTTTTTTTTATTTACTTACAAGACCCGGAAAAAAAACCTGGACTCATCGCACAAATGTTTGCCCATGCCGGGATTCGAACCCTGAACCCCGGAGGCTCAGAAGTCATGTCACGATCACGGATTCACGGAGACTGTCTCTTTAGCTACGTTACTATGTTCACCGTCCGGTTATAAAATTGGAAATACCATCCAACCTTTCTTTTTTGTATATGTTATGTTCAGTATGTTGTAAGGCAAACAAGCATAATTTAGTTTCTATATGCGAAAGCTTTTTATGGTGTATAGATACTCCTATTATATCAAATTAACTAAAATTAGCTAAGTACCTATGTAAATATTGTTGTGATTAATCACACTCGAGTCCTCCGAGTACCTAGGATAGGCCTAGTGCTTAGTTTGGGGCTCGCGGGAAGGATAAGTACTTTTAAACATTTCCAAATTATACAAAACCGTATTAAAATAATGATATACAAGCTTGATATTAGTCCAGTTAAATAAGATTTTAAATCAAAATATCAGCACTCAACTGCCTTTTTCAATATAATGTTGTTTTAATTATACAAACATAACATGTAAGTACCTACAATTTTCAGATAAAAAGATATTCTAGTTGAAATATTTATTGTCCAGAGTTTGCTACATTTGTAATATTATCCAGTTTTACTCACGCTTCTAGTCGCGTAAGGTCACCTGATGATCGTCTGACAAACCCGAAACTCGGAATGAAAAGTCGTCTATATAAACGTGATTAAAGCCGGTTGTCTTATAAAAAAGAAAAAAAAGAAAAACAGAAATAAAATCAAAGTACTTTATTGCATTGTCACAGAAAATGGTCTTATTTTTAAAAGTTATCTCCCGCTGTGACGTACCACCTGGGTGTGTAAATTATATGCAATTGTAGTTGTTGTATTTTAAATATGTTAGGTTTATAGTATTATAAACAATCCTTAAATTAGAATAATCAGCTTGTATTAAATTAAAAGAGGTTAATAGATAAACATTTCATTGTAAATAAAATAATAACTTAAATAATATATATAAAGAATGTCAAGAGTACAAGTGAAATGAGTCGTTCAAAAAGTCATGTATATACTTGTAGATGCGAGTCGAACTCCCTGGTGGAGAGCGTGGGTGGGGCGCAGATGAGCGCGTACAGCAAGTGGGAGGGCGTGTCGCGCGCGTTGCGCGTGTGCGAGCGGCCCGTCGTGCTCAACCGCGCCTCCTCCACCAACACCACCAACCCCTTCGGCAGCACCTTCTGCTACGGCTACCAGGACATCATATTCGAGGTGACGCATCATACTCCACCCACTCTCATGTCACATTCTAGGTGCTGCGATATCATGTTCCAGGTGTTCAAATATCGAATTCCAGCCGCTTTAATTAGAGCAGCGTAAAATATTTGAGCTATAACAGTCTTGAATTCAAGAATTAAACCTATTTGCTCGACTCGAGACTATTAGTCTTTGAGTTCTTTGAGTCATTTCAGTCCTTTGAGTCTTTTTTTATTTTATTTCTAGGTCTAAACATGGAGGTTTTGTCAATTTTTGACATTGTCACTCCCGTATCTAGATATGTCCATTTGTATTCCTGCATTAGGAATATGTACAATTAATGTAGTATCCTGGCCTTTTCTGAAGAAGGCTAGGCCAAGAGACTATTACAAAGTCCTATATTCCCCTACCATTAAGTCCGGGTGTATTTACCTCGTTTCGAACACATTACATTAAAACGTGTTGTACCTACATCTTCAATAATACCACAAACATCGCATTTTGGTGTATCTGAGAGGCCAATTAGAAATATATATATTTTTTAAATGTTTTTTAATCACACTCTGACCCCCGCACTAGGATTCCCTGTGTAGCGGGAGGCATGGACATACACAATCACAACACACAAACACCCAAGACCCGGGACAGACACCTATACTCATCGCACAAATGTTTGCCCCTGCCGGGATTCGAACTCATGGCCCCGGAGACACAGAAGTCAAGTCACTGACACTGACCACTGCGCCACGGCGACCGTCAATTTATGTAACGGAATGTTCCGGATGAAAACTCAGAATGACAATGTTTTTGAGACTACTGGATGTCATGTCTGTGCGTAAGCAGAAACCTTAAAAATGCAGATTATTATACATTTCGTCATTTTTACTGTTTTGATTGATTTATGTATCATGACTGCTTTTGTTTGCAAAATGAACCGCCTTAAATGAATGTATTTATTATGTTCCAGGTGATGTCAAACAACTACATAGCTTCTATCACCCTGTACCAGCCAGAGGGCACGCGGCCCAATTTATCCGTCAACTCGATCGCGTGACAAAACCAGGTAAATAAAATAGGAATATTTTTATTTATGAAGCCAAAATTGAACTTAACTATGTATATGTAAGACCTTCTAGGAAATACAAAAATACCAGTATCAAAAGATCCCGCAGTTGGCGTGTACTTTACGGGAAGCTAAGGAAAAATGTTTTTTAAAGGTTCATAGAAATAAGTCATAACGCAGATCACTAGGTTAGGTTGAAACTGCGACAACACAACGTCTTACGAAGCGCTTAACATTACGTATCGCAGATTACTAGGTTAGGTTAAAACTACGACAACACAACGCCTGACGAAGCACTAAACATTATGTAACGCAGATCACTAGGTTAGGTTAAAACTGCGACAACACAACGCCCGAAGAAGCGCTAAACATTATGTAACGTAGGTCACTAGGTTAGGTTGAAACTACGACAACACAACGCCTGACGAAGCACTAAACATTATGTAACGCAGATCACTAAGTTATGTTGAAACTGTGACAACACAACGCCCTATGAAGCACCAAACATTATGTAACGTAGATCACTAGGTTAGGTTGAAACTACGACAACACAACGCCTGACGAAGCACTAAACATTATGTAACGCAGATCACTAAGTTATGTTGAAACTGTGACAACACAACGCCCTATGAAGCACCAAACATTATGTAACGTAGATCACTAGGTTAGGTTGAAACTGCGACAACACAACGCCCTATGAAGCGCTAAACATTACGTAACGTCGATCACTAGGTTAGGTTGAAACTGCGACAACACAACGCCCTATGAAGCGCTAAACATTATGTAACGTAGATCACTAGCTTAGGTTGAAACTGCGACAACACAACGCCCTATGAAGCGCTAAACATTATGTAACGTCGATCACTAGGTTAGGTTGAAACTGCGACAACACAACGCCCTATGAAGCGCTAAACATTATGTAACGTTGATCACTAGGTTAGGTTGAAACTGCGACAACACAACGCCCTATGAAGCACCAAACATTATGTAACGTAGATCACTAGCTTAGGTTGAAACTGCGACAACACAACGCCCTATGAAGCACCAAACATTATGTAACGTTGATCACTAGGTTAGGTTGAAACTGTGACAACACAACGCCCTATGAAGCACCAAACATTATGTAACGTAGATCACTAGCTTAGGTTGAAACTGCGACAACACAACGCCCTATGAAGCGCCAAACATTATGTAACGTAGATCACTAGCTTAGGTTGAAACTGTGACAACACAACGCCCTATGAAGCACCAAACATTATGTAACGTAGATCACTAGCTTAGGTTGAAACTGCGACAACACAACGCCCTATGAAGCGCTAAAAATTATGTAACGCAGATCACTAGGTTCACAACACTTCCCCTACAGAATTCATCAAAGTAGTTAGTTCGTTTTATCTTACAACTATGCTATTCCCTTAGCGTCCCGTAAAGTCACCGATCCCGCTCTTCCATATCCAGTCAATTACGTTATAAATGGTTACAGATAGTATTAGTACTTTATTTTTTACAGCGTCAAATTGTATATGATAAAGACGAAGCCAATAAAAGCGTGTAAAAAATGGCAGTATTAGCAATCGCCGAAATAAATACAAAGGTCATTAGCCGTACATTCTATATTGCTACATTAATACACAATTAACCTTACATTACAACATTCTTTCAGGAGGCTTCGAGCTCGGATAACTGCACGTCTTAAACGATTTGGTTATACCAACATTAAAACATAAATCCTCCACTCAGAGTGTGTTTACAAATACACTCAAAATACGTTCTTTAACAAATTACACTTCATCTGAGGTCGACATATCTTTACCAAGACGCACCTAAGAGGAAACAGTATTTTAAAAAAAGTATGTGATATAAAAAAACTGTGAAAAAAACCTTTAAAAAAAGTGAGTGACAGATCTCAAGGTGTGTAAGTTTTTTTATTTAATTATTTGATCCAATGGACAGAAATAGTTTAATAATTATTGTTTTATGAGTAAATACATAATGTTAAGTCGATATAATTTTGTGAACAGTTTTTTTTAAATGATCATGTTAGTAACGTTAGTCAATTGTGTTCTCTAAGTTTTTCTGTATAATTGAGTTGTCGTGCAGAACATGTGTTGATTTTGTGGTTCGACGGCGCACGAAAAACAACTACGGTTTAAAAAAAAAAAATCAATTGCCATACAATTGGCACGTATGAATTATTATCTAATTTATAAAATTATATTAAAATTAAATCCATAGTAAAAACTGCGAACGAATCTGTTATTTGTGCAAACAACTATTCTCGTACAAGAACCTAAAATATTGCACCAGAAAGTACTGCACTGTTCAATTGATCAATAAATAAATACGATCAAATTGTAATTTTTATCCTAATAAGTCGCACTTAAACGCCGTCTATACTTAATTTGCGAATCAATATTATTTGCAAAAACCGCACTATTTGTGCAAATTCCCCAAAATGTAGCCTGTGAGTAAGGGTACTGTTCACCAACATTGAAACGTCCGATTATCGATTAACCGTCGGTAAAAACTGTTCGTCCGATGATTAAGTTAATAATCGGACGTTTTAAATTTTGGTGAAGACCATACTTAGTGTCTACAGTCTATAAAAAAAATCTGTCACCGTGTTTGTGGTCGCACTCCTCCGAAACGCCTCGACCGATTTTAATGATTGTATGTTTTTGCATATTTGGTACTGGTATGAGAATAGATCGTAAAGTATTTTCATCCACCGCGGTGGGGGTAGGAGGGTGACCCCCACTTTCCCACCTCCCATAAATTGTTAGAGCAACGTTTGTCGGGTCAGATTGTATAAAAGTTGCACGTCTAAGACTGTTCACCAACATTGAAAACGTCCGATTATCAATTTAACCGTCGGTCTAACAGTTTTTACCATACAGTTAACCGACGGTTAATTGTAAATCGGATGTTTAAATTTTGGTGAACAGCACCCTTAGTATGTATTTTTCTTATTATGTTGGATTTCTATTTAATTATAATTAAACGTGTATGGTAAATGTTTGTACCTGGTATCCTTGCGAATAACTGTACAGTCGTCTAATTAACCCAGAATGTACCTCGAATAATTGCTATTTGCCATCTAAAATTTATAACACGTTACAAATACTGCTTATAAATATGTGTTTTCAACATGTTGAAGATCTGATAAAAAATATATTTTTTTTGCAATTTGATACTAATCTGCAAAATGTAGAACGAACTTCCTTCCTCGATATTTCAGAGTAGTAAAAAGTTCTTAAAAATGATTGGCAATGTATTGTAATGCCTTCAGTGTTACAGATATGTCACGGTGACAGCTTACAATCAGGAGACCAAATTTGCCACCTGAAAAAAAAATGAATCAAAACTTTATATATATGGCAAAATCAGGAATCGGTTATTTTTCGGAAAGCTGTCATTTCGTGCGAATAATCCAAGTTTGTATCTCTAAAAGCAGCTTCCCACGATCTGCGATATTGCGGACGGACGCAGATTGAATGTTCGTTCTCGTTGCTCATATGGATATATCCAATGACTATGAAACCTGTTGACTGATGGTACACCTTCCCCTACGGCGAAAATGATTGGCGCAAATCGAGCGCGTTGACGTCTTTCGTCCCATCTTGTTCTGGTATGCGTAGTTTTATATCGCACTATCTCGTTTCCTCACCCTATTTTATCCCTCGCTTCGTAATGAGAACGAACATTCAACCGCTACTGGTCCGCGTCCGTCCGCGATATTGCGGATCGTGGGAAGCTGCTTTAATAGTGATGAAGACTTTTGTGACATTTGTAATGCTAAAATAAAGGTCTATACAAAATTCAGCTTATTCCGTTAGATTCCGAGGTGAAATGTCTAGATGACTGGATTAGTATTCGGTTCGTTAATGTTTAATTTGAAAAATGAAATTAAATGTATTTTGCACGACAACTTCGTAATCATGACGGGAGTTGTAATGAATAAAAAAAATGCAAGAAATTAGAGAATAGACTTGTAAATATTCGAAGAGGCAATAGTGGCAATTTGAATCATATTGACGTATTTTTTCTATAAATCATGTTTATTAGGAATACAATAAAGTAGGGCGTGTGCATAAATATGTGCGTATTATTTTTTATTTATTTATCAATAGCACTATTTTAAGTCAATATTAATTATTATCTTGAAATGTAACGCCGTGTTACGTAAGTTATTTTTATTATTATTTCGATGTCACCCCTTTGAGACATGTGATGGTAAACTGAGTCCAAATTGCTACTACTTGTACAACTAGAAAAAAGTAACTGATTTAAAAAAAAATCATACGTGGGTGTATATTTCAGAAATCAAATTCAATAGGTACTTTTTCTGTCATCTACAGCCTCAGCATATTTTATGTTTCCGGTTGCGGACACTGTTTTTCAGCATTCCCCCCATAATTTGAGCTATATAGACGTCAATAAATGTGCTTTTGGTGCTTAAATTGAACAAATTACTTTTGAATAACAAATACGTAACCAAAAGCAGTGTTCATCTCGTGTTTCAAAGAGGAAAATTTGTTCAAATATAATGTTAATCAAATAATTTTGATTTAAATTATGTTATCATACATTCGGTTATTACTAATTTATTTTATAAATCGAGAATAATATATTTTTTTTACATAATTACCCAAAATTAGCTCAGAATAAAAGTAAATTTGGATGTGTTTTGACAGACATGAATGTGAGTGAATGATTGAATGAATGTGATTTGAATATTTGAAAGTAGAAGTTTAGTTCTGTTTATATGTTTTGGACTGCTGTTTTAAAGCAAGATAACGTATTAGCTTTAATTCATGCACTAAATTTGCTTAAAATCTTTATTGGTGTAAGCTACTGATTTCACTTTATAACCTAGAGTGAACTACAATTGTCTGAAGTAAATTATAAAATAGCTATTGCGCGAATCCGACTTCGTCGTTTACACAGGGTCGGCTTTTAGGGTTTTTCTGCGTGGGTCAAAAATGTAATCACTGATTTATAATGGGTGAACTCGATACCTGGTATTATGTGTGATATCCCACACAGAGATCCTGTTATATACCGATGTAAATAAATGTGATTAAGTGCTTTTAATGTACCGAAATCCCCTATTGTTTTATGCGTGCAAGAGCATCAAGTAGTGCTCGGAATTTATTTGCTGAATTTGTGAATTTTAATTGAAACACTTCACGAGCATACTGATTTATAAGCACAATGAATGTATAAAGAGTGAGTGTCGTGTTATAAAATGGCTGTGGTGCCATATAATGAAAAAAAAAGTTAAAAATTCGACAAATAATCTTATAAAAAAAGTATTAAATTTAAGGTAGCGTTACGCTACATCGGAGTTTTCAGTGTGCGAATATTATAATATATAATATTTTACAGTTAATATTGTTTATATACATTACAATGATACCGATGAACGCTTCAAGTATTTTTTTTCTTTTAAGGGTGATCTGAAGAGAAAGAAATCAGTTTCCTGTTTCGCATCTTTACAACGTATTTGCACACTGAACAACTTCATATTTTTATAATTATTAGTATACTTTTCGCACTGTGCTCTGTAATTGTCACGGTGTGTATCACTTGATTCATAACGATTGTATGTACTTATGTCAGCCTTTTCTTCTATCAAGTCAATCAACTTTAGGGTATTTCTGTTGTAGTGCAGGGTGGTTTGAAAAAATATTTTTATATAATCTCGGTAATTTCTTGTCAATACGAAATAAGGCGATAATATTATTAATAAGTTCTTCTTTTTTGCCGCCACTCAAGAGCTGGACGTTATCAAGCCTTTTTTTAAATTCTTTTGTTTTTCCCGGTCTATTTTTAATAAAAACTGTAACTATACTACAATGCGGTAATAACAAGAGCTTTATGACTCCAAATGAGATAAATTTTTGTTTTACTTAGCAATGTAAAAGGTCATTTATATATTTCTATCTTGGAAAGTTAAACGAATGCGTTATGACATGATATTTCAATATTGTTATTAAATCAAACCGGGCTTAATCGCGAGAAAAACATTTAGTAATGTATTTATTTACCTCGACGTTTCGACCAAGTTGCATTGGTCGCAAATTTTTTTCTCGCGATTAAGCCCGGACGAGAAGACTCTTCACAGTCTTCTCGTGACCATGACCAATGCAACTTGGTCGAAACGTCGAGGTAAATAAATAAATTACTAAATGTTTTTCTCGCGATTAAGCCCCGTTTGAATTAATAACAATGTGTTCGAATCGCGAAAGTCTAAAAATTACAATATTTCAATATGTTTCCCGATTTTGGCTTAGTGGCATACTAATCTGGTATGGACTCTGACATTTTTTAATTAGTTGTATATCCCTATATTACCCCCTATATTAAACCCTTAATTTTTTGATTTGCACGTAATGCTGACAAAGGCTGACATATATAATGGTATAATATAACTAGCTTGTATACTATACGTGTAGTAGTGTTATATGCATTAGTCATACATAACAACCTTTATGATAGTGATTTAGAGAGCTGACTCACTTACGGTCTGCTGTCTTAAAATATATATAAAGATCAGGCAGGTATATTTACAATGACACGATATAATAACAAACTGTGTATGTGTATTTTTATGTAACGGGTACCTCTTTATTTCGCACTTTTACGTAAACTCGAGTCGGTGAAATGATTTTCAACTAGTATTTGTATTAATTCCGAATACGATGGGGTTAGATAATACGGTACCCCATCCCTTCCCTGAATACGTATCAGTTATAAACTGATCCGATATTTACGAGCCTACCTGCCTAATCGTTATGTATTCTATTTTTAAGTAAATTTTACCAACAATACGTTTTAATTAATAAAAAATCAGATTGTTGAGATATTGATAATAATATAGACGATGGATATATTTAAGTTTTAAGTATTGTCGGTGAAGTTATTCGTCAAATTCTTAAAATATTATAAGTAGTAACAATTAAAACGAGGCATAATAAAATAAAGTAAAAAGGTAACACTTTTCAAATTTGTTTTGGAAATTGTAACCGAATGTACATATAATTTCATAATGCCAGAGTAAACTTTTGAGTGTTGCCATGGATGGGAATACGCAAAACTATTAATCGACGACGCTTTCAAATAGGCAATTTTTGTTGTTGACGTAAAACATTGTTCAGTCCAATTTGTTATTGTTTAATTAAGCAAACCATTTTGAGTGTTTATTCTGTGTTTGATCTCAACGAAATAATTGGAAAATGGTCTGGTAGTTCATAAAAAAAAAGGTGTCAAAATGTCAAAATTATTTTTGTACTTCATATATATATTGTAATCAAACCGAGCGCACACTATGCGGAATGGCTCGGGCTCCTTTTAAAAACTTACATAGACATAATATAGAGTTGCCATACTGAATATTGTAAATACGGGTAGATATAACGTTTCTCTTAAATCTTGGACTTATGTAAATATTTAGAATAAAGAAATTCTATTCTATTTTTCCAGAACCATTTCAAAAGTACCTGAGTATAAAAATTAGAGAACTTCAAAACTTGCAACACTAAATGACGCTAAAGTTTTATGGCAACTCTATTGCAATGTATCTTCAAACGGTGTAAATATGTTAAATAAACCATACAAGTAAGTGGTATAAGGTAAAGTTCTGTTCACGTTCGGGCATTATAAAAGACTTTAGTGATTATTAAACATTGACATAAGAATGAAGAGACGAAATGTCAAGAGATTTTGCACACGACCAACACCACACCCATATATTTCTCATTATTGCTTCGACAGTACATACAATCGGAGTATAAAGGTGCAGCGTTGCATTGTACGTTTTATGTTTGCACCCCGGTAATTTTAACATACAGATCAATAGCCTGTGTCTTGATTCATCGTTACTGTTAAGACATTTAATAGATAAAAAATAGTGCGTGGAGTCCCTCCGCGCGGAAGGAGTGAAACTTCGTAATGTGGAAATGAAAATAAAAGCGTTGAACGTTTAGCGCAACAGTGCATTCATACCCCTCCATGGTAGCGTTAAACGTTTAACGCAACCTTATCGGAAGTCGCCTTAGAAGTTTCACTTCAAAAATGTTTTCACAGATTTTTAATTTTCGTAATCAAGATGTTTTTTGATATGTATAATTGATATATACAACCAGCAATAAGTGAGAGTTGACTTTACAAACGGGATAATTACTGCGCAATGTTTATTTTGTCGGTTCTCGATATTTCGTTGCAAGCTACTTTTGCGGGTAGATGAAAAAGTTACTTATTATTAAAAGCGGTCGGTAGCACGATCGACGAAAAGTTGATATCTATCAGAAATTGTCGAAATAAGCACTATACGAGGCATTTACATGTCTAGAAATATTTTTATTCTATTGAAAAGTCACAGTCGAAACACGAAAATAAACTGTGACACTCATTCAACTCACTGCGCCCGACTTAATAAATAATAGACATTTTAATAATATAAACTGTGTGTGTACTTGCGGAGCAGAAAGAATTTGGTCCAATGACCCATTTTGCCTAATGACCACCGAGCATCACCCTAAGAGGTTCATTGTGCTGTTATTGGCTGTTCGTTGCACCCAAAAAACGCTGCTAATTTTCGCCATGTAATGGCTGAAATTATAAAAAGAAATATCAAAAAATGCGCAGGAAAAAGACGCATTACTATTAATATTATAGACGCAAAAGTTTGTGAAGATGTATGTATGGATATATTTTCCTCTTTCACGCCAAACGAATCTTGATCTAATTTGGCGCAGAGATAAATCACAGCACGTGGCGTGACAAACATCATCACTATCACTACATAGTATAAAACAAAGTCGCTTTTTCTGTCCATATGTTTGCTTAAATCTTTAAAACTACACTACGATGCGGTTTCTTTAAAATACATAGAGTGATTAAAGCGGACGGTTTATAAGTGTAATAACATCCATTAATGACAGGCTATATATTTTATACCCGTGCGAAGCCGGAGCGGGTCGCTAGCGTTGGGTAAATGAGATAGTGGAAAACCATAGTCCACGCGGGTGAAACTAATAAGGCATATAAATAGATAGATATCTAATTTATTTACTGTATCACAATCACGTTTACGTAACATCGTACTCAATAAGAAGGATGTAACATTCTGTGTCAGTTATTGGGCTATAGTTTATAGTCCGGTGGCCGAGGAAATGCGTCCTACAGTCAGTGTTCATATTCTATTCGTCGTCGTGACTTCTAAATGGAATAAAATAAATAAAAAAATCTTCAATTTTGACATTTATATGCTCGACTCATACATATGTAATGAGACGTAGCTCTGAAATGGGGGAAAAATGGTTAAACCACATACTAAACGTCTCTACAGTCGCACTACAAGTAATTTATGTTCTATTCAAATCAAAACAAAGCGACATTTACATTGTCATCAGGTTTATGAATGAAATTAAGTGTGGGGTGTGCAGTTGCCACAAAGTAAATGGTTCCAACATGTGTTCATGGTTTTGAATTATAGCAAATACTTAGATCAATTTTGTTAATAGCTGTTTTACAAATTGTTTCTGAATGTGGCTCCCTAAAAATGCTGCATGATTAATTTTAAAATAAACTTTTAGCAATTAGCTGTTTCGCCTGTCATTAATTTTTATATCAGTCAAATGGGTACAAAAAGAAAAGTGTCTCAAAAATACCAAAAAATCAAATAAATGGATTTCGTACCGAAAAAAGCATTTTTATTTTTCATGAAGAAATGATGCACCTAGCAGACCTACCCTAGCACCTACAGAGTACCTATACTTAGTCTGCGGAATTCGTTGGACGCGCTTTCTGTGGTTTCGCACCCTGCATGGGCATACCTTACCTGAGTCGAGCTGGTAAACTGGATACACACATATTATTATTATTTATATTGTATAGATCTAGTGTTTGACCACTATCTCACTTGATGGTCAGTGACGATGCGGTTGAAGATGTTATCACGCTAGACCTAGAATGGTCACTGCCTCTCAAGGACTGCTCTGCCTGAACACACTATGTGTTTGGTGACAGTTTTTTCATGCTTGAGGGTGAAAGCTAGCCAGACGGGTATTCGAAAGTACCCTACCGCCATGCTGGGAATTTGATAACGGTGTTACCTTCACCGGAAGCTCCAGCTGTTGTTGGGGATCGAACCAGTCTCCGTCAGTTTGCCAGGTGACGATCCCCCCGCTGAGCTATCATCGCTTTAAAAATATCCACGTAGTTCGATGTATGCTGACCTCTCCCGCAGTGGGAGTCCGAAGGAGGAGTGGGGAGTGCGAGGGTCACAGGGGTCATGACCCTCGCCATACATAATATATAGGTATAATAAATATACCTACAGAAAAAGACTACTAGTAAAGTGAGACGTTGCCGTTCTATGCACCGAGCACGCTACACAGCTATAGTAGACCATCGTAGACCGCATCATCACTTAACATCAGGTGAGATAGTGGTCAAAAGCCTGAATATAGTTGAGTGGTAGAGCGAGAGACGTGATTGCCATATTGACAGAATTCAATCTAAATATTTTGTGGCGGTCGGTAGTGTAGCAGGTAATTCATGGTATGACGTTAGTTCAGGATGTCATAGTATGTACTTTTCCACTAAATCTTTCGTTTGAGGCAGCGACGATTGGCTAACTATAAGGACAACATGATAGTGATTCGCTTATTCAACTGAACTTAACTAAAATTTTGGAAAACTAAACAGTTCTTATACTTGGCCAACAGTTGAATAAAACTCGTCTAATATTAGTGAGAGCGTTGTATGGAGTTATACGAATTTGAATGTTAGCGTAAATAGAATACGAGCCATTTCAATTTGAAGAATTTTAGCTAGTTTATGTGATTAACAGAATTAAGGCCATGTTACCATTTTCGCACTAAAGAATATTGATTGATCGATTGATTAGAATCATCTAATAATAAAAGGACTACTACTAGTACTATATAATTACCAAATATAAATTAAATAACACTCAGATATGATATGATGGAAAAAATAAATGTCGACAGTCGCCGTGGCGCAGTGGTTAGTGTCAGTGACATGACTTCTATGTCTCCGAGACCCTGGGTTCCAATTCCGGCAGTGGCAAACATTTGTGCGATGAGTGTATCTATACACTCATATAGATAAGATAACAGTATCACCGCGTAATTATCCCGATGTTCTGCTACCGTGCCAAAAACGCCAATTAACTTGATGCAAATTAACGTAATTGACCTCTGTGGTAATTTAAGTATACTAATTAAATAAGTCAATTGGTCTAGTCAGGTATTTGTACGGTTGTGGTCAATGTACCTACAGTATTAGGTATTAACATTTGTTGCATAGTCGTTCCCTCACTGTTGACGATTGTGACACCTACGAATTATCTTTACTGTCTCTCTCCACTCGCCACTTGTGTTTCATCCATCTTAGTAGTAGCGCCCCGCGGTTACACCCTCGTGGATTACGGTTTTCCCGTTACCTCAGTTATCCTACAGGAAACTTTTTCCGGAAAAAAAGTAGCCTATGTGTTAATCCAGGACTTAAACTATCTCCATACCTAATTTTATCGACATCGGTGTAGCCGTTTGAACGTGAAGAAGTAACAAACATACACACAAACACACAAACTTTCGCATCCCACTAATATTATAAATGTCAAAGTTTGAATGGATGGATTGGATGTATAGATATAGATTATAGTCTGGAATAGCACATAGGCCCCGGTAATGTATGTGTAGCGGGAATACCGTAATCCACGCGGGTAAAGCCGCGAGGCGCTGCTAGTTTATAATATTAGTAGGATAGGATGATGTGAGTAGTAGGTGGTACTAACTAAAATGTTCTGTGCACATACAGGGTGCTTGATGGGTTACGTCACAATGGTCTACGTGCCGCACACAATACTTCTATAGACGCGACAAACAACGGGTCTCCCAAATCGGGCAAATCCAGGAAAACGCCGCATACTACTGTCCGCTGTGAATGACGTGTTTCGGCTTAGAGTCGCTTAGGGCGTCAATCCTGTTAATTTTTACCAATTAATGGTAAAAATTAACAGGATTACTGACTAGTACGTAACATTGAGTTCATTAAGATAAATAAATAATGCACTTTGACTACTTATTACATTGTTACTGTGTTGCTATTAGCACTATGGGTACGCGACATTTAGGCCTTTTATACCTAAGCTGGCAACATCTGGTAGTTTTGGGTAAAGTTATTTTATATCGATGGCTCCTACGTATACTGAGTCAACTAACAAATTTTGACAAATGTGTTTTTTTGTATATTGTCAATACTTCAATCATTTCCTATCGTTCTGTGTAAAAAAAATAATTATATTCCTATTAATAACTAAGAAAAAATGACGTATACTGAATCAAGTTCACAATTATATTATTTTGGACATAGAACACAGAGTCAACTGTCACCATACTAGTATACGCGGGTATATTTTGGTGTAAGTTGACACTGGCTCAGTGTACGTCGCAATCGCGCTGAGTAAGGATCTGTTTTTGTACACTCTTAATCATTCCACAGGCGCAAACTATATACTGCGCAACTATATATACATATATAGTTGCGCAGTATATTGTTTGCGCCTGTGGAATCGCACTATTCTAGAAAAGATTTAACCAAAAAGTATCTTGATGAATCTCTATCTTTCCCTAAAATGTATAAATTGTAACAAGAATGGTTTGATCCCAATAAATACGCAAATAAAGTAACCAGCGTGCGGCAATATCGTGATATTATCAACAAACATTTTAACATTGGTTTCCATGAGCCCAAAAAAGACGTATGTGAAGAATGTCACATGTTTGAAAATACATCTCATCACACAGAAGAAGAAATAGCCAAACAGGAAGTGCACTTGAAACAAAAAGACTTAGGAAGAAAGATAAAAGGAGAAGACATAGAATTAGCACAGAAGGAACCAGGAATCTTAACAGCCAGTTACGGTCTCCAAAATTGTGTAAACGTACCCCATGCGAACATTAGCACATTTTATTATAAACGAAAACTAACCGTTTATTACTTCACTCTTTTTGATATAGGATGTCGGCAGGGTTATTGCTTTTCTTGACATCAGCAAACTGCTTAAAGAGGAGCAAATGAAATTGGTAGCTGTGTTTATTGTATTAGTATTCTGTTTTGATGTATATGATGGGAAGTAATAAATATAAAATACAAATATGTCACCGTTATTTTAATCGTTATATACAATAAACATATTCTGTATTCTGTAATAGTAATTAGTTGGTATTTCCCAAAAGGGGACAGCATGCATGCACTCATTGAGAGGCAAACGAATAATAAAATACTGTGTACACCTGCTCAATGGTACACGGCGTTTCAATTTGCAAAAACCGATCTTTATGATCGGTTTTTGCAAATTGAATCCTTACAAGGTCGCAGAAAAATCTCAGGATCTTGTAATGGACTTCAGAAAAATGCTTAAAAAGGTCAATAACTGAACTGTTGCAGGTGATGGAGCTAAGATGCAATAACAGAAATAAAAATTAAAGCAGAAAATCCTTATAAGCTATTTTATAAGACTAGTTACATAGAAGATTTCTATGACGGGATTGATTGTGCTAATAAACCTAAAGTAACACGTAATAAATCAGTTCTTAATATACATTTCAGTAATCTTCGCCCAGCTTACGATAGGCCAATCTTAATAGATAAAAATAAACACAAAGATTTAATGGACCTCTGCCACAATCTGGTGATACCTAAAGAATATCACTTTTTTTTTCTAATTTGATTAAAACTGACAACAATAGATATGAAAGCGATTCAGAATATGTACAAAATTGTTATGTTATATTTTTATTTTCTTAGATTGTTTACAGAAGTAGTTATTAAGTGTTGAAGTACCTTATAAAGTTAAATTATGAAACTAATTTTATTTTTGCAATAATAACTAATCAAAGATATTTAAAATCTTATTGCTACTGTGATTTTAATTAGAAATATGTTATAATTATATTAAGATGTGTGTTCCTAAATATGAGTGATGTGCAATTGCATAGTTCGTACCTACTTAAATATTTTCTAATTTTTTTACCTAACATATTTGAAGTGTTTGTTATGGATGTTTTTATTAATATTTTTGTGAATTTTATGAAAATTTAAATTTTGTGGTAATGTTTCCAATACCTTTTTGCGATTTCTTTTTTTGATTTGAATAAATATTTATAGAATTATCTAGTGTTTTTAATAATTTTACCTTTTTCGATAAACACTTGACTCAATATCAGGATTGGCCATGTCCATGTATAGTGAGTCAACTTATAGTATTTCAATAATTATAATTCATATAAGAGGAATCTTAATTCCTAAAATAACTAAAAAATATATCAAAACAAATTATGCCTCAGTTACTTAATAATCATGTCCAAAAACATAGATTAAAAAATTCGACGTATATAAATGTAAGTGGTAGTTGATCCATTTTTAACATGCAAATATACGAAGTATACTGGTTTATCTACATTATCTCATAAAGTAATAAAAATATAAGATTTTGACTTTGCACTGTTGAAAGGCCTTGAAATACTACATTATTTATAATAAGTATTTTTTTCTTGATTGTTTTCAAATTTAAAATATAGCCTTTCCGCCTTCTAATCGCCCTCCTGTAAAATTAACAAAAGTACAGTTGACTCAGTATACTTAGGAGCCATCGATATAGTAGCTGTAGTATTGTATTTTTTTTAATATAGTCACGTGTGCAAACTATAAGATAGCATACATAATTAACTTTATTTTAATATAAGTGTACTGTTTCTCCTTCTAAAAGGCAGTCCGTTTAACCGTAAGGCTAAAGAGTTAAATATTGAACTATATATATATATATATATATATATATATATATATATATATATATATTTATATATTTATATATATATATATATATATATATATATATATATATATATATATATATATATATATATATATATATATATATATATATATATATATATATATATGCACTGCACTACAGTGCTCAGCTCCGCGTAGCTCATGACTGATTTGTTTATATCTCATTGTTTTTGTAGATAATTCAAAACGTAATGGATTATTGACTTATGCTCTATTCTATAATTTGATTCAACTAAATTGACCTGATGAAAGTCTTGACCATAGGCCGTGGATAAACTACCTAAAAAGCGATGAGTGCCCCAAGAATACAATACAAGAATGCGTTCGAAAAGAGACAAAAAAAGTGATGTTGTGATTCTACCACTTCCTAAGACATGCCCAAAAAAAACTTCAAAATCCAAAACAAATAATTGGCATAGCAAAATACGTCAGGCAAAGTTAATGGACTATATCTGTATAGAATAATTTAGCTACTGATAGTAATATAATTAAAAATTATTGTATTTAGTTTATTTTTTCTCTTCCCTCGGTATAACGAAAACTCTTTTTACGAATAAAATGCTCGGTCCCTTGAAATTCGTTATAAAGAGTTTACATTGTACTTCACCTCTGACTTAAAAATGTAGTAGGTAGCTTACTACTAAGCAGACTTTACTTTTTAGGTAAAGATTTATTATTTCAATACTATCGTCATCACCATCTAGCTAGGCTTAGCGTAAGTGCACCTTCGTACACATCGCCACTGACCAAGCCACAAGTATTATGTATTACCAAATAAGTACCTACGTATATTTATTTTCAATATTTAGTAATGGCATAATGTCTTGTTGGGAAAAATATTATTTCGAAGCTAAGTAAACATCACTATCTTCTTAAGTTTTTCCTGACCTCTGTTCGAAAAAATTTCATTGTTATTTTATCGAGGTCGCAAGGGTGAATTCGTGGGGTTATCATGTGTCGATGACAGTACAGAGGATCTTTGCAGGCAGAAGGGGTGGGAGTAATCCTGATGCGTGTTCATTTAAAATATTACAAATACCTACATATGTACATTGCATATGAAGTACGAGCCCAAAAAGTTTACCAATCACATTTATAAATTGTTTAATTGCCATTCTTCTTCTTCCGGTTTGAGATACAGTTCAAGACCATTTGCCGTTACCGCACGAGTTAATGATAAAGGAAAATTATGGTCACTTGAAAATATTGTATCAATAATAAATAAGCTAATGAAATCAAGTTTTGTTTAATCAGAATAAAACTTAATGAACTGTTCTCATAAGTGTTTTCTGTAAATTTATTAAACGTTTACTGTTTAGGGATTTTCAACAAAATAAGCTGAAAAGACTTAAAATTGTCTATTCAGCAAATGGAAAAGAGATCTGTGGCAGTGCCTAACGAAAGACCTAATCAAAAACCACATTGCGTATCAAAGAATGCATTTACCCATAGTCTCAGTACATAGGTAAAATCTTTAGTTTTAGCACATTAACACACTACTAAATCGCTCCGTAAGAACCTAAAACGCTCAGGCGCAGGAGTTGAAAGACGATTTATTCAAATAAATAATGCACGTATTTCTTAGGAAATGAATATACTTCGAAACTACATTTTTAATATCCATTAATCTACAAATCGTTCAACAGTAGTAGAGATGCTGTAATTTCGTAACTACCGTAGTAATTAATGGTAGCGTGAATTGCTCTTATCTGAGTAATATTGTTATCTCACCTTGATACATAATTATCAGCTGTATGTAGTAATAATATTGCAAATAACTTGCAGAGTAACTGTTTTGTACTTACACTATCTACACCCTGCGGTTTCATCCGCGTTGTGTATCTACCGGTTTCCTGTTACCTTGGTCATTCCTCGAGAACTAAGGTACTGACTATCTATCTATCTATAAAGCCCACCTTATTTAAAATCCATATTACATTATTAAGATAAATAAATAAAAAGACATGAATAAAATGGAAGATCTTTATTTGCGGAATACAATTTTGGAAAATTCGCTATAATGATTTTGCATAATAACAAAAAGAAACGCTATTTTTGAAATGTTACATTTGGGCCATCTCAAAGAGATTTCAATATTACGTGGCCATCATATGAAGGTGAGTCCACCTTAGGTCATCTTAGGATGACCTTCCTTGTAGACCCAAAGAAGAACGGTAATAAATAATGAAATTAGTTTAGCCAATATTTGAATTTTTATTCTTCCTAATACTATTCTAAATATTTTTTTTTCTTTTAAAAAATAAACAAAAATGTATTGAAAATTACACATAGCTTTTTGAGACACGTTTTGCTTCGGATGACTAGACAGATTTTAGGCACGCTGATAAATTCTTATTACATAATTTACTGTTATCTAATCTGAAGGCGTGGCTTGTGATCGATCTCCAGTCACCAAGGCCGTCGGTCTTGATACAACATCTTGACTCCAAAATGCGCAAATATTTTTTCACCATACAATGTAGGTAGGTACTAACCTACCTACATTGTATGTTAACATATAGTTATTTGCGCCTAGTGAGGTTCTCCGCTAATTCAAGCATAACACTCGCCTTGTTTGCAGTCCCTGGATGTTTTTATTATTTATTTATGTTATAACTACAGATTAGGTTACACAGTGACATCACTGGTGATGTACCTGTGATGGCAAAAACAAGAGGCATTTTTATGGATATGGTGACGGAACCAGCAAGATCCCACAGGATGTTAAGTGGTAACCTGCACTGCGCCCATCACCCTGAAACATAAAGCTAGTAAGTCTCATGTGCCTGTAATTTCACAGGACACCACACCCTTCAAACCGCAACACAGTAATGTGAATACTACTGCCTGGCGGTAGAAATAGTTTATGGTGGCAGTACTTCCCCGAGCAAACTCTCACATAGAGTGCTACTGCTCTTAGGTATGGCGTAGGGATGTCTCTCTTAACTCAAAGGTCCCTCGGCTGGCCCCTCTACCACCGAGATACATAATCAGCCGAATACGTTTCCACCGCTGGGACCCGAGTGATACAGAGAGTAGTGTGGGCCACAACCCACTGCCCAATTCGAGTTGACGGCCAGCCCAATTTCGGAGTTTTCAGGCGCTAGAGGGCCTCTGATTTTGCCTAACGACTGTTATCCTAAGAAAACAACCGAGACCGATACACAGAGCACGGAATCGCTCAGTTGAAATGTTACTAGCGGTCACCCATCTAGCGTCTGACTGAACGGTATGTTGCTCAACTCGTACGTTAAGAACGCATAGGTAAACACTACTACGAATCTTTCACTATTGCTTTCGTCACCGTTGATCTCTCCATATGAAGAGGATGATATCGCTGACAGCGATAAAACCGCTGCAGTCAGTGACGGATTACCCATATAGCAAGGGTAGCAAATGCTACGGGCCTCGCGAATTTGAGGGCCCCGCGCATCAATGCTTTCTGACCGTAACTAAATCAAATCATTTGCAGTACAATTCTAATGTGGCTTGTATTATTAATTAACAGCAAGAAGCACGAGGCTCTGAATCTCCAGTTTTACAAGCTTTTATTATATATGTATTTACAATATTGTTTTGTAAACCTTAAAATTTCCTTGCGCAATAATTTGTCTCTTATGACCACCAATTGCAGTGGTTAACTTTCTCAACATTAAAACGTGTTAAAAAATAAGTTGAGGAACATGATGACGCAAAAAAGTTTATAATCATCTCACTATTGAATATCGAATACGATTTACTCATCATCATCATCATCATCTCAGCCATAGGACGTCCACTGCTGGACATAGGCCTCCCCCATTGATTTCCACAAGGAATTTACTCAATAAGTCGATATGAACGATATTGTTAATAAATTTACCTACCAAGAATAAATTCTGAAATAGCATGGTCCTTTTGATAAAATTTGCTACAAGCCCGACGCTGACTTAATCCGGCACTGGCTGCAGTTCTTATCATACAATTGCTTTGTTAATTGTTATTTTGTTTACTATGTTCATCTATCGTATATCTATAATCTCTATGAATTGCTTGTTCAATAGTATTTGATAAAATTGTTTCTGATAATAAAGAATTAAGTACTTACCCACTTATCAAATCGTTTGTTCAATATAGGGTGCACTTACAAATTATGAGCGTATAGATTATTATAATCTGTTATACCACTACTCATTATGGAGCGATTCAACTTGTGTCAAAAGGTTTCGGATTAATTCCGAAAAACTTGATTAAATATATATTAAGATAAAAATTATGTATTTCCAATATGTTGGGCTTATACCTACCTACATGAATCTGCGGTATATCTTATATTATTACTACAGTCGACTCTCGTTAATTCAAACCTGTGATAATTCGAACATCTCTATAATTCAAAGGCATAATGAGTTCCCTAGAAAATCTCTCTATATTTCGAACTTAATCAATACATTTTTATGCACTTGGTAATTCGAACGAAAATATCATCGCTACGTAATAAAACGACGCGTTAATTTGAACTCTTCGGCGTCAAACACTCGACGATTCGTAAGGGATAAGTCACTTGATCCTCTTATAAACAAGTAAGTCCGAGTAATCCATCAAGTTATGAGGCTATTCTGCAATGTACACCTAATTGCTTAACAATCCTTAATTATTTAACAATAATACATAAGTAATTATATATGTGAGTATATATAATTATTTATATTAATAATGCGTCTTATATTGTACTACTATACTACTTGTACTTATGTTATATAATACGAGTCTACTAGCTATTAATAAATAAATAAATAAAGTTGAGTATGTGTGCCCGCTGCTGACAAGTTCAAACTTGTATCATCCTAGAGCTTTTGTTTTTGTAATGATTAGTTTGACACACACTTCCGTAGGAATTGGTTTCTTTAGTTAAGTTTCAGTTACTGTTACTTTAACTAAAGAAACAACTCGTTGGTTTTATACAGATTAAATAAAAGTTTGTATTCAAACCATTTGATATTTCGAACACTCGATAATTCGTAATATTTTAGAAGTCCCTCGAGATTCGAATTAACGAGAGTCGACTGTATTTACTTACGTTTTTTTTAAAGTGTTTTGTATTTGTATTTATTATTATAATAACAGTGATATCGAATTAAGATATCAACATATTAAAGCGCTGTGCCGTGGTGGTACCGGCCTAGTATAGAGGTTCCCTCATCTCTTCCTGCGGGTGCCGTAAGAGTCGGCTACTTCTCGAGGATTGGAAATCATACTGCGCTCGCTAACCCGCCTGCCAAGCGTGGCGAGTATTGGCAAATCCCCCTTCAAGAGGCGCTGTATTTTTTCAGTTTAAGTAGGTATCCTTGGTTCGGTATAAATTAGTGTGAGAAGTCTGGAGTTAAAATAATGTATATATCCCGACTTTTATTTAAAGCACCTATTGTGCCTGTCATCAACCTATCGCCGCGTTCTACTCTCCAAATGCTATAAGCTCTTGGAATTTAATTATGTAGCCAACTGGCAGCAAGATAACGTAATAAAAGAGACAAAGTTTCGTTTATAGAAACGGACCAAACGGAGTGAGTCCCCAGCACAGAGCAAACTCCGCTTTAGTACCCAGTACCTACAGTATTAGAGTTTTTCCACTGGATCTATCTATTCACTACTTACACAAATATTGGCCCTAATTCTGTTAATCACACGAACTAGTTAAAATTCACTAAAATTCTTCAAATTGAAATAGCTCGTATTCTATTTTCGCAAAAATTCAAATTCGTATAACTCCATACAACGCCCTTACTAATATTAGACAAGTTTTATTCCATTGCTGGCTGATTGCGGGTAGTTTTAGTAGCCACCAAATAAGTGGCGACTTAATTTCGCTAAAACTACCCGCAAATTTAATAAATACATTTAATTTTAGTGATGTTATTGATAAGTTTCATACTAATTTAGACTTTATCGTAACCGTACAAGAACTGTTTCAGTTTTCCAAAGTTTTAGTTTAGTTCAGTTGAATAAGCGAATCACTACCAATGTCATCCTGTGTTGGCATGTTGACAGTGGTTAAATAAATGCAAGCTGAACAGGCTAATAATATTAAAAAAATAACACGCTTATAATATTTAAAAACAAAATACTATTTGAGTGACGTAACGGAGCGTTTTTTTAATATTCTTTACTGTTGTGGTGTTGGCTATGTTATGAATAAACTTATTTCTTTCTTCTTTCTTTCTTTCTAATCCACTCCACATTTTAACTAAACGTATGCACTGTTCAAAATATTGCAAACACTTTATTGTCGGCCGCTTGATTATCGCCATACCTCGAAGATAGTATAGTTGCGGGTACATACACAACATACACGATCATAATTGATCCCGTGAGTAGCAAAGGTGAGTGGAAAAGGAGGCAAAAAAAATGTACTAGTTAAAAAGTGGAACCGACTTCAATACTCAAAAGTGTGAAACAACTTGTCGAAGTGGGTATCATTGAGCACAATATTTTCATAATATTTACTTTGGAACTGTCATGGCTCCGAGTTCCATTTTTAGGTAATTTAAAAAAAAATAACAAGGCCTCTTCAGATTCTTATCCGTCTTTCTCCCCTGTGCTCATATATCAGGAACGGGAAGTTAAGTAGTTGTACTACGGTACACTTATGTTTATGGTCACCACAAAGCCCTGATGATGGATTTGGGTACGATCAGTCATTACTTAGCTTTACGGCCACCACTTTATGTTCATCAATCGTTATTGAACGACTGAAATCCATTTTGTATTGAACCCTAAGTGAGGATTTCTACAAGCACTTGACCTTGACTATATTTTATCCAAAGGCGAGAAAAAGGTTTAATTTAAAACTAGCACGGCAGTTTCGGTCTCTGTACAATTCGTTGTTGCATGTATCAACAATAACAGAATTGTTTCATACACGGATCTTGTAGCCACATATTATGAAATTTAATAAAATTAGGCGTTTATTGAAGTATCCCAAAAACATCATGCTCTAAATAAAATACTAGGTATGTATTTGCCATTTATCTTGTTCCTTACGTCTCGGTCATTCGGACATGTTTTCCTTTTTTTTTTTTTTTTTCTAACGGACTAATGCTGTTTGCCTCTACCGGCATTTACAGCTTCACCGGAGGGGGGGCGGGGGGCGAGCACAGATGGTGCTCAGCCCGGTATTTGTGCGGGCGCAGAAGGCGCACCGCCTAGTTAGGCTAGCGCTGACGGCGCTGTGCCACTAGGAGAGGACGAGGCGACTAGCTCAAGGGCACCACTGAGATTCGAACTTCGGCTTGAGCTGTCGCCAGGACAGGGAGTTATCGGATCGACTTGCCCCGGTACCAGAGTGGTCCGTAAGTGGGCCCTAAGGATGTTTGCTCTTTGACTATTTGGAGAGAATCTAACCAGGATGTTTTTGCCTCGAGCTCGGTGTCGGACTGTGGAGGGACTCTCGACCTTGTATTCTACCGGGATGACCGTGGGAACATGTTTTCCTTAAATATATTTTGCCTCTGGGAATTTAGCTATATTATACAATTTAGGTATAGGTACCTATATTATATATAAATGCGATTGTTAATAAAGGACTTATTGCGTTGTTTGCTATTTAAAAACTAATGATACCTATATTTTTTTCGTTATAAATAATATTTATATTACACTGGCTATTTATTTATTATAAAATGACATAAAATGACTTACGGAACTGAAATGTGGTTTCTGACTATGGTTCTGTTGAACTAAAGTGTAGATAATAGTACTAATTTTAACTTTGTAACCAAGTATAATATTTAAGTTTGGTAACCTTGTTTGAAGCCGATTTTTTGTTGCATTTTTAGGCTTTAGCTTTTGTTTTACTATTTCTTAAGTATTATTGTATTAATTTTTATTAAGAGGATGTAATACTCAAGTTAAACCTATTCTAGGTTTTTGATTGAATAAATGAAAAAAAGAACGAAAATCAGACATAGCCCAGTGGATTAGCAAGTTGAAGTGGCAATGGGCAGGGCTTATAGATTGAAGAACTGATGGCCGTTGGGGTCGGAAGGTTCTCGAGTGGAGATCACGTACTGGCAAGCGCAGCGTAGGACGGCCACCGACCAGGTGGCCTGACTATAAGATCGCAGGAAAGGGCTGGTCACTGGCCGCTTCCAACCAGTCCTTGAGGAAATCAAGAGCCTTATGTCCAGCCGTGGACTTCCTATGGCTGAAATGATGATGATGAATGCTGAACCATGTGAATACACATAAACTTTTGTCAACATTTTCTTTGTCAACTGTACGTATAGGTGTTCTTATCAGCTGTCGTGGTGGTTTGATCGATACCATGTCACACACGAAAGAGTGATGTCACATATATGACATATTATAACACGATAGCCGTCGCGATCAGCGCAAGAGCGCGCGTGATGAAAACGTATAGCAGGTACGTATATAGTGTAGTATACTCGTAATACCCGATCTGATAAATACATGCGAATCACGAAACCTCGCAGACGATTGTTATTAAAACTGATGTGGTTTTGATACATATTGTTTTTTATAAATCAGAAGGAACCCTTCGTGCGCGAGTCCGACTCGCACTTGAGTGGTATTTTTTTTCAATTCGATCTAATTTATATAAAAAAAAATAGATTACCAAAAAGTAGAACCGACTTCAACACTCAAAACTGTGTAATAACTTGTTGAAGTCGGTCCCATGATAGTTCAAAAGTAACTATTATCAAAATATTGTGAGAATGGTACTGACTTCGACAAGCTATTTCACACATTTGAGTGTTGAAGACGGTTCCATTTTTCGGTAAACATTTTTTTACCCTTTTCAGTGACCTTTGCTTGAAGTGCAAATTCCGATTCACCGATTGTGATTAAATTTAAATGGAACTACACGGAAAGCACCAGCTTTCAAATAAAAAAAGAACGATCAAAATCGGTTCATCCAGTCGAAAGTTCTGAGGTAACAAACATAAAAAAACACACGAGCTGCTCCTTTTTTTTGAAGTAGGTTAAAAACGAGCAAAACAGTCACGTTTGTTGTATGAGAGATAAATATTTATTTTATTCCGCTTTTAGGATTTGTTATTATAGTAGCAAGAGTAATACATCATCTGTGAATATTTCGACTGTTTACTATCACGGTGGGGGATGTCCAGCAGTGGACATCCTATGGCTGAGATGATGTTGACCTATTCATATTCATATTTATTCATATTACAGTACACGTCACAAAAGCTTTAAATTTATAATAATAGCCTACACTGAGTGTGTAGGGAAATAACATATGCTAATAATAATTAGCTGAACGCATCGAGTCAACAAGATACATAATAAATATAAATGTATATCTATACAATAAAAATATAAGTCAGTACATATTTTTACGTCACACTTGAACTGCTTACAAATTCATTAATACTGTAGAAAGTGTTTTCAATAAGCCACTGTTTTAGCTTTATTTTAAATGCATTCGTGCTTACTGTTTCCGTCACAACTGTTGGCAAACGGTTGTAGACAGTCGGCCCCATGACATGAGTCAACCTCCCCGATTTCGTTAGGGTTCTTGATACGGCCGCTAATTTACCCGCTCGGCGTGTATTATACGAATGCGTGTCTCCAATTTTCGTGAACATGCTCAAGTTCCCTCTCACGTATACCGCCACCTGGTAAATAATGATAGATGGCAGCGTTAGAATTTTTAAAGATTTGAAGAATGGCTTAGCCGAAGCGTCGCGTGGGATTTGTGCTATTGCGCGAATGGCCCTTTTCTGCATGCGAAACGCTCGTAGCCAGTCTGCACCTGTGCCCCAAATTTCTGCTCCATATTGAAGCACCGAATGGATCGTTGCAAAATAGCACGATCTCACTGCCTCCTCGGAGAGAAAGCGCCTAAGCCTATGGAGCGCGAAACATGCGCTGCCAAGTTTCCCACAAATCTTGTCAATATGAGCCTGCCAAGTCAGCGCTCTATCCACCTCAAAGCCCAAAAATGTGGTAGTGTCGCATTCCTTAATATTTATACCTCCATTTGCAAATACCCGCAGTCTATGTGATCTGCGCCCCGCAAGGCAGAAGTGTATAAAGTAGGTCTTTGTCAAATTAAGGACCAGTCCGTTCACGCTGAACCATGTGTCTAGCTGTCTGGCCACCTCATTTAGCTGGTCTTCAAGGTACTCCAGAGATGGCGCCGTCACCACTGCTGCGACATCATCCGCATACATCAGTACGTCTGCAGCAGGTATGGAGTCAGGCAGGTCGTTCAGAAGTAAGGAGAAGAGTATATTAGACACCGCAGAGCCCTGCGCTACCCCCATTGTAAGCGGTAGTGGGTCGGATTTCACACGGCCTCCATCCCCAACAACTATCTGGGACCTGCTACGCATCATATCTCGCAGTACCTCGAGTGCTTTGTACTGAATTCCGTAATGGCGTAACTTGATCGTAAGGATGGAGTGATCAGCTACGTCAAACGCCTTTGAGAGGTCACAGAAAATCACTGCAACATGCAGCTTCCTCTCGCGGGCATCCATTACGCGTCTTACCACCTCCCGAGTCAAAGATCTTGGCTATTGCGGGTATGATGGACACCGGCCTGTATGAATCCATATCCTGCCTCTTACCCTTACCCTTGAACAGTGGAGAAACTTTGCTCAATTTAAAAGTGCTAGGATACACTCCGTTTTTTAAGCATACGTTGAACAGATCTGACAAAACAGGCGATATGTCCGTGGCGACCATGCTAAGGAACTTTATGGATATTCCATAGGCATCCTTCGATGGTTTGGGTGATATGATTTTGGACAAGATGCTAAAGACTTCATCGGGTGTTAACCTTCGAAGTCTCAATCCTATCACGGTTTATGAGATACAGCCTAGTGACAGACGGACGGACGGACGGACAGCGGAATCTTAGTAATAGGGTTACCCGTTTTATCGACGGATAGATATATAATAGAGACAGTGGTCAAACGTGTAAAACAACCTTAGAATATTGTTCCTTATTCTAGGAAAACAACAATCTGTAAGTGTTTGGGGACTGCCGATAGAAGCTTAGTGAAAACTACATGGTTTCTACGCTAACATTGAAAGTGTGCGGTGACGATGACGCGAGTATCATGCTTTTTTTTACCCAAAGAGTACACATACTAAGCTATGTGTATACTCAGTATATGTATAGCACATGGAAAGCGTTCGGTGACGATGACGCGAGTATCATGCTTTTTGTTTACCCAAAGAGTACACATACTAAGCTATATGTATACTCAGTATATGTATAGCACATGGAAAGCATTCGGTGACGATGACGCGAGTATCATGCTTTTTGTTTACCCAAAGAGTACACATACTAAGCTATATGTATAGCACATGGAAAGCGTTCTGTGACGATGACGCGAGTTTTATGATTTTTGTTCACCCAAAAAGTGCTCAACGCGCCTAAAGAACCTTTTACTTCAAAAATTCGGATAACTCGAAAACTTACCGACCAACGCTTATTCGCTTCTATGGTGTTTTCCGCTATGTTTAGTGGAATAAGCCCTTGTGTGAGTAATCACAAATGAAACAAATACCAAGACTAATTAATACGGCAATATATCCAAGGAAAAGGACAAATTAACTAATATTATTTCTTTTCTGTGTTATTCCAGCAAATCAGACATTTTACTCGATTGAATGGCTTACTTTTTTATGCCATGTTCTCACGGTCAAGCTGGAGTTACATAGAAAATAACTTTCACCTGTTCATTTCTTTGTTTTTCATAGGGCAAATGCCTTTATTAAAATAAAACACTAATAACTAATTTCAATATTGCAGCTACTACAATAACATTTGAGCAATCCACTACCTATTGCTAGCCTATAGATAACTCAAATGTTCTAACCCGCTACCGGCCGGCAGCGTGCCCAGAATGCTAGCAGCATTGCCACGCTGAATTGCAATGCTGATTCGTTGAGCCAAATACGTGCCAGCATTTTGGTCACGCGTCGCATCGATCAAACGCTCAGATAAATTTTAGAAAATCCGATGAGCTCCAGGTCCCCACGGGCCCAATGTCTCGACCCCAAACGGTTCAAATATGTACCACTACCTAGGTTAGCATATTTTCGCCATTTCTGATGTCAATATGACATTGAATAAAGTCATGCATCTTGGAATCATGTAACTCGAATACAGGTGCCGATGACATCACAGAGGCTCGCGGAGGCTTACAGGCAGAGAGGGCAGAATAAGTCAGGTTGCGTGTCGATTTAAAACTTTAGTAAAATGTATTAATACCCCTTATGGCTCAAAACGGTGTAAGACACAGTTCAAGGGCATTTGTCCCGAGAATTATGGATAAAATATAATTATAATTAAATATAATTTATATTATTCTTTTAAGTTCCATCTAAGGGGATATGGGATGTTAGGGGCTTAAGTCGCACTAGCAGCCGAATTTCTTTCTTCAAAAATAAGAACGTAAGTTCCGCCTAGCATGACTTTGATGCAATACAGTACTATTTGTGATGCATTAAACCATAAAACTCGTCGGTACTTTGTTGTTGATTCTTTAGGGAATAAAAAATACCACTAATAATAACCACTGAGTCTAAAGCTCAGTTGGCAGCCAAAAAACTGGGAGTCCTTGCAAAGGTGAAACAGTACTATACACCGGAACAGCTGCTCAACTTGTATCAAGCACAGGGTCGATCGTGTGTGGTGTACTGTTCTCATTTGTGGGATGGTTCGGCTAAGCACCAACTTGAGGCTCTTGAGTCGATAGAGAGACGAGCTAAAAGGCTAATCAACAATGACTCTCTGTTCAAGAGGAGACTCCAAAGCCTGCAGCATCGACGTAATGTCGCTAGTTTATCGGTTTTTTATCGGGGAGTGCGCTCTGGAGTTGCATAATTTGATTCCGCTATCCCCATTCCATCTTAGGACGACCAGATGGACGGCAATGCGACATCCATACATGGTGGACGTTCCAACTTGTCGCACGAAGCGTTTTGCTTACACATTCTTAGTGCGTACAGCTAACCTCATTGCCTAAATCTGTATTTCCGAAAAAATACGACCTGGGTATTTTCAAGTCTCGAGTGAATAGGTATCTTCTAGGCAGGCGTGCTCCATCATAGACCGCATCATCACTTAACATCAGGTGAGATAGTGGTCAAACTCCTGCCTATTCCCAATATAAAAAAGAAGAAGAAGTTTGATTCTTAAAGAACAGTAAAAAAATATTTTCGTGCGACTATTTCCTTTCTCATTCGAACGGCTAGTTGATCGCTGCTATATCTTAGGTGGCAAAGCGACAGGACGGCATTTAGTAGTCGTGGCTTCAAGTCCCTCTATATCCGAAATCTCTCCTTACAAATTGGACTTAAAAACGGAAAAGAAATAAAATTATTACTCTTCAGATTTCTTTTCTTCTGGTGTAAGCCATGGTTCAGGGGCATTTGTCGTTACCGCGAGACATTTTGGAGAAGGAAAAATTTTGTCGCTCTACAATATTTTTTCTCTAATAAATTAGCAAACGAAATCACACTTTGTTGAATCAGAATTAACCTTCATGACCGGGTCCTCATGGTAAGTGGTATTTTTTAGTTTATTACACATGTAGGACTTTCAACAAAATAAGTTGAAACGACTCGAAATTCTCTATTATGCAAATTTTATTAATTCCTTTAAAATGGATATATATAATATTTAATTCTTTTAAAAAGGAAACGGGTAGGGTGATTCGGCCTTAGCTGCCCGTGGCCACAATTTCATATAATATCTGAAGATAAATTCTAAAAAAATGCACAAATCGATATACGGTACCAAAAGAGGCACTTCACATCTTTGTTAAATATTGCTTATGATATTTGGTATTCCTTGCTGCTTGACGAGAAAAGACCTCTCTAGCTCAGGGCCAACTTGAACGCAGCACAATTATAATCATAGAATAGGGTAAATACCTAAAGGTCCGTACAATATTAATTTTACTGATGACTCTGTGTTCTTACCACTACAGTATAAATAATAGTATACGAATACGTCATACATAATGGATGAATGACGGATATGTGTACTTTTACTTATTCTATGGCTGCATTGAACTAACTCACCTCTTTGTTCGAGTTACTCAAATCGGCTAGTTACTTAATTCATAAACAGGAAAGTCTGAATATCAATGGCTCAATAAATAAATAAAAGAGTTCTAATTGATGACGTGGAATTCTAATAATCAAGTTCAAAGTCACAGAACGAG
The DNA here is from genome assembly GCA_934044485.1 of Apeira syringaria. NCBI lineage: Eukaryota > Metazoa > Arthropoda > Insecta > Lepidoptera > Geometridae > Apeira > Apeira syringaria. The sequence continues at coordinate 28,439,983 of OW203655.1, forward strand.
CTGACGAGACGGTTATACTCAGGATTGCTATTGAATAACTCACGTACCGTCCGTACAAAATACAATTTATCTGTGTTACTGTTGAACTACATACATTACAATACTGATACTAGAGGGCGTCGAAATGTTCTCGAGTGGAGACCGCGCAGGGCGGCGTAAGATGTCCACCGACATGGTGGATAGACGCCCTATAAGGGTCGTGAAGGGAAGAGATTGGTGCGGGTTGCTTGCACCGATCCTTGTAATCAATAGGGAAAGGCTGTGTCCAGCTGTGGATCTTACAGCCGAAATGAAAATGTTCATTTATAAACACTATAGACCATTTCACTAAAAATACTTTTTCAAAGGTCTATTTGATCAGTTATATCACATTTTGGCGAATGAGATTGAGAGGTCCGGGTGACATATTAGGTGTATGATACATTTTGTTATAAAATAAAATGGAAATAGAATTAGACCTACATTTACCTACCTCTAGTAATATTATGCGCCTTCTGAGGATTGAAAATCATCACCACTTGCCAAGCGTGGCAAGTATTGGCAAATCCCCCTATATGGGGAAGGCATATGTCCAACAGTGGACGCCCCATGGCTGAGAGGGAGGGAGAGAGAGAAAGAGAGTAATATTATTGAACCTTTTTTTATCGCATAATGTCAGAATATTAAATTTAAAACTAATTATAAATAAGTAGAATTGAAGCTTTGATTGAAACAAGCTGCTTATCTTTTAAAAGATTTTTATTTTGTTCATAGTATAATATTTCTAAGTAAAAGTTGAAAGGTCAAGTTATACAAACATAATGTATTGAATGTCACAATTTTAAGAGTAGAAATTATTATGGTAAGAAGGTACACGTTTGTCTATCATAATATATTATAACGGGAAGGAGGAAATCTTCATGGATATCTCAGAAATATCTCGTGACCTTGAGAGTACGAAGAACCTAGTTAGTGAGTGTAAGCGACTTCCTTGACTTCTTCGAATACAATTACTCGTTAATCAAATGAGGATTATATAAGTAGGTTGGTATCTGCAATGGTTTAAGACTTTATTTTGATTTTAATTTCGCATTGCGAATTAAATATCCGTTAAATAATCCTTAAATTTAGTTGCATCAAATAAGTGGAATTGGGTACTCATTTCCTAACTAGCGCCACGCCCGTGGGTCTTCCTGCGTGAAATAGACTCTACTGGTTGGGTCATATTTTCCACTTTCATAATCTGTGTTAAGAATATCAGAATTACCTGTTACATCACATCACACATTGTTGATATATTAAATTAACTATTAGTTATTTTCGTGTTAAAACGACTTTCAGTATATTTAATGCAAATGGCGGTAGAACCAATTGTAATACGATTCAAATGTTTTTTGTTCGTTTCTTTCAGATCTGCCGCGGAAGCGCAAATGGTGTTCCTGCTTCAATTATGATATTGTATTGCTATTTCTTTATTAATTAATAATTTGATATATATATATAATTAACTAGCTGCGCCCCGTGGTTTTACTCGCGTGGTGATAATTCATGAGTATGATGACAATGTAAAGTAACAGTGTGTTGTTCCAGACCTGAAGTATCTACCTACATACCAAATATTATTCAATTCCGTCCAGCCGTTTTAGCGTGCAAGGGTAAAAAACATCCATACATCCTTAGAAACTTTCGCGTTTATAATATCAGCAGGATTAATACAATTTTGGATGGTACTTAATCTTAATATGATTGTTATATAACTTGCTAGTTCAATGGAGGCACTTTCCCATTCTGTGTATAATTTGTTTTGATTTGCGTCCACAGATGGACATATGCCTCCCCCTCTTACGGCACCCGCGGGAAGTTCAAAAAAATTATAATAAAGTTAGTAATTATGTCCACTTAAATTTTAAAATTCGATGTCGCGATGTCGTGACCAAGGGGATTAGGGATTCATTTTTATTATATATGTATACAGATTATAAGACTGTAATCTATGATAATCATCACGTGCTATGTTCTATTCTCTTATATACCTACCTCCTTGGTAATACAGTCATCAACCGTATTATAATCTAGGTTATCAATCATTTACACCTACGTAGCCACATACGAATCGTGACAATGATATCATTGATACGGTCTCAGTAAGTACAATCATTTGAATGAAGTGTCCATTGTAGTGGTAGCCCTGTGCCCATGTCAATACCTCAGACCAAAGATTAGTAAGACACCGCACAGGCACTTAAATAACTAAAGTAAATGTAATTTACTTAGTTTATTTTTGTCACTTCCTATTCTCTATTTAGGTTCCTGTTTGTGTTAAAATGCGTTTAGTACAAAACTAATGGCATACGCGTGGATCATTCAACATGGGAACATTGCTTAAATACGATTTTTAGGCAATAGTGTTATGCTCAGCATGTGCAGCGTTCACACTGGCATGAGCATGCTGCACTGCTTTTCAGAATAACCCGCTCTTTGTACAACAACTGTACAAAAAATTGTGGGGGACACGGACTGTTATAAGCCACCTTCATTCTTCGCAGCCATATGATGTCCACTGCTGGACATATGCCTCCCCATATAGGGGGATATGCCAATACTTGCCACGCTTGGCAGGCGGGTTAGTGAGCGCAATATGATTTCCGATCCTCAGAAGGCGCTGCTGCCCACCTTCTGGTACGTGATCCCTTAGTCGACTCTTACGGCACCCACGCCACGGGATGAGATGGGGAGTACTATTCTAGGCCGGTATCACCACGGCACTAACCCACCTTATCTATGATTCAAGAACAACATCCGCTAAAATGGTAATTATATGCAAGCATACCTACTACTATTAAAGTAGAATTATAAATCAAGCGGATAACCAATGTGGTGACAAGATAGGCTTCCACGTATCTGATAATACGAGTATTTGACTGTGATATAAATAATACCACCCATACCGAGGACTACACAAGGTGACCTAGAAAAATTATCGATTGTTTGAACAAAATAACAAGGAAACTATTTTTCTGACAGTTGTAGCCTGCCTAGGGACTAGACGATTGGCTAAGAAGTGGCCAAAAGCTCTACCGACAGATTTTAATTAGGTATATATATGTATCTCTGTATCGATATAGGGTTTGACTACTATCGCATGATGATATTGATGATTAGTGACGATGTGGTCGAAGATGTTATCACGCTAGACCTAGAATATATATTTATTACATTAAACCGTGCGTTTGAGATGGGCTATGGACCCCTTAAAAACTCACAAAACACGTTCCGCGTTCGTTTTGGCACAAGTGGCGTTTTGAACGTTCACCGTTCGAGATGCATGAAAAGTGTTAAAAACGCCACCGTGATCTGCCACATTTGACTCACCTACGAGGCTGGGTCTTTTGTGAGCGTTTTATGACAGCTCAGGGATTGTATGTTGTTGAGTGAGTGGGTAACACCGCGGGGCGTAGCTAGTAAACAATATAATTTAGTTGTTTGTTACCCTGTATGTCTTGTATTTAGATTGATTGGTATAACATACTATAAAGATAACCGTCGCATTAGTTACTACTTAAAGCAATATAATACTTTTAATATTACTATATATAACTATATATATACTTTTAATACTACTATATACGATAACCACAAGAGTATTTGACTTGACAGGAAAAAATGTTTAGCTGATTACGAACGTGTGATTGTATTTATTAAGTGCTAGCCCAAGCTAAAAATACCTAAATTCTAACTCATTATATTATTGGTTATATAAAGAGAAACTGCCAAAACGTGTCTTTGACCTCGGCTTTATAGATATGGATAATCTAAATAGGTACATATGTTGAAAAACACGTGTGCTACCCCTGGCATTAAGATAAAACGGACTAAAGGAAATAAGTATAAAAGTATATAAAACAGTTTCTAATATACTTTAGCTCTTTTGACAAAGCGACAGAATGGCTCAATGCTCTTGGATTCAAATATCACTATTACAATACGAGTATGTTCCCTTTTTATAAATTTGAATTTAGAATCTTATGGATGCAATGCTTTTATATGAACAATTATGAAATAATTACTGTAATTGTTATCACAGGTCTTATTGGATAGATTATCAACACATTCACTGCTATTTAATTTGACCCATCATTATTTTGGTTCCACCAAAGCTGAGAAATCAGTTAAGAGGGCTATTACATTTTGGCCCCACGCTAAGTTAGGTTTTTTCAACAGTAACTACTATTATTTATTCTATGTGTAGCAGCGAAGTGGGCGTATAGCTACGCGTCGACTAAATAGTCTTGATCCGTAATATCCTTTAACTATACCATAGGAACTTAGGATTTATTTGATTAACATTTTATGTGACGCGCCGTGGCGTAGTACTCGGATAGGTGACAGTGGTATTTCAAAGTAGTCCACGTTGACCTGAAAACTGATACCTAGATGGGCTAGCCACTATACCTATTCAAACTTATTTACTTCAGGTGTTCATATATGCCCTTATATGAATTATTATAATTATCTATCGTAAAACCAAAAAATCTAAAGTTACATTACTTATTAGTTATGAACTGACGGTCCGTGATAGATTCGTGAGAGCGTGGTAGAGCGGCAAAAATAACAATTTAACATTTAAAAAATGTAACATAAGTATTGTCAGTTATTATGTTAAATTAACATTAAAGCCAGTTTAGTATTTATAATTGCCTGCTTTGAATGTCAATATGTTGTTTTATTACCACGTTTCTTGATTTTATTCATAATTTTAAATTTTTCTTATAAATTAATAAGAAAAATTATAATATGGGAAACATTCACACAAGGTCTTCAGGTCCCAAATTAGGCAGAGCCTGTACTATGGTAACCTGATTACTGATATATACTTATATACTTAAATGTATACTTATATACATATACACACCCAGACACAGGTCAAACAGACATGTTCATACACACAAATGTTTGACCTGAATAAGACAAATAATAAGACATATACTCAAAAAATATTTAGCATATAAAATTTAGAAGATATGAACTTATACTTAAAATGATCAAAATCCTGCGATCCTAGTTTGTATCTGCTTAGCTCACACACGCAGTGTCGTAGGGATACGACAGAGCGCGCGAAATCAAACGACACAGGTCCATCCTCAGCAAGAGCTCGCGCGGTAGGTAATGATTTTGCAACATCAGGGCGATCAAATATATACTACTTTAATTTAGTGAAATAAAAATAATAGTAATGATTTAAAAATTAAAAAATATTATTGATAGTTAAAAATTGTTGAATTTTTTTTGGTATCGTTATTTTGGATATGTGAAGTAAATCTCCGTAGATATGCCGACTTTTTTCGAAGTGTTTTTGCGTGATAGTCTCTTGTTATATATTTTTTTCATTACCTTTAAGGTAAACAACAAAAATATATTCTGACATTAGGGAAGTATAGGATGTTTTTTGTGTCATAACATTTATTCTATATTATATATAACACGATAAATGTGTTTTATAAATAATGTTCCAATGTCAATGTGTGTAAAAAAACCTGTTGGATTATTTTACATTGTTTTACTATCTTAATTACCACCACTATCTGCTTTCACGAATATAAATGGTAAACAATCAAAACTTCCATGACATGCGGTTACATTGTTATATACAGATAAACACGGTGATTCACAGCATATTTAAACAGTTATAGCAATTAGCAAACACCAACTACCAAGATCCGCTCTTAGATCACTTTTTACAAATAAAGTCGAGTTTTATTGCTCACTCCCACAGAATTACTATTAGGTATATACTTAATTCCTTCACATAGGTTGGTATTTTAAAAATTAACTAATGTTCATCCTGCAGTTGTCATAATATCGTATTTGCTCATCCAGTAATAATCCATAGCTACCTATGGTCGCTAGCCGCCCTTCGCCAGAACTCATGGCCACCTGAGCTTGTTTTATGTCGTTTATAGGGCTTTATTCATCGGCATACGCAAGTAATCAAATGTCATCGAACCAAGTCATTTGCTTAGCTGCTTGATTTTGGCAGCGACATTATATATATTTAGCTGCCAAATATAGCCTATATATCGTCTCCGAACTGGCAAAAGGAGCTATCTGTAATCATGCAATTTATTTTTTAGTTATGTCATGAATAATATATGTAAGTATGTAAAAAATGTAAAGTAAGTTAACTTACTAAAAACAAAACAAGTAGCTTTGTTTACTCGAATTTATAACTAAAAATAATCATAAAACTAAATTTTTTTCTCATTTTCTTTACATATACCTATTATCTGTTAGGACATTTGTCTGTATATTTTTTATGATAATTATAGCCTCAAGCCTTACTTATGACTTTTTATTTACTTTTGTTTTACTTAGCATTTTTATCAATTTATAAAAAATCTGAATTAAATATTATTTAAATTTAATTAATCAAACTTCGTCTAGCACTATGTAATGGATTTTGTTGGCAGCTGTTTGTTTTCCATGTGGGTACTGTACGTAATCATAAAACTAAATAGTTTGCTGTTAAGTATACAATGTCAGGAGAGCAAGGGAAAACCTTGCCTTAAAACTGTGTATGGAACCTTGACATACATCTACATTCGGCCCATAAATTAAAATTACATTACGTAGACGGTACTCATAACTTTATCTGATACCTGTTTTGTGAAATAGAAAATGTGGCAATGTGGCTATGACACATTTAGAAGTATGTATAAATACCATACATATGAGAACCTAATTGTAGCACCACAGTAGCTGAAGCAGGAATCACTATGTATCGAAGCGTAGTGCAGCAGTATCGGAGCGTAAAACAATCGATATCAGCACTAACTTTCATTTATCTAGTACAACTATGACACTGAGAATAGTTCGTACGGACGGTACACACACTGATACCCGTGCAAGTACCGAACTCGTTTCAATAAATTAGTCGATCGTTTTTACGACGTGTGCGAGTACCAAAGTCAGATCGCAATATTTTCTCTATCGCATGACTATTTTTTCCTTTATAATTTTTGGTTACGCTCGACCTACGTCAAGCAAATTTAAAAATTATGATTACTAGCTGCGTCTCGCGTTTTCGCCCACGTGGTGATGATGATGATGATGACACTCACAAATACCGTGGCTTTTTATTGGTAACATATAAACCATAATATACTATACAAATTTACATAGCCTCTAAAATTTAGTCTTAACAATTCACTACCAGTTGGTAAAGTTCCCAAAATGCTGGCGGCATTGCCACGTTGAATTGCAATGCTTATTACTTATTTGTGCAAAATAACGAATAAATTTCTGAATCGGTTCAGTAGATCTAGAGATTACCCCCTACTACCTCACACACTTTATTTTTACCTCTTTATAATATTAGTATTGTTCGGTACGGCCTAATTATCATATTAAAAAATGATATCGTCTTAAAACTATTGTACGAGTGCCTGAGAAACGTTAAAGTTATTGGTAGTGATTCGCTTATTCAACTGAAATAAACTAAAATTTTGGAAAACTAAATCAGTTCTTATACGGTTACGATAAAGTCTAAATTAGTATGAGACTTATCAATAACATCACTAAGTTGAAAATATATTTATTAAATTTGCGGGTAGTTATAGCGAAATTAAGTTGCCATTTATTTGGTGCCTACTAAATATCCCGCAATTGGCCAACACTTGAATAAAACTCGTCTAATATTAGTGAGAGCGTTGTATGGAGTTATACGAATTTGAATTTAGCGTAAATAGAATACGAGCTATTTCAATTTGAAGAATTTTAGCTAGTTTATGTGATAACAGAATTAGGGCCAATGTTAGAATAAGTCATGGAATTCGTAAGTACATTTTGTTTTAAAACTGCAATGTAACTGCCTTAATTGTATAGTTATGCTTTGAAATGTAATATTTATAAGTAGTAGGTGTAGCCTGCTGTGTATAGACGTATAAAACTTGGCTTAGGTACCTTTGTAAATCCTAGGAAATAGATGAAACCTAGATAAACATACGCAGAATGCTAAGATGATTATTTCTTAAGAAATAAAGCTATTGGTTTGGTGTGTGGTTTATTCATTTTCCTACGTCTTGAACATACAGCTAAATCACAGGAACATAATCACATAAATATAGCGCCTCATATGGCAAAATTAGACCCTCTGGTGAAGCTGAAATCCCTCCGGTGAAGCTGTAAATGTCGGTAGAGGCAAACAGCATTAGACCGTTAGAAAAACAAATAAAAAACACAATTAGTACTCGATCTCAAGTAAGAACTATACTCCTTGGAACAACCACACCCCGCACCAACGTCGTTCACTACCGCTTGGCGTTTCCATCCCTTTCTTCAATAATCCCAGGTTAGGTAGGTTTTCTCAAAGGGCTTCCTGTCACCCACGTTGGTTGCAGCAAGCCCTTTGAGAAAACCTGCCCAACAGTCCACATCTCCGACGTATGTCCTCCCCCACTAGTACCTATAAATATATTACACTTAAAAAACAGCTTAGCCAAAGGAGATTAAAGAGGCTAGCACTTTAGGATGCGACTGTACTGGATAGGAATTCATTGATAAACTAGTTTCTGCATAGACACAATGTGTCTTCGAGTTACGAGGTATTTTCTAGTTAACGCGCTCCCTCGTAGACCGCATGCGTAACATCACTTAACATCAGGTGAGATAGTGGCCAAATGCTTGCCTATTCTCAATAAAAAAACCATGCGCAAACAGATCCCCTCCACTATCGGTCGGAGATCTTTCTAGGTAGCGACACCTATACTTTTACATATTTCATACAAGACAGCTATATTTTTTTTAATAACATCCGTTTACGCTACAGAATACAGGTACTTACATAAATAATAATATGTTACATTTATGCAAATGAAAACACGTCTTGTTTTTATTTGGTAGCAAGTCTGCTATTTTTTATTCGCCATCTTCGTGTAATTTATAGTATAGTAATAAAACCAATGTAAATTATCATATACATAAATTATTTTATGTCTATCTATATATATGCCTTTTAAACCAAATAGGAATATCTTAAACATCACATATCACAATCAATAACTTAAAATGTAGTAACATTGCCTTTTAAAAAAAATATCCCCTAATCGTCTTAATATACTAAATCTCAGTACATTTTAATGTATATAAGTACATTTCTAAATGTACTTATATACATTTAGAATAGGTAGTTAAATAAAATTGGTCAGTTATAGAAAAGTTTGGTCGCGAAATTACCGAAATATGATCAAAATGTAAGAGTATTTGGTAAAATACATTATTAATAAAATTGGCTGTCACCAAATTTCGTGTTAAAAAAAACAGTTTATAAGACAGAATTATTTCAATTAATTATATTTTATTATTATTACAGAATTATAAAATTAATATGGTCAGTGTCACTTCACGCGCGTTCCATTAGCAATAATTTTTAAATATTCCTTAATTGTGCATACATTATTCCCTCTAAAGCGATTAAACGGACAGAGACGTGTGTGCAACCTAAATGAAATGATTGCCAATGGAACGCACCCCTAGAGATTTAAATCAATCACTTGTACAAAAATTTGAAATCTATTGGACATCTAGGTCCAATTGTGAGTAGTTTATTGGACGCTAAGGGAAAAAAGACTTATAAAAATGTTGTAAAATACAATGGAATTCACTATTGTTGTCATTAACTACTCTGATTGATGAATCCTGTAAGGGAGATGTTGGTGGATCTAGTGATTTGCGTTACATAATTTTTAGCACTTTAACAAACTTCGCAAACAAGGTTTTGTTTTTCCTTAGCGTCCTATTAAATACATCCCTGCCGACATCTGTCCATAACATGTACAGTCACTTGATAAGCAGATAAGAATCAGACAAATGTTTGACATACAATCATGCTGGCTACTATGTTATGTTAGACAAATACAATCAAAGTTATACAATGATAAGAATGGAATTTTACTGGGTGACATTTCAAAATTGGCCAATTTGTTGCACACAATTGCTAACAGGCACTAGCAAACCACGAAGTGTATAAATTGTATGTATTTAAAAAAAAAAGTATAAATGTGACTATTAATATAATAATATGATTACAATGGTAATGAAAAAGGGGCTAATTATAAATAAAGGCACAAAAAATCACGCAATAATTATTTTCCATACACACAATTATGCACATGATTGTACATACCTATATGCCAATAATGTGTATCCATACTTAATATTAAAATTATTGTGTTTGTAAAAACAGATTTTAAATAAGTGAAGAAAATTTATCTCAATAACGTGAGCCTTTATATCAATCTGCTTTGATGCCTAATTTATAGCAAATGAATGAAAAATATGCTTGCTTCGTCCTATAATTCTCATTATTACATATTTTCTATATTGCTCTAAAGAACAACGAATCAATAAATACCTACTTACCTAATTTTCCTAATGAAGTCAATATATTTTGTTAGTCGCTTAAATTTTCTAGTTTTATTTATAATAATAATAATTGTCCTCATGTTCAATATTTAAATAACTCAATATTAAATTTTAAAAAATAAAAGCAAGTGGGTACGTTTGAATTAATTATACCGCTTTTATTCAAACGCTTTCGCCGAACATTTCCAGAGCCCATTGTGCGGCAAGTCCTCGCGCTGAGCCGCGTCGTGCTGCGTTCCGCGGGCGCAGTCGGCGCTGTTGGCGGGCACCGCGGCAGCGGTCAGCCGTGCTCTGCGTACGCTGCTCCTGCTGCTGGCGAGCTCGGCTGTAGCTGTGGTTTGAACTGGACGTCTGGATTGTATAACGGTCAGAGTGCACCATTTAGTTAAAAAATTAACCTTCTCATTGTTGATGTTTACCCGATCTTATTATTCACTTAGCTGTATTGACAATCATCCCTTAGTGTGCAAGAGTTCAACTCAACACAAGATATATGCTAAATTATATTGTAAATAACACCAGAAATCATTATAAGGTATTTCTGAATCATTGTAACTGTTTATTGTAATTGTCAATTTTAGCTTCACTTATTTCTATATCTATGATACTCGTAATTAAAGTTAATTTTAATTGCAAAGTATCTCTGTTACGCAGTTCTGCAAATTGTATTAATTAATTGACTAGGGTGAAACGATACTTCTCAACTTTAATTTTTACATGTTATTTTGTATAGTGTATTGAAAAAAAACTTACATTTTTAAGATTTTAAGACTTCGACTTTTTGGTAATGTGATGCCCACCCTTTGAATTTTCCTGTAATATTATAATTGTCGCCAAAAAAAATGTACTTATTACTGTGTAAATTGCAGCTAAGTGAATCATAACTAAGCAAGTATTGCAGTATTGTAAAAAGTAACGTCTGTTTTAATAGGATGGTATGGTAGGTATAGACCACGTATACGTAGGAGTCACAGAATGATGTGACTCCATAAGAAGATTAACAATATAAGTTTTATTGAAAAAAAAATAAGTGAAAAAAAAGATGAAAAAGTTGTGGCAATAAAACAGCCACAGTAGTCGCGGGTCGGGCCACAGCGCCCGGACAAATAAAAAACCTTATTGTGGTACAGTACCTACGTATATTAATTAAAATTCAAAACGGCTGAAAGGGAATTTAGATTGAGATCGAAAAGTCCTATCCTTATTTTAAATGTTGAATCATCTAGTAAGGACCCAAAAGAACATTTGAAATCATTGGCTAGAAAACGTGGTGGTATTAGAAGTAGATTAACTGTTTGTAAAAATATTATACAAAAATACCACACTAGTAGTTCTACTGATCTAACAAGTTGAGAGATTAGAGAATTGTCTTTGAGGTTAACGCAGTTGCAAGTATTATTGTCTAGTTTTGACAATATACAATCATAAATCGTGGAACTTTCTCTAAATACAGATGACCAGATTCCAGAATGGGAAATTACCGAGAGCTAATTTTGTTCTCAAATCGCGATAGCACAAGAATTGATAGATGCATTTTCATCCCAAAATAAAGATTCTCGTCACGGATCAGTGCAGTCTTTGTTGTCATGCAACGGATAGTTCAATCAAGCTACCTACTATCAATCTGCCTACTTTTGATGGAAACTATTCGAAATGGTTAAGAGTTTAGAGACACCTTTGATTCTCTTATCAATGACAACGACTCAATCCCACCGATCAACAAATTTCATTATTTGAGAAACTAATTAGTAGGAAGCGCCGGTGTCATAGTAGGTTCCATTGAGTTGCGTGGAAGGAAATGTGATAGATATAATAACAAAAAAATATTGATATATAATCACTTAAACTCGTTGGTGAGCCTCAACCCTATTCAAAAGGAATCCTTTCGAGCCTTGAGGTATTTGCGTGATCAACTTCATAAAAACTTAAACGCGCTCAATACCCTAGGTGTTCCTACGATAGGTTGGGATCCATTAGTGATATTTCTTGTGGCAGCCAAATTAGATCCTAAGACTAGTAGTAAGTGGGAGGAACACAAAGGGCACTTATCGCACTTAGCTACACTTGTAGCATTTATAGAAAATCGTGCCAATGTTTTAGAAACAGCTAATGGTAGCCACAATAAATTTAATCATGAAAATGAAAGTAATAATTACAAAGATAACAATCATTCATACAGAGTTAATAAATCGAATCTAATATATTTTACTGTCCTGGAGGGTTCTTACAAAAAGGCTTGTCTTATATGTAGTAAGACGCATCACTATGTGCATCAGTGCCCAAGGTTCAAGGCCTTGAGCGTTTGTGATATTAGAGACTTAGCGAAGTTCATAAACACAAGTTGTGTACCAATCGCCTTCATAGCGGTCATAAAAACGCAGACTGCACTTTAAAGGGTCGTGCCGCATCTGCCGAGAAAAACATAATACATTTTTACACAAAAACAATACAGCTAGCAACGTAACTATTGAAAGCTATGAATTATCAGCTAGTAATGTTCCAGTTAGTTTATCAGCTGTCTCAACAAGCCAAGTCCTACTTTAGTGCAAATGGGAGTTGTTTAGTAATACCTAAAATAACAGGTACCATACCTAGCGTTAAAGTTTACGTTCAGAACTTAAAATTACCAGATAACATAGTTTTAGCCGATCCATTAAAAATAAGTTAGGGAGAGTTATAGAATCCAGCCGCCAAGCAGTCTCAGATTACGCTGCTAATGAGGCAATTAAGTTCATTTTTTCCCCCGCCTTCTCCCCGCACTTTGGTGGAATATGGGAGGCAGGTGTCAAATCCGCCAAATTTAATTTAATACGTGCGGGCAACGCCGCCTTAACGTTTGAGGAGTTGCCCAGGCTTTTCACTCAAATAGAAGCAATCCTCAATTCTCGTCCTCTTTCTCCCCTTTCATCTGACCCTTCCGATCTCAATCCCTTGACTACCGGACGCTTCTAATCGGCCGACCGCTGACGTCCGTACCGTCACTACCTGTCAGTTCGGTGACACCTAACCGATACCAGTGCATCGAGCAAATCCGCCAACAATTTTAGGAGAGATGGCGCCGGGAATACATGGCGGAGCTACAGAACCGTTTCAAATGAGACAACTTATTATTTTAGTTATCAGATTGACTCGTAACATAGGTAATATTAATAAATGATTTGTATTTGTATGTACTTTATTATTATTGTTGTACTTTAAATCGATACAAATGCGAAATTAGTGGTGAAACATCAGCATCACTAAAATATATAGAAATCGTAGCGGAGCATAAAAAAATTGAACTCAGCACTGTCATTTACACTGCTATGTCACTTACAACTGTTGTACATGTTTTTTTTATTGGAAATTCTCGTGAGTTTGACACATTATTATATATATGTGGTATCGTAGGTCGAAACTTCGACTATAAACGTGAGTAAAGCCGGATACCACATATATATAATAATGTTGTACATGTGTTATTCAATTATTTTACAGAAGTCGACGGTCTGCTTTTCTGTCATCTACATTCTACAGCATCGTTTGTAAAACGTGCATCGTCGCGTCAGCACGTTAAAAGTACGCCAAGTGCATGGAACCTATTGACTAATCTCGACATTTTGACTTTGACTTGTGGCTAAAGGCAATGTAACTTTTTTGAAATGTCGAGGTTAGTCAACATCATATTTTAGTATTTAAGCATGCGTAAATAGACTAAATGGTCTTATTATAAAATTCTTAATGACATAATCAGAGTTAAATACCGCAAAGAGTAAAATTACATTTTAATATTACATACAAGTACTGATGGCTGACATGATGCTGAGGATGATGATGATACTGATCAAACATATATCTTAGAAAATCTTGTCTTTTAATATGATAGGAAATAAGAACCTAGACGTTTTCCCAGACAAGACAGTGAGAGAAATAAACTTGTTAATATCATAACAATATTCATATAGGTTATATGTAGGTACCATTTCTTTCAACATTGGTAGCTGTTTCGAGAATAGCCTGCAAATATACATAGGTGTACAAGAATTGTGTAGTTTTAAACTGGTTAGCTTCTAGATTCACTAGAAAAAGGTATATTTTGGTAGGGTGATATAATACCCACAAGATTTTTAGCAATCCAATATTACTAAGCATTTGTTGTAGTGTAAAAACATAACAAACAGTAAGTGTTTCTATCCATTCATTAAATAATTGATCTATCATGTCAAAATATGTTATAATATGTAGTAAAAATTATGAATTATGAAATTTTACTCATTAAAATAGTAATAACTAAATCTAAGGCCATAGAGTGGATAATCGAGAGGCAAAATGCTGAACTAAGAAAAACTACCAAAAGATAAATGCAATTCAATTAAAGTCAATGATATATTGAACTTATCTTAACACCATGTACACCACAATACAATACAACACATGTATTGTGAGATAGAAAGTCTATTAATAAAATAAACACATGCATGTTTATTGAATGTTTTCTGTTTTATGCACTCTATTCATCAAAGTTAAAGAACATTAAAATGATTTAATCTAGAGTAACTTAATTATTGTGTCTAGAGTTTTCAAATACTTCTCAGCGATAGACATCTTGGGCCATCCGTAAGTTATGTGTCACACATTTGATGACTTTTCACCTCTCCCCCCACATTTGTGAGACCCCCTTTTCCCTTGATGTAACTTCACACATGCAATTAGTGAAGGCAGAATAGAACTCGAAATTATTAATAAAAATATTACATGTGACGTCACAAACCTTGAGATTCCCTGCACCCCTTGTCAAACTTTGTTAAACATTTCCCTTCTCGTGTGTCAAGTAAGGCCCCTCTTCGATAGAATACTACATGTAAGTAGTAAAGTAACCCCAATTTACATTAGAAACAAAGTATATAGATATATTATATGTGATTAAATCAGTTTAAAATTGTATAATTTATATATTGATAATTTTCGATTTGAAGGTGTAATAGCAATTTGCAACATTTAAAGATGCTTGAATCTTTTATTAGTGGTGGTCTTATCTCAGTCTGTCATAAATTATTGTAGTATGGTTATCAGTTCTATGCAATATGCTTATAAGTAGTATTTTCTAGTTCAGCTTTGGATCATTTGGAGTGTTATCTCTATGTCTAAGCATATGATGGTCTAATACAAATGCTGGCTTTTGATAAGAGATAATGACATCAGTTATGGCATGTTAGAAACTTTTTAAGTTCTTTTCATTACATTTACATGTTTACAAAATATAAGTATGTACATTAAAAAATCACTGGTTCGTAAATCAATTACCAAAAATATAAAAAAATAAAAATAGACAACTCTTTCTAAAACAAAAGTAACATTTTTTGACATCCAAATTAATGAATAATTAAAAAAAACTAACTAAAATATCACCTTTCAACTTAATCACTCCTGGTCATATCACATGGCACTTACACAAGCACCACACAAAACAAAATTAAATTGCAAAATTAAAACTTTCCTGTGGAGGGGGAGGGGCTCAGAATTTGAGCTTAGGGTTTAGCTCGTGGGCACGGCCACCCCAGTCTAGCCGGTAGCTGCGAGTCCGCCATGAGATCTCTGGGCTGAGCAATGCCCAGGCCAGTACAAATGGTGCACAGCACTCGCTCCACACCCAGCCCACAAGATATTGCACTTTAGTGAATGGAGGTGAGCCATTCTGCACCGTGCGGAGCATTAACCAGTCTGAAAGGAACCACACTAGCACATGCACCAGAAAAAAAGCCAATGGCTCTGCACCAAACAGTTGCCCAGCTGCCCAAGCGGCGCCGGCGCCCAGTGGCATGCACTCTGACAACGGCTCTAATAAGCAAGTAGTTGGGACCATGGCGATGCGCAACCGTGCCCAGCGAGTCAACCGCGCCTGCATTGAGCGCACCGAGCGCGTTCCACAGTTCTGCAGCGCAGGCAGCGATGCTACGCGCATGCGCCACCCGCACCCTGTGATCACCTTCGCCATGAAGTAATCCTCAGCCAGGTAGTCCGCAAACGCAGCAAGTCCACCCACTTCTTCCAGTGCACAACGTCGTACCAGCGACGACATCCCGACGTGACAGTTGATACTGAGTAGTTCTGCACATATGTACATTCGTGCCTGCGAAGTCCCGAAAAACACTTTCTCGTAGACGGCGGCAAAACCTTCCGCGTCGCAGGTGAATGGCATCTGGTGGACGATGCCCACGTCATCCTGCATATGCTGCACCATGTCCAGCAGGGTATCCTCTCGCATGCAGATACCAGCGTCGCTGATCAGCACGAGCGAGTGCTTTGCGGATAGGAAAGCTGGCTGCATATTGTTGATCTTCGGGTTGACACCTACGCGCGTGCCACCAACGAACAGCCTTGCATCAATATGAGGATATTTCTTCAGGAGGCTATTTACAAGCATCACCGCTGGATCTTTGTCGTTTTCTACGCAGAACAAAAGTTCGTACACGGGGTAATCTAGGGTGAAGAAAGTTTCCAGGTTGGAAAACAGGTTCGGATCGACGCCAGTCAGCGGCTTCAGTATTGACACGCCTGGGTACGGGTGCTCGGGTGGAGACCGGTCCACTGTGCGGTGAAGCTTCCATTTCGAATATGAGAGGGCCATTATGTGAATCAGCCACAGAGTTACCCACGCGATCATAAAAAATATGGCAAAACCATATACTGTATATATGATCGGCATCATAATTGTAACCTTTTGACGTTATCACTCACCGGCCGCATAATATCGAGGTGTCCCAGAGAAATGATACGTGCGTTATAACGCGATCATAACACCGAACTGAGACCGCTGGGGGCCGGACAAAGCGAGCGGTAATGACTCAGTAACGTCTCGACGAATACTGGTTTCCGTCTATGCATCAACATTTTATATTAAACTTTATATTTTAAATATATAACATGAACATATGACGTACTTGTCTACCGAGCGAAATAATTATTAACATCGCAGTCACACAAACTAAATGAATAGTACTACGTGAGTACTACATCGCAGTCACAAACTAATTAGTCACAGATTAATAAGGGAAACCTACGGTTTAATAGAATGCTGCGCACAGACCACGGCAGATAATCATCGACAAAAATTTTCGACCGTACTACACAAGATTAGTCTGTGTACAATCTATTACATGAAATTTATCAGGGTTAGCATTTAGTGGTTACTTGGTTAGCGTTAGTGGTAGTTAGCGTTAGCGAGAAATATTGGCCTGTAGTTACTCTTGTCGCCGACATCACCAGTTTGGTTCTTCACTACAGGCACTACAACGGTTTTCATTAAGTCCAAATGCAAATAAGAATCACTTACACACAGCGAATTGAACATAGCTAATACTTGTGCCAAGTGTGGGCCCGCATATAAAAGGTGCTCAACGCTGAGCTGAGACCATCATTACCCGGAGATTTGCCCTTTGAAATCGATTTTATTACTTTAGCTACATCTCTGGCCTTAAAAAGTACAACCTACAACTTTTTTGGGCGTATGGGCAGACTATTTCCCCTGCCATTCATGAATCCAAAGGTGATTCAACTCGAAAATGATTTTTGAAAATATTTGCACTATTCCCAGGGTCAATCTCGCCGTCGACGTTCATCGGGAGACCCGGTCAAGTGTATATTTTTTGGTGTTCTGCCAGAAGCCACGAAAATTGCCTCGTGAATGTTTTTCAACTAGGGCGTCCATTTTTAATTGCTTCTGATGGTCTAGACCAGGGATGCACAGACTACGGCCCGCGGGCCGCATGCGGCCCGCCGGTCGAATACTGGTGGCCCGCCGACAGCAAAAATAATACTCTCGTACATTCGAAAATATTGAGTTCTATTCCAGAATAAAACCAATAACAAATGTTCGAAAAGTAATTTGAATCTCGCGCGCGCGCTCTATCAATCTTATCGGTGCGCCGTGCATGCGTCGGTAACAGCGGTCGGTAATGTTCGTGCTGATCTCGGTTAAATTCGAGCGAGCGAGATAGCAATAGTCCCAAATTCCCGATAGCTCGCGTAGGTAGATACACGAAGCTTCCAGAGTCGGTTTCGAGATTTCTCCAGACAGTTTTCGACTCTATGCGCGTGGTATAAAAGCCACGCTAACCGCAGCGACCGACAGTTCGGTTTTAATTTGAGTAAAGTGTCGTTAGTTCTAGTGTAGATTTTAACTCGACTAGCCGGTGTCATAATTATAATATATTTTGATCCACATTCAACGTAGATTTCCCGTCAAGTGCCGTGTATAATTGTGTTGTGAAATCGTAAGTAAAACTGTTATTAATTTTATCTACATATTTTATCAATTATTTTTGGTAATTAATTAGGAACTGTAATTGGTAGACATGGGCGTTTTCGTTATATCACCAAAACCGTTACACCGCTCTTTAGTAAGAAAGAGAAGAAACGAATATCAATCCATTCAGTTGTGTGCACGGTTTTGCGTTTTGGTTATATCGTTTGCAGTTTTCATAACGTAGGTATTCTCGCGCGTGTTTTGATATCGTCTCGATAATATAGATATCATAGTTTTTGTAATATCGGTTATGTGCAACCGTCATATCGATATGATACGATATGAAACTCATATCGGTTATTAGTTACGTTTTGATATATCGAACTCATGCCTAGTAATTGGTTTTAGGTGCTGTGGTAATCCTAGTCAGGATTAAAACGCAACATGGACATGCCAGGAACTAGTAAAAAACGTAAGGTTAAAGATGAAAATCGGCAGTTTCAAGAAATTTGGACTGAGAAATACTTTTTTGTATGGTCGCATAACAAAGTCGTTTGTTTAATTTGCAAGAATTCTGTTGCGATTGCAAAGGAATATAATGTAAAAAGGCACTATGAAACGCAGCATCCTACTTTTACGAAGTTTACAGGCGAATTAAGAAAGCAAAAAGTTTTGTCTTTAAAACGGGAGCTTATTGGTCAACAAGCTATGTTTACAAAACCCATTCAAGATACAGAAACAGCTACAGAAGTTAGTTATGAAATTTCTCGAATGATAGCAAAGCGGAGTCGCCCCTTCAATGATGGGGATTTTGTAAAAGAATGCATAGAAATTGCCGCTAAGAAAATGTGTCCAGAAGCAGCAAAAAAGTTTGAGAAAATTCAACTGAATCGTATGACCATCCAAAGACGAATTATGTCTTTGTCAGATAATATTGCGGAACAATTAAATGAAAAAACTAAGATAATTGATTTTTTTTCATTAGCACTCGACGAATCCACTGATATTAGTTCCACAGCTCAACTTCTTATATTCATACGAGGTGTTACTCAAGATTTTGAAGTCTTCGAAGAGTTATTAGGAATGTGTTCATTGAAAGGTCAAACCAGAGGAGTTGATATACTCAATGTACTTTTGGACGAGTGTTCAAAAACTGATTTGGACTTATCGAAATTATCGGGAGTTTCGACTGACGGTGCTCCTTCGATGATTGGTGTCAATTCTGGGCTAGTTACTTTGTTGAAAAAGCATTTGCAAGAAAAAAACTTAAACGCTGAAGATCTCATGCAGTTTCACTGCATTATACACCAAGAAGCCCTCTGTTCTAAAAAAATTGAATTTGAAAATGTCATGAAAGTGGTAGTTTCGACTGTGAATTTCATAAAATCACGAGGACTCAATCACAGGCAATTCAAACAATTCCTTGATGACATTGAATGCGAACATGGAGATTTACTGTATTATACAGAAGTAAGGTGGCTAAGTCGTGGATTGACACTGGAACGATTTTTAAATTTAATAGAAGAAATTGATATTTTTCTGGCGGAAAAGCAAAGGGACGTCCCGGAACTTAAAAGTCCTGATTGGTTGTGTGATTTGGCTTTTTTAGTTGACATTACAAATCATTTGAATGTCTTGAACACACGGCTTCAAGGCAAAAATCAACTGATATCCCAGCTCTACGCACATGTATCATCCTTTCAATGCAAGCTGACACTTTTCAGATCGCAATTGAATTCTGGAAATTACAATCATTTTCCGAATTATAAGAAAATGGCTGAAAAATTCAAAAAAACTGCTATTAATTTCAGTTATGTAAAAAAGCTAGATATTTTGATTCAATCTTTTCAAGACAGATTTTCGGAGTTTAAAACAGTGAAACCTCTGTTGGACATATTTAGCAATCCTTTCACGATTTCAGTTGAAAATGCGCCAGAGTTAATGCAGTTAGAAATTATCGACATTCAGAACGACCAAGATTTACGCAACAAATTCAACGAAGGAGACTTGCTGAACTTTTACCGCTGCATTGATAAAAATACGTACAAAGAGTTGCGCATAAACGCTCTGAAATGTGCAAGCTTATTTGGTTCTACCTATATATGTGAACAAACCTTTTCAATCCTAAATAATAATAAAACAAAAAATCGAAACCGCCTTGCAAATGAAAGTTTGGAAGCAGTTTTACGTGTTGCTACAAGTAAATTT
This sequence comes from Apeira syringaria, assembly GCA_934044485.1. NCBI lineage: Eukaryota > Metazoa > Arthropoda > Insecta > Lepidoptera > Geometridae > Apeira > Apeira syringaria. The sequence continues at coordinate 28,460,813 of OW203655.1, forward strand.
GAGCCAAATATAAAAAAGATTGTAAGCACTATGCAGTGCCACGCTTCAAATTAATAAATTCTTTTTCAATTTGAATACATTATTATCAATTTTTCATTGTCTTTAATTACCTATACTTCTGGTGGCCCACCATCAGTTCATAATTTGCCCGAGTGGCCCCTAGTCTTAATAAGTCTGTGCATCCATGGTCTAGACACCATTTATGACGCGATTTGAATATTCGTCGACTTTGACACAATTCATTGTAGGCAAAACCGGACTTAGGCTTATTAAAAAAGACCCATTCTTGAAACTTCAACCTGGCCACCCGATGGACCTCACTGACATGCTTACTCCAACCGGCTATGTATGATATCCGACAATCCCAATGTATGCTTCCTCGACTGACCGTTGCAGCTTCACTTAAAGCGTATACAATATCAGAATATAGATTGTCAAAACTACGCCTGTGACTTGCGTCACTACAGAAAAGATTCGCACAACTTCCGAATTCTTCAGAAAAATCTATAGCGCTTAACTTTGTATGACACTCACTGGTATATAAAGCTATTTGGTCATTAGTTTTTTTATATAGCGGGCTGCTTCCAACCGGTCCTTGTGGAAATGAATGGAAGAGGCTTATGTCCAGCAGCGGTTCTCCATTGGCTGAGACGATGATGATCCTAAGTGGCTCTTTATTGATGAATTTTCCCTGTCTCTGTTGTGGATTCTAGATTGGAGGCTTGACCCAGCTGAGAGTAGGAGTCTTACTTTATACTGTGTATATGATACGTTACAGTTAATGTCGTTACATTTGAGAATGGGATGAATGGATCTATTGTCTGATTGAATGGTTAAGGGACGGCAGAAATACCTTGGAATGTAATGTATAACCTTATGGACCAAGTTGCTTTTTGGGGGAGCGCTCTGGATCCGCTAGTATTCCCCGAAGTTATTTCAAGAGTACTTATTAGAAAGTCGGAGAAAAACCTCTTAAATGCCCCCCTGCACCACTGTAGTACAGAATCTCTGAAAAAGAAAACCTTCTTGCACGGCAGTGACATTTAATTATCGTACTTACATTCGATTTCCAGATACCAGGCGTTGGAAAACGATTTTGAAGGGAAGTTGAAGGAGATAGCCCACGAGCGTGTCCGCGATGATTGCCTGGCGTTGGTCGCCGAAAAGAGAAATAATGATGAATCTCGTTATAAGTAAGTAGTAGTAGTAGTAGTAGTAGTAGTAGTAAGTAGTAGTAGTAAGAAATATAGGTCTTGTTTTTAAAACTAATTATTTAGTGACATCATGATTGTATAAAACACGGGAATTACTTACTCACGTAGTAAGTTAGAGGTTCCGACTATAGTTTCGCGTTAGTAGGTCCTTGATGCGCCTACTAGTGTACTAGGCGAGCTGCGACCGCGCAACTATTGTCGGAACCCTTTCTGACTTACATTGTAGTACGAGATATGGCTTAAGAAATATATACCCTCATCTGTTATTTACTTGTGACGCTGATTATATGTTAATTAGTACATTGATACATTGCACATGGGTTGCCTAGCGAAATCTTGTACCTACACTTTTTAATAATATTACAACAGTGTTATTTGACTGGATTAAAAAAAAAGCTTATTTTATTGCCTACCAACAGTACTATGTTGCTTATTTAAAACTGTCATGTTCAAGTATGCTTAGATTTTTTTAAAGTTCCGATTGGAGCGCGCGTAGGGAGAGTGACAGAGAAGCGTTGCACGCGCTATTTCCTGTGACAGACAAGAACGCACAGAGATTTTTTATAATTACTGGGTTATTTATTTGGCAGTATAGGCCCGGGCTTAGCTCGCCAACCCATGTGCACTTTATCCCTCGACATATCATCTAACATTTAAGCCTTCTCATAATTAAATTACACATAAGGGGATATATTTCTTAAGCCATATCTTAGACCATTAGTAATTTCCGTCATTTATACATTCAAATAGTATTTTTTTAATTTAGCTGCGGGATTTACGGCGTATCGCCAACAGGCTTTGCTGTCACTTAACATAATGAATAAAAGGAAGCCGGATGTGTTTATATAATAAGATAGGGTTTAAGTGGACGAAACTAAGATTTTAATGTAAATTAAATAAAACATTTACGTATATGTTACATTTTTTAATCCCAAATGACTAAATAAAATAGTTTTATGTAATTTTTGGCAATTCTGTTGCCTAATAAAGTCATGGATTTCATTTATATATTCGTAAATCCATACATGAAGTTAACGGATAACAAAGTTAATAATATATCTAACTTACTAGAATGCGTAAAAGAAACAACAGGAAAAATTGAAAAATTTTCGCGAACTTAATACCTACTATTGTACCATTTTGTTGTTGAAATTTTTGTTGAAGAATTTTTTTAAATTCTTCCTTATCATCTGGCTTTAAATAATGGCTGCACACCACTGTATGACTACTAACGTTTATTGGAATGAGTTTAGCCACCTTTGATTTATTTCATAATTTCTCTGACAGCGGAAAAGGAAAAAAGTCAGCTTGTCGATAAAACTAATATTAGTAACTAATGGGATATACTATGTACTCGTACGCAATGATATTACATGTTTATATGAGGTAGATGTCGCACAAGCACGTGGACACTGAGGCGACAAAATTAAGGCAATTGTCGTAATTTTGACTTAGTCGAATAATGGCAGCGAGCGAGGCTGCTCGTGACATTATTGCGATAGAAATGCTGAGCTGTGTGTTCCGAAAATGCAAAAACTATGGTACAAAGGTAAGAAAGGATGACGGAGTTACGTACCACACGTAGGTACTTAAAACTACCTAATAATTTACGTTTTATTTTTAAATTACAGCCTATTATCGGTAAATTATCAAATATTTTAAATGATGCTAAAAAGGGATAGAGTATATTGACAACGACTGCAGCGCAATAGAGGCAGACGGTATGCGGCGGGCGTGAGTCACAGAGTAATGGATCAGAAGTTCAGTCAATGTTCAGAAGCGATTTCGTAGGCACAAATTTACCTACACATTCCAATAGATTAGCACTGTAAACGTCACCGGGCTGTATCTATGAACCCTGATAGACAGTTGACATTTTTACAGATGATGTATTTCTGTTGCCGCTATAACAACAAATATTAAAACAGAATAAAATAAATACGAAAGGGTGCTCCCATACAACAAACGTGAATTTTTTGCTCGTTTTTGCTCGATATTGATAACGGCAACAGGGAGACGCTTGTTAATGGTACGGAACCCTTCGTGAGCAAGTCCGTTAAAAGTCCGTAGTTTGTTAAAAAGTTTATCTAAAAGGCTTCAAAGAAATAAATTAAACCTATTCAAGGGCAAAATATAACCTATTTTGATAGCCCATTAGTATTAATTTCGTTTTTATTCATTATAATACTCACTGATGACCATGTCAATATTTATTTACGTAATGGTGAAATTGATTGATGTATCTTTTGTTCCTCGAAATTATATCTTAATAATCATACAAACAAATTGTTTCATTCGATATCCCTTCTGTAACCATATTTCTCCTAATCTATGTAGTGCTCGGGTATTTCAACAGCAAGTCTAAACACATAGCTGTCCTTTTCTATATTGCTTGTACCGTATTATCTGTCGCATTTATTGTTGTAACCTATGAATTCGCCAGAGGTAAGCATGTATAAGTCGTATAGGAACAAAATCTGAGCACGGCGCAGTATGAATACGTCATCTTTAGTAAAAACATAATTGACTCGTAGGTAGGATATTTTTTTTGTGAATGATAAAGTTGAAACACGAATCGAACTAAATCTCGACAAAAATATTGTCATCCTAATCACGCCACTTTTTTGATGTTGTCATAGTAATAAATAAAACCTACCAAATAAGTTTACTAGTAGTAGTAATAACCAATTTAGAACTTTTTTAATTTCGGTTTATCGTTTTAAGACAATACAAAATTTCACTTACAAGGCAATTGTGCTTAGGTACATCTATGTTTAAGATTTTACGGTGAGCATGCGGTTCTTTATTTTTTACATAGTTACTAGTTAGCACTGGTGGGTCAGACGTCATCATTTGTGCGAGACTCAAGACATTTGGTGAGCATTCTCAAGCATATCAGGGTCGAAAAGGATGAGATTATGGTCAGTATTGACGTTGAATCTTTATTCACTAATGTACCGGTACTGGAATGTTTGGAAGTAATTAAGAAAAAGCTTTCTGACAACGATATTTCCAAGGAACATGCGAAACTCCTAGAACACTGCTTATCACGAGCTATTTCCTGTATCGAGGTCAATTCTATCTGCAAATCGATGGAGTAGCTATGGGTAGTCCAGTGGCGCCTGTAGTAACTAATCTGTGGATGGAACACTTCGAAGACTTAGCCTTGTCCACCAGCCCCGTTACAATTAAGTATTGGAAGAGGTATGTTGACGATGTATTCTGTATACTTAAGGGTGGTGAAACGGAAGTCAGCCAGTGTCTGGACCATTTGAACAGCATCAACTCTTCGATGCGATTCACAGCCGAGGTCGAAAAGCATCGTACGCTACCATTCCTGGATGTATTGCTCACAGTGAGGGGTGATGGAACTCTGAGCCATACAGTATACAGAAAATCCACGCATACAGACCTGCACGCCACCTCCCATCATCACCCACGTCATCTGGATTCGGTCGTTAGGTCTCTGACAAATCGCGCATACAATCTTTGCGATTCTGAACATCTGTCGGAAGAACTAGCCCATGTACAACGTGTTTTACGCGGAAATGGGGACTACAAGAGGGATGTCAGTGATGCTAACCGACGGAGCAAACGAATAAGAAAACCGGAAGTGGATCGACAGCCGACGTTTTTGCCATTTGTAAAAGGAGTGACGGATAAAATTGGTCCAGTTCTCGCCAAATACTCAGTCAAGACCATATTCACTCTACACAAGAAAATTGTGCAATGTCTGCGGTCCCCTATAGACAAACTTCTGTTGGAGCATCCTGGGGTGTACAAAATTAACTGCAGTTGCGCAAGAACTTCCGCAACCGACCATATAGGTCAGACAAAAAGAACCATATCATGCCGCATCAAAGAGCACATTAAGGCCGTATAAAACCAAGAGAGACACAAATCGGCCATAGCGGAACATCTGCTAGATGCTGGACCCAATCACTGGATCGAATTTCATAAACCATGTGTTTTATCCACTGAGCATCACTATTTCCCGAGACTGGTTAAAGAGGCAATCGAGGTCTCAAAATACGAGAACTTTAACCGAGGTGATGGTTTCCAGATTTCAAACACATGTAATCCAGTATTAGGGTGCATAAAAAGCAATACGCGCGCACAGTGTGACCGTACGAATTTCCGCAGTGATACAATGAGTGTGTTTTGTAGAAACTTGCAATCGAGTTCTAGTGCCAGTGGTACCCGTAGCAAAAGACTAAAAAAGAGGATAGACAGATATGTCTGTCCCTAAAATTTCAATATATTTTTACATCTACCGCTTTCTTCAATCTCTCCGTGATCATAGTGCGTGGAACCGCGCCGAAATATCGGGAACTCAATCAAAATATAAATCATGGTGCGTATCCCGTGTTAAACAATATTTTTACATAGTTGTTTTAGGTAAGGTGATAATTATCAAATTTCAAAGTATGTAAATCCGTACAATCTTTGTGATTCAATTCTAAGACTTAAAATATATGTTGATGAAAAGAATACTAAAGTATTTGATAGAATCAGAAGCTACTTTCTGACCATAGATAAGTAACTATATTTTCTGACATAGGATTTAACTTTATTTTTTAAAATAGCCTTATATTTGTCTTTGGTTTGTTTCTTGGAAGCGAATTTATAAGGCTCTACTTTTTGAATTCCCCGTAATAATAACTCTTCTTTGTTTATTAATTTAGTCATGTAATTGAAAAGTTTCATCATTCGTTAAAGTTTATTTTATGGAAAAGACATATTTTAGTAAGTTTATTTCACGAAAGTGACGTATAATACAAAATTATATTTTGCAAAAGGGTGCGTTCAATACTTCCCTTTATTCGTAAAAAAGTTACAAGTTTACTTTAACATATCCTGGCAATTACTAAAAAGGGACACACTGACCCCGTGCTAGCTCTCTCTGTCAGCTCGCGGCCCCTGTTCCATCAAATATACAAGTTTTATATTAACGTTGTAAAATCGGTTTTGATTTGCAGTAATTTGGTACGTACACATTCTAGTTGTACGTACGTACATATTATTTCGATGGTTTAAGGCTAATCGCACAGCTTACTATTAAAACAAATAGCGTTTAAGCAAAGTGTTCTGTTTTGTTCTTTTAATTTAACGAAATAGAAAGAATGCGTGTACAATTATTTGTATCTTAGATTTATGATTGAAAATAAAAAACATTATAATTAAATAGTATTTTTAATATTTTACACCATAATATACAAAATATCTAATACACATAGTTGTACCTTAATCACTTATATAATGATGTTTTTTTATTGCAAATCCGATTATCGACTCGAATGAAAAAATACATCGTTATTTTAAAGCGATTTTTTAACGCCATATAGATTTTAATGTAACATGTATACAAATACATGTTACATTAAAATCTATGTCATAGAACAGCTAGGTACATAGAATACACTACAACACAATACTATAGTATTTCACTGTTTACACAATAGATTTAGGCGCTCCTCACGCTTTACGCTCTCACTTCTCTCACGCGCAGCGGAGTTTTTAACGAATATAGTACGCGCAACGTGAGTTGAATTGTGTCTGAAATGCAGACACAATGGCTGCAGATGCGCGCAGTGACTGCTTTTGAGTTACTACGGATACTACTCTTGGAATTTAAAATGATCTACAACCTCTCCAATGTCCACGACCAATGCAACTTACACTATTACGAACTTAAACTAGCCCGATACCAATGAACTATTCGAATCTATAATGACATTAACCATCGTTCATATCAAAACATAATATTCATAGTCATTTATAAGTAGATTAAAGCGTAGCGTATTTCTTCTAGTTTTGAACCGTTCCAACATGATTAAGGCACGGTATAACTGTTTCGCTCACTTTCTTACGTTTGCCGCATCGTTCTATCCCACTTACTCGCACCATTTTGAGTTCATGTGCAAATGTTTAAGAACTTTAGTACCTCAAAATCAGTTACGCGTACTATATCTGTATAAAAAATGTAACGGGCAACAAAAGTTCCGGTTTTACACATCAAAAGGTAAAGGACAGACATCTCTTAATGGATTTAGTAATAAAACTAAACAGTTTAATTTAGAATGGTTTATAGGATATTATAACTAAGTTCACGCGTCAAGACACGTCACAGACACATATTACACATCAAGTACAGGATGTATGCCAACGGAAAATTGTAATAAAAATATAGTAAGTAATTGAATGAACTGTCGAGAGATTGTGAACTACAAACATAATTTAATAGCTTGTTACAAAAATTAGAAAATATGGCGATCTGACTTTCTAGGCTGGTATTGTTATGTCCAGATAACTAGTCTTTATTCTGGCTAAACCAGTCTTACTTTCAAGCCGTGCTAAGTACGGGCTTAACTTAAATAGACAGTAATTTAGCATCGTACTTTCGATGAAAGTCAACCTAAAGCTTAGATAAACCAGAGTCTTAATTCTTGTCGACTTAGTACCGGTTGGTTATTGACGTGATAACGTTTTATAAATTGATGAATACCAGCAACACTCATGAAAAATAGTTACGTTCCGCGTGACGTTCCACCTGAGTTTTGTATTACATAAAATAATCAAAGTCAAAGTCATAAATGATTATGACGTTATCACGTAAATCTATCGTCCGTAAACCGACTTTACAGACAACCAATTTTTTAAAAATTTTTTGTAAAATATATATTGAGTGTCAACGTAAATAAAAGATAATATAAATAGCAATTCCGCCAAGGAGAATATTCAACCTGAATGATCAATCCTCCTTGGAACCGCGTTCGCTCAATACGTTTGTCTCACTTTAATACTTAGGAATAAATGAGACCAATGATACATAGTTCTCATTTTCACCACGCATACGTGGCGCTATTTTCACATTGCAAAGATTGTTCCTAGTTTCCGACTGATATTTATGAAAACCAAATAGTACCTACCTACTTACTATATGAGTTTATCGTCACGCAGAGATTCCCATAAAATGGGTGCCGCGGTACCTAGGGGTTTTCATATATTCTACAGGTAGGTGAATCATTTACTAGGCTTGTTATTTTTTTATCTGAGATTACAGATGTTTATTTGTATTCTAGCAAATTTTACAGGTTACGTAGTAATACTATATGTACCTACTGTTTTTTCGTTTGTCATTGGTACCGATTCTCTTATTAAAATCACTAAACTAAACTAGCTCACTAAAATCAAGCTTTTAGTTTAGAGATTTCACAACGCTATTCTGTTAACTCAACTATCTAAATTTGGTAGTATTTTGGAGAGAACTAAACACCAACTAAATTTAGTTCATCTGCTTTCGTCTGTGGATAGAATTATTTTTTTAAATGGGATTATGGCTACAAACAACGAAACATGATTTGGTGGCATTCTGTGGCATGTTGCCATAAAATTAAGCCGAAACACACACTTAGTTTTTTTCCAACTTCTCTTATTATTATCATTAAAAAAGTAATATTACCTTTTTTTATATATTTACAATACAATTATTCTTTACTAGTTGCGCCCGCGGTCTCATCCGTGTGGATTACAGTTTTCCCGCTACTTCAATTATCCGCCGGGAACTATACCTACTTTTTCCGAGACCTATCTCCATACCAAATTTCAAATCGAACGAGATCGGTACAAACATTTGAGCATTAAGGAGTAACAGAGGTTTTTCAATTATTTCCACGGGAAGAGCAATTATTTTTGGGATGAAAAGTAGCCTATGTAATCCAGGATCAACAGTTTTCTAAGACTATTGATAATTGAATAATGGAGAAATAATCTATTGTGTTAGTGAGAGTATCGGTAAATAAACTTATAATTATTGTGCCAGTCAACTAGCCGATTTACTGATGGATTTGTACTAAGTAAGTAGTTTCGTTTTCGTCATAAAAGAAACTGGGTACATTAATGCATATTCTATGTCACAAAATATGTTTCTCTGTTTTTAGAAAAACGACTTTATATTTTAAGTAGTACTAACATGTGAAATGATATGCCATCGTTTACGAAATTAACCTTACAGCTGGTATATTTACAAACAAGCACTGTTGTGTTTGTGAAAATCTGGAGAAGTTAAGCCGTCTGCACGGAAAGTTCGACTAAGGTCACAAACTCGCATCCAGGCTGCTTTAGGCCAGATGCATTAGTAAGCACCACGGCTATTTACCAAATTTCTCTTGTTTTTCAGAGCTACAACAGAGCTTTGTATGATTGTAAGTAAATCCTTAAGAATTTGTAACAATACTTAGGAAACCACAGGCAAATACTGGTATTGCGTAAATCGGGTAATTGTAGGAATATTTTATTATAGCTCTTTATTACGCATTCTTTCACACCTATGTACTCATCCAATTTGAAAATAAGAACTAAATTTTATTTTTAACCGCCATAATTTAGATGAAAACTAAATTTAGTTTGACGTCTCTAAATTTATGACAAATATGGCGTTAGTCAGCCACAGCAGAATAGCAAAACACTAAATTGAGTAACTAAAACTACTTTAGTGATGTCAAATTAAAATTTACTTTATTCTGTCTTTGTTAGAATAGGTAAGTTGTTTGGGCGCACTAAAACTAAATTTTAGTTTAGCTAGTTTTGCATTAACAGAATCGGTACCATTTTCACTGATCAGAAAGCGAAAGTCATCTTACTGACACGATCACTCTTAACTCTTGTTTATTTTTAAAACTATTATTACGATTTAAATAGCAAAATACAAATAATATATGTCCGTAAAATCATGTAAATAATTCTCTCAAGCTCAAATATTATCAAATAACCTTACTTTAAATTATTAGATAACAAAACTCAAAACAAAATAAAATCCATTAATTATGAATGCTTCTTTAATCATAGACAACTATTGAAAGCATGCTCTGGCTTAGCCAAAGTCGTACTTAGCTAAGTATTGTGGAAAGTAACGTTTATTTATTGCCTTTTCATTGCTAAGTCAAAGTAGTACTTTACAAAGTCATACTTTCATCGAGTGCTTAGCATCGTCTATTTATCCGGACCTTAGTTTCTCAGATTTCTTTGATTTAACAAGGGAGTTAATTTCTGTTAGTAATTTAACTTATTTTTTTACTTTAAAATATTTCTAAATTAATATTTACTTTACTAATAATACAACATGATTTTAGTGTCCACCTAAAACATTTCTTGCTTTTGCAACGTGGCGTCATTAGTCGACTGGTCACCTTACATGCGTGCTATATATCCTAGGAGTCATCTTGTGAAGCCGGGACCTGTGCTATGTACACTTGATGTGGCGGTTGGTGCTGCCCTTGTGCTACCTGACAAATGAGAAAGTGGTTAAGTTATAAGTGTGTCTTTTATTCCTCGTATTCCTCGATCTGAATCGAATACACACGTGTTTATATATTTTCATCAACTAGAGAAATGGTTATGATCTTTTAAAGGCTCAGTAGATTTTCTTAAACATATGATTAAACCCTAAATGTCCAAGTCAAAAACATAGTAGGAGACTTAGAAATAATTAAAGAGTTTAGTATGGTAAATTTTACATCTTATATGTAAATGCAAGTTATAGTTTTATATGATAGAAATTGTTAGAAGCATAGTTTTACAAGATAGACCAGTGTATAAGCAATGCCAAAACGTTGATATTCTTGTCTTAAAAAGGACAAAATAACTGCGTGACTCCTTAAACTTTGCAAAAGTTGAACTGAACTGAGCTAATACAGAGTTCACATAGACTCATTTCAGTATATGTGCATCAAAAATGTAATTTCAAGTTATCTGCCTGTTGTATCTTTAACTTAACCAAAAATGCAGGTTTCTAACATGTTTAAAGCAAGATATGAGATACCTGTATGATTTGCGGTGATTGATGCGGTTGTGTCTGTATGATGATCGGCTGCGAAGGGTTGTTCTGCACCTGCAGACGGATCATGTTCAGCTGGGATGGCGTCAGCTGGATCTGTGTCTGGAAACATCACACAAACTATTCTTAGAGATAATGTTCATATTAATATATGAGTATATTAATAATATAGCCATTGATTCTGAGCTGGTGATCTGTTTGAACGATACAATAATGTTCTCAAATAATGTCTCTCAGTTCCATGTGTCTTTTGACAACGACCTTATATGGAGATATAAATAATACCCTATGTCGGGGATACATGCAGGAAAACGAGCTACTGCACTGTGGGGCCATATAAATTATAAGAACCACAACCGGACTTCGTAAGGCTGACTCTTTATTGTGTTTGGAAACAACCACAAGTGAAGCAGCTATGCCAGCGACCCAGGGCCATGCTCCGTTATATGAAGAAGTTAAGATGGCTCCTGGAAGGTAGTGTCGAGATAGTCATAGGTAGTAGAAACCCCCCTTCGTAGGAAACGGCAAGCGATACAGTGGTTAAAGAATGCACTTGCAGGTATATTCTGTATATCTCCACTCTGCACAACCTGCTGCATCAGCGTCACAGGCTGCTGCTGCTGCTGCTGGACGCTGCTCGAACTTGCCGGAGATGCGGCAGACGTCTGAACACCAACACATATATATTATAAACATGACATAACGTCACGGCTATTTCCCGGAGGGATAAACAGAGGTCAAGAATTATCACTTTATAGAATTGTAATTAATTGCTACATTTTGACGAGTAACTCACTGTCAGCCATATCATCATTGACCGTTGACGATTTGGTTGAAGGTGGAACCCCACTACTATACCAACAATGTTGGCTGTCTTCCATGATTTTAGATGGAAAAAATGTTTTACACAGCAACGCACCTGTAAAACTTGCGTACAGCCCGGCTGGAGGACTATTTGTTGCTGCGGTGCCGCCGTTTGTATGGTATTATGTTGGGATTGCTGCACCTGTCAACAGTAAATAATAATAAATTAATTAACAAGTTACTTGGCCGAAAGACGCCACCGGGTATCGGACATAAAAGTCGACCATGGAGATCTTGGTAAGGAAAACGAGACTACTACCACAAAACAGATAGGTACAGAAGTCAATCTACATACAAAGTGCGCTCGAGCAACGCACAAATAGACACCTCTCACGGACACGATATCTCAAATCATTTCAAATCAGTGCGAGCGCAATATTTTAGTTATTGGTTTATATTTTCGTACTTCCTGTTTCATGGTCAACAATAAATCAAACAACTGGTATAGGTATATATCTATATATAGTATACGAGTGCCACTACTACGATAGTTTTTGTGCATAAGCCAAAGTTGGCAACCTTAGCGCGACCGCCGAGCGTAGGTATAAAAAGTGAAGTACTGAAGTGAAAGTGACTTCTGTACGTATCTGTTTTGTGCTACTAATATTTAAATCATTTCATTGTTTACAATTGTGCTAAAAGTGTTACGTAACCTGGGGCCTTACTATCAGCTTTGTAAAATCCATTCAATTTCCGAGCAGTTCTAAAACCTGGCTTAAACATGCCAGAGACAACAATAACAGTTCACTTTTGAGAATATCAATGTTCGAACCGTTCACTTAAAGGAGCGTAATGCCGTGGTGATGGTATGACTAAGCGGTTTAAGCCAGGTTATAGAACTGCTCAGAACTTGAATAGATATTACAAGGGTAAGGCCCCTGGACGTGACTAAGCTAGTGGTCCGAACGGGATATTAGCTCAGCATTATCAAACTATGTGATCTATATTTGAAGCAAATAAAGCATATTCTATGCTATAACAGTTTCTATGACAACCTCCAGATTACAGATATTCATAAAATATATTAAGTTTTCTTGCAGCATTACAGACACGCACCTATAGCTTTTAAATTCGGGCAAAGTACCAGTATGCCTAGTGTGCGCTTCGGTCCGGCGCGCGCGCAATTGTGTTCGTCAGTCACAACATGGTTTGCTCGCTCTGCCCACGGTTCTTGTTGCTAACTGTCAACAGCGATTTGTGGGTGCATATTTTTTATGTTCAATAACCCACCTTCCAGGTCTGTCATTTGTAATGCTGTGGTTTATAATTCAGATTATCCACTATATTTGAATTATTCACGCTACAAGCCGGTTCAAAATAATATGACAATGTCCGTAGATGTTGTGGCGTGACGTCATTTGTAGGATTCTTATAGCGTGAATACGATGTTCAAGTAAACTAGGTAGTGCAGCGTGTGTGCTAACGTCAAATTCAATTGACCAATCACGGTAGTTTTCCATTCTCTAGGTTGACCAATTGACATTCGCCATTTGATGGTGGTGTATCAAAACAAAGTTTTCAACTTTTATTGTTCAGGGAATAGATAGTTACGCAGTGTATTCCTAAGTTGCACTTAGCGATTTAAACATAAATCACGATTTCAAACTTCATCAAAATACTTATACTTAGCAAAAATTTACAATCAGCTGAGTTATCTGACATTAGCACACAAAAGCGTACAATTTGCGGTTTATTTTTGGTAGCGTCTAACGTTATGTCGGTGAATACAATTTTAAATCGGCCGTATTCACTGTGAGCACTATATTCAAATACTCCAAAAAATAAACCACACTATAAGTAAACTTATTCTAGAAATGTAATGCTGATACTAAAGCGTACATAGTTTTATATACCATGATATCGTAATATTTCACAGCAAGTATGACCACAGTTTCAATTTATAAGTTTTATATAAGCTTCAGTTTGTAAAGCCTAAGTAAGTATAAGTTTTGCAACTTCTAGGAGTTAAACGACCACTAGAAATGTGCAATGTATATTGTTATTTTGAATAAAGATATTAAAAAAAATTGATTACGTCTGGACTGGAAGTCCGTGATCTTCTTTCGAGAAACGTATGTACATATATTATGATGTATGATGCTGATTTGGGTTACATACAGTATGGTGCTGTTCCGTCTTGCCACTCCATACGGCTGCGGCGGTGTCGAACCGCTTGAGTGGTTTCACTTCATGACGCGGCACGATGTCGATCAAGAAGTCAAATTGGTCCGACTTCGATATCGCCATGGCTATGTCGTTACGCTATAATAAAAAGATACAAAAGCTATAATATAATATTCTATAATTGTCCTTGTCGCAAGTAAATGTCGACGGTCGCCGTGGCGCAGTGGTCAGTGACATAACTTCTGTGTCTCCGGGACTCTGGGTTCGATTCCCGGCAGAGGCAAACATTTGTGCGATGAGTGTAGATGTTTGACCTGGGCCTTGGGTATTTATGTGCTGTGATTGTGTGTGTCCATGACTCCCGCGGCACAGGGAATCCTAGTACGGGGGGTCTTAGTGTGATGAATAAAAAAAATGTAAATAAAGTATTGCTCTATTTATCTTTATTATTATGTAAAGAAATTATAATATAAGATTATTTGAGGTGCTAATGACCTTGTATAGGCTTGCAGGTGTTTGATTAGTGTGGATTTCAAATATTACAAAATGAACTTAACAGGATAACCTATGGGCTCAGTACAATTACTATTCACATTTGTTTACTTTTTTTTTAACTTTCTTTCTTCTGTTTTAAGACATAGTTTAAGCGCAATTGTCGTTACTCCGATTAATTTTATCCAACATATACAGGGTGAAATTGAGTTCATTAGCATACATTTGGTGTCATATTGCACTTTATTTTTTAGTGGTTTCTGACATAACATACATAGAAAAAGTCAGTATTTGAAAAACATAAAATTATAATAAAAACTCATGTAATTATCAAAGTCTCACTATTCTCACACGCTACTAAATCGCTTGCACGCTACCTACTCAGCCTTTTATACCTACGCATACATCTGACAAGCCGCCCGAGAAGGAATGCTATTTCCACACCCCGCCCGCGCGAAACGACTCACGACGACGACGCGGCGCGGCGTTTCCTTTTTGCCGCGCAATGCACAATGCTACTTCAATGTTGTTATACCTACTTACATAGAGTTAGTTCTCAATATCTTTCATTCAATGTTTCCCTATAACTTTCGTAGCGTACCCCGTCCAATCAATAGACTGTCAAAGGTAAGTAGGCGGCGTAAAATCCGAGAGTCCAGGATTGGCCCATTAGTCCACACAACAATCAGATAAACTTTTCCTTCATACTTCTTACGGTCAAAATTATGGCAAACAATACCCACCAATGTCACTTATTTAACTAAAAATTATAGCTAGCAAAGATACTCAATTTAAAACAAAATAATTTATTCAGAGGCTTATTATTATTGTCAGTAGTTAGTAGGAACTTAACACCATACCTTGGTTAAAAAGTTGGTCATTTACAATGATAAGTATGTACACTTTACACAAAAAAGAACTTATTTACATCATAATCATCATCATCTCAGCCATAGGACGTCCACAGCTGGGCATATGCCTCCCCCATTGATTTCCAAAAGGTCCTGTTAAAAGCGGCTCGCATCCAGCCCTTGCCTGCGATCTTAGTCAGGTCGTCTGTCCACCTGGTCGGTGGCCATCCTATGCTGCGCTTGCCAGTCCGTGGTCTCCATTCGAGAACATATTATTTACATATTTAAAGTGAAATACTCAACTAACCGTGTACCGGCCTAGATACTCCCCCATCTCTTCCCGTGGGTGCCGTAAGAGTCGACTAAGGGATCACGTACCAGAAGGTGGGCAGCAGCGCCTCCTGAGGTTCGAAAATCATACTGCGCTCGCCAACCCGCCTGCCAAGCGTGGCGAGTGTCATATCATACATTAGAACCATAATCAAATATTCTTCATTAGTATAACGTACACTTCGCGATCGTGTCATTGAGGTCACTGAACTGCAATCCTGCAGTTGCGACTGTCCGTGCTCACCGACAAAGGTGAACTGAGGGAGGCGTGCGACTGCCGGCCGGCTGTTCGACTGAGACGGGCCGCATGGCATTGCCCTGTGTGCGTGCCACGGTCAACCGTCGGTTTTGGCGGCATTTGATTGTCGGCCCCTTTGCCAAACGCGAGCGTGCGACATGTATGAAAAGTAGCGTTGACAAATAATTTTGATCTTTTAATGGAACATTTTTAAATTAAATTATTATTTAATTACTTTTTTTTTTTCAAGTAAGGGCTGATTGTAACGATAATTTCAACCGACTCAGTGACTTTCTGACTATAGCACTGGTGTCAATATCAACCACTGCGATTTGTTAAACTCGCTCTGTCTCCCTACGTGTTCGTTATCATGGGCAGATGCTTAGTTTACACAGATGCCAACGAATTCAATGTCATCCTGTATATCGAATTTATCCATATTTATCAAAGATACAAAATCGCAGTAACGATATATATGTATGATCCGACATATATGATCGATCAAAAACATTTTTTTATTAATGACATAGCAAATGAAATCAAAATTGACCCACATGAACTGTTCTAAAAAGTTGTATTTTTTTTTGTTTATCATACATGTATGACTAATAAATAAGCTGAAACGACTGTTGTTATTGTATATTATGATGACGCATGTACCCATTCTATGGCCATAATGTGTTTTTATCATTTATTATATGTATATATACGAGGGCGGAGTGATAAGTCTGGTAAAAATTAAATAAGGAGTGATATTCATTAAAAATATTATCTATTTTTCAACATAGTTTCCTTCTAACTCAATGCACTTCAGCCTGCGTGTCTCTAACTTTTCGATCCCCTCCATATAATAAGACTTAGGTAACCTTTCCAAATAGGCGTTGGTTTCATGCATGATTGCTTCATTGGAGCTAAATCTTTTTTCACCAAGCCAATTCTTTAAATTCGGAAACAGAAAATAATCGCAAGGGGCTAAATCTGGCGAATATGGTGGATGAGAAAGCAACTCATAGCGTAACTCATGAAATTTGGCCATGGCAATCGCGCAGGTGTGCACTCTTGCATTGTCTTGGTGAAAGAGGATTTTCTTCTTTGCCAAATGCGGTCGTTTTTCAGTTAAAATTCTGTGAAATTGGTCTAATAGCTTGGCATAATAGGCGCCATTAATCGTTTCACCCTTCTATAAGTAGTCAATATGGATAACTCCACGGGCATCCCAGAAAACTGTAGCCATAACTTTATTGGCCGATAAAACTGCTTTGGCCTTCTTCGGAGCCGGTTCAACCTGAGTAATCCACTGTTTCGATTGTTGTTTGGTTTCGGGTGTATGGTGGTGGATCCATATTTCGTCTACTGTTATAAAACGTCGCAAGAATTCCGTCTTATTCCGTCGAAACAACGCCAAACCTGCTCCCGAAGTGGTCACACGCACTTGTTTTTGACCAACATTCGGTAAACGCGGCACCCATCTCGCGGAGAGCTTCCTCATATCTAATATATAATAATAATCATATCTAATATATCTCGCGCACTTTTACTCTTCGATCGTTTAACACTGTCATGGATTTAAACGATCATTTCTGGAGTAGTGACCTCACCCGGGCGTCCTGGACGTTCGGCATCACTTGTGCTTGTACGACCACATTTAAAATCAGTAAACCACTTATGAATCATTTGAATCGATGGAGCGGAGTCTCCATAATATTTATCAAGCTTTTGTTTTGTTTCTGTAATAATTTTTTTTCTCTTAAAGTAATGTATTATTAACACACGAAATTCACTATTCTCCATCTTTGCGAAAATGCGTTCAATTATTTTTCTTTAATAACTGTCAAAAAAAAAAACCGGCGGTACTGGCTGAAATATTTAATTTAGTCCTTCAATAGTGTTTAACATGGAGGTTTTATGCAATTTGCGATTACCTTATTCCAAACTATTATACCAGACTTATCACTCTACCCTCGTATTTTATATTAATATTTTTACCTGCAAAGTCCTTCTCTTGTTATCCTCGGTGTGGTTCCAAGCCCTTAGCGTTAGCTCATGGATGAAGATTTCAGCAGCCTTTGCGAAAAGAACCGGCGCCTCTGCCGATATCATCTTCACTTCTTCATCTAGCTTCATGATTTTCTTGATGCGGGTTAGAGGAAGAGGTTGTGTTTTAAAGTCCTCCTAGAAAAGGTAACAGAGTCCCTTTAATTTATATGGCAGAACAGGATGCAGGATGTATGCAAAACATATTCCTGTATAGTTGTTACGTGTAAATGTTGCTAAGTAGATATTGTCATCTGTTGGTTTTGCAAACTAAATGTTTATCTTCTTTTATAAACATAGTTGTATGATAAATATTATTAATTTATGATTCTAAAATCATACCATTTCTCTACCAAAATTCTCCACAAGCCAAAAGCTCTTGCAAGCCGTCAATAGCACTATCTAAGTTATATGCTATATAATTGAATAAACAGACAGTTATTATATTCCTTAAAATTACATAAATAAATGTGTCAAATAGTTGCAATCACTGTCCAATATGGACACGGAAGACCTACATGACAGTTAATAAATGAAACATAGAAACACACAAGCACTCACAAATACTAGTGTAGTAGTGTTAATTATGATTAGTATTATTTGTTTCTCCTATAATTCTTGTGTTTCTATATATTTTTTATTTCATTGCTATTTTATTTCTTCCTTATTTCAGAGGGGGGCATTCACATTTGCAACACAGTTTCACAATACTGGCAGGTGTCATTGATTCTCAACTACCTATTTATTGTAATGTTTTTAGTTGTAAAGGTAATAAAATAGATGAAATTGAAAATACTTACAGCAGATACATTTTTGATATCCTCCAAAATTTTGCCCCAAAACTGTTGCAATATTTGCTCTGAGGTCTCTGTCTTATTCTCTTCACACATCTGGTCTCCATCGATATCATCAGCAACAGGGTTTCCAGCTTGGTCACTGGAATAAAAAACATGCTTTCACATTCCCACACTCTAGGATTCCACCATTAACCGCTAAATCATTAACAATAAATCTGTTTTTACCCCAGGTCCAGTGACTGTGAAAAACATTAGTCTGGGGAACTAGCAACTATTTACATGTTTATCACATATGCAAAATTTAGATCTTATGTCTTTATCTATATTAGGTTTTATAAAAAAAACCTACCATTTTGATGAGCAGTAGATACTAAGTACTTTTAAGTAGGGTTCAACTTTAGTTTATAAAACATCAATGTTAAGGGGGGAAGGGGAAGGGTAGCCGCCCCACCCTGTGAAGGAAAAGTTGCAGAACCCCCCCTTTCTGATATGTTTTTTTGTCTAACCCCACTCCTTTAAATCCTATGAAGGGTAATTTGCAATAGCACCCCATTTCTGCCATACTTTATAAAATACAGATTTCTTCTTTGAGGTTATTTAATTAATTAAATTTATAATTTGTGACTCCGGTGTATTATACACACTCTACTCTAGCGGTAGGGCAGACAAGTACCAGGTAGAGTCCGGGTTGGCAGATTTAGTTCTATGACCATATTCACCTGGATTATATTTGTGATATATCTATGTCTGTGTGATGAATCTGAATAAGTGTTTTGTAAACAACCATATTCAAAACATTTTAAAAAATGGTAAAGGCTTATGTCCAGATATGGATGTCCTAGGGCTGAGATGATAATGAGATGATTGACAAAAGTCAGCAATTACGGTTCGTTTCATGAACTTGACGTATTTTGATATTTCGATCAAACATACAAAAAAGTATACCAATTATATCTTTTCAACAAAGTTTTAATGTAAAAAAATAATTGGTTGTCTGTAAAGTCGGTTTACGGACGATAGATTTACGTGATAACGACATAATCATGTATGACATTGACATATTTTATAAAATTTATTTCTAATTGATACAAACATAATATAAAAATAATTTAGAATAACAATAAAATAATCTAACTTAAAATAAAAACCTTAAACATTGACATTGACATTTGACATTTGACTTTGACATTTGACTTTGACTGACTGACTTTGAAGTTTGACTTTGACTTTTACTTTGACCTTGACCTTGACTTTGACCTTGACTTTGACTTTGATTATATTATCTAGATCTAGATAAAACTTAGGTGGAACGTTACAGGAATGTTACCGTTACTATTTTTCATTTTGGCATTCATCAATTTATAAAACGTTATCACGTCAAAAAGTGTATATTATAGTATTATTTTCGAGAACTACTGTATCAAAGTTGAAATCATGACTTAGTGTGATTTCATCTGAGCTAGTCATTGAAGTCCAAGAAACTTGACAATCCCTAAATATATACATACAATACAAATACACTTAATTGAAACAAAATTACAGAAATTAAAATATACATGTGCAAAGCCATTAAAAAAAAGTAAGTGCTAAGGTGATACTAAGTGAAACGGAACGTTCCTTGGCAGAAGTTTGTAAACAGTGATTTTTTTATGAATCACAGTGATTTGTAGTAAAAGTATTTGGTTCCGCAAGATAATATTTTACGTGGAGGTTTACCTTATTATGACCTACCCATAAACAAAAAAGTAACCGCCAACTAAATGTTTTAAAATCTAAAGCTAAGGCGATATCTTTGTAGGGCCGTATGTAGATATAAAATTATGAGTACATAGCCCACAGGTAGGATCTAAAACATTAATAATTGGAACATTATCATGGAAAATACATTGTTATCATCTGCAAAGTTGCAGGCGAGCCTCGTAGGAATAGTCTGTAGGAACTTACGTAGCAGGGACAAAGAAGCACACGGACATTTTGTTTTCAGAATGCACGTCTCGTCAACCTCGAGAATATCCGTAAATAGGCACCACGCAACTAATTACACATATATATATATGTTCACTTAAAAAGTAATAGAATAGAAACTGCTATCAGAAGATAAATAAAACACTGCGAATAATCACAGCAAAATTTGGAGATCCCAAATATCCAATGAGTGTGTATAATTGCCGGCCAGGGAATTGGCGCCCTGATAACTACCGACCCAATAAATACCACCCAGATAATTCATGACCATGTACGTCGGTTATCAGGTCGGTATTTCACTGGCTGCGCAGTACTTGGCTGCGTATTCCACCCCGGTAGCGATTTTGTTCGGCACGTATTTCCCGACCAAATAATGCGCGGCCGATAAAAGCCACCCAGATAATTCGCGACCACCTTCTATTGGCTGAAATCCGTTACGCTTATTGGTCTAAAATGATTCTTAAATCGATTCTATTGGTGGAATTATTTATTAAATTGTAAGGCTTTGCTCATCATGCGATAGTCAAAATCCTAGTTTTGCTCAATGCTGACAATCTGGAAAAAAAAACTAAACATGGCGAATGTGTTTGTTTTTGTTTACTTCATTGTGAAATTTCATTGCGTTTATGATTAGTCCATATCTGAAATCTGAATGCTCGTGCAAGAGCGGCACGTCACGGCACGAACGGCAAGTGGAAATCAATCGGTCTTTTCATATGTCGCCAGCTTTCCGGATGGATTGTTCTTATATCTACAACTAGAGGAAGGATGATAGAACCAGACCGAACAAATTACGTAGATTTTAAATGATTGTGTCTATTGTTCATGAGATATAAAAGTTATTTTCTTCGTGGCCTGTGGCTGGCTGGTATCTATAACAAATAAACAACGTGGGAAAAAGTGACGCGTTAGCTGTCACTGTTGAATCAGAATGTTACGTGAGAAGAGATGGAGTATTGATTGTATCTGTACGAACACCTACGCTTGAGTTACCAAGTTTCGAGCTGGAAGTCTCACTCTCCCATGTTCAGAAGCAACCGTCTATTGAACATTGACAAACCTCTGAAAAAATGAAGGCTGTACTATTTGAATAGTTATTACCTTATAATGGTAGAAAAAATAAATGCTTGTTATGTGTTTACTGCTGCGCATAGATTAGTAAGTGTGAGTAAATATGTATGGAAAGAACAAAGTAACCATACACATGCCCTCTAAGTCGTCTACTGCTTTACTAGATGTAAAATGATACCAAACAATTCTGTTACTGAGCATTTTTTTTGTTTTTATGACATCCATGCCACCTGTCTTTGGTGAAATTGTCTCAGCCCCATAGAAGCCACCATAATAAAATGTTGAAATTACCAGCTTACATACTCTCACAATAAACACTTAAACAGAGGAACTGTCTGGACTGTATGTATAGTATCGGCATGTCTTCAACACCAAGGATTGCATAACTATTAGGTATAACATCAAATTTTTAATCCATTGTTCAAGTGATTTCCTTGTTTTTGCAAACATGCCACTGCATTGTCATATTCATCTTGTCATATTAAAACTGTAATTATAAACTAACCAACTTTTTTAATTTAATGTAACCATGGACTAGGGCTTTATTCCTGAGCAACCACATCATCTCATCAGCACTAAAAGTACATTTAACTTACTTAATTAATAATTAATTTCTAACAAAAAAGTTTTACTTTGACCATATAGCATAGTCAGACAGAGGTGTAACCAATATAGTGATGTATAATCTAACATTGTATATTAGTGAGAGACTGAACACAACTCTTCTAATGTCAATATTCGTGTTGTACATCCTCTATTCACCCTTATACTTAACTAATTGGCTAATGCCGATGACACTTTTCCTAATGAAAACTGCTTGGATGGTCACGGGCTTCCATATAGGTTTATTTGTTAAACGATGTGAAGTGGGGTCTTTATTCAACAAATATGTTTATTTAAAATGTAAATACTATGGTAATTACTCATGTGACTACGTGAGTAATTCTCATCTTTAATACATTCATAATGTGTCAAAACCACTTCAGTTTTACCAACAAAACATCTTTTATTAAAGTTCATCCTTTTGGCTCTATCATTATAATATCTATCTAACATAAATGTCATATATAGACATGAAACTAGGTTATATAGAAAAACTCTAGTGTCGACAAACAACAACAAACTGGCCAAGGGCGAATCAGTCCCGTGTTAAAAACTCTTAAATGTTTTTTCTTTGTATTGAGCCTTTGGTACGTGATCCCGATTCGCACTTAGCAGGTTATAGTTAATTAGCACAAGCACCAGTGCTCCAGGGGCTAAAATTTAATAAAAAGGGCTGTTGTAAACTGTTAAAGCACCAGCTGTTTAAACAACAACTGTTTAAAATGATATATGTATCACTAGTGGTCATATAGGTACCAAAAATTACCATGTAAGCCGCTAGTACTTTAATTAGTTACAGGAATTTGTCCCATAATGCTTAATGTTCTGTTCCAATGTCATAGTTCCAGACTGGCGCAGCCTGCGGTAGCGGTCAGTTATTGAATTTCTCGTCTTTAACTGACCGCCACCGCAGGCCGCGCCAGTCTGGGACACTAGTACGTCTTGACCGACAAAAGTAGCAGAGTTAGTCGGTCTAGACATACAACAGGAGTACCTAAGTTAGCCGGTACAAGGGGCAGTAGGTACGTTTATAATCTTATAAGGAGTAACATAACCTACAAATTATGTAGGTAGTTGATGAAGCGAAGGCTGTTTATCATAGAACACTTAATACAATATCTGTTTATTATTGTAAGTGAGCCTAGCCAAGTGATAAATCATTATATACATCGCTGTTCGCAAAAAACCTTCAGATTTAACAAGCTAAATTATGGAGTAGGGATGGGTAAAAAATATCGATATATCAAAATATCGATAGTAATTAGTGAAATTTTTTCCCGCGATATATCAATTTTCGATATTTATTTTCAGATATCAAAATCGATATATTTTTAAAGCTCTGCTGTCTGCTCATGCGTCACATCATGATTTTGACCAATCCGATTTCTAAAATTTAGAAAATATGCAGTAGGCTGTATGGGTTTAGTTTCTTTGGTTGTTACATATACTGGTATGAATTTTTTTTTTTTTTGTTTCTTTTTTTTATGTCAAGCAATTCGAAATTTTTATTTTAAATAATAAAACTTATGTTGAAACAGCCAGATGTGAATTTCCTTTAAAATTTCGATAATTTAGGCAATTTTTATAAATAATTGCAAATTGGGCAAAATTTCTTGGGTGATATATATCGATATATTTAAAAAATATCGATATTTTTTTCCATTTGCCCATCCCTATTTTGGAGTATTGCCAGGGTTGCCAACTCAGATAAAAAAGTCGTAGGCCAGGCTTAAAAAATTCGTAGAACTGTACTATTTGCATGTGAAAAGTACGTAGATCTACGTAATTTTTTTCTTGAATTGAAAAATAATGAAATTTTTATCACTTTCACACAAAGGGAATTAATTAAATATAAAAGATAATATTACGAAATATCAGCTTTCTGAAACAAATTTCTAGGTATAAAATGAAACGTTTATTTATATAACATATTTCAATATGTCTTCACTATCTGCTCGCAGGGAAATGTTGGATGCGGTATTTACTTACAAGCTTTTTAGAAATTATGTAGATTGTCCTGACCTACTGCAGCGGTTTTATTATAAAGTTCCTCGGAGATATCCTCGAAGCTGTATCACACTTTTTGTTCCACCTTTTCGTCGCACGTCGTTAGGAGCCCATACTGTAGTTTCTAGATTATGTAAGATTACAAACAGATGCAGTGGCGTTGCCGACATTTTTTCAGATTCTCTTGGTCGATTTCGCAAAAAAACATCGGATTACATAATCAAGACAATAAGTAAATTAAATAAATAGAAGCACTCCACAGATTTTTAATTAGTTAATTACCTTTTACGACTGCTTACTAATTATATTTTAAAGCTAGTATTGTGTTTTACAATGCATGAGGTGTTAGCCTATAATTGGTTATGCATTAAGCAATTGTAATATAGTGTAAGGTAAACATTGTATGTATAAATGTTGTAACTGTTGGTTGACCAGTAAATAAAATAAAAATAAATATTTTTTTCCTTAAATACAGGATATACATTATTACAACTAAAACCAAAGCGATGTTGCCTACATAAATTACTTATATAATAAATAATATTTACTATTTAACTATAGTATTTTCACATAATCTATGTGCCACTTCTGTGAATTCTGCCAGGCTACATAGAAAAATATCTACTTGTTTGGAAATTCGATTCAGTATTACTATCGCGCGTGACATGGGAGCATACTTAAGGAGATTCGTCTTTAGCGTTGGTACGCCGTACTCTTAAACATAAAAAGCGCAAAAACTGTTTTTGCAATTTCTCCACCATTTCGCTGTATTTACGCTCATAGGGATAAGAATTTTGGGTAATTATAGTTGTGCTAAGATTTAGTAGAAATCCATGAAAATTTTGCCTTAGCAGGCATATAAATTCTTAATATAATTAAAAATTACTATTATTATTAATTACACTTTTTTATTTATATATGGCTAAGATAATATTATTATGCCTAAGTTCCAGTGGGTTAAGTTAAATAAATCAATTCGCTCATCATAATTTATGTCAAGTTAATAATTATCATAGGTACAGTAATGGAACCACTTTTTGTTAAGGTAATTATTTACAGAATAATAACATTTATCCAAAAGGAAGTCAAATATTCTTATTTTACGTTGATTATAATGAACTCTTTAAACCTATCAGGTAATTTGTTATATATTCTTATTGCCATGCAGTTTGCGTTTTGATTACTAAGTTGAAGTCTGTAGGGGAACATTTTACATATTTGTTAAGATTCCTACAGCTTCTATGAATTGCATCTTTGTATTTTTTAAATATAAGTATAAGAATCTTTATAGGTAAAACACACTAAGATACAAATATAACTATTTACTACTTTCCTCTTTACCTGATTTTGGTACCAACTGACGATTCTAATTATTACTGATAATGTTCTTCAACTTGGTTACATGACTTAAAAAATAATAGCATTGAAGTCATCTTATTTGAGCAGTAAGCTCAAAACTATAATGACTAATTTAACTATGAAACTTAAAAATCGCCACTCATTTGGTCGAAATATGTTCAATATATAATTGGATACTTTTCTTTTATTAATTGTTTTAGCTTAACATTTTGCGCTATATCTCCTACAAGTATAGTTAGACCAAGTTGCCATTGTTATTTAGTAAAATTTGATGAAAAATACGTAGATTCTGGGACTGAAGCGGGACACAGGAACGGGCTAAAATACATAGATCTACATTAAAAGACGTAGAGTTGGCAACGCTGAGTGTTGCCATAAGCAGTGCTGCCAACTGCCTAAACAACAAATCTGGATTTCAAGGTCTAACAAATCTGTAAACATACATTTGGAATATATCGAGGAATATATGAAACAATAATTAGGGTACGTACTGTAACGAAGAAGTGAACTATAAAGAGGAAATAATAGATAATAAATGTTATTTTATATATGGATTTTTTACATAATTATATATTCATTTTACTAAAATTAGTTCCATTCTTACAATACAAAACCATGGTACATTGTTTAGCAATTGTTTCGCAAGTAGCAGTTCCTCTGTTGTCCGCGATCTTTTAATAAAGAAAATATACTTTCTACTGCAGCGCTGGAATGGGGAGGCAAAATAAAGCGGTAACAAGAGATCGTTATATATGACCAATTTTAACGAATATAGCTATAACTCTCGCATAATTTGTCTATGGTATCGTGTAATGAAGTGAAAACTTCAATAGCGGCGTTGTGCACTTTTGGGAAAATATATTAAACTCGCGTCTGGACACCTGGCGTCAGACGCGTGACGTCATATGGAAATTTAAACTTAAATTTATTACGAATAAGGAACATTTTTGTTTGTTGGTAGGTATAAAAGCAGAGACAGACCGGGCCCGTATGCGGCACGGCCGTGCAGAGATAACATTTCAAGCGTTTAACATGTTGATTTTGACTTCATATCCACAACGTTAATGTTCATAATTTCACTTTTGCCGGCACTCCCGGAGTGCAACCCGTTTTTTTTTTGTGAGACGAATCGATTTCACGACATTGAAAACAAGTTTAATCAAATTAAGCTATTATACAACTGTGTAGAAACGCAGTTAGTAGCAATATGAACTGAATGGGATTAACTGCTATTAAATTGAGTTACTGTGTTCTTGTGAGTTTAACTATAAATTAAAAATTAGTCTACGATATCCACAAACGTAATCTATCTTTTTAGCTGATATAGGTATTAAGTATATGATTTTGTATGGTGCTCCAGCATAAAAGTTTTTTTGTTTTTATGCAATTGCAATAACGCTCGTGGTACATTGTAGACAAAGGGTTTCTGAGAATGCAACTTTGAATTAGAGAATTTAATTCTTATTTTATTTCTGCCACTCCATTGCAGGACACAAGAAATTGCGTGGAAAATAATAATGTAACACGTATCACGGCAGCGAAATCCAAACAAATTAGGTGACATATTTCGTAAACCTATACAATAATGTCACTATTTACAAGATATCTTGTGGGAAAGTAGTAGTTCATTTGAGGACTCTGTAAAAACGAAAACTATAAAACCCTGTTTGTGGATAATACTGGTCGCAGAAAAAAGAAATTATAATCATCAAGAAAAGATCGGTTGGATTAAAGTTAATCCCACAAAATACCACGCACAAAAATTACAAAATTAAACATCAAAACTTCTCGCCTCCGTCCGAGATCACAATAATTGACGAAAGTGAAAATGACATTTGGAAACAACAAATAGAAAGTGTTCCAACTCATAATATATTTTCCCTGAATAACTTTAGCGACAAAACCTCATTTGACTGGCAGTACTAATATCTTTAACTGTAGCAAATTTTTTGATAGTGCAACTCCCGTGCGTTAATGTAACTGAAATCAACGTTCGCTAGTGATAAAGTTATCTTTGACCATGACGTAAACTAGAGTTTTGGTGTAACTCACACTTAATCGTTTGAATTAATAAAATTTGTTATAGTTTTGAAAATCACGAGACCAAATAACATTACTAAAAAGCCAAAATTTGCTTGACGTAGGGCGTGCGTAGCCAAAACTCCTAAGAAGCGAAAAAAATGAATCGTGGACATCTCTGTCGATCGCATCCGGAAGACGAAATATTACGATCTGAATTTCACGACAGGCTATGTTTTTATGATTTAGAGACAAAGAAGAAAAAAATTACATAGTAATATGATATGACTAGTAAAGTACTATTCTACAAGCGTTAACACACGGATAACGCTTGACACTGAGAGAAAACAAAAAATGTCAAAGACACTTTAAAGTGATACACATGAACAACGAGAACGTTTTGTTAAAATGATGGCCCAGTACTTTACAAATTATATTCATATTCATATTGTTATATAATCTAGTGGCCCGTTTTTGTTTCGAGATAAGTATTATATTTATCTTGGTAAGCAGATGAGTGCAATCATAGATTCATTATTAGCACAATTTACCTGGCGTGCGTTCGGCAGCTCCATAAGCCAAGCCATATCTTGCTCTGACAGTGCGGCGTTCACGAACTCAATTAGAGCCAAATCTTGGTCGGCTGTCAAAATTGACTTATGCAGTAGTAACTTAACACGTGATTCAATAGCATTGTAAGTGACTTCTTCTTCTTCTTCTTCTTCTGTAACATGTTATGGAGTAGCCGTTCGTGATACATCGATCAAATATTGGTCGATCAAAATTTGGCTGACAAAGCTCCTGAACGCAGCCCTGTTTGTGCGCGGCTACCATAGAGAAAAGAAAAAGGTAAGCTACCAATCAACCACAAAATATATAGTTATGTCTAAAGACAATCAACTGTATGCATAGAGGCAGTTTGTAGCGAATTAACATTTAATTTCGAATAAACTATAAGCGTTACGCTTCCACTTTCTTAATGCGTACTGCCAAGGAATGGAACTCGTTGCCCGAGTCTGTGTTTCCCGATATGTACAATCGGTGAGACAGTTGTCAAACGTAAACTTATATATGTAAAAAAAAAAAAAAACGTTTGGCAACCAAGAAGTCAAATTTGAAAAAAAAGAATGTTCATAATAATTATCATAGCCATGAACATTTTTTTATGGTCACCCGTTTGGTACACGTCCACAAACATAGTTTATTTGTTAGAATTTATTTTTCACCTAGTCTATTATATTGCTGAAGGTCGTTCTTACTTGAGATCTTCTACTATAATGTTTAATTAGCAGTATATATTGCATATTTATTGATTTGGGAGATACATGAATTACAAAGGTCACAGCCAAAATGTAAAAAAAAATCAATACATGATTGAATTTATTTTAATTGGAGAATAAAAATTACAAACTAAACTAAGTAACTTAAAGCATTTTAATATAAGTAAGCTAGTGGCCCCTATTTTTTTTTTTAGTGTATATATTTTATAATAAATAGACACACTACATCGAAGATATCCCGCACATTACAATGGCCATGATACAGCTGAAAGACAACAAGTCACCTGGTGACGACGGAATAACATCTGAGTTTCTAAAAGCGGACAGAGTACCGGTGCTCAAAGTCCTCCAGAAGTTTTTCAATTTCGCTCTTATTGGAGGTACAACGCCAGAAAAATGGAACAAAGGCATAATAGCGCTGTTCTTCAAAAAAGATTAAACATTTTGCCCAAGAACTGCAGACCCATCATCCTTCTGAGTCATGCTTATAAACTCTTATCAGAATTTCTTGATTTTTAGTTCCTGTTCCTGAAATCACCACCGCCACGATATGATTTTCGCACTGAATGTGGAAGGTACACGACGAAAGAAACTTTAAGGGTTTGACTAATATTTGTCTTACCTTCACAACAAACCACTTATAGATTAATTTCAGTTGATATAACTAAGGGGTCACTTTATTTCAATTCACCTCACAATTGACTGAGTCTAAGTTATTTAAAATATTTTGAACGCATCCAGAAATTCATGTCCTAACGTTGGTATGATGTGAACATCTACGGAATTCATTGTGGACTAGACTTTATAAAAAGTGGCTTTCAATTATCAGGCCGGTAAATATAGGGTCGGTAAAGCTCGGGTCGGTAAATCACTGGCTGCGCATTATCGCCCGGTAGAATTTGTACCACCCTAGGAATTACCACCCTGATAATGCGCGGCCTGATAGCTCATGTACATGGCTTTGAATTATCTGGTCGCCAATTATCTGGCCGGTAATTCACAGGCCGGGAATTATTTGGTCGGCAAGTAACGTTTCCCTATCCAATCACCAATCCAATTACTGTGTTGTTGAAAACTGAAAATGCGCCAGTCACACGATTCGTCCGACGATGACCAGTCACAGCTTGACGTTTCCCTGGGTTGGCTATAGATTATATAAGGTGTGTTCGAGATGGTCAATAGGCGTTCCCCGACAGCGACCGACACCGTCTCAGATATGTTTGGGATGACCCGGGCTGCGTTCAGGACCTCTAGAATCGATCAGATCTTGATCGGCTGATAAAAGTGACATATGCAGCAGATATGTCTATGGACGTCAAAGGCGATAGACGTCAAAAATTTTCTTGTTCATATTTATTTCATAAAATATTTTTTTTTACCGAGCCGCCACAAGCTCTCGCGACATATACTGTTAGATCCGAAACCCGGGCGTGTTAGAAAAAAAAATGTAGTAAATGTTTCAACAAGTTGCCAACAAACAACTTACTTGTTCGGTGCTGTGTCCGCCTAGTAAGAATCTGGGAGAGGAGAATACACACAGTTGCTGTGTCCGGCTAATAAGAATCTGGGACAGGAGAATACACACAGTTGCTGTGTCCGGCTAGTAAGAATCTGGGAGAGGAGAATACACACAGTTGCTGTGTCCGGCTAACAAGAATCTGGGAGAGGAGAATACACACAGTTGCTGTGTCCGGCTAATAAGAATCTGGGAGAGGAGAATACACACAGTTGATGTGTCCGGATAATAAGAAACTAGGAGAGGAGAATACACACAGTTGCTGTGGCCGCTGCATGCCGTCGCTGCCAACGCCCCTGGCAGCGACCGACCAACATCCTTTTTTATATAATATTCTATAATTAGTTTTTGTTTTCTGTAGTTGTGGAAAATGTAATTGTAATTAATTTGTAGTTTACTAATTTACATTATAATTTACGGATGCAGACCAAGACTCAATCTGATGATAGCTCGTCCACAACCCATATCTGCCATTTTTGTACGAAATCCTTTCAAACATCCAGAGGCTTAAATATTCATAAAACTAAAGCGCATCGTAACTGCCTGAGCCAAGACGCACAGCCCCTCAACTTGGTTTTCAACAACAACGCACCCACTCTCAGTGAGCCATTTCACATCCTTTTAAGCAATCTAAAAAATAATGTATTTATATTAAAACGAATCCCTCGCGGCGCGAGGATCTCCGTCGCTACACACTTATCTCACCTCATTAATGAGTGTTTTGAAAAAAATTGTCTTCAAGCCTGGCATGACCTCATCCTCTTCCCATACATAGTTCTGCACGCCAAAAAAGATAGCTCAAGCCTATCCCTGACGCAAAAAATTAAAAATAACTGTACTAACCATTCCATCCCTTCAACAACGCGAACTTCACATAGCCCCTGTAAACAAATTAAAATTATTGAAAATAAAATTAGCGACGGAGACCTCAAAGGCGCTGCGCGTCTACTCTTTTCGAGTGACGTGCTATCCCCAGATAGTCCTGAAACCCTCTTGGCCCTACAGACTAAACATCCCCCAGCCCCTGCCACCCCTTACTTCTTGGACCCTCCAACAGCAATAGACTCATGTCTACAAATAAAAGATGACGACGTCCACAAAGCCATTTCTTCTTTCAAACCTGGCTCAGCAGCAGGTCTAGATGGACTTTCACCTCAACACTTGAAGGATCTAACGTCGCGTTCGGTAGGTGACGCTGGTGAGCAACTTGTTAGTAATATTACAAAATTACTAAATTTAATGTATTCTGGCAACGTTCATCCAGATATTTTACCAATATTATATGGAGCAAACCTCATTGCCCTCTCCAAAAAAGATGGAGGGGTGAGACCTATTGCTGTTGGAACAACACTTCGCCGTCTAGCCTCCAAAATCGCCGTCGCACACATTTTACCCAAACTACAATCGCTTTTTGAACCTATTCAGCTGGGCTTCGGCGTCAAAGGCGGTTGCGAAGCTGCTGTTCATGCTCTGCGCACCTACCTTGGCGACGATCAATGCGAAGTGCTGCTAAAAATCGACGTAAAGAATGCTTTCAATTCCGTAAACAGGGACACCCTGCTATCAGAAATTAAATCGAACATTCCGGAAATATACAATTATCTGTTACACTGTTATGCAGACTCTTCCAAATTGATGTACCGTTCAAACGAGCTTTCATCCGAAGTTGGCTGTCAGCAGGGCGATCCCCTGGGGCCAGCAATCTTTAGTTTGGCAATAAATGCAATCATAAAAAATTTGACGTCAAAATTTAATGTTTGGTACCTGGATGACGGAACCCTAGGAGGTAATGCAGCTACTGTACTCAATGATCTTTCATCAATTAAAAACAGTTTCGAAAGCATCGGTTTAGAGCTAAATTTTAATAAATGTGAGCTATTTATTCATAGTTCCTGCAAAGACGTCAATAACACAATTCAACAATTCAATAACCTTGCTCCCAACATCAAAATTGTTGACAAAAGTTCCCTTCATCTCCTAGGGTCCCCGATTTTTGAAGAAAGTTTTCCAGGTTACATTCAAAACTGTATTTATAAATTTCAAAATCATTCAACGCGGCTTCTTGAGATCAGTCCACACTACGCGCTACTTATCATCAAATTCTGTCTTTTCGTTCCAAAACTAACATACGTACTCCGTTGCTGCCCCTTTTGGAAATATCAAAATCTTCTGCTGCCTTTAGATGACTTAATCAAAAATAATCTACAATCAATTCTTAACATCCAGCTAAGCGAAAAATCTTGGACTCAAGGCTCCCTCCCTATCCGACATGGTGGGCTGGGAGTTAGAAAAATTTCTAATATCGCATTACCTGCCTTTTTGTCGTCTATCCATAGCTCTGCTAGTCTTATAGGTAAAATTCTACTTCCTTCAAACTATGAGACTGCAGGCTTGGAAGACGCCAAGAAGGCTTGGCAGATTGCTTGCCCCGATCATAATTTCCCAGAAAACCACAAATCGCAAAGGTGCTGGGACGACGCTTTATGCAAGCTGACAGCTAATTCCCTCCTGAACCAGTGCTGCAGTGCGGAGCTAGCCAGACTGCTGGCTGTGGGTACACGGGAAGCCGGCTACTGGCTCCAAGCCCATCCTTCCACAAGCACTGGTACATTCTTGGATCCGAATACTCTCCGACTTGCAGTTTGTCTCCGCCTCGGGGTCCCGGTATGCGCCCCACATAGATGCCCCTGCGGAAATGACGTCGACCCGCTAGGACACCACGGACTCTCCTGCCAGAGAAGTGCAGGCCGCTTCTCGAGACATGCCGCCCTCAATGACATCCTCCGCCGGTCTCTTGCATCCGTAAACGTGCCAGCCCTTCTGGAGCCAAGTGGCGTTTTCAGAAACGACGGCAAGAGACCGGACGGTATGTCTCTCATACCGTGGGCCATGGGTCGGATACTGGTATGGGATGCGACTTGTGTAGACACACTAGCCCCTTCACATGTCCACCAAACCTCCACGAGGCCAGGAACGGCGGCAGAATCGGCCGAAAAAGCAAAGGTAGCTAAATACAGCGGTCTCGGCGCAGAATACAATTTTGTTCCTTTCGGTGTCGAGACCCTTGGCCCGTGGGGTCCTAGCGCGCTAAACTTCTTCAAGGAAATCTCCAAGAGACTGGTTGACGTCTCAGGAGACCGAAGAGCTGGCAGCTTCCTCGCTCAACGTATTAGCCTAGCAATACAAAGAGGAAACGCTGCCAGCATCTTGGGTACAATGCCGCAGGGGCCCGTTTTAGATTTAATTTAGTTTTTATTAAATGTTTAAGGTTTTTATTTTAAGTTAGATTATATATATATAATATTTTAGTAATAAAAGTGTATATATGTTAATATAATGCAGCAGTAACTATCACGAGATCCAATATCAAAGTAAGTGACTTATTCTTCTTCTTCTGTAACATGCTATGAAGTAGCCGTTCGTGAGACATCGGGACACACCCAATCAAATATTGGGTGGAGCAAATAATGCTCTAATTGACTTCGTGAAAGCCGCATATCCGCTGTAAGAGCAAGATTTGGCTTGGCCGAAGCCGCTCTCGAACGCAGCCCAGAACGCAGCCGCACTGGTGGCGTCAGCGTCAGTTTTGTAATGTGATTAACATGGCGTCCGCCGAGATCCAAATTGTGAATCCTTCTAATTTAGCTAAAATCGAAAGGTAATTGTTATTTTTCTTTAAAAAGTAATGGTAGTATTGTTGATTTCCTGTCAGAAAATATACAATTTTAGTGTTTTCATATTAGTTTAGTGTCGGCAAGATGGTGTTGTCAATAATTTGTTTGTTTGCAGTTTTCTCCATGATCCAAGTTATAAAGAAGTTATTGAGAACTCTTCTACATTTAACTCTAGATTATGTGCCGAAAGAAGGATGCGGATGCCATTTATCGACACCCAGACAGGTAGGTGAAGTACCAATCTACATGTATATTAGTATTGATTTTTTCAATGGAGGTGCTACCTAGTATGTAGGTCTTTATATTGTACTTCTACAGAGTGTAAACCTTTCTGAATTATTCTGCTCGGTGGATTAAGGTCAGACCATTAAGAAGAAAAACTAAGGCAGAAAGGGGAATTGTTGCAACTTACTCTTCACAGGAAGGGCTCCACCCTCCTAACCTCTCGCCCCCTCCCCCTCCGCTCTTTATCCTCCCCGACAGAGATGCTGAATGTAGCGAGGTTCGCAATTTTAAATATTCATCTCTCAGAAAGGGGGGGGGGCGGGGGGCGGGGGGCGGTTCCGCAACTTCCACTTCACAGGGTAAGCTATGCAGTCAGCATGGTCTAGGCAGATTCATGCTAGTCTGAGAAAGTTGGCTAGCTCTACAGGAAAGCTGTCCGAGTACAATTTTTGATTGGTTAAAGTTTATCATACTTGATGGTGGTAGCCAGCCAGGTAAGTACTGGAAAGTACCCTCTCACATCATCATGTAGGTCTGATATTGATTTTACAAACATGAGCTTATTTTGGATGTGACAATCAAACTAAAGTCCATTATCTACTCAAAATAATATTTTACATAACAATATATTTGCTATAGTGAGAGAAGGCTTCTTAGAGTAACTATTTAAAATTATTGTATACCTGTGAATATTACTCTGAGGTATTACTATGTTTTCAGGTGTCGCACAGAGCCACTGCAACCTATTCATGACTAAGAGACAACGCATGCCTGGTCAAAAAGAGGGGCAAGTTTATACATATCCAGCACAAAGGTAAAAGAGCCTAGTGAAATTACTCAAATGAACTTATTTGCTACAGTCAATAAACTTCGATTATTTTTATGTTGGCCAGTACCTATGAGACTGCTATAATACAGTTAGTCTTCTGGTACAAGACTGTAAAGAATATGAGTCCTAGTACAGTCAATACCTTATTCTTTCTATGCAATAAAGCATAGAAGGAAGGCAGACTTCTATTATTAAAAGCCAGAAAAATTAAAAAAAAGGCATATCAAGATGATGCTTATAAATTGATTTTTATAGGTTATTTTAAAATGTTGCATGTCGATGTGTTCTAAAGTGTAGCACTTAGAAGGTACCTATTCAATCGCAACTTGAAGACTCCATAGCTGTACCTTTCGGGAAACAGACTAAAGCAGTGAGCATTGATGCTAGTAAACATGGTCCAGGTAGTGTTTGTATAACAATAGCGCTTCAGGGTTGTCGAGTTAAGTGCTTGTTGGTATCGTATAGTAACAGCCCATATGTTACAACACTATCTACAGCTGACAATGGGACTCATGTCAGTGACCAAACTCTCCGTAATCCATTGGTCGAAGGCCAGCAAATGTCAAGGCAACAAGGTGTTTGAATTCCTCTGACCTCTGACAAGTGTAAAGTTGAATATTTATGATGATCAGGGTATTGTTTTGTAGAGAATACACAGAGATAGGATTTCGGAGTAATGCATCCACAAAGTTGACTGTTTTGGTAGTCTCAATGTAAGCGTTTGGGGTGGGATTAGCATAAATGGTAAAACTGAGCCCACCATTTTAAATGCAGTTATGCATATTATGGTAACTGCATTTAAATTTTACATCGAGGACTTCATCAGGCCTCAAGGCCATTTGCATATCCTGATGCAAGCCAATGTGCCTGTGCACAAACAGCTAGAGCGACCCAAGCTGTACTAGAAGAGGCTCAGGTTGAGGTGTTACTATGGCCAGCTAACAGTCTGGATTTAAATCCAATCAAGCATATGTGGGACCAATTGAAACAAAGAGTTAGTGAGAATGAACAAAGAGATATTTTTGTTTATGGCAAGATTTGCGAAAATGTCTTCTAATAACTATTACATTCTAAAGTATTATAAAATGTTTTATACATATTCACACTATCTTGTCCCTTCAGCATTAATTTGTATAATACTTACTCGTGTATATAATTTTAAATCGATTGCCTAAAATGTGCCATGGACACTATTAAAAGTTGCCTGATAAACTATCTCTTAGCCACCAACAAAGATGCCTTGTACCTGTTTCCTCTCTTTTAAAATCACTGAAAATATTCCTTTCAATCATAGATGGAGAAAGTCGCGGCGCCAATACCTCACAATGTCTTCTACACGATGGGGTTGGAGTGGAGCTCAAGACACAATTGATAGCATTGGTGAAGGAGAAAATAGCTCTGGAATACCTGGTGATATTTTGGCAGGAGAGGACAGCAGAGATGGCTCACAGACTGCAGCTAAAGATGATCCTAAGGTTAGACTTAAACTCTATTGTGAGGGTGTGATAGTGGAGCCCTAATAACAGCTGAGAATTTGGGTTAAATAAAATTCAAGATTTTGTGGGTTTCGAAACATCGCCTGTCAGTCTTACAGCCGATGTTCCCACTGCTGAGCTGTCATGGCTTTACAAAATATTAAATCGAGAGCAGATAATACAGAGTCCTACGAGCAATATGGAGGGTTGCATTATTTAAGCTATAGCAATGTGACGGCGGAATAGTTTACAGCCTAGGCGTGACTCACCCAGGGGCTTTAGTAAAGATGTTCTATCATCGAGACATGTTAGACACTGTTCTGAATAATTGCATTGCCTTACAATGTAACACTTTGTTAACAGGAATGGTTCTACGATGAATTAGCAATGGAAGAGATGGAAACTGGTGAAGAGCCAGAGGCGGATTCAGACGAGGACTATTACGATGATACATACGCGAACAGGCGCAGGAAACGCGGGACCACTGCTACAGGGCCGGGGTCCAGGGGTGGTAGAGTTCGAAAGTCCCAACCAGATGATACACCAGCTAAGAGAGGACGCGCAGTGAGTATGAATACATAATTGTGCATTTGTCTTGTGTAGGTACTATTGGCACCATTGATGTTTTATATTAATTAATATCTTAATATCTGACATTTTTCTCTAAAATATTTTATACTAGTTGCTACCCGCAGTGTAATGGTACATGGTATTCACAATTTTTGTGTCTTCCCGTCTCCCCTTGGGAACAATCTATATTTTTGGGATAAAAAGTAGCCTATGTGATATTCCTGGTTATAAGCTATTTTCATTCCAAATTTCATGCAAATCCATTTCAGGGTGAAAGAGTATCAAACATTCATACATACAAACTTTCGTGTTCATAATATTAGTAAGGATTAGCCTATCTACCTGGGTAATAAAATAAAACAAACAAATATTTTTAATTAACAATTAAAAATATAAAATATCATTTTATATCTTTCATTAACAACCCAGACACCCATAACATGTTTAAAATGTATTTTGTTATAATTGCATACAGTTGACACGTGTTTGTATTTTTTATACTGTATAGATTTGACCCCTATCATACTTGATGGTCAGTGATGATGTGGTTGAAGATGTTACTTTGCTAGACCTAAAATGCCCACTGGCTCTCTAGGACTGTTGCCTGAACACACTATATGTTTGGTGACAGGTTTTAGAATAGCCAACTCGAAAGTACATTATAAACATGCTGGGAAGATTTAAGGTCTGATTGTTGTCAGTACCTATTATTATGTTATCATTAATTCAGATACTTCAATGTACTTGTTGTTATGTACGTGTCAATGTTTAACATGTTGTTATTTAATAGTTAATCCCAACCCATCCCACTAATATTATAAAGGCGAAAGTTTGTGTGTATGTTTGTTACTTCTTCACTCTCAAACAGTGAAATTCATGATCATTAAAATTTTAACTTTCATTGTCCCTTGCACATCTATAAAATAACATCAGGATAGCTAACCCGACATTTCTTTTTTTTAGCTACTGAGGTTCTATTACTGCGTATAGAGGAGCTATCAAAAGCTAATGTCATGCTTCATTTTGCAAGAGTTTGAAGTAAAGTCATTTGTCATCTCTATACGTAGTAATAGTACCTCAGTGCATAATGTCAATTTGTTTTGACATTCACTAACCTAGAGTTAGCGACTTAACTCTCCCACATTGGTGGGTTAAATATTAAGAAAATTAACCCTAGGCTAACTCCTAACTCTTAATGGCACAAGACAAGTTATTTATTTATCCCTGTGTTAGCTGTTAACTCTGAGTTATTTAGGCTAACTAGGGAACGTGCAAGAGGGCCTAAAAAGACTAATTGTATGAAATTTACTTTGACAAATAATACAAACTTACCTGGCATACATATAAATGATAATCTAAGTCTTAGTTCCATCAGATTTTATAAATTTCATCTTCTAATGAAGTATTGGATAGCTCTGTTTATGAACTTTATTTGTGTGTGAAATGATGTGTATTATGGATCATGATGATTAACATACCAATGTCTGTGACAGGGTCGCGGTCGGAAACGGGGCGGTCAAGGCACACTTCCGTACGAGGTGCCCGGCGACGCTGAAAAGCCGTTCGGCTGCGAACGTAAGTCCCGCAGGAGGCACTAGCCTCGTCACGCTATAGCTCAGGTCCTGGTTCATAATACCCTTGGGTAGCGATATAGAGATAGCTTCACTCAAATGTTCAGTTGTGTCCTTCACTCTATCAAATAAATGCTGCCATTACACATTACTAATGGCAATTTGAAAAAGAAACATAATGGCATAGCGTTTAAGCAACATCTTCGATACAGATAGATTAGAATAGTTCTTTTTAAAAAGTGGCCTTCTGCGATACATAATCATATCATTTGATGAAGCTGCGAATACTGGTAGGTAACTCCTACAGTGTAGGAGATATAATATATAACACAGCTGCACAATAGTCTACTCAATGAAGCAATAAATGCTGATTTGTTGTTTGGCTATATTATTTGAAACCAATAGTAATAAGTTGGAAGCAGCCACAAACTAAAACTTAGGGCCTGGTTTTGATTCATAGCCATAGCAAGAAATGTTTTATATAAGTTTAAAATTGTGAAATGTCTTTTGTATTTATATTATTTTATCTATCCTCTGACATCTAGTGGTCAAAGTATGCAAATTTTTAACATTTTTAACCACAATTGACAAAAAATAGGTATTAGTTACATGTTTAACTATACGTTTCCGTTAGTAACAATTTCTAAATAACCTTAAAGAAACTATGGTTAGAAAACCAGCTATTTAGGCTAGTTTTCATAGTTCACTCAAGATATAGGTAAAAAGAAAATACTTTTTAAATTTCTGTTAAATACCGTAATATTACAACTGTCGAACAGAAATTTAATAATTAGTTGTTTTTCTATGATATAGTATAGTCTGTCGTGTAAAATTAAAGTATAATTGCATGTACTATGAATTTTTACTGCTTACCTGGCAGATTGACCTAGAACGTTGAGTGATAGTGGTGGGCATGTGTTTCCACACGGGTACATTAGCTAGTAAGGTATGTAAAATGATTCCTTATATTACATATCAACCGTAAACCGCCAATACCTTGCAAATAACGTTTTTAACCAAATATTATTTGCACCATTGAATATTGCATATGAATTTTAATATGAAGAGAGTCAAAAAGGATCATCATTAACTTATTGTATCAGTAGAAGTAATATACTTATTGTTAATGAATAAAGTGGGATTTTCCGTTTTTAAATTCTCTGTATTTTAGAAAAATATTTAGTTTCTATGATTTGTAAAATTATAGTTAGGACTTGTATGAGGTATTTGCAGCATATGGTGGTATATTACACTAAAACAATAGTCTAGCATCCAGCTACAGTAAAGAGACTAGTATTTTTGGACGCGATTGTACCCGCGCCCTTCACATCCCCTCCACTATCAACGTTCCTTTTTGCGTGACGACAATTACTGTAGTGTAAAGTAAAAAACATGCGCGTTCTTAATACTGCATTGTGGCCCTAAAAGCATTGAAAGAATATGGTGTAAAATGATGAAATGAGCATGAATACGTATTTTGAAAATATATTTTTATCATTATTCCTTAATCTCACCCGCTCCCAATATACTACAAATTGATCATATTACTTTTCAAATAATTTGGGTATCATAGGGCCTGAGCTTTTAGAGTATAGATGAGGTAAAATCCTGTTCAGTTTATAGATATACTGTATTTAAATGACTGTGCCTGTATCGCGATCTTAAGTGAGCCATATCAGGCTGATGACAGTGAAAATAGAACATATTTTATTCGAAAATATTATCTGTAACACATGTACACAGGTGTGCAGTCCTCGGTATGTAAATGTAGTTTTAAAAAGTAATAAATAAATAGTTGGTCTGTTTGTAAACTGAAAACTATTTAAAAACAAACAAAACCCTATAACGTTAAACTAAGCATCACATATTTAATTAGAGAAAGGGCCAATGAGTACTTGTTGTATTTGTAGTTTATATAAATTGTACGGATCATTAGCAAGCAATAATATGTCGTTGTATTGTGTTGATATGCTTGTTGTTGTGAAGTGGTATAGATCACATCTGGAAATGTTTGAAGTGTATATATCGATGTGTATACGAATAATAAGAATCGACCACAAAGGTGGATGCTCCAAGAGAGCGGAGATGTATCACTATCGAGCGAATCGAGGACTGTTGACGTAACAATTCATTGCACGAATTGGCTACGCTTGTATGATTTTGGCGGAAGCTTAGTTCGTTCCAATAAAACTTAACATAATCGGTAGGAGGCCGAACATTGAGGTGATGTTCAAAATTTTATAAGTGAGAGTTAAGTATTACGAGCTTATAATTTGAATTCTGGGCGTTATATCCGTTGAATAACCAGAGTCATTGGTGATCGAACACTCGTCTCCGCTGTTTCTTTTCGCCTCTCCACCTTAGTTTAGTGGATAACGTAAGTGCTCATTTAAGGGGGCACGGCAAATTGAGTGCGGCGTATGTCGTCATATCACCATATACAGGTTGGGCCATTTTAAAGGCAAGGTATGGGCAAGCTTCAAACTGACCCATCTAAAAAGCCCACCCGGGATGTAAGCGTGTGTGACGTCTCAAACTGCCTTGGTACCGCTACGATTCACACGTGTAATATGCATAGTTGGAAACGACCAATTAACCGTTTTGCAATGAGAAGTAACTCGACGTGGAACGCTCCACGTCTCCGAAAGGGAGCATTGTATGTTAAAATCGGGGTCAAGCATTTCTATAGGTCACATTACTGAACTGTTTTCAGCAGTTATCATATCGTAGGTACCATTCCACAACAGCGAGGGTTTGTAAGTTAGGGTAGCAAATATGCCTTTTATTGTTATCTTTATGATAATAACGTATGATGTGAATAATTTAATAGTTAGCGAGTAAGTGAATCTCTTATTGAAATATTGGTCTGAGGTATTCTTTTTCGTGCGGCAAAGTTAATCGTTGGATTGTTCAGCGAAGACGCAATAATTATTGGGCTATTTGCACAATACAATTGGAATTTATTCATTGCCAACGCTTGTGTAACATGATTGTGAATAGTATTCCACAATTACCGTAATTAATGTAGTGTATTCTAGACCAGAGGTTTTCAAACTGTAAAGCGCGTATATTAAGAGAAGAGCCCTTAATTTACCGTTTTCGGACCCACTTCATTCCTTACCTACATCAACGATTTATGTAACTTGTCAATAACAAATTGTAAAATAATTACGTATGCTGACGATACAGCACTCCTTGTTCATGCTCGCAACTGGTAGGTAGTTCACGATTTTGCAGAATATCCCTTAGGAAACGCCATGAAATGTCTTTCCTCTAATTTGCTAACTGCCAACATATCTAAAACAAAGTTTTCTGTTCCGATAAAATGTCTTGGCACGAAGTATAAAACTTGAAGGTGGTAAACCACCTTCACCTAGATATTGATTTG
Source organism: Apeira syringaria (assembly GCA_934044485.1). NCBI lineage: Eukaryota > Metazoa > Arthropoda > Insecta > Lepidoptera > Geometridae > Apeira > Apeira syringaria. The sequence goes on from OW203655.1 coordinate 28,503,144, forward strand.
CAATGTCTTAACAGTTTATTTTGCTCTAGTTCAATCACTGATACACTGCGTTACTGCTTGGGGTAATTTAGCAAAGGTCAACTAGATGCGTCTTGAGAGAGCACAAAGAGGTGTACTGAAAGTAATATTTTTAATAATCCTCCCAGATTTTCAACAAGTGAGCTGTACACTTTATCACACGTCCTTTCGGTAAGCCAACTATTTATACTGCAAACAGTTTTGAAGAAACATGCACAAGTAGTTAATTACCATAATTGTATACTTTCGAAACGAAGATCAGACATGGTATTTGTTATTGTCAAACGCCAATTCGGTTTTATTAATTCTAAATACAGAAACTAACAAAATATTCTAGAAAGTTTTGGTTTTCCTCATGTTGACCAAAAATTTATCAGTTATGGAAGCACACTCTATCACATTTTCGTCCGAATTGATTATCTAAATTATTTGTTAATAACTAAAGTTTAATCGTGACAGAGCACGAATTCTTGTTTTCTATAAATGAGGCCAAACGACACAAACGAGCTTGAGAACCTCTGTTCTGGACTGTACAATGTCCTTACTGGTATTGACGGACCTGTGTGGTACCATATCTGTGGGCAGTATGCTAACACAAGAGCAGAACTATATGATATGGAGGGTTTATAAAACGTTGTCAAGGAAAGAATACCTACCATGACCCTATAAAAAGAATAGATAACAAAAATTGTAGGAAAATTTTCAGACGGCTTAATTTAAGCATGTTTAGTCTATATTTTGAACATGTTGAGGTAGTGTATGTTTTATTTAATCCTATTTATCGAAAGGTTTGTGCATTTAGATTGGTTTATGTTTTAGATGTTTTAAGACTTAGGCACATTTATTCCTTGAGTTTGATCTATATCATGTTCTTGTTTTATATTCTTACCCTCTTGTTAGACGTGATATGTATCTATACATTTTTATTACAATTAATATTATCATTATAATAAGTCTTCCTTATCTATATTGTTTTAACGCTAGCCGAACTTAACTGTCGTATCCTAACGACCGGGTTTATACTTCAAATGTTGATAAGAATATGTCATAAACACCGTTGGTTATGCCAAGTACCCGCGAAGGGACCTGTTGGGTTTTACTGCATTTTAGGGACCACTAGTGGTGACAAACCTTTCTATGAAGTAGCATGATTGTAGTAACAATCTATTTAATCAAGCTATCACCTACCTCTTATTGGCGACGATCTTTTTGAGACAACTTACATTAGTGGTTCACAAAATTATCCAATCAGAGTTGTGTAATGATTTTATATCTATTTTATGGGTGTTCCGGTTACATAGTCTACATAGCAGTCGCACATGACTTTTTCTTATTACTAATTAATTAATTGTTGTACCTTTCTTAGGTTCTAAAAGACGAATGAAACTCGAAAACTGTAGCAATAATTTTAGTCAGATGAGCCCCGGCTCATCGTCGTTCGAATAACTTTCATCACTACATATTCGCGCATACATTTTTCTCAGCACATCTTGAGCAGCCCTACGCCCAGGTAATTATTTAAGGATCAACACCGTGATACTATACGTACGAAGCGTTTTGCTTCCACTTTATTAATGCGTACTGCCAAGGAATGGAACTCGTTGCCCGAGTCTGTGTTTCCCGATATGTACAATCCTGGAGTCTTCAAGTCGCGAGTGAATAGGTACCTTCTAGGTTTGCGTGCTAAATCCTAGACAACGTCATCATTTAACATCAGGTGAGACAGTTGTCAAACGCAAACTTATAGTATGTAAAAATAAAAAAAACTGTAGACTGTAGAGTTCTACCTATAGCAATCAAATCTTTCTAATTAACACTGCAACCAGTATGAACTTTATGACTGTTTAGATAATCAGGCATCTGGAGGAATTGGAAAGGTTAGAATAGCTTGCTCGGAAAATGCACAGTACACTCCAAGCGATAGTGATATCATCCTTAATCGGAATAAGAACACAGTGACCGTTCACATAGATTTGGTAATTAATATTGTCTTTTCTATTATTACATCTCTCACGTTGTATCTTCTATGTCATATCTTCCAAGAGGGATCACTATCAATTACATGACAAAGTTCAAACGTCCGTATTGTGACGGCGGGCGGCGTGTCATTTAAAACACCAATCTAGTTAGTAGTTGTTACACTGCCACAAATTGTATTTGTAAAGGTCGATAGTGGTGTGACTTAGGGTGTTACCAGACCAATCGATCGATGGTAGAATAGATTAGTCGACTTATTAGTCAATCAATAGTTTCTACCACACCGATCGATCCATAGGAGAATGAAAAAGTCGACATTCGACATTGATCTAGCTGCTTGATTATCCGAGAACCCGCCCAGCTCGACCGCGGTATAAACCAACTGCTCCGATCTCGCCGTAGACCAGCGATACATCGATTGGTTAGTCGACTTTTCATAGAACGGTACCTGTCAATCTAACAAAGCTACCACATCAATCGATGAACTTCGATCAACGTCGATCGATGGCATTGATAGGCGATCGATCGATCGGTTTGGTAACACCCTCGAGTTATTAAGAATAGACTAGTTGTAAGTAAAATGTTGTACTGTGTTGATTTTCTTTGACGTTATAGTAGATAGGTAATCCATTGGTAATAAATCAATCGGGGCTTGATCGCGAAAAAAACATTTAGTAATGTGTGATTGATTTATTAACAATGTGTTCGAATCGCGAAAGTCCAAAAATTATGATAGGTATGAGAAATTATCTTCATATATTTATACTACAGTATCGTTTCTACGAATCTCCAAAAGACTGCTGTCTAATAATTTAAATGCAATGAACTGACATGCACATAAGGTTGTGTATATCGTAAAAAGGATTATGTTTATAGTTTTTATGACTTGAATAATTCAGTGTCGAACTTCACATTTTGGGAATCACATCTACTTAATGCACGAATAATTCATTTTAAATATAAATTCATACTGATAAAAGTAATAAAAACTATATAAATAAGAAAGGTCTAAAGTCAACGTTTCGTGTATAAAAATGTTATTAAGTTGAAGAAAATCAATACAACACAGATACGCGGCTTTTTCCAAAGCTGGCTTCCCTTTATTCTAAATGAATCTTATGAATCACAATTTAAGTATATGTAAATCGTTTGCACTGATTGGTTTGATTGATCGACTCATATGTCTGTGATAGTTCTATTTATTATTCTTTCTTATCTCGTAGTATACAATTTTTATCAAGCCTTAATGCACCTAGTTAAGAAACCTCCAGCGTGATCACCAAGATGCTTAGTAGTAGTGGATGTGGCGAAGTAACAACCTTATTCGGGTCGTATTAAGGTTTTTATTATATATTTTGCTTACCTTCATTTCATTAAATCCTACTGAGCCACATTAGAACTGAATGTATGCTTGTTAAGATGCTTTTCTTTATATTCACTTGGCAATGACGGCAAGTAAAGATGGGGGAATTATTATTGTAAAGGCAATATGCTAATTATTTATGTTCTCGGCTTATTGTGGTGATAAAGTCTAATAATTTAGTTCAAGATATTCTATCAAGACAATGCAAGACAAGAATAGATAAATAAAAACACGGGGCCAAAAAAAATTTGTTACAAACGCCAGTTAAGATGTGGTCATAAAGTGGATCACGCTGGACCTTGTTTAAGATTTTTATAACAACTCTAGACATTACACTCAATATTGAATTTCTTTCAGTAATGTACTTAGGTCGTAGTAATCGCTTACAACCAAAACTAAACACTAGTCCTTTCTATTTGTTTATTCTTGTCTTCATAATTTTTATCTAACATGTTTAGTAAAAAAATAGTAGTTTTTTTATACTGTATAGATCTAGCGTTTGACCACTATCTCACTAGTGACGATGTGGTTGAAGATGTTATCACGCTAGATCTAGAATGCTCACTGGCTCTCAAAGACTGCTGCCTGAACACACTATGTGTTTGGTGACAAGTTTTTAAAACTTGAGGGTGGTAGCTAGCCAGGCGGGTATTCGAAAGTACCTTACCACCATGCTGGGAATTTGATAACAGTGTTAACTTCACCGGAAGCTCTAGCTGTTGTTGGGGATCGAACGTGCGTCAGTTTGACAGGCGACGCTCCCCCCGCTGAGCTATCATCGCTTCAGATTAAATTAAAAGTGTTAAGTAACATAACAGCAACAAAGACACATTGTGAGTCCTTAATCCCCGCCGCAGCTCACAAAAAGAACGGATGACTGAAACGCCTGATCATATCATTAACTGTAGCTAAGAAGCATGGACCACATCAGCTTTCAAATCTGTGTATTCGCTTAGGAGCTATGACGCCACAAACAGATACGTCAAACATATATCATCCCTATTTTTGCGTCGGGGGTTAAATAAAGGTTTTTGTAAAATTGTTACAATCATTTATTTTTGCGGTTTAATACAAGACAAATTTAAGCAGTTCTTGCACTGTCATATCATCCCACGTCGTTAATTTGCAAACTAGTGGTAGGTTTGCAATTTATTTCCGCGTTGTTTTAAGTACTTATTACAATAATAATCGATAGTTTTAGAATCATCCCCGGTTTAGACATAAATGTGTTGCATTTATACATAATGGCGTTTTGGAATATTTTTCAAATATAATGTTAAAAAAATCATTGTATTAATTTGTCATTTCCGCGTCATAATTTTGTGAGCTTTTGTTATATATCTCACCCTTTTAGGAACTCAGAATAGAAGGACCCTAATAGGGCGAGAAGTAAAACCCTAGCCTAAAGTTATTGTTTGTGCACACTTTGTGTTTCATGTTATTAGGTATGCTTTATCTTAACTCGAACTTCATATATTTGTATTTATCTGTATTAGAGTAATTTGATATAGTGGATAATTATTGAAAGCAATATGGCAAGGTAATGATATTCTTATTCTATTGTTTAAACCATGTTTGCTCTTCAAAATTTCAGTATTAAAGTGAAATTTTAGTCATTTTTATTATATTTTTCAAATCATTTTACATTCGAAGTATTTTAAAGGGAAGATAATATATTATGTATGCTAAAACAACAATACACAAACTTGGTTGTGTATAAAATTAAATTTTAAGTTATTGATGAAATAAAAGTGGCATTGTGAATTGAATATAATGAATTTACCTTTAATTTGAATTTTTTTGGGAGCATTCGCCTAAGTGGCTCTTACTATACTCGTATTCTATTTGCAATATGTACGTATGAAAATCAAAACAGTAAAATATCAAACGATAGGTATTCTTAGGTCCGAAATACAGTGGCGTGCCAAAATAACAACCAATTTTTAAATATATATATATAAATCAAGTTTTTGAAGTCTATATAAATGTTGTGCATACTTTTTAGATTTAAAACAGTGCAATCAATTGTTAGGTGATTTAGAAATTTTTATTCCCCGTATTTTGCACGCCAATGTATAATTTTTTATCATCACCCAAAGATTGTTATGAATTTATACAAGAAATATTTATGTTTAATAACAAATAAAAATATGCAATGTATTTTTTTCTATTGATTAAAATGTTTTGATTGGACTCCAAAATTTGGATCTTTATTATAGTAGTATTACGTAGATGTTACTTTCTAAATTGTTCAGGTGTTTGAATTGACGTCATTTAATTGGTATTTTTGTTGTGTGTACCGTACGGGCGGATCCATTGATTTGAAGTCATCAATCAAAATAAAGCCCCACGGAGCCTGCGTCTTTAGAACCGAACATAGACGGGCCGATCACGACTACGGGCCGGCTTTCCACAGACCACACATTTTATATGAATGCTCTTTTTGTTCCTTCTGTATCCTTTAATTCTGTAAACGTAAATTTCTAAATATTGTTTCTTCTCACACGATAAGTGTACATTTTGAACGAATAGTTTCTATGCTAGTCGATATCATCAGTGCAATAAATACAGAATTACACTTGGCACATATCCGTTAGTTGAATTCTTAACGGAAAATCTGTTATATTTTTATTGAATATATTTAATGAATCACAAAATAGTAAAGTAAAATGAATCGGTTCTTCCATCTTGTTCAGAGCTATTTTATATTCCACCTAAACTACAAAGAGCTTTCATCTAAACATCTCTCCTCCTATACTACGCATTTGATTGATGACGGATAATTTCTGGAAGGCTGCTTTACTATGTTGATTATCACGTGATCCGTCGTGATGCCTCCTCTATGCTCAGTTCTGTTGACGCGGGCTTTGAAACGTAAACCCCTATAGTGCTAGTCGGTTAAATGATCGGTACACTGTTGATGGAAGAGGCATCACGGTAAGTGGATTTTTGTGTTTTACATTTGTTTACTTGTGGATATGGAAAGGAATGGAATTAGAGAAATAGGTTTTATCTCGGAAGTTTTGGGCTTTAGTTGATATCTCTAAACGGTGCTTGTGTTTTTTCTATCCCATTTGCCGGCGGACTTCCTCCGCTGCGCTTACCGGCTTGTGCTCCTAACTCTAGAACTTTTAGGCATGTTATTTTAATTTGATTAAGCTTTCTTTTCCCTGTTAAATTTCATCTTTTCAAGCCAAAACTCAGAGAATCAAATACAGTTTATTGTGTTATAAAGAAGTACCTACTTTTCGAATGATTTATTTCACAAGATTTTTGATAAGCCATTGCTCCGTGTTTCTCATATATGCAAGAGAGGAGGCATTCTTTTCCATGTTCACAAAACATTTCCAAAGAACTTATTTCACCCAAAACCATTTCAAACAGTGTGTGGCGCGAAGTACAAGACACGACCGGGGCTGACCTACCACTACACACATACACACAAGGACCCACCGGCGGGCACGGCGGCGGCGGGAACAAGCTCGGGGAGCGGCGCGGCGAGCGGCTCGGCGAGCATCGCGGCCGGCTCGGACGGGGACTCTCGGGACTCTCGCGGCGGCGCTCACACACCCCCCGTGCCCCAACCGACTGCCACTCAACCAGCAACGGAATATCAAGACAGTTACGTGACATTTCTGAACAACCCGAGCGTAGCTGCAGGTTAGAACATCGCTATTCTTTCTTGGTTTGACCGATGGGGGCTAACATTGGCATTACTCATTAGAAGTAATGTCGAATTCATCAATCATGATGCTGTCACTTGGCTTGTTCATGTTCGTGTTTGAAGCTATCCTGTATAATTAACTAATTATTCTAGAAATCAATCTTTTGAAGTGTTGCATTGATTAGTTGAAAAGGTTAATGCTACACCCATGTTGTCAGTTTAAGAAAAACTACTTCTAAGGATACATTATTCAATCGATCTTGGTTATTGTTTTATCGGCATCTTGTTCGAAAGCATTTTCCCTAAATTTAGCTTAAATTTACCAGTATTGCTGAAGTTTTCTTTGTGTTTCTTTGTCTAAAGTAATCTTTTTGGCTCGTGTATACAAACAATCCATCTGTTTTTATTTATTTGGCTATGTAGCGTATTCTTGCTCGTGTTCTTTTTTTATTTAGTTGCCGTATGGTATAAGATGACCTATCTACTTTCATCACTTGCAAATCTCTTAAATATTCCGTTATGTACAGACAACAGACATATATATATGTATATACAGGCATAGCTAATAAATCGAAAACCAAATTTAGATGTAATAATAAGACAAATATTACAATACTTTATTACCAGAAAAAAATACTGAGCTAAGACAGAAAGTATCGCTAATTACATTTCGGCAGTTACTATTAAATTGATAATGGGCCCCAAAATAGGCAAAGCCTGTATTTTGTAGTTAGTATACTTTCCTAATGTTTATTTCATGTTAATCGGAACCTGACTCCATTGTAAATTTCTATTTAAACATTTGTATATGCCAAGAAAAGGCAGTGTAGAATATACTTGCTTCTAATCTAATTTAGGATATATTATATTTTTATATGACTACAAACAAAATGATTGTAGACAATGTTATACCTTAGTGTGTCGACAGAAGCGCATTTTCCACACCACTTTACATTTTTACAGAAAAGTCAAGTGAAGTGACAGCATCGGGTATCATGTAACAAATAAATATCATGGAAATGATTAATCATTGTCATAAAAAGGTGCCATTGTCATTATTACCATCAGCTTAACCTTTTCAGTGTTGGGATTTGTATTGAAACGTGTCAAAAGTGATGTTAGCCCTCGTATGTTTGTCTTAGCTGACACGGCTAGCGTCAAGCTCTGAACGAAAAGCTGTTCCTGATTGGCTCTCCGCCCGTGCATTACACGACTCTTCTGCATGACAATTGTGTAACACCCCTTAGTACTGTTTGTTTCACTAATTAAACCTCAGAGCTGCACTAACCATTAACACTACATTTCCAATACAGGTCGATCAATAACATGTGCTGAATTAACATCTTGAGTACACTCGATTGCCATGCAAAATGCATGTTTGCAAATGCATTAACACCTTATTCAAAACCGGATTTTTGTATATTATCCTTTGAAGCAGGTGCAGCTTTGTATAACATTGGGTTGTGGGATATTTTTTAATATAACCCTTGCAAGTATTATTCCGGTTTGACAATTGAAACAAAATGTTAGTTTAACGGTAAAATTCAAGGCAGTGAACTGTTATTCCATTCATATGTGTATCGACAACTTACACATAAGAACACAACAAAGCATGACAGCTGCCATATCATACATCTGCAAATTTTTTTGCCACAGACTCTGTATTGCGACACAGTAACTCGTGATTGGTAGATTTCTCTAGTAGTTTTGATACGATGATTCGTTACTGAAAGTGAAAGTTTAGTACGATTTTTTGATCATTTCTGGACTTTACCCAGAACGTCGTCAATAACAAATAAGATAATATATATATATATATATATAAGGATTTTAAATGAGACCGATTCAGACTTAATTGTGTGGGTTACTGTGAGAATATAGTCGAGTATGATTGAGAAACAAAAAGCAAATTTGGGCAATTTAATACATTACATTGGTTTGTAAATAGACAAAAATGTAATTAAAGAATAATTTTCGCCGTTTGTGTAGAACATTTTGTTTTATTAGTCAAATTGGAGATGTACTCCCCGACTATAAGCACAACGTACAGCAGGCGTAGCAGCTACAGCCCCGGTGCGTAGGCCTTCGCCCCCGCCGCGCCCCGCCTCCGCCGATACCTCCAGCTCTGACTCCACGCAGGCGCCTCTCGTGCCCTCCGTCGCACCGGCCTCCGTGCTCGGGCAGCCGCCAGCCGCCGATGTCAAACCGGAAGGTGATAACAAGGTTTGTAGAGGGTAAAGTGTTCCTACCTATGTTAACACCCGTCGAAACACAATCAGCCAAATCAGCCCGGCAGATGGCGCTGCCGTCGGTATCTATATTTTACCCGTGCGAAGCCGGGGCGGACTGCTAGTTTAATGTAAAAGTAGATGTACCTAATTTTAGCATGGTCACAAGTATTATACTATTTTGACTTAATCTGTATTCGAACTATTTAATTTAGCACTATTTTAGTTAATTTGATTGAATAAAAAATCACAACCAACATAAATAATGAAATGACAGTAAAATGTAGTGGAATTGGAATTGGAAAATAATTGACTGGAAATAAAAAAATGTGGGTGTTTTCATCAAACGACCACCTTTAAAGATGTCGACACCGCTTTTCCATGACTGCTATCAATTTAAATTGACCTAAATAATTATATTCATATTTTTACATGTATGTGAAGAAACCAGATATATACTATCTTTAAAGTTATATTCCCCTATATAACACTGTCAGAATAGCCAGGATTGGCAGCGGGGAAATGCACGGTACAAGCAGAACGTCAGTGCAAAACGGAATGCATAAATAATAAATCCACTCAGAATAACAATTCAGTCAGTAAATAGCTAGTAGGATATTGAACGAAAAATACACGAGAGAATCGCTCTCTTTACGATCGACAATTGTTTTGGTTTCTTCCGGAAGCCTTCATCAAGATCTTGAGTGCGGTGCGTTCGTCGAAACGTCCTGTCTCGAACCGCGTCAGTTTCATGCTAAACTCCAGCGATATAAAATACGGTAGATACCCGATCTCCCACTCCAAAACGGCACCCTCACAACAAGGCATATGCCTTGCTTTCCACTTAGTCGCGTGTGACCGCGCCAATCGTGTGACGTATGCGATGCCGAACTGAGAATCCAAAAAGTAATACATAGTTGAAAAAAACTCACAAATGTTCTACAACGCTATTGCTAGGGTGTTAAGGTTCATTATTCAAATAAACAATACTTATCCGCTTGTGGAATAATTTTATATTATATGGAAAGGTATACCTATAAAAGTAAACACTTTTGGGGTTGGATTTTCATAGAGACTGTATCTATAGTATATATTTTTTTTGGAAACAACCCGTTTTTGAGTATAAAGTTATAATGATATAGGAGTATATAATATACTATCAAATTAACTATGTATATACATATATAAAGAATTGCTATCATTGTTAATTTACGAGAGAGAGTACATAATATGACTGATATTCGAGATTGATGAATCATTTGTATATTTGTACATTTTTTTATGCAAGCTGCTTACGATGCCTTCTACATCGGAAGTGGTTGTACCCACACCTACTACGTCTACCGTCTCTTCACCCGTTATGGAGCTTAAGCTCAAACCAGAACCAGACACCAAGGTATGTATGTGTATGGGCAGAAGAGTTATGTCTGTTAAAGACATTGTAATATTAGGGGAAATATACATACATACTTGAGTTATGTCGTAGATTGGGTAATACACTGATAATACAGTAATATACCGACATATATCCTGAAATCTCGCCCTTATGATCTTATAATTATAAGTTATAATTTGGTATCCGAAAATTTTATGTTCTACACGCATTGATATACTATAGATAAATTTTGGGGCATTCATATTCAAATAAAACCTCAAAATTTGCAATGCTCCGATCAGCTTTGACTTAAAATAAAGGTCCCTAAGATGTCCTACCCACAGCGATAGTATTGTAGACAGAACGGAAATTATCCGCTTTGCGCAGATCTTGTGCGTTACTACTACGGCGTTATAATATGAATAAGTTCCTAATTTGAGGCTAACGTAATGCAAAGTACATTACCCTGTTCGCATTTGTTATTACTACACAATATTTAAATCGGAGTGAAAGGGCATACCCTTTTACTTACATATATAACCCTTTATCTTTATAGATCGAGGGTTATACATCGTTATTTGAATGCAAAACGGCCACAAACCAGAAACATCACTTGTTACAGGAGAGCTGACAGAAAACTAAAAGTATCACAAAAATACATATTACTCTTTCGAATTATATATTAAAACGTGAGAAACAAAAATCTTTTTATACATACTTCCCACGTCATCGTAAAAGAGAACTCAAAGCGATTTTGTGACATTTTGCCTTTTCCAGGCGTCACCATCCCCTTACTGCGACTTCTGCCTCGGCGACGACCGCGAGAATAAGAAGACCGGCTCACCCGAGCGACTAGTGTCGTGCTCCGACTGCGGCCGCTCAGGTAAGCGTCTCGTCACGTGCTACCACATCGAGAACCGCGTCTGCGAGCGTCACAGGCACCTCTCTGAAAATATCAAGCTCAACGGAGTCGTGGAGATATTGACCTCTATGTCTTATAACGCCGACGCGTTCGATACGTTCGCGACTGGAACGATGCTGTTGAAAGATGAGTACGTGAATGCTGTCTCGCCGCCTTCTAGACAGAGTCCCACTTTGTGAATCGTTTTACGGAGGGTGGTTTTGGTTCAAAATGCTTTGACAAACGAAATTATTTAAAATGTAGGCGAGGCACATTTGCGTCTAATGTACTCGTACTTGTTTAACTGCACATTTGCAGGAACTCGTGTCTTAGCGCGTAAGTGAATGAAATGTCAATTACATATGGCACCTTTTGAATGAAGTTACAAGATTGAAAATGCTGGGTTATAAATTTACATCGAGGTAGGTCACTTTTTCGTACCTTTAGATACTACAAAACAAAAGCACCCGCCGGTGGCTAGTTAAAACCCCCAACGATTCTGTGAAGACAAAAAAGAACATTGCACTGTGTTCTGGCAACTGTCCTTAAGATATATTCTTAATTATATATCTGGTGTCGTAACCACCATCGAGAGAGATAGAGGTCATACGCAAAACAATCGATAAAAGTAACTGAAAGTGTCACTGTTATGTGTCGTCACCTGCTGTAATCGCATCTTCGATTGCAGGTTGTTTTGAACCAAAAACTACCTACATTATTGTACCAATATTCGGTATACTATTATTATAATTAATGTTACTATTGTTAAATTGAATATATTTTATTTATCCCGTATCTGTCACAACTGCGAGTGACGATCGTTTATTGCTTCCTACGACAGATCCCAATGACTAAAAAGATCAAGTATTATTTATCAAACAGATGGATATACATTCACGTCCTTGTAAACTCGGCGCAGAGTACCTGTTTTTAAATGGAATACATATTTCTATATTACAGTATACGATACATAAAATTAAATCTATTATAAAACTGTATCTAGTATCGGTAATTTTTCTTGAGTCTTTGACCTTAAAATGTTCTGGTCTATCGTCTATTTTGGGCAGTTACTGAGTATATAGAGTAAGCTAGTAGATGATGGCTTCCATTATCAGGACAGTATTTCCAAGTGTCTAACAAAAGTTATGTGACAGGAATATGTATGTGTTTTATTTAGCTTTTTATTAGCTCTTCACTTTAATCTCCCGTTGTTTTGCTTTAATATCGGGTTTAACAAATAACCCATGCCCGGAAAATCATGTTGGCCAAACCATGTAAAGCGATATGATTATTTATCAAAAATGAACCCTAAAAGGCGTTCCTTCTGTGTCCGTAATTATAAATTCAATTAGAAACTTTCCAACCATGTCTGCGAATCTAATATTTAGACTCGGCTGCCTTAGTACAACCCCGCGTCGGTGATTAAGGTTTGACAGTCTTGCTGGTGTTTACAGGCAGAGAGAAAGATAGGTCTTAACTTCGTCATTGGGATCAGGTCTATGTTCACTACCAAAGTTATTCAGACGTTATGCATAGATTTTATATATCGTTTTGTATGAACATTCCATTGAAAAGTTATGTTTTTTTATTTTAAATTCAAGTAAGGTACTTATTTGCATAAGAATAATTATATTTACATATTTTAAATACTATGCTATTATATAAACTATATTTTAATGATAAGAAAAAAGTTATGAAATCAGTCAAATAGCAATAAATGTTTAATTATAGTCTATCGTAAATGAGGAAGTAACTCAAGATTATATTTTATTTCACTAATGCATTGAAACTCACTAAAAAAATAAAATGTTTGTTTTGTGTTTATGTTAGTTGACATAGCCTATCAACATGTTAGACTGTGTTATAAAGAGTGGTACTATTGAGTTTAGCGGAACGTTAAACATGGCTCTTATTCCCGTTCAGCCAACTATGAAGGATATATTGACCATATTGTGCTGCCAATACCTCCTAAATGTCCTGGCAACATTTTTACATATCATGAAAACTAAGCATCATTAAAATTACCGATAGTATTTAAAAACTGAAAATCAGTCCCGCTTTATTCATTAACAATAAGTATATTACGTATACTGATATAATATGTAAATCATGCTTCTTGCTCTAGTGTCCAGTATATATTTAATGTACTCTTTGGAGATGTTGCTGCCCAAATTATTTTAGTCGTGGATTGTAGGTAATAGTGTAACGGATTTGTATAGTTCTATGTTTCGTTAAGATAAATTGACATTACAAAGATTACGATACGAACTAACAAATGGTGCAAAAAGCAACATTTGGTTAAAATGCTAGAAGGTATTGCCAGCTTGTGGTCGATATGCCAGTATAGAATGACTGATTGTGTCAGATAGTTGGTGCCATCATATTTAGCCAATATTCCGAGTCACGACGTTGATAATATTACGAGCGGTATAAGATGAAGCACTCGGCATGCCGTCTTTTCACCGTACTGGTGTCGGTTCTACCGTTGTGGACTATTGTAGACCGTTGTTGCTTAAAGATTGGTCTACAACAAACCCAAAAGTGCAAGATCAAAGCTAACTTTTATCTTAAAATGATGTCCTCGACAAGATCTAATACGATATCGACAGTCCGCGATGTGCTCAGTTTTAAATTATCATCGGTAGAAGTGAGGCACATTTTATCCGTGATCTAGGTGTTGCCATGTTAAGTAATTACTATTTCGAGGTATGCCAAAATAAAATAATTATTCGACATGTTAACTGTTGTAATTTTAAATGTTGGATGTGCCTTATTTTTCTAAATTATTAATTATTGTGTTCGTTTTAAGTGTTTAGATCTTATCATTAATAATAATTTTGCTTCGCTTGAGATATGATTATTTTTTTACAATACGGTTTAGACGTAATCTTTTTCTTGACATTTAAACCATGTTTTATGTCCTGTGTGAACGAACAAATACGAACCGTACACGTCCGCAATGCGCAGCCATTCATCGCACTTCACTGCTTCACATTAGTTCTCCTGTAGGGCTGGTATTATTTTCTTCCTATATCTTGAGATTTACATACACAGACATGAAAAAGAAAAGAATACCAATCGTATCGTTATATACGTTAATTGTATGCAGTGGTGATTTATAAATTATGATATAGTATTGTTTTCACTAAATTCATGACAGCGTCAGTGCCACCTATGTGTATCTGTTCTTTTTATGAATATAAACCGTTAAGTCTACATCGTTATTTATCAAAATACATTACATTTACATACATTGGTGCATGTAAAAAGGACGAACTAAAGATTTACAAGTGTTTAGACAAATCGACATTCAAAAATGTTATCTATGGTATCTGATATATCCAATGTATCAAAATGATAGTTTATTAAAAATTGAAGTCATTCCATTATCCTAGCTTTTCTAGTCACGCGTCGCCAAATCATATCATAAATACGTTTATCATTGCACGCAAAAAGTCAGTTAGGTACTCGTAGTAATCGTTATTAAGGTCATTTTATATAGTCCTGAGCTTATAATAGTGCCTTTGTGCTTGTTTCAGGGATAAGTTAACTCAATAATCTTAAATTTAAAAATAGTGCACGTTAAATTAAGTGATCCGTGTTAACGAAAACGCATAATATTCATTTTCATTTTATTCTCATGGACTTAATGAGTACCTCATCACCATCATCATGGCAGAGCCATAAGGCGTCCACTGCCGGACATATGCCTCCCCCCATTGATCGCCACAAGGACCGGTTGGAAGCGGCATGCACTCAGCCCCGTCCTGCGATCTTCATCAGGTGGTCTTTGTCCACTTTGTCGGTGGACGTCCTATGCTGCGTTTGCCTGTCCGTGGTCTCCACTCGAGAACCTTTCGAGTCCAACGGCCATCGGTTCTCCGAGATATGTGGCCGGGCTCCTGCCACTTCAATTTGCTAATCCACTGGGCTATGTCGGTGCCTTTAGTTTTCCTACGGATGACCTCATTTCTGATTTGATCTCGTAAAGAAACCCCAGCATAGCCCTCTCTATAGCTCGTTGAGTTACCTGAGCTTGTTTACAAGGCCCATAGTAAGAGACCACGTTTCCGTCATCACTGGTAACACACACTGATCGAAGACTTTTGTCTTCAGGCTTTGTGGTATTTTGGACGAAAAGATGTCACGTGATTTCTCTAATGCTACCTAGCCGAGTGTGAGTGACTCATTTTTCTGCGGATCTCTTCTGATTCGATCGCGTAAAGAAACCCCGACGTACATACAAATATATATTTTTAACATGCACTGTTCTAAATGTTGAACAATAATTGTTATTGTAGAATGTGGTAATTAAATATTTTTTACACTGAATACATTTTAATTCGTAGATGTGATTTATTTGTTTCTGAATACTGAATGTTTTTATTTAAATTGTGAAGTTTATACAATTTGTTACGAAGTAATAGTAGTAATTTAATCCGTAAATGTCAAATTTTATAATATGTGTTTTAATCTTATAACATAACCCAAAGATGTCGAGAAACGATATATATCTAAAGAGTAAGTAGGTCACTGTTTTTTATTAAATATTTTTAGTCTATCATTCCTATAGTTTATTATTTGTTTATAAATATTAAATAAAAAAATATAATTCTCAAGATAAATATGAGTCTTATAACTTCGTATATGACAATTTATATTAATCTTAGCTAGTAGAAATGTATAGATTTATCTTTATTATATGTTAAAAAGCTGTAGTTTCATTGTCTTTATTATATACTATTTTATAAATTATGACATTGTGTGTACTTAAGATATTACCTTTAAATATACACTTGTGTGTGGGTGTTTGTTACATGTATGGTGCCTTATATTGTCCATTGGCAGGCTTGGCATTCCACCGGCTGATGTTAGAATTTCAATGAAAGTTGTTTATCGTGATTGTGAAAATGGGCTTTTTACCGCCCACACGCATATACAGATGTGTTTAAGCAGTTGTATATCACTGCCAGTTGATAGAAAACTGGCAGTGATATAATTACATCGTCAAGCGAGATAACATTGTAATGGCAGGACTGTGAATAATAATAAAAAATATTCCTTATTTCTTATCTAATAGATTTGTAATCACCATATTGATGTAATGCATATCATTTTATTTTATCCATGTTTGTGTCCCACGACTAATCGTAGCCCAGAGCGATTAATGGTGTCAAAGTCGATGTTCAATTCAAATCACATCGCTTCTAACCTACATTTTAAATACAGTGAAACAGTTTACAGCACTGCTGTTTTATTTGGTTCTAATACTACATTTTTTTTTTTTATACACTCACACCCCCGCACTAGGATACCCTGTGTCGCGGGAGGCATAGACACACACAATCACAATACACAAACATCCAAGACCCGAGAACAAACATCTTTGCATTTAGTTGTCTTAAATACTTAAAGGACACTGAAATCTGCTATCCAATCAAACTCAAACTTGTAATCTTAATGAATCGGAACAGATAATCGATTCGTAATGGTTGGGTTTTATATTTGCAGACCTTGATACAATTTTAGCAATACAAGACCCAACTTGACCTTTACTTATGTTTATGCTCCAAGCATTACGCAAGTGTACTATATCACGAATCCGCAATCCCAGAAAGCATGCAGCAGCAGGCTCGAGCACGAATCGAATAGTATCGTATTCGTATAGTGGCGTAAAACAGTCGAACTCAGTCTAGTTGAACTATGATGCATAATATACCAACGCGCGTTCTCAAATTTAATCACTTATAACTATTAGAGCAGTAGGTATATTGCGACTATGGGTTTCAGCACCAAAATGAATTTTGAATTTGAAAAGAATATTTACCATACGGTTGGGGACCGTACATTTTGACATCATTATCGTTTTGGGTTAATTAAACATATGCGTCTGAAATACTACATATCTGTTGTCACTATAAGTGTATATTTTTGAAGTCATAACTATTCGAAATATAATTTTAATTGTTGTAATAATTGCATACCTGATCGAACCAAGTATTGTTTAAGGTACACTGTTTTATATGTATGTTTGAATATTGTGTATATCTGTGGAAACAAACAATACATTTGGTGTGTGTTAGGCGATCGTTATAATGTTAATTAATTTTTAAAGGAAAACGATTAAAATAATTTGATAAATTTTAAGCATTAAGGATTCATTTATCTATCCATGAAATGGGTTTCGCTGCCATATACCAGCTGTGCCATTGCCTGATAATGGTAGTGATTCTGTTGACCAATCAAACTATCTAAAATACTGTTAACGAATTTTTGAAACCGTCATTTATCTAGTTTAACAATATGGCACACTTCAAAAGGACAAATAACATTTAAAAGGATTTGCAAAGTAACATTAAAAACAGTGGGCAATCGTAAGCATATAATCAGAAGAAAAAACCATAGGTGACGGTGATCTCTTATTATGGTAGGCGGCGATAGTTTGCCACTGCTGCTTACAAATACTGACATTGGTAATTGATACAAGTAAATAGGTGCAATATTTGATTGTGTATATGGTGAAGATATTGTTACAGTATTTTTTATGTTTTTTATTTTATTTTACCTGCCTATTGTGAATAAAAAAAAACGCTAAGTTATTGGTGCTACATGCACAGCAGAGAATCAGAAATCTCTGTGAGATGTGAACAAAACACAGTGATAAGATATTCGGAATGTTTGTGGGCTATATAATACATAGTTACATAGTAGTACATACATATACATAGTTGGCAAAGTGGTAACTATGGGAATGTATATTTTGTCAATTGAATGTATTTGAATAATGTTCGATTTATTGTCTTGTATAAAAGCTAAAGCATCTACATATTTATGTATATATATTGATAGATAAATATTGAACAAAAGCAATAATCTGTAGCCTTGCAGAAATAGCATTACGTTCGTCTGACACATAACAACTCAAAGTACACACCAATAAGTACATAACATTGTAAGACCCAAGTTATTTTGTGCGTGTTGTAATTTATAATTTTGTTATTGGCATATTCAAAGTATAGAAAATGCCAGTTTGGAAGTGCATAGTAGCGTCAATCCAAAGATTCGAACACTGTTGTATGTTATTTTACATTTTATCCATGTTGTATAGTAAAACCACGAATATTTACAGTATAGTAACTGCCAGATATGATTACATACAAAATATAACCATAGAGTTGATCTATATTATTATCAAAAGTGCTATTTTCTCGTGAATTTATTCTGATTGCTCTATTTTTAACCAATTCATAAACTGACGTGCGCATGGCTCTCATGTATTCTTTTAGCCCAAGTATGAAATCATCGAAGCGTAAAACAATTGAACTAAAACTGTCATTTATCTTGTACAACTTTGACACAGATAATTGATAGTTTGTAAGTGCACTGCATGTGTTATTCAAATTTAAGTACGAAGTCGATACGAACAATTGAAGGCTACAGGCACAGTTATTCACTTGTACTATGAAAGTAATGTTTCTCAGCCATGTTTTGCAATATGCTCGATCAGCTAAAGTGTGAATCAATCCTTCAGCGTGTCCCCTTTGTTTCTGTGGTTAGACCGAGTATAGGGTCATCATATCTTTTTATTTTTGTAATAACGTGTTATAAGCATTAAATTAAATTCTCTATAATCTCGAATGTTTAGTTTCATTCCGCGATGTGCTGAAAAATAGTGAATGTGTGCACTTCCTCACGACATTGTCTCATACTTTTCTTGTTATTCCTTAGTATAATTTGTTGCAGACGGGTTGTTTTTATTTTTTATTTTTTATTTCACTATTGTTCGGCACATTACATTTTTCCCTATTATATATTTAACCTTATAAAATACAGTTCAATTTCGAAGATGTGATGAAGATTTTCAAGGTAAGAAAAATGTTATGTGCCTTACAATAGCGATATTTATAAGATATATGATTTTTAGTCACGTATCTATTGGAAAGTCTATTTAAAATATATCCGAGTCAGTTTGAAAGGAAAATTATTACATTAATTGGTAAATAAAAATGTAATATATAAAAGAATTTGAAAACTTACGTTAATATAGCTCTCTACTTAAAGTACCCAATCACTAATTAGAATGCTATTTTGGAATCTAATAATAATTCTAATATGCTTTCAGAGCTTTACAGATAAACTTACTAAAAGTATTTCCTCTTTCAATTTCATTATTCATTAATATTATTTATATTAAAATATATGTATTTCCAATGTTAAGAATCAATAATTAAATCTAAAGTGTTTTTATACGTTATAGTGTTTTATGGATATTTTATAGTACAAAAATAATAACAATTGTACTGCTACTACAAAAACATTGAGTAATGCACTAGCTGCACTGTGAACCATAGATACCTCTAAATGTTTCAAGCCATTAACAGTTGGCACAATTCACCGAATGCAGGACGATTGCCAATCCACCATTATGAACAATCTATTAAAATTGCTTGTAGAAGTATTTGTTTGTTATGACACGCTGTATAACATGATTTTCAATTCGCCAGGTCATCCCACCTGCCTCCAGTTCACGGTGAACATGATAGTGTCGGTGCGCAAGTACCGTTGGCAGTGCATCGAGTGCAAGTGTTGCTCCATCTGCGGCAACAGTGATAATGATGTGAGTGCTTACATACACGCGAATACAGCCCACACTCTAGTACTTTGAACTTGAACTGAAGTGAATAAGATGTAGAAAGAGAAGATATGTAATATCAGCATAGCCTGTCGAGAGAGTGGCCTGTCGAGTACTGACGGCCGACCCGGTTGCAGTAAGTAGCAGTATCTGAAGTTTCTACCACTATCGCACTTGGTTTGCGTTGGTGACGATGGCCACCGAATGCTCTGGAGGTACATAATTCGGCTCCTCCATATCCATTCTACCAAAGAACTGCCAGACAGACGGCAATGCGACGTCCATGCATGGTAGACGTCGCGACCGCTCCCATGAAAATTTTTGCATCCTCATTTATGTGTACACAGCACACAGTACGTACAGCGAACGAGTGGAATTCATTGACTCTGTGTTTCCTTACATATAGTCTGGGTATCTTCTTCTAAGCAGGCGTGATCCATCGTAGACTACATCATCACTTTACATTGGGTGAAAAATTAGTTATCGAATGCCTTTTAAAAAAAATGTGATCACAATGAGTGTTGTGTACAGGACCAGCTGCTGTTCTGCGACGACTGCGACCGCGGCTACCACATGTACTGCCTCGCGCCGCCGCTGCACACCCCGCCCGAGGGCTCCTGGTCCTGTGCGCTCTGCATCAAGGAGTTCAAGAAGTAGTTACTAGGTTGGTATCTATACATCACCCAACGGAATCTCCCTCACCACGGTATCCCACGCTGTGTAGGGTCCACTTTACATCCGGGTCCGTCTTGACAGCTGACGATGTTTATCGTCACTTTTGAGAAATATGATGCTCTAATTGTGTTCTATTGCATGATAGAATGATCAACACACTGCTGAAATAGTTAGAAACGATTTTTTTATCGCCAGTGTTGTTACCGACGGATTCCAGATAAACAACCAAAGTTTTTTTTGTCCATCAGAACGATACAATATTTAGTTTGTAGCTATTGTATCTGTGCGTTAATCATTCAGTGAGATTATATTATATAGGTCACATTTGAAGCTATTCCTAGTAGTTACAATGGGACTACTAGGATGGATAGGACTCTACTAGGATACTAGGATGTTAGTCATCGATCATAGTAAGGAAAAAAGAAAGATGCTCCAAACGTAAACGAGTCAGCGAGGCAGTTATACAATAATTACGGCGAGGCCATATCAACATGCAGACAACTTCATAAAAACACATTATTATATCAACTGTATGTACTTATCCTACTAATATTATAAATGCAAAAGTTTGTGTGTATGTTTGTTATTTCTTCACGCTCAAACGGCTACACCGATTACAATGAAATGTGGTATGGAGATAGTTTGAACCCTGGATTAGCACGAAATGCACGGAAAAGTATAGTTCCCTTGGGATAATTGAGGTAGCGAGAAAACCGTAATCCACGCGGGTGAAACCGCGGGGCGCTACTAGTAATATTTTAGACGCGGCATTTTATGAGGATATATAAATATTTGTTACTCTTTCACGCCTAAACAGCTGAATGGATTTGGATAAAATTTGGTTCGTACACATAGGCTTATTTTCATCATTACTATCACTACCTGTTTTCATCACCACGCGGGATAAACCGCAGGGCGCAGCTAGTAGTACATATTTTTAATTCAACCGTCTGTCTTTTTCAGGCTATTAGCAGGAAGAGGGACCGCGAAGGACAGAGAGAGGGTTAAGAGAGATAGCTGGGTAGTTAGGGTGATAAAGAATTGTCTGCCGGCGTACAATCAGGTGTATCTTGTCATTTATATTGTTAAGCGGTTTAAGGACTAGAAACAGTGTTGCCATAGTCTATAGAGTTGTATGGCCGGGGTTGAGTGTGAAAATATAATTTTTATTTACATTACTTCTCCCCAGCTCTTGGGAAAACTCTGAATGCGTTATATTCATGAATTTTTATTTAATTTTATTTAGGTTTTAAAGGAAAAATATTTTTTACTTAACTTTTTTAAATATAAGTTTGACATAGTTGACAGGGACAAGTTGATAAATATGTTTATAACTGTACGGGAGGTTGTTTCTTTATGTCTTTGAATAGGTTGAGCAAAAATGTGAATTCAATTTTGTTCTCTCTTCGCTTTGTATAGAGTTCACACTCAACTGCGGTATTATTTTGTATGTGTCTTTTATTCTGTATTGTAAACTTATTTATTGCTTGTTTGTAATACTGCTTATCCATTGCTTGAGAAAATTTAGTTGTTTTGTGCCCAGTTTCACTAGCAAGGTAAAAGAGCCCAAGAGAGTGAAATATTTTCTTTTTAAATGATATCCTATCTCAAAGTTTCAAAGGCCGCCACATAGCGCTGAGGTGGTATGCTCGGGGAGCTGTCCTTGAGCGTTATATCGATATTTATAAGTCTATTGTCGACGATATGATCACTGACCATATTAAGATAGGGGTCAAAAGAGGGCTTTATCTAAAACTGGTTAATACTTAGCGCCTTTTTCTACATTACGTACACAGTGGGCGATTTCAATTGTTACCCGAATTAGTTTGTCTCTCTGATATACTTTATTGGTATGCGTTATGTTTGTTTGTGAAAGTGGGCACACATTTTCTATAATTTTACTGTAGTGGTATCACTTACTTTGGCTTCAATGTATAAATATACGTCCGCTGGCTGTCGAAATACGAATGCATTCCAGCCTGAAAACCACTGGTTTGGCATTACTGGTAGTATTGTCAAAATCTTGACATGTCTTTCTCTTATTTAGCAAGAGAAAAAAGGAGCTTGAATGAAAGAATACGATAGCGGTAATTCTGGCATGATCGAATGTTGTAAACGTGAACTATCTCAAACCGAACAAAATGTAATTTTCAACCATTTTGAGTATTCTATATACCATACAGGTTCAAAACGTTAAAAACACGTTTTGCTAGTATTTTTAACAAGAAACTAACACACACACGTGAGGCTTCTGCAAGAGACAGACGCTGGTTCGATCCCCACAATCCCAGCATGGTGGTAGGGTACTTTGGAGTACTCGCCTGGCTAGCTACCACCCTCAAGGCAGCAGTCCTTGAAAGCTAGTAAGCAATATAGATCTGCCGTGATAACATCTTAGACCACATCGTCAATAACCATCAAGTGAGATAGTGATCAAACGCTAGATCTCTACAGTATAAATAAAGTAGAAAACCTTGAAAAAAATAATAACTTATTTTACTTGGCAATATTAAAAAGTAGTTCATAATTCCAACCATATCACATTTATATATATGCTCTACGATTAGTTTAATATGGCATGGGCTAAATAAGGCGGATATTTATACATATAAGGCAAATTAAGTGGTACACACTAGACGGAGAAGCGAAACAAAACTCTTTCTACCTCTAACGGTGCTTGGTTTAGTATTGTCTAATTTTTATCTCCCCCGGGCACCCGAATTCTCGACATGTGAGATTGGTAAATAACTTCAAATATACAATTACTGTTAAACAATAAATTTAATAAAATAATATCATTTATTTGTTTACCAATTAACTTTAATAAAATCTAAAAATTAAATAGAGTGTTGAACTATTCTATGGCGAAAATGTTTAATCTATAACCCTGGAAAAATCTGGTTTAGTAATAAAACTAAAAGTTTGTCTAAATTAAAATAAAAAACTACCATTGATAGAGTCAAGTTTAATTGACAAAGAGTAGTGTTTGGAACGCAACTTTAGAGGCCATGTTTCAGTTCCTTATGTTTTCTTTTTTATATAATTACAATAGGAAACGTTACTTACTGTTCTCACATTACAGTATCACACATACCCTTTTTTACCTATTATTTTAACACATTTGATGTTATATTGTATAAATAATTAATACGTAATCGTACGTAAGGCTCTTGGTGTACATGTTGTAAATTATTCTATATAGCGAAGTCTGTGTTTCAATTCAATCCTGGGGCTAATTCTAATCCGTTTGATTTTTATTCGAGATAATGGTAGTTCTATTTTTATCTTGTTCAACTAAACTAAAGTTCCGGAAAATAAGATAAGCAAGATAAGTTCTTATATAATGTTACGATAAAGTCCTAATTAGTATGATCTTAACTGTAACAATAATAATATTAGATGTTTTTTTAATTAAAATGCGGGTAGTTGTAGGTAAAACACATTCTCCACTTATTTAGTGCCGACTTAAACTGCTACCCGCAATTGGCCACTAATTGAATAAAATTCATCTTGTATTAGAAATACTATTTGAAAACTTTTAAACTAAATATTTACGACAATTCAAATTCGTATTACTCCTTACAAAGCTATTTGTAATAATAAGAAAAATGTTCAATTTCAGGTGGTTTGTCGGCTTGAAATAACATAACTTCCTATTTTACGTAAAACTACCCGCATTTTCATAAAACAGTCTAATTTTAGTGTTGTGATTGATAAGTGTCGTACTGATTTGGACTTAATTGTAACCGTATAAAAGCTATCTCATTTAACACCATTTTAGTTAATTTAATTGAACAACAGACATCACCAAATACACTGGTCGTCTATTTTAGAAATTCTAAATTACCCTTCGACATCATTTGTGTATTCATATGGTTGAAATAGACATAGACATAGACCTGCGATTAGAGTGTATTTGCTTCTGTCCTATATATACCCGTTTAGTCTTGGTACGTTACAGTCTTATGATGATATCATATTAAAAAGCACTCTAGAAATGAAAATACGCAAAGCAAATACACATTAAAACGTTGATATCAAAATGTTTTTGCAAAAAAATAAGACATAGATTTCGCTTCGTATCAATGTTTTTGATTGTGCTTGAATTTAATTAGCATTTAACGTACTACGGTTATTAAACTAGATGGTTTAACAAAATCGACAGAACTTACACATTTGTAAATACGCCATCATAATCACTGTCATATCTAGAAATGTAACATATTCAAAATTTTAATTAAAATAATCAATACAAAATAATGTTCGTAGAAGACACAATAAGCAGGTAAAACAAAACCTCCTAGTTTTACAACTAGGGTCTTCTTTGCCTTTTTATTGTAGGCTTAGAAAGGCCCGTGTGATAGGTACCAGGACTCTTTCCTCGGAGTACAGAATTATTCATAAAGACATGATAGAATATAATTGTTATTCTTAATAAATACATTATGGAATAATTATTATCACTTAATATTAACGAAACACGAAAGACGTAAAGCGCTAAACCCCTTTTAAAATTTTGTTAGACCATCGACGAAACCGTCGTAGTATCGTTAAAAACTCGAAACATATGTAAGTAGAATAGTTTGTATTTTTAAAATTTAAACAATCACGGTCTAATCAATGTGTAACATTGTAAAATCATTTAAATTAGTAAGCTTCTATTTTATTTTTGTACTAACTCGGTGTTTTTTCTTGTATGCTTAAACAGCTCATCACTTACCCACAAGCATTCCAATTTTTATTATAATCGAATAAGAAAATCACTGGAATATTGACGATTGTAAAAATGAATTGCGTGTTTTATGTTAAGTAATTTGGTAGTATGAATTTGGCGCAAAAGTCGCTCAAAATGTGCTATTTGTAGGTAAAACTAATCTGTTACGTGGATGACGACCTTTTCATAATTGATTTTATGTCATTAATTCAAAATTATTGAAGTGGTTGTTGTTGCAAAAAGTTGTTTCCTATTGTTTCAGTTAAAAGTGCTTGTTTAAAGTTTTGGTCGTGACATATACATATTTACGTTGCAAGCATCGCAGATCGCGCGCGGTATGTTCTTGCCATATTGCATAAATCGCGTCATCAGGGGGTCATCCGCCTAAAAATATTGCTTTGATTATTGCTATAACTTTCGATTTTTTTTCTTCTTTTCGAACCTAAGAAAGCTTCATCAATCAATTATTTATTAATAAACTAGTTATAAAATTGATTTATTAACAATGCATCAATTGTTAAAGCTTTTTTTAGTTCTAAAAGATGGAAAGAAAGTCGAAAGGTTATTGAAGGCTATATTCAAAGCAATATTTTTAGCCGGATGACCCCCAGTTCACGATCAAAAAACCATACCATCCGCGTGTGCTCCTCTCATACCATGAACCATTATAACGACCACAATGTAGAGTGCTGCCTGCATATAGGTACATTATAGAGGTAGATGGTAAAGTAAAATGTTTTTTATTATTGTATTTATTCTACTACTTCTATTATTTACCTAAGTACGGACATCGTACAATGTGGTCCTAAGAACCAGATTTGAACCAGTGACCTATAGATTAACGTACTCGTATATCCACGTGAAGTTTATTTTTGGTTGATTAGATTTGAATAAAGGTAATGGAAACCATTAACAATCAACCACAACAGACCCGTATGTATACATTGAACAGCTGGACTAATTAATGACTAAGTTATTTACATGACTTCTTGCAACTAACTGATAATATTATATTAAGTCATTTAATTTATAGTATTCATGTCTATTAACATTATGTTTACTTTTATTAATCAACTTATCAATTGTATATCGTTGATGCTCTATGAATTTATTTTATAACTGTGATTGTTTTACCAGAATGTGCAAACACTGTGGGTCATGTTAAAGCGAAAAAAATGTAAATTGTAATAAATTGTATAATTTGAGCGAAAGTAACGCGTCATCACTGGAAATCTAAAA
The DNA here is from genome assembly GCA_934044485.1 of Apeira syringaria. NCBI lineage: Eukaryota > Metazoa > Arthropoda > Insecta > Lepidoptera > Geometridae > Apeira > Apeira syringaria. The sequence goes on from OW203655.1 coordinate 28,529,930, forward strand.
TAAAACGATATGATGGGTCTTTTCTCCAGATCACCGACGATTGCTTTGTCAGCAGCATTTGTCAATCAATATATTTTTTTTATTAGTGCGAAAGTGTACAATGTGTGTGCCGCTAAATTCAGAAATGAGTCCCGGTACGAAGGAGTTATATGGTTATCTCTCCAGTCCATGAAGGAGGTTTCTGTTTTTACTTGAAGGGCGTGCTTTTGAATATATAAGGCCTGGAAGTGTCGCCCCCTAGAATTTTGTAGATGAGTCTAGAACATTCGAGAGTATTCAAAAGCATTCCAGAACCAAAGCGAAGCCGGATAACCCAACTTATTATTTATAATACGTGACAGCTCCTGCAACTCAACTTCAAAGACGCAAGCTTACGTTGCGTAAGTTTGGTACAACTTAAAAGTTATCTTTACATGAAAAAAAAAGGTTGAGACTGTATTGGACATGTTTGAAAAATCTATGCTGTTCCCAAAAGTCATTAAACCGCACCAAAATGTGAAAAGACTAAATTCCGTTGTTGGGCTTGCGCTAAAATGTTAGTTAAAATAATAGGTATATCGCTTTGGGTAGAGAAGTATAGTTGGTGCAAGTGACCCTTACCTTAATTGAAGTCGAATTCATTAATTACAGATTGATAAGTGCACGTACAGCTTTCAAATAAAATAAAACTCGAGGCTTGGTAATCTTCATTGTGATTGTCGATTATTATTGTTTACTTTTTTGCTTTAAGTTGAAAGTTATTTGTATTCTGGTAAAATAAAAATAATGTAAAACGACATGTAAGTAAACTGTGATCAGAATAGGTGGTTGTGAACGTAGTGCGGGGTTTTGGATGCTTTTTATTTTTTTATATATAAACTAGTGTATAGAGCAAAATTTTCTTTGACGATCAATTTTATTTTTTGCGTAAGAATACTGTATTACGTATTTTATTTAAAAGCTTGTTTAATACTGAATAGTATTAGAATTGCGTAGCACCGCTTGGGGTTTGCTTTTACGATGTATTGGTCTAAGATACGGCTATACATTTAAGATACCCTCATCTTTTAAAATTGTTCATATAATGTAGATTGATAAATTGCACATGGATTGCCTATATAAATCCCGGATGCATACTGTAAAAAATAATCGAATAATTGTCATAATCTCATCCATGGACGCGCACAACACTTTTGTAGTGTTTTATCTCAGGCATAGGCCCATTGATTTTCACAAAACCGGTTGGAAGCGGCCCGCATTCTTTTCCTACGATCTTAGTCAAGTCGTCTGTCCACCTGATCGGTGGCCTTTCTATGCTGCGATTGCCAGGCCGTTGCTTCTATTTGAGAACGTTTTTACTACAGCGGCAATCACTCCTTGCTTGCGCTTAAATATAAACATTAAAAATCTATGTAACCATGAACGTGGTGACACCTGTTTTATGTAGGCCAATACTGTTGGATGGGCAATAAAATCAGCATTATATTAAAAAAGAAGTCGTTAAAATGAAGGTTATTTTTAAAAATATGGTCATAGGCATGTTAAATCCTGTGACCATATATTTTTAAATATTGGTATGTAGGTAGGCACATATACAATGTATCAATCTACATCGAATAATCGTTGTCATAGTCAAACAGTATGAGGGTTATATATTTCCGTTTCTCGTACTATTATATATCGGTGCTTTTATATTCTTTGTACTTATATATAAGGGCATTTTAACAAATTATCGGGAAATGTGTAAATCCTTACAACAATGAAATACAGATGATAATGGCGTAAGATCTATAATAGGAATGTTATAATTATGTGAATAATGAACTGCCATGCTGGCAATGTACAATTGAGTTAAATACTAAAATTGTTTCACAGTATTCGCTACAAACTAGTGTTATTGTAATATATGATCAAAATCGTGGCTCATGCCTTTCTTTCCAATACTCTGTACCTCTTCTAGATAACACAGAAATCTTAACAAGTTTTTATGTATTAAACGGATATTTGATTTTGTAAATTCGATGATTTTGTATTTATTAAGGAACATTTCAAATGGTTTCGGTGTTTTGTGAAGTGCGAGCAAGAGTAGAATATGGGCAGTTAATTGTATAGCTGTTGTTGTCATTACACTCACCGTTTTGGCGGGAACAGAAAAACAATTGAAGAGGGGTATGAAACGAGCCAAGCCTTGAATTAAAAGCTAGTTTAACCAGTACCGGCTACATTTGGTTACGCATTCATTTTAGGTGGCTCGACCTATACTACTTACTACCCGTAATTAAGCATATTTTTATACGTTGAATTTTTTTGTAGAGTAAGTAAACGGGCTGGCCATCACCAACGTACATTACAGTAAATGTTCTATAAATATATATGTGTTATAATAAAACTTGACAGTAATTGACAGAGTTCGGGATGCCACATCTGATTGCTGTGAGATTTTGTGGCTTGTTGCTTCCCTAAAAATGAAGGGCACATAGCGTTACTATGGAAAATATCATTCTTGATGTGTATTTAATTCTTTTAATTATAATTACTATTTTAGTTACTTATTTAATGATTAATTTATTTTTAATGAATTATCCGATTTTTATTACGAGGACAAATAATTGAATTAATTTGAATCATTTTACCAGCAATTACGTTAATTTTTATTGCATTACCATCTCTTCGATTTTTATACTTATTAGATGAATTAAAAAATCATATGGACATCAATGATATTGAATCCAATCTAGTAAGTATATCCAATAAGTTGAATATACCTTTTGTATATCAACTTATTAGAATATTCTTATCTAAAATGTACCATAGGCACCTTAGACCTTTAATATGAAAAGGAATGTGCGTTTATACAATGTGTAACAAAAAGCGTTTGGTTACCTAGTCTAAAATAATTTTCCAAATATGATATTACATGAAAAGTAATATCATATTTATGAAATTTGGCACACAGATAGATTGTAGTCTGGAGTAGAACATAGGCTACTTTTTAATTCCATGTGAATTTTGCATGTTAATTAATAACTATATATATGTATATATAAACGTTGCTAGTACTGAGAAAAGCGGCGCCACAACTGGTGAGTCAATGCCCGCGCTCGTATCGGTTCCCCTTTTCACATAGTAACTATTGTCTAACCTGGGTTGTTAGTGTACAGGACATTAGCGGCGCGCTTTGAACAGTTGTGCGCGATTTTTCTCGTATTTGAAAGTCACCATAAGTACCTATTCAGGAAAATTTCTTCACTGGCTACACCCATGTACACACATTGTATAATTGCATATACCGACATATTGAACTTTAATGTAATATCAAACTTGGTACATAATAAGATTGTGTTCTAAATGTTTTAATTATTTTTTGTAATATAATGTAATGATGAAATAAAGTTTCGATTTCCGTGTTACCATTGAGGGTTTCGTAGCTATTCGATAATTATTTTGTTAGTTTTACGGTAAGTAATATCCATCCTGTAATTTGTGTCATACTATTTTGGTGACGTAAGAATAAATCGAAATGATGTAACGTTATTTTGTTTCATTTTTTATATATTTTTGGTAGTATGTTTGGCAAATATCGGTTGAAATGTTGGCGACCTACAATGTTTGTGTTAAACCTACCCTATGAGGGTACAGAATAGTGTTGTAAGGGAATGTTGTGGTGAAACGAAGATGTAGTGACTACGCAGGTATAAATGGGTGAAATGATTGGGAGTGTTTGAAGAGGAAGGCCTGGGCGGACGTTCCGAAATCAGATTGAGGAAGTTCTATGAAAGGGCCAGGTCAGGAGTACTCTTAATCGACGCTCTGGTGGCAGTACAGTAGCTAAAGCCCTCCCCTAACGATTGTAAAAATATGTATGTACCTACTGCGCAGCTTCAGAGACAATCTTACACTGAGACTAAACGTACTTCTAGGGCACCAAGGTCGCCGTCGTCGCTGGCCTTGCCATATGCCTGGAGTCTCAAGTACCAAAGCTGGGGCGTTTGCCTGTATATTATCTGTGGAGGCTTATTGGGTTACTTTATTTAATTTAAAAAATATTTTGTTTGTTACTATATTCAAGAAAAGGATCTTGATGTGGGGAGTAAAGGGAGCAAGTGCAACGCGTCACGTATCCGCTGCGTGTAGCTTGCGGGGTGCCACATCATCCTTGCTACATCAGGTGCAGTAGTGGTAGAACACAACCTGCTCCGTCTCACGTCACTTCCAAGGCGTACAATATCATAGGTACTGGGAAAGTCTTGAGAGGCATGTCCGATTCGAAGCCCACTAATAATAAAAATGTGAAAGTTTGGATTGGATGAATGTTTGTTGTATGTATTGCTTCCGGGCTGTTTGGCCGTGGTCGATTGGATGAATGTTTGTTGTATGTATTGCTTCCGGGCTGTTTGGCCGTGGTCTAATTGTGTTCTGCGGTCGACATCTTCAGTGGTTCAGGTCCGAGCCGCGACAAGAGCGTAGAACTCTCCTTCGCGGCGTCTTCTCTGATACTGCTGTGTTGGATGAATGTTTGTTACTCAATCACGCCAGAACGGATCTGGATGAAATTTGGCACACAGATAGATTGTAGTCTGGAGTAGAACATAGGCTACTTTTTATCTCGGTAAAATGTATGGTTCCTGTGGAATAAGCAAATAATTAAAAAATCTCCTTCACCCTCAAACGACCTCTGATCGATGAATTGGTATGGAGATAGTTTAGACCCTGGAATAACACATAACTGAGGTAGCGGGAAAACCTTATCCACGCGGGTGAAACCGCGGGGTGCATTTGTAATAAAGATAGCTTTTACCCTGGAATTACATATAGGCTACCTTTATACCTTATCCCGCAAATATAGACTGTTCCCGTGGGATGACGGGAAGACAAAAAAATCGTCAATAGCACGTACCATTTCACCGCGCGCAGCACCGCGAGGCGCTGCTAGTAAATAATGATTTACAGGAATTGAATACATTTTCCATATATCAAGCTGGTCTCCGAGGCAACTGCCCACGTTTACCACTGCAATTACAGGTGGAGTCCCTTAACAAAGGTCGTATATAATCTTGGTCCGATTCTACCACGAAAACATTTTTATCAAAGAAAATTAGTTGCATATGGTAACCCTGCTCATAGAAAAAATAGTCTGTTATGCAAATTAATGAGAATTTATTATCTTTTTATAAAGTGCAATTAAAAAATCCTTACTTTTTTTATACAATATAACTGAATTGTTCCAAATTCATTTTTTTTATTTTCAAACAAAGTTCATGTTGATTAACCCTGTACTTTATAGTACAAACCCGACAAACATTAAATTGAAATAGTGACAATGAAAGATGTATTAATTGTTTTAACCAAGACCAACTGGTCCAAGGCTTATAGCAAGCTCTTCTTGGAAGAGATTCTTCACAAGGCTGTGAAGACCAGACCTCACGAATGCGCAGCTGCAGGTCTTAGATGTTATATTTCGCAAACCATTTATTAACTATTTAAACTAAGTGTGTATAAGTCGATGACACTGTATTCTTCTTGAAATGATGTGCGCTGATCGCATGAAGATTTATTTACTTACGATTACATTTATTTATTTAATATAACAATTAATGTTCAACGTTTATTTGACATCAAACAATTGTTTTATTCGGTTATTTAGTGTAAATCAAAATCGTTCGGTGACAGCACGAAAATAAAACAAAACTTCAACACTATAAGTAAATTTATTTATCTAAACACTCACTACTTTGTATATAAACCAAATATATTTTGGTATTATCTGTTTTGTCTATATTTGCTAAAATTGCACATTCTATAATTAAACTACATTACATTCAAATTATTACAAAATCCAATTATTATACTTGTAATTATAATTTTCTACAACAGACCTATAAAATTTAACAGAATCGGATAACACAGACGGAAGTTAATGGTACATATTGGATAAATTAGTTTCACGAAACTGTACGTACTCGTAGCATTGGAGATATTTTACATTATTAAAAAAATTGGATAGAAAAACAAATGGAAATAATAAAAGTGTATATCTAAAATATGTATATAAAACTATCCAATTATAAGGTATAAAAAGGATTAAATACATTTTTCAACTCATTTCGTAAAGTGAGCTTTATTGAATTGCTTTTAAGGCCATATACCGAGGTACAACACAAACTAGTGCGTAATAATGATCCCTGAATAATGATCCGCGGGTAAATAGAGAATCCTCAATTTAATAATTAAACCTTATGCAAGTTTGTGTTTCCCTCGAAAATGTGTGATAAAACGTCGCATGAAACGCGTGAGTTTTGCTCATTGCATACTCAGCTGAATTGCGCCCTCGCCAGCGCGGCTCTGGCTGTAACTCACATCCTCGTGTATAGGGAATGAGTAACTTTGCTCACATCATTTTTTATTTTCTATATAATTTTATTATACTAAAAACATAAATATATACTAAAGGATTTAACCATTTCTAACCTCTACGTTAGGTCATTATTATAGTAATTTTCTTTAGTTCAACTTCCGTCTGTTTTATCGCTAAAAGGTAACAAACAAATCTATTTATAACTCAAGATCACTTCCAAAAGAATATCACTGGTTATAAAATAATAAAATTTGAAGTAAAAAAGTAACAAAGTTCTAATGACCTTTCAATATATATATATATATATACTAACTGTGATATGCTGTGATTCACAAACACATGTCGATTAATTAAAACTTTTTTCCATTTAATATGTAAAAACTTTTAAAGGTAAACTTAGGTGGGTGTGATGTTAGGCTCATGTTACTCCGCAATTGTTGTCCGCGAGGGACGTTGCAAGCTCGAGCTTCACAGCCGCCGGTTTACATCGCGTCGTATTTGTTTTTACATTTTAAATAAAATAGAACCATAAATTATTATAAAACAAAATATAAACACGAAGATTATTGAAGTGAAAACTTCTTTAACGGCGTTGTGCACTTTTGTATGGAGAAAAAATGTTTAACTCGCGTCAAAACACGTGACGCTGTAGCAAAATTCGCCGTGACGCGTGACGTCATCTAATTCGTAAGACGGAGGGAGCGTAGAACGCTGGCGCGGCGTAGGAGAGGGAGTAATATCCCCCTCTCTTTCTACGCGCGGCGAAAATGTATGTCTGCTCCTGTTTTGTTTAAGCAGCGCAGGGCGATGTAAAATAATTGTAATAGTTCTGAACTGTTAAATTTTTTATGTAATATATCTATTATCATTTATTATCATGTTTGTGTACAATAGCGCAATAAAGCTTATTGTAAGCGCAAGGAATATTGTATTTTACCACATAAATGATAGTACTTTTATGCTGATAAATAAAGCAATTCGTGCGCAAATATTCCCTAGCCATTCCAAAATATTCAAAAATACACTACGTCAGTGTTCAAGTTTTCATTTCCGGCACTCCCGGAGTGCAAGCGGTTTTTCTTGTGGTGATACTACTCGATCCTTTTTTTGGTGAAACATTATGATCAAGATCCATTGAAAATGATAATTTATTGCTAGCACGCGAGAAACAAATCGCATTTTGGCTAATATAGGAATAACTCATGTAAAGGCCCTATATTTATTTTGCTTATTGTCATGGTTTAAACAAGTAACACTAAAATAATATCGAATTCAAAACACACCAAATATTCTTCAAAATAACACCCCAAGGTAAAGTAGTAGTAAAGCACCTTCCTATTTTTAAAAAATAATTAGGTAACATTATCAGATGATGTGATGAAATTTAATAAAACTGGACAGTTGCTACAGGACATTATGGACACCAAAACTTATCACAGGTGGCGCCACCAGTGTTTGTCGATGTTTGCCAGCAGTGCTAGTATGGATCGTCGACTCGATAACATTCGACAGTAACTGCTTGTTCAGACATGGCGTACAGGCGAATCGTGCTGCGCCCGCGCGGTTCTTTTACTATGGAGATGTCCAAGCCGCGCGGTCATCGCCATGTCTGAACAAGCACTCACTGTCAAATTTTATCAAGTCGACGATCCATGCTTGCACTGCAGTTTTTCAAAAGAGGGAAATTGCCAGAAAAAAGGTTTGTAGCCGAAACATCAAAATTGTTTCATGACCAATTGTTTTTGGCATGAGCAAGCATAAAACTGGCATGCAATCTACGTCGCTGAAATATAAATGTCCTCTTTAATCGGAAATATAAATGGTGTTTGACAAGGCAACAATTCCAGCAATTATGCGCCACTTGGCGGGAGAAAAAGTGTAGGTGCCTTCCCGTTGTAATTTGTCAAATGGGAAACAGTTCCATAGGTGCTATTGACAAAGTGGCTGTGTAAATGTGTAAAAATCGGTGTGTTTCAAATTGATTAAATCTTAAATAAACTAAGTATAGATATTATTTTAAAACAATATTACACAAAACGTAACTTATTTAAATATATTTTATACAAACATTAACATTACACATATGGTCACCATAATGATGCTAGAACAACAATTATATTATTAATTATATTATTATATTAAAATATGATCATCTGAAAATCAGTTTTGTGACTCAGACAAATTATTTTAAATAAGCCATGGAAGACATTTTAATTTTGTTGTTATTATCAATATTATATTATAATCTATTTTTATCTGTATATTAAACCTAACGTAGTTTCTAGATCTATTTAAAGATTTATTTATAATTTAGTATTAACTTTCAGAATACGAACACGTGATATTGACAACATAAATAAACATACATGTTACAAATAAATAAATATCCCAATAATTATTATCATCATGTTAATTTCAGATAGTTTGAGAAAACAGTGGAATTGCTAAAATTAAATAAATAAATAAATAATATCTTTATTTAAAAGGTGTACAATGGTTACCTAAAATATATTAGGCAATATAATATAATTATAATGTTACCATATTGACAATGATATAAAATTTGTATTAACATTATCGATTTAATTCTAAATTTCCTGTAGAGAAGGGGCTTGAATAGCTCTAAATAAGTATCAGAAAAATACTACTATTTTGGCTTTTTATAATAGGTAAGTTAAGAAGTACGTTAAAACACACTAAGTTACATTCGTTAACTCATATAAACCTAGAATCTATATTGTAATTATAGCCTTTTTAGATTCAGTGTCCAAATGATTTAAGTATATGAATAATTTACAAACTAACTTTAATATGTCTAATTCATTCATTCAATTAAAGTTGGTGAAATGGATCTTTTGGTGCCTTTAAACACCACAGTATATAATTTTAGTGAATATTTTGAATGCAAAAGTTGTTGTGTGTATAGGTACGTACGTATTTTTGTTTAACTTCCGTTCATACTGCATTTAGGATTTTCAAATATGAGACAGTGAAAATCTAAGATGCTACTATTGCACGCTTGCTGACTCAGCCAGCGTGTAAACGTAGCATTATAGACGCTTAGGCTTCGCAAACGTCCACAAGTTCAGAGTCTACAGACGCTCGGATGTAATTTACGGCAGCGAATGCGTTACTGTATTCCGGACAAGCACAGGTGCCGACGTGAGCGTTGAAGTTCGTCAGCTATTGCGTATGGCTTGACATAGGTATCTTCAACATTTAACAAAAACAAAGTAAGCGAAAAGTTCAACAGACAAAATGGATATTAGAAATTCATAGAAACCGTAACAAGTAACTATCAAAACACACGCAAACGTGTAAATAGGTCGCAAGTGCTCGCCGCAAGCTTCCTTTGATCTGTGTTCGAAAACAGACTAGTCCGGATCGGCAACTAGCTCGCGCAATCCAAGCCAAACACCCCGTTCACGCGCTTGTGCTTTCGGACACGTGTCGCGACTTGCCAGGCGTATAAACGTAGCATGAAATTGCGCTATTTCGGATTAGTAAGCATAAGAATAATCAGCCTAATACGTTCAAACTCCTGGGATACGGGACATTCTCTCTGAGAGGAGTGCTGGCCTTTCCACCACGTCAGCCTACGCGTGTTTGCGGTAGACAACATCGAGCCCGCCGGCTCAACGCGCCCCACGAAGTACGGAAGTGTTCTTTGTAAATGCCACTATAACTTGTTTATTACTAGTAAGTAGTTGTCATCCATCCAAGACATGGTCGAGAATCAAGTTGCATACAACGCAATTGAACGTTTAAGATCGCTACGATCGCTTATTAGTTAATTATCAGATAATTAACTAATATGATAATTAAATTCTTAAATGTCTTCCTGTATATAGATGTTCTTAGGATGAATTCTATAGATAGACACGCACATAACGGTTGTACGAAACGATGTATTGTACGAACTCAGTTAAGTTAGCATATTTTTTGCTTTTCACAAATAAATCTTAACAGTTTATAACCTGAATGTATTAAATTTGTGCGATAACTTGTCTAAACGAATTAGAAAAACTATAGTTAAATTATACCACGCTACAGTCATGGGCTTGTCCAGAAATAGCGAATTGACCGCGGACTCGTGCGCAATGCGCACGGATCAAGCGAGAGTCGCGAGTTTAGGAAATGCACGAGACCTAAACGCGTATTATAAATTGGCACGATGATGCTCTGCATGACCAGAACCTCGCTTGCCTCAGTTCTTCGAATATACTAGGTAGTTATATATATACCCTACGGTTTTTTCATTTAAGAATTATCTTGTATGAATGGTCACCATTATATGGACATTTCTAGCCTATATTAAACATACTTATAGTAGGTATTTATTGACTGTTAGGAAAAAATGGCGAAATGCTATAACTGACGTTGGATCCAAAAATACACATAAACGTACACACATTCTTTTGCATTTAGCTAAATTATAGGACAGATGAGTAGTCAAGCCAAACTTACGCTCTCATAGTCTACTGGCCTATATTTTGGGCAAGAGCAATTTATGTTACATATATCAACTTATGTTCAACCTTAATCGATAAAACAAACATTATTGCATTAAATTTGACTTGACTTTATCGAAAAACCAGACTAACCTAAAGAAATCTATGATTACATGTGAGCAATAAAACACACGAGCAAAATTGTCCTCGAGGCAAAATGTGCCGTTTTTTGAGCAAACCAGCATTTTCGCCCATACAAGAATTACATCTAAGCTTATATTATGGCATTAACTTTTTAGTTATATATCTACCACTAGTTGAGCTTCGACTTAATAAACGAATAAGTGATAACGTTCATAATATTATATATTTGGTTTAAACGTAAAGAAACAATTGAACAACAGCACCGTTAAATCACCGTGATTGACTTTCGTTGTAGATATTTTACCTAGTCAAAAAAAGGCCCATAGTTGAAGGGAAAGTATCACTGAAATTGGAGTAGTTGATCAAATTTTACATAAGAGGATGTATTTTTATGTTTTAAATACATTATAAACAACATACCTACTTATTAAGATATATCTATCCTTCATTTTCTTGATTCTGAAATAGTTCATTTTTATATTTATCATAAAAATAATTTGCAACTAACTTTACGCATACTTGTTATTTCCAACAAATAACGTTTCAATCCTGATTTCTTTTCTGAACATCCAATAATTCAATAATTAAGTATTCAATAATTAATAAATAGTCCAATTGTATATAATTATATTCTAGGTAGGTACTAAGAAGAAAATAATTATCTTAACATATTAATCAACAAATAATAATAATAAAAGTGTTAATAAATACTATACTTTCTTGTAAAAATATCTGAATAAATAAATTGTCAAGGTTCTTCTGAACTATATATGCAAAGGGTCATGCAGATCATAAAATTATATTGTTTAGAATAAATCGATTCGTATATCTGAGCCCTCTAAATGAGAATATGCAGCATGTTATGATGAATATGATAAATATTCTAGATATCCCGGCTTATGCAGATATTAAACAATGTTTTTGCATAATTTATCTAAAGTATACTTGTATTTTTACTCGAGTCCATCATGTTTACAGTATTCTACATCCAACAGCGAACCTTTTTTCGACTCCGTATATGTATTAAAAATTAAGAAATATATATTCATTTACTCCAGTAGGTACTCGGCAGGCATATATAGCAAAATGTGAAGTAAATACAGAGACATAAGGAACTATACGCAAATTCGTTTGACCTTTCATAGGACGTTTTATTTTAGTAAAAATGACGTCATAATTATATTTGTAACCATGTTTTCTACGACGTTTATCTATTACATGCAAGGGATAAGCAAGTTGTCGAGTTATGGGGCACCTTTACAAAATAAAAATAATAAAATCTTCATAAAATTAGATTCATAGATTTTGGAGTTAACAACAGTAATATAGACCGTCTTAAGCTTTAAAAATAAAACTTAATATATCAACTCTAACAAACAACCTAATTATTCAAAATGTATAACCTTATGTATAATTAATATGCTTTGTAAAATTAATAAATCAATAAAATAAAATTAATAAAATAATTAGCTATTCAATAAAAATAAAAATATAGTATAATAATATACATCGTTCATCAACTCTGTTATTCATAATAATATTTTCGAAGTAATAAGACAGTTTATAAACTCTTATTTTACGTTAAACGTTAAAAGATAATTATGTCAAACATAATATTTTCAGACGTGCAACAAATACAATTGAAACATTATTTAGAGAAGTAGTAAAAGTTTTCACAATAAAGTTCGTGGAGGAAAAGGCACTGGTCGGTGAAGGAACAGTGTCTTATCCTCTGCCTAATTAGGATATATAATCCATTATTTAGTAAGATCGCGCAAAAGCCATTTTCGCAATACAGCGGGCATATAGTAATTTTTTCAGTTTAGGTTGGTTGGATCTCCATTTATTCGCTTTCAGTTATTATCAAGAAAACAGGGTCTTTAAAAATCTGGGACAGGAAGTAAAGACGAATATTTAGTCCAATGGACGTTGGCGCCATCTTATCAAGACATCAAGGACTGATCCAGCTTTGAACTCAGGAAGGGGTTACAAAGTCAAGTATAAGTAAGGTTCAATCTAACAATATTTCCTTTCATGACCCCCCCCCCCAACCATCTCTGAATCCACCCTTGCAAAACATGTAACCTAATAGTCTAACAGGCTACTCTAAGCTATAAATTAAAAAAAAGTTGCTTAATATCTTGTCGAGCTGTGATTAGGTATGTTTAAAGTTAAGTGAGTTTATATATCCGTTCCATGTACGTATCAAATACATACAAATAACGAAAATTATTTATACCATGCGAATACTTTTCTTCTTAATTGCTCGTGCTAGGAAGCACTGAGAACATATTGGCTATATGAAATCATAGTATAGAACACGAGACGATGAGAAGACGAGAAGTGTTTTATACTGCCAAATACAGGTTTGCCATCTACTATTATAGTGCTTGTGTCTTGCCAACTTTTAGACAATACTAAATATTACATTACGACAAAAACTAATTGTAGTCAGAATAATTGTCCTTTCAAAAAACAATTGGTGATTATTTCGATATTCTTACAATTTTGTAACTACTGTTTTATAAATATTATATTTATCTAAATCTACATATTGTATAAATCAAGTGGCAACATTCGCAATACAAGTACTTTTACAATTTGTGAAGTATTTTAGTGACGGTTTGAGATTTAATTTATCTTTTTAGTGACTTCCACACATTGGTGACGCGGTTGATTTTTTACTTTTTGTGATGAAGTAATTGATTTCGTGGAGTTCTTTGTTAGTTGACCATGAAAATAGGCCACTCAGGACACGAGGCAGGTGGTGGAATAGGGATGGGAGATCCACCGTTCACGGAAACTACTTCTGGCATCTGTAAGTAAAGATATACATAACATAAATTCGACTGCAAGTTTGCTGTTTTACTATTATTCACAAATCAATCGATATATTGTGTTGTCAAGGTACAGAAAAATATAGAGAAAAAACCGAGGTATAGAAAAATAATTTTCCACAAAATATCAAAGATATTTAAGACTGTATTTAAAAATTTTGGAGTTTGTGGAATTATAGAGGGAACATTTTATTTATACGGTCCTACAAAGATTGGTCAAGGATTTCTGTGATTTGGAAACGATTGCTTACAGAATTTTGCAAGCGTGAATTGAGATGAAATTATAAAAAATATAATGCAGATATTAACAAAATATTTTCTTGTCTAGGATGTGGATTCGTTTACGACACTCGAAAGAACTCAAACAGGGAATGCGCAAGCGTGCCCATAAACACATGTAGGTTTAAGGTTCATTAATCATGAATTCATTTGTTTGCTTTTAGGAAAGGTAAAAAGAGCTTCGAGAACAATATCTAGAAATAATTTATCTCAACTAACCAATAGATTGTTCCTCATGTTTTCAATGTTACAGGTTCTTCTTCTTACCATGGGCTGAGGATGATGCGGCGGATGGTAATAGTGTGCAGGAGATACGGGCGGAGTCGGGTAGCCCCAGTAGACAAGTGGCGGCGGGAGCGTTCCACCCATAGCGGGGTAGTAGTAGGTAAGTGGCCCTGCGTAATATAACACTATAAGATGAAAAGATCTAGTTAGTGTGGAATTCCATTAAAACTAATTTTAAGTAAGCCCAATTTTAAAACTTTGAAAACTTAAAACTGAAATAATTTCGCAGAGATAAGGTTGCTTTTGTCATTCTTCTCTTGCTTAAATAAAACACGATAATTATATACTTTTCGAAGTTTAGTGGATAATACGTCTCATGCATTTTTTGTTAGTCACACTATGTGGCGATTTGATTATTTATTATCAAGGATTATTATGGATAGAGTTGATTTACATTATAGCTTAATTTTACCAATGATTACATACATATATAACTTTGAATATATTTTTCCGTCATTTACCAGTATACCTCCCGTATTTTCCATACCCCAAAATGGTCCTAAGATATGATACCCAAAATATTAAATCTATGCAGATTAATATCAATATAAATGCTTAGTCAACATTTCAGACAGTAATAGTGAAAGATCGGAAAGCTGAGCTTGTTGTGTCAATGTCGAATAAGGACGTATACAATATGTAAAATTAATATTAAAAAACAACATGAACACTCACCAGGGTCTCAGAACGCATTAACAGTCCACCAAAGCAGTGCACTTACACCAAATACTGATATTTTCTGATATTGTTTGTTACACACGTTGTCGCTTGCCTCCAACCACCAAGCTGCGGACTTTACCAAACTTATGCACGCGTAGTATGTACCCTAATACTTTAGCACCATTCATTGCGACCTCAAATTCCTCACAGATAGCCATGTTGATGTATCCACGTTGCATATTTTGTTCAAAAGCCACTAAGTGATTGAGCAACAACTTTTAATATGCAGTGCTGATTAATATCATGCTTCAATTTATTAAAATAGTGAAAAGCGAAATTGAGGCCGCAATTAATATAAAAATGCGATAAATCAAGAGTAAGAAAGAGCTTTATATTCGTGTGATCCCACAGCAATGATAGAATAGATACTTACGCCTCTTGGTTAAATACTGATGGGAATCCAATTGCACAACTAAACGAACACCCACCCACTAAAAGGGCGTAATAGGACCTTATCCCATGAACTTAAACCTTTCCCAAACATTACAATTTCATATAACATCATGGTCATTCGTTATCATTGTCATGATATTGCATGTGAAAGTTACGATAGAATTTGTAAATTTGGCGAGAGGGTATTTAAAGATAAGCACCACATTGTATCTCCTATAACACTAAGCGTTGTTTTACCATTTCCTGACAGTTTTACAAGTCGCTGTCACCTACAGTATCCATGCATTGTCCAAAGCAGATCATATAGAATATGCAGGGATAAGGGTAATCTTGACTAAGCGCTATGATCGTGGGTAATTCAAGATTATAGGGTAATTTTATAAACCATTGCAGGTTACTCTCGTATACTCTACAATACAGTTTTGCGCAAACTATTGTGAACACAATAATTATTATAATTCTTTAAAAGCAATATTAATTCGTTACGTGCAACGATAAAATAGATCGAAATGCTATTTAAATTATTTCAACAGGAAATAAGTTATTGCTTGGCTTTAATAAATTTTGACTTTAATACTTCCATTGTCGTTGTCATTCTGTTAAGAATAAATGTTTCTTCCGAAAAAGGAAATATCTTGGCTTGTTTTGATCCCGTGTCGCTTTATTTTCTTCAAGATTTTGTTAACAGCTCCTAAACGCCACACTTTTTGGCAATATCTGTTTGACTCATTGACGTGTGTAAAATTTGTGCGTGTTTTTTCGGAGTAATATTCATATTCTAAAATTATAAGCAAATTCTTAAACTTAAAACAGCTTTGTGCAAATTATTTTAGTACAAATTGCAACAAGGACGCAATAACTGTCAAAATGCCAAAATACAGCACGTATGGTCGTATGTAGGTATATCTTATTTTCCTTTATCTGAGATTTTATTACACACTGATTGTCAAAACAGTAGAAAAAAATGGTCGCTACTTTTGACATGTATATGCAATATAAGTGCGAAATACTTAAAATTAACGAACTACGTTATGTTCATATTAATTGGCACAATACTGTTAGTATAGACATATTAAGTAATGTATTGATCAAAGTGGTAGGTTACTTTTAATAAGAAGCAATATATCATGAAAAATAATAGGAGCGAAAATTAACTTGATGGTTGGGGAAATAAGTTTTCTTATATCTTTTCTATATAACTGTGACAGTTTACCATTCTTGAATTACCTCGACTTAGCTACAAACATTTCATAATTAATAAGTATACATGACGAAGCCTGGTGCCTACAGTGAAGTTACGCTTCAACTTATGTGTTCCCTCAAGTCCATGATTGTTTACAGTTCCCAAAAGCATTCATTACACGCTCAGTCAAGCCATTATATGATTTAAAACGCATCGTATATTTTGACGATGATTTATAAGAATAAGGATGATTGACTGACGAATTATTATTGACTGAGCTCTGTAATAAAGACCATACAATTGACATTGTAACGTATAGTTAATAAAGCTATGTTAGGAGCAGGGTAAGGATGATTGTGCTAGGTATCTAATAATATATATATTGTGAAGGAAAGTTATACTAAATGGGTATGTGAATGTTGTTGTTTGTGTAAATATACACAAAGTTACATAATAAACGTACTTCTATCTTAAATTAAGAAATATTTTTAAAAACAGTGTCGATATCTACCTAAAGAATATATAATGTTTAGCAAATTATAGAATACTAATTACGTAAAGGAAAATATGTTTTTTTTTTTATTCGCTAATCAAGTTCCGATTGATTTCGCTCGTTTGTTTATAATTACGACGAGCGATTAAGTGAGAAGTGAGACCCGCAAACCGTTGCTTTAAGCACATGCTACACTTAGCTTTACGATATAAATTTATTTGGAAATCTACTCTCGTGTTTTTTCTATCGGTTATAGAACGATTCAGTACAAAATCAAGATATTAAAACGGATTGCTGCATTAATAATATATTGGGGTTCCAGCTCGTACATTGCATTTAACAAGTTAAGTTATTTTGGAGCCATTCGATTGCAGTGGACGTCCTAGGGCTAAGATGATGATAATTATGATAAACATATTTACTTAACCACATCTACCATATTCGAACTATGCGTAGATTATTTAAATGGCCATTCGAAGGACAGCGCTCTACTATTGTAGAGCGATATAGCCATTGGGCCCCCCAGACGTACTAGATACTTACCAATTCGTTCGATTCATTCCCCCCAGCCACCCAGAACTCCCAGAAGTCATGATCAACATAATGTTAGTAAATCATTGAAAAGACGATACGATAGTAAAAGCGTTGTGTGTTAGTATACCCTTCCTTCACATATATAGATAGATACCTACTTCATTCAATAGGTATATCTCTAATATAGATAAACAAAACATACGTATAGCACAACCGCAAACCAGAGAAAACTCGCAATGTTATTTCTAACACGTAAATTACTGATTTATTTATAGTTTTAACTAATATTAACCAAGTAATATAACTATAAAATCATTATAGATCTAACGAGACAATAAAACCGGATTTTAACTCAAGATTTAAAATATCAATTTTTTAAAAACTCTTTGAAATATTCCGAAGATAAGCTCAATAACGCCGTGTCGGCATAGTTTCCATTAGGTTATTGAGCCTCAAAAATGCATTATGTATATAATTTTTATAAATATTCGGAAATTCATCCACAACATGAAATGTTTTGAACAATCTTTGAAATATTCCGAAGATTAGCTCAATAACGACGCATTGATATAAAATACAATAACACATTGTACCCCAAACATTCATAAATTGATTTAAGAAATGTATATCCTCACACCACCTCCCCCAGTCACTGACCAACAATATATGATATAGTAATTTCAATAGAGTTTTGCACATAATGAGGAACTGCTGCATTTCAAAACTAAATATAACCAATAGGTCTCCAGGTTTTGGGAATTTGGCAGTAGGCTACACTAAGCAGGTTTGTGGTTTTAGTGTTTTGCTGTATATATATAACTTCTATATACATATTTATATGTATAGTAACTATAAATATTAATATTAATACACCCTTTGTCTATTTAGATAGACGAAGGTTGCAAACGTCAATGTCGCGATTTACAAAATAATTACTACTGTGGGCTACCTCTAAAACTTTTGCACCTATTCAACATCTTAATATGCAAACTTTTGGAAGAATAAGTGTGAATATCAATAGCCTCACATGTCATATCGACTAGGTCGCCCTTTTGATTTCATTTTTAATCTTAAATATCTCTTCATGTTGTGAATGTTTAAAATTTTAATTTAAATGTGACCAAACTTGGTGATGATTTATATGTCTCTTCTAAGTCGTTTCTTTAACCTCACTGATGACAAAATATCTGATACCAATGGTACAAGAGGAAGTGGCTCATTCAAACTGTTTTTAGAAATTACGCTGGGACTATTCATATCTTACGAGCGCCTATGTTATTACAATACGAAAAAAATATTCTTTTTACAAAAAATGTATTTTAACCGTAGTAACCGGGGTAACCGTTTAAGCTTGTTAAAATATATTTTTTATTGTTGTTTTATAACTTTCAAAGATATGGTGAGCACAAGCTATACACTTGTTGACCATTAATATGTATGTCACTACTTTTATACCTTGTATAAACGCTGCATAGTAACTCTGAGAACTCTGTCTTGAATAAAACTCCATCTGGTGGGCTCATTTGTATTAGAATAATGTCAATATCATTCAAAATAGGACTACTGCCAATGGTCTTTTTGTTACGAGTGATATTCGAAAGTTACGGCCCTGACTCGCGACTTTCAGAACATTATCTTCTAAAGAGTAAACTAACATTTGAATGCATGTAAGCCCACAATCTTTCGCATAGCTGCCGATATCGATACCCATTATATAATTTATCGACAAAAACATATAAAAATGAGCCTCAGCATGCACTAAACTTTATTGAAAAAACCCAGTTTTAACCAAAAACTTCAGAATGAAATGACAAATATAAATATACTTAAAGGAAGCTTCAGAAGAGCATAGAAGAAGAAGCTGTGATAGAGAAGATCGCGTTAATGACTGGAGGAAATAGTAACCGCCTGCCAAAACATCTACAGTACACGTGATACTTTAAATAACGCTGGAAGATTCACTGCCAGTCTCCAAGTCAAATCTAATTCAGCAAAATATAAAGTACCAGTGCAAAGCTAATCAAGATGTTGAATACATATACAAATTTCAAAGTACAATTTCATAAAATCAGTGTTTAAGTATCCGGACACGATGTGCTGTGGAAAAGACAAACTTGGCTGTGACGCAAATAGCCTTTGTTGTGATTAACGAAGCAATAGAACATAGACGAACCATGCAAACCGTTGCTTTAAGCACATGCTATTTTCATTCCCTCACGATATCAGATAATTTGGAAAATGTTTTACTATTGAGTTTGGATCCATTAACAACCTTATTAATTGCTCCTTGAAAAATACCTTGAATAACACTATAATTGGAAGTAAGAAACTTGTTTACTTGATTTTCATAATGGAAATGTCAGTTGTTATTTTTGATTTGGTAAAATATATTGAAACTTTTCTTATTACTGAGATAACGATAAATCTTGGTATGAAAGTAATACTTGATTTAAGAAATGTATACCTGGTTCAAAAATAAATACTATATTGATCACCTGGATACAGTATTGGTTATAATGATGAAAAAACAAGAGATTGAAAATGCTGAACCAAATTGACTAAATCTAGAACGATTTAGTCAATAATTTCAAGTCATAATAGATCATTAACCAATCTTGTTGACGAGACACTAATTTTGCTGACTCATTTTATATCAAAATTTCTTGCTTTATTATTTTTTGTACGTGAAGACTATAGTGAATAGTCTGAGATAGTTAAAAGATTGTGGTGAATCAATTTCAATGATTGGAATGGACAGAGTGTTGTGGTTTCATAGTTCTTGACAGTTTCAATCAAATTAACAGATATAACATATCAGAGCCCGATCAAGTTATATCTTGTCGAAACAAATACTAGTTTTTAGATGGTGTCGCGAGGCATTGCAAAATAGATCTAGCACCATATATTGACACATATGGTTAGACTAGTTATTGTAAGCTACTTTTTCTGTCGTTGGGAGTGTCGTGACTTATCGCGAAACTAGAAGTACATAGTGTGATCTATACTTGTTCATATATGGATCAGGATGTACCTCGCGATAAGTCGCGACAGGTGGTATATTGTATTCAGATAACATTTTCTCAAATCTCAACAAAAAACCCAAAATCCCATTTCAAAAATACACTTCCAATAGAATTATTTTTTCTCAAGCATTAAAACTTACCGATTTTTTGAACATCATGCACATTTTCCAAAACACACCCCGTACGGATACACCAAAATACAACAGTTTTAATCCATAATCAACAGTATTGCTTTAAATTATACAAGTAAGTTTATCGGGCAAGCTGCCTCCTCTATCTATCTCAATTGTTCCTTTATAAACTGTAGCTGCCAGAGTGAGATAGATAGTTTGCAACTGTGAATATATAACTATTCGACTGTGGCATTTGTGGCTTTGAATTAGCTGCAGTTGCTTTTTTTGAGTCGCTAGGAAGTAGCATCAATTATTGTTACTACTTCGCTCACTCGCTTAGGTTTGTCGCATCTTCCTATCTCGCTCACTCTGCTCAGTGACGAACTGTTTCACCGTTAACTATGGGTTCGTGCGCAAATTGGTAGAGCCTTCACAGTGACAAAAATCGATTGCGCTTACTATTGGATTTTAAAGTAATTTTAATCTTTCAGAATTATAATGAACACATAATGCCACAGGTAAAAATGCACCCTACTGAAAAAAATTACTTCTTCACAAATATGCTGCAAGAATTACAGTTAATATTTAATATATGACAGAACAAAGATTAGCCATTACACCGTGTTTTTGTGACGTAAGCCCCATAAACCTATTTTGTGATATATTGAGACAATGCAAACACCATACAACAATGACGTTAACTTAAATATCCATTATACAGATCACCCAATTCTAAATACACATTTCCAAAGAGAACGTAGGTAATCAAAGAGGTTACATTTCAGGAAACATATATTTAAAATTGTTAATATAAAGAAATAGACAATGACTACACTATGTGGTGTGAGGTATATATAATAACGATGACTTTAAGCTTAAGGTGTTTATGCATTACTGTTAGGTGATTATAGTTTATATTTTTCAAGGAAAATGTCGGGATTCGGGACAGGATAGGAGACGTACGGCAAAACCCTACTCTAAATCAATAAAGTGCAAAAATGCAAACAAAAACAACACACTAAACGCTTACCTATAAAAAAATGTGTATATGTAATCGCAAAAAGTGCATTGTACTCGATATAAACGACACAAAATAACTTAAGTATTGATTTTAAAGTACATCATAAGTACACATCTTTATCAGACTTGATTTGCAGCCTTCAAAAAATTGACAATAATTAATTGTCTTTTAGCTTGGAATGTCCATGATTAAACATCACAACGTTAAACTCATCTTAAAATAACAATTACAATAACTAAATAGCTACAATAAAACAACCTCTGGTAAAAGACCCAGCGTTGACCTAAATGATAGAGACATCGTAAAATCGACACAAATACTTTTATATTAAAAACAATTACGTAAGTTTATCAACGACAATCATTTTATTTGTAAAAAAACTATATAAATGTTTCTATAGGCCGCTGGATCGTGTAACTGACACTGACGAGTCTGCCCGAGCTTCACTGCCATTTATTACGCAAGTTTAGCAATATAATTAATATGGAATAATATTTCCGCATCTGCATGCATTATTGCATCGCTTCCTTTAAAAAATAAATAAAATTTCGTAAAGCTTTAGAATTGAAAGTCTGAGAAACACAATTCGGCAGTAACGAGATTTGCTTGATTTTTATTGAATTTTAAATATTTTTAAATTTATTATTAAGGCCTTATAAAAGAGTTTAACAAACTTTAAAGTCAGTATAAATTCTAGGCATTCTAGCATTCTAGGTCTAGCGTGATAACATCTTCGACCACATCGTCACAGACCATCAAATGAGATAGTGGTCAAACGCTAGTACTACACAGTATAAAATAAAATAAAAAATAATAAAAAATTCAACATATTCTTAAAACCTAACAAACGGAGCTGCTTAAGAGTAGTTGCCATAAAAATTAAAACAATCAACGATTTATCGAATGATTTAAGATATTTCATTATCATATTCATGCCTATATATATTCATATAAGTAATAAAATATCAAACGTCCAAGGCACAATTAGTACATTGTGGTCAGCTTCTTCAGCTTTTGAGCTTATTGTCATTTAGTCTACCCTGTTTTAAAGTAGCTTATAGCTAATTCATTAACTGACTCAGCAATTCCTTTTTGTTTGCAAATGCTTCGAAATTCACCATCTTCGTATAAAAGATTTTTCCTATCAGTATTTTATATTTATGATTAATTTTACCTTTTTTAAAGTTATACATCGTTTTACAACGAGGTCAGGTACCTCGCGATTTCGGTCTACTTCCAATTTTGAAATGGTTTTTTAATAGGCATTATTTTGAATTTCTAAACTGGAAAGAGAAGTAAGATAAAGTAGAAAAGCCAATGCTTACACATTTTCTCTGTACACTGAGTAATTACATTCCGTTAAAATCTATTATGTATTAAGTCTGACTAATAATCTGAGTGATATGAGAATTGAGCATTGAGAATTGCATTTCTAAACTTCTAAACTCCGGGGTAATAAGGATAGGCCGGGAACATTGTTAGAGTCGGGAACGGCGAAGTCATCGAAGCGGGCAGCGCGGCGGTCAATGCCGATCCGTACCCCGCCGGCAACGCAGAGGGCATTGCCGCCGGCAAGGCATTAGCATACGACAGCATCGGGCTGGTATTAGCATACGAGAAAATCGGAGGGGAACCACCGTAAGAGAAAACCGGTAAAGACATGGGCGTCATTTGCTGCGGGACGGTGTATTGGCGTTTGGTAGGCGGTCCGTCTGTGGGCGTGAACGCGCGGTCGTACGAGCGTTTCCTGGGGACCATGGTCGGGAGCTGAGGCAGTCGGTACTGAGGGACTGGGCTGCGGAGCTGGGCGTAGGTCGGGAGCATGGGCAGCATGGGGGGACGGAGGGAAGCCAAGAGAAGGTTCTCATGTTGGCGAGCCAGTAGACTCTGGTGGGCTATGTGCTGGGCCAGCAGGCGGGGCGCGGGCGCCGCGGGGGGCGGGGGGGAGATCAACGTACCGGGGGAGAGCACCTTAGGGGAGGTGGCGGGAGCCACGACGCCTGTTAGCACCAGGTTCATGTCCTCGCCGGAGCATTGGAACACCTGCAAATTGGATATTACATTTTAATGTAACTTGGCTGATGTAGCACATATGAGTATTTATGTATTTATGCCAATTGTTTCGATGAAAGGGCTCTTTGTGTCTAAGTAAATCTAGCTCTTGACCACCACTATTTCACTTGATGGTGAGCGAAGATGTCGTCGAAGAAAGCATAGTAAACGAAGGTCGCGTGCGTTCGCAGACTCAAATCAAATGAGGTGCTTTGTGTCATATGTTGACTACTATACTGTAAATATCACAACCTTCACTTCCATCTCAAGTCTCCGATAGAATTTGATACGACGCGACGTACACTTGGCCGAGAGCCGACCCTCTCGCTGCAATAGTGCCTACTGACGTTATTTTAGTTTTAGGAATTTGTCAACTTACTTCGATGTATCGCTGTTTCTTGCTAAACGTCATATAGCGATGATGCTTCTGCTGCGCGCAGAGGAAGGCGGAAGCTTCGCTGTCCATCTGTATAAAGGCCTCGCCGCTCGGGTGTCCTTGCGCGTTGTACACCATGTGGACGCCCTGGACCACGATGTTCTTCGCAAACTCGTCCAGGAATGCCAGGATATGTTCCACCTAGAGATAAGGTTCAGACGACATTCCAGTCATTCCACTGTCTTCCTCTACTCTAAGCAGGGTAATATTAGTAATGGACTATTGTTCTCATTTGAGGGACGGCTCGCCTAAGTTAAGACTGTAGGCCATGTCCAAAGAGAAACAAGCTATAGAAAGCTTTTTCGTCTTTTTGGGTTACAATTTCAAAGATTAGATTGCCAATGCACAGAGCAGACGCAGGGAAAATAGACACCTATACTTTCAAATTCGTATGTGCAAATGTGGTGGATTTCATTACGTAAGGTAAATAATCGTCTTCTAGTGAGAGATCTGTCGTAGAGCGCATCATTACTTAGCATACGGTAAAATGGTGGTTGAACGTCTATGCGAAATAAAAATAATCTTTAAAACTAAACTAAAGTTGTCGATGCGCTGACGTCTGGCTTTTTGTAGGCTTTTTCTATTATAATCAGTAATTAGCATCAAACTTTATCAAATAAGGTCTTTGTCTTTATCTTTGGATGCTCATGCGGTGATCTAGTTTTTATAAGCTTTTTGTTTTATCTCCCAGTCTGCTGAATAGTGCCATTCTGTGTCATTACGTTTCTCTTTGTGGGATTAAATTAACGTTAGTTATTACATATGAACTTATTTAAAATTGGTCTGATCTAACAATGGTCAGGAGATCCAAGTATACTAGGCATTGGGTTTTAGAAGATTCGTCGAAATTATTTTGGTCATCAAACTGAAATTGTTTACATTTAAATGTAGT
This sequence comes from Apeira syringaria, assembly GCA_934044485.1. Taxonomy (NCBI): domain Eukaryota; kingdom Metazoa; phylum Arthropoda; class Insecta; order Lepidoptera; family Geometridae; genus Apeira; species Apeira syringaria. Next base: position 28,555,120 of record OW203655.1, read on the forward strand.
TTCTTTTTTTTTTTTTTCTTTAGTTTGCAAAAAAATATTCATTGTGAGATCTTTTAGTTAAAATAAATTTGGTGGCATTGGAATTAGCATCGTAAGGATCCTTTCGTCACCGTTTTAAAATATTCACCAATGTCTATCGGACCTCACGTGATGTTAAGTAACGGCTTATGGTCTAATTTGTGGCACGCAAACTTATTAAGGATCTATTCACTCGAGATTTGAACACTCCACGATTGTACCTATCGAGAAACTTTGACTCAGGCATTGAGCTGGTGTGAACTATTTACCTGAGCTTCGTAGGGCAATCCGCGCAGCCTCACACAATCCTTAGCTGTTCCGGAGGTGATGACATGTTGGGGTACCAGCGCTACTGGCAGCAGACCCTCGGCAGGCGCTGAAGCAGAAGCAGGCGTGCTGCTCTGGCTTGTTCTGGTCTCCAATGATCGGTTGAGGACCTGGGTAGTATACAAACCGTTTTAGTCAATTATTCACTTTACTTTAAATCAAATGCTTTACGGAAAATATACAACGTTAAGCGATTAGCGTTTGCTTCGGCTGCTCGTCATAGTGCCCATGGCACATTTAAGATAAAAAGATCCTACGAAAGCAATTAGTACAGGCAAAGTATTAAAATTATAATAAAATGTTTGACATGATTTAAACCATGTGACATGGAATCTTAATTACAAAAAAACAATATATATTGCGTGGCGCGTTTCTTATGGTGGAATATTTTTATTTAATTATTATGATAAAAATTGCAAAGACATGTATTAAGACACACATAAATAAAACAAGTAGTATATATGTAATTTGTTAATATGTTACACCAAAGAGATTACAATACTACGTAGGGTGTTACACGTGAATATGAAAACATTCCGTCCTAATCATATTCAGACCTAATTAACGCGGCGAATCCAGCGCCCCCTATAATAGTAATGCATTTTTTAAATGCGCTCATACCCCCTTACTGGGATTCCGTGTGTCTGACTAATGGGTTGACCCATTAGTCAGTTACGGTTAGTAAATAATATACGAATATCACTTGCTATTGGGTGTTACCCAAGCAGTGGCGGATGGGAGAAAGGTTTCTTTGCTTCCCATGAGTCTTTTCCACTTCTCTCTTACTCTTACTTACGCCCTACATTGAACTCAGCACCGCGAGCTATAACTCCCAAATAAAAGTAGATAGACTCATTGTGAGAGAGTCGCTGCTAGGGGGGCGGCGGTTGGTCCTGACATTGATTATATTATCTTAATAAAATTAGTTAGATTAATTTTGTATTATCCTTATGATATATATATTTCAGTGTAGAATGTTACCCCATCCACACATAGCGATAGGAAAAAATGGTTCTCTACATAATAATAATAAAAAACACAATTACATCATACAAACATCTATTCGTATGATACGCTCACCGTATAAATGTTTGCCCCTGCCGGTATTCAAACTAAGGGGCCCAGAAACTAGAAGTCATGACTGATATTGACCACTGAGTCACGGCGCCCGTCAAATAATTAACTTAGTGTTTAGTAGTGTGCTGCTAATAGTAATACCTAGCAGTGTATAACTTGCTTATCTGGTATAAAACGTGTCTATATACATAAGGCGTCACATTACTGAGAAAACGCACTTTAATAGGGTCAAAGTGTAAGAACGCGACGTAGGTATCATATCGAAATCACTGCGGAGAAACAACGCGCGAGCAATTACATCATTGCTAAATGGGTTGCATGTTGTATCGGAACCTACTCACGCATCTATGCCGATACGTCATCGCATGTCACTTTGACGTAACCCAGTCTAATATTACCCTTAAATCACCATAAAGAAGTAATCCAGACAATTCTTTGAGTATACAGCCTCCGCTGGTTGGTTATTTTATCTGAGAGACAATTACTCATTTTAATGAGTAAGTTAATTTATTTTTAATTCATCATAAAATCTCTGACGTAATCAAAAGAGTACCTATATTACTAAAATAAAATGGTATTTAAAAAATGAAAAGAATGGAACGCGTGAAAATTTATACACTAATGTTTAACTTGTTTATTTTTTGAATAGTTACATTTGAAACATTGACACATTCGTTTATAAAAAGTGCATTATATGATAACACAATTAGGTTAGATGATAAAATAAACAAATTTTGTCACCGACAGCCAGCATTTTTTAAACAAGCAGTCCATATATCTGTATTTAATTATATATGAGCATAATGAATGACATATATTAGGCTCAACGAATCAGCATTAAACGTGGTAAGCCTGCTATCTTTCTGGGCACGCTGCCAACTTTATTATAAAGTATGTTCACCTTAGTGTCATTTTTTAGATAATAATTTGTAATCCGATATACGGATTATGTACATACGAAATTATAAGTACGTTTTCAGCTTTTCTTATTCCCAATTACATTTAAATAGGAATGTAGCGATAGATGATTTTGCCGATACGATACCGATGCCAATTATTAACGAAAATAATCGGAGATTCCGATATTGTTGGCTTAGTAAATAAGTGTTACGTAAATGTGACACCGTTGAGACCACACCACACCATAGACTCACGCCTATATGAAATACCATATGTATATTAGGCCCTGAGAAGTGTGAAAGAATTATACTAAACAATCAAAATGCAGTAATGACAGAGAAAAAACATTTATTTGTTTTGAAAATAAAAAAGTAAAAATCTACAATATACTATAATAGTATCCGGCAAAAACCTCGAAACCTTTCAAACAAATAAGATTTTCGTAACTACTTACGTAGTTTTAGGTCAGTAAATATGTGTCCGAACAGTCACGAATAAATAGCTTTATTTATTGTAATGGTCAGCTACACAACAGAGTTTGTAAAGCAAATAAATATGTAATATTTACGATTTTCAACAATTAACAAAGGCAATATACAATGTAAAGCTATAAGCGTACAGGTAATTAAGTATACAGTGGTGGCAATTCTGTTACTACTATTCAAATTGAACTATATTTATTTTATCTTCGACATTTCAAGACACGTCTCGAATTATGCCCCCTAATTTTAGTTTATGTAGGGACAGGCTATCTGCCAAATCACGGTTACGGAATGAATGGGTTACAACATTTACTTAGTTCAAAATACCCTGCCCACTGCCATTTCAACTTACTAATCCGTTAGACTATGTCGGTCACTTTTTTTCAGCGCACCTCCTCATTTCTGATGCGGTCGCGTACAGAAACCCTGAGCATAGCTATTTCTATAACTCGTTGCACAGGGGCGGTCGTAATAACCCATTGACCTTGCTTATAAGGTAAGGCTTATAAGACTGTTGATCAGTGTGTGCTACCACTGGACAGAATTACCACAAAAATATACCCATACTATAAGTAAAAGTTGTGTTATGGAAACGTGTTGTGACATATAATACATTACATATCGGTTGCCAATCGCATTATAACTTTAAGTGTTTACGATAACATTATATTTACTTTATACGCTCGTTTCGCTTCAGAATTGATATTTCATACCTTACATTCTATTTTATAGTGGCTTAATCAAATTGTAACATATAAATCAGTATTGCTATGCGGTGGGCTACGAATGGTAATCATAGATTTATACTACTTTTCACTATTGGTAGTGATTTTCCTGTTCGAATTACAGAGTAAAACCGTGGAATAGAAGATAATTCTGAAATGGTTACGATAAAGTCCAAACTAGTGCGACACTTATCAATAATCAGAGGAAGCTTGAAAGTAGCACCAGTGAATGATAAGTTGAAAGCAAATAGATTGGCTTGGTATGGGCATTTCATGAGGAGGGATAAAAAATATGTAACAAAAAGAGTACTTAACATGATTGGATGTATATAAATGTAAAGCTGAAGAAGGTATGGAAGGTATGGTGTGAAGAATGATATGTTTATGAAAGGTGTGAGCACTAAGATGACTAGTGATAGAATATAGTGGAAGATAAAAACATAATGTGCCGTCCCCATCTAGTATGGGATAAGGCCAAGAAAAAAGGATTTATTTTTTATTAAATATCTTAGTATATATATATAACTAATAGGTGGTTCTATGCTTTTATATCAAAGTATTTCATGGAATTGCCTGCGAAAACTTAAGTAAGTACTTACCGATTCTACACAAAGGTATGCTTGTAACATAAAAATTGGAGATGTACATATAAGTAAACTCTTTCGGTGAAGTTGTGATGAATTCCACAAATATTGTGGTAGTGCTTCTTTGCCTTAATTACTAAATCACTTGACTGCAGACTATAGTGATGTAACGAATATTCGCATTCGCATAGGCATTCGCGGATATTCGCATATTTTTGCATGTTCGCTTTTACACCCTCATTCGCAAAGTTTCTGCGAATGTTTTGCAAATATAAATATTAAAAAAAAAACAATTTTATGATACTAATAGGTTAATAAAATCTAAATCCATTCATTTCTTATGTTTTTTTTTAATGCAAGGGAAAGTAACTTAACCTCGTAAGCATATTATCAATCTTAACTTTATCATTTGGTATAATTTATTTATTATTTTACTTTAGGCTATTAAGCTTAATAATTGAATTTTAATAACAATTTATAATACAAAAAGGATATATAATACAATGTAAACAAACAAAAACAAACATTCGCATTCGCATTCAAATTTATATTGCAGATATTTGCATTCGCATTCGCATTCACGAATGTTCAAAAAATTACATTCGTTACATCACTAGTGGACTGCAAATTACTGAAAAATATGTTTTCATTGATCTTTATCTTTTGTATTAACAATTTTCTCTCATTTTAACCGGTTAAAGGAGGATTTTGTAAAATCTTTTTTTTATGACTGTGATACTTTAGAATTGTCTCATGTGTGAACCGATATATAGGATTTCTAGCGAAAATAATTCAGCGGTGGGAGAGTCGGCTGTCAAACGACGGACGCTGATTCGATCCCCATCAACGTCTTGAGCTTCCGGTGAAGGTAACGCCGTTACCAAATTCCCAGCATGGTGTTAGGATACTCTCGAGTACACGCCTGGCTAGCTACCACCCGCAAGTTTGAAAAAACTGTCACTAACACATAGTGTAATCATGCAGCAATCCTTGGGAGCTAGTAAGCATTCTAGTTCTAGCGCGATAACATCTTCGACCACATTGTCACTGACCATCAAGTGAGATAGTGGTAAGAACAATTGAATAACGCACGTACAAACTATCATCTTCGTCCGTCACAGTTGTAAAGATAAATGACAGTTACCACCGACTTCAATTGTTTCATGGTACGATACGGTTTTGCTAAATCAGCGATAGTCATTCCTACGGCCACTGAGCTCATCATTTGATAGGGGGCCAGAGTCTACTATTCAATATGTGACAGCTTTAGTAGTTTGCTATTTGTAATTCATCCATATTGAATCAATCTTGATTCAATTCTAGATTCAGTAACATAGCACTCTATTTTTCGTTCGAAGAATCTGACTTGCAATTCCGCGCAAAACCGACATAGGCCGAGCATAGATACAACATATATTTAGCGCGCTTTGAACATAACAGACTAGGGATTTTTGACGTTATCTTATTGGCATTGAGTCGGCCTCGCACCGGACTGAATCTGAACATGAATTTAGTAGACTTGATACCCAGTCCGTTTAGGATTATATATTTTTTTTAGTAATAATAATATAATAATATGGGACAACATTCACACAAGGTCTTCAGGTCCCAAACTAGGCAAAGCCTGTACAATGGTAACCTCATGACTGATATATACTTATATACATACTTATATATTTACTTATCTACGTAAACACACCCAGACACAGGTCAAACAGACATGTTCATACACACAAATGTTTGACCTGTCCGGGAATCGAACCCGGGACCAGCGGCTCAGAAGGCAGAGTTGCTACCAACTGCGCCAACCGGCCAGTCTTTTGGTTCAAAATTAGTTTATTATTATAAATTATTACATACCTGCTGCACCTCCGCAGTAGTAGACCTAAATAACTCGATATATCGCGCTCCTATCAGCTTCCTGTGCCTGCTCAGTGCTTTGGGCGAGTCTTCTTCCTTCGAGAACAGCACAAACGCATCTCCAGTGGCGCGGCCGTCAGCTCGCCGCACGAATAGCACTCCTTCTGCACCGTCCAGCACTTGGACTGGCTCATCGCCGGTAGTAAAAAAGTCCAGCTGGAGAAGAACGGTTGAGGTCATTTTCTTTACAAGACTGTCAGGTGGCATTCAAGCCAGCTGAGGAAATTGGTGTTTATTGACACTGTCTCAAATAGAAAACATAACATAATATCTTAAAATAAAGGTGGAGACCATTAGATATGATACTTAATAATAGAATCTCTGTTAACAAATCATTATAGAAACGGACGGAAAACAAAAGTAACGTCATTCAAGTCACGTTATTGTTCTACGTTTTGATAGCGATCTCTCGCGCAGTACACTATTTGGTTTGTACAATATCCATTGAACATAAGCATAAGTAGGTACAGATAGTACAGAAATTATGCTATGTATATAGAACCCGCGCTGGAATCCTACTAATATTTAAAAAAAATTGGTTGTCTGTAAAGTCGGTTTACGGACGATAGATTAACGTGATAACGTCATAATCATTTATGACTTCGACTTCGACTTCTGACTTCTGACTTTTGACTTTTAACTTTTGACTTTTGACTTGACTTTTGACTTTTGACTTTTGACGGAAACGGAACGCTACACGGAACGTTACTATTTTTCATTTTGGCATTCATCAATTTATAAAACGTTAACACGTCAAAAATTGGTTGTCTGTAAAGTCGGTTTACGGACGATAGATTTACGTGATAACGTCATAATCAATTATGACTTTGACTTCGACTTTGACTTTGACTGACTTTGACTTTGACTTCGACTTCGACTTTGACTTTGACTTTGACTTTGATTATTTTATGTAATACAAAACTCAGGTGGAACGTTACGCGGAACGTTACTATTTTTCATAAGTGTTGCTGGTATTCATCAATTTATAAAACGTTATCACGTCAAAAGGCGAAAGTTTGCGCGTGCGTGCGTGTTATGTATGTTATGTATGTGTATGCTTGTTACTTTTTCACGCCCATATGGCTACACCGATTTCGATAAAATGTGTTATATAGATACTTCAGGTCCCCGATAAACACATAGCCTTCTTTTCATCATCATCATCAAACATCACCACGCGGGTAAAACTGCGGGGCGCAGCTAGTACTATAATAAATGAAGAATATTTAACTGAACTTATGTACTTACTATCGATATTTTGCAATATTAGTTTCGTGGTATCAACGGTTCAATAGATTTCAATCATACTTTTATGGTTCATCTCATTAACTTAATATCATGCTAGGCGGAACTTACATTCAAATATTTGAAGAAGAAATATCAGCTACTAGTTGGATTTGAACCCACGACTATGGGATACCGTCTTGTCGCTTTGCCATCTAAGCTAAACTAGCCGACCGAATTTATTCCTTTATTTTTATTTACAACTCAGGGAATGTTTTTTTAGCGCCATCTACCATGAATTGTATGAACTATCAATAAGTCTAATGTGGTCTATGCTGGTCAATACCAACATGGCAGTTAGTACCGCATTTATTCTATGGTTATCAAGTATTTTATTATCACAGGAAACTGTGGCTCAAGGAGGCCTATAAAAGTGAGCACGACTTGATATTTGAACTTTGCCCTCGTTCAGATTGTGTAGTTATAGTTAAAATTCTTATATCTGCATAAAATTAACGACTTAGAGATAAAAGCGTTCGTAAATAAAGTGATTGGTCAAACATAATGGTATTAACTTATAAAAACTGCAGATAATTTTCTGATAAGCCGTACATAATTTGGAAATCAGATTAACAGGCGTTAAGAAATAATATTAAAAAAACGAATAATCTCTTTTTAGGTTTTTTATTTTTAGATTTGCTTTGATTCACATTTGCTGGGTTAGTTTTAAAATTGACGATAGTAATTAGCTAACTCCCTATTTACTAGATATGCCATATCACATACTGCTGCTAATCTATACCTATGTCTCATTGACAAATCCCAGGTAGGTTTCAAACCAACGACCTGATCTAAGTGGAAATTGGCTTCTCCACAATATAGGTGAGCTATCTCCATTCAAAATATGTTAGCTAACTAAACAACTTTAAAACAAATCACAGTCCAGCGATAAGAGTTTGCGCTTGTCACATATCTATTAACACATTTACGTAATTTTTTCAATATTATCTGGCTGAGGTAAAAATTGTAAAAAGCTAGAAAAAGGGTGAAGACATACATTTTTCACCCGTTTAAACAAATGTTAACCGAGCTTTTTAACTTTTTAAAAAATAGAATATTCTTCTTGTATGTATTGCTTCCGGGCTGTTTGGCCGTGGTCTAAGTGAAACTTGTGTTCCAGACATTTCGTCGATCACTGCGCAAGTTTCACTTAGTCCACGGCCAAACAGCCCGGAAGCAATACATACAACATGCAACGCCAGCCATGAAAGCCTTAGAGTTTACATTAGAATATTCTTTATTTGCATAAAATGTAGGTTACATTATAGTTCGATGACATTATTTTAATACAGTACTATGTACATTTTTTCGCATCACAACGACGTGCATATTTTACATTATATAATAACTAATATGTTAACTTGAATAATTTCCATCGAATACAAATTCAAATTCGAATCATTTATTTGCTAAGTACAGGAGTTGAATGCAGGTGTTGTTACAATCCTACTAATATTATAAATGCGAAAGTTTGTGTGTATGTGTGAACGTGTGTATGTTTGTTACTTATTCACGCTCAAACCGCTACGCCGATTTCGATGAAATTTGGTATGGATATAGAAACTCTCTAGATCTAATCTCTGATTAACACATAGGCTACTTTCATCCCGGATAAAGTATAGTTCCCGTGGGATAGTTGAGGTAGCGGGAAAATTTTAATCCATGCGGGTGAAACCGCTGGGCGCATCTAGTGTACAATATGCCGCTATACTTAATCCTACAATAAGGATTAAGTACAGCGGCTAAAAATTAGTAAATTAGTCAATAGGTAATATAAAAAAAATATATACATCCTTTTTAATTTTATACATACTCGTACTGACAAATAAATAAAGATATAGTGTTCACTACTTAGTATAGTAGTATAGTTTAATTAGTATAAAAAAGTATTATATAGTATGTGTACCACTTGTTGCGGAGTGGCGTCGTATGGCAGGCCGCGCATGCGCACTATGACCTGCGCACCCCTCGACAAGAACGCAGCAGCTTCGCATGTAGCTCCACCAGCTACTGAGAGGAAATCCTCACCACTCGCCCGGTACACCTGGAAAAGAACAAATATTACGAATTCTATAAGAAGGGGAAGTAAATACATTCATTCATAACACCTGATACACCATTACGATAAACAAAGAAATGAAAAAGAATAATACATATTAGAATAACATAAAATAACTAGTCATTGCGTTACGCGACCTCATGAAAGAGTCCCGACTCAGGATACGCTAGGGCCCCTGAGTAGGAAGGGATTCTTGCTCAGGGGCGCACCACAGTCGTAGCGCCACCGTATCGTGGCGTGAAGTAATTGAACTCAGTTCCCACTGACGTTTATCTAGTACAACTGTGACAGAGAAATGGTAGTTTGTACGGACGGTACGTGCGTTATTCAATTATTTATACGAATGAGACACGATGGTTGTGACGCAAGATATTCTTAGGATTTCAGTCAGAACTTTTAGGAGGAATAAACTCAGAACAGTAGCCGAATTATTTGTTAGAAAATTAGACCGTAGAGATATGTTCCCCTAGCATAATGGTATATAAACCATCAAACTCATAAAATTATTATTTTCGTGTTTGTCTATCTATAAAATAAAAGAAATTCCAAAAATGTGTCAACATCCCTTTAGGTTTAGGTGATTTGGATCTTTATCAGATCATCAGATTGTATTATCTCTATCACGTAGGTCGAAGTCCTACCCGCCACAAACTCGTCTGAGGTCACCTTTGCATTTGCAATGCCAACTAAGTACCGCTCCTCTTTAACTTGCTAATGCGCTTCAATGATTCAGTGATTTCAGGATATGTCCTCATTTTAGATTCGATCTTGTAGAGAAACTCAGAGCATTGTCCACTCCTTGGCTCATTGTGAGACATAAAAAATATTAGTTTGAAAACATCGCGAGTTTCATCCAACATTGATATCTAAAAACCAGCTATGACTCACGTGATATTAAACGGAAATTGTCTCTCGGACCAGCCACACCAACATTTGTCGCAGATATTGAGCTCGAAAATTATCACTCCTACCAGGTTTTTTTTGGATGACGTTGGTTCTTAGAAAGCAACGACTTTGACCATGCTTACGAGGCCTATATTTTTTATACTTTATAGTATCTATAAAGTATCTATAACATGGAGATGGCATTTGACCACTATCTCCCTTGGGTCAGTGACGAAGTCGTCCAAGATCAAAGGACGCTTGTCCTTGACTCTCGCTAACTTTCACAAACACACTGTGTGTTTGAAAATTTTTTAATACTTGAGGATGTTACTTCAGGCGGTTCCTGGAAAGCTACTTACCACCATGCTATATTAGAAACAACATTTCGTGAATATGGTTTCTCATCCATTGTGTATTATGACTGGCCGGTTGGCGCAGTTGGTATAACACTCTGCCTTCTGAGCCGCCGGTCCCGGGTTCGATTCCCGGACAGGTCAAACATTTGTGTGTATGAACATGTCTCTTTGACCTGTGTCTGGGTGTGTATATGTATTTAAGTATACATATCAGTCATCAGGTTACCATAGTACAGGCTCTGCCTAGTTTGGGACCTGAAGACCTTGTGTGAATGTTGACCCATATTATATTATATTATTATCTCTTTATTTTCTTTTTTTCTTAGGTTTAGTTTTTTTACAGTATAAATATCAAAAACAAAAATTAATAAAGGTATTATAAAAAAACCTAAACCTAGAGTTCCGCTAGCAGCGGGGCAGGGCCCAAGCTACCGGTGGTTAGGGCCGCAGAGTGAGGAACCTCCGGACAATACGCGCCGTTTCAAGGAGTACCGCCTTCTGCATCTGACCCTTGATCCAACCGTCTAGCGAGAGCCTCTTAAGATGTTGATCGAGGCTCTTCGCTATTAAGCCGTTCGTCGAAACGACTATCGGGACAATGATCGTCGAGTCAACATCCCACATGGCGGTTACCTCGTGAGCTAATATTATATTATTATATTATTATTATTATCTAGTATATAACCACCCACCATAGAGCCCTCAATCACAACTAATCACCATTACTTTATCGAAATCGATACAAACTTACGCTTTATTTTTTTTAATATTTCCCTTTGTGGTGGCTATCGGTTTGTTAAGCTTTCAAATGTAATTATCTGCTGTCACTTCGCACTGTAGAAGTAGGTTCCTACTACATATTCACTCATCGTTGTAAAGCCTCCATATAGGGGGCTACCTGTAGCTCTCAAATATAGCCAGTACTCAAATCTTCGTAAGACGTAATTTTTGCCTTAATATAGAAACTCTTTGATAATTATTGTTCAGCGGTTACAAACTGTTTAATGAAGAATTTGAGATGCACTTTTAATGTTTATGGAGACTTACCTCTATGTATCGCGGGCCGATGTGGTGTTTGTGCCGTTTGAGCGCCATGTCTCTGTGTTCTTGTGAGATGAACCGCACGAGGGCCTCGCCGTTGCGTCTACCCTGAGGTGAGAGGCACAGGGCTACTCCACCCCTGCACAACAAAAGTTATTTTTTTAATTTTGTGACTCGATGGTACATTTTTAGATAAAGTTTTTCTGTGAGATCAAATGGCAGCTGTAACCCTTCAACTTTTAATCTGCAATATGTACAAATAACCTCATCTAATCACATTGCGTAATTTCTTAAGTTAAACAAAATAAATTTGATACACAATGACCCAAAGAAAGGCGTTCTATAAGTCTGTCGATGGACATACGTGCAAACGAATTATTCAACTAACCCACAGAGTACGTTTCAAACTGAAGACTTTTTCAATCAATTGATAGCGCATACGTGCCTGATTGTATGCAATCACTAAATATTTCCAGCGAATTCTAGCGAATCGCTGTTATAGTCAGATTTAATATCTGACTATAACAGCGATTCGCTAGAATAGAAAAGCTTAAGCTAAAGTTAAAAAGCCTTGAGACAAAACATCTTCACTGCTTATAAAAGAAGTCAGTTTCTTTAAGGTCAGATATATCAAGTAATAATAATTGCCTGTGACATGACTTTCACACTCCTTTCGGTACCGATTTCATCACCTTCATACTTTGTTACGTTTTTCAAGAACTTCTTCTTGTGCTTATCCCACACTAGAGCGGTCGGCATAACATGTTTCATTCTCCTCTTCCATTCTCTTCTATCATTAGTCGTCTCAGTGCTCACACCTTTCATAAGCATATATCGTCACTCAGTCCATCCATGCCTTCTTCGGGCTTTCTCTACCTTTATATGTTTTCAAGAACGGAAGAAAAAATGTTTAACTCACTTGGCGACATTGAGCCCCCGGAAGAATTTGGCAATGTCCTGATCAGAAGACTGCCAGGGTAGACCTCTAGCTCGCACTATACAGTTGCCGTCTATCTCATCGTCTTTTGAGCTGAAACAAGAAAAAGGAACATTTTAGCATTAATAAGAATTTTCCTAAATTTGCTAACTAAACTGAAGGGCTATCCCGGTGACCGAGATGATACCTACTTCAAGAAAATTTAAATTCTAAAACAATAATTATTACATAGATATTATATCTATTCCGTTTCTTATACTGCAACTCTTATCTGAGAAATTTCGAATCTTTAACCCATGACGCAATGTTATAATTCTAAAACGCCTGACTGTCTATCTGCAGAATTTTGAACCACTGACGCAGTGTTATAATTCTAAAACGCCTGAATGTCTATCTGCAGAATTTTGAACCACTGACGCAGTGTTATAATTCTAAAACGCCTGAATGTCTATCTGTAGAATTTCGAACCACTGACGCAATGTTATAATTCTAAAACGCCTGACTGTCTATCTGCAGAATTTTGAACCACTGACGCAGTGTTATAATTCTAAAACGCCTGAATGTCTATCTGCAGAATTTTGAACCACTGACGCAGTGTTATAATTCTAAAACGCCTGAATGTCTATCTGTAGAATTTCGAACCACTGACGCAATGTTATAATTCTAAAACGCCTGACTGTCTATCTGCAGAATTTTGAACCCCTGACGCAGTGTTATAATTCTAAAACGCCTGACTGTCTATCTGCAGAATTTTGAACCACTCACGCAGTGTTATAATTCTAAAAAGCCTGACTGTCTATCTGCAGAATTTTGAGTCACTGACGCAAAGTGGTATAATTCTACAGCGCCCGACTGTCTATGTGCAGATTTACATACAGATAAAATTACCATAAAATAATTAACGATTTAAAATAGAAAAGAGTGAGAAAGTGCACTTGGGTGAAACCGCAGTGCGTAGCTATATAAAAAAAAAGGTTCCTATCTGCTGGAGCCTGGAGCTAAAGTCATCAATGGCGCGTATCACTTGAGATCGCGACCTATACTAGAGATAAGCCAGCAAGATGTGAATGACAAAACACTATATATTTATAGCACAATTATATATCATAAATAATAATTAATTAATTAATATCAAAAGTAGTAATTATATAAATTTTCGTCGCCATTTTAACCCTAATAGCAAGTTTCCGATGATGTCGATATCACATTTTCTTTTACATTTTATTCGTAAATGAATTATTTATAGCCGTGATTTGAATAGTGAGCAAACTATTTTCTTTTCATTTCGGCGATATGCAATAGTGCCCATTTTACATTAAAAAAATCGATAAAATCCTTCGATTCGTCATTTATTATCATTTCAGGTAGCAGTCGTTGAGAGTCAATTAGCATTGAAGGTCTAGCGTGATACCATCTTCTTCCACATCGTCACTAATCATCAAGTGAGATAGTGGTCAAACGCTAGATCTATACAGTATAAAAATATTTCAGAATTCATCCATGAAGCGAAAACATGCTACGCGAGCTACGCGAGCGAAATCGCGAGCGACTTAGCTAGTTTAAATAAAATTTCTTTCTATTAGGCCCACACGTATGACACATCTGTTCGGCAGTACTTACAACAATTTGGTATTACCAATAAATATATTTATAAAACTTTATTATCTTTTCACGTCAGTTGGGGAAATCACGGTGGTAACGCTATATGAGATTACGGGCACTGTGGAAAGTTCCAGTACGTGCGTACAGGAATAACCGCTAAGAAATAATTATTATTTTACCCCTCCGCTGCCGGATACAAGAGGGTTTACTGAAAATAATTGTTAAAACGTAGCATGGTTACTGATAAGATTCACCTAGCACAAAATTATATTTGTGTATTGACTCTGTAATATCATCATCGTAACAATTAATATAATTCGAATTTGTAGAATTTCGCGATTCATAGATATCCTACTTCCTACAAATATTATAAATGGAAAAAGTTTGTGTGTATGTGTGAATGTTTGTTACTTCTACGCGCACAAACGGCTACACCGATTTCGATGAAATTTGGTATGGAGATAGTTTAAGCCCTGGATTAACACATAGGTTACTTTTGCCCCGGAAAAAGTATAGTTCCCGTGGGATATTGGAGGTAGCGGGAAAACCGTAATCCACGCGGGTGAAACCGCGGGGCGCTACTAGTTGTAATGTTTTTGCAACTAGGTATTTCTGCAAAATGCAGTTTTTTAATGAGACGCCACTTATTACATAACGATAGTCTATATTAATTAGTTGCAAATAATAAAATTTGTGCTATCGACATGTATTTAGGTATAAATAGGCTGTGTATGATAGGTGCGATTAATATATACTTTATTGATTATCCCTTGAAGATAAGCCATGAGTTGGTATTAACTGATACGGTAGAAATATTATCTGTGATTTTATCAAAGAAAACGGTAGTGTTTTGTTCGAACGGTGTCAGCATTACTAATAGCCGGTGGGTTCGATGAGTCATCGAGACCATGGACTGACGAGTGCAATGAAAGACTCACATCGACAAGGTGGACTTTTTTTTCTTTCTTTTTTTTTTTTCTTTTCTCAGCCATGTGCGTCCACTGCTGGACAGAAGCCTCCCCCATATGTGGGGGGATTTGCCAATACTCGCCACGCTTGGCAGGCGGGTTGGCGAGCGCAGTATGATTTCCGATCCTCAGAAGGCGCTGCTGCCCACCTCCTGGTACGTTATCCCTTAGCCGACTCTTACGGCACCCGCGGGAAGAGATGGGGGAGTACTATTCTAGGCCGGTACCACCACGGCCAAGGTGGACTTACGAACTAATAAAGCTGAAATTCCCTTGATCCTAGTGGAGGTTATTATATTTTTATAGGCTATTTTGCCCGGAAAAGTATAGTACTCGTGGGATAATAGAGGTAGCGTAAAACCGTAATCCACGCGGGTGAAACCGCGGGGTGCAACTAATTTTTTATAAAGGGTTTTTAAATTTGGCGATACTTGTGCGACGCTCGACACCACTAAGCCATAAGTCTTTATTAGGTTTGAAACTCCGCCATCTTGCATAACCATATAGCCAACCTGATGTTTCGTGCATGCGTTTTTGAAAATGGAACTAAAAGCGGCGATCTCTTTTGTAGAATGCGTGCATTGCATTGCTGCTACAGATAACAAATCATTCATATTGATTTTCACATATTGATTTATTTTATACTCTCTTAATCGCAGTGAAATGTAGAGTGTAATACATCACAACTAGATTTCTATTTACTAGTAGAACTACCTCGTAAACAATCGATACTTTTATTTTATATAACAATCTACTATTATCGACTGATGTCATCAATCTCTGAGATTCACAGCGCCAACAAAGAGATACATCTTCAAATGTATTATTTAATATAGTGGTGTGTTCAGCACAGTAAATAGCAGCATGGCAGTGTCATGAAACAAGCATTGTACTAATGTTTTGATTCGTCGAACGTTCATCCTAACAACCGTACCCACACGCTCATGGGATTGTTCACACTTGTTATTTTGACATTATTAACAACACTGTCGACCTACAGCTCAGCACTAGTCGACAGTTACAAGACAGTTCATTTGTATATTTTCTGTGTGCAAACCTTTCGCAATATTCGTAAATAAAATCAATCTATTTGCACTAATATTCTGTTCCAGTCTCAACTACTGAGAGGGAAATGAACTGTCAAGCCATGAGTATGTAATCACTCCGTTTTACTGTCAAGCGTGCATATCAAAAAGTTAAATAAAATTCTAATAACTAATTACAATACTGTAGTTACTACAATAACATTTTAGCAATCCACTAGCTATTGGCAGCCTATAGATAACTCAAATGCTCTAACCCGCTACCGGCTGGCAGCGTGCCCAGAATGCATTGCCACGTTGATTTGCAATGCTGATTCGTTGAGCCAATTATGTGCCAACATTTTGGTCACGCATCGCATCGATCAAACGCTCTGATAAGTTTTGGAAAATCGGATGAGCTCCTAGTCCCCCCGGGCCCAATGTCTCAAAAAGTTGAACATCGAATGTCACTATCCCAACATTCTGACGTATAAAACGAGAATAATTTAAATGTCGTTTCTTTTTGGAATAAAACAACAATATCGTCAAAATCATCGTTGTGAACATATATTGTTACTTATCTACGTTCTGAACGTTCTCGGTAAGTTTGGACTTCGTCCTAAAACGCACCCTAAATTAATCAAAATAGCAACCTGTCTTTTACTCTGCTGGACGGTCTTCTGTAGTCGTGGGTTCAAATCCAATTAGTAGCCGAATTTTGCCCTCCAAAAATATGTAGTTTACTTAATTATGTCAATTAGTTCGTATGTATTTGTACAAAGTTTATTCTGATCCGAAGCTGTAAAATACTGCTGTAGAATTTAGGCTTTAAAAGTTTATTTAGATGCTCTACCTACTCTGGAAAAACACAAACAACATTTAACTGTATCTTGCAGCGCCATCTCTTATAAACCAAATAAAACTCGGTAATTCAGGTACTGGGATACTTGCTCTTAGCTCCACCTTGCTACTTTGCAAATGATCAAAGTCACCGTTCCAATCGAATTTTCGCAAACCAAAACCAATGACGCAATCTCTCATATTTACCAGGGCATTAGTGTCATTTATCTCCAACCTACGTCCTCCAAGATCTTGAAGGTCATGAGAGCGAAGACCGCCAAGTATTATTGTATTCATTTGGACCTTTCAATGTTACTTTTGTAACGACTCTATAGCTACTTCGACGTTGTAAAGATACTGTTCTGACGAATTATATATATTCTGAATTAAACAAGTATTCTGCTAGGTACGGTATTGTATAAAAATCATTTATTATATGAGTGTGTTAACTGTCGCGACCTTCCTCTATCATTATAACGTAAGAACTATTTACTAGGATGCCCGGTGTCGCGGTCTTATGGACACACAACCACATTACACCTGCGAACAAACATCTATACTCATCACAGAAATATTTGCCCCAGCCGGGATTCGAACCTGGGCTCACGGTCCTAAAGTAAGTGTCACTGATCACTGAGCCACGACGACCGCCTATTGAATTGATTATATGCTTTATCTTTGTTGCTCAAATATCAATTGTTGTTACGAAATAAATTAGAATTAATTATTTATAGAATTGCAACCTTTTTGTAATTATGCTGATGTATACACAAACATAATAACATAAAGTGGCAAGCAAAACGCATGAACTAAAAAGGATCAAAATTAGGAAAAGGTAGAATAATATAAATACCTAAATGCCTCCATCATTAACGGTTAAGATACCTACCAAATTTTCGCAAGTAATTGTTATGATAATTTTGTACGTTAAATTGTATATTTTTTAAGTTAGGATATGCCAAAGTACTTTATATTGAAACTTGGTATAATGTACAGTCAGCGTTGGTTGATAAGGGGACCCTGAAATATATACTCTGTCCTCTTCACTCTTAAGTCATGGCTGAATGTAAAGATTGCCTTGAAATAAAAAAGTTTACTCAGCCAAAATCTGCAGTTATTAATTTAAAATCTACATAAAATTATATATAAATATGTGGGCATGTGGGTATAATATTTGTTTAATGCTTTTGAGGCTCTCCCATTTACTAAATACGACAATTTTGAGCCATAAACTTTGAAAATATACCACTTATGAGAACAGTGCATGAAGGTTAATTCTGATTGAACAAAATTTGATTTAATTTTCCGATTTATTAGTTAAAAACAAATAACATATTTCTTTTATCAAAAATTCTCGTGGAGACGAAAAATGCGTTTGAATTGTATCTGACACCAGACGAAAAGAAATTAAAATGTCTACAAAGAATTTGATAAATAAGATAAGGTAATCTATTTTGAACCCTTAGGTCATCTGTAACGTACATAGTTATACTATTTTAAATCAACACGCATCAGTCTTTGTCCCGCCCTCTCTGCATTGTAAACACCTAAATGATTGCACGAACCATTTGGCTCCAACGGAAGACCAGCGCTGGTTTACACCCGGCATCGTGCTGAGTTGACGTTATTTTGAGACATTTTACTCAACTCTTTATGTTATTAATTTTTGTTTTTACTTTTCCCTATATTTAGTTAAGTGCGCTTATTGAACTTTTATGTGAAATCACAATTAAACTAATTTCTTCTTTTTAACCGACTTCAAAAAATGAGGTTATTTGTACTACCTGATTTTTTTTAAAAACTTTACCAAGTAGTCCTCGCGTGTGATAGCAAAGTGCAGCTATACGAGGTTTATAAATGACAAAGTCAGAAATATTAAAAAATACAACCAAGTAGGGGGCACCCTTTATTGGAGTCGGTTAAAATTCCTTGGAGATTGTAAGCATGCACGGAGTCCCCAGGATAAAGTCCAAGGTTGCGGTTTCATGTTTCTTAACCGTAAAGCTTGCGCGCGAATTCCGCTGAAGCATAATTGGCAGTCTAAGCCTAGCCAGTGGTTTAAGATTACGAAAAGAATATATCATGTTACAGTTACGTAAGTAAGTTAGGTATTTTTATACTTGGACATTGGACAATTGCGCGTCGGAACTCGTATTCAATAATGACGTACGCTATTTAGTTTGTGGAAATAACAGAGATTTACGATTTACTGAGCTTTGAAAAAAACAATTGTTAATCGAAAACCGAATGCTGCACATTTTTTAAAAATAGAACTTCATGACTCTTCATAATAATATTATGAAAAAAAGTTTCATTCGAAAATCTGAAACCATGAAGATTTTATGTCAATTCAAAGTATAGTACTAATACAACGGTAATTTCATACTTTAACCCCTACTATTAGACGAACTTTATTGTCATCAAATAAATAAACTCAAAACCTTAGTTGATTGAGAGAGGCGATAGCCTCTGAAATATTGCTTTCTGTTGTTTCACGATTTGAGAACAGCAGCGATAACAGTCGCGTTGCAGCGCAGCAACTTGATCTTTATTTCAACCTACTTATATGCGATATTTGAACTGAACCAGTCCTATGCTAATTTAAGAGTACCTACGTTTCTATTTCTTGCCTATGATATCGTTTGTTCAATAGTAAAATACGCTACGTCAATATCGATTTTACGTGTAAACGAACTGTACCTGAAGTAGGAATAACTTGAATAATCATCATTATCACAGTCGCGTAGTCAATTGAATAACACACGTATTGTCCGTACTAACTATGACTTCTCTGTCACAATCAAATCAAATCATCAAATCGGGTACTGTTACTGAGTGTCCCGGCCGCCCCGTACTCGTGACCCCGGTGCAACGGAACACTTTTTTTTTATTTGTACAATCTCGACATAACCAACCCTGTGGATTGAACATCCAGGAACAGAGAGGTGTACCCAGCTATTCACCTTATAAAAATAATATTACCATTTGGCTTTCATAAATATTAAAACTGATGAAAGTAATAATAATCTTGCTAACAGAGAGTATTTACACAGGCATAGCCTAGTAGCCAGAATCATGCACCAGCAATTTGCAATTCGATCTGGCCTTGTTGAATCCGAGGTGCCGTAGTATAAGTACACACAAGCGCCAGTTCTTGAGAATGGTTGTGCGTTGCTCTACTTGGGAGCGCTCTATCATCACGGCCAATAAGCCTGATATAGTTTTGGTCGACCGGTATCAACGCCGCGTCGGGCAGTGCTCGTCGACATCATCATCCCACATGGCGAGAACCTCGTGAATGTTCGGAGAAGGACAAACTCAGCAAGTACCTTGACTAAGCTGACGAGGTAACCGCCATGCCGGATTTTGACTCGACGATCACTTGTCCCGATAGTCGTTTCGACGAACGGCTTAATAGCGAAGAGCTTCGATCAACATCTTAAGAGGCTCTCGCTAGACGGTTGGATCAAGAGTCAGATGCATAAGGCGGTACTTCTTGAAACGGAGCGTATTGTCCTCATTCTGCAGCCCTAACCACCGGTAGCTTGGGCCCTGCCCCGCTGTCGGTGACACTTTAGGTTTAGTTTTTTTTATAATATCTTTATTACATTTGTTTTAGATATTTATATTGTAAAAAAAACTAAGCTTAAGAAAGAAAGAAAATAAAGAGACGTAATAATAAAAAGAATGACGTTTAAACATAAATATTATTGTTACCTATAATGGGCTAAGAATCCAATTATCACTGATTACGTTCGCATGGTAGTTTTGCAAGTATTTGTACAACAATGTAAGGCCTACGTGACAGTACATTGGTTCCACGACAACAGTACGCTTTCCTGATAAGCGGTCTGTAGGTACGCAAACGTAACTTCAAGTATTTATTGGTTATTGCCATTGTTAACAGTTTAAGCGATTATTTAGAATATTAAAAAACGCATTACCCGGTCTACGATATTGACGTTGATCCGTTTTCAGTAACAGTTGTAGATGCCGAAATATTTAGGAGTCGCATAGATAAAAAAAACGTTTCATCAACGTTTCGGTGGGTCCTAACGAAGTGGGCTATGCCCCTAGTTCTGACACCGATCAGGGATCTTACTATTAGCTTTGTAAAAACCATGCTAGTTCCGAGTAGTTCTTAAACCGCTACAAAAAACGCAATAATAGCAATAAAGCCTTTTATTATCCATAATAATAATAATTCAGAAATCAAATTGAGCAAGTTCTAAGAAAAGGCCAGATCAAGAGTACCTACTCTAAACCGACGCTTTTGTATGAAAGGTCTGATGAGCGTGGATGAAGCGTAGGAAATGTGTCGGGATCGTAGCAATTGGAAGGCTGTAGTCTCTACGTAGACCTGCTGGAAAGAGGCGTGAATATAAATGTATGTATGTAAAATAATACTGCTTTTTATTTTATTCCTAATAGGCAGGCGTTCGGTTAGTATGATGATGCGGTCTACGATGAATCACATATGCCTAGACAGGTATCTACCAGTTCACTCGTGATTTGAAGATTTCCAGATCGTAACCATGTGGAAACACAGACTTAGACAATTAATTGTTTTAATTATTTGTAGCGTGTTTACGGATTAATAATAAATCACACTAGTTACAAAAATCTTTGCACACGTTACACGTAGGAGTTAGAGTAGGTACATAGGTAGGTGTACTCTGCAGTGGAAATCAGACTTTGAACTGGTGGCATCGAATTGCATTTCAGGTCTTTGCTGAGTTTCGTTTTCCAATTAATACGTCGCAATATGCTATAAGTTGCTTGGAAATTCATACTCGGTAATCATTTCCGATAAGCTTGCGTTATTATATACGTGGTACTAAATTACACAAAGGCAATCATGAAACTTATGCATTATTGTTGCAAATTATTTGATTACCGTATGCTTTATTTATGTGCAGCGCCTTCCGAGTATCGGAAATCCTACTACGCTCGCCAACCCGCCTGCCAAGCGTGGGGAGTATTGGCAAATCCCTCCTATATGGGGGAGGCATATGTCCAGCAGTCAACATCCTATAGCTGAGATGATGATGATGGTGATGATGATGATGATGATGATGATGATGATGATGGTTGTGATTATGATGATCCAGTGACGGAAATCGAGCCAGTGGAGTTGCCACCTCAAAAGAAACGGTGCGATATCCCCGTATGATGCAAATGGCTAGAGGATGCTGAAGGCTATTTGAATTCTGTAGCGTCCAATAACAGTAAGTCTTTGATACCAGACAGGTGCACCGTAAAGAGCCATCGATCGCACGACTCCGGCGTAAAGATTATGAACCTGTCGCCTGGGCCCCCCGAGATCTGGCAGTAGTCTGTGCATAGCACCCACTACCCTTTGAATTCGGGGGACTGAGCGCCTGAAATGCTCACCAAAACCATTAAACTCTTAAACATTGTTTACTCTTGTGCCTATGCTTAAAAATTGGTATGATTGTTATGAAGATATTTTTTCATCCAAGCATTATGTTTTGATTTCGCGAGGAAGCCCGCCGAGGAAACGGGTGGGATTCCAAGAAGCGATCGAACTAGACGACTCACGGCGGCGTCAGGTTGCAGAATAAATAAAAGTACAATTATGTGTAGGTACCTACCCCTCCAAATATTGTCAGATACTAATTTTAATTTATTGGTGCTAACAAAACTGATAACAAAGATTATAAAGACACTGTTTTTTTATATATTATAAACTATACTTGACTAAGATCGCAGGCAAGGGCTGGATGCGGGCCGCTTCCAGCAAGTCCTTGTGGAAATCAATGGGGGAGGCCTTTGTCCAGCAGTGGACGTCCTATGGCTGAGATGATGATGATGATGATGATGATAGGATCACTTTGTTGTCCGTCCGTCTGTCAAGACCCATTATCTTCCCGAGATAATGAGTCTTTGGTATACGTACTACATCAAGTTGATATTAAAACGATATACTCTATACTCGATATTGTCGATATACTCTATACTCGTCCGTCTGTCAAGACCCATTATCTCCTTGTGTGATCCCATTATCTCCAAGTGATCCTATAAGGGTTTCTTTTGAGGTACGGAACCCTAAAAACTTAATTGAAATGAAACATTGACACAGAATGAACAACTAACACAATGAGGAATGGCTGGTCCTTCGGATTCCGTATCTATATTGTGATTTTGCACTAATAAATTACAGGATCGACTATTAAGAGGTTCAAATAAAGATCATTCGAACAATACTGACCAATCAGAGCAAGTATTATTGTGCGTATTACACGTGTTATCATCATGAATCAAACTAGTCACTGCATCTTTTTGGATTATATGTTCAATGGAACTGGAGAAGCAATCAATACCAACAGTATTTAAGGGTCGCGAGAACAATAAAATGCGTTAACGAAAGTACCCATTCAACGGTATTGCAGATGTCCATATTGCCATGCTAGCCGGTCATTGTATAAAAACAAGGAAAAAAACCATCTTAAAGAATGAAACTCTTCGACCACCGTATACAAGACGCTTTCAGGAAACATATTATGTGTTGGCTGACACGCGTTCATACCGAACTACAAGAGGCTACATCATAATTATGTATACAGGCGTATTATATTATGTGACACGACTGCAGCTCCTTCTCTAACTAACCAACCTGTGCACTATGCGTACCTATGCCCATGAAGTCATGGGTAACGTTTCTCGATCGAACATGATATTAACAAAGGAATATCGTCAGTAATTATAATATGCTGTTATTAGGAATAGGCAAGCAAAACAAAATTATCATCATCCCTGCACAAACTAATTATCATAAGCTATCGTGTCTCACCTCCTTATCTTCAAGTCGCTGCCTTAGACCGATAACCGAAGCACTAAGAGTCCCGAAAGCACTTATCACTAACCAAACACTTGCCTGCCCCGGACGGCTTATCGCTTTTTTTATTACACCACCACCACAAAAACATAAAAATGATAACAAGTTATTTTTGGTGAGGTATTTTTGTGCTGCTAAGACATCCGTTCGCCGCGACTTGAGACGTCGGAATGCGCGGGGTATGGTAACATGACGTGCGGTGCTTGGTGACGATGTGCGCCCGCGCCGGTATCGTTAGTTGCAAGGAACAATGCTTAGGTTGTTTTGATTTGATTTTAAGTTGGTCTGGGTGAGTTTTGTATGGGGATTTCTTTTGCTGTTTAATTTAATTGACGATTTGGCGATTTCAGTAGGTATTGAATGTTTGTTTTCAGGTCGCCTGTCCACCTTGGACAGACACGAAAACAAACATTTTCAATTATTTTTTTTTCAATTGATTCTCTACGCTGTAGTTTTCAGACTTATGTCTCCAGTGATACTCGTAATGTTACTTTCGTAATATTGTGACCTTCATTACCATTTCAACTACCTGTTAGGACACTACCACACTACTTGACGTAGCCCGGATCTGTTGACTTCCTTTTACAGGTTCACTCGTTTCTTATTCGATTTCGTAGAGAAATCCCTCGTAGTGCGACTTTGAGCTTGAAGACAATGGGACACTAGAGGACATTCAATGCAAGTCACGTGAACTAAGTAGGTAGAGTTCGTAGGTATCGAAGCTCTACATACTTACATTTCTAATCCGTCTTAAGAGGTAGAGTTAGGAATCGATTAGAGAAAGTAACAAGCCTAGTTTTATTATTAAAACTGACGTGGTTTTGACACATTATGAAGGTATAAAACACGGGAGTTACTCACGTAATAATTCCAGAACTAGGCGAATCGTGACCGCGTCCGCGAGCGCCCCGTATTCTCCTTGAAAAAGACCACCGAATGTGGTTGTAAGTATAGTCGGAACCCTCTGACTTATTACGTTAGTAACTCCCGTGTTTTATACATTCATAATGTAACAAGCCTAGATGAACGTTCAGAAATCAGATTTATGAAGTTCTAAAACAGGGCCAAAAGGAAAGAGTACTCTATATAAACCGCTCTTGTATGAATGGTCTGATTAGCGTGGATGAAGCGAACGAAGTGTTCGGGATCGTAACAATCAGTCTACTCTACTCCTGCGGCAAATAGTCAAATAGTGCATTGTACCGTTTTAATGAATCCCTACTAATATTATAAATGCGACAGTTTGTGCGTACGTGATTATGGTGGTTACTTCTTCACGCTCAAACCGCCTAACCGATTTTGATGAAATTTGGTATGGAGATAGTTTAAAATCTGGATTAACACAGGCTACTTTTATACCGGAAAGTATAGAGTCAAAGTATAGTTCCCGTGGGATAATTGAGGTAGCGGGAAAACCGTTATACACGCGGGTTAAACCGCGGACCGCTACTAATCAATAATAATAGTCGTGTATATATATTATGTACAATCTTCCATACCTAAGACTGATATTTTAGACTGTTTGATTGAGATTAAATTGAATAATACTGTTAAAAGAGAGCTGCCGACTTTAAAAATTCAACAAAATAGTTGTATGCACATTCTCATAAAGGTATACAATTTAATAAAGTCTGCATAAGTTGCGTTCTGAATTTGTGTCGAAACGGGGCCTGAAACCCACTCGGAACGAATGGTGTTAATGGCTTTGCGATAAACCGCGTCGTCGTCGAGGCGTATTGGTTTGGTATTAGTGGTTTCATAGCAGTGCCTACGATAGGTATTTGAAGTTTTGTGAGTAAACAAGTAAGTAGGGTTATCATTATCACCTCAAGTAGGAAACAGTTAGTACCTAATTATATGGCGCATTTTTTTTTTAAATACCTAATAGCTGTAGCGTTTGACGCTACAATCTACGCTTGAATCACGCTAGACGTATGCTGGCTCGCTCTCAAGGACAGCTGTCTAAACAGATTATGCGTTGGGTGCCAGGTTTTCAAAGTAAAGGGTAGTTACCACCGTAGACA
This sequence comes from Apeira syringaria, assembly GCA_934044485.1. Lineage (NCBI taxonomy): Eukaryota > Metazoa > Arthropoda > Insecta > Lepidoptera > Geometridae > Apeira > Apeira syringaria. The sequence continues at coordinate 28,581,030 of OW203655.1, forward strand.
AATTTCTGTTAATTTGGCAAACATTTTACTTATAACAAAAGCGCAAAACGCGAATCGAACCAGTGAGCGTCAGTTTGACATCCAGCGATCACACTGCGAGGCTATCAGAAATCTTAGTAAATAACAAATTTCATTCAATTCCGTTCAGAGGTTCTTTCACATTTATAATAGTAGATGCCTAGTAATTAAAAAAAAGGTTAAACGAAAGCGTCGTCAGTTGACTTGACCTGCGTATCCTATCGTTCGGCAATAACCCATTTTTTGCTATCATTAACATCGTTTGAGTACCCGGATTGAGATCGTGGGTGTCATGTTGTGAACACGTGGCTGGACACGATACAAGAGTGAAGTTTTGCGACTTCGTCACAGTTTGAATTTATATATCCATACTTAAATAAATATTTTCTGCATATTTTGTCGAATGAAAATGTCATTGGGTGGCCGGAATGAATCGACAGACTGACAACAATTGTTGAAATGAATTGTTTCTTTATCGAATTACGTGTTACGTTTACTCGGTTTTTCATCGCAGCCATTGTACGTTCACTGCTGGACATATGTCTGCCCATATAGGGGGGATTTACCAATACTCGCCACGCTTGGCAGGCGGGTTGGCGAGCGCAGTATGGGCTGCGTTTCAATTTGGGCTCACAGTGCACACGTGCGTACGTAAGGATTTGGCAGTTCCGAGATGAATTTAGTACTGACAGTGCTGACGTTCGTAAGCAAATCGGAACGGCTTTTTGTGTGTGAATGCGCGCGAGTTCTATAAATGTCAGTTGGCATTAAATTCATATTAAATCATTCTCTTCCGTACTTCATGGGCACTAAATGAGTCATTTTTTTCTGATATATAAAATTACGTTTTTAATTTTTTGTGGACGGTCTACCAAGTTTTCGACAGATTCTCATAATGAGTCAGATGTTTGACTCTCAGTGCATAGTTATAATTATATCTATGTGTTTGACAGCGCTCACACTGCTCTACGTCGTACTCGTGAGCGTTCTAAGCACAGGATGATGACGTCATGGATGACGTCATATACATTTTGTGTGCAGCTGTCAGTGCATTTTGGAATGACTTTAAGCACGCTCTCTGTGCTCAAAGCGCTCAAAGCTCAATTTGAAACACACCCTTGGTTTCCTATCCTCAGAAGGCGGTGCTACCCACCGCCTGGTTCGTGATCCCTTAGCTGACTCTTACGGCATCCGCGGGAAGAGTTGGGGATGTACTATTCTTACTACCACTCGTACTACCCCGGCACTTACTCGGTTTATTCATATTTAACTATTTTTACGGCTAGGTAAAAAATATGTATTACCAAATCATAGTTCTCAATCCGTTAAAACTGTGACGATTGTTTAAATTAGACACTATTTTATTTTATTCTATAGGCATTTGAAAAAAGAACATACGAGTCGAATTGAGAAACTCCTCCTTTTTTTGAATTCGGTTAAAAATAAAGTGAAAATAATCACATTATCGTATAATAGGAATTATCCGAGATTTCTACTAAGTCTCGGGCTAAATTACAATTTCCGCCTGAAATTTGGCAGTCGGCTCAGCTAATTTAGTTGGCGCAAGTAGGCCACAATTACTGTTGGGCGTTAGGCTGTATTTGTCTTTTATGGCTTTGCTTTACTGGTGCATTCAGCCAGTGTCGATGATATATAAAGGTAACTATGAACTTACAAAAGTATTTATTTGATTCTTATGATTTTTAATAAAGTCGAGGAAATTCATATTACGTAATAAACAAAAGAAATATTGCGGCATATAGTAATCCATTTTTAAAAACAGCAATTACATAATATACCCAGTATGTCTAATAATTATCTATACTTAAACCTAAAATGTAAACGTTGCAAACGCCATCTTTTGCAATTTTGACGTGAAATAAGATGCGTTCGCTTACTCCATTCACTAAGTCATATTTTGGATTGCGGTTACTCATTCGGTGTGAACGCAATCTATTGGAGTATTTGCTCCGCCTAGTATTTAATCACGCCCGTGTACACCAATTTGTCTGATCAAATTATGCCGTGGCCGTAATCTTTCTACTTCGGAATTTATTCAATTTTGGGTGGCTGTCAAAATTACTTATGCCATACAAACTATTACATAATCGCTCATTGTAATAGGTAATACCTTCTTGTGTTAAACTTAAATAGAGATATAATAGAGGCAGCTCGGTAGGCACCGATCAAATATTGGTCGACCAATATTTGTCTCACAGTGTGCGAAAGAGTCTAAGAAATAAATTCAACGTAGCCCAGCGCCATCTCTTACACTTTTAAGGTAGTAATGCGTCGAGGAAGAGAGAGAGAGGCGTTCAGCAGTGGCTGTCACATGTTTGTAATGATTATGAAACTTATTTGATAAACTGTCAACAAAAAGCCGATATATCGAATAAAAACATGCTGCCACGTTATCTGTAAGAGATTAACACTGGGTACCTAAGTTACATGTGATTACTATGTGATTACCCTACTTCATATCTATTAACCAAGCGTATATTGTTCTTCAGTTTATTTAGTGAGCATGTTGCTAACGGAAAATTATGATATTGCGATATTGCATTATCTTAAGCCATTGAAGTTTTATTGACTGTGCTGCATTATTTTAAATGTGTATTTGTTATGTTCATATATCAGCGACAAACAAGTTGTTGACATAGTAATTATATACTTTAGTAACAAATTCAATAACAATGCACCGAGATCTGTTGTAGTAGACAACAGATCTCGGTGCATTGTTACTGAATTTAGTTTTGGGGTTCTGTACCTTAACCTTAGTTAATACGGAGGATAGCAGTAAGTACCCTTTTAGAATCACTTCGCTGTCCGCCTATCAAGACTCTTTTACTCAGGATTGCTTGAAGAATAAAATAGAATTAATATCAAATACTCAATTCTGTAAGCCCTAAAAATCAGGACTTCTACCAAAGGTTTGAGGTAGTATTACACTATGACGCTAAAGAAGTTATACATTTTTAGAAATAAAATATATACGAGTAATTAATAGAAAAGGACGTATCTTTTTTTTTTTAATGATTATAAGCTTGCTTTTGACCACTGTCTCATCTAAGCACGCATGTAACGAAATGTCAGTGAGTGGTGTATGTGAGAGTTTGCAGTGTGTGTGTGCGTGTGTGTGGATGAGTGTGTGTATGGGGGTGTGTATGTGTATATGGGGAAATGCAATGTTTACAGGGGTATGTGCATTCACACCATAAATAACAAACCAAAATATGCTTTTTATTAGATCTTCTGTTTCCGTCAGTCTGTTCGTCTGTTTCAGTTTAGGCTTAAGAGATAACCTTGAATTGTGTCATCAATTAAACTTAAACACACAATTCAACGTAATTGGCAGGAACGGAAACCTTGTTGAGCGATATCGACTTGCACTTGACTTGTTTGTTTATGACGTGAATATTTATCTTGCCATAGAAGCTGGATGGCTCTGAATGCCGTCAAGGCTTTTGATTGTAGTACTGCTACAATGGCCAGCTCGATTATCGACTAAAACGTTCTCTGTGTAGGCTTTTTGGTGAAATCTTTCTTAATACATTTTGAGGTTCCACATGAATGTAGAAATGTAATTATAAAACTATCAATAGCGTCAATAATAGTCAATATAATCAATAGGTCAATAGAGAGTAGTATAGTGAATGAATTAATAAAAAGCTGACCAAGTTCAAGTCGGTATGGCTCGGATCCGCGCACCGAGAGTACAAATGAAAGGGGTAGTAAGTTTAAAATTATTAAAAATATTTTTATTATATGATGTAACATAAAAATTATGCTTTTCGCACTTTTTCTTTTATCTATGTTATAAGACGTTGGTTTGCATCAAATTTCAATACTCTGAATTCACAGGAAGCAGGATTTGATTCCCTTGCGAGTGTCGAAAATTTGCAGCATAAACGGCTGTATCTTTTGATTGCGTTGGCTTAGAAGTTTTTCACAGCTCGAAGGGACAGTAGACCTGAGTATTCGGTATTAATTTCAGCTAGATATCTCCACGCGTTCCTGAGAAAAAGGGTCTTAACTGACCGACAGACAGACGGACAACAAAGTGATTCTATAAGGGTTCCGTGTTTTCCTTTTGAGGTACGGAACCCTAAAAAGGAAGTAAATGAACGACATTATATTTTAGGCGTCTAGGGTAAAAATAGTTTACTTCCGCTTGGTTTGTAGGTACCTATTATACATTATACGAAATTGTAGTGTATGTCGTTGGGTGATTTCACAATTTTTTTTTTATTTTTTATTTTTAACATTCACACAATGTCTTCAGGTCTCAAACTAGGCAGAGCCTGTATACACACAAATGTTTGACCTGACCGGGAATCGAACCCGGAACCAGCGGCTCAGAAGGCAGAGTGCTACCAACTGCGCCAACCGGCCAGTCAAAGTCAAAATTTGAAGAGTGCGCATTGCCAGGGAAGTCATCTAACAGATATATATATTGATTCTTTATGGATCTAGCGTGTGACCACTATCACACTTGATGGTCAGTGACGATTTAGTTGAAGGTGCAATCACGCTAAACCTAGAATGTTTAATGGCTCATGACAGCTGCCTGAACACACAATTATTAGGTGACAGTTTTTCAAACTTGCTACCTAGCCGAGCGGGTACTCCACCACCGTGCTGGGAAATCGATAACGGTGTTTCCGGCCCCGGTAGCTCAAGCCGTTTGTGAGGATCGAATCTGCGTCTGTCAGTTTAACAGCCGACGCTTCTACCGACAGGCTATCATCGCTTTAGCTCATATCATTGTTTCTATACAGAAAAAAATAAAAATGTAAACGATAACAATATGCTTTAACTGTTCATCCAAATCATTGTAGTAATATGTATATAGTGATAAAAACAACGAAGGTCCGTTCATATTATTAAATTATATCTACTATACTATACTATCTATCTACTATACTATCTCTATTACTCCATATAATAAAAACTGACTAAGTTGAAGTCAGATACATGGGGAGATTTAATAAAGGTAACATTAATTATGATAAATATGAAAAACATGTTAATTCTTTTCTTTTTCACCATCGCACCCCCGCCTTTCGATCCCCTGTGTCGCAAGAGGCATGGACATAGTTACACAATCAGATTACACAAGCATAAAAAAACCGGGACAAACATCTGCGCCAATCTATCGCGTTCTGTGCATTTGTTTGCTTTTAGGAGAATACTTTAATTTATGTTTCATAAAATACGAAAACTGCGTCGTGCACTCGTAAGCAATGATGACGTCACAACACTGAATATCCGCCATGGCTCAATAATATCATAATTGCAATCATTCGTGACTTGAGCACATCAAACTCAAATCACCTCACTTATCTCTCTTATCCACTTCGACCTACAAAATCTTCCACTAACTAACTCTTAACTATACTGTGGCTCCACGGAACTGTAAAGTCATTATCTTCACATTACAAGACTACAGTTAGGTATATCGTATTGAAATCCATCTCGCTGATCATTCAGCCAATGTTATTCGGAAGGTCATTACAAAGACCCAGCTTTATAGCGCCTGTATGATTTCTTATAGCAAAGTAATTAGAAAAAAACACTGCTCTCATGATTTTTTAAGTGTAGTATTGTAAGTAATATTCTATGTAGAGTTCGCCCGGGAAAGCGCTGCCACCATATTTATTTCTACAGCCAGTCAGTAGTGTTCGGGTTTAAATAGTATGGTTTCCGGTGAAATTAAAGGCACATGAGACTTACCAACTTTATGTCTCAGGGTGACGGGCGTAATGCAGTCTTTACGAACTGTATCTGTGTATAGGCAGAGGTAACCGCTTAACATCCTGCGGGGCCTTTGTTAGTTCCATCATCTTATCAGTCACATAGAAAAAAAGGATACTGTTGATCCAAAGCTTGACTGGAAAAATACGATGAAGCATCCCATTGTACTTTGAGATTCGACTTGTAATAATTTTTACGTAAATTTATATAGCAAAGTGCATTAAAGAATTGTTGGGTTCTATTGTTTGAGTAGGTATGTTAAAGTGATATTAAATCCACAATATTTAGTGTTGGGCAGTGAGTAAGTGTTGTAGCTGTGAGATAAATTATTCCAGATCTATCGACCAGTGACCACCGCCCTCCTTCCTGCATAAACGATAATTATGACATTGTGAATTTAATATCGTTTTGATACGGATTTCCGCAAAATCACGCCTGAATCTATAAAATGTCTGATGTAAGTTATTTATTTCTTATTATTAAATAAAACATTAATGTAATGTATGTATATAATATATTATATGTTCCGCCTAGCATGATTTTAATGCATTGAACCATAAACCTCTTAGAATAAGGGTATATTGCATTCGCTTGATACGATATCAATTGCAATGTTGGTCTATCAGTCCTATTAATTGTTCATACTTTACTCTTTGTACACCTATCGACCCTCGAGTGTCGAGTAAATTTGAGTTATGGAACGGCCAATTGTCAATGTCACGAAGATTAATAATTAAACGTGATTTTCTTCTTCTTCAATTATGGCTTAACCTTGATTTTTCCAGGTTAATAGAATTCAACTGTCAGATGAAATTGTGCCGGCTCCTAAACCTCACAACTGTCAACGTGAATTTGGGTTTTGGCACGAGACAGAATAACGACAGAAATTACCCTTTGCCGGGTGATAATTTCTCCTTTTAGATTCGCGCCCTAAGTTCCTTCTTATTAATTAAATTCATAAGTAGTACGATTTAAGTGTCTTATAAGTTTTTCTCATAGTGGGATGAAAAGTAAAGTGTATCACACAGTCGCAAAATTATTTTTTCCTCGGGCGAAGTATATTGATTTCCTCTCTGCGCTCAGGATTCTACTAAGGAATCCCTCGCTCCGCTCTGAATTCAATTTGCGCCCTGGCCGTAAAAATATGATTTTGCTCCCTTGTGATACAACCTACTGTTACATCATGGATGGAGGAATTCATTCGATATTCACTACCGAATTGTCTGTACTGTTCATGTGTACATGAGGTAATAAGGTATACATAAAAAGTGTCTGTACTCACCAAATTCCAGTTTCTAATATTAGGTCGATCGTTTCTGGCAGTTCTAACCGGAAACCTGAAAAACAAAATAACTTGTCATTATTTGAACAGTCATTAAAAAAAAAAAAACCACAAGGACCGGTTGGTAGCGGCCCGCATCCAGCCCTTGCCTGCGATCTTAGTCAGGTCGTCTGTGCACCTGGTCGGTAGCCGTACTATGCTGCGCTTGTCAGTCCGTGGTCTCCGTTCAAAAACCATTCGACCCAATCGGGCATCGAGTTATGTACCCTGCCCACTTCATCTTGCTAATCCGCTGGGCTATATCGGCGACTTTAGTTCTTCTACGGATCTCTTCATTTCTGATTCGATCGTGTAGAGAAACCCCGAGCATATCCCTCTCCATAGCTCGTTATGCGACTCTGAAGCTGCTCAGAAGGCCCATAGTAAAAGACCACGTCCCCACCACGGCCATATCTACCAAGTAACATATAACTATTGTATGATGGCCTTCTGGCCTCTCTCCTCCTCCCTGGAGGTGGGTCATCAGCTCAATCATTTTGCCCCAGTTTTGTGCCATGGGAAATAGCTCTTCAACGCTGGCAATATTTTTCCATTCTCAGATGTTTCTGAACCGCTACTTTTTCGGCCTTCGAACTTGTCGTTTTCCTTTGACTTTGCCAATTATGATAAGTTGGAGAAGGTGGTATCTTTCATGCCTCATAACATGGTCAAGATAAATAACCTTTCTATGCTCTTCGTTTTTTTATACTGCATAGATCTAGCGTTTGACCACTATCTCACTTCATATGTATTATTTATCAAGGGTGCAATTATGTACGTTACCAATGTAGACACCCCACGATGCCATAGGGCATCAGTTCGGCGTTCCATGTGCCTTGCTCATTGACACTTCAACTTGCTAATCAGCTAGGGCGGTCACCTTCGTTCTGCTGCGTACCCCTCATTTCTGATTCGATCTCATCGAGAAACGTCGGTCATAGCTCTCCATATATCATTGTGCGACCTTGAGTTTGCTTATAAGACACATAAGTAGTTAGATTCTAGTCAACATCTCGTAAATAAATCTAAAAAAATATGAATGATGTATAAGGCCTAATATTTTTTTATTGAGAATTCTCGTGAGTTTGACACATTACCTATACCTACTAATATTATAAAGAGGAAAAATGTGTTTGCTTGTTTGCGTCGAATAGGCTCGGAAAGTACTGAAACGATTTGAAAAATTCTTTCACTTTTGAGAAGCTACACTATCCCCGGGTGATATAGGATATATTGTAGTTTCAAATAAATAAAGAATCCTTATAATTTTTAATTTTGAAATTTTTTACGCATGCGAAGGCGGGGCGGAACCCTAGTTATATATACATGTAATCCAGCTTTCCTCATGGCGATAGTCAATTTTATCGACAATGATGATGATGACACCATATGATGTCCATGTATCGGTCAAGTCCGATGTCCATCAAAGGGTGAGTTTAGGGTGTCAAGTATATCATGTTCATATTCAGTCCGATGCGAGGCCGAACCGAGTCGATGCTAATAAGTCAACGTCAAAAATCCGTAGTCTGCTAAGTTCATAGCGGCCTGCATCTATGTTGAACCTATGCTCGGCTTATGTCGGTATTTTACGAAATTGACAAGTTGGATGCTAACTGCTAACTACTCGTAACTACAAAAAATGACGTAGTACGTCAGTGAATCTAGAAATGAATCTATTTCGATTCAATATGTACGAATTGAAAATAGCGTACTTCCAAAAGCTGTCGAAATCGCCAATTGTGAGTCGATCATATTGCCATATTAAATAGTAGATAAGGCCTAAAGTTTTAGAAATATTTTACCTGACATCACGAGTAAACCAGCGCAGGTAAAATAAAAACAAATAATATAATATCTTACCAGTATAATTACATATAGATTATTTTTCTAAATCAAGTTGTAATGTACTCACCATCAGCAATAATCCTCTGTATGATGCTGGCCATGTCCTTTACTTCCCCTGCATAGATATTATCTCCCGTATAAGGAGGTATTCCTAAATCTGTATATCTTTATAGGAAACTTCGTCGGCATCTAGAGAACTATATTTGTGCTTCATGTATTTAAACTACATAATTATATGAGCACTGTAAACCCAACGTTTGTCATATAATTTTAGTACTATGTGTAATCCTATTTTCACTACGTGTATCCATACTTAAGCCTAGATTTACTACATACATGTTCAATGTGACCCCGTTGGATTATGTAAATAAATAAACATATAGAAGTCACAACGTACCTACATATATAGAAGTTACAACGTTTGCGTTTCTGAAGTTGTCTAAATGTCGCTGCGCAGTTATTTTAGAGTCGCTAGGGACTGGTCTTAATTATTGTAAGCCTGTCTCGCTCGCTCGCTTATGTGTTCCGCATCTTCCTATCTCGTTTACTCTGCTCAATGCAAACTTTCTATCGATAGATACACGCCCAAGTGTTCACAGAGGCTACCATCAGAACCACAAAGAAAGGCTGCGCGTACCTACAGTAATACTTTGTTGTTTCTATCCTGAAGTGAAAGAGATTAATTTTCACTTTTGAGTGTAAGCATTGAAGTAGTGGGTATAAGGTTTTTAATAATTATAAGCAAGTATGGAATACTGCGAGTAGTTGTATAAATGTCTGCCTTATCAACTGTCGATGGTCACTTCTGAGGCTAGCCGGGTTGTTACGAGTATAAAGATGACGTGCCTTGATACTTGGCTCAAAGCCTTACAGGTTCAGTAAAAATCATTATTAATGTTAATGTTAAAAAAAATTAACATTAATAATAACACAGTAGTTGAGTTGTGTTTTTGACTACGAAACGGCGTGTCCGTGTGAGTGTTTCAACTCTAGAGAGTACTTGAGAAATTCTAACTTACTTTTTTTTAAAACTAACGCTAGTATTTCTTAATACTTACACTGCATTGTTGAAGACTGAGAAACGCTTATAAGCACAGTTGCTAGGCTTTTTAGATGTTATACTTGCATCGTGGACGGAGCTGGCCATGATTTTAATTGTGAAAAAGAAAAAAATATTACTATGACGAAATATCCAGGCAAAATTCATTTGTTTTAACAATTTGTTCAACAAATGAAACGTAACGTACGAAAACCTGACTAGAGAATCCAACATACACATTCCATGAATATTATACCCGCGTAAGAGAAGAGGAAGTGAGTATGCTGTATGAATATTTGTTACTCTTTTACACCAGAACGTCTGAACGCGTCTGGGTAAAATTTATCGTAGTAATGGATTATAGCCTGAAATAGCATGTGGGCTACTTTTTATCACGAAATTAAAGTTTACCGGGAATAGATAAGGCCACAGCAACCATAGACAACGAGGATAAAACCACGGGAGCATCTAGTTCGAAATAGGTATAAACCAACAGCATGAGCTCGTTCCAGACCCAACCGATAGCCCCTGTGTGTCTGTGAGTGTGAAATTATATTCTAGCTATCATAAGTGGAGCCCACTGTTAGTGTGAAATCCTACAAACCAAACCGAACGCCCGTTAACCAGCTTTGAACCATAAATATCGTCTTGTGTTTGCTACGGTACGTATAACTTTATGTACTGTGTTATTTTATGAGTCTTACGCTTTGGATCCGTGCCTAGCTATAGATAATCTGGCCGGTTGGCGCAGTTGGCAGCACTCTGCCTTCTGAGCCGCTGGTCCCGGGTTCGATTCCCGGACAGGTCAAACATTTGTGTGTATGAACATGTCTGTTTGACCTGTGTCTGGGTGTGTATATTATGTGTATAAGTATATATCAGTCATCAGGTTACCATAATACAGGCTCTGCCTAGTTTGGGAGCTGAAGACCTTGTGTTAATGTTAATAAATAAATAAATAATAAAAATAATCTCCTCGTCCCTCTTTCTTTTGTAACATTAAAAAGGATACAATTCAGCATGTCTGTCAGTGACTGTGGGTGGTCAGGAGGTGGTGGGGGTGGTGGAGTCTGTCCCCGTGGCGGCGCCACCGCTCTTAGGGTGTAAGCCCGAACGTACTCTTTGCGAAGGTCATGGAACCGTGCGTAGTACGCAGGTAGTGTCAGCTCTTTGCTGCAGGCTTCCGGATGGAGGCATTGTCTGGAAAAACAATAAAATTCTGCCGTTAGTCATCATGCTGTAAACTTGTTGAGGGGACTGTTTTAAATCCTACAATATGATGGCACAAATCATCATTATCAGCATTAGGACGTCCACTGCTGGACATATGCCTCATATTTGGTTGGCGAGCGTCTAATGATTTCCGATTCTAGAAGGCGCTGCTGCCCACCTTCTGGTACACGATCCCTTAGCCGACTCTTTCGGCACCCGCGGGAATAGATGGGGGAGTGCTATCCTAGGCCGGTACCACCACAGCAAATATGATCGAATTTTTCAAACCCACACCACTTTCTTGTCCGTATAAAAAGCGAAATCGGTAAACGTTTCGCACCAATAGATATATTTATTTTTTTAACAATACAGTTGCATCTTATAAATTCACCAGCATTGTGCTATAATAGTTTATATATTCTTTATATCACATTATACTGCTATGAGAAAGGATGATAAATAGTTCATAAATATATTATTACATACAATCCATCCCAGCATCGCTTTTTCGACTAACGTTACCTCACTTACTTCAAGTCTATATCTACTAATATTATAAATGGGAAAGTTTGTGTGCATGTGTGTATGTTTGTTACCTCTTCCCGCTTAAACGGCTACACCGATTTTGATAAAATTTGGTATGGATATAGCTTAACACATAGGCTTATTTTCATTATCAACATCATAACCGTTTTTCATCTCCACGCGGGTAAAACCACTGGGCGCAACTAGTAATGTATATCATCACAGTACGTTGTTCGTACGTCCAGACAAAGTCTGCTGTTCAGCCTGTCAGCCCTTTGCATGAATGCCGTAAACTATCGTCCAATAGATAGCGCTGGCACTGTGAGGCGAATAGCATCTGCCCCTAAACCGAAAAGTACTCATCATCATCATCTCAGCCATAGGACGTCCACTGCTGGACATAGGCCTCCCCCATTGATTTCCACAAGGATCTGTTGGAAGCGGCCTGCATCCAGCCCTTCCAAAGTACTCATGATGACCACGAAAGCTCTGTCAAAAGTGAAACGGTTCAGAAGGCGAAAGTTTGCACTGATTTCAGAAGATAACGTACAGCTATAATGAGTGAAGTTTATTGCCTGAGTTCGTGGTTGCGTATGGGTACAATCTGGATACCTTCAAGTAACGAGTTGAATAGTATCTTCTAAGTAAGACTGATCCATAGACCACATACAAGATATATAATTCAAAAGCTCATTATAAAATCAAAAAGTTTTCGTATGTTCCTGTTCAAGTTTTAAGCACGATGACTGCATTTAGACGAGCTGCACTTTGTCCTATCCTCCTTAAAATACTTCGACATGTAAAGCGTTGTTCCTTTCTTTAAACAGGGTTAAATAAAGCAAAGATAATATACACAATGCCTGAACACAAAAAGATACCTAATAATCGCTGATCATTGACGTAAACATATTATTCAAACGGAAAATTATACAAACACTAAACCGATCCGGATGCAGTGACCTTTGGTTTCCAAGCATGGTAAATAAGTCAGTTAGATATTCAAGTTGATACAATACAAACTATTATATGATCTGCGATGCTAAATAATGCATGAGCGGGCTCAATGAGGTCCCATGCCCGTTGAGCTACGTCAATTTAAATTATGTCAGGGATTCTCAACCATTGTTCTATTTAAAATAAACAAACTTAAATGCTGCAAGAACCAATTTTTTCTAATCCTTGAAAAATACAATGATATTTTTATTTGCACGCCAGCCGGTAGCGGGTTAGAACATTTGAGTTATCTATAAGGCTACCAATAGCAAGTGGATTTCTCAAATGTTATTGTAGTAGCTGCAGTATTGTAATTAGTTATTAACGTATTATTTTAATAAAGGCATTTGCCCAATGAAAAAAAACATTTATATTAATGTTAATGGCAGCTGTAAGATGGCTGATGTCTTAGTTACACATACTTAAAATAGTATTGCTAGTTACGTAACAATTACTTAATCCTTTCTTTTTTTATGCAACAACCTCAGATTAAGTTAATTGATAACGGAACAAGATATACACATTATGAATACACGAGAAATCTCCGCGCACACGTTTTTGGTTGACGTATATTGCGTTTCATTTTTATAGCATTACGGCCGCTTTGATCGACACGATAAAAACCCCCGAGTATCGAGTATTATTTCTAATTATAACGCGTGTTATTGCTTTTTATCTACAGGCCCTTATTACAGTTACTACTGAGACATCTGGGTTTGAATGCTTTGTAAGCAAAATAAAATACCAAAAAATGGAACCGACTTCAAAACTCAAAAGTGTCAACAAATCTGTTGAAGTCGGTACTATGATAGTGCAAAAGTAACTATTATCAAAATATTGTGCTCATGGTACCGATTTTGACATGTTATTTCTCACTTTTGAGTGTTGAAGTCGGTTCTATTTTATGGTAAAAATATTTTTTTCACGATTTTCAGTGACCTTTGCTACTCACGGGATCAATTGACGTTGTGTAAGTTTACCGATGTCTCCACCCGCGGAGAAGATATCCGCGAACCCACATATAAAAAAAAATGTATATGGTCGAATTGAGTAACCTCATCCTTGGGAAGTCGTTTAATAAAAAAAATTAAACGTTGGAAACTATCGTACTTACTAATGATAGAGTTGTGATAGCGAGTGAGAATTGACAGGTAGGTAACGTAGGAGTTAACTTTAGAATCGGGATATTTCCTACTATATAAGTATATATAATGTAGTTTACACGTGATCAAGGCGCTCACAATAGTGTCATAATAGCGATCATATACGAGCTATTACGTACTGTTATGTAACCGTATTGAGTTGTTTAAAAAAAAATGACACACAGACACAAACATTTATTTTTATAAATATAAATTTACACGGTACACAAATGAGTACTTCAGTTGTAACTGAGACTAAACTGGCAGCAAGACGGCTTTAGGAGCAAATAAGGACACTGTGATAATCCAATACAGAGGAGAGCAAGTGATATTGGAAACCGGTATTTATAGGGAAATATATCGCTAATGGTGCTTTATACATTTGATTGTGGTTTGCCCCAAGGTCAGCAATATTCATTGTGTAATAGTACGAAGCGTTATGCTTCCACTTTCTTACTGCGTACTGCTAAATAATGGAACTCGTGACCTGAGTCTGTGTTTCCCGATACGTACAATCTTGGAGTCTTCAAGCCACGAGTGAATACGTACCTTCTAGGTTTAGGTGCTACATCAGGTGAGACAACTGTCAGACGCAAGCTTTATAATAATAAAAAATAACTATAAAAATACACGGTATATATTCCGTTTCTAAAGATAACTCTTTAGAAACGTAACAGTATAATACCATATTTAAGTAGGTAACAGTAGAAAGGGCAAGAACGTATCACAACTAGATCGGAAAAGTTACTGAGACATCCAAGAGAAATCAATAATGACATTAACTAAAAAGTCTATATGAAAACAACATAGTACCATTCCAAAATTTATCAGAGCGTTTGATCGACGCGACGCGTGACCAAAACGCTGGCACATATTTGGCTCAACAAATCAGCATTGCAATTCTACGTGGCAAAGCTGCTAGCATTCTGGGCACGCTGCTAGCCAGTAGCGGGTTAGAACAATTGAGTTATCTATAGGCTACCAATAGCTAGTGGATTGCTCAAATGTTATTGTAGTAGCTGCAGTATTGTAATTAGTTATTAGTGTTTTATTTTAATAAAGGCATTTGCCCCAAGAAAAAAAACATAGTACCTAAGCCATAATTGTAGGAAGTGTAAAAATGTCTCAGCGTATGTCCTAAACGGAAAAAAGGTGAAGAAATTAAGGCATTTGCGTGTTAACGCTTCACTTTAATTAACATACAGACATTCAGAGAAGACTGAAAATCAAATTCTTCTTAAACTTGCGTTCTTCATATTTTTACTTATTTTTACAACTAAGCTATTTTTTTGTTTTCTAAGCTATACTTCTCAACCCTGATTATTCCTCATTATTCCTGGTTACCCTAACCATAAGGTTGTTAAGTTACAGAATTCATTTCATACCATCCTTAAAAGGCCAGCGGGCAGGCGTTAACTTTTTACAACCACTGGGCAGGCTTGCGTTGTTTTATAGATAAAAGACAATTAAACCATGGCAATGTTGTTATGGGAAAGCAAATGTTAATTAGTCGATTATCATGTAAATGAAAGGCTTTTAATTTGTGCTTTATGTTAATTTTATTAACGTTTAACTTATGTTGTAAAATTGCGGTACAGAGCGGCCAAGGGAAAGGTAGGTTATACGATGGATATACAAATTAATTATATATAATTATTGATTTATTATATTGGCATGGTTTGTCCTACAATAAAGCAGACCCTTTCTATTATTTATATTCTTCTCAAAATTTAGGGCTTTTGCTGTGTGGCCATTAAACGGTATGGAATTGAATTAAGAATAATAAAAAAGCAACAATAATGTTATGCTCAAGATTATTATAGAGCTGATAAAATTAAAAACAAGCACTTGTGACGGAAATTGCCTATGCCTTACTGCTGTCACTAATAAGATGGAAAATGGGGGAAACGCATGCTATGCGTGTTGATTTATATATAATAATATTATATTATACACACTTGTCATTACTGCGAGAATTTATGATTTCAATATTAAAAAATATGGTCTCCGATTTTTCCTAATAAATTAGGAAATCAAATTCTGTTCAATCAGAATTAACGTTCAAGTAATGAAGTTTTAAAGTTTATAACGCATGCAGGATTTTCTACGAAATAAGCTGAAAAGACTCAAAATTGTCTATTAGCAAACGGCTTTATAGGTTTTCATGGCAGTCTTTCTGTTACAGCACTTGTATATAATAAACATAACATACATCTACACTCGCAAACATTTGTGCGAGTGTAGCAGTTTATCCCGGGTCGTGGGTGTTTGTGTGCTGTAATTGTGTGTGTCCATGCCTCCCGCGACACAGGGAATCTTAGTGCGGAGGTCTGAATGTGATTAAAAAAAACAAAGACCTTGAAGAGCTGGTAGGTAAATGACGTCGACGAGGTACAACGGGAACAGTGTCCATTTCCCGCGTGATTTGCGACGCGGGCTCCGGATGTCAGATGCGTATCGTTAAATGAGTTTCAAATAATCTGTTTATAATATTTTCATGATCATTCCCTATGACGATAAAGGCTATCTAGATATTAAATGAACATCACGGCGACCGTAGGCGAAATGATGCAGAACAAGACACATTTCAAATATTTTCGTAGGACTAAAAAACAAATGGGTTGCTTATAAAGTCGGTTTACGGACGATAATTTTACGTGAACGTCTGAAAACAGACAACCGATCGTGCCTCTCTATCGCTATTACCGCGCTCTCGCTTGCACGCTCGGCTCAGGCGGAACGTGACTATTTTTGGTGCGTGCAGCCGGCGTTCATCGATTTATAAGACGTTTTGACGACAAAATAAACTGAATACTGAAGAGATTTTGATTATACTTTCATGTGACCATTCTGAGCTAAATTTAGTCGAATGAACTTGTCACAGGGTGGCCGGAATGAATCTACAGACAGACAATTGTTGATATGAATTGTTTCTTTCTCGGCTTACGTGCTACTCATAATTACCCGTATAAAAAAGCTGTAATTGAATCACTGAGTAATCTATGACGTAATTTTTCTTTGACCACTGTGAAAGAATGTGTTTCAAAATTACAACATTTCTGTATCTTCTCTCTTGTAGATAGGTAATCTGCCAAAATACTTGGCCTAAATGTATATTAGATCTATATTTAGTTTATTTATAGTATTATAATGTCATTAATGTAAATCATCTTTTTCATTTCGTTATTGTTAAATAGATTAATCTGTTAAGTCACGTAGCCCAGCATAGATTAAGATTTATTTTGTTCTAAGTAATTAGTAGATCATGTTGTGGGTAGCATAGTTAGTATTGATAAGAACAATTTGAGTTACTTAACATGTATTATGTTACCGTTTTTTGTCCTAAATAAATAAATAAATAACCAATTTCCACGGTTAGGTACATAATTTACACTAACCACAAAATGGTCACTAAACAATTACACTTCTTCTCAATCCGTTAAATCTGTCACGATTCATTTAATCTTCCTCTGAGTCATCGAAACAATAATGAGGAGATCCGTAAAAGAAACGAAAGTCACCGACATAACCCTGGCGGATTAGCCAGTTGAAGAAGCCGTGGGACGGGCATGGGCCCACATAGTTTATATTAAAAACAATATTATTTTTTTCCTTTAACCTGTCCGCTATGGCGAACCGGCTGGCCGATCGGCGCAGTTGGTATCACTCTGCCTTCTGAGCCGCTGGTCCCGGGTTCGATTCCCGGACAGGTAAAATATTTGTGTGTATGAACATGTCTGTTTGACCTGTGTCTGGGTGTGTATATGTATATAAGTATATATATAAGTATGTATATAAGTATATATCAGTCATCAGGTTACCATACTACAGGCTCTGCCTAGTTTGGGACCTGAAGACCTTGTGTGAATGTTGTAAAAAAAAAACAGACGATTTCGTGGAAATTATCTTCTTTATTTCAAATGTGCCATGGGCACTAATGCATATTGCCAAAGTAAAGGTGCCCTATAGCGCCAATTTATGTCACAAAAAAACTTGATGATTAAGGAAATAGTTTTTGTTATGATGAAGTTATGATGATGGAATTAAGCGTTCATTTTATATTTTTCTTATTACCTATATAATTTGGAGTCACAAAAAGTGCTAATCACTTGCAAAACACCCTTCCCCAAAACGGATGCCATTATAACACAATAAAGTCTCATTCATATACACATTCAACACCATATATATAGATATATATTTATAAAGAGGAGAGCTTTGTATTAATGTATTGTTGTATTTTTGAATACAATCATTTAAAAAATTCTTTCACTATTCGAATGCTACATTATCCTTGAGTAGAAGCATATTTATTACTAAAACATTTGGTTTAGTCAGGGTTTAACAGAAGTTTTAGTAGAGAACTCTACTTATGTAGAGTATACTATAGAGAAATACTTATCGGATTATTAAGTATAATCATAATCAGGGCTATTTCAGTACCTATACACTGCTTTTTAAATTGTACAAACCAGAAATTTAATTGAAAAGCTATCACCAATTTAAAAATGATATCATATATAAAAATACCAGTGGTGCGCTTGCAAGTTGCACTCGCGCGGACATCTTCCTACGTTTAATTTGTTTAAAATTTGATTTATTTAATAGCAGACATGATCGGGTGCTCTAAGCACGGTCTGCTATGCGTGTGTAAGTTGATACATTTCTAAATATTTAGTAAATACCTAATACCCACCCATATCAACCCGTGCAAGGCCGAGTTATTTTATAAATTATTAGACGCTTTACGATTAGATATTTTATCTTGATTCTTTGCAGCGGTAATAAGTAAATATTTTACACAATATGTACCTACTACATATTAGACCACGTCATCCCTCGGGTGACATGGGGCTTTGTGTCACTTCGAAGAAAACTAGTTATTATTATTTTAAGAGATATGAGATATATATATGAGATAACGTCACACAAATTCCATGACTTTGTACCCCTCTCGCCTCCTTTGTTAGACCCCCTTCCCCTGGTGTGACGTCACACACTATGCAATTTTTATGTCAAAATTATCCATTTTTTTTTCTACAGATTTACTTTTAACAAAGAATAAACTTTTGATAAATTACAGATTCTTATTCTTTTCTGAAATACAATAATTCTAAGTTTAAATTTTTTCGTCTCCTATCACATCATCGCTTACCGACGCCACACAAAATGCGGACTTTAAATTGTTAAAATAAAGAATTTGATATTTGAAGTCACAAAGCTTAAGACTCCCCCTAACCCTTATCACACGATGTCACACTTCGTTAACCCCCTCCCTCCCTCTTAAGGACGTAATTTATGGGTGGTCCCCAAGGTGTACTTTTACGATTAGCTTTTTGCACCTGCGTATTGGTTCAAAGTATGTGACCCTGGAACTGCCCCTATAACAAGGCTTGAAAGGTCGCTCCTTTTAGAGCGTTGGCGTTTTCGGTAACTGTTGCGTTGGCGCAACATCCTTATACTGTTGTTTATACACACCACATCAAAGTAGATATCTACATGTCCAAAACTCTCGCTGCGAAGGTTCCAGAAATGGTGTCAAAACGGATTGATTATGGTTTTATGTCTTCTCTACCAACATAAAGCTAACCATAAGCTACTGTAGTATAGCAGTATATGAGAAACAGCCCGCTAGCATGTGGATGGAGAGCGGAATCTTAAAAATATGGTCCTGCTGGTTACCTTTTTGTTACGGTACGGTTCAGTTTATAGAGTACTCGCTCACTCGCTCTCACGTTTGTCGCATCTTCCTATCTCGCTTACCCTGCTCGATAACAAGCTGACTACCGATAAGCCTTTCGGTGCAGGCTTTCAACACTTCAGAGCAACAAAGTTCGGCCATCGACCAGGTGGACAGACGACCTGATTAATATCGCAGGCAAGGGCTGGATGAGGGCCGCTTCCAACCGGTCCTTGTGGAAAACCATGGGGGGAGGTACATGTCCAGTAGTGGACGTCCTATGGCTGAGATGAAAATGATGATAATTTACCTGAGTGGTGGCTGACCGTCTGTGACGAGCCTGAAGAGGGGGGAATGAGGGTCCACTTGTAGAGATTTCACGTAGTCGTCGAACTGAAACATAAAAAACACACACGTTACTTATGTCAATATTATCTACCTAACACAAGCTATTTATATCTATTTGATAACATAATAAAAAACTGTGTATTAAATATCTGGCCAGTCTACTTGTTTGCCATCTATTGAACATGAGATGCGACTTAGGTACAGTATGAACTGGCAAGCTAGGGTGAAGATTTTTAGCTCTATGAACAGTTTTCCAGGTGTATGATTCCTATTGATTCCCCACAAATGGTACGAATGCATGTATTAATTGTTGCCATGATGGCTGCATTAATGCCCGATTGAGATTGATCGTAAATTAAGTCATGCACCGCTTAATAGCGATTCTTTCTTTTACCCCCAGCGTTTCATCGTTAGTGCTTGTAGATTGGTATTCAGTCACGCGTCCGCGGCGATCGCTCATTCTTTTCGTTCGAGAGATAAATACGCTCTGGAGAAACGCAAGCGTTTAGTTTTGCGTATTAGCTACTGTCTACCAAATTTATATTCGTTAATCAAGTGATACAACGCTTTGAAGTGTCAATCTTATATATTTTTTAGGTTTTCTCACGGCGTTAACGCTTGTAGGATGTTACTTTGTCTACGGCTACAGGTTTATAACCTAATCTATACAGTCCAGGCTCGTAGAGGCCCAACTTTAGATTGGTTTATAACGTCATTGCTATAGATTTATTACCAACTATAAATACAAAAAATATTCTTCGACCGAAAACAAATCTCGAAGTAAATCAGCTGAAATCCTTGGCAACATTTCGATACAGTAAAAAATATAACCACGCAATTAGTTTTTTTAAACGGGACGATGCGTAATTAGTCAAACCTCCAGATTGCACAATAAGTAAGCCACTACTTAAAATCCAATTATGTACACACGTTACAGACGAATACCCGGAAACGTTATTATAATATAACCTTTGATTCCTAGCTAATTAAAATGTGTAATCTAACGAAATAAATGTCGGGTGATTAGCAGTTATTCAAGCTATGACTTGGTTGGAGTTGATTGATGTTTATTGAATGGCCATCGAAGAACTGTCGCAACCAAAGCCGATGTTAACCGACATGTTCAAGAATATTACCTACTGTAATCAGGAAATCTTTTATTAATATATTATGCAATAGGTGGCTAACAAGACGGGGCACCTGATGGTGAGCGATCACCGTCGTTTATGGACACCTGCAACACTGGGGCCTAATAAATATGGTATTACCAATGCTAATAGTCCGGACTCAAGACTTGGTTTCTTATTTGTTTCATTTTGGAACGAAGTTCCTTATCGCGCGTTGTGAAAGGGGGCTAGACGGAAAAAATTCTTACGAAAAGTTGTCACGACACTTTTTGCTATAGTAAGCTATTGTAAGCTGTGCGGCGTGCGCATCTTTCTCTGTCTGTCTCTCTCTCTCTTATAGAAAGCAAGCCAGATATTTTCATTTCTATTTCGCTATTATTATTTTTATTATTATTATTCATGAACTTCGTTCCATCCGGGTGTCCCTTGACACCTCTTAAGTTTTTTGTCTGTTCTAGTGGACATTATGTGGCATTAGGTACGTTTTGTTGTTTTTTTTGTTTTGAGAGAGAGTTAGCTGAGTCATTAAAGGGCCAACCCTTTATTGACTCAGCTAACTCTCTCTCCTTTTGTAAAAATAAAATTTGACAGTAAGTGCTTGTGCAAACATGGCGTAGGTACGCGTGAATCGTGCTGCACTCGCGTGCTTATATTAATATGAAGACCTTAAAACCAGGCGAATATCGCCGTGTCTGACCAAGCACTTACTGTCAAATTTTACCGAGTCGACGATCCATGAGGTACTCTTATGTATAAGTACATAGTTATCACGGAGTTATTGCGAGTGAGTGAAACCGAAACCTACAATAAAAAAAAAAAAAACAATTCATTCTAAATTAGACACTTGAGGTTGTATGTAATGCAATTTCAATTATCGATGAAAAATCTGTCGATAGTTATCATTGAAACTCACAATATGGTGTCGGCATCGACAAACGTAAGCGCTAATTACATTGTTACATCCGCTTATAAATTACATGGTCAGCCTTCGACTCCAAGTCACTGAGGCTGTTCAGAACTTCAACAGCGGCGTCGTAGCTTCCAAAAAAAAAAACAGTGACTTCTGTTTGCAATAAGCATAACAACTGTTTTGATTCATTATATTTATTATAATTCGCTCCGGTCGCGAGAACAATAGTTGAACAATATAAAAATTGTGTTCAAGCGCGAGACGGACGCGTACACGAAGGGTTCCGTACCATCGTACAAGATGTAACACGATACTTGGTAAATGTATTTTATAAATTATTCAACATAAATGATGAAATTACAATACAATGTACAGAAAATCCTTAACTACATATATGTACAAAATTGATTATTTAGATATTTATTTTAACTTATTCAAAACAAACAAAAATTCGTTGCATGTTGTATGTAATGCTTCCGGGCTGTTTGGCCGTGGTCTAAGTGAAACTTGTGTTCCAGACGTTTCGTCGATCACTGCGGTCGACATCTTCAGTGGTTCAGGTCCAAGCGGCGACAAGAGCGTAGAACTCTCCTTCGCGGCGTCTTCTCTGATATTGGAACACAAGTTTCACTTAGACCACGGCCAAACAGCCCGGAAGCAATACATACAACTGCAACGCCGGCCGTGAAAGCCTTAGAGTTTACAAACATTCGTTGATTTAGGAAAAAAAGCATTGAATAGATCAGCATATTTGAAAGAAAGAAAGAAAATATAAATAAAAATCTAAATTGATTTATCATAAATAAATAATACGGTGGCGCATAGGCTTATGTTCATGAACACCATCATCACCTTATTATAACAACGCGGGTAACACGGATTTGGACGAAGTTTGGTATGTAGATACTACAGGTGCTGGAATAACACATAGGCTTATATGCTATATATACTTTTCAGCATCATCAACCATCACCACGCGGGTTAAATCGCGGGACGCAACTAGTTTATCAATAAAATTATTTAGTTACATTATAAAGTACCTACCCAACTAAATAATCAGCCAGTAGACCTTTGCATTCGCCCATACCTACTACCGTGTCATTATCATCAATGTAGGTATCACTGGCAGCAATAATTACTGTCAAATTATAGATCGGAATTGATTACGCATGCCTTTTTCTAATATGATTGTGCAAGAAAGGTAAAGTGCAGCCAATTGTCAATAGTGGTCGTAATTCTGTTAATCAGTTTTAGTAGGCGGCGACTTAATTTACCTAAAACTACCCGCAAATTTATTAAAACATCTTTTTTTAGTGTTGTTATTGATTAGTTTCATACTATTTTAGACTTTATCGTAACCATACATATATATATATACCAGACATATATCTTACGTATATTATTTTCCAGAATTATAGTTTCGTAGAAATATAGAACAAGTATCAAATCAGATATATATATATATATATATATATATATATATATATATATATATATATATATATATATATATCAAATCTTCAAGTCGCGAGTGAATAGGTTCCTTCTAAGTTTGCGTACTCCACCTTAGACCGCGTCGTCGCTTAACATCAGCTGAGACAGTGGTTAAACGCAAGCTTATAATCTTTAAAAAAAAGAAAAAAATCAACATAAAGTTTCAAAACCCATCACAGAATGTTACTATATTAGTAAGTAGTAGTAAGTATATTAGTAAAAGACTCAAGATAGACACGGTAACACCTACTCACAAACTGATATGGTCTGAGCAATCTGCCTATGTGATCAAGTCTAAATTATATAATGGCCTTCCAAAGTCTATTCAAAGTGCAACTTCTCTGTATATTTATTTCACTCAGAAAACCTTATCGCTTACAGAGTGCTTAGGGGCCGATAATTTTTAGTATAAGGAGCACTACAAATATCTTAACTATCGCCTGGGGAATAGTTACTGCAAAAAATATATATAAAATATAGATTGAGAGACTCTTATCGACGACTCTAATATTTTCACTATTCTTCAACGTATTTATCCGCAACGGTTACCCAAATATAGAAAGCCATAAATATTTAAAAATGGAACCTACACAGGTTCCATTTTGAAATATTTACGGCTATAAACACTTATAAAAATGTATTCATAAAGATTTAAACATTACAAAAACTACAAAAATCAATAGTCATTAGTCACTATTTAGTTCATTTTCTCCAAAACATTATTATACGACATTTTTCCAAAGAAAGGCTACGGCGAAACGGCTGAATAATAACGTCGTCATCGGGCATCGAACCCGCGCGTTATGCAATCCCGGTACAGTTAGGAACCTGTTCCCACATCCCATACGTTTCTTGCGAGATAACTGATCTGTCTGTGCGACAGTTTTCTGTAGAGGAAATGGAGAAATGAGTCGATAAATTCTTCGACAAACTCAAATTATTTATTCTGCCATTTATGAACCCCTTAAAGGACGAATTATCAAGAATTGATGGTGGTAATCCATCAACTTTTTCTTGTCCCAAAGTTATTAGAGAAAAACATTCTTCTTCTTCTTCTTAAACTATGATTTCTGTAGCTACTTGTCAATTTCATTCTTCTATAAATTACATGGCGCTGTTGTCAGCCAGTATCAGATTTTTTTTTAAATGGTCCGTTTCTGAATTTACTTAATGTTATGTGTGCAAGAGATTATTAACACAAGTGGGTGCATATTAAGAACAGGTGTTTATTTCGCAAATATTCAGTATGTAATACGCATAATGTTGTTTCATGTATATACGCATAATGTTGTTTCATGTATAACTACTCAAAAAACAAAAGTTTAATTAAAATTTTAAGTGTACCGTTGAAGATAATTTGAAATCATAAACAAGGTTGATTTTATCGTGCACAAATATTCTGACAGTTCGCTTTCAACTTCGTCACTATTGTGATAACACATAACATAATGTTTTGCCAAAACTGGTAGACCATTTCGTCGACTATGCTCGACTGTGGTGTTATTTAATTCAGCAAATTGCAATATCGCCAATTTTTCCATTATTTTGTTCCGGCTACTAGAAAGGTAAGCCACGTGCGAACACCGAAGCTCTGAGCATTACTATGCGAAGCCGTAAAGATACTTAGAAAATAATCTAATCTGTGGTATAAGTACAACCCGTACAATAACTTGTACATATCTATAATATATATTTTATATAACTATGTATATTAAATAAGTAATATACAACTTTCATTAAAATCCCATTGGATGTTCAATGCAATTTGACCAAAACAGTGCACCGATTTCTGAGTTGCCAGAATTGAAAATGCACTAATTCTGCAAGTACAGTTATTTTTACAACCAAACCAGTATTTTGCTCAGGTCGGTAATTAATGGTCCAGAGAAAAAAAATAAGTGGATCGCTTTCGCAACGCTGTTGTCCGGTTTGGACGCTTTGCAAAGTTCGATGAAATGCATTCAATGACAATTTTGTCCAAAAATCTTTTTTATCCAATAAGTTCGTCAAAATTAATTATATGTATTTGGTGAAGTGTCGTTACATGACAACCAATATTTAGGTTCTAGTCTAGTTTTCTTATTACTTAGAGAGAGAAAAAATAATAATGATATTGTGAGTGTCATAAATATGGGCCCCGACTCAGCGTAGGACTAAGGCAAGAGTCTAAGTCACTGATTTTCAGTCGGTACCCAGAGTCATGACCTCCCAAAACAGGAGCAGACATTTATGCTATTAGCGTAAATGATTTTATGATGTGATTATATGAGTCCGTACCTCTCGTGACACAAAGAATTATAGTGGGAGGGAGTGTGAGCAAAAAAATAACTGGTCTGACAACAGATCTCAGATGTAAACAGACAGACTTAAAAGGGCAACTTCAGTTCAAGGTATTATACTTGTCTACGGAGCAGTGTTTTTCACCCTAGGGTTCGCGACCCTCAAGTACCCTAGATTTATAAAAGTTTGAGTTTGAAAACTAAAAGTAATTTTTCAGCAAATATCAAGTGAGTCCTAGCCGGTTCTTAGATAATAAATTATACGAGTCTTTAATAATAACACAGTTTTTATACCAAGTAATACAACCAAACTATATTTACCAGTAAAATGCTATTTGCCATTAATGGCTTTTTTTAATACATATTGAATTATTCTTTAAATGAACGTTCTTATAATACTCAAATAAAAAGACGCTAGGTGTATTTAAAAACAAAAGCTTGTGTTAGGCACTGAGGTGAAAAAAACAATCTGCACATATATAATAATTATGCGATAGTTTGTGTGTGTGTGTGTGTATATGTGTATGTAAATGTGTTTACCTCTTCACGCCTGCTGCTTGATAAATTTGTGCAAATTCGTAATATTAAGACTCGTAATAGTGCGCAAAGTACATTTTAGATAGAAACCCAAGAAATCTAAGGTTAGCGCCAGGCATGAGGTTTAACAAAAAGTATTATCAGCTATCTTTATGGATTCATTTGTTTTTAACTCTGGCAGCCGTTTTCAATGTGTGGAACAGAAATGAAATAAATAACAAACAGTGTTTATGAACCCACAAAAAGTAGTTTGGTAAAATGTGAAGGATATCGAAATATGTGAAGCATTTTGACCTTTACAAACAAAAAATAAAAATACCTTTACAAAAACGTCAGCAATAAGAATAACATTGTTTCTGCAGCCAAAATATATTAACTGCCTTATGTAAGCCAACATATAGTTGCCCAAGTCCCGTTTTTCATAGTAAACTAACCGTAGATAGATGTCCACTAGTGGCATTTTCAACTGAGCGATTCCGTACAACCGAAGCACATAAAGGTGTTTCTTGATTTTGACTTTATAGATCTAGCGTTTGATCACTATCGCACTTAGGTACTGGCTTTCAAGGAGTGCTGCCTGAACACACTATGTGTTCGGTGACAGTTTTTCAAAGTTGAGGGTGGTAGGTTGCCAGGCGGGTACTCGAAAGTACTACTACGTTTTTAACACTAACCTGTTTTTTATTTTCTAGAGCTTACTATTATTATTAAGTTCTTGAACTGGACATGAATTGACATGTAATTTACATTTTTATAACAGCAATATCAATAATATTATAAGTTTATAGTTAGGAAATACCATTTTTCAGCCTAATATTTCAACAATTTGCCAAATTTCAGGAGTTAGCATGATATAAAATCTATTTTTAGCAGATAGATCGACTGAGGTAGTGGTGGAGTCAAGATTCACGGTTGGGGAGGTGGTTTCGTGACCCTGAGGGTAGGATATTTGGCGTTATTTTTGAGGGGTTGGCCTTACAATTGAGGAGCAGAAATTAAGGGGAGGGTAGAGGGGGAAAGGGGGCTATCTCTCGGAATCACTCCTCCGCGGAGGCTTAGTTTTTGAGACATTTAATTATTTATTTTCAGGTTATTTAAATTAATTGAGTTTATATTCTGTGACTACTACGCCGCTGCGGGAAGTGCAGCCAATCCGTCCTTGCGTAACATTGTACAGATATCAATGTTCACCTCCGCATGTTTGGCTTTTTGGTCGCCTTCTGTCCACTCCGCGGATACGGTTAAGAAACAAAAGAAAGAAATTATAAGTAAGTATTAAGTTTACGTGAAACGAAACGCAAGTTTATGTACTCGGTATGTGCAACGGAACGTATTTAGCAATTTTCATAGTTTGACATTTACGATACAACATTCCGTTTCTCTTGTTACCGTTACGTGAATGCCATCTTTTTGTGACAATCAGATTTTTGACAACTTTGTTTTTACTTTTTGACTTTAATTCTTCTTAACTGTTTTACGTTTAGCTTGTTAACTGGAGTGGATTGTGTAACTGCGAAAATTGGCTCAGTACTCTGTTTTTTAATTCACATGCGATGATCGTTAGGTATATTGACTATTATTTTAGTCATAATACAGGTAATTATGATAACAGAACCAAATCTGCCAACCCCGACTCTATCTGGTACTTGTCTGCCGTACCCCTAGAGTGTACCTATATACAAAGCCGGAGGCGCGAGGCTCGGAGGGGGAGTAGCCTTCGCCCGCGGTAACAAAGCTCAAGTGAGCCGTAGCGGCTGAGGCTGGTCCAAAAAGCCAAAGTTGCGGATGCGAGCATGGATGTCTGTGCTTTGTTACTTGTTACGCAAGGGCGAAGGGGTGCACTTCCCGCAGGAGCAGTTTAAATTAAACATATAAGTATAATATAATATAGCAGCAATAATTAAATATCTCAATAACTAGGACAGGGATAACCTTCCCCTTTAAATCCTGCGGCTCAGTTGTTACGACTACATTTTTCCCAAAATAACCTCAAAAGAATTTTCAATATCTCAAAAGCTAAGGGCCTCTGTGGAAGGGGGGGGGGGAGGTCAGAGGGTGTGTGTTACCGAAGGTAACTCCATCCTCTTGTAATATCTGCGCCCCGATTTTAAAGTTTTCCTTTTTGTTAAAGGTGGTGCTTTAATAGTGTTCTGTTGTCTGATTGAATTTTTGAATTGGCCAAGATGCTTTTGAGGGGTGCTAGTGCCCCTCATGACGTTTCCCTCTGGATCCGCCACTGTTTAAGTCAAATACGTTAAGTGTTTTAAGCTGTGTGTTTATAGATCAGTCATAGTTTTTATATCCTTTTATTTAAAGATATTATAAATATGTGTTTCTTAAGTCTGCGTCGATTAACATTTTATTACTCACAATTGCATCTCATAAATACAGTTCCATTTTAGTCGAGTGTTTGCGGATTTCACAGAATTCCAACAACTGGAACAAGATTCCTTATTTAGTCGATTGGCTGTGGTCATAGGCCTCAGGTTATTGCCAATTGTGGTGTTATTGAATATATTTCAAACTATATAATTATTATGTTTCTTTGGAGACACTATATACACTTTGGATGCAAAAAATAAGATATAATCGGAAATCTGTTGAATGTGTCGAAGAAAAAGCGTTCCCTTTGCCATTCAACGCCATTAATATACGACTTAAAGTAATTTTGAAAATGAAGCAAATGGAAATCTTGACATCTCATTGATAAATGGATTTGTTATTGTTTTAAAACAAAAGAATAAAAGCGTAGTTTAGGAACAAGGCCAGCAAAATGACATAATCGTATAATATTTTTTTTATATTTTTGTTAGGCGGGTATTAGAGTTTACTATTTTTATGGGGCTATTAGGTAATGAAAGTGTTTAATGTTATAATTTCATCCTTTTTGTGTTTATGGGTGTGTAATCCGAATAGTTCACACAGATGGATAACGAGCGGAACGAATTATGCAGGAAATTTGTGAACACAAAAACAAAAACCCGACAACAAACATAACTAAAAGAGATAGTTAGCGGTAAAGAAACGGATGCATTTCGTAGTTTGTGTTATTGAATTAAATAAATACATTAAATACATAGGTACCTATATAACCTTATACTATAATTTAGAATTGTATTGATTATTTAAGTCCACTTTTACCTAAGAAACGAATACTCAATGTATATGAAAATGTATCCGTTGATTATGCAGTACTAGCTGCGCCCCGCGGTTTCACCCGCTTGGAATACGGTTTTCCCGCTACCTCAATTATCTAACGGGATCTATACCTTTTTCGGGATATAGGTAGCCTAAGTGTAATCCATGGCTTAAACTGTCTCCATACCAAATTTCATCGAAATCAGTGTAGCCGTTTAAACGTGAAGAAGAACAACAAACACTCACATATACACACAAACTTTTGCATTTATAATATTAGTTGGATAGTAAGGGTTACCTATCCGTTCAAAACAAAAAAGAATCAACAAAATCTGTTCACCCAGTCGTTAATTCTTTGGTAAGAAACATAAAAAAAATGTATTAAAATACGGGTCGAATTGATAACCTCTTCCTTTTTTGAAAATGTCATGATAAAACGAAATTTTGCTTAAAACTTACATTAACATTCTTTGATCATAAACGACGTCAAGTACCTATCTCTAAATTATAATAATAATTTTGAATATTTTCAGATTATTATGAAATATTTATGTAGGTAGTAGGTAGGTGTAATAATCTTTAAAAATATACTTCTTATTAGTTCATGAAGGTTAATTCTGAGCGAACAAAAATTTAACTCATTTGCTGATTTAATAGTGAGAAAATATTTTAGACCATATCTTTCCTTTGATGGTTAGAATGAATGTCTCAAAATGTGATTAGTAAGCCTTTTTTCAGCCCGTAAGTCATCAGTAGTAAATTATTTTAATATTTAATATATATAATATATAATTATTGTAATATTTTAAATTAAAACACATCAGGATATGTCCCGCCTCTTCTGCCTGTAAACACCCGCGAGCCTCTGAAATGTCATTGACACCTCTTAAACCCTTACTATTCTGTAGGTAGTTTCAATTTCGTATATAATTATATATTTCTATTAAGAACCTTAAATGTGACGTCTACTAGTGCATATGTTCTCATCTGTAATAAGGGCTCCAGAAATACATATATAAAATTTAGTATTTTGTACACCGAAAAATCTTAAGCAGTGTAGAGTTCTTTTATAAGATAAATGAAATAAACGCGCGTGGCAACAAAAATAAACTTATAGCAATATTCCCTGTCATTGTTGTTATCGGAAGTGTAACGGTTAAATCATGTGAGACTGGTTAATTGCTAACTGCTTGTTAAGATAATATCAGATATTAATGCGTTTTGATTTTATCTCAACCGACAGTGGTGATATACCTATATCACCGCTGTCTGTGAGATTGTACGAGCAATTGGATTTACAATAAAAATAATATTATATGCATCAATAAAATTTGATGTTTATTTATTATGTTCTTGTTTATTTACGTTGTGTGTAAATGCACATTGCATTTTGCTAACGACATTATAAATCAATTAATTTTTATTGTTAGCAATGATTACACGTCAGAGTTAACCATAAAATTGTTTAATACTGTTAACGTTTCCGCTGACGACTAGTGATGTAACGGATATTCGCATTCGCATTCGCGAATATCCGCGTATTTTTCAATATTCGCAATCGCAAAAATTATGCGAATATTTAGCGAATGCTTATAATAATCAAAAAGGAAATTATTATATGCATGCATATGAAATAATAGTACAATAGATAACACTTAGATATTTTTATTAAATCGTACTTCTACATTCTAAATTAAAGCCTCATTTATGAAAAAAGAACTTCAGAGATCTTATCAAATCTAAAATTAATCAGCCTTGTTACAACTATGTAAGGTTTGCATTCATTTAGTAGTATATTATTACTTTACTACCATTTTAAAATAAAGTTTACAATTGCTATTTACTAAAAAACTAAACAATTACATGAAACAAAAATATTAAACTTTAATTATCAATGCGCGCTTTTTTTTTATATTTTAAAATATTCGCATTCGCATTCGCGAATGTTGAAGATAAATATTCGCGATCGCATTCGCATTCGCGAATGTGAAAAATCCAGCATTCGTTACATCACTACTGACGACGCATCAACAGTTAGTGATGATATCGGTGTGAGGGTCGGTTTTTAACCTGATAGACGCTGGGTTGATAACCACTAACGGCTTGAGCTCCTGCTCAAGGCAACGTCATTATAAAATCCACAGCATGGTGATACTTTTCAGTACCCGCCTGGCTGCTAGCTACCAGCAATTGAACGCTAGACTAAGTGTGGGCAGTTGTTTTTCATCAGGGGCCAGAATAAAAACAATATAACCCGGAATGGGACACTAGAAATAAATGCAACTCAAAAAGTCAAAGGTACACTTTTTATTAATGCGTAATTAAGTTATTTACAAATAAAACATTATATTTGAAGGCCTTGTAAGCCTTAAATATTAATGGATCTTCTTTTTTGATTGGGTAGGTATATAGATACGAATATACCTCGTATGAAGGTTTGAGCTAAGGTGACTATATGCTATGATATTAACTGTATCAAAAGGTGCTTACAGCACTACTACAAGGCAGTTCCTTCGTATCTTTACTTTATAGCATAGTTTTCTGTGCCTAAGCGATAATCTTTATGAATTGATCTTTGGACAGTGCTTGACGGATTAAAGCTGTTCGCGGGCCGGAGATTGACAGCTTGATCTACAAAAATCTAAATATATTATATGTAGATCTAATCTTAAAATAGTCTAAAGTCTGATCTAAAAATAATAAATAGGTTATTATTTTATAACATATAACCTAATAGAAAAACACTTCATCAAATTGTCAATATTCCCGTTTTGTAACCAAAATTCCCTGCTCCGTTTAATCAGATGGTTAGTGAGCTTCTAAACAATAGTCACGAGAAACATATTCCGGATGAAAGTACCTATTCGAATTCATTCAGGAAACTTAAAAGTATCTAGAGTCATTTTTTGTTAATATAACTGATATATATATGATATATCTGAGATGCTTTTTTTTGTTTCGGCAGCGAAATGTTAATATATCAGGAATCGTTTTACAAAGTACACTTTACCATGGTACAGCGCGGCTGGATCATCAATTTTCTGCATTTTTTCCTGTTTTCCTATTATTTCTTAAAAAACCTTATTTGTTTGTATGAAGTTAGGATACCGGCGAAGTACCGCTAAGTTAGTCCTAAGGGCAAGCTTTCATCATGTAGGTAGACACATGCGTTCAAACAACAGAGTATTTATTCATAGACAGAACCATTTACCGCTCAAGACGTACATAACAAATATGTCGCTATATTAATCCATATTTTTTTACCTTACCTGTAATACTACAACTTCTAAAGGATGTCCTGTCTGCAGCTCCTCCGAGGGCCTTCTCGTAGGCCGTACAGCATATTCTCTTTCGCCTATAATCTGAAACAAATCAAAATTCTTAATTAGTTACTAAAACTTCTAGAGACACACACAAACAGAGTAAGGGTTATATTATCACTACATAGTATAAAACAAAGTCGCTTTCTCTGTCCCTATATCCCTATGTATGCTTAAATCTTTAAAACTACGCAACGTATTTTGATACGGTTTTTTTAATAGATAAAGTGATTGAAGAGGAAGGTTTATATGTATAATAACATCCATTAATGCCGGAGCGGGCCGCTAGTTAAAAAAACCCTAATGCCACTTATGCAGTTGCTCCATTTAGTACCGAGGGTGCGTACTTCAGCCTAATATCCTGATGCAGGTCTTTTCCTAGTTATCTTATAAAAAAAATACCAGAGTTCTTATTATGGTCTTATAAGTCTTCCCCTTAAACACCACCTTCTGTAGTATACTTCGCTAACATAGTTCCGAAATAATTTAAATAGGATACCTTTAAATAATAATAATAATTGTTTACAGCTTAATTTGAAGCGGTGATAGCTCAGCGGTGGGAGCGTCAGCGTGTCAAAATGACGGATATTAGTTCGATCCTCACCAACAGCTTGAGCTTCCGGTGAAGGTTACACCGTTATCAATTTCCCAGCGTGGTGGTAGGGTACTGTTGATTACCCGCCTGGCTAGCCACCATCCTCAATTTTTAAAAACTGTCGCCAAACACAATATAGTGTGTTCAGGCAGCAGTCCTTGAGAGTCAGTGAGCGTTCCATGCCTAGCATGATATCATTTTCGACCATATCGTCACTGACCATCAAGTGAGATAGTGGTCAAACGCTAGATATAAAAAAATAAAAACTACTTGACTATTTGTGAACTACTTTATTTTTGTATTAAGGCGAAAATGCAATAGTTTCCTTTATTATTAATAATATAACTTAATACCAATATATATCAAATGTGCGAAATACAATATAATTTATTTTAGTAAGAGAAATACATAGAAAGAGAATCGAAATAATTTATTCACCAAAAGAATATAACCTTAATATACTAAACATGTCACATAAATGTTTAATTAAGATGAACAGCTTATATTTTCATTTCAGTGAGAGTGTGTATTATGTGTGATGTATGGTGGTTAATGCATAAGAGAGTGTGAGTGCATGAAATAGTGTATACATATGTGAGACACATAAACTATGTATTGTATATACAAAAATAAACTAATGTAGAGAAGAATGCGATTAGGATTCTTCGCCGTTAAATAATAAGCTTTGGAAATAGGTCAATTCAATACAATTCTTAAATATAATAAAAGTAATAGGATTTTAAATGGAATGGATTATTCAAACAACAATTTGGCCAACTCAAGCAGAGTAATCGCGTATACCTACTTTTAATCACTACGGATTAGCTCTTAACATCAGGCCAATCTTGCCCGTTTACAAAATGAAATATGATGAAACAAATTAAAAAAAAAACCTTAACGCACCCGCAAGTTACAAAATATTTTGACACAAATCGACTTTTGCGGGTGATGAATGATTCACTAATGGTTTGATGACCTGTGGTTCGAAAACTGGACTGTAATAAGTGGGTACCTGCATGAAATCTCGCCGACCGACATCATTTTGCGAAGTACCAAATGGTTCAAACAAGTCCACAACAATTATATTGTGCAATGAACTAAATGACTTTGTAAAATCACAAACTGCCAATGAGCATATAACATAGCTGCCTCCCGAGGTTTCACCTGCCTGGACTACAATTTTCACGCTACCTGAGTTATCCCACGGGAACCATACTTTTACTATAGCAAAAAATTGTTTATTTCCTTGGTCTCATCTATTTATATACAGAAAATTATAAAAACTAGTCAACAGTTTATAGGCGTGAAAACGTAACAGACAGATGGAGTTGCTTTTTCATTTATAATATTATTACTACAAGGTATTTTTTGTAGGTAGGTACTTATCCCAAAATATCATCTTAATCGATCAAGCCGTTAAGGTGTGAAGAGGTAACAAACACACATACACACAAACTTTCGCATTTATAATAAGCTATTAGATAGCGTTTTATGATTTAATTATGTAAAAAATGAAAAAGGAACTGGATTCAATTCAATCCAATTAGTTTATTACAATTTCTTATGGTACAAAAAACCGGTGGTAGTACTAAATAATTACTGACTATAAGGATGAAACGTAAAAAAAGAAGTACCTAGTGGTAAAACTCGCTATTTGTCTCTTATTCCTAATATAATGGTAGCTTTTGTCTTTAAGAAACGTTTTATTTGTTTTATAAATGCGGTATTAGTATTAATGTATGTAATATATACATACATATAAAATGTATATAATATGTAATCTAATTATTAAGGGAGTGTTGTGTTGTAAAAGAAAATGTAGTGACTAAGATTGAGAAAAGTATTTCAAGATGGTTTGGTCATGTAGATAATGCACGAAAGGTGATTGACTAAGCAGGTATACATGGGAGAAGTGAATGGTAGTGTTGGAAGAGGAAGGCCTAGGCGGACGTTCCGAAATCAGATGAAGAAATTCTACAATACATTACTAAATGGCTAGGACAAGATAACTCTAAACCGACGTTCTTGTATGAAAGGAGAGGTCTGATGAGCGTGGATGAAGCGTAGAAGTGTATCGGGATCGTAGCAATTGGGAGGCTGTATACTCTGCCTACCCTTACGGGAAAGATCCGTGAGTATATGTATGTATGTAATCTGTAGGCATTATTGTTTGTGTTTACGTGATCAAGCAACTTAATAATCACGCACAGCCGTTGCCATTCTCCTTACATTCCAAAACACTCGTGGAGTTGTGTCTATGTGAAAGTATTTTACGCGCCTTTTCTGAATTTACTTTCTCATCTATAAACAGCCAAAATAAACGAAACGAGCTGTGTAGTAAATAACGCCGTCAATAGCTAATAATAAAATAAACACTCTTTGCCTCTAACCAAAGCGGTTAGACTGTAATCCATAAACTACTCCAATTCCCCGTAGATCAGCCCACGCGGTTCTAATTTCAACTTGGGACGTGGTTCTTTTAGCCAATGAGAGAACAATGAGATTAGGTATGCGTGAGTAGCCAATCAGCTGCCGGAATTGATTGTAAGCAATCATGGTGGACGTGGATTTCAGTGGCTATAATAAGCACATAAAACGAATAGTGGTGAACACGCATAGCTATACTTAGATGTATATAGTTCAACGCGCACTGTTCTCAGTTAAAGTGATTTTATTTCTTTGACTGTGAATATTATTATTAATACTGATTACAGCTGTTTTCAAGGAAGTCTTTTATTTGAGGCAGCCGAAAGGATATAGCAAACGCCCTTTCGCATTTAAGTAATTTAGTAGCCTTAGATTAGCTCTCCTTTTAATTTTTTTAATCCTCAATTAAAGAATGAATGTATTAAAGTAATGAGCGCAAGTAAAATTATTAATAACTACCCGTGCCCCGCGGTGTTACCCGCGCAGACTCTGGTTTACCCGTTGCTCACGGCAAATGTTATCCCATGGCAACCGTTATTTTTTCGGGGTAATAAGTAACCTATTAGGTGCGCCATTCCCCAGTCTATGCCCCGTGCGCACATGATATTGGATGTTGTCCAAATCCTACAAGAAAGAAAAAACTAAATGCGTCAATTCGGAGTTTGGACAAATTTCCCAATGTATTTTGAATCAGTGAGCTAGGTACCGTTTTTTTCATTCAAATAAGTTTTTAAATGTGTTAATTACAGAGTAACAATAGTTAGGATACATTGAATTAAACGGCTACTTGAAGCCACATTGGTAAGTAAATTGAATTTAATGGGTAGGTATAGGTACTGTGCTCCGCAGGGCACGTTAAGTTATTGCTCACAGTAATTGTTGTCTTAGGATAAGTCTTTTATAGCCAAACTGAGCCCCGTGTTTCTCTATGTAAGACACACTAATTTCAAAAATAAAAAAACTGTAATCACTTTTCAAATTTTCGCCATAAAATCCATCCAAAATATTAGGTACCTACTCATGTCAAATTGCAATATCACTAGTGTCATGTTTGTTCAATGTCACAACGATAAAAGCAACCGACACCACCTAACCCGCGGTAAATTTCACTTTTAACCGTTCTAGAAATTTTTAACGATCTTAGGCTACGCAACATGCCTACTTAAGTCAGTTCTGTATTTAATTTTTCTTTTACATTGTATGTAAAATAAACTTGGGTCGCGACTTGAATTGCGCATGCGTCCGGTCAAATGTCAGCGACAATGACGACAGCTGACGTTAGGGTTGCCGATAGCACAGAATAATTAAACACAAGGGCAGGTGTTTCAAACTAATGGTTAACAAATGCTTTAAAAAAAGTGATAATATCCGTTGTAATAGTGATAATGAATATTTGATAATATCCGTTTTTTGACCTGTTATCACACAACCGGTGGTCAAAATATACAAACATTGGTCCAAAACTTATAACCACTAATGATAAAAAACGTATTTATCTGAAATTTAACCATTGGTTGCTGGATGAAAAGACCGACCAAAATTATTACCGTATGTCTAAGCACGAATCTCTATCGAAATTGTTGTTCAGTCGTAACGCAGCGTAAAACAATTGAACTCAGTATTAACTGTTATGTTACCAATATACAACCGTAGCATAGAGAATTGATAGTTTGTGAGTGCAATATGTTCGTTATTCAATTGTTCATACGATAAGGACAAGAACGTAACGACACTAGTTGTACGTGTTATAGGCATAAGTAGTAAGGTAGAGGAAGACATCGCAAGTCATGTTTTATTTTAACTGCGATATGTGGTGATCCTGATGTCAATTGTAATTTACAACTACGTATGTTTTTTTATGTTTTTATTTTTATTTTTTTATACCTTGTAACTGGTTTTTATTTCTTGAGTGCATGATTGAAACACTTGTCAAATGTACCAGAGTGAGGGCATTATGATGCGTAGGTACCGTTAGCAGAAATGTTAATAAGTAATTAGGGTGCAGTGTTGAGTAGATCGCGAGCGTTCAAGAGCATGATTCGCGCGCGACGGAGTGTAGGTGAGATCACAGGACTCACTTTAGTAGGAGCAGGCGATCTTAGAACATTACATACCTTCCCCTTGTCACACTATCAATGCCTACATCTTATTGATGCTGGAATTAGTTGCCAGATAAATAAAACCTTGGAAAAAGGAGTTAGTACAGGGTAAAAATGATCACATAGTGTCATAATTATTTTTCAAAAGTTATATTCTGACCTTGCCATTGTTTTTTGTTATCTCAAGAATGGGAATGTGGGAGCCGGCTATTGTATTATGAATTCAATTATAATTTAAGTTATAATGCTTAATTATAATTATATTTCAGTTTCCTTCAGAATAACGAATGTGAATACCAGTTTGTGAGAAACAAAATTTATAGAACACCTACATATTTTTATATTTGAGCGCAAGTATTTTTTTTGCGCTCTAGTGATTCCGTTAAAGATTATTTTACTTTTTATACGAGCACAAAGTCGTGTAGTTTTTTTCTACCTATATTAATTTGGCATTCGATCAAAATATACTTATATTAATATATATTAATTTCGGATTAACACCCGAATAAGTATTAATTTGGCCGGTTGGCGCAGTTGGTAGCAGTCTGCCTTCTGAGCCGCTGGTCCCGGGTTCGATTCCCGGACAGGATTTTAAGCTATTGCATAGCTTCTATCGCGGGCCTTGAGCGTGGAGACCCAATCCAGAAATTCCGTAAAGAAAATAACCTAACACCCCCCACTCCGACCGGCACAGCGGATACTTTTTAGTTTTGCCATCTATCGATGAATAGCAGAACTTTTAATGACTTAACTCCTCCGAAATGGCTTGCTTGATTATGAAATTTTACGTGTACATAAAAGAATAGGTCGTAAAGTATTTTTCACCCTCTTACCCCCACCCCCATAGTTGAGTAACTATATACTGAGACCCACCCCCCATTTCTTTATCCCCATTTTAATTTTTTTTTGTATGAACAAATATCCAAATAATGTACAAAATATCGATCGTTAACGTGAAGTAATTTAAATGAGGTGTCGAGTCACTTTGACATTTCGATAATTGATATGACAGAACACTTCAGTCAGGTCAGCTACTGATAAATATAGCTTTAAACAGTACATAACTCTTCAAAAATAAAGTTTATTTTGCCCATATGCTCGCTGCTTTTTAAAAGGTTTTATTCAACTGATCGGAAATATGAGCTTTTCATTTTTTAGCAAAGAAACTAGCGCCACACTGAAACGAAACTAACTATAGTTCTTAAATCAACTATGACTCAATCTGTGCTCCCATTGAAACTCGAATGTACAGATAAAATACTATCGATTTCGATCTATATCTACGGCCAGTACTAGAATCTATTCTGTGCCAGAACTGCGTAATAGCGGTAATTCCACCTGCGAGTACGACACTGCCAGGAAATGACGAGGCTGTCTGTGGTCAGGTAGAGGTGGTAACTGGCAGCAAATCACGCGAGATGCTAACTAGCAATTTCCAAGATTTGCAACATTATCCTACAATGTAATTCCGACGCATTTAGCTTTGATGGTTTACTTCGAAGGCAGAGTATTTTTACTGATTTAAGGGGTTATGTTTTTTACGTTTAGGTGTGTTTATACTCGTCCGATTTAAACTAATGAGGGGTTTTTAAGAATAAAATTGAAAGTCCCCGTTAATAAAAAGCGTTAATAAAAAGGGCAATTGGTCATTGGTTAATTTATATTCAACGTCATTAACTTGCGTTCGACCACCATCTCAGCTGATGTTAAGTGACAGCCGTTCAGGTGTGAAGAGGTAACATACACTCATACACACAAAGTTCCGCATTTATAATATTAGTATTATGTCATATTAAGGTTAGAACTTGAGTTAGACAAAGATTAATCGATTACAGACAGTCGACAAAGAAAATGGTCAGTTTTGACAAAAAATTCTGTGCAATCACAATAGCGATGAGGTTGAACCTATCTAACAATAAAAGAGATGCACGGGAAAATCAGCCTTGTTATTTCAAGATGACAAATGATTTCCAACCGTAGGGTAGTAGGAGACCATATATTTGGCCAACTGTACACACATCACGGATAACGTTTTAATTATTACATATTTGATTTTTGACAGCTAATTAAGATTTGGGCAAATTAAAAGATACACATAAAGGTTTTGGCCTTGTAGAGCATAATTTGACGTGATACGTTGATGTAAGCATGGATTTGTAAATTATTAACCATTATCTGCGCCCCGCGTTTTAACCCGCGTGGTGATCATGGATGATGAGGATAAGTAGCCTATGTGTTATTCCGGAACCTGAAGTATCTACATACAAAAATTCATCCAAATCCGTTCAAAACCGTTTGAGCGTGAAAGAGTAACACACTTCATACATCTATACAAACTTTGGCGTTTATAATACTAGTGGCGCCCCGCGGTTTCACTCGCGTAGATTACGGTTTTCCCGTTACCCCAATTATCCCACGGGAACTATACTTTTCCGGGACAAAAGTAGCCTATATATTATTCCAGGGCTTAAACTATCTCCATACCAAATTTCATTGAAATCGGTGTAGCCGTTTGAGCGTGAAGAAGTAACAAACATATACACATACACACAAACTTTCGCATTTATATTATTAGTAGGATTAAGTAGGATGTGCATTGTGCTATCTTTATTTATTCTGGATATCCAGACTTGTGATTGCTGTAGATCTCACTCTGTGAATGTCATAATAATAAGCTCGAAAACCAGATTTTACGATACAAGTCTTTGAAGTGTAATAAATAAATGCTTACAAACGAGAGCGGACACTTAGCGTGATGTTTCACATATTCATTGTGATTTTGTTTTGATTAACTAATGGTAAAAATAATAATAATTATGATTTTTGATGAATTTTGATTGATAATAATAAATTATTTGACTAACCGGTTGGCGCAGTTGGTAGCACTCTGCCTTCTGAGCCGCTGGTCCCGGGTTCGATTCCCGGACAGGTCAAACATTTGTGTGTATGAACATGTCTGTTTGACCTGTGTCTGGGTGTGTATATGTATATAAGTATATATATATCAGTCATCAGGTTACCATAGTACAGGCTCTGCCTAGTTTGGGACCTGACGATCTTGTGTGAATGTTAATAAATAAAAAATAAATATATAAAAATAAATTATTAATTGATTTAATTAATCAGCTTATTATCTACTCAAAACTTTCCTGCATTCTGAAAGTCTTAACGAAAAAACAGAATTATTTTTGAATTGGTGAACAAATTTGAACACATGAGGTTTAAGAGTAGTAGCACTCTATTTGAGAGTTCGCCCGGACAAGTACTGCCACCATACCTGATTTCTACCAGCAGGCATAGTCCCCGGTGAAATTAAAAATACATGAGAACTCAGGAGAAATAATATTGGACTGGCCGGTTGGCACAGTTGGTAGCACTCTGCCTTCTGAGCCGCTGGTCCCGGGTTCGATTCCCGGACAGGTCAAACATTTGTGTGTATGAACATGTCTGTTTGACCTGTGTTTGGGTGTGTATATTTATTTAAGTATATATCAGTCATCAGGTTACCATAGTACAGGCTCTGCCTAGTTTGGGACCTGAAGACCTTGTGTAAATGTTGTCGCATATCATAAAAAAAAAAATATAATATAATATCTACACCTTAGACAACGTCGTCACTTAGCTTCAGGTGATACAGTGGTCAAACGTAAGCTTTAAAAAAACCCAGGCTGTATATACAAAGCATGAGACTTACCAACTTTATTTCTTAGGGTGACAGGCGCAGTACAGTTCATCTGAATTATATCTGTCTATCGGCATAGGTTACCACTTCTGCTACTTCCGTCACCTTTTCCCATAAAAAAACGAATGATAGAGTTCGGAGGTAGGTAACAAAAAAAACAATAGAATTGAAAT
Organism: Apeira syringaria; assembly: GCA_934044485.1. Classification (NCBI taxonomy): domain Eukaryota; kingdom Metazoa; phylum Arthropoda; class Insecta; order Lepidoptera; family Geometridae; genus Apeira; species Apeira syringaria. The sequence goes on from OW203655.1 coordinate 28,622,688, forward strand.
CCCCTCCTGTTTTTGGAAGTCATTAAAATGACTAACTTCGCATTTATAGTGCGAGTACCAAACAACAGAAATACAGTAGCGACTCCAATACCTAACTAGATTTAAAGCCTTAATAAGCATGAAGGCCTTGTACACCAATATTAATTAGTTGCTCAACTTCAACAGCAATCGTAAATTGATTCAATGATTATACACCTGTTTTTTTATGATTGTTTGTATTGGCGGTCCAGTTTTGGTGGAGCCACAGCACTGCGCGCCTTTCAGCAAATCTACTTATTACCGGACCAGAAACTATCATTAATAATGTCATTATATTAATTAGTGAATGTTAAGAGCAGGAGCACTCTATGCGAGAGTTCGCCCGGGGAAGTACTGCCACCAGGCAGTGGTGTTCGCATTACTGTGTTCCAGTTTGAAGGGTATGGTTGCCGGTGAAATTACAGGCACATGAGAATTACTAATCTTATGTCTCTGGGTGACGGGCGCAGTGCATTTTTATACGAATTGTGTCTGTCTATAGGCAGCTAGGTTACTACGTAACATCCTGTGGGCCCTTTGCTTTTAAAATACGTATTTATATTTTTGTCATAATTTTGTGCTTATATAATTGCTATATAATTTTTTAAATATCCACTCTTTAGGTATTGAGATGTGATGGTACAACAAACCGCCATATTGAAATATTATCTATCAATCATTATAACATAAGTATGACTATTGCAATTAGGCAGATATTAACTTTTATAGGGTAATTTGTTATTTATTGACCGCAATGACGTTGGCATCATTAGCAATATGTTTTCGAAACCACAACAAAGTAGGTTACCATAAAGTACGTTTCTATATACCCCACGCTTGTCCTTATGGAACTATTTATACTGTTTATACGGGTATAACGTGAAACTAGCTGGTGATTCGAAATCGCGATCGACAATTTGTCCGGTTTCTTCCGGAAGCCTTTATCAGGATCTTGAATGCGGTGCGTTTGTCGTAACGTAGATAATGTAGTTTCCTGAAGAAGAGGTGTCACACTAGCACGCTAATATAAATAATATTAAATAATAAGCGTGACTTTTAATAAACGTATGGAACTCGTTCGTTGCTCCTTAGGTGGAAGCGCGGACGAGCGGGGGGAGACTGAGGGATCATGACGAACGTGTCCATAGAGTTTGTCGGCATGCCGAGTCCTTAATTCTTCCTCCTTCTCCGAGCATAACTAAGAGAACGTGTACGTGGGCTGGACGGGGCACGGATTTGACACGTTACATACAATTTATATTAAGCACACAGTGCATGTGTCCGTGTCCCGTCCGAGCCCGTCTTCTAACTTATGACGATCGTCTACACCACACCTGCCCCGGCCACGTTTCGGCCCGGACACGAAACGGTGTAATATAAATATTCCCTAAGTAGATCTATGATGAAACAGGACGCATTTGTTCATGCAATTCGACGCTATGCTCAGCTCTCTCGCTCTGTCGGCTAAACCTATGACGAGCGGGAGAACGGGACGCACTGGTTTACGCTGAGCTCTTCCCGCCCGAGTATAACTAAAGCGGGCGAGGGAATAGCACTCACATGTCCATCCAGTTCGACCAGCTCCCCGGCTCGCCCTAGCATAGCCAAGGCGCGTGGGAGTACGGTACGGACTTTTTCACGCTGTTTCACGGCATGATGAGCTTCCCGGCTCACTGGTGCTTACCGAACGAGGGGCGGGGGAACGGTATTCACTTGTACAGTAAATTTCCCCGCGAAGAACGGAACGCACTTGTCTAACCAGATCAACGACATTTTGAGTTCTCCCCAAGTGACTCGACGCTTCCCTGTCTTGGATATGTATCAGAGATGGTCACTGAATGTCCGATAAAGAGCCTTTACTTGTCGGACCAGCGGCTCGGAGACCGTCCTCGTGGTCTCTTGCCGTTCATTTTTCTTATGCGAGACCTCGTTGATAGCAGATGGTCAATATTTTGGTTTAAACAATGCGAGTGCCTGGAAGCCTAATGCTTTCATAGTGAAATAATATTATGTTATTATACTTTTCTCTAGTGCTATCACTATTTGTTGTTGATGTATAAAGCTCTGACTCACAGAATTTAATCTATAACTTGAATATTAAATGTATATCCTGTCGATTTATTTTTATGTATGCGCCATCTAGTGAAACATCGATGCGTTAATTTGAACAACACCTGGCTTACAATCGCAGCGCCATCTATGAAAAGGCAGAAAAAAAATAGGGAATATATCCCATTTGAAACAAATATGTATACAAATCAACATCAAATCAGCTTTTGATTAAAGAATATACACCGATAACTTAGCAAAACTAGTCCGTACTCGTTGAGGTTTTTCCAGCGTACGATTTTCTTTAGGCGATTGGCAGTCTTCTTGTAGTATATTAGTATCTATACCTATGCAACGTATGCTATGCAAATTATTATTACTGCTGAAATAATAAGAGTAACATAATAAAAAAAAGTTCTTAATCTAAAAACAATATCTAACTCTTCCTAAAAAAATAAAGATAATGGTTAGTGTCAATAAAACTAAGTGTATTTAACTACAATAATTAATTCTACAAATAATTGTTTCCTCGGAGTTAAAATAACAATCAATTATGTTATTGTACCTGTCTCGTAAGTATTTTTATGAGCCATTTTTCCTTGAACACATTTGACCCTAGAATGAACGTATATTAAAATATATAATGTCTGTGGGATAATTGTATGCAATACAAAAGAACGATGCAAAATGCTACAATTATAACCTTACCACAGACATTGGTAACTAGCTAAATCCGCCACGCTTCGCTGTCACAGCGATGGCTAACTAACTGGGCATTAAATTTAAAAAAATACGGATTTATTCGGGTATAATTTATTTATTTAGTACTAGTCGCGCCCCGCGGTTGTAGCCCCGTGGATTACGGTTTTCCCGTAACATCAATTATTCCACAGGAATTATACGTTTTACCGGGATAAAAAGTAGCCTATGTGCTATTCCAGACTATAAACTATCTCTATGCCAAATTTCATCCAGATCCATTTAGCCGTTCTAGCGTGATTGGGTAACAAACTTCCATCCATCCAAACTTTGACATTTATAATATTAGTGGGATTGTCATTCGATGAAAGTTGACGATCAATTTCAAATTGTGTAAATATGCGAAAGTTCGTTCTTGAACGCTACCGGCTGGCAGCGTGCCCAGAATGCTAGCAGCATTGCCACGTTGAATTGCAATGCTGATTTGTCGAGCCAAATATGTGCCAGCATTTTGGTCACGCGTCGCATCGATCAAACGCTCAGATAAATTTTGGAAAATCCGATGAGCTCCAGGTCCCCACGGGCTCAATGTCTTGACCCCAAACGGTTCAAATATGTAACGACTACCTAGGTTAGCATATTTTCGCCGTTTCAATTGCTCCGCCGAATAAGCCGCGGCGCCAGCCCTAACATGTGTCTCAGGAAAAAGTAGGATGTTTTTAAAGTATTTATTTGTTTGCGGTACCAACCTATTTGACGTACCTACTCATTGCGTGACGTGGCAATAATTATGAAATCTATGCCATTAGCGTGCTTCCTTGTCAAGTGACCCTAGGACCCTGCACTCGACTCAAACTGTTTGTCTAGCCTCGACTCTTGAGTGTTTGTCATGCAATCGCATTTTAATGTGCCTATTTAAATAAAGATTTATTTTTCAGTGTTGCTATTTGTCATTAAATAACTATTCACTTTTACAATGCTCGAATTGATAAGCTCATCTTAGCGGTAATTCATATTTGTAACACATACTCGCACATAATCATCACTTAGTATAATTTTATTATGGAATCGTACAAAAAACTATTTTGTGTTTGAAGTGCTTCTTTAGCGGCTTTGTGCACTTTGGGATGGGTAAAAAATGTTAAACTCATGTCAGGACGTGTGAGCTGGGCTCCGTAGACAAAGTAACATTCTGCAAGCGTTAACGCAAGCGAAAACCGTTGAATGTTTGTTCTCGTTGGGAAGCCCGCGATAAAAAAGGGTGAAGAAACGAGATGCAACGAGAGCGATATAAAACTACGCATACCAGAAGAGGATGGGACGAAAGACATCTTCGCCAATGAGTGTCGCAACGCGCTCGATTTGCGCCACTCACTTCTGCCCGGCGCCAGCGCGGCGTAGGAGAAGAAGTAATATCCCCCTCTCTTTTTACCGCGCGGCGAAAATGTATGCTTGCTCCGGCGCTTACGTGAGTGTGCGTGTGTGATATTCAAAAATGCACAACGTTGATGTTCAAGTTTTCACTTCTGCCGGCACTCCCGGAGTGCAACCCGTTTTTTTTTAACTATGTATCTTACGCATGCTTAGCCTTTTTTACCAGAATGCGAAACTCAGGAGAGTTATGTTTTTCGAATGTATCTAGTATGTTTATTTCTTTGGCACGAGAGCATAAACGGCTTGTCATATTTTTATGTGAGTGGTGTGAATATATTCGTTATAAGGTGGAGTTCACCAAAGTATATAACGTCCGGTTATCAACTAAACCGTCGGTCAAACAGTCTTCAAAAAACAGTTACACCCTTATTCGTAATAAAATTAAATGTTTATAAGTCGAGTGTGGTATCAAAATATATACATTTTAACGGCGATTATAATTTAATAAGGGTGGCAGACATGGACGCAGTCTGGTTTATTGTTTCTTTTAAATGTATGAAATGTATCCGGTAAAACACCGATAAACTAGCGACTTACGTCGTATCGTCTTTGAAATTTTGCCAAAGTTTTTTGATCAAAAATAAAACCTTATTATAAAAACCTTCATTCGATTCTTCGCTGCTACACAAGCCATCTGAACCTATTATGTATTTAAATTTACGTTTACGAATAATATTAGAATTTTGCACTTTTAGGAGTAATTGTTCCAATTAACTTAATGACCCTTTATATTCTTCTAAAACATTCTTCACTCTTTAGATCTGGTAATGTGATCATTCAGGTTTTAGTGTCCCAATGCCACATGTATTTACAATTCTGTTCGAAATTGATAATGTGTAAATTTTAATTTGATAATTGTTTATTTAATTATATCTTCATGTAATTTACTTGACAATGTTTTACTTAATTTATTTTTTTGTAATATTTTATAATGGACTGTAGTTGTCTGACAATAAAATGAATTTGAATTTGAAAAAAGTAAAACGTATTAAAGTTCTCATTATACATTAGATACAGCTGCAAGCAATATTGGTATATTCCTCCATAATCACACCTCCTATATCAACTGCGGGTCTAGACGTAGACTTAGTCCCACTGTTTGTCTAGCCTCGACTCTCGGCTGTTTGTTAAGCCATTTTACTATAATGTATTTAAATTAACATTTACTTTACCGTGGAACAATGAAAGTCTAGCTGTGTGATCGTCGGCTGTCAACCTGACTGTCAATGGTTCTATTCTCACCCCTTTGAGCTTCTGGTGAAGTTAACGTCGTTATCGAATCCAAAAGTTGGTGGGGTACTTACTAGTACTAGCCCCGGTGTATTTTTTTTGTTTTTGCAGCGGTCAAACGTAAGCTTATAATCTTATTAAAAAAAACGGTTTTTTGTAGATTCAAGATGGTGCTGTCTGTAAGCAGAAATTCAGACGATGAGCTTGTAAGGGTAGGATTTGTGATATATATTTTTTACCGTTTTCAAACGTAAGCTAAGCAATAATCTTTTAAAAAACGTTTAGGAAATTGCTGTAAGCTGAAATACAGACGATGAGCTCAACGACAGATAACTAAAACTAAAAATATAGATTTAGGTGAGCAAACTAACTTTTTTGTAAAAAATATTTTGTATTACATATATGTATACTATATATACGTATACATATTATTATATACAGACTGAATTTACTTAATAATCTTGACATGTATTATTTTCACATAACGTAGTTTTTACTCGTATGTATTCAAATCATTTATGTTCGTCGAAAACCAAGAATGAAATGAATATTAATCAATCGTTGGACATAATTACAAATGACGTCAATCGTCATTTTGATGTGAATAATGAAAACCTCAAGGTGGTGCAAAGTGGAATAATACAATTGAGTAGTTAGATATGGAAATTTTGTGTTTCTGTGGACAGGAATATATCTGTTCACAAAAACAATTACATAACACACTAATATTATAAATGCGAAAATTTGTCAGTACTTGTGTGTTTGTTGGTACCTTATAACCTGGATTAAAACATAGGCTACTTTTGTCCCGAAAACTTAATGGATCCTATGGGATGCAACAACATATCTATTTCTACCGCCAGGCAGTGGTGTTCGCATTACTGTGTTCCGATTTGACGGGTATATGCGGTTTCCGCTCAAAATACAAGCACATGAGACTTACCAACTTTATGTCTCCGGGTCTATAGGCAGAGGCTGCCACTTAATATCCTGTGAACTTTTGCTTGCTCCGTCACCTTATCCCATAAAAAACAATTATTTATTTATTTAACCTTTGAATTAATTAAACGGTGATTAGTAACGATTACACTACCGTCGTGTACTATTTCAATTCTACACTAGCAAAGGTCCTCAACAAGATTGTGACCAACTAAACCAAAGTTTGACACCTCGGGAACAACTGAAGATAAACACGTTGAATTCGTGTTTTTTTTATAGGATAATTTAAGGTAGGTATTATTATTCGGATGAGATTTGAAGATTTCTATAGAATAATTCTTCATTAAAGAGAAAAATGCAATACTTTTAATTCTTTAAATATCATTATTGTAATGTAACAAACCGACTAGGACTCACGTGGTAAACACTGGAAAATTACTCTCCGACCAGTTGCGAACTTATTTGCAGTTCTCCATCTGGGAGTTATGATCGTGCCAGGTGGCGGGCTCGAGCCTCAGCACGTAACTCGTGCAAGAACTGCAAATAAGTTCGAAACTGGTCGGAGAGTAATTTTCCAGTGTTTACCACGTGAGTCCTAGTCGGTTTGTTATATACATTACAATTATGGAAGAAACTCGCGATAGTTTTCAAACTCAAATTATAATAACATTGCTGGATATTTTGCATGAATTACATGTTTTTTTATATCTTTCTTAAATATGCATAGATCCTGAAAGTGACAAATAATCCGATATACGATTAGTTATTCGTAAAAAAATATACTTTATGTATCGAGCGCTCGACCACTTGATGATCAATGACGATGTAGTTGAAGATGTTATCGCACTAGACCTAGAATGCTCACTGGATTTCAGGGACTGCTGTCTGAACACACTATGTGTTTGGTGAGATTTTTTTAAACTTGATATAAGTAGCGAGCCATGCATGACCTCGAAAGTACCTGCCCTACCGCCTTGCTATAAGACTTAATGTTTTTAACGGTAAATATCTTGTTTATCTTCGTCTATCAATCAATCCAGCGTAGCCTTTTGACCATCTATAAAAAGATACTAAACACAATCACAAACACTTGTTTATAGCTAAAGTGTTGTTAATCACAACATAAACAGCCTCTAAAACACTGTGTGAAACAAATTAGCAGGGTCTGACGCAATCCCTGGTTAGGTGACAAATATGCGGATTTAACACCATCTTAACTTATCCAGCCTTCTTACTCCATAGACTAATACTACTACTTATTTACGTTACACTGTTAGTTAGTTGAAGCGATGATAGCTCAGCAGTGGGAGCGTCGGCTGTCAAACTGACGAACGCTGGTTCGATCCCTACCAAGGGCTTGAGGTTGCGGTGAAGGTAACACCGTTATCGAATTCCTAGCATGGTGGTAGCGTACTTCCGAGTACCCAACTGGCTTGCTAATACACTCAAGTTTTGTTTCTTCTTTCTTTTTGGAGCAGTACTTGAAAGCCAGTAAGCATTTGAGGCCTAGCGTGATACCATCTTCGACCACATCGTCACTGACCATCTAGTGAGATAGTGGTCAAACGCTAAATACATACAATATAAAAAATACCCTTTTTAACACGCTTTTATTAGCATCGCCTGTAAAACGTCTTTGTACGTGATTTTTACCTCCTTCAAACGTCGGATTGATGAAACTTTGGACACTTACAAATCAAGGTCCGATGACGATGCAATCAATTAATTTGTTTGCCCCATTATCCTTAACAGGATATCCAGGATTAGCTATAAATCAGTTCGGTTAAATACAATCTTGGGTTTTTACAATGACTATCATAGATGTACTTAAATATGTTCTTTTTCTTAAATACAGGGTTAAGATAATTACAGTTATTATCAAAGCGCTGTTACCTACACAAGTAATTACATAACACATATTTACTTTACAAAAACTCAGCTTTTTCACCAATCCTAAGAATTCCGCCAGGCTATAAAGAAAAATATCTACTTCTTCGGAAATCCGATTCAGTATTACCGTCGCGCGTTTTTTTTTTTTTTCTAAAGCACTAATGCTGTTTGCCTCTACCGGCATTTACAGCTTCACCGGAGGGGAGCCATCGCGCGTGACATGGGAACATATTTAAAGAGATTCGTCCTTAGCTTCGGTAGCATAATCGAATAGAGGCGGCGCCGCCTGCCAACCGCGTCATCTGGCGCGGATTGCTGCAGCACTCCCAGCACCTAGGAGTGATGCACATGGGCACCGACAGGATTACTTTCACAGAGGTGCATCAGCATCCACACATTATACGTGTGTGGTGTATCATATCATCAAAAAAAATCCAAAAATGTACCTGACTTCGACAAGGTATTTCACACTTTTGAGTGTTGAAGTCGGATCCGTTTTTGGTGGACATTTTTTTTCACCCTTTTCAGTTCACCCTCAATACGAAAGTAGTTCAGATAGACGTAACACTTTTCAGTTATTGGAGTGTAACTGAGAAACCGCTTGACCGATTTTGATGAAATTAAAATGGGACCACGTTGGAAGTATACTCAATCAAACAAAAAAAAGAATCATCAAAGTCTATTCATAAACGACGAAGTCATCCGCGATCACACACACACACACATATATGGACGTTCCAACTTGTCGCACGAAGCGTTTTGATTGCACATTCTTAGTGCGTACAGCTAACGAATGGAACTCATTGCCTAACTCTGTATTTCAGAAAAAATACCACCTGGGTATCTTCAAGTCACGAGTGAATAGGTCTAGGCAGGCGTGCTCCATCGTAGACCGCATTATCACTTAACATCAGGTGAGTTAGTGGTCAAACGCCTGCCTATTCCCAATAAACAAAAAAAAAAAATTATCATATATTGGGCGGAGCTTATAATGCTCGGATGGAGATCGTGGACGCCGCCCATCCGTTGTCAGAGCCAGATATGGCTTGGTAGACGGAGCTGCCGAACTCACGTCTGGATGCCATCAGTGCGGGTAATACCTACTAGAGGTTTTTGTCCGTCAGAACGTTCACTTAAATAAAGACGCATATTCATAAATGAGGTACCTGTGTATTACGTCAGTATCTTATGAAATCAGCTGCTTTACGCCTGATCAATATGGTTTATACAAATACTTCAATGTACTTGATATGGACTTGAGAGCTGAGGCTAGTTTTAAAGGAATGCGCATTTATACCCTCAACTATAAGCTAATCTGTGGCTATGTTTGTGACTTGTGTTACTTGATTGCCAGTTTTTTTGTTGGTTAGGTCATGTCATGTGTGACAATAGATCTGTGATATAGCTATCACGGAAAATACATACATATTATGTAATTGCTACTGTGACGCACATGCATTACTAGTATGTATGTAGGCTGTCAAATATGACACAATCACTCTGATCATAGTGAGTAAACCCATCGATTTATCGTAAATGCTTGACGATTTACTAAATAAACAATTTTGAGTCTATATTTAGCTTATTTTTTTGAAAATGCTACATGTTTAATAAACTTTAAAAAATACCATTTATGAGAATAGTCATGAAATTTAATTCTGATTGAACAAAATTTGATGTTTTTTGCTAATTTATTTTTGAGCGACCATGTTTTTTCTTTATCAAAAACTAGCTGCGCCCTGCGGTTTTACCCGCGTGGTGATGATTGATGATGATGGTGAAAAGTAACTTATGTGTCTGGATAGGGTCTAAACTGCATACCAAATTTCATCGAAATCGGTGTAGCCGTTCACCCAAAAAGTGCTCAACGCGCCCAAAGAAGTTTTCTCATCAAAAATCAGTTACCTACTCATATTTTGGCAATTTTCAAAATTCAAGTAAAAAAGAGATACATAACTAAAAAACGTAATGTAGATTAGATTCTGTATCGTGGTGATAAAAAATCATCACCTTTAGAAATTTTGCAATTTATGGCCCCGAAATGGTCTAGCTCTACCGGACTATTGATCAAGACTGTCTGGTGACATAGAGATCACCCTTAATTGAGCAATAATAACATTTGAAAAAATGTTATACACAGTATCTTCACTGCCGATGATTCACTAGTCATCGAGAACAGTTAACAAAATATGCAACGGTGACATCCGAAGTGTTGCAATTTCATGCGTCGGATCTTTTAAAAATGTAAGCAGAAATTCAAATGTCTAAACTGACACTTTTCTGTACAAATCAACGTCCGTCAAACACCAAACACCACAATTTTAAGAGTTTTTATTGTGTATCGCATTAACCATATGCTAGGAAGAACTTCTTCGCGGCGTCTTCACTGTCAGTAACAGAGAAGCTGCCGCGAAGGAGAGTTCTACGCTGTTGTCGCCGCTCGGACCTGAACCACTGAAAATGTCGACCGCAGTGATTGACGAAACGTCTGGAACAAAAGTTTCACTTAGACCACGGCCAAACAGCCCGGAAGCAATACATACAACAAATTCATTAACGATCTATGAACAACGTGCTTAGAAGAATTGATACCCAGTTTGAATTCGGCGATTAGGTGTTGTTCGACTTTCGCATGTACGATTATTGCAATCGTATCGCAATCGATTGATGATGATGGTGAAAAGTAACTTATGTGTCTGGATAGGGTCTAAACTGCATACCAAATTTCATCGAAATCGGTGTAGCCGTTTTAACGTGAAGAAGTAACAAACATACACACAAACTTTCGCCTTTATAATATTAGTGGGATTGTCGCGGTAACGATGAATGCGCTTGAACTGTGTCTTACGACAAAAAAGGAAATAACAAATGTTTAAATATGTAATTAGTAATATTTTTGAGTTTGAAAACTATCGTATACTAACTATCATATCTATATCTACTATCGTAACTATCACTAACAGTGACGAACGGACAAAACAACCTATGCAATTTTTCTGGCAGTTCTACGAGGCAAAAATAATCACCCTTACAAGTTTACTTTTGATCGAGGCCAACCAAGTTTGTAATTAACACCTTTTTTGGGTCGCTATTAAAGGACTTGTCATACTTATATGCAATGTTTATGGACATTATATTAATTGCTTCTGTTTTGACTTTCCGCGACTGGTTTTGTTAAACAGACAAAAAAGACTTTGACATATTGCACTTCTTGAATGGAGAACCGATGCGGTCAAGGTAAGCTGTATTCATAATAACTTTTTTTTGTTTGTTTATTTGTGTATTTGTTACCTCTTTTCGCAAAAACTACCGTATAGATTTTAATAAAAAATTTACAATAATATAGCTCATACATATTATTATGTATTATTGTAAGCAACCTCACCTTTTTCGCGTGCGGTGCAAAAACTGTTACAGTACAGTATACAGTAAGAGTTGCGTGAATATCAAGTATGGGTATTATTTCTCCTGAATATATGCATCGTCTCTCTCAACCTTAATCACATCATCACAAACCATCAAGTGAGATGGTGGTTACAAGTCTCTGTAGTAAAATAAAATGTATAGGAAACCGATTTATAGAAACCGCGGACGGAGCGGGTGAAATCATTGTCTTATAAAAAAGGTATGTAGTTTTTCATTATGTACATTCCTTTGGATGTAAACCGTAGTCCACGCGAGCGAAACTTCAGAGCCCAGTTAGATTCTTTATATATTCCCCGAAGGAGACTCGTCCGCTAACCATTTTATGAGCACTTCATATTAAATAATCATTAACCGCGACCGGCCTAATTACTAAATCACTCATTCACAATAACCATTCGGAGAATCCACTTTCTGTGTTAATTTTCCTGTATATACTAGTAGTATTGAGAAATGACATCACAATAATATACGAGCTACTCAATTATATCACAAGCTGCGCCCCGCGTCGAAATAGTACGTGGTATTGACGATTTATGTGTCTTCCCCTCATACCACGGGAACAGTCAATATTTTGGGGATAAAAAGTAGCCTATGTGTTATTCCAGGGTATAAGCTACCTTCATTCCAAATTTCATGAAAATCCGTTCAGCCGTTTCAGCGTGATAGTGTAACACACATCCATACATACAAACATTCGCGTTGTAGTAGGTTTTACTAGGTTGTTATACAGTGGACGCGATTGATGGAATGTGTAGATCATTTTTATTTTATTAACTAGTAGAGCCCTGCGGTTTCACCCGCGTGGATTACGGTTTTCCCGTTACCCCAATTATTCTACGGGAACTATACTTTTTCCGGCATAAAAGTAGCCTATGTGTTAATCCAGGGTTTAAACTATCTCGATACCAAATTTTGTGAGCGTGAAGAAGTAACAAACATACACACATACACACAAACTTTCACATTTATAATATTAGTAGGATTGAGTACGTTAATATTAGGTCAAGTGTTAATAGAACTTTTAATTTAGTCATATACTTTTATGATATCCTTTATTTTTATCACAACTATATATATTTTATAATAATTGTAAGCTATACTACTGCTACTTAATACACTGTGTTCTCCGTTCAAAACAGGCTGTCTCAAGCTACGTCAACACAGTAGGTACTTGATCGCAAATTTGTGTGAAACTGCTCTCCACAACACAGGGAATCCTAGTGTGGAGACCAGAATCTAAACCACTGCTTAGTGTCACCAACCAGATTTAGTACTCACTTTAAGATTGTTATTATATTAATACCCTTGTGACTGCTGAAAAAAATTTATTCTTATTCTATTAATTATATCAATTCGAATTCAATATTCATATTTCAGAGAGGACAACGTCTGTCGACTCACCCAGATACTCAAAACACATGAGCAAATTTTTTGCGTCTTGTTTATGATCTATTCTGAACTTCAACCTCTACATTTCCTCGTGCAATTATTACTTTAATTAGTTACATTGATATATTTAATTATTTCTGTGTACTCTATATAAAAAGCTATCATTAACCAGAGTCAAGGTATGCCCCTTCGTCCTGTTACATCGCTTTCAGCGCAAAGATCATGCTGTAATTGGTCCTAATGGACCGATTAAAAACATGTAAACATGCTAATACGTGATTGTCAGTGACGGATTAGTCATACAGCAAGGGTACCAAATGCTACGGGCCTCGCAAATTTGATAGCCCCGCGAATCAATGCTTTATGACCGTAATTCAAATCATTTACAGTACAATTCTAATGCGGCTAGTGTTATTAACAGCAAGAAGAACGAGGCTCTGAACTCCAGTTTTACAAGCTTTTATTAAATATGTATTTACAATATTGTTTCCTAAACCTTAAAATTGCTTAAAAACTAACTAGCGGCCCGCTCCGGCTTCGCACGGATATCACTACTTTCTCCACTATTTAATGGATTTTATTATACACATAAACCTTCCTCTTCTATCACTCTATCTATTACGAAAAACCGCACCAAAATCCATTGCGTAGTTTTAAAGATTTAAGCATACATACATATAGGGACAGAGAAAGCGACTTTGTTTTACACTATGTAGTGATTTGTCTCTTATGACCACCAATTGCAGTGGTTAACAATCTTTCTCAACAATAAAACGTGTTCAAATGAGTTGAGGAACATGATGACGCAAGAAAGTCTTAATCACCGCACTATTGAATATCGACAACAATTTACTTAATAGGTAAGTCGATATGAATGCTAAATTCAGAAAAAAGCATGGTCCTTTCGATAACATTTGCTACAGGCCCCACGCTGGCTTAATCCGGCACTGGTGATTGTATCTTCTTAATTCAAGTGTCACTCGTATGAGGCCTTGTGATAAATCTTTGAAGTAGTATTATGCGGTTGTCTCTTGTTTCGTAAATTATTTGTTTGTTGTTTCAGAGCTTCACGCTTGATGACTTCATTGATTCCGTGCGTTCCGTGAACTTATGCGATTGTGATGTCAGAAATGAGAATCGATTGAAAATCAGTGTTAGCCGTGATTCTGGAGTAGGCAGAGTCGGTAGTGATTCCTGACATCGGGAAATTACTTTTTACAACATTGTGTTCGTTGTGAATTTTCTTTTGTTTTAGTAATGCTGTCTTTGGATGTTTGTTTTTGAGAAATAACCTCGAAATACCTATGCCACAGGAGGTTATTTAATCGTAGCAAAGCGCTAGGAATGGTAGCAATGTTTTAGTCGAAGGTCGTCCACAGCTGGATATGTAAATCATAAGGAAGCCGCTAAAAAACTTTACCTATGAGTGAAGCAAAACATTTTTCACTACACTAGCACTAACACACCATGTTCCAAAATCTTAGATATTTTTTGTAAACAAAGAAACGTCACGAAAAGTCACTGACATAGTTGTATATTATTCTATATTATTCTATATTATTATTCTATATATATAAAAATGAAACCCGTTTTCCGTTGTCACGACATAACATGAAAACGGCTTGACCGATTTAGATAAAATTTGGTATAAAGATACATGGGACTTTGGAGAAGGACATAGGCTACTTTTTGTCCTGGAAGAAGTATGGTTCCCGTGGGATAACTGAGTCAGCGGGAAAAACGTAGTGCACGCGGGTGAAACCGCGGGGCGCAGCTAGTTATATATATTATCATAAGTTTGACATATTTCATACTAGTTGCCCAAAACATTTTACACAAGTGATAAATAATTTCATGTTTATTGTGGTCTATTTTGTTGTATTATCTTATACTTTTTAAAAGTTACAACGTTACTGATTAACAAATAAACACTAAAAGCAACATAGTTTTAGTAAATTTAAATAAAACATTAAAATAAATACCTATCTAATTTTTTAGGAATTGACCAATAAAATTTTAAATCAGTCTAACAATTCTTAAAAACTGTCCGATTCAAAGCCCGATTTGTTGACGTTTATGATATACTAGCTGCGACCCGCGGTGGTACCCGCGTATTGATGATAATGATGACGATGATGAAAAGTAGCCTATGTCTTATTCCGGAACCTGAAGTATCTGCATACCAAGTTTCATCCAAATCTGTTCAGACGGTTAAGCGTGATTGAGTAACAAACATCTATCCATAGATCCATTGCTAGTAAATATCAAGTGTTACAACAGATCACAATTGCACATATGTAGGGTGATGCATATTCGAGTTCGAGAAGATAAAATCGAAAGAAATAGGAAATGACGACAGCAAAAATATTTGAAACCTATGCAGTCCTACCAGTACAATAATATATGTATTTTCCACCAAAAATGTTTTTGTTCATCATAACATTGCATAGAACCTGATATCACGTTGAAGTAAACAATGCAAAACGACGTGTATTTTATAATTTAGAACATTACGACTAGAAACAAGTATTTAAATGATCTTTCGGTCATATATAGGAAACTACCATTATAAACAATGTTTTTTCAGTGTTATCCCCTTTCTTTACATAAATCCTACTAATATCATATATTTGAGTCTGAAAAAAATTTCTGTTTGTTACATTACAATATCATAAATGCTAAAGTTTGGGTATAAGTGTGCATGTGTATATGTTTGTTACTTCTTCACGCCCAAACGGCTTCACCGATTACGATGAAATTTGGTATGGAAATTGTTTAAGCCCTGGATTAACACACAGGCGCTTTATATCCCGGATAAAGTATAGTTCCCGTGGGATAATCCGAGGTAGCGGTAAAACCGTAATCCACACGGGTGAAACTGCGGGGCGCTACTAGTATGTAATATTTTTAACAGAGTATAGGGAGGAAATTTCAAGGCACGGACGGCAGGATTCTTTCACAGGCTCACAAACTATAACATGATGCGAACGCATCGCAGGCTTTAGTGCACTCCTTCTGATTGGTTAGCGAGTTGACATTAGCTTTGTCAGGTGCGTTCTCCAATTTTAAACTTTTTACTCACTTGTGAATAAACAGATATCTTTGCTCTTTACAATATCAGTAGTAGACTTTGATATATTTCTATCTTTTTTATTTTATTTTTTAACATTCACACAAGGTCTTCAGGTCCCAAACTAGGTAGAGCCTGTACCATGGTAACCTGATGACTGATATATATATATATATATACTTATATACATATACACACCCAGATACAGGTCAAACAGACATGTTCATACACATAAATGTTTGACCTGTCCGGGAATGGAACCCGGGACCAGCGTCTTAGAAGGAGAGTGCTACAAACTGCGCCAACCGGCCAGCATCTTTAAATGGGACATATTTTTTAAACATACTTTAATCCCCTATTTTAATCACATTGGGGATGAAAACTGTAATTTAAGAATTCTCTGATAAAAATGTGAGACCCAACGCTTTCGGCCGTGCGTTTATCAATCTGCCAGTTACAGTCAGGTTCTTTCTCTATATAAATGTGATACATAAGTAGGTATGCGCGCACCACAATACTTCATTAGCTTGCAGTAGTTATAAAGTCTAATCTCTTGCGTTCTACCTCTAAAGTACACACATGTGATCCTATCTTTTTTGTCTACGTCATAGATGTACGACAGTATCTTGTTTTGTGAAGTTTTTATCTTTCGAATCTCTGTTGTGCTAAAATATTCCCCTTAGACGTACAGGAGGAAAAACCCTGGAAAAACCACACAACAACAGAGCGGTAATGGCTTTACAATAGAGTGTAAAATAACATTTTCATCCACTGAAATTTATTTATTTACACCAGAATCAAATACAAAAATAACTAATCCTAAGTAATAAATTAACAAAACACTTGTGATAAATAATACAATAGCTAATATATACCTAGGATGGCCATTGGTAGCTGTACTAGGATTCCCTGTGTCACAGCTACCACGGTACCAACCTCTGAGCAAAAGTAAGAAATGAATTTAAATAAGAAAAAATATATATTATTACTATCATTATTATTATTTTTACACTAGAACCCGCATTAGAAAAACCCATGTCGCGGGATTTACACTGATACATATGTTACTGAGAGACTTGATGTATAGCCAAAGATTCAACTTTAGACCACATCTCAAATAAAGAAAATAGGTTTATTTGAAAGAATATTGTCTTATAGTAGGTGGTGGTGGTATGGTGTTTTACAGCATAGGTACATGTATCAAATATTCTACTTTGACAGGTGTACAAATATTTATATTCGGAGTTATATGAAACACTTAAATTTTAAAAAATATATTTATATTGAATTGAGCTTTTATTTCAAAAAATCGGTTACATATGAATAACATTTCTCAATGAAGAACTTGAATAATTTATATTAAAAACTATTAAAATTTTTTTTTTTTTAAATTTCTTAATTTTCAAAATTATTTTTTTAATACAATCTGGCTGTTAATTTTTGAAAAAATCCTGCCCTCCGTGCCTTGCTATTTCCTCACTATATTCTGTTCCAAAATATAAGGTACTAGTACAGCCCCGCAGTTTCACCCGCATGGATTAAGGTTTTCCCGCTACCTTAATTATCCCACGGGAACTATACTTTATTTGTAGTATGCTTGTTAAAGTTGTAAAGGTAGGTTCTGGCGATGCCGGCGTGGCTTGTTGGGGTGAAACCGCGGTTTGCACTAAGTATACATATGGACATGAATATATTATTAGTTCTGTAATTAAATGAAAATAAACTTTTTCACGGCATCAGTACAAGGTGACAACACTATTGCTAAAGAAAAGTTGTGTTTGTTCAGATGGTCGACATATTTTGTTTACATATTATTATACAAATTATAATTAAGTCGTGAAATTGTAATCAGGCTAATGTCATCGAGTCTAATGTATATGTAACAATGTAATCATTTACCCAATTCACAAACAGGCATGTAATAGCGGAGTATAATATTTTTAAACGCTTATGTAGTTTACCTAAAAAAGAGTCGCGGGGCTTAAATCATTTCGTACAATGACGTGTTATTGTCTATCTCTGTCTTTCCTACGTAGATATCTTACGTCACACACACACACACACAGAGAGACCTGTGTCTCTCTACCACAGATATCTGCAAAAACTATAATATGATGCTAACGCATGATACCTGTCTTGTGACAGTACCATGACAGTGCTGTAAACGTAGGTACGTAAAAGCGGAGCAGTACGTATAAAAACAATTATTATGTTATGTTAAATCTGACTCTCTTCTACGATTTGATGAGAACTAGATTAGAGTAACAAATTGTTTTTAAGGGTTTGTAAAGGCGGTCCTAGCCTGTAAAACGAACATAATGTGATAGTTGTAACTTAGATTGTAGCTTTGAGTTATACAAATAAACTATGTAAGTATTTATGATAATACAGTAATTGACAAATCAATCAATCAGTACCATGACCACAGATTTAACATAGGAGTGCCAGAGATAAGAAATCTACACATAGGTATATATAATGTACTAAATTCTTTTTGCTCTGCAACTTGGGTGATAGTAGCATTTCCGTCTTTCAGGTAAATTTAAAGCTTGTAGCGCGATTTACGACTACTTGTATTTCCTTAGTTTGAAAATTTTAATAATAAAAATCATCACATCAAGTTATTCAATTTTCTTGTTTATCTACTTAGACAAGTAAATCTCGTAGGTACATATATACATACATTTTTCAGAATTATTCGTATCAAGTTTTATTCATTTGATACCCATATTGTAGAAGTGCATTAAAAATAACTAGTCCGCCATCTTGGGAAATGACGCCATGTTGGATTTAGAATGACGTCAGAAAGTTAACCATGCATTGTCATCTAAAATGAACTTGTATAAAAAATTTCTGCTCAATTGGTTGAAGATATCTGCTTCAAACTTGTGTTGCAAGATTTCACCCGAACAAACAACATATATCTCTTTCTGTGGAGACTTATTAATGACTCTTTTCATATTCAATACTGTATAGTATACCTAAGTTAAGCTATGTGTCGATAGTCTTCTTAATAATAAATAAATAAAACAAAATAAATTGCAAGTTAAAAAAAGCTTGTATAATGGTTTATATTACATTATTAGTGCCTGAAACTTAATGGAAATTAAAGAACGCGAAATAAAACAAATACATTTTATTCAATCAATCAATGTTAAAATTGTCGATTTTACCGCGTGCGAATCGCCATACTCAGATTATTCTACTATCAAAATTACCACTACTACCGAATCAAATTGACGTAAGATGGCAAAATAAGCGTCCGGCGAAAACTATCATGGAATCATGGCGTCTTGGATATCCAGTAGAAACCAGTTCCATCGCAACCGAAACTCGAATTCCATCTCTAGGACGCCATTAACGCTGTCTTGGGACTTATTTACATAAAAATAGTGAGCTTTTTGCCGGCAATTTGATAATAAATGCGGAATTGAATGTCTAAAAAATTGTGGTTCAGATCCGCGTATGCGCAATCATAAAAAGCTTGGATAAAAACAATGATAATGATAAATTTTATTCTCGCCATATCTAGATATAGTCTAAGATGTTATATGCGAGACCAAATATGAAGGAAAATGGGATATTCTCTTTAAATCCTTATATTTTAGTAGCTGTGCCCAGCGGTTCCACTCGCTTGGACTACGGTTTCCGACTTAGGTAATTACTTGGACTTTAATCTATATTTGGGCCAAATAAATCTACATTCGTTCCGCCGTTCTGGCGTAATTCAGTAACAAACATACATACATACATACATTCTCACAAATTTTCATGTTTAATATACTATAATAATACTTCTGTGTCTCCGGGACCCTGCGTGTTTGTGTGGTGTGATTGTGTGTCCATGCCTCCCGCAAAACAGGGAATCCTAGTGTCTATGTGTGATATGTGTGTCTATGTGGGTCTATGTGTGATAAATAATAATGAAATAATAATATATGTATATAAAAACGCTATAGACCACTTTTGTTGATGAACTTTGGTACTGATACAGACAGGACCCTGGAGACGATAAAAGTCTCTAGTTATTTGTGAAGATAAAACTTCAAAGGAAGAAATGGGTGAGTGGTTTAATTATGTATGAACCTTCTAAAGAAATCTATATTAAAACGCGAGCGAAGACGCTGGCTAGCGCTAGTTACAAATAATCTAAAATGTCGATAATGAGAAAAAAACCGTCTGCTCAGAGTCAGAAGTGTATTTAGGACGTATTCAACAGGTTCAAAGGGGGGCGGGGGGGGGGGGGGGGGGGGCATCTCCCACATTGAAATCATAGCCGTACATATATAGAGCTGACCGTATCTAATGAAGATGAAAGTGCAAACGTTTTTAATTTAATTAATATAATAAGATCATACACGTATCTTCTTCTTGTTGTCCTTATACCACGGTAGGTGGTGTCGGCACAACATGATTTTCTCTTCAATCATCTTCTACCAATTAGTCATCTCAATGCTTACAAATTTCATAAACATATCTGTTCGCACAGTCCATCCATGCCTGCGCAGTAGTCTATTAAGTCTGTGTCTCTGTATATCCATCATCATAAACATCATAAAACATTATACCTGCGGATTTTAAAGTTACGGTTTCCCATACATTTTTTACAGTGTTGCTATTATGCTTCTAATATTTTCCAGTAAGCTGGATCTACGTATCCTATAGTTGAACTGTGAGGCTAGCTCACAGAATACGATAATTCTGTGTACACAGAAGGTGATAATTAGGTAAGGACGCTACAAGTTATTCAAATAACAATGGTCGAGCTTAGTTCTCATCGTTATTTTTTATTGTTTATAATGATGTTGTTATCAGATCTATAAATATACTTATTTATATGACTAATTTTGATAATATTAAAATAATAACCTGTGGAGCCGTTCCTACTAGGCACTTAGGCTGCCGTTCACCAAAATGTAAGTCGTCCGATTATCAATGTAACCGTCGGTCAAACAGATTTTACTATACAGTTAACCGACGGTTAATTGATAATCGGGTGTTTAAATTTTGGTGAACTCCACCCTTAGGCTAACTTTCATTCAACATTGTCTTTTGGGTCTTGATATCACCTCCTAATATGGAAATAAAGAAAAAGTGAAATCATTAAACGATACGACATAAGTACGTATAATGTCATTTCATTTACAAATTT
Organism: Apeira syringaria; assembly: GCA_934044485.1. NCBI lineage: Eukaryota > Metazoa > Arthropoda > Insecta > Lepidoptera > Geometridae > Apeira > Apeira syringaria. The sequence continues at coordinate 28,643,984 of OW203655.1, forward strand.
TATCTTATTTTTATACACACGTTTTCTAATTCAATAATAATTGCAAAAGTAATTGTAAAACTCCCGCTTAAGACACCATTCGAAGAAACTTTATCAATATCGGTTTACCCGTTCAAGAGAGTGTATACTTCAGAGCGTAGACTTCAGTGCACGAAGGAGAGAAATAAGCTTCAGAGAGACACACACGTCAAACTTATAAAAGTCTATTGTTTTCTGTGATACCCTAGAGAGAGAAAGGTGCGATACATTAGTATGACATGTTACCATAGCAATGGATTTATAATTGTCAAATAATATGTTATGCTCGTGCAAGAAGAATAGATAAGGTTATCAAACTCTGATAATCTCACACAATGATTACCTACTTATGTATGATAGAATATTTAAGTGTCGAGAAGGATTTGTATATCGGTTACTATGAGTAAGCCCTCTGTTTTATTTGACTATTATCACATATATTAGTAATATGTAGTAGTAGATACCTACCTGTAGATTTCAGTTACATTGTAATAAATTTTAATCAAATCTTATCAGCTCGAGTTGCCAAAAATTACATGCCCCCCACTATCTTAAGTAAAAGATAATTTTATTATTTTATAGAACTAGCTGTGTGTCCCGGTTTCATCCGGACTAGGGTTTTATCCTTGCACCGGTCATCCCACGGGGCCCATGGGAAGAGAAAATTTTTAAGATAAAACGCAACTAATGTGTATTCCAGACTTATAATCTAGGTAGGTATATATACTTTACAAAAATCTGACATTTCTTTTCCTCTAAAAAATCTGTTAAACAATATTATTTTAAAACCGCCATTTGCAGAATGGGATAGGTAGATATAATTTGCGACTTGTAAGAGTGCGATAAGGCATACGCCGCGCAGCTGTTGAGAATGGGTACGTAACAATGACAATTGTTGCTATCTCGTTCGCGCTCTAGCCTTTTTATGTATCTTTCGCATTGATGCATAGATATAAAGCACGACATTGAACATGTAAAGAACTGCTCCCTCCGGTAAAGCTGTAAATGCCGGTAGAGGCAAACAGCATTAATCCATTAGAACAAAAAAAAAATTAAAGAACTGTGTGATTACTGATTAGTCGAAGATAAAACATCCTTAGAGCCCATTTACGGACTCCTTTGGTTCCCGAGAAAATCGATCCGGTTTCTCCCTGTCCTAGCGACAGCTCAAGCCGAGGTTCGAACCCCAGTGATACACTTGAGCTAGTCGCCTTATCCTCTTTTAGTGGCACAGCGCCTTCAGTGCTAGCCTCACTAGGCAGTGCACCTTCTGCGCCCCACAATTACTCGGCTGAGTACCGTAAAAGTAAAATCGTAATAAAAAAAGTAAAAGTAATGAAACAGGATGTGCGGTTACCTGTAGTTGCATCTAGTCTAGTTGTTTTGTTAGTTATGTGATCGAGAGATCCAGTTGTCAGAGCGTGGCCGTTGTGTCTAATTATTATTAATTAGACATTAATAATAATTATTATCCTTATTATCTAATTATTTAAATTAGTTATCCCTACAAATTAAGCGTGTCAGGTGCCGATGACTAGGTACAGAAGCTCGCGGGTGTTTATAGCCAGAAGGACGGGACAAATCCTGTAGCGTGTTTATTTAAAATATTACAAAAATGTACTTTACAGACTGATGATCTATGAGCTTAAAACAATTTAATTTCTTTTCTTCTGGTAAAGACCCAGTTCGAGCGCATTTTTTAGACACATACATTGGTGAAGGTAAAAGAAATAGAAATACAAATCAAATTATATTATATTATTATATTCATATAATATATTATATTCATATTCTTTTAAGGTTTATTAGACATGTAGGACTTTCAATAAAATAAGCTGAAACGACTCAATATTGTCTATATATATATCAGCCGGGAGCCAGGTCAAGCCTTAACGATTACTTTTGACTTTAGCTATAACAGTGTTTTGGGTTAAGGGACATTACAATAAACAACCGTGTTGATACCTTTTTGGAAGTCGGTGAATAAAATATGCAACCGCATTTTTTCACACAAGATACATATCTCTAAGAAATCAATTAATTCTGTTGGACTAAGGGTTAAGTCGCTGACTGTGCCGTGTTCCGCACAGTTCCGTGATTTTACAGTTGTCAAACGCAACCTTATAATTTGTAAAAAAAATAAAAAAATCTTTCTTCTCTCCATGTAGTATAAATAAACGTTGGTTACATTATATTGTTATCGTGGCTCAGAAGATTGTGCGATAGCGCTTATCAATGTACAAATATGGATAATAAGAATAAAGTAGTACATATATACAAGTGAGAGTATTCTGTGAACAATTTCTCAAGCTTTTTAAAATGAGAAACACACAAGTTGCCTTTTTAAGTAATTGTTTTTTTTTTCTTTTGTCGGACTTGTCTCTTAGTTGATGCGACGCGTGATCAAAATACTGACCATACTAGCTGTTAGCGTTCTGGGCACGCTGCTAACTGGTAGCAGATTAGAACAGTTGAACTATCTCTAGGCTTGAAAACGACACGGCATTGAAACGTTATCTCTGACTATGGGTTTTGTGAGCAGGCTCAAAGTCGCACAACCAACTATGGAGGGCTATGCTCGGAGTTGCTCTACGCGATTTTGGTATGTAGATAGTTTAAACCCTGGATTAACACATAGGCTAATTTTATCCCGGAAAAAGTATAGTTCTCGTGGAATATTGAGGGCTATGCTCGGAGTTGCTCTACGCGATTTTGGTATGTAGATAGTTTAAACCCTGGATTAACACATAGGCTCATTTTATCCCGGAAAAAGTATAGTTCTCGTGGAATAATTGAGGTAGCGGGAAAACCGTAATCCACGCGGGTGAAACCGCGGGGCTCTACTAGTTTACTTATAAATCATAGAACATAGATTTAGGACAAAGGCATTTAATTACCTAATAATAAAACCAAAGTGAGGATTGATTTTTTCTTTGACCAGGCAAGGGCTGGATGCGGGCCGCTTCCAACAGGTCCTTGTGGAAATCAATGGGGGAGGCATATGTCCAGCAGTGGACGTCCTATGGCTGAGATGATGATGATGATGATGAAAACCAAAGTAATGTACGTAACATTTGTTTGGTCACATCGAAACTTCAAGCTAGGAACAACCTGTGCTATGAGGTTCCAATTGCTAGTAAGTAATAACATAAGTATTTTAATCCGATGGACCTTTGAGTAAATTGCTTTATATTGTCACATTGAATTTCTAAGTTGAGATTTAATGGTTTTCCTTACATTTAATATACCATATTTGTTAGAAATTTGTTCCATATTATTGACCCTATCGATTGATGCCATATTGATGTTGTTCTTTCAGATTTTATCCGGTTCGATTCCCGAGAGTTGCAAGCTTCGAAAGTATAACGTAGATTTGTTTCTTTTAAAAAATAAAAGAATGATTCCTTTGAGTAAAATTTGCTGTCTAGTATTTAGGGTATATATTCAAATATTTGAAGGAAAAAATTCGGATCAACTGTAATGTTGGTCTATCAGTCCTATTAATTAATTGTTCATACAATTAAAGGTAGATGGCGCTAATAACATCCCCCGCAGATGTTAATAAGGAAGGAAGTAATTCGGCCCTAGTGGTATAGGCTGCTATAGCTTAGTTGGACAGAGCGACAGGACGGTATTCTGTAGTCGTGGGTTCAAGTCCCACTAGCAGCCGAATTTTTTCCTTCAAATATTTGAACATAAGTTCTTCCTAGCATATGGTTAATGCGATACACAATAAAAACTCTTAGGGTATATACTTTCCCTCCGGGTGGATGGCGTATTGAAACTCCACCTGTATAAACTACTTTTCTATTTACGATGATGCGCTCTAACAATCCTGGTCCTCAGCATTAACGGTATTTTGCAGTAACTGAATCATTATCATTTATTTAATACACTCACGTTTGATTTCTTATGCACAAATTATGCATGCAATGTTCAATAAGTCATATAGAGGACGGTTTAATTTTAAGTTATACCAGTTATGACCTTATAGTGTATTATTGCCCAGTAACATATGCTACGTATATAAATGAAATGATTATGCAGTATTCAAAAATAAATTATTTACTTTCAAATAATGATTCACATGACCGCTCAAGAGCAAATTTAGACGAAAAATGTACTAAGTAGTTCTGTTGGCGCCAGATGAAATATTAAGGCGAGGCTTTCTCGACTGTTGAGGTAAATAGCACGCGACGTTATCTTTTTTAAATTTGCTGGGACGGAGCGGGCACGTGATACCGCGCGGCACTTAGGAATTTAACGTAACTTATTTGTATATAATAAAAAAACATAAATACAGCAAAAATATCCTAAACGTTTCTAGATTATGCCATTACCTACCTAACAATTTAAGTTTTGTATAAATATTCTTATTATTTTAGAACATACCTATATGTTTTTTTAAATCCTAACCTAACCGTGTTTTGAATCCTAAATATACCTTTAACCAAAGTTACTAAATGTGAAAAATCAAACCTCTCTGTTTTACACATGTATATTGTTTTTTTTATTAATTGGGATTTGTCCTACCACACGGCCTTAACTTAGATGTAACTATATTTTCTTCTACTCTACGTAATAAATTTGGACAATATTTTTATTTTATACCGTATACACTTGATCTAACTTGATGGTCAGTGACGATGATAACTACCTATAGATAGTGTATCTATGTTTAGGTACCTATTCTCATTATATGCATAAGTTACATATTTTGAGATGTTAAGATTCGTTTTGCTAGTACATTATGTGGTTTAATTAAACGTAACTTTACGACGACTTCACAATAAAATATAATCAAATAAAACTATATAAATTTAATATAAAGTTTAAAGGTTATTGTAATTTTGATTGCTTCTAATGATATAGGGATAAAGGATATTAGTAATCAAGTCGATGTTATTAACTACCATTTTTTATAACAGGACGTAGTTTGGACATAGTTATGCAAAATAGAAGTAAGCTATAAAAAGTCACATCTGAAATAAGTTGCGCTACTATTTCAAAAGTGTAGTTTAAGCTTACTTGGACATGCTATCCGCGGTTGCTTTCTTTACTGAGATATGAGAAGAAAACGCAAAAGGTACAGGGTCGTACCGCGTCGTCGCTTAACATCAAGTGAGACAGTGGTCAAACGCAAGCTTATAATCTTTAAAAAAAAAAGGGTTCTTTTTTGAGTAGATACCTATACTACTCGTATAACCTAGTATATCTATACAAATATTATAAAAACAGTTTGTGATGTTGTCACTGTTGTAAGGGGTAATCTCTATATCTACTGAATCGATTTTGATATTTCTTTTACAAACAGAAAGCCACAGATTGGTTCAAGCTTGTTATTTGTGAGTGTCATAGGCTCATTATCATGCCACGAGGTTGAAACCGCGTGGCGCAGCTAGTAACCTATGTTTAAGTAGATTTTTATTGAAATGCTGATTTGTTGAGCCAAATATGTGCCAGCATTTTGACCGCACGTTGCATCGATCAAGCGCTCTGATATGTTTTGGAAATCTCCCTGCGCTCCCTGTCGCCACGGACCCAGTGCATTTTGTTTCAAAATAATAACATTTATAACAATTTAATTTTTTAGTTTTATTTTTTTTATTTTAACATTCACACAAGGTCTTCAGGTCTCAAACTAGGCAGAGCCTGTACTATGGTAACCTGATGACTGATATATATACTTATATACATATACACACCCAGACACAGGTCAAACAGATATGTCCATACACACAAATGTTTGACCTGTCCGGGAATCGAACCCGGGACCAGCGGATCAGAAGGCAGAGTGCTACCAACTGCGCCAACCGGCCAGTCATTTAATTAGTACGTTCACATTGTAATTTTAATAATATTAAAACATAACACGTCAAACACTTTAAATACGACGGCATACAACACTTAATGAATTAAAATATATAGGTAACGCAATCTTCGTCGCCTACAGACTATTAAATACTGTACGTTTAATGAAATCTTTAGAAACTCTCGAACCTTTTAACTTTACAATGCATTATGTATATTTCATCATTTTTATTAACATCATAGAACGTTTAATTAAAACGAAGCGAATAAAGCGAATACAAATTCAGAAGTTATGCTAATCGTGTTAGGCATCTGTTAGAATACTAATCAAATGATATTATTCTATGATGTGAAAGTATAAGAATATTTAGCAGTCACTTAAACTATGCTAGTGATTAAAAGTTATTTGGAATGGGTATTACTAATGAAGATTATTCATCCTGCTAATGAACCTACGTTAGGAGCCCATACTAATGGTGTATTTTTAAGGCTTGACTAAATGGTCAACTTATCAATTTTGTAATTTTAGCTTATTTTGTGAAAAGTCCTAAAAGTCTAATAAACTTTAAAAAACACCAAAATAGTTCATGAAGGTTTATTCTGATTGTACATATTTGATTTCATTTGCTCATTATATTAGTAAAAAAATGTTTTCGCCTAATATTTTTCTTTTATTAACAACTCTAGCGATTACGACAATGCGCCAACAATTGCAGTTAGGTAAGTAAAGACTTTAGGAATGCATAAAACCTTCGATCAAGAATACAACAACAATGTATTCTTGATCGAAGCATAAAACACGGGAATTACTCACGTAATAATTCAGAGGGTTCCGACTATAGTTTCAACCTCATTCGGTGGTCTTTTTCAATTAGAATAGGGGCGCTCGCGGCCGCGGTCGCGATTCGCCTAGTACCTACTTAATAACTAAATAAATACTATTTTTTATTTGAGCTTGATAGGAAATCTGACCGAAATCTGATGACGTTATTCGTGTATTGATCATCATAGGAATAAGTACAATTATAATCAGGGCCGTTCAGTACCCGTAGACTGTTAGAAGTTATTATCAATTTAAAAATAACTAATTACCTACAATACTGCAGCTACTACAATAACATTTGAGCAATCCACTAGCTATTGGCCGCCTATAGATAACTCAAATGCTTTAACCCGCTACGGGCTGGCAGTGTGCCCAGAATGCTAGCAGCATTGCCACGTTGAATTGCAATGCTGATTCGTGGACCAAATATGTGCCAGCATTTTGGTCACGCGTTGATAAAAATGATGCCAAGTAAAAAATGTTAAGGCGAAGGCGGTGAAGGCTTTAAAGGCGAAAACTTGTAATTGGCCCAGTCAAACCTAAGTTGTATGTACATAGATTTAATTTTAGGCTGTAAGTTTTCCTATGAAAATAAAATAAAATAAATAAATAAAAAATTAACGCCGCCGCCGCCGCCCGTGGTGCGCGGTGTCTTGCCAGTTTCGCGCGGCTTCCCACGTTTAATATATTGTTTTGTTGATTCAGTGTTCTAAGCATGGAAAGTTTGCTAAGTGTGTGTAAATTCATATTTATGAAATAGTTAAGTACCTACATCCACCAGTGCGGAGCCGAAACATACACTGTGTATAGTATAGCATTCTAAATATTATGGTCAGTCTTGCCTTGCGTCCCTCTCGAATAAATAGTAACCGTGTTGCAAATTGCTATACAACCTAAAGAATCTTGTTCAGTTACAAGTTAGCAGGCTTTGAAGTGTCAATGTCCTGAAGAGACTCCGTGGTGACCAAAATAGACAATTTGTTACGTCACTTCAACTGGTCTTATAATGTATGTCGGTGGAAATATCACACATAAATATGGTGAAGGTATTCAAGATATAGATATAATGGAACAGAATGAAGAATTATAAAGAAGAAAGATTTGATTCTTTGTTTGTTTGCATTTAATAGGTTCCGAAGCTACATAACCGATTTGGAAAATTCTTTCACTGTTGGGAAGCTACACTATCCCCGGGTGACATGGGAGATATATATATATATATATATATATATATATATATATATATATATATATATATATAATTAGAGATCCTTAGAAATTATAATTCTGAATTTTTTTTAACTGTCCGAAGTCGGGACGGACCGCTAGTCATTTATATTGATCAATCTTAATCAATCCGACTTCAAAAAAGGGGGAGTTTCACAATTCGACCCGTATGTTGTAACGTTACTTTCACGAAGCTGTGATCGTAAGGGAGAAGATTTCCCAGTCTTATTGCAACCTAGGGAATCCTTAAGGTTAAAAAAAAAGACAGAGTATAAGAACAATAACAGTGTATTTGTAAATGACTATCTAAAATACGAATATACAATTTAAGACTTTAGAAAGAGAAAAACGTAGGAATAAAGGAATACAGGAACTCAGGAATAGTTTCTACGTGGATATATGTTTTTCAGATGAGGTCGAAGTATTTAGTGATGTGAAATGAGACTCACCACTATTTATCCACTATTAATGGAGACCCCGGACTGGCAGGCGCAGCATAGGACGGCCACCGACAAGGTGGACAGACGACCTGACTAAGATCGCAGGCAAGGGCTGAATGCGGGCCGCTTCCAACCGGTCCTTGTGGAAATCAATGGGGGAGGCATATGTCCAGCAGTGGACGTCCTATGGCTGAGATGATGATGATGATAACTATTAATCCAGATCTCTTATGGATATCGTTTTAGAGATCATATATCTCGTTTGATTAATTAGAAGGGAGCTGACGCATATCACATTTAAGTAGGTTCTGAACTTTTTGGAAAACTTGGGCCTGGGAATGGCCTTCTTCCATAAGTACCACTTCTTCCACAAATGATTTAAGACTGGGTCCATTTTTCCTGGTGTGTTACCTTTGTATACCCCTGCAGTATTCCTTTTATGATAAGATTACGAAAGTGATAGTTCAAATGGAACTATTATCAAAATATTGTTATCATGGTACCTACCGACTTCAACAAGTTATTTCATACTTTTGTGTGTTGAAGTCGGTTGCATTTTGGATTTTTTTTTTATTACGTAGAGCAATATAAATATATTAACTGCTGCCGGGAAAATAGTTGCTATGAAAAATGAAATGTACTAATGTGTGAGTTACTTTTAATCTTTACGATTTTTTTGTTTAATGTTTCAAATTTAATATCAATATATTAAAGGAGTTAAATCAAATTTTCTTAAAAAGAGATCAGTATAATAATTTTTCACATTGTTTTTGGATACATAGAGTTATTTTAAATGTTTATGTTTAGTTGTTAATGAGTAGAATCCTTTTAAAGATGCTCAATTGGGTCCATTCTTCACCTTAATACGCCATATAATATAAATACAGCCTTTTAAATACGAGGGTTACTCAGTTTTTACATTCTATTCATACAACTGCGCATAATTCTATGATCCTCTCGAAATTTGAGTAGACATCAATTTTGATGATTTTTCGATAAAACTGTCATTAATTTACAGGTTTAACATTCGCTAAATTATCTGAAGTCATGTTTTTTATTATTATATCGCACGTGTTATCGTCGATAATATACTATCAGTAGATTGTAAACACTGACCAACTAACACGCACGCAATGAAACTCAACAAAACAATGTACCTAGGCACCTACACACTATGTAACAAGTGCATAAACACATTAGTAGGTTGCGATGCTAACCCAAGGAAAAATGTTTTTTTTAATTATCGTCAGAAGTCATAAAAGTTAATTGTTTTTGTTTCTAGTTAATGTTAGAAAACAATTGACTGATTTAATATTATGAGTGATATTGTTTAAGTTGTCCAAATTTTCTTTTTCTTTTCTGTGTTCGTATATTAGATAAATCTACTCTATTTTAATGATTATAGAGCGTTTGACCACTTGATGATCAGTGACGATGCACTCGAAGATGTTATCACGCTAGATCTAGAGTGCTTACTGGCTCTCAAGCACTGCTGGCAGGGCTGCGTTCGGGAGCTCATCGGCCAAATACTGATCGACCAATAGTTGAGCGATGTCTCCCAAACGGCTACTCTATGGCATGGTAGAGAAGAAGAAGTAAAAGTCACTGACATTGATAATGGATCATTACTGTTGCATTTGTCATTTTTGACAGACGACCATGATTTTATGGAATCTAGAGGTAAGCTATACAGATTATGGTCTCGTAGAGCATAATTTGTTCTGACAGGTTGTGACGTGAACGGGCAAGATCAAATATTGGCGACGCTTATAATGTTCGAATAGAGTTCGTGAACGGCGTGCACAAGCCATGGTGTGAGCGTCCTTAGATAATCATTTTGGACCTCTTTTTATACGTCAAACCGTTTGAGATAGAGGGTGCTAACTGCAGAGTACGGAGCGCTCATTATATAACATAGTTCTGTCATATACGGCTTAGACGGCTGCTTTCATATCATTCCAACTTTGTCTAACAGTAATACTTTTGTAATTTCGTGTCATTTTTTAGCATCTTAAACCAAATGCAAACAAATTAAAGTTTCATCCACTCGGGTCAAAATCGTATACCTATAGCCTATATACATATATAGTTACTATAGCCTATAGATATAAATTATATATATATATATATATAAATATATATATATATAGCCTATAAATTAACCCCGTACGGTTTTGACCCACAGCTATGTTTGCCACCACTTCACTTAGTATACATATAAATTATACATATATTATGAAAACAATTAAGTTCGCCGGTAGAAGTGTTATTAATTAATTACACCATCATACTGATACACAATCTTCAACTTACCTAGTTAATGAGTGACTTACCTTCACTACACGTTAACTTCAGTAGGTACCACCGAAAAGAAATATAAGACGATATTATCGTAACTTGCGAACGTTTCGCGACCAGTGTTTGTTGACAAAACGCTCTGATTGGTTAACTCCGGTGAGAGGCGTGGGCGCTGGAAATTTGTATTATTGACACGAATAGACCTACTGTGCGGTTTTCTCCTGGTATACGATTTTTTATACAAGTCTCCCCTACGTTTTATTTAAAATATTATCACAACCATTATAAAATCACAAACAGCATATACACTTGCTCACTTTCATATGGTGACTGCTCCTGTGTTATACTTTAAAAGTGCACAGCATTAAGTATCTTGGAGTTCGTATGGACGAAACTCTTATATATTTTTAAACCCTAAGATTATCCGCCAGCCTTGATGCATGAATGTATGTGCCTATATATATACGAGTATGCCTTAGTCTATCTTACGGTATTGCTTGTCTGTATGGGGTGGCGCTGGAGTAAAGGACTGTCTTGAAAGTAATAATCTAAAAGCCTTACAGATACCCAACCTTTGATCTATACTAGGCCTATACTGGCCTATGTCCAGCAGTGGGTTTTATATGGCTGAGATGATGATCTATTCAAAGATTGCGAAGATCTTTCGGTCAGACAACTCTTTGTGCTCCAAAATGTTCTGTGCAAGTATTCATCACTGGCATTTGACCACAATTTTTAACTGACTACGTGGATATCAGACCGAATTTGTAATATAGACAGCCATCGTACCAATTTTTATAGCCGTTTTTATCCAATAATCTGCGCACAGCTAGGTATATAATCACATCAACAAAAGTCTTAATATATGCATATCCACTCACAAAATATAAGCTGAAATATAAGCTTACCAATTGGCTGCAAAATCTTAACAATATATTATGATTTATGACATAGAAGAGCTTATCTAATTTGCGTTTTAAATAGCATAGGAAATTTTTGATCTTGCTGTAGAACGCACTACACAGTCTTTCTCAAACTCACACAAACACACGCATATACACACAAACTTAAATATACAGGTTTTTACACTGCATAAAGACACATCATACTCATACCTGACACCTTATAACACCAATACAAGACCCCACTCAACAAAAGGAAGTTGTATGATTAGATATTAGATATAATACGTTATAAGCACCAACACCCGGTTGTCAAACACTACCCTGGCGTATGGGGAACGACTAAATCTACTCCAACAGAAATCATCAAGTCATCCTCGTAGGGAGGACCTCCGTGCCCTGAGATTCCAGTTTATTTAGTTCATATATTAGTTCATAGACGTAGGGATCTTCCCTGCGGCGCCGCGGCGAGGGACTAGATATACAATTAAAAATAACAATAATAATGTACCTAAAAACAACTACCCGCCATTTTAATAAGACAATGTAATTTTAGTGTTGGTATTCATTGTGTCGCACTTAATTGAACTTTATCGTAGTCGTATAAGAACTTATCTTAATTATTTTATTTTTCAGAGTTTTAGTTTAGTTGAATAAGAGAATCGCTACCAGTGATATTGTATGATTGTTTATCTTAGGCAAACTTTGCAGCTATGCAGAACACCTTCGACGAAAATGTGAGTGCGAACCGAGTGGGCCAAATTCAGTTAGTAGTTGCATTTCGTGCGTCAAGCATGACTTGCAGAGTTAAAAAGACCACTCACGGGAAGACTGATTCAAAAATTTAACTCAGTAACCTAAAGTAGCCCATTGCTCTAAGCGTGCTCTTCCTAACTTTCTATTCTATCTATTTATTCTAATCGTAGAAGCTCCGACAGCCTGGAGCGCCTAATGATTACGGGTAAAGTAGGTAGTAAGAGGAAGAAACCCAGATGATGGACAGACCACGTATTCATCGAATGTTTATGAGATCCCAGTCAGCCCGACTCTCCATCACAAATAGGAAGCAATGGAAAAAAGCGAAATACAGGCTTATTAGAAAAGTCACGATCGTCAGAATTCAGGTAACGACCAAGGAGCAGGATATATTTAATGGCATATGTATTTTGATGTTATTGAGAAAGTTATAAGAGAAGCAATGGCACAGAAAACAGGTTATAATTTACTGCTTAGGATATTACACCTGTTTGTTTAAACAGGTATTTTAGCCGTACCCAGTAACAGGTAAATGTTGTGTTAGCGTCATTATTAGGAACAATGATAGACAAAGAAACTACCATTTATTGTTCATCATAAAGAAATTACAGCTTAAGAGGCTTCTCGAGTCAAACAATAGAATGGATTTTGTACTAAAGCGTCCTTTACAAGAAACTGTATAAAGCCGGTTCAAAAGGGAACTTTGTTCAGGGAATAACTTCTGTAATGGACAGAACGAGGGATTTGGAAATAAAATTTAAAACAATACTAAAAGTTAGTATATGATGCGCAGACGAAAAACCAGAATATCCTGGAGTAAATGTATCTACTTAAATCCTAAATCTATAATTATCAAGGAGAAAATTTATTTTGTAAACCTTAAAGATCTAAGGTTAGACCACTACTTTACTGATGACGTAGAATGTTTACTGGCTCTCAACGACTGCTGCCTGAACACACTGTGTTTAGTGACAGTCTTTCAAACTTAAGGATGGTATCTATCCAGGTACTCGAAAGTGTCATGTTGGGAACTTGATAACAATGTCACATTTACTGGAGGCTTAAACCGTTGGTGGGATCGAACCAGCGTCCGTCAATTTTACAGGCGACGTTCCCACCGCTGAGCTATTGTAGTCGCTTCAAATGTTTACGTAGGTAAATGTGAAAGATATGTGAAGAGAAAATGTGGAGTGTATTATTACTAACCCGTTTCCAACAGAAAAAAGTCATGAAATCGTAATAAACTGTTATCTTAATGTATAGCTATGGCCACTATTACGAAACGTCAGATGAATTAATGGTTTTGTATTTAATAACCTACTAATATTATAAATGCGAAAGTTTGTGTGTAAGTGTGTATGTTTATTACTACTTCACTCTCACGCAACACATAGGCTACTTTTATCCCGGAAAATGTATAGTCCCCGTGGGATAATTGAGCCTAGGTAGCAGGAAAACCGTAATCCACGTGGGTGAAACTGCGGGTATAATTGGTATAATATAAATAAGGAATTTATAATATAATTTCAATTATCTTCAAGATACAGACTTACGTACCTAGTAAAGTGAGTGACGGTAATGCAAATAATTTTTGATTATCTTTCCTACTCAGCAATTGGACATCCGCTGCGGGACATATGCCTCCCCCATATAGGGGGATTTGCTAATTTCCGCCACGCTTGGCAAGCGGGTTGGCGAGCGCAGTATGATTTCCGATCCGCGGTACGCAGTATGAAGGCGCTGCTGCCCACCTTCTGGTACGTGATCCTTTAGCCGACTCTTACGGAACCCACGGAAGAGACGGGGGAGTACTATTCTAGGCCGGTACCACCACGGCACATAGATTGACATTTTTGATTATACATACATAAATATGAGTAAAGTACTAGGTACTAGGCGAATCGCGACCGCGTCCGCGAGCGCCCCGTATTCTCCTTGAAAAAGACCACCGAATGTGGTTGAAACTATAGTCGGAACCCTCTGACTTATTACGTGAGTAACTCCCGTGTTTTATACATTGATAATATGAGTAAAGTTTTCACCGGTATTTTTATAAAATCGACCGGGGACGCGCCTGAACAATTTGTTTAGTAACATCACTGTCCAAAACTTATTACTAACGAAATCTATCTAAGCTATATATTATAAAAAAATCTATTTAAACTTCACCACCTTATGCAACAGATTCTACGTAGATATAAATCCTAATTATATTATAAACGCGAAAGTTTGTATGAAAGGATGTTTGTTACTCTTTCACGCCTAGATGGATGTATTTGGATTAAATTTGGTATGGAGATAGCTTATACCTTGAATTAACACATAGGCTTATTTTCCTCAACATCAACATCGCCGATTTTCCCCACCACGCGGGTAAAACCGCGTGGGCGCAGCTAGTATCATATAATTCTCACACTTTTTTCTACACTAATAGTGATATTATAGAGGTACCTGAAACTACCTATTTATTAAATTATTCGCCAGTTCAAAATTACTTTATTCCTGAGTAGAAAAGCCTCAAAATATTATGTATTTAATTGTGATTTATAATATTCTTCAGTTGTGCGAAAAGCGGCCTGGATCCGTTGATTAATCGCCGTGCGTGGAGTTTTTACGGTTTGTTAATGTTCAAGAAGAATTTCCTTTAGTAGGCACGTCTGAAACTATATTTTTAAATTAACAATGAATGACGCACAGCGGACCTGGCAAGTTTCAGCTAGATATAATAAAAGGAATAAACTGTAAAAACCAAAAAGTCAGCATGAAACACAATTTCACAAGAACCTTTTTGAAGCGGTAATAGCTCAGCGGGGGGACCGTCAGATGTAAAACAGACGAACGCTGGTTCGATCCCAAACAACGCCTTGTGCTTCTAGTGAAGGTAACACCGTTATTTTTTATTTTCATTACACACTCAGACCCCCACACTAGTTTTCCCCGTGTCGCGGGAGGCATGGACACGCACAATCACAGCACACAAACATCCAAGACCCGGGGCAAACATCCACACTCATCGAACAGATGTTTGCCCCGGCCGGGATTGGGCTCAGGGTCCCTGGAGACACAGAAGTCATGTCACTGACACTGACCAGTGCGCTTGTTATTAAATTCCCAGCAAGGTGGAAGGGTACTTTCGAGCACCCGCCTGGCTAGCTACCACCTTCACATTTGAAAATCTTTCACCAAACACATAGTGTGTTCAGGCAGCAGTCCTTTAGAGCCAAACATTCTAGGTCTAGTGTGATAACATCTTCGACCACATCGTCACTGACCATCAAGTGAGATAGTGGTCAGTATAAAGAAAATCCTGTTAGGTTGTTAAAAATCTAGCATTTATATCATGGTTTATACCTTTGGGCAAAAAAGGGACGTTCGGAAGTCAATCACATGTATGTACTTTACTTTTTATAGGTACCTACGATCGGCGGTCGCGCTAGGGTTGTCAACGTTGGCTAATGCACCAAAACTATCGTAGTAGTGACACTCGTATATCAAGTTGTTTGATTTATTGTTGAGAATGAAACAGGAAGAAGGGAAATATAAACCAATAATAACTAAAATATTTTAATTTGTATCTTATAAAATAGTGGTAGTGATTTTGTTATTCAACTAAACTAAAAATTTTTACAAAAAATTGGAATCGACTTCAAAACTCATAAGTGTGAAATAACTTATTAATGTCGGTACCACGATAGATTAAAAGTAACTGTTATCAAAATATTGTGCTCATGGTACCGACTTCGACAAGTTATTTCATCACTTTTGAGTATTGTAGTCGGTTCAATTTTTTGTTAAATCTTTTTTTTCTCTTCTCTCAGTGACCTTTGCTACTCACAGGGTCAATTTGTCCTTGTGTATGATCATTGATTTTTTCACCCGCAATTATGAAGTCTCGCAAGTAGACGTAACACTTTTCAGTTATTGGAGTGTAACTCAAAAACCGCTTTTCCGATTTTGATAAAATTTAAATGGACCTCGGAGTACATCTATCAAACAAAAAAGAATTTTGAGATTCGGTCCAAAAATAAGAAAGAAATCGGTGAATATACATAAAAACAACATTACAGTCGAACATATAACATTCTCCTTTTTTGAAGTCGGTTAAAAATTGATTGTGTAAAATGAATAGGTTCTTATTATATAGCGCTTAGATTCAAATTCGTATAATGTCTTAGCATGCTATGTTTAATATTCGAGACGACTTTTATTTGATTGCTGGCCAAATATAGGAAGTTTTAGTCTCTACCAAATAAAATAAGACTTATTTTACCTAAAACTACCCGAAATTTGAATAAAAACATCTAACTTTATTATTGTTATTGATAAGTGTCGTACTAATTTGGACTTTATCGTAACTATTTAAGAACTATCTTATATTCCCCGGCTTTAGTTTAGTTGACCAAAAAAATCACTGCCATTGTTATTCTACAAATTTGTAGCGGAAAACATCTTGTGATGATTTCGACATTGGCGAAATGCACGATTATTATATTTTAAAGTATAGTAAATTCGCATTCGTATGTACAATCGTTCACGGTAAGCTAAAGGAAAACACTTGCAAGGCATTGAGAAAGGTAGAGTCTGTACCTCATTTAAGAGAGTTTTTAGGATTCACAGTTCAAGTAGTTCCTCTTGAAATAGTTGCACAATCGTTCCTCCATTGATCTGAGGCGATTGACAGACAGGAAACTCCATACCCGCAGCATAGCCCGCATAGCAAAATACTTATTCTACAATAATAAAACAAAACAATAAACACAATATTCGAATATAAAAAGTTTTCAGAACAAAAGCAAATACAATTTTTCATTTGGCTATCGAAAATACAACATATTCTCCGGGGGCCGGGGCGCTTACTTACCTACATAAATAAATGTTCTGTGTTACGTCAAAACAAACCATCGAAATACATACAAAAAACCTACTTACCTCTGAAACAAATGGTAGCTAAAAACGACAATTCACCGTTTAATGTTGAATTTACACAACCGTCCATTTAACAGTTAAGCTTTTTGTTGCTCCATTTTTGCACAAAATATTCAGACGCGTGCCTCAAGCGGATGGTAGGTACTCGCTCTCGTACTGGTTCCAACCGGTCCGAGATATCGTGTCCGTGAGCGGTGTTTATGTGTGCGTTGCTCGAGCGCACATTGTATGCATTGACTTCTGTACCTTTCTGTATTGTGCTTTGGGGCTTACGAGCAAAGCCGGGAGCGGGTCAGCTCATTAGCCACCTACTGGTAGTACAGACTAACAGGTAACTAACATGTTTTGATCGCCCTGTTGCACAATGAATACTGCTGAATGAGATGCAAGCCCAAACCAAATCTATAAAGCACTTGTCAACGATACATGTTTTTTGCTATAAATACTGCAGTTTCACAATTACTCTCCCTCTCTTCTGCCTTGAATCATCAGTGTGTTCTAAATTGCTCTTAAAGCCGTCTTGCTGTCTTCCTTGTTTGGTATCAGTGAAAAATTATTTACGGGCTCTTTTTCTGTTTCGTGTAATACGTCCACCTGTTCTCTGTATCACGCCCTCTGCCAGGCTAAAACCGATGGAGTTTATTTCATCTTAAGTGGCTTCAAGGAGTAGGTATTGCGTGATGCAAAACATATTGTGACGAACACGGCATCGTCATAGAAACATATAAACGTCACATCAAATAATCAGTCAGTTAATTCAGCAACGCACTAAGAAATTCGATCGGTTGGCTAATAGCTCCGTGGCGTATCCGTGCAATACCGCTGGCCCCGAGTTCAAACCCCAATACCGCCGAAGCAATTTTTGGGCGTTTTGAGAATTCGGTGGAAGATTCTGGACACGAGATGAATATTATTCGTAAGTGGGAAGTGTATAGAAAATTCTAGAGAAACAAATGACTAAAATAGAATTCAGAAATAACGGACTGTCGAAATTTAAAAGAAAATTCTGGAAATATTCAAGGAAAGACGATCGAAAATATGTAATGAAAAAATAAATGAATATGAAACTACGGGTTATATAAGGGGTCCGGACGCCGCCGTGAGGCAGTTGAGTTTGAGATAAAATACGAGAAAGAAGTAGGTACCTAATAAAGAACTGAAGTGAAAAGTGAAGAAAAGTGCTTAAAAACTGTAAGTGCCAAAGTGTCAGTGCTAAGTAACCAGTGTGAGTGTTCTCAGTGACTGTGTAGAGATGCTCGATCCACGGGACTCTCGCACTCTGTAGGTGGTTATTGCTTATGAGTACATAATTCGTCATAAATCACGTAGCAAACCCAGCATCAAACCTGGAAGTCCAATGTTTGAAACTGGTGCAACTGAATTTTCTCACAACTTTAACCTTTAACCTGTCCACGCGGCTGGCGAAAATTGACTGAAGGTCTTATATAAACTACACGATTAATGGTGTTGTTGGAGTCGCCGAATCAAAAGGGTACGTTTTTAAGATTTTTTTATATACTTTATAGATCTAGCGTTTGACCACTATCTCACTTGATGGTCAGTGACGATGTGGTCGAAGATGTTATCACGCTAGACCTAGAATGCTCACTGGCTCTCTAGGACTGCTGCCTGAACACACTATGTGTTTGGTGACAGTTTTTCCAACTTGAGGGTGGTAGCTAGCCAGGCGTGTATTCGAAAATACCCTACCACCATGCTGGGAATTTGATAACGGTGTTACCTTCACCGGAAGCTCAAGCTGTTGTTGGGGATCGAATCAGTGTCCGTCAGTTTGACAGACGACGCTCCCCCCGCTGAGCTATCATCGCTTCAAAAGCGATATTTAGTGCTGGAGAAAATGAATTTTACTTAAGTAATAAATTTAAAGTAATGTATTACTTAAATTTTATTATTAAAACTCAGTAGATACAAGGCGAACTGAGACCGCGCATGCGAGCGCTCCGTACTCTCCTTGAAAAAGACCACCGAATGTGGTGTATAGTCGCAACCCTCTGACTAATAAATTTATATTTAGTTTTTTATATATTCATACTTAGTAGGTAAATGGCAAATAGTTCAATATTTTCATATTATTTCAATAGTAACTTGTAAGATTAACCTATTGTATTGCGTACACTTCTAGACGTGTTTTCCATGTGGGTAAAGGTTTTAATCCATTTTTTTTTTATTATAGATAAAACGTTAAGTAAATAATTCTTGGTCATTTAATGAAGAAGGTTTTACCTAATACCTATTACAATTGTGTAAATATGCCACGGGTGCCACACGTGTGTTACTTGTTGATGCGGGGAGATTTTAGGGCCATATGAGCTATAGGGTAATTATATATTAGGGTAACCGGACTCATGGAAATGGTACTTACGTATAAACACCACCGCAGCAGAAGTTAACAGTACTCAAGTGTGACTGAACCATAGTTCGACCACGAGAGTCTGTATGAAGATTTATATCTTGGCACAAAAAAGAGCAATATTGTTGTTCGCACGCACACGCAGCTATCCTTTGGATTCTTTTTTAGGTTAGGTTGAAACTACGACAGTACAACGCGCGAGTCTAGCGAGCGAAGCGTTCGTGCTACGGCAGCGGCCGGCGAAGCGCTATAAAGTCTGCGGGACTAGACAAAGTAACATTCTAGAAGTTTTAACGCTAGAGAACACATAAACAATGTATGAGATTGACATTCGATCAAAATTAAATATACTATATATATACAGTCTCTATGAAAATAAAACCCTAAAAGTGTCTACGTGTCTACTAAAGTGTTTACTTATAAAGGTATATGCCTCTCCAGCTAACATAAAATTAGTCCACAGCCGGATTTAGTTCCATTTTAGTATTGAACCTAACACCCTAGCAAAAGAGTTATAAAACATTTGTAAGAGCTTTTAACTGTTACTTTTTGGATTCTCACTTCAGCTTCGCAACATGTCGCCGATTGGCGCGGTCACACGCGACTGAGAGCGAAACAAGGCATATGCCTTGTTTTGGCGGTGCCGTTTTCGAGCGAACGATTGGGTATCTACCCTATTTTATATCGCTGCAGATTGACACTTCAAAGCGATATTATATAAGGAATATTTTTCGTTAACGGTTAGAAAAAGAGAAGCGATGCGTCTTGCCTAGACCCGCCGTATCACTTGCGACAAATCAACGACACACTTGAGTACTGTCACGTAATGTGAACTTCTGCTGCGCTGCGGTGGCGTTAATACGTATGTTAGTAGGTACCGTGGAAAATTGCTTTAAGATACGGGGGTTCAAGTTGTACATTTTATCAACATGTCCGTAAATATTTGTATGTTATATACATATTTAAATATTTAAAACATTAAACTTAACTGTACAAAATAATATATATAATAAATAAACGATTTCGTAAAACTTATAACTATAATAATTTTATGTCTTTTTTCGCAATCTTCATGCAATAATTACTATTAATAAGTATATACATTCATTAAATATATTTAATTAATATATATATTATGCTATAACATTACCCAAATAGGTACACTTATTAAGTCGGAAGGCCTAATAATATGGCCAAGTACCTACCTACATAAGGTTACGGACATTTTTGTATATCTAACTGTATAAAAGCCCACAATACAAGTAACTCACAAACCAGTTTTATTTATTTTTCAAACCAAGCGACGCTATCGAATCTATGATATCTTTGATGTTAGAGATTTTCTAATGTAGGTATTTTGAATGAAGCACATAATGGTAGGTAATAGCCTAATAGGTACAATAAATTAAGGACTGGGGAAGTTGTTACCTATATATATATATTTGTTTATTGCATTTCTTCGCGACTGATAGATAGGTACCTATTGTTATTTTTTTTTATTAACATTCACACAAGGTCCTCAGGTCCCAAACTAGGCAGAGCCTGTACTATGGTAACCTGATGACTGATAGTACTTATGTATACATATTCACACCCAGACACAGGTTAAACAGACATGTTCATACACACAAATGTTGGACCTGTCCTGGAATCGAACCCGGAACCAGCGGCGCAGAAGGCAGAGCGCTACCAACTGCGCCAACAGGCTAGTCTAATATGAAATGAATGAATGAGGATTTGACTATTCAAATAAATAACTTACCTGATTGGTGAGTACATCAACAACAACATAGGCCAGATAGACTACTTCCTCTTCGTCTGAACCCAGTGCAGCACCGCCGAGCCCTGCGGTGCTCACGTGTAGGGCGCAAACCCAACCGCCGCTGATCATCGCGCCATGCACCGAACACGCTTCCTCAATAACAACCTCCACGGAATCACAGGCAAGTGACAACCCTAGCTCACTTTCACACTGTCCATTCGATTCGAGCAATGTCCTGAAATGTCAACTCTAACGGCACCTAGTATCAAAAGTTGTCGTATACACAATCGTAGGCGGAGTCACAGAATTAATGTCCAAAGTTTTACTTTCCGAGTGTTAGTTCATAGAGTAAACGCGTCGAAAGCACTTTTTAGAAACCTGACGGTTACTCAACAAGAAACAAGAACTCGCGTGCGGCGCGGACGCCGTTTTACCGCTAGCCGTCTACGTAAGCCGTTTCCGCTGTTGGTGAAAATCTAGAATTAAACTCACATTATTTGAAACACGAATACGAGACCGATTCTAATCCCGGCAGATTGTAAGAAAAAGCCAGCTTTTGATTGGTGTCGACGAACCACGGGCAATTCCAAATATCTAGAGTTCTGTGGCAAGTTTATATTTTTCACTTATGTATCACGGTCGGGCGACCACTCAACAAATACAAAATCACTGTGCCTTTTTTGCCGTACAACGTCCCAAACACTGATGGAATATTTTAAAATAATATTTTAAAAAAAAGGGTTAATATACTTCGACACAAGCGTGTCTGTCGGATCGGTGGATCGACTGCCGCTCGCTGCCTTCCTTGCCCCCCTGTTGACACTGCGCAGGTAGCGCCAGGTGAGCCGCGGACGCGACGTTGCCAAACCGAACATTATCAATGATGATGAGATAGATGCTTCTACCACGTCATTTCGAAATTCACGCACCGTTGCCGGTGCTATAAAAGGCTCTTTCTATTCTGCGGCTTAGCTAAATGTTGCATTAATAAGCGTCAATGAATATTGCTAATTTTACAGTATCGAATTCACGCGGGCGCATTCAGTTTTGATATTATGCGAATGTGACAGTTTTTGACGCATAATCCAAATACATTGCGTCTGCAGTTTGACGACCTCGTTAATT
The DNA here is from genome assembly GCA_934044485.1 of Apeira syringaria. Lineage (NCBI taxonomy): Eukaryota > Metazoa > Arthropoda > Insecta > Lepidoptera > Geometridae > Apeira > Apeira syringaria. The sequence continues at coordinate 28,666,443 of OW203655.1, forward strand.
TATTTTGGAGAAAGTGTAAATATAGTTGATGTATAATGTGTTTGTCGAAGTTTCATTGAAAGAGGATGGACTTAACTTTTTATGGTTCATTCAACAAGCAAGGTCAATTAGTTGATAATCTATAACTCATTACTGTATTTATTATATTGCTGACTCGGCTTGCAATATAAACGACAGTTTCAATCATACGAAGTGACGTGTATGGAGAAATACTAACAATTTCACACGGTTCGTGGCTTCAAATATGCATAACATTCAGCACCTATTAGATGCCCATAGCCCATAGCACAAAACAGATATTTTGTGCCATAGGTATCTACCAAAACACGATTTTACTATGTCAAGTCATCACAATTTACAAAATCAGCCAAGGGCGACCTGGGCATGTTTCTATTAGGGTTCCACACAAAATTTTATCAATCAACTTGAGCTTTACTACCTAGCACATGAGTTTGTTTACAAGGCTTTTATTGAAAGCAGTGTAATGGTAAAGCCATCAATTTTGACAGTGGTACCTACAGTATTTAATATTTATATATAATTTAATAATATTTTTGTTAAAGATTAAGTAGTACATTTTCTGAACGATAACCATTACAGAATATAGTGTTTAAACAGATGTATTATTGTCCCTCACAATCGGATGAAATTCTGTCAAGAAAATGATTAATAATCAGAGCGGGCTTTAATACTCTTAAAAACTTCTAACAACTTTAGACATGTAATATTTAGATCAACAGAATCATCATATAGGTAATTAGCTAAGTTTTTGTCTGTAAGAATAAAAGCCTGCATACTAGTTTATTGTGCACTTTAAATTTGTTTCGTTGATTTGCTTCTTTTTCGACAACTTTTGTCAGCATTTTTTGGTCAATTGTGATTGATTACTGATATTATATGGTACTGATTGACAATTACGATTCAAGTTTTATTCTACAGGCAAAACTAAATGCTTAAAAAAACATCTGCACGTCGATTGTTATATTATTCTTCGTAAATTTATCGATGTTATCGTAAGAGTATCAACCATATCAACGGTCAGTGTTTCAAGTGATACGTTTTGGTGACATTTATCAAGGTGAACGTTGAGTTTTTATTCAAATCTATGGTGCTCTAGGTTCCAAAAATGCAGAATATTAAATCCAAATAAGGACAGCTTAAGAAAGCTAGTTGCGAGTCATCTCTATTTACTATATCGACATCAGTCGCGCAGTTTTCATTACCTCCTTCCTCGTCGACACTTTGTAAAGGTCGAGTTACACAGACACATTATTTAACTTTGTAGCATCTCTACCTACCTACATAAATTAAGTTACTTGAACGTAAAGGTCCTAGGAAGACTATCCTGATCTCCATGATAGCGTTGGTACCGGCCTAGAATAGTAGGTACTCCCCCATCTCTTTCCGTGGGTGCCGTAGGAGTCGGCTAAAGGACCACGTACCAGGTGGGCAGCAGCGCCTTCAGAGGATCAAAAATCATACTGCGCTTGCCAACCCGCCTGCCGAGCGTAGCGAGTATTGGTATATGTCTAGCTGTGGACGTCCTATGGCTGAGATTATAGCACATACGCATTTATTCACATTCACAGATTTTCATAATATTTCTTAATGTAAAAAAATCATTTTCTTTTCATAAATCCACTACCTACGTGTTTTTGTTCCTCGAAAACTAACAGAATGATACTTAGCTGAATTTTATGGTCAGCCTGATATAAGCTTTACGATTTTCATTACAAGTTTTCGTTACTTTTTACATGACTCGGTCGCGAAAAGTTTTTCAGCACTTTTCACCTCAATGCAGGGCTTTAATTTTAGACGCTTCGGAACGAAAGATTCTGTACTAATTAGGTATAGAGAATCTATATCCGGAATCATAAAAATCGACCACCTTGACAGCAATAGCCTACTCATAATAATTTAATAATAAACCTAGCTATTATATCACTTACCTATCTATGCCTGTATGTGTATAACTATGCTACAATGTTATTTGTCTTGACCCTACCACGACCTCAGAATTACGTGGTTCAATGCTGTGACACCACTTCTGTAAATACATAGGAAGTGTTAGAATAATTGGCATTTTTCGTTTGAAAATGTTCGTTACAGATATAAATGAATTATCTCGTAATAAGATTATCTTCTTTGGCGTTAAAACATTTTAGCATAGATGACGGCAGTCGTGGCTTAGTGATCTGAGCGACACTAACTTTGGTACCGTGATCACAGGTTCAAATCCTGCCTGGGGCAAACATTTCTGTGATGAGCATACATGTTTGTTCTCATGTCTTGGATGTTTGTGTGTGTCCATACCTCCTGCGAGACAAAGTATCCTAGTGCGAGGGTCTGAGTGTGAATCCGATGTTATGGCTCCACATGCGATCCCCGAATGCCCATGAAACTGGGCATTAAAAGACCATAGTGTGACCTGTCTCAATGTATCTGTTTATTGGGCAGCAAAAGAAGCAGATGAAAGCACCGAAATGGAGGCTGAGTAGGTATGTAACATGCTGCCAAAAGTTTGGAGCGAGGCTGAGTAGGTATGCAACATGTTGCCAAAAGTTTGGAGCGAGGCTGAGTAGGTATGTAACATGCTGCCAAAAGTTTGGAGCGAGGCTGAGTAGGTATGTAACATGCTGCCAAAAGTTTGGAGCGGTAGTTGCTCCCTGAGGTGAAGCCATTTTCGCGACAAATTTCGGCATGACAACTCTGACATGACATTGAACATTTTGGTAGTTTCGTTGTTTCGTTGAAGGATTTCGTTAACAATGAGACAATAATATTACCATTGCCTCGATTTCTCACGATTACAAAAACTTAAGTCATTATAAAGATGACGGATTAATTACAATAAGGTAATTTAGGTTTTGTATATACCTAATAATATATGCTATGTAGTTTTGTGTGAAACGGTTGGAGACGTAATAATAATAACCTAAGAACAGCATCTTTTTTGCTAAACTTGCTCATACTTACTTATATATGGCAACTAACTGCGCCATTCGGTAGGTACGGATATCCACGGGATGCGCGGGCTATGATTTTCAAAACTGACCATAAACTTTACTTCTAAATATTAGAATGGGTAACAATTAGGAAGCCGTTGCTAATACGATTTACGAGTGTATGTATTAATTTTGGGACCATTTGCACTGTCTGCGCTCATGGTAATTTTTATATACATATTGGTTTTCCGAGATGTTTTAATTCCGACATCGACAATGTTAAATTAGATTAGATTTTATATCAAATCAGCAACTGATATTGGGAAAGAAGAATCAGCGAACGTAAGTGGTACCATAATATGTCACTTGTACACTTAACTATCTCGTACGGACACTGAGCGCCATCTATCGGAATGCTTTAATATCTCTATCAGATATTAGATTAGATATCAGAGAAACAAAAAATGAGTTTTAATAAAACATAGAAGAGTTGAAAAGTCATACCTACCGGCCTCAAATAGTACTCCCCCATCTCTTTCCGCGGCCGTAAGAGTCGGCTAAAGGACCACGTACCAGAAGGTGGGTAGCAGCGTCTTCGCGCTTGCCAACTCGCCTGCCAAGCGTGGCGAGTATTGGCAAATCCCCCTTATATGGGGGAGCCATATGTCCAACAGTGGACGCACATGGCTGAGAGAAGAAGTTTTGTTACATTAGTAAGTGCACGAAGAAAATAAATGGGTAAGTGTGAAATGGTAATACTTTTCAATACATTTTTAGCATTCTTATTGTCTCCACTCTAATTTCCCGCCTTTGGTCAATGAATAATATATAATAGGTACTAATCATATTTACCACCAGCCACCATTTGCTTTTAAATCTGAGTGATTGGCATCCATCTTGGAATTTACTTATAATTAGTTCACCAATGGGATGAGAGGGAGGCGGTGCGATTGAAGCGCGGGGAACTAACACGTGTTCTAGGAAAGTATTACATTCATTTGACATGCAAAGCATTAGTCCGTTAGAAAAAAAAGAGGTGAAAAAAGAGGCCAAATGGCGGCATTTGGCAGCAGTAGAAATTTTATTGTCCAACCAAACTAACTGAATTGGTGTTAAGTAAGAAAGTTTTACTATGTTACCATAGTCTAAATACCACAGTTATTAATAACAAAACTAACAATAGATAATTTTATTAAAATGCGGGTACTTTGAGGTAAAATAAGTCGTCACGTTATTAGATGCTGACTAAAACCTACATTTGACTAAACTGGTTAAAATTTGAAATAGATGTGATTATGAAATACTATAGCGGCTCGTGTCTATAACGACACGGCGTCTATAACGGCCGTGGAGTACCGGGTAAGAAGAGTACCTACCCCCCCATCTTTACCCGTGGGTGCCATACCGTAAGAGTCAGCAAAGGGATCGCGTACCATAAGGTGGGCAGCAGCACCTCCTGAGGATCTAAAATCATACTCGGCAACCCGCCTGCCAAGCATGGCGAGTATTGGCAAACACCCTCCGTGAGTCCAGTGGTGGACGTCCTATGGATGAGATGATGATAGCCCGTCCTGGCTTCGCACGGGTGGACATTCAGAGTAATGTATCTAAAAGCATTCATAAATTATACATTTATACTCTACATTTATCCCATACATATTTCTTTTGCAAATTATTATTTACTAGCGTCCCGCTCCGGCATCGCACGGCTAAAAAATTTAAAAATACAAATTATAAGGATCCCTATTTAAAAAAGAAATATAATATAGCCTATGTTTCTCAGGGTGAATGTAGCTTTCCAATGGTGAAAGAATTTTTGAAATCGGTATAGATGTTTTTGAGTTTATTCATTACAAACATACTTACGTACAGATCTATCCTGTGTATAATATTAGTATTACTAACATTTACTTATATAGACCACGGACAAGACAATGTGGCAAGCGCAGCATAGGACGGCCACCGACCAGGTGGACAGACGACCTGACTAAGTTCGCAGGAAAGGGCTGGATGCGGGCCGCTTCAAACCGATCATTGTGGAAATCAATGGGGGAGGCATATGTCCAGCAGTGGACGTCCTATGGCTGAGATGATGATGACCTATATAACGTAATACAGTTGTCTTATTCTCAGACTCAGAGTCTTATTCTGACTTAGGACGTAGGTTATTAATTATTGATGAAGCGATGATGGCTCAGCGGTAGGAGCATCTTCGGCTGCCAAACTGACGGACGCTGGTTCCCCATGATCATCCCCACCGAATCCTTGAGCTTTCTGTGAAGGTAACACTGTTATAAAATTCCCAGCATGGTAATAGGATACTTTCGAGTACCCACCTGCCTAGCTACTAGCGTCAAGTTTCAAAAACCATCACCCAACACATAGTGAGTTCAGGCAGTATCTAGCGGTCTAGCCAGGCCTAGCGTGATAACATCTTCGACCACATCGTCACTGACCATCAAGTGTAATTGTGATGCCTCATGTGGGTAATGTACCATTCTAATAGTGAAAGCGTTTTTAAAATCGGCCCGCTAGGTTTTAAGCTTAAGGGTTACAAGCATATAAAAATACAATAAGTAGGACAAATCTTTTCTCTTAATAATATCATTGTAGAATATGATCTGTCACCGTTGATAACGTAACCGCCCAACCTTGTAGACTACGGTTTTCTTCTCACCTCTGTTAAAAGTCGGAGCGTAGCCTTCCTCGATAAATGGAATTACGTTACATATTGGTATCATAGCTTTAAGGTAAGATTATTACTTACTCATTCATATTCAAGCACCAACCAGTCTCTCACCAAGTTAGGTTTGTTAACCGACTTAAAAAAGGAGGTACTCAATTTGGTGTGGCGGATGCGGTTTCTTAGGTATCTTAAGGATGCGGGTTATGAAAATTGCGAATGGCGACAAATAGACTGTAGAAGGTGCCTAAAGAGGATGCGCAACCTGTCAACATCAAATAAAGAATGAAAGGTCAGGGGCAAATGCACTCACCAAAAGTCAGCAAAATTCCTTCGCCTGCAATGCAATCGCCGTGTCTCCAGGAGCCCTGCGTGGGCGCACTTTCTCCAGTGCTATCTGCTTTGTGATGATGCGTGGAAGCGCATGTACGTGGCGGTACAGCGCGAGCAGTAGGCTTGCGGAGCCTATCAGTACATGTAATAATGCGTGTCAAGTCAGCAAGCGGTGCTGATGACTCGCAGTGCGATGTACGACTTCCCGACGACTATTCCCTCGGGGATGCGCGCCCAACTTCGGGTTGCGAACGGCTGTCATTCGAAGCCGCATCGTCGTCCGGCGATGGTTTGGGATCTATTGCATAGACTTGCGTATTTCATGCAATTTACCTTAGATGGCAATTCCATGCAAATATTTGACGCTAACAAGGGCGCATACACAATTCGACCGTATATATGTTTTTTAAATATATTTTTTATTTGTGCTCGTGGATGACTCCGTCGTCTATAAACCGATTTTGACGATTCTTTTTTTATGTTTGATAGAATTAACGTCCGAAGTGGTCCCATTTAAATTGCATCAAAATCGGACAAGCGGTTTTTGAGTTACACTCCAATAAATTAAAAGTGCTACGCATACCTCGACGATATTATAGTTGCGGGTGCAGACATCGGAGGACATATACAATGACAATTGATCCCGTGAGTAGCAAAGGTCACTGAAAAGACACGAAAAATTTTTTTTTTAACAAATAATGTATGATATGTCACAAAAGTAACTATCATCACATTACTGTGCTCATGGTACCGACTTCGACAAGTTATTTCACACTTTTGAGTGTTGAAGTCGGTTATGATTGATGATGATGGTGATGAGTATGATGAAAAGTAGCCTATGTGATATTCCGGGACCTGAAGTATCTACATATCAAATTTCATTCAAATCCGTTCTGCCGGTTTTGTGTGATAGAGTAGCAAACATCCATCCATCCATAAATTCATCCAAACTTTTACATATTTAATAGTATTGGTGGGATTTGAACGACGTGTAATCCTTCTGACAGCAACGATACCGAACAGACCGAGGCCTTACAGGTTACCTACAGGGGCCACGAATGGCCACGAGCATGATTTATTCATTATTGAACTATATTTGTATTCTTGATCGAAGATATTGATGAACAAATTTAACACGTGACATAAGCCTAAGATGCTTGCCACAAAACTAGCATACATAAGTATACTTAGGCTTGTCCAGGAAGCGATTGAAATTAAAAATTTCAATGCTAGGCAAACCACTTATAATACGCTACTAGGTATGAAGTTAACAGAAAGGGTCCAGGTATTATATCCAGGTGTATAGATAGGTACTGTGTACCTTTCTTTGTAGAGTTTCACGGATCTTTTGAGAATAAAAAACATATTCAACAGCATATTCTCTATAGTTTGAAACCTAATTATTTACCGACAACTAACAATATGTTTACAACAGAAACGAGTTGCGACCCCGAAGGCCGCGCCACTCAAAATATAAACAGCTGTTTTTGCATCAAATAAAATTATTGCCGTGAGTGAATGCGATGTCTAATAATGGCTGTGGTTGTGTGAGTGGGATGGAATGATTGTGATGACATCTTAGACGCAATACTAGTCTAGTATGTGCCAAAATCAATGTACAAATTTGAGCTTTTTTTACTAAGATGCAATTATGTTGCGTTCACGAAGTCACTTAGATTATATCGTATTAGCCGACTTCGCTTGAAAGCTCTTCTACTTTTTACCTATAGTTGGCTTATGGGAGTCACATACCTACGGTGCGATTCAACTGATCGTTTGCCATATACCTGCAAAATGTGGAGCGAGCTGATTCCGATGTTTCTGTGTAGCAAGTTAGCAACAATATGGTACCTATTCTTGGAAAGGGCAGCTAACATAGCCCAGGCACATATTGCAAAAGATGTGATCGCTATTGGTGATTTCAAACGAGCGCTTCCTTGCCTCGGAGTATCAAAACTGTGATCGATCCCTATTATTAAAGCCCGCTTATAGCAAAATGTTTAGAGAAATTCAGAATTGAAAAAATCCTGGCTGTAACTAGATAGTGCGATCTACGGAACAAAGTAAGTTTCATATGAATGTTGTTATTATTTTGTAAGATATACGTGTTTTAATTTTTGAGAAGCATATTTTGCGCAATATTTTTTTTTTGTGAAGTGTGTGAAAAACTATCGAGATAACCATACTTAGCCGAGTTTTGACGCCTGACTGTGCATTTATGCTGAATCAAAGCTACTAAAACTGAAAAAATCAAAGCTCTGTATCCTACACATGACTTTTAATATATTTTAAAAATAGCGATTTGTCTATTCGTTATGCCTTAAGTATTGAGACAACAGAGACATTGTCATACGGCATTGGAGAGCCTCGGGCAGTCTGTAAAGTTACTGGGCTTGTGGAACAACGTCTCTCAGAGCCATGGCCCTCTCGGGCCGACCTCTCGGGCCCATGTTCCAGCTATAATTGACATGTAGGATGATTATGATATTACTATATTTCTGCAGACTTACAACTCGCAAAACATACGTGTTTTTGGCATGTGAAGTGCCGTCACCGTTCGCGTCGGTAAGAAAATATAGGAATAGCTACGTATACAAGAAAGTACCTATTTGTAACGTTAATATATCGTTGATAAAGAAATGGTCGTCAGCCAAAAGGCAAAGTTTTCCGACGCGCTATGCATAAGCATAACAAGATAAAATAGAAGCTTGTAGTAAATAAAAAAAGTATATTTTCGACGATGCATGACTTCCACATTCACCGGTTGGGCGGTTGCATACCCTTCCTAGGCCGACACGCTTCAAGAACTTAACAAGCTTTTTGTGCTGATGAACTTTGTAAGTGGAATGAAATTTAATAGTTATCTAGGAACACGTATGCACTCAAAACATTATCTAGTTAAAATACTATTTTGATATGTAGGTACCTACACTGTGCAGACTAATGTATTTTAGTATGAACATTAAAAATAATAAATAAACTTATAAATGAAGTACTTATCAATGTATCACCGTAATAGGTAAACATCGAAATACGCTAATTAGGTTATAATTTATACAAAAATGTACCTATAATTTTCATGGATTAATTAAAGTTAAAATATTTTTATTTTGTATTAATTATTATCTGTTCTACTAAGTACAATACGAAATAGTAGCTGTATTAGACCCATCTAGGACCACGGATTTGTATACATTGTCCGTGTGTTGGTTATTTATACGTGAAGTTTAAAATGTAGTAAAAAACATATAGTCCAGTCAAATAAAGTTTTAAATCAAAATTAATGGGACATAATAATTAGACGATGTGCTTAAACAAAGGGAAGGAATGTAAACTCTAAGGCCGGCGTTGCATGTTGTATGTATTGCTTCCGGGCTTTTTGGCCGTGGTCTATGTGAAACCTTTGTTCAGACGTTTAGTCGATCACTGCGGTCGACATCTTCAGTGGTTCAGGTCCGAGCGGCGACAAGAGCGTAGGACTCTCCTCCGCAGCGTCTTCTCTGATACTGAAGATCAGGTCAGTATCAGAGAAGACGCCGCGGAGGAGACGGAGATCCTACAATATAGGAAATTTGAACGAGGGATCTAAAGATGTAAAAAAAATATTAATTATATAGCAGCTAAATTTCAATTAGACAATTTCCAATTTTGGTTTGATCAAATTAATGTTATTTTTAAAAGTAACGTAATCTTCAAGGTGTACTTTCGAGCAGAGCGTCACAGACGCAGCGTCTATAGCGTCACTGACGCCGCGTCACTATCGCCGCGACAGTGACGCTTTGGTGACTTTCGATACCTACGACAGACGCACAGTCTCATCGCTTTCACCGCGCGACGCGACCGGATTGATCTATAAAGGAGTCATCATAAAACGTTATGGATTTGCAACTTGTTTTGCTAGAAGAGGAAGAAGGCGATGATTTAATTTAACTCCTATTTCAGACCACGTTTTGTCTTTCTTTCTGGTATTCCTATAATCTTCCACGCTTAAATCATTAAGCAATGGGTGCTGAGAAAGCAATGTAATTAAAATTTCGTCTTCTTCGTTGGTAAAAATCTCAACACATGCCATTTTGAAAAAAGTAACCTCAAAATACAGCGACAGTGCAAGCGCGGCCGAGCGAGATACGCTGGCGTCTGACAACGCGGTTACAGCGGCACTGACGCTGCGTTAGTGTCGCTGCGCTGGAATGATGTTCCCCGGAACTTCATACATTTGTATAGAACGTCTATATGTCGCTCAGTCGCGGCGTCACAGACGCGGCGCCACTGACGCTAAAGACGCTCACTTCGAAAGTCTACCTTTACTGACCGGAGGAAAAGTAATATAATCTTATAATGTAACATTTTAAGCTCTATAAATTTTTCTCAGAAGTTTTTTGTCTAACTTTTACCCTTTTTAGGTATTTGCAAAAAGCAAATTTCAAAATAGTTTTATCAACCCTTGCTGGTGGTTGCTGACCCAAAAATCTTTACTGGCTATTTCTAGAAATTGTATCATTAAAACTACATTATATCAAATAATTATGCAGCATGCTATCAGTCCTATTCATAGCTCATACAATTAAAGTTAGATGACGCTAAGAACAACATCCCCTCAGAAGTTAAAGGTAAGAAGAAAATCGGACGCTAGTGGAGTGGCTGCTATAGCTTAGCCTTAGATGGACAACAGGACGGTATTCTGTAGTCGTGGGTTCAAGTACCAATATCAGCCGATATTTTCCTTCAAATAATTTGAACGTAAGTTCCGCCTAGCATGTTGTTAATGTAATCCTACTAATATTATAAATGCGAAAGTTTGTGTGTATGTGTGCATGTTTGTTACCTCTTCACGCTCAAACGGCTGTATCGATTTCGATGAAACTTGATATGGAGCTTATAACCTGGATTAACACATAGGCTAATTTTCATCATCACCTGTGGAAATCACCGTTTTTCATCACCACGCGAGTACAACCGCAGGGCGCAGCTAGTAAACAATACAACATATTGTTACGGAAGTAGGTACTGGATTGGAAGGAAACAACACAACGAAAGTAACGATTTATTCACTCGACTTACCACGTAGAGTCCGAGAGAGTCCCGTGGATCGAGTATCTTTAGTCACAAAGAACTCACACTGGTCACTGTTTCTTAGCACTGGCACTTTAGCACTATTACAGTTCACTTCTTTGGCACTTTTCTTCACTTTTCACTTTACTCTATACCTCACTTCTTTATTACTTCTTTCTATTTCTAATTGATACAAACATAATATAAAAATAATTTAGAATAACAATAAAATAATCTAACTTAAAATAAAAACCTTAAACATTTAATAAAAAAACTAAATTAAATCTAAAACGGGCCCCTGCGGCATTGTACCCAAGATGCTGGCAGCGTTTCCTCTTTGTATTGCTAGGCTAATACGTTGAGCGAGGAAGCTGCCAGCTCTTCGGTCTCCTGAGACGTCAACCAGTCTCTTGGAGATTTCCTTGTAGAAGTTGAGCGCGCTAGGATTATTTTCGTCCGATTTTCTTCTTACCTTTAACTTCTTTCTTATATTTTATCTCTCCTTATTTTCGATCGACTTTCCTTGAATCTTTCTAGAATCTTAATTTATTTTAGCCATTTGTTTCTCTAGAATTTTCTATACACTTTCCATTCACGAATAATTTTTATTCTGTGCCCAGAACCTTCCACCGAATCTTCAAAACGCACAAAAAGTGCTTCGGCGGTATTGAGGATTGAACTCGGGGCCAGCAGTATTACAGGCAGAGCTTTGCCCGCTACGCCACGGAGCTATTGGCCGAACTGTCGAATTGCTTAATGCCTTGCTTCGGACTGACTGATTATTTGACGTGACGTTTATTGGTTTCTATGACGATGCCATGGCCGTCACACCACCCCCTTATAAGACATGCTCGTCCCGAGCATCGTTAGGGTTAGAACCATGGATCCGGGCTAATCTGTCCACGTGCACAATCTTCGATGGAATTCTTGATGTGTTACGGATTCTGTAAGTAACATCGTTAATCCTTGTTACCACTTCATAGAGTCCCTCCCAGTTTGGCTGTAACTTTGGAGACTTCCCTTTTCGTCGCACAGGATTATGCAGTCATACCAAAGATCCCTCCATCATAACTTTTAGCATAGGCACTTCTATCATAACGGGTTTTCATTCGTTCGCTAGCCCGGAGATTTGCTTCCCTCATTTGCTGTCTTTCATCTTCCTCCTTAACTCGTCAGTGTACTCCGTAATACAGCGAGTCAGGGAGACACCCCGCAAGAAGTTCCGCTGGAAGTTGCAGCTCTCTTCCAAAGTTTGCGCGTGCTGGGGTAGTGGAAGAACTTTCATGAACTGCCATTCTGTATGACAGAAGGAACAACGGAATGTACTCGTCCCAATTTCTCTGATGACGTTCCACCACTTTGGCCAAGTGTCGCTTCAGAGTTTTGTTAAATCTTTCTACCATTCCATCTGCTTGCGGGTGATACGGCGTAGTCCGAGTCTTGTAAATGCCCATTATTGAGCATGTTTCTTGCAAGACTTAAGACTCAAAATTCCGTCCTTGGTCACTATGAAGCTCTAGAGGTAGCCCAAATCGAAAGAAAACCTCATTAACCAGCTTATTTGCCACAGTGGTAGATTCTTGATTTGGCAGCGCGAAAGCTTCAGGCCATGTCGTGAAGTAATCCATTACCACGAGTATATAACGATTTCCATTATCTGTCATGGTAAATGGTCCAGCAACGTCCAAGGCAATTCTTTCCCAAGGGGCTCCAACGTTGTAAAGCCTTAGATTTCCTCGACTACGAGTTTGTGGCCCTTTCACTGATGAGCATCTTGTGCATCTCTTCCACCAATCCTCAACGTCTTCTTTGCAATTAACCAGTAAAAACGTTGACGAATCTTCACTAATGTTCATTTTACACCAAGATGCCCGCCCGAAGTTCCATCGTGATACGCTCGTAGTATTCCAGGAATCTTCGATTTAGGTACAATCGTTTGGAGATGACTATCGTTTCCAGAGACGTTTTCCCATTTCCTGGACAAGAGCCCTTCGTGCAAAGCAAATTGTTCCACTGCGCCCAATAGCTTTTGGTGGTTGAGCTCATTCCTGCGATCAATGAGATCGCAGGAATGAGCGGCTCATCCGAGCCGCGGAGAACCATTTTTCACCCAGTCCAAAATTGGTTTTAGATCTTCGTCGTCTTCTTATGACTTGCAAAATGCTTCATTGCTCCATTCGTGACTGACATTGTCTGTCCTGATTTCTCTGACTTTCACATTTTACCTTTCCTTCTTGTCTCACGCAATGTTTGCATCCGTCAGAACAGGGGCATCTCGATAAAGCAGCAGCATTTCCATGAGACTTGCCACTAGGATGTTCCACTTTGAAATCGTATTCCTGGACTTGTTCGATCCACCGCGTGACTTGGCCCTCTGGGTTCTTGAACTGCAACAGCTACTTCAACGCAGCATGATCGGTTCTAACTCTAAATTTTAGTCCCAATAAGTTTTTCTTAAAATGCTGCTCTTCCTGGCACCGTGCCTGTTCTTCCTGGCGCCGTGCCTGTTCTTCCTGGCGCCGTGCCTGTTCTTCTTGTATGGCACGCAGCTGTTTGAATAATGCGCTAAGGTCCATAACGGGCGCTTGAGTTGCAGTCATAATCTCACCAGAGGTTCCCTCACCTGCTCCACCTCCATGATGAGTTTCTGACTAACCGGTCTGTTGTTGCGCGGCTGATCGAGTGCGAGTATTTACGCCTTCCTCCGACATCACAGGCATTGTACCTTCCAATACCACTTCTGACACCAAATGTTACGGAAGTGGGTACGGGATTGGAAGGAAACAACACTTGCAACCCTGCAACGAAAGTAACGATTTATTTACTCGACTTCCCACGTACAGAGTCAGAGAGACTCGTGGATCGAGTATCTTTACAGTCACAGAGAACACTCACACTGGTCACTGTTTCTTGGGACTGGCACTTTAGCACTGTTACTGTTCACTTCTTTGGCACTTTTCTTCGCTTTTTACTTCACTTCTTTATTACTTCTTCCTTATATTTTATCTCAAAATCAAATGACTCACGGTGGCGGCCGGAGTCCATTTCTTAAACAAAAATCTGATGACTCCACTTACTATAATGTAGGTACTTGATGTAATTTGCAATGCTATATAAGTATTTTCGTTCAAAAATAACAAATAAGACATAACGATCTAACAGGTATTCGATTGTCCTGATTCTGTTTATTTAACTTTTCTTTGCTTGAAATTTCACGTTATTATTATTTTTATCCTGGCAATAACGAAATTTGACATACCACGAAAAAAATGACAGGTGTTTACGCGCCAAACAACAATGGTGTCGGTAGTGTCTGTGTAACGTTTCTATCGCGTTTCTTTTGCGGATTTATCGTTAGTTCCACTAAATTATATGGTTTTACCATCGTGAAATATATGCTGTATCTCATATTCATGCAACTACTACTTATTGAAAGTGACAAGAAATTATTTTTAAAGCAATGTTTTAAGAATGAGAAGGTAGAGCTTGCCGCGCTTTTTGACTTAGAGAAATAAGTTTTCAGTATCGCTTACTTAAATTACAAAGTTTAAGCATTGAACTATGGCAGCAATAACCCCGCGGCGTTCCTCACGGCTTCCATATACCCATACTCCAAAAATGACAGAACGAAAGAAGGGGTTATTTCAATACGGTTCGGAGCCAACCAGGGAGTCTCTCACAAAACATCGACGACTGCCTGTTGTAGACAGTGAAAGCGACAGCGAAGATTGCGGTCTGGCCATCATCAACACATTGGACTCAAGCTCTGGTGACGAAAATGGCCACAGCTCGCCCAAAACCCCAGAGAGGACGTTTTGGCGTAAGTCTCCTCACACTTCGTTATGTATGTTCAAACCTTGTGAAATGCACCTATGTGCGAACGAGCATCAATTTGAAGGTTTCGTGTGGTAAAAGTATTGTTTTTTGTCATCAAGGTTAGGTGCCAGTTTGTCAAGTTATGTGGCCAATGACCCATGGCAAATACTGCATCATAGTCATGTCTTTATTATTTATTTTCATTCATTGTCTAACTCTCACTTATCTGTAACACCGTACATGATGGGTATTCAGGTCACCATCTCATCACTATTATTTAGGTTAATATTTGCCGTCTTTAATGAATGAAACAACATACCTACTCAAATACAGTTTACTCCTGCTATTTTATCTAGGTTTTCAGGTCAGTTACATTGATTTATTTACTTACACATCAATATCAGTGATGAAAGTTTAAACAAAATTAATGATTTGATTGCCTGGCAAGAGCAAAACAGTTTTAGTTTTACTTTAGAAGGTTATTGTTTACTGTTCTGTCGTCATTGTTACACACTTTCAGTGTAAATTAAATTGTTAATTTATATCAGTGCTATTGATTTTTACTGTTATATTAAATGTCACCTTTACATAGGAAATTATGTAAGTCAGCATTAATTATTTGTAGCAAAGATATGTGGTGTTTTATTAATTTAGTGTTTTGACTGCTACCTCTTGTGGAGGTGGAACCATATAGTTCCTAGAAAGTTGCCTGGGACAAGAACAGCAGTCTGATAACTTTATGTGTATGGTGAAAAGTTTTTCAAAATTAAGGGTCTTGTATTTAAAATAGATCTCATATTGTTGATTAAGCCCTTTTTTGTCTATAGAATACCTATACCCTAGTAATATTATTGAAAAGTGAATTACAGGTATTAACTCAATAAGCACATTTAAAAATATAAATTTGGCTTATAGAACAACCATTTCATGTGTATGATGACTTTTAAAACTATAAAATTAGACAATGTATTATGTTGTTTTGTAGTTAATAGCTGTTCTTATCTCTCTGCAATAATTAGGCTTTATTTCAATTAATGCAAAATATGATTATTTATAACTCATTGCTCAAGTACTTATGTTATTGTTTAGATGACACAAGAAGCCAGGCTAGGAAGTTGATAGAGACTCAAGATTTGAAGAGCTTTATGAAGTCACCATTTACTTTGAAAATATATCAGACAAGATATTCATGTCAAGAAGCAAGATGCAGTGGCTCTATCTCTACTCCTGCCACTCCACACTTGCAACACCTTCCTGGGACTCCATCTTCAACACATTCCTGTGCCAGCGCCCACACAACCTCTTCCACTTCAAGCCGTGCTCGCAAAAGCTTGGCCAGTCTCATTGCCGACACAGAAAGCTGCAGCAGCTCTCTAAAAGACCTCACCTTTGACAGTGATTCTGGAACTGATTCTAAGGAGAACACACCTACTAAATTTGTAAGACATTCAACTCGCAGATACAAAGTGACACCAAAATATCACAGCTTCAAAGGTATACTTATGGAAGAGAAAAAGAACCTACCTCTAATGAAGGGTGTAACTCCTGGCATATCTCCAATCAAAATGGCTGTTGTATGTCTTACAAAAATGGATATGAGCAAAATGTCTCCGACTCAAATCTTGAAGACTCCTCAGACTGCAGAAACTGTTGATTCTCCTCCAAAACTGTCCCACAATAGGCGTTCTGTCATAGATATTGGTGAGAGTCCAGAGTCAATTTGTAACAGCGAAAAAAGTCACAAAAGACTACGTAATGAGAGCTTTACAGAAAATGCTCCTACCTCCAAATACCCTAGGCTAGAAAATCCACCTAAAGCACGCCTCTCACTCTTTAACAGTGATAGGTTGAAAGAAATACTATCCACAAAGTCTTTCTATGGCAAAACCAATCCAGAGCTGAATGCACATGTTACTGTAAAGATATCTAATGCTATTGTAGCTAGTACAGTCCATCACCGCCGACCTTACTGCCACTCTAAATCTAACAAACAGAAACGAAGACCCGGGCAAATAAACATGGGTGTCAGGCATAAAATCAGAAAGCCAAAACACCATAAAAACAAAACTATAGTGAAGCATAATCATGGAACCAGTACAGCAAACTCATCATTGAAGAATTCGACACTCACCTGCACAAGTGTAAGAGATGAGTCAATGCTAACCCAAAATTCTTCACAAGATCTGGGCACTGGTAAGTGATCATGATAACTTTAACACTGCCAAGTTTTCATCAACAAGTGATATTAATAATACCATAAAATATTACCAATATAAGATAATACAGTAGCCGTGGTGCAGTGGTCAGTGACATGACTTCTGTGTCTCCTGGACCCTGGGTTCGAATCCCGGCAGGGGCAAACATTTGTGCGATGAGTATAAGTATTTGTTCCGTGTCTTGCGTTGTTTGTGTGTTGTGAGTATCCATGCCTCCCGTGATACAGGGAATTCTAGTGTGGGGGTCTGAGTGTGGTAATAAAAAAAAAAATAAAAAAAATTCAACCTGTGGTGAAGCTATGTAGCCAGCTCAGCAAAATTTACCTGTGCAATCTAAACTGATCAATTGAGTTTAGATTCACTCACTCCTCAGCCATACCTTGGATGGGTGAGCCCTACTGGTATTTTCAACTAAGCTATTCTGTGCTTTCGAAGGCATGTTGGGTAGTTTATGGTCTAGGTTCTTGTCTTAGTTGTCAATTTAGCCCTGGTAAGCCCAGCACTGGCAATGTATTGGGCTGAATATGCTACATTTTTGAAGGGTAACAGTAAATCATAGTATAATAAAGAGCACTAGTGTTTGCTCTTTGCTCCTGAGGTTGCTGTGATGGCTCAGACATTGACTTTAGATCTGGGTTTCTGTTACTGGGAGCATTGAAGTATGTTTTTGTGTCTTGGATGTTTGTGTTGTCACAGTGTGTCCCAATCTCTCACAACTGGGTATTGCAGTGCAGGCGAGAGTAAATGCATTTGTTTTGTTTGCTCTTTAGTAATTGTATGTAAACTTCCACAACTACAGCATGCAGGTGTAGCATAATAAGTTGGGACTATCCTATGAAAAAGTATTGGCCTACATCCACCATGCTGTCTAATACAACCTACCAGATAACTTAGTGGCCAATCCAAGTTTCTAAAATGGCCAAACAACTGTTATCCTTAGAATATATAAATAAATAAATAATGTTCTAAATTTGACTGATATTTTCACCAAGAATAACAACACCAAGAGGTTTTGAGAACACTTACTTAAACTACTAAGGTGCAACAGCTAACCCAAATAATTTTTTTTTCATATCTGAATAGAACTGACTGGTGATGTAGAACTGACTGGTGATGAATAGATGGGACTCTTATTAGTGTTTCTTCAGTAAACAGTAGTCAACATATATATTTAAAATATAAATAGGCATCAGCTTAAAGCTGCTTAGTATACGGTAATAAATAATTAACTTATCAATATAGGCTAAGAGAGTATTGCTTAACTTAGTTCATCAATAAAAATTCCTTAGGCCTCCTCTTCTGCAGGGGTTTCCGCTTTTATAGCACGTAAAGGTTTATAATATTTCTGTACATTTGGATTTAATTTGGGAATATTAACTAAATACCTATTGACACAGTTCCTCCTAAATAGTCACACACAAATGAAATTAATTTACCTACACTATTGTGTACTTTATGTAAATAATGTGAATTTTTGCCACAAATATTTTAATATTATATATTCATGCCCTGGTCTGAGATATTAGCATAATTTCCAACCATGATAATTGTTAAATTCTGCAAGACAGGATTTAATTATCTTCGGTAACCATTTATAATACCACTTGAGATTTATATTTACCTTTATTATCTCTGCAAAAGATTTATCTTTATTACAATAAATCTCATCCTATCTGATTTTTTATTTGGTAAGATTAAAAAAATAATTGGATTAATAGCCTTCCAGGGTATTGAAGTCTATACGATCTGTCTTGGCATTTACACAATAAGTATTTGTCCAACTGCTTTACAGATATGCTCTTAATAACATATGGGAACATGGTATAAGGCTCTAAGTATAGAAACATGTAATTAAAACCTTAACATGTAATGAGGAAGTACTCTTTTTTCTTTATAAGCTTCTATAATTATAATAATAATAATAAAATAACTAAGCCAAAGAAAATAAAGAGAATAATAATAAGCCTTTTATTCTGAGCATCTCATAAGTATCAATGCTATATGTTGTTATAATATTTCCCGAAGCTCAGTTTGCCTCTTGGCATAGGCCTCCTCTAACAATTTACATTGGGACCTGTCACTTGCTACTCTTCTCCAGTGAAGTCCAGCTGTGAGTTTCAGATCTTCTTCCCATCTTCTTTGTTGGCATCCTCTGCTTTTCCTGCCATCTCTAAGATACCAGTTAGTAACAATTTTACACCATTTCTCTTGTGGGTTGCATAACGTGTGGCCTCTGCATCTCCACTTTTCTTGGTTATCCAGGTTATTATATCAACAACTTTTGTTTTGACCTTTATTATGCTACATCTAACTCTGTCTTGTTACTTTATTCTTGTCAAGCTTCTCTCAATGGCTCTCTGGCAGCGTTTCGACTTTTCATTGTAGTGTTCTGTGAGTGCCCAGGTTTCATAGGTAATAACTGGAAGTAGATGGATAGATAATGCTTTATTGTATCACAAACACATTTGTACATATTATTATAGTACTTAACAATTACTATAGTGAGACAACAGGCGGCCTTATCGCTGAAAGCGATTTCTACCAGGCAACAGTGAATGAAATATATTATAGAACTAATCGTTACAGGATGTGTTCAACAAAGTAAGAATTAAAAAGAATCACTTGGCTAATTATAACAAAATTTGTATGAAATATAAATATATATTTATATAATGGAACCACTATTACATAGCCTAGCTATTTATTTATACATACACAAATGAACCTTCTCATATAAATATATATAATGTATATAATATAATAAATACATAGGTGTGCATGTGTTGAGGACTTTCTTTTTTATTTGCATATTTATTTCCTTGGATTTCAAGACTTCCTTCAATGACCAATATTTTTCCATCCGTTTCCTATTCTTCCCTCAATTTCTCTAGTGGTTTCATCGTTGTGAGATATTTTTATACTCTTTTCGTTAAGTGACATGTTCATTTTGTTTAGGTGCACCAGTAGTTTTTCAAATGAGACTATTGTCCGCAAATTGTAGGTGGTTCAGGTTTACACCTTATGTTGAAACCATATTCCTTCCAATCTATTTTTGTTGCAGGATATACTTTCCAAAGCAGCCGAGAATAATTTTGGTGCGAGAGGTTCTCCTTGTCTTACTCCTCTTTTGATTTTGAATTTTTTGCCCAAGTTTTCTAGCTGGATGCTCGCTTCAATGTTTTTTAATATATTAATGCAATTTAAGGGTGTCCCTTGCTGTTCTAGGCTATCCTATAAGGCTGTGTGATGTATACTATTGAAAGCTTTGGAGTAGTCAATCAACACTATATAGAGTTTCTTATTACATATTATATTAATTTTATTTTACAAATAGTATGAATAATAAAAAATCTATATTACTAATAAAATACATGAACCTTCAAATTTTTCAAAGAAAATTTCGGCTGCTTGTGTACTTGTACCCTGCAATTACAAAATACCATCCCTGCCATTTGGGGCCTAGCATTACGTCAATGCATGAACCAAAAATACTTTAAAACCTGTACAACCTGTACGACACGTACTTGAGTCGGCGATACAGACGCTGTCTCCATTGACAAACTTAGATATTACATTTTTTTGAATCACAGTCATATTCAAGGTCTATGCACCAGTAAGCATGATTTAAATTTTAATCCATGGTCATGTAGTTATAACACACGCATACTGACTAGCTCATTAGCTTATAACTTCATCAGGTAGCTAATTGTTTATTATAATTTTGTTGAGTAACATTTCATCTGATTACAAAGATAAGGTACGAAACCATAGCAACCATTTGTATATCACTACTCTTTCAGATATACTGGACCCCTTTGATAAAGAAAACCAAACCATTGAAGAATTGCTCTGCCAATGGAAAGAAGATGAGGTCCCTCAATCAGAACTAAAATACTTGACACCTAACGAAGAGGTGGCTTGCTTCAACAGCACAGTCATTGAGGAGACCAGTGAGATATTCCAACCTGAAACTGCTGTGCCAGTTGCAGCAGAAAATATATTACAGGATTCTGACGCTGTTATTGTAGAGCTTGGTGTTAAAAATGAACAGATTCAAAATGTAGCTACCCAATCAGTTTCTCCAGATTGTACACAATCATCATATATGACTGTGCTGCCACAGAATATGACAACTTTGTCTCAAAATGTGACAGGTTTGCCCCCACCAGGTGTACTACAAGATGTGGTGATGACAGAGACTGGTCATGAATCTAATCATGGAGTGGCACCAAACAGTGGTCAGTTTTTACCAGTAGAAGGAGGATACATACTAGTCGAAGGGAGTGTCCTACCAGGTAAAACCAGTTCCTTAAATATATATCATAAATATGTTATGAAAAATCTTGTATATGTAAGAAGTTGAATACTAAAAAATTACGAGAACTGGATGTTCAGTTTTTTAAGAAGGAATTATAGCCTCGGAGCTTTGAGGGTCTGCCGCCACGAGCGACGGTCGCAGGTTCGATCCCTGGCCCCGTGTTGAGCTTTTGGTATAGGTAAATTGTCATGAAATGATTACCATAGTGGTACAATAAAGTTGGGTAAATTTGCACACTGCACAGACTTTTATGAATAGTGAAAAAAAATGTATAGTTGGGACTTTGTTATTCAGTGTAGTGAGTGTTCTTTCATATTCGGAATGTTATATATATCACAAACGAGCAGTCCGCCCCGGCTTCGCAAGCGTGTAAGTTAGAATTGTGACATTCACTAAAACGCCTTACACACATGCATACAATTTTGAAAGGTATACTCATATAATACAAAGTTAGAAAGAAATCTCAGAAAGCTAGGTGGGATCCTATTTTTATTAAATAGCTCTAACAGTCTGCTCTAGCAATATTCTTTTTTACTTAATGCATATAGTGTTGACAACTATCTCGATTGATAATTGGGTGATTGATGCTTGAACACTTTGTGTATTGTCGATAGTCATGCGGGTATTGCAAAGTATTCTACTAACCATGCTGAGGATTTGATAATGATGTTACCTTCACTGGAAACTCAAACCATAACCAATCAAACACGTTAAGTAACATACCTCTTGGTCATAGTGGCTAGTGGCATTTTCAACTGAGCGGTCCCGTACTTCAAAGGGCCCATTAGGCTGCCAAAAGTGTTTGAGCGGTCTCAAATATTCGATTTACTGGCTAGCTACAAACCGCTAATATGGCCAACATGTTGGAGTATGGCTACCACTCATAATAAGTATATTATGTCATACCATGAAATTATTATTATTAGACATGTGAAAAAGTTCTTATGTAATTTCAGTCCAAGAAGAGTTACCGGATCTAGATGAAATTGAGCGTGAAATGAAAATGCTTGACGAACAAATACTCAGGATGGCCACGTCTAACAATATCAACGCTGCTGCAGTACTCGCCTCCACTGAAACAAACCTGCCCATTACCACAGCTCTGAAAGGTAAATACATTTTGATGCCCACTGCTGGATACAAGCCATAATACAATAAAAGGTATTATGGCTTGTATCCAGCAGTGGGCCTTCTATGGCTGTGATGATCTCTGTGAAAGAGGCTGTTTGTGTATGCTAGCATGCAGGTTTGACCTTCAACCTTCACCTGGCAACGGTTTTCCCGCTACCTCATTTACCCCACGGAAATATACATGTTCCGGGCTAAAAAGTTGTCTATGTGTTATGCCAGGGTATAAAATATTAAACTATAATCGAAATATAAACTATCTTCATTCAAAATTTCATGCAAATCCGTTCAGCCGTTTTAGTGTGAAGGAATAACAAACATACAAACGACAATCAAACTTTTGCCTTTATGATATTACCGTAACAAAGTTTGTACATTGAGTTCCTTATAGGTTTATTAGTTATTCTTTACAATAAGCATACAAAAGAAAAAAAAAATGAAGATGATGACTACATTTTTTTCTTGAGTTCTTAGAGTATTTTTCTCTCAGTTTCTTCATTCCTCTTCTTCTTCAAGTTTACTTACGAACAAATACAAATTATCAGTATTTTTTGAAGCGATGATAGCTCAGCGGTGGGAGCGTCAGCTTTCAAACTAGCGTCGACGGCTTGAATTCCGTTATCAAGTACCCGCCCTAGACTAAACTAGAGCCATTCGCAGTGGCTTCATATTAACGCGATTGGGGCCCAGGTCTCGCACTTGCATCGGTGATGGCTTGCAGAGTTAGATTTGTTGTTGAGATTATGTTTTTATGTATCCTATTTTTATTTACAGAGGAACCATCACTAGAGGCAACGAGAAATGATACAGGAGATGAAATGACATCGAAGCTGTTTCCGATATTCAGCAATCCCAACCCTGGCACCAAGACCCCCAGCTCTAAAGGTGATAAAACTTGCACAACAAGCATGCCTGATGTCTTGAAGCATCTTAATATTGTCTTAGAATCCAATACTATGAAAAGAAGGCAAAGGTCCATGAATTATGAACTATAGACAAGGAGTAAAACGATTATTTTTGTATTATATAGTGAATAAGGTCATCACTCATAACACACTGTTCTCTGACTATAGGCCTTCTGAGCAGGCTCAGAGTCACACAACGAGCTATGGAGAGGGCTATGCTTGGGTTTCTTTACGCGATCGAATCAGAAATGAGGAGACCATAGAAGAACGAAAGTCATCGATATAGCCCAGCAGATTAGCAAGTTGAAGTGTCAGTGAGCAGGGCACATAGCTGTAGAACTGATAGCCGTTGGGGTTGATAGGTTCTCAAATAGAAACCACAGACTGGCAAGTGCAGCACAGGACGGCCAGAAACTAGGTGGACAGACAAACTAAGGCCACAGGCAAGGGCTGAATGCAGGCCATTTTCAACCGGTTCTTGTGGAAATCAATAGGGGAGGTATGTCCAGTTGTGGACATCCTATGGCTGAGATGATGAGTTAATAAAAGGATTTGGGAAAGTATTTGTGCATATGAAACATTCGAAGCAGTTATTTTATCATTACAAACATTTCAAATGATATATATCTGTATAAAATTCCATGATAAAGAGCTCCTTTAAAGGCAAATAATTCTTATGAGTATTCAAAACATTCTAAAATAATACGTTTATTTAAAGGATGAATACGAAGAGAAAGATTTTGTTATTAAAAGCAACATGGTTTTTACACATTATGAATGGGAATCACTCACGTAATGAGTCAGAGTGTTCCTACTATAGTTTGAACCACATTCGGTGGCCTTTTTTAATTAGAATACGGTGCGCTCGCGATCGCGGTTCGCCTAGTACTAGGCGAGTAATTCCCGTGTTTTATGCATTCATAAAGAGAAAGATTTGTTTAAAAAATATATACTTATGGAAGTCATCTGCAAAATTATTGAAAAATTTTACATTACTTGAACAACTTGCTCTTAACCAGCTCAGAATAATACCTCATAATTTATTGCAGGTGAAAAATCGTGCAAGAAACCTCTACTAAAGACTGGCGACAATCAATATGTGATAGACGCAGGTCAGAAAAGGTTTGGAGCTACCCAATGCGCCAAATGCGGGACTATTTACCAGGTAAATAAATGCTTGTGTCGGTGTAGTAAAATACATTGTTATTCACAAACTCCATATTTAGATGTATGGCATCTTCCTAAACTATTAATCATTGGTATAAAACTAATAGATGTACATTTTGTGGCATGTTAAATGGTCTATGAGACTATATAGCACCTACTAATTCAGTCACATATCAAATACTGTGGCAGGCGATTTTGCCACTCACTAACCAGATCGCTCATAAGTGCCGCCAAGACTGGCGACAAAATGGTAACGTTAATATAGGTGTCGAGGGGTGTGCTGAGCTTGTGCCCTCTTACACATCGAGCTTTTTGATTTTCCGTTGGTTCCCCGCCCCTGGATAGGCCAATTAAGTATTCAAGCCAAGCTTAGTGGGCTAAATGAGTTTAACAATGCTATGAAGTATTTTTCAATAGTTCACAGAATTCATTTATTTTCCAGATTGGTGACCCTCAGGATGAGCATGATCACATGGTCCATCACAATGCGTCTGACGTGCTGAAATTTAATGTAAGTAAATGTTAAACACCCGATCTTATAATTTGGTTGTCTAGTGATGTCATTATATTTAAGCAATATTTAGTTGACAACTTCAACAAAACTAATAAATAATATTTGAAATTTAATTAAATAGCACTAATACTGCTTGGCTAGTTACCACTCTCTAGAAATACAAAGCATATAATTATTTGAAGTAAGCGTTCGGCTTTAGATTCCCGTGCACGCGTTTGCAAGTGTCTACAAGTGTCTAGCACTATATTTAGCAAGGCTCTGCGAGCTGCACTCGTTTGTCGTTCGTATAGCGACGATGGTCTCACATTTGTTCTGCTAGACGAAGTGAACGTTTGGCGCTAAATCCCCATGCCCTTGCATGCGATTATCTAGTTCTATTTCCAGGAAGGCGCTACGAGCGTTCGACGCTACATTCCCTTGCCCGTGCTTGCGATTTTCTAGTTGTAATTCCAGCAAGGCGTTGCGAGCGTTCGACGCTTCATTCCCTTGACCTTGCATGCGATTTTTAATTCTAATTCCAGCAAGGCGCAGCGAGCGTTTGACGTTACATTGTCTTGCCCGTGTTTGCGATTTCCTAGCTCTAATTCCAGCAAGGCACTGCGACCGTTCGACGCTACATTCCCTTGCTCGTGCTTGCGATTTTCTAGCTCTAATTCCAGCAAGGCGCTGCGACCGTTCGACGCTACATTCCCTTGCCCGTGCTTGCGATTTTCTAGCTCTAATTCCAGCAAGGCGCTGCGACCGTTCGACGCCACATTCCCTTGCCCGTGCTTGCGATTTTCTAGCTCTAATTCCAGCAAGGCGCTGCGACCGTTCGACGCCACATTCCCTTGCCCGTGCTTGCGATTTTTTAGCTCTAATTCCAGCAAGGCGCTGCGAGCGCTCGACGCTACATTCCCTTGCCCGTGCTTGCGATTTTCTAGCAAGGCGCTGCAAAACGTTCGGCGCTAGATTCTCTGGCCCGCGATTACGACACGTACTCGCTAACTTGCGAGACAATCTGAATTTTAAAGAGAAAACGTTGAATAAAACAATGTTGAAGTAGTTCTGATTTATTTGGATAAGGATTAATACTAAGGTATGGAATATGCATAACATGGTCTGATTTTAGTCGGCATACTAACTGAGTCTGGAAACTATCGCTAATTTCATTATTATTATTATATATTATTATTATTATTTATTATATTATTATTTATTATATTATTATATTATTTCTTCCATAATTGTAATCTACGAACCGACTAGGACTCACGTGGTGAAGTAGGCTAGGAGTTACGTGCTGAGGCTCGCGCCCGCCGCCTGGCACGATCATAACTCCCAGATGAACAACTGCAAATAAATTAGAAACTGGTCGAGGAGTGACTTTCCAGTATTTACCACATGATTTCTAGTCGGTTCGTAGAGTATAGGCGTTACTATCAATTTTTAAAATATAGTTATAATAACGTAACTACTATAGTTTGACATGTGGTGTCGCAAAGCAAAAGTTTTTGTAGTTTGATAAGTTCTTTCATATTGTAGAACATTTTTTGTTCTATTTTATTTTATTTTCCTCGGAACACATACAGTGTTACATAAATATATTTGTAATTATTGTTCTGTGCTGAAGCAGTAATATAACGTTTGTCTATGTCTATTTGGATTACATTATTGCAGTGTTAGTAGGGATCCCTAATTGTTTGTAGTAATAATTGTAGCTTCACCAGCCTCACTCTGGGATAATGTAGCATTCTAATGGTGAACGTATTTTTGAAATCGTTCCAGTAGTTTTTTAAGTGTACTCGTTACATACAAAAATATAAATCTTTTCTCTTTATAATATTAATGTTGATGTATAAATAGGACATACGAGTAACACCATTTTGAGTGATACGGCATATAGGTATATATCAGTTACATTTAATCAACTCTAATCTAGTACCAGAAACGTAATGTTGCGGTTGGACTTCTTAATATACTGTACTCTAGCGTTTGACCGCTATCTCACTTGATGGTCAGTGACGGTGTAGTCGAAGATGTTATCTACGCTAGACCCAGAGTATTACAACAGACTGAGCACTCTATGTGTTTGGTGACAGTTTTCCAACTTGAGGATGGTGACTTGGAGATTGGTGGCTAAATCATTAGGGGTGCAAAATAATAAATGCGTCTGGTCTATTACCGTTTATTCACCGTCCATAAGTCGCTATTTCGAGTAGTGTCCGTGTGTTGTCTTGTTTTTATTGTTAGTCATGTATTTTGTCCATTATCAGGGTATAAAAGATGAGTGCGAGATAGAGAAGTCCGACACCTGGCGCATAATCCGCATCCGCAGCGGAGACGGCGCGTGGCGCCGCGTGGAGATGCTGCTCACCCGTGTCATAAATCCGCACATAGGATATGACGGGACCCTCGACGCTAACAACACGCATTCCTTAACTGTGAGTATCCATGCATCACTTTGCGCCTGGTTGTCTGAGACCTACGAGATCACGGATTTAATTTGCTGCTATCCTGGTATATCTTTCCTACGTCCTTCACTTCCATCTAATTGGACGCCGTGGCTCAGTGGTCAGTGACATGACTTTTCTGTCTCTGGGGATCTGGGTTCGAATCCCAGCACGGACAAACATTTGTGCTATGAGAGTAGTAGGTATTTGTTCCGGGTCCTGGATGTTTGTGTGCTGTGATTGTCTGTGCCCATGCCTCCCGCGACACAGAGAATCGTAGTGCGAGAGCTCGTGTGTGGTTTAAAAAGAAATCTGTGTAAATGCCTCTTGGCTAAGTATACTCATGTTCATTTTGCTCAATGTGTCCGATCTGGTCAAAAACTGACATCAATGATACAATATAAATAAGTGTGTAAATGAAGACTCCGGGGGTTGTACCTATCAGGAAACACAGACTCAGGCAGTGAGTCTGTGTTGTACTCCCGGGCAATGCGCATTACAAAAGTGGAAACAAAACGATTCGTGCTTACCGGTGGTATATCTAGCATGTAGCGGTGGCGCATAATCGTACGTCTGGTTGACCGATGATACAATGGAGATGGTGGAATTAAATTGTGTAATTCCAGTGCACAATCGCCGAAATGTATCCGATAGAAAACTGATAAGCAAGCAATTACGCCAGCGTTCAAGGCTCTGAAGCCTATGTTCGACCAGAGAGTTGCTAACAATGATCTTTTTATCTCGCCTTTCTATAGAGATCAAAGCTTCAAAACAAACTTTCTTTGTAAGTTGAAAAGCAAGAGATCGCTCTCTGCATAATTATTATGCATTTTGCTATTACATGTTCCAAATGGTAATGGGATTGTTCAAGCATATTACACACTTTTTAATTTATTATGTTTTTCCCTGTGCGCTGTAGCCCAGAGCACTGTTGCCATGAGCAAACGCAACATCTTTCTTTCTTTTTTTGCCCATATAATGCATTTGATTTTACACTTACATTTAGTAAGCACCTACAGTTAGCATCATTTATTCTAATATTTCAAATCAAATTCTTTTTTTGTAAACTGTATATGCCTGTGAAAAGTTTACTTATCGGAGTATAGTACTAGTATAAGACTTCTGTCATAAACATAAATGATATATTGATATGACTAATATGTACACTGTTGGCATATCATAATAATAAATAAGAATTCACTGGCGCTACTTCCAAGCTTCCCTGATATATTTTAGTCCATTATACTCACACCACATATCTTAGCATTCTTAACTCAGCCACATGCGCTTTTCTTTCATCTACCTCTTTTGCTGCCCAAAACTCAAATCCATACGATAGGTTTAAGTTATAAACTTTGCCCATGAGTTTAATGAGCATTCCCGAATCAGTGTGGTGTAGCAGAATAGTTTAAAACAGTATCAGTCTTAAACAGACACAATATATTTATTTGTTCGCAAAATAATTCACTCTGATTGAGCAAAACATGTCAAAAATGGACAGCATGATGTCATTGTGGTGTGTAACAATATTGTCATACTAGTCTTGTGATGTTTACCAAGTAATTTTAATTGTTTCAGGCATACCTGTACATAGAGAAGAAGCAGATAGTTGGTTGCCTGATAGCAGAAACCAAGACCAAGGCCTACAAACTGATCCCTGGCGACCCAGACTGTTGCAGTGTCGAACATTATCCAGTCAAGTAAGTTTTTATATCTTTATTTAACATCATGTGTAATTTAACATACCCAATCAACATTAATTCCAATTAAAGTGAAAACTTGCCTATGTGATCACTCTAAATTATTTATGCTAAAGAAAAATTCTGCGGGTATATTTTTAATGCTCATGGTCAATAATCAATACAAGCTGTTGTCTCAATAGAACAGTTCTTAAATCATGTTGAGATATTTTTTTTATACTGGAGCGAGCTAGTTTGATTTCACGTCACAGTCAGTGACGATGTGTTCGGAGGTGGGTTAACGGTAGGCCTAGAATGCTTATTGTATCTCAAGGACAGTTGTCTGAACATACAGGGTGGTGACTTGTTCAATTCCTAATACCCAGCGTTTACTTTCTGTGAAGGTAACATTACTCCAGATGCATAGTGTTGGGCGACAGTTTTTAAATTTGAGGGTGGTAGCTAGCCAGGCAGACACTATAAATATACCCAACGACAATGCAAATGGGAAATATCAGAATCAATAATATATTAGTATTTGATCCTATTTGGCTATGAATTTTATTTCGGCTGTTTGGTTATGAATTTTTAGCTTACATTATAAGATTAAACTTTTATTTAAACTATCACACCTTCATGTAAAACTCGAAGGATTTGATCAGTCAACTGCCCAATCATATAAAAGTTGATGAGTGGACCCCTAACTATTTTTGTAACTCTGACAGATGCGGTATATCCCGTATATGGACGCACATCAACCACCGTCGGCGTGGGATCGCCAAACGTTTGGTGAATTGCGCGCGCGCATCCTTCCTCTACGGGGAGGCGTTGCGTATCGAAGACATAGCGTTCAGTGCACCCACATTGGCAGGGAAGGCATTCGCTACCAAATACTGCAACACGCAAAATTTCTATGTTTATTTAGAATGAGAGGAAAATTAGCAGGTTACCTTGTCAAAAATATATGGCCTCAATTTGTAAACATGTTTCATAAAAAGTTAAAGCGTAGTAAACTTACAAATAGTTACAAAATAGAACGTTTTATTCATGAAATAGACTCATGATCTGTGTGATGTATTTATGGACAATATCGATGACTGGATATTATTCTACGCTATACTAGTAAATCATTGTTCCATGTGATATTTAATAAAAAGGCCAATTTTAGTAAAAAGTTATGGAAGAGGAGCTACTGTTTCATCTTGCAAGTAACAGATAAATATGCTATAGTGATATTTTTTGAGGTTACACTAATGCCGTTGCGCAAGCGCGCTACGAGAGTAGTGAGGGGGGAGGGTGCCGGCTTAGGTTGTAAGCTTGCAGGAATTAAATACATGTTTACGGATAATTTTTTGACTGCACAGTATTTTTTTTCACATGTGTATTTTTGTCATGAATTACTACCTAATATACTTGCTAGGCTAACATGTCTTGGACTCGTCACATCTGCTACTTTTTTAATTCTTGTTCAGGCTATCTTCTTTCACGTTCTGTAAGGCACCCAGTGCCTAGAATGCTATGCTATAATTGCTTATAATAAAGCTTTTCCTTGACTGTTAGATGAGTTCATAAATATGAAACGTTAAGACGGACTTTTCAGTGATTTAAAATTATAATAATAAATAATATATAATTTAAAGACTGCTCCATATGAAAGTGGAAATATTGACATCAATTATTCAATTATTTATATATATTTACTCATAAATAAATAATATTTAATTAATCAATTTAATATGTGTGATGATGATGATGAATTACAACAATGACTACAATGAAAATAACTAATGTTATGGTTAATTACAAATAAAAATAATGACATACATAAATTAGTTTGAATTATCTTACATTGACATATGTTACACTTGCATAAATAAACTAATTCGCGCACTGTTTTACAGTTTACGCCCTAGTGACTAGTTGCCGAGACTGACCTTATTTTAAGAAACTATACCGATCTTATCGCAACTCTATGTACTTTACTTTATACTGTGTTTTCTTCCTCAAAGCAATTGTATCAAGCTCATTTCTAATATTTTATTTGTGTGTCTATAATTAAGTTATATGAGTGACTAGCTTATAATGAGTCAATTTGGGACCAGTAGTTAATATTATCTCGAATATGAGATCTAGAATGTAATGTTATGTGTAAAGACAAGTATCATTGTAAGAAGTTTTTGAAAGTGCCTCAACATAGACCAAGCGTAGTAAGTAAGTACTGACAAGCAAAAGCTAGTAATTAGTAATTAATTAGTTAATTAATTAGGAATTAGTAATTGTTTTGATATGGTTGTCGTATATAGCAGCGCCCAGAGGTTTATCTGCGTGGATTACGATTCCCCTCGGGAACCGTGTTTATTTCCAGGTTAAAAAGTAGTATATGTGCTATTTCAGAATATAATCTATCTCTGTGCAAATTTTATTCAGATATGTTCATGCATTCTGGCGTGAGAGGAACAAGAATCCATGCAACCACGTTTACTAACTTTCACGTTTATAATGTTCAAATAATACTGTATATTTCGTACGACTTAGTTGATGCACGCTACACGCGAGTGTAGCGTGGTACATTAACATGGTAAAATCTGTCAGCGTAGACTGTACATTCTTTATTTCGAGCATAAGTAAATATCTTTATAATAATTGATTTCTATATCTCTTACATTAGAAAGGTTCGGTTCTCTGTACAAACTGTCATCCCTTATTTCACCTTTAATAATTTATTTTCGCGATAAAGAATTAATAAAATAATGGTTCTGCAGTTTAGGCGTGAAAACGCAACAGACGCGGTTACTTTCAGATTTATATTAGTTTGGATAATGTTATCAATGTATTACAAGGATTTACTTAAAATTAGGTACGAAGATTCTATAGGCCATGGAATAACTCAGGACTTTTAATCCAAAATCTAAACAGTTCCTGTGTAGAGACTATCGTAGTCCACGCAGATGAAACCGTAGGGCGCAAATAACTATTAAATATTTTTAAGACTTATACAACCTTTCCTAATGCTCTGAGCTAATTTTGTTGTCAAAAAAATGTATAATGATGTTCATTTGTAATAGATTTTTTTTTGATAAAAATTATAATTTTGTCTTTCTTAAGTCTTTTCAGTTTTTTGACGTGATAACGTTTTATAAATTGATGAATGCCAAAATGAAAAATAGTAACGTTCCGCGTAACGGTGAATGGTCAATGGTCAATGGTCAATTGTCAATTGTCAATGGTCAATGTCAAAGTCAAAGTCATACATCATTATGTCGTTGTCACGTAAATCTATCGTCTGTAAACTGACTTTACAGACAACCAATTTTTTTTATAAAGCATTTTTAAAGCTGTGAGATTTTTCACAAGAGCCATTTGTGAGAGGTTTTGAAATTTTTTTTGTGCTTTATGCGATTGTTTATGTATTAATATAAGAATTATGATAGAAAAGTCAGTTTTAGGTGTAAGTGCGTGGACGCTTATTCGTGTTAGTTACTTTGTGTTAAACCTTTTTGGTTATACCTCATTATAATGCGAACATAACTAGTACTTTCTCTTTCCTATTTTTATAATGCGCATACTGATATTCTTGGTAACAAATGCGCTAACCATTAACAACGTATACCTTCTATTATGAAAAACTCTGAAGAATAAAGTTAAAATATATTTTGCGAACTTTTTCACATCACCATCCAGCGAACTAGCGTATTGGTTCGATGTCAACAACTATGAAGCGAGAGCCAAGAAAAAGCCTTAGCACTTTATGCTGAAGCTTAACTATTGTCTATAGTACCCATTCGTTTTGAAAGCCAATATTTGTGTAATTAAATGAAATGAATTTAGATGTTGTAAAATTTCAAGTAGGTACATATATTTTTTTTTTTTTTTAAATTTATTAACATTCACACAAGGTCTTCAGGTCCCAAACTAGGCAGAGCCTGTGCTATGGTAACCTGATGACTGATATATATACTTATATACATATACACACCCAGACACAGGTCAAACAAACATGTTCATGCACACAAATGTTTGACCTGTCCGGGAATCGAACCCGGGACCAGCGGCTCTGAAGGCAGAGGGCTACCAACTGCGCCAACCGGCCAGTATATATATGAAAGATTGTGTCGAGTTAAGTTCGCATTATATGTAGTCTAGCTCTCTGATGTAGTGACAGTTAGTTGAATACGCTTTTAAGTTGTAAAATTAAATCTTAGTTGGCCATAACGGTCTCGGGTTTAGACCAAAATATCGACTAGTTGTTAAGACTCTTTCTTAAACTTTGTTAGCCCTATTTTTAATGCTAACTCTTCATTATATGTTCTACATAATATATTTATGTACAGGCTTGTAGAGCAACTTGATTTGATTATATGTATTATGAATGGTCTTACTTGTGGTTTGACTATTATAAGTATTATTCGTCATATTGTACCACAGTTTTATTGAACCTAGAGTGCGAGCACGGATCGTCCATTCGATA
This sequence comes from Apeira syringaria, assembly GCA_934044485.1. Taxonomy (NCBI): domain Eukaryota; kingdom Metazoa; phylum Arthropoda; class Insecta; order Lepidoptera; family Geometridae; genus Apeira; species Apeira syringaria. The sequence continues at coordinate 28,700,099 of OW203655.1, forward strand.
AAATTATCGTGTCGATAGAAATGTTTATATGTCGAATTTTATCGACTGCCCCTAGCATTCACACACCCAATCCGTTCCGATTTGCTTACAAGCGTCAGCACTGTCAGGCACAGCTAATTCCTTACGTACGACCGTATGCACTGTGAGCGCAAAATGAAACGCACCCTATGATATACCGTATTTATCAAGTGGTCGATAATTACCGTCAAATTTTATCGAGTCGATGATCCATGTTCGATCCCCTGATAATATTTTTCAACTCTTTCGCATTTGTGTTTTTTCTATGGAATACTTCTTTTTTGTTTGTTTAAAATATGAATTGAGTTCACTTAAAATATATTTTTGTATGCACTTTATAACATTTATTTTTTATAAGTTATTTTGTATGTTTTTTCAGCTTCAATGCTTATAAATCTAATTGTTTTCTTTTTATAACGATACTATTTTTGCGTGATACCGTCTCGTTTGTACATGCTCCTTGCATTTTCATACTTATTTCATTATATATATATTTTGATTTGAAGTGATGTATTTATCTCGGCGTCTGTTTTTTTATCTATTGATGTTAGAGAACGCCGTTATGTCTGTTTTTAGGGCAGTCCAAAGATATATTGTACCTTATGCATTGCCATACATACATGTAAATAATATTTATTTGGTTGCCTATGTATATTATAATGTATCGTCAAACACACTTCAAGTTCTCCGATATTGTTTCTGGATTAAGCTACACGTAATGTGTTATTTGATTATTGTCATAAAAATATAATTTCATAATTGTTGTTTACATTTTTCCAAACGACGAGATAGGGAAGTAGTAAGTAATGGTACGCGGTAACCTTGTGCCACGTGGCAATGCATTGCACCCATCATTTATTGGACTCTCATTCTTAATTTTATCCGCTCAGAAACTTGAGTTTGCAAATTTCAAGTTAGCGACCACTAACAGGGCACTTAGTTGATACGTTACTCAAGCAGAGATCATATACCCTGTTGGCTTATGAACGTAATTTAGAAGCACAATTCACCGGCGGGAGCGGGGGGCGAGGTAATATCCACACTTGGGGATCGCCGATCGCTTGGATGACGTAATCTGAGCTATTAGGGCAGTTATTGACATAGACCATCGAACGAAATAACGCATCAATAAAATTGAACGCGATACGATACGATTCATACTACCCTTACATATACGAGATCAAATTACTAAGAAATATTAAGATGGAAAACTTAGACAATACCATATATAAAACACAAGCTGCTCCCGGCGGTTTACCTGAGTGGTGATGATGATAAGTAGCCTATGTGTTATTCCGGGACCTGAAGTATCTACATACCAAATTTCATCTAAATCGGTGTAGCCGTTTGAGCGTGAAGAAGTAACAAACATACACACAAACTTTCGCCTTTATAATATTAGGATGTATAGTTACTGTACATATGTACCCAAAAGACTAGGTAGACTAAAAACTAGTAATAATTACATAGAACGGTTCTTTTCGTTCAACAATCTATCAAATTTGACCCAACAGCAATAAAAAAGAGGTTTATGATATTTATACTATCCCGAGGGTGACCACTACATTTGCTACGAAATTCATTACGTTTTTAGGACCACACATTCGTAATAAAATAATCAAAAGCAATGCAATTTATAGTCTGACCATATTTGAGATCAAAAACATTCTCCTCCGTAAATTGATCGGTATGAGTTACAACGAGACTGAATACTTGTTAACTAATTCACAGTAATCTCAGTTTTTTTTCTTTATTTACTATTTAAGTGTTTTACCTTGAGCGTGTACCGTATATCCGTTCAAAAAAAGTAAGAATTTTTAAAATCATTAAGTACCTACTGTAAGAAAATGAGTCCGGATGTGTTACTATTCTCCCCGCACCATTTCACTCAACAGTAACTCATTTTTGGAATATTGTTCTTTAGCAAGTTCTCCGCTGAAATCTAAAGCCAGACTGACGTACGTATTCGCAGTGGCTAGCAATGATATTATATGAGGTAGATGTCGCACAAGCGCGTAGAAACTGAGGCGGCAAAATTAAGACATAGCTATCCTTTTCTTTATTATTATTTGTCGCATTTATTTTCGTATGTCGTAAAGGAACAAAATCTGAGCACCGCGCAGTATGAATAGGTATACGTCATCTTTAGTAAAACATCATTGGTGGCTAGCAGCTAATTTAAACTACTAATTTTCGTATGACGCGGGCCGCTTCTAACCGGTCCTTGTTGAAATAGGATAGGATGTGGAGGAGACCTATGTCCAGCAGTGGACTTCCTATGGCTGAGATGATGACTAATTATCGTACGTGGGGAACTTGGACCGTTAGTCAACAGGTTTCTTAGTTAATGTCCACAATAACAAAGTATATTTTTTGGTTGTCGAATAACGATTCGGCCCTACCTTCTATTTAAGCTTTTACTGAGCTCAAAGGGAGTCTAGGAAAGTGCTGGCAGTGGTTGTTGTGACGACCAACGCCTGTTTGGGATTTGCCGATACTAGAAATCAAACAGTTTTTACACGCCTGGATTAATTTCTACTTCAGGATACATGAAATGAATATCAGGTTTATCTATATAATACATTATTTAATTTATAGTTTGAATACATCTCTTAAATTCAGTGACCGTACACGTTCCACGTGTAGTCTGATGATTTCGCTACAGCTAATCGAATATAGTAGGTCATAAGTACAAACGCCTGAATGTGGTGTGGTAGTTGATTAGTGTAGCCAGGCCGACACTAATAAATAATAAGTACCAAATCGTTTTGCTGTGGAGCTGATAGTGAAACCTTCACCGACAGGTCAAGCGCTATTAATCGTTTCAGCGACCTTTCAGCTTACGGCAGACTAGGGCTCTGCATCGTACGTGGACTTCGCTCAGTCTGGTCACGGCGAACTATGCTAATCAAATGGTTAAATTTCAAGTTTATAGTCTATGATGCTGACTGAATAACTAGGTACCTACCTACTTAGCATAAGCGAAGTTTAAGCAAAGTAAAATCTTTTTCACCACCTTAGCTTTCAATCGCTAGCTTTACTCATCGATTTCGGTGGGGAAAATGCTATTTCATTGAAAGTGAGTAAAAAGTTTTTGAAATCGCTTCCAGAATTATAATATCACTAGCTGAGACCCGCGGTTTTACCCGCGTGGTGATGAAAAGTAGCCTATATTGTTCCTGGACCTGAATTACCTATCTATATACCAAATGTATCCAAATCCATCTCTAAACTTTCACATTGATAATATTAGTGGGATAGTTAAGTAACTATATACCTTATATACACAAAAATCACGTCCTGGATCGTGATTTGAAGAATATCCGTTTGTTTTTTGTCAGTACACGATTAACATTTGCTTGATGCGATGTTAAGTTCTAACTCAGTTTCGGGAGGACGCCTAGTTGAGCAAGAGCCTAGTTGAAAGAATGTGTTTGATAGCATTTAAATAATACTTTTTTCTCAGTGCAAAATAATATAGACAGTATTTTTCAATTTAATATTTTTTTGTTTATTTCCATTTATTTAGTTGAAGCCGGAAAGATACGAACACGAACGTCAAAACCACTTTCTCAACGACTACTTAAATATAAGGATCAAAAATAAAAATCACAATTTTAAAACAACATTTATTTTTACATACATTAAGTCGGATTTAAAATGCCTGAAACATACTGATTTTTGTACACATCAGTTATAGAATTATTATTAATTTCATGGACAGTAAAATTATATCATTCTCATTGCACGAGTCTGGAGAGAATAAAAATTATAAGCTTTCGTTACAATCACCTTGCGGTACACACTACTATACACATAAATATTAAAAATTTCATTTTTATCTTTAGGAATTTTATTAATTAAGTAATTATATTTAAAAAAAAATTGTTAGTATGTAGACTTTCAGTATTATATTTAAACGTAAGTGAGTAAATACACCATGATCCGCAGTCCGTGTGAAACGAATGCAATGCAGTGGCCCGATCATGTACCGCCATCGAAATCGTATCGAACCGTAAAACAATTGAGCTTAGTACAAACAAACTACCATTTATCTAGAACATTATGATGACACAGAGACATTGATAGTTTGCACGCATCTTAGGTGCGTAATTTAATTATTTATACGGTGACGATTCGAAAACTTATAGTCCAGTCAAATAAACTTTTAAATCAAAATTTCAGTCTAAAGGCTGCATTTTTGATATTATGTAGTTTTGATCGTACAAAAAAAGATGTGTAAAACATTATTGTGTGCACAACCACCGGCAAGGGTAGAAAAAAATTTTTTGAATATTTCTTTTCGCAATTACTGGAAAATAGTAAGTTAGAGAAAAAAGTTCAAAAGAAGATTTATAAAGCGTAAAATTTTACATTAAAAAGGTTCTATGACTTTATTTCCTCCGGTCAAAGTTAACCGAGTTGGGAAGATTTCGAAGTTAAACAGATAAACGTAAATTTTAAAAAAATGTAGGTAGTATATTGTGGTAGTGGAAATATAAGCTAATTATGTTTTTTTTTTTAGATTGCTTATGTAACGCAGTATCTTTAATTTTAGATTTACAAATAATTTCTTTTAATTGAAAAACAAATAACAATTTGAATATTTCAAATTGATAGAGCGAAAAAGAAATTATTTGTATGTTTAAAATTAAAGATTAGGTTTTATTTAAGTAATAAAAAATAAAAAGAAAACATAATTAGCTTATATTTCTACTATCTGCGATTTAAAAAAAAATACGTTTACCTCTTAAACTCGAAAACCTTCATAACTCGGTTAACCTTGACTGGAGGAAAAAAATCATGGAACCTTTTTAATGTAAAATTTTAAGTTCTTTCAATCTTCCTCAGAACCCTTTTCTCTAACTTTTACCATTTTTGAGTAATTGCAAAAAGAAATGTTCAAAAATTTTTTTTTCAACCCTTGCCGGTGGTTGCGAAATCTTTACACGTCTTTTTTCTATGATGTAAACTACAAAATATCAAAAATGCAGCCTTTAGACTGAAATTTTGATTTAAAAGTTTATTTCACTGGACTATTAGTTATTCGTTCAACAGCCACTGCCCTCACGTCATACCGAGTCTGAACATAGTCACTGTCAGCTATGCTACGAAATATAAACTAACCGAAAACAAACGTCCTACGGAAAAATTGAGATAAAAACACGAGTTACTTTTGTGCTACAATGGAAACAAATCTATGAGCACTAATTAAATGCCATCGTAATATCTATAGCGAGGACAGATCTAACATATTTTATGCGGACAGGAAGGTATAACATTACCAAAAATATTTGCAGCCATTCGCTGCACTTTGATATAATGAGAGTTACGGGCACTCGTCACTAGATGGCAACCATCTGCAATGTGAACCGTTCAATTCAATTTATGAATTAAACTCGTTCAATTCATTCTATTTATGACTTTACACACTCGAGATTTATAAAATAAAATGAATATGTATTTCACAATGTAAATAAATATCTAAATTATGCTTGATCATTTTTCTTGTTCACATTACATTCTGCAGTTATAGAATTGAACCGTTCACATCCTACGATACCTCCAGATTCTCACAAATTGTGCGCAAGTACGTACACTTAACTACTATGAAGATATATTAAAAAAGGAGGAATAATACAATACTACATGGTTATTGGCAACGGACATTACATTACGTACTAGTCAAGGATCCGATTACGCGAAACAAATATTACTTTTAATACTACAAGTCCGGCGTCGCACTTCATAGAAATCAAGTTCGTGACGACAATTTAGTGAACGAAAGCCACATTATTCTACACGTTACATTTTCATTAGTATAATACGACACTGCCAGTATTATCGTCTAAATATTGAAAAAACATAGAAAAATTATCATCTAAGCTACATTTATACATATTTTATGACTCACGTGTTTATTGCGATCTCTTAAATTGTAAAAGGATGGGGGTACGGACAGCAATATACAATGGTTTACAAGCTCGTTTGTAAAACAAATGCGACAAGCTTCGTATTATAATTTCCAGTTATATTCTACACTCGAGGTGTGTATTTAAATATTTAAATTGAATTACACTCAATGTTTTGTCCAACCAATTAAACAACAATTTGTCAGTTTGTTTTACAATTCGAGTCATAAATCCGAAGAGTGTATACCTAAATAGTAAATTTCTAATTGGTAGAATCTATCTGAAAACTTCATTAAGACATTACTTTTCAATATTTAGAGGCATATGTGCAAAGAGAATGCGTTATACACGTACAAAATTATCATTTACGTATTTATAAGTCTCCTAACAACCGAAATTGTAAGTGAGCATAAAGGTGGCATGAACATTTTGAGCTAGTTTTAGGTAAGTAGACATTCAAATAATTTCGTACATTAACCTATTATTGCCTATTTTTGTCGCTCCTGTGTAAATATTGTGTCACTTGCACAGAGGCAATGACCGCAATTGCAATTCTCTAAGCGAGCGCAACGCAATATATATATATAATATGTATATATTATTACACAGTAACGAAAGAGATAGAGAAAGGGTGACAGTAACAGGATAACGTACGAAGTTATTCGTTTTTTATTCGGTGTGTTTATGGCAGAATCGGACACAATTTACGTACTGGGATAATAAATAGGAAGCCTTTAATATAGTGTTCGTTAATCAATCCTCACTTGGGAAGAACTATATAGTACGGCCTCTTGTGCAATCGTTCGAGTACAATTATAATCACTCGCAATTATTAGGTTAACCGAAGTGTCGTTGATAGAAGTGTTATAGTACTTGTGAGACTGGACGTTACGACAAACTTAACGCAAAGATCCCAGGTTTTCGAACGTAACCCGAAACAATTGGCGATCGTGACATAGACTACACATAATCTGTATTAAATCATCTAACTAAACCATTGGTTACTTTGTCCTTACTAAGAAATATTTTTTATTTTGATCCCAAAAGGAGAAATTTCGTTATCATCGTCATGAAACTGTCATTAAATGGACAATTTATCGCACTGATTTCTATTTTATTGACATATTTGAAAACTTATATACTGAGCTGGATATTTTGAGGTTGAATCGATGAATAGGTAAACTTAGGTAAACTAAAGCGTAAACAAATTCTGGTTTGTTCTGTTAGACTTTATGTCATTATTTATGTTATTAATCTGTGGTCTTCGCTGTTGGTACATCAACTACCTGTACGCATTAAATTGTAAATTTTTGTTATGTACTGTCTGAAGATCCTAAAATAAATTAAAAAGAAAAAAAAAATAGGTGACATATCAAACTGAAACAAGTTTAAACCGTAATGTCGACGGCATTATCTTCACGTATTAGTAAAGACCCAGTAAACAGTAAAGCTTTCACTTTTCGTTTGAAAACAGCTTATTTCTTGTTCCTCGACTGAAGTTATGCCAGAATTATATTTATATACGAAAACTTTTAGTAATATATTTTTTAGGCATGTGAATGTTATTTGAAATAGTTTGCATTTTATTGTACTAATTGAATTTATATAATATTAAGATTATATACATTTATGTAGCGTATATATTCCGTCTAGATAATATAGCTCCATAGAGGATATTTTTCGATTTATATACGACTCGTGATTATACAATTCGTTAAAGAAATGTTGGTCGTGAATCTCTTTTCAACCATACTAAAATAAAATTGTGAAAAATAAGATAGTTCTTATACCGTTACGATAAATTCCAAATTAGCATGACACTCAACAATAACAATACTAAAATTAGATCTGTTCATTAAAATTGCGGGTAGTCTTAGGCAAAATAGGTCGTCACTTATTTGGTGCTGACTAAAACTACCCGCAATTTGATAAAACTTCTAATATCTCTATAATTAGAGATAGATAGAGTTGTAAGAAGTTATACGAATTAGAATTTAAGCGCAAATAGAATAAGAGCCTTTTGACTTTAAAGAAACTTAGTTGGTATGAATAAATAAGCTTCAAGAAAATGTGTACTTGGTCAGTTAGAGGCTATAGATACATTGATAGTTTAAGGTCATAAATCAGGACATATAGGATAGACGGGCTTACATCTGAGTATTTTCATAAGGTTTTTAGATAGGAAATTCGACTTCAAATCAGTATCATCAGTATACGACGAGACTTTTTTCTAGTCACTTTTGATTTGCCTGACCATTATGGTACTTGTAATAGTATTAACATCATGGTACGTTATTAAATTAATAATGGTATTCGTAACTAAAATTTTTTGACCATAGACTAGCTAATCGAACAAATATGGCGCAAATACACTAGGGAACAAAACGTCCCCATCAATATCTGAGGCTTCACTCTAGCCAATCGAGTACCTACTTATTCATTTTCCTGGCCAAGTGTAATAAATATTGCTAACCCAACACCCAAGCTCTAGTCTAGACGATAAATATATATATATTTATTATTAAAAGTGTGGATAAAATATTAACGGTTTTGCTGACCGGTTAATAACATCGCTGACCATATATTTAGGGGAGCAGGAATTATTAATATTTGCAGTTTTGCATTGCTAATGCTACTGACCAAGTATTCATTTTGTCACAAGATTTTCTTGCCGACCACATATTTCGCTTATATGAAAACATAGTTATTAAATTAGAGAAAAAAATATATTGCACTCGTAATGTGAGGGACTTATATTAAAAGTTGTGATATTATTCTTAAATACGGATGACCTCTTATATATAGTTTTTATAAACATGTAGGTATTTTAATTAATAAATCCATATTCATAATGTATGTTATATTTCAATCCTACTTATCATTAAAAATAAAACTTAACACAAAAAGAAAATAAATCTTAGTACTAATAAAAATTAACTGTTACGATTAGAAAGCAAAAAATAGCGTTATTTTATACAAATAGGAAGGAATTTTTTTTCTAGCTCACAGTTTTTTTTTTTAGTATGGTAACATTTTAGCGCATGGTGTTTCCGCCTGGCAACACTACATATGGCACATTATACAAATTTTAAACTCTCGCTTCCAACATTCTTATATTAAGGACCATAAGGGAATAATAACATACATTTAAATTATAAAGATTAACAAAATTATTTGCTTCTAGGTAGTTAGTAGTGATGTGACACGTATCGGTAAAATATCGATAGATTAACGTGTACCTATCTTAATAAGTAAATAATATAAAATATGTCAAATATTTAAAAAATAGTATTACACTGAATCAAATAACGACATGAAATATAGAAATAGATTTTTTTTTATATTAATAAAGATTTCTTAAAATAGAACAATGGGTAAGTACATAAACCAATTTCTCCATAAATAATAATGCTATTTTTTATTTATTTATCCATAATTAAATGTTAGAACGTATAGGTTAGTAATATTTTGTACTTACGGCTATGTGTTCTTAAAACAAAATAGAATCTACTATAATCCGAATAATTAATTATTTGCAAAATATTTGAAATCAAAATACTGTTATCATGACGATATATTGGATGGCCGCATCACATACGACCGACATGCATCTTTGGAACTTACATCATAACTCTAGAAGCTCATAAAGATTAAAACAATATTATTAGATAATCTAAGTTAACATCTATAGCGAAGCATTTTGCCTGACGTAACATAATATTTTAGTTTCAAAAAAATGCTATATCTATCGCATATACAATACAGTAGACATAAAAGTAAACAAAAAAAATCAATATTTATGAAATATATTAGAGACAATAATCATTTGGAAGACGTATTATCAAACTATAAATATAAAATTAATCTAAACATAATCGAAGAAAAGTATGACAAAGATTAAAGAATCACGAAATAATATTAAAATAAACATTTTTCAGTATAATCAAAAATATACATAAATAACAATTATTTATTTCATACTAGCAAATGACAGCCCAGAAAAACAAAACATAAAACAAAAAAACTTGTATAATTTACTATAATTGTTTAAGTGTAAATATAATCTGACTAATAATAAACAAAATAATTAACAAAAAGTTGACATATTTGAGCATGCTTGCACACAGTTAGGATTAAGTGATATGCATTAATAAAAAAACAGTTTTTGTTAAACTATATCATAAGCTTGTGTTTCATGTTCTACGGAGAAGTGAAGAAATACTATGAACGAGCCTCGATTTGAACCGATCGATAAATTGATGATCCTTAATATACAATGGTATCGACACAGCGCTTTTGGCACATCTCTAACACCGATACACCTGGAGGCCAATTTTACCCACTCAACATTAATGCCTTCTATATCAGGTCAGTGTAAAGCAGCCTAAATTGGTTCCATACCAATTATATTTTTTTTAATCATTCTACGTTATATAGAAGAACAAAAAATCGATGTCCAGACTAGGCATCATGTCCGTGAAAAATATATATTACGCTGGAAAAGTATAATTTAGAAATAAATTAAGACAAAGTAACGAAATAGAGGTCCCAGTCCTCACTGTAATTTACTCTAGTACTGTGACATAGAGAAATGATAGTTGGTAGTAGTAGTTGATAGTTTAGTACGAGCGAAAGATCTGACTTCCTCTGATTGGACCTGGGAGCTGACGAACTAGAAGAGCGAACTAGTTCGTTTATGAGCGGCGACCTGAACTGAGCGATCTCCGTCGCGAACTACTATTCACAAGACTTATAGTTTGTATCGAATTAATAACACTGATACGTTAGTTCTCGTTAGAGATTGGTGCTAGGAGCACTAGTATTAATGCCATCTATTGAGCGATACTGTAACTAATATATCAACTCTAAATCTGCTGTCGTTTTATTAAGCCCACGCATAAGGAACTAATTATTGTTAATTTGATTGTAATACACATACAATCGTTGCAGTATACATATATCTAGTAATAATGTGCGTTATTGATGCATATAATGAAAAAATATTGTAAAAAAAATCCGATTTTCCATACAAATAATGAAATAATATTTAATTAAAAAAAATATATTTGTGATGTGAAACATTTCATAAGATTATCGACAGTTGCCAGCGAATCGGGTAAGCAGTACGTTCGGAAACACCATCTCAATTCGACTTCACGTGGATATATTGTCGATTTGGTATCGCTTCGTTATCGATAAAGAATCGATCTCTCGAATCGATTCGTAAATAAATATTTGGCATACAGAGGAACCGGGGTTTATAAACCTAAATTTTACGTATGATTAAGACAAAATTAAATCGGTAAGTATGAAAGTACAGGCAATTATTCGGAATCGATAAAGCTTAATTTTTTCAATTGGTATTACATTCGGTTATCTTTTGAAAATCGAAGCGAACCCAATCGCAGTAGCCACAAGAATGAGGGTAGTTAGATATATATATATATATATCATAGACATACAACCTGGTATGCTCCACTGTCAAATGACTACAAATACAACATGCCCATATTTGGGACAGACCGTTTTTTTGACATGTTAATATTGTTCATTTAATGATGCCAAGAGCCTCTCACAATCTTACACCGATTAATACTATAGACACACTGAACAAAATCATTTCTATACTTAATAATAAAATATGTGATGAAATGTGCCATCTGTTCGCATGATGATAAGATCTATGTCTCTAAGTTTTCAAGAACTTCCATTGCAGTAAAGGTCAAAAACGAATAAGAATCATATTTGAGTATATAAAGCAATTTGATTACTATGTAGTTTCTAAACTGTCAGTGGAACACACCATTGACCTCTAAATGTTTAAACCAGGTAGACACAATATTTGGTATGAAACTTGCCACATGACTCGTACGCAGCACATAACAGTACCCGGGGGCAACTTGTTCAACGGGAAGGGGAAGCCGGCTCAGCTCCTATAGCCCTAAGCTATAAAGCCTAAGCTCACAGTAACTCAATAGCCGAGATCTCATCCGGCAATCTTGAGAATGGGTCAATTTGAATAAATCATTAAAAAAAAATTAAAGTCTTTTCGATTGAATTTAACTGATGATGCGGTCTAAGGTGGAATCATGCTAGATCTAGACTATGAGCAAATTATAACTGCATTTCTAAGACAGCCTTAGAAAGGCAGTAAAAATTCGGCCTGGCCACACGTAACGAGTAAATCATGATACAATTTTAAAAGTAAAGTAGTAAGTTATATGGGCACATAATAAATAGTACACAACCCAGATACAAAAATATGTTTCATTCTATTTCTGGTGTGCCTCCTAACATGTTCCCCCCGGGTACCCGTCGCTTGACGCGTATTGTAGATTACCTAGATTTGACAACAGTAATTAATACATAGTAAAATATTGCTGTAAGGGACATTCAAGTGTCATTCGGTGAACGGCGGGCGGCCAGTGCGCCGTGCTAGTTGATACACGCAGTGACACATTGTCTGTAACAAGAAAAGCACCGCAATGTTAGGTAAATCAACTAAATGGCAAAACAAATTAACAAGTTCTTTTATCACTTTACAGTTTATTTGCCACCTATTGCAGATGCAAAAGGTGCCAAACAAGCATACTTTTATGACTTTTTCATTTACTATGCGTTGAAGAATCCCATATTGTGGCTACACAGAAATGCCGTGTAATCATGCTAATATTACTCGTATAAATGAGGAAGTTGTGAGCGTGTATGTTTACGCGCTCCAACGATTGCACAAATATTGGTGATATTTGGTATGGAGGTGGCTAACACCCTGGATAAACACATAGGAAAATACCTTGGAACACCCCTGCGGCTTCCGAGGGAACCCTCTAGCTGCAGCTAAGTGTCACAAAATTAAATAGAACCCTGTCAAATACCCAAATGGGCGTGCGGTGCGCGCCAATAACAACGTTAGCATTTAATTGAATCAAAAAATGAACTGATTGAACAAGCGCCGCGTATTGTGGTCAATGTTTTTTGACCCCCTTGTCTCCATTGGAGAAAAATTCGCTTACACTGTTTAAGCCCATTGATTCCCAACAGACCAGTGGGCCTTAACAAGATGCATCGCTTCATAGCGATTCCCTTTCTCTAACAGCTAACGATGAATATTCGTTTTCGTTGATATATCGCTTTGAAATGTCCATTTCATATTTTTTAAATGTCTTCTCTCAGTGTTAACGCTTGTAGAATGTTACTTTGTCTAAGACAACTGGGGCGGTTTACATACAGTATTGATTAGTTCGGTTATTCCATATAATGTATAGTATGTTATAGCCACTCACAGGTATGTATATTATGATGAGGCACTCACAGGTATGAATAGTATGTTGGAGACACTCACAGGTATGAATAGTATGTTGGAGCCACTCACAGGTATGAATAGTATGTTGGAGCCACTCACGGGTATGAATAGTATATTAGAGCCACTCACAGGTATGTATAGTATATTATAGCCACTCAGAGGGATGTATAGTATGATAAGGCACTCACAGGTATGTATAGTATGTTAGAGCAGCTCGTACTGGCGCAGATGCATGCGCTGTATGATGTCGCGGCAGTCGTTGAACACGCGCTTGATGTTCTCGGTGTCGACGGCGCACGTGAAGTGCGGGTAGCAGTAGTGCTTGCCGTCACCGCTCGCTGTGCTGATGCGCTGTCGACGAACATACAACACTTTAGAACACTCTGTAATATTAATCTTGGGATGCTCAGAACCTACTGCCAAGGAATGGAACTCGCTGCCCAAATCTGTTTCTCGATATGTACAATGCTGGATTCTTCAAGTCACCAGTGAATAGGTACCTTCTAGGCTTGTGTGCTATGTCTTAGATCACGTCATTACTTAGCTTCAGGTGAGACAGTGATCCATACCAAATACTAAAAAAAAGGATAAAACATAAAGTATTGAGCTTGAAGCGACGATAGCCTCGCGGTGGGAGCATCAGCTGTTAAACTGTAGGACGCCGGTTCGATCTCCACCAACGACTTGCGCTTACGGTAAAGGCGACAGGGTTATCAAATTCTCAGCATGGTGGTAAGGTACTTTCGAGCCTGGCTAACTACCACCCTCAAATTTGAAAAAAAACTGTCACTGAACATAGTGTTCATGCAGCAGTCCTTGAGAGCCAGTAAACATCTAGGTTTAATGTGACACCCTTGACCACATCGTCACTGACCATTAAGTGAGATAGTGGTCAAACGCTAGATCTATAACACATATATTTTATTAAGCATAACTAAAAATACTCATCAGATTTTGATCAAACTAAAATGGTACCATTTGAGAAGCACGAACATTCAGATAAAAAACATCATCGAATACGGCTCAACGAAAACATAAATTCTGAAATAACACTCATTAAAAAACAGTCAAAAGGAAACATCCCTCTTCTTTTTAAGACGTGATGAGGGGTAGAAATAATAAATAAGAAGGTATCTTTTATGACATGATGAGGGGCAGAGATAATAAATAAGAAGGTATCTTTTATGACGTGATAAAGGGTAGAGATAATAAATAAGAAGGTATCTTTTATCACATGATAAAGGGTAGAGATAATAAATAAGAAGGTATCTTTTATGACATGATGAGGGGTAGAGATAATAAATAAGAAGGTATCTTTTATGACATGATAAAGGGTAGAGATAATAAATAAGAAGGTATCTTTTATGACATGATGAGGGGTAGAGATAATAAATAAGAAGGTATCTTTTATGACGTGATAAAGGGTAGAGATAATAAATAAGAAGGTATCTTTTATGACGTGATAAAGAGTAGAGATAATAAATAAGAAGGTATCTTTTATGACATGATGAGGGGTAGAGATAATAAATAAGAAGGTATCTTTTATGACGTGATGAGGGTTAGAGATAGTAAATAAGGGGGTATTAAATTACTGACCAGGAACTCGTCGCGGATGAAGTACTTGGCGCGTGCGACCTCGGGATGGTCACGGGCGTCGGGCACGGCGTCTGGTGGCGGCGGTGTCACGTACCGCGAGAACTCCGCAAAGTACTCCTCCAGGCGCGACTTGCCCGCCAGGATCTTCTCCGCGAGCAGGTCCTGCTTGTTCAGGAACAGGATCACCGATATCGTGCGGAGCCATCTACATGAACACACCAAACACGGTGTTTTATTGTTATTCATTAATTAATTAAGAATTAAGACATATAGAATCAAAGACAGCTAAGTGGCACGCTATATAAAATTTGCAGAAAACAAATTAAAATAGTTTTAGAATAGTATATAAATTACGTTTAAAGTTTTGAAAGAAAAATTTCGGCATTTAGTGCGATTTGAACCCATAACTACAGAATACCGTCCTGTCGCTTTGCCATCTAAATTATAGTATCACTCCACTTATTTATATCTGAGGGGACTTCTTTTTAGCCTAGCATGATGTCAAGGCAATGAACCATAAATCTCTCTCAATATATATTTCTAATTGCAAAAAAAAAAAAATACATACAATAACCCAAAAACCCTCAGCTTCAGCATATACCTTATCTCGACCTTGGATGGTTTTTCTATTAGTAGACTAGAAAGTTTTTATACTTCTATGGTAAGTAAGGCATGTATGGACTGCATGTAGAATTATAATAATATGTTCATCCAGGTGGCACTGTGATGACTAAAGTTAGAATAGAGTGGAGAAGCAAAACGTGCTGAGAAAGTGTAACTCTTTGCTGAGCTTGATTCTGTATGCCTCAACTATATGACACAAGATACGGGCTTTGCTTAGTTTAGGACCTATGGTTAATAAGGTCAATATGTTATTAATAACATACATATACATTATTTCTGTCTATGTTAAGTATTAATTTTCTGGTAATAAAACATTATCTTACCTCGAGTATTACTGTGTTAATGAAATAATTTGTCAATTTGCTTACTTTTCTTAATCACGCAAACTAGCAAAAATTCTCTAAAAATAACACTTATTCCATTACCTCGTATGTATTAACCAAATAACTATGTTGGCGTGGAGATTAAAATAAAAAACATTACGGTCGAATTGAGTAACCTCCTTTTTTTTCAAGTAGAATAAAAACAATAATTTCACCATCATCACCATGTTTTCCTATCAATCCTTATCCGGTTCAAAGGACCACAATCAGCAAATAACTTTACGGTACCATACCTGTTGTTCCATATACTCTTGAAGAGTTCGAGCGACTCGCGCAGACGGTTCTGCGTGGGATCTTCACGCAGCACCATGTTGTAGGAGGAGCAGGCGGTCACGAATATGATGGCGGTCACGTCGTTGAAACACTGGATCCACTTGCGGCGTTCGTCACGTTGACCGCCCACGTCAAACATGCTGGAATATATGTTAAATCACACATCTTTTCGGTACATCTTCCTCATCATCGGTACATCATCTATGATGATATTTTTACTTCTTCTTTGTGTGACCACAGTTATATGCATTTAGCCACAAGTTTCGTAATTCCGTAATGAGTTGGGCAGGAATAGAGGTAGATGAAAGAAAAGTTCGCGTGGCTGAGATTAGAATGCTAAGATGTTTGACTAGAAAGGGCGAGATAAGGGGTGAGCATATCAGAGGAAGCTTGATAGTCTGCACCAGGGCATGTAGAAGGGATGAGAAACATATAAGGAAAAGTGTACTGAGCATGACTGTGGATGGATGTATAAGTCTATCTCTACATCCATCCATACCTTCTTCAAGGTATGGACAGACTGCGTTTGTGAAAGGTGTGAGCACTGAGATGCCTAGAGATAGAACAGTATGGAAGAGAAAACATGGTGTACCGATCTCATCTAGCGTGGGATAAGGACAATAAGATATATATATAACAATTTTCAAGCATCCAGTTTGGGCATAACCTTAAACAACTCGAAATTGTCTCTTCGAGATTAGAGCAATTAAATGCTGCCACTATATACATTTATCATCTTGATTAATATTAGGAAATGGTATTTCATGATGATGGCGGTTAAGTAGAATATTTACCTTAAATATTTATTATGCCGCAATTTAGTACTAACCTACTGGGTACCTAACTCACTTTGATTGTACTATTATATAGTCTGTGCTTTTAATGATTCCCTTACTTATTTAAGCAAAGTTTCAGATGTCCATAAGGATTATTTCACTTTATTTTAAATGTAAAATGTATTGTTTACCTATTGTCATTGGTCTAAAAATTTAAAAAAAGACATAAAAATATATCGCTAAACTAATTGCGCTTCGTCCACATTAAGCATAATCAATGGTCTCTTAGTCAAGTATTTTTGAACCACTAGGTCTAATAGGTACTTATTTAAGCTAATTCATTCTAGTTACAGAATATCACGGTTCACCAATGCTTCTCTTTGAGTTAGTAGCTCTATGTTTTAGGGGTCATCTTGGCATATAGTCCAGCTAAAAGAATACTTACTGGAAATTGACTTTATCCACGACGAACTGCGTCTCGAAAATGCCGGAGGTGAGGACGCGGCAGCGCAGGATGTCTTGCTCGGTCGGGGTGTAGTTTGGCTGTTTTATTATGTGCACTTGGTCCAGGAAACTGAAATCATTCATTGACATTACCAAAAGTTATGTACAAAACTGTGAGTATGATAAGAAAAATGAAAATACTGACGGAGTATGTGCAGTGCAACATCACAAATACTGTACAGTTTGAAGGCCTGGCATGGTCTATTCATATTGGAGGGGGAAAACAGGAGTCAGTACAAAAGAAAATGTAAGTGATTTTAACTTTTTTCGATCTGTCTTCAGACCAGCTCTGCTCTATGTTTACCGATGTGGGGTGGAATTATGCTGAGACAGGGCCGTTTTGACATCATATCATACAAATTGAGAATGTTCGTACCTTTAATTTGTATACATGTTTTGGCACTCACTATTGGCAGAGCTATATTACTCGTATATACATACGTAAGATTTTATACATGTAGTTGTGTGTGCACTGTTTCAATATCAAATAAATGTATTAAATTTAATTTATATCCATATTTTATACAATTGCGACTGGTTACTGCATATCGGCGTCGGAAGTCCAATCTTTGGTGGTATACTGCAGCCTCAGTATATAATGCCTCAGTGGGCTCAGAAGTCCTTGAACTGTTAGATTAGTGTGCTGTTTATTTTATTTCGGCGATGTAAGATTAAAACAAGACAAAGCTAACCTTCGGTAGCGAGATTACCAATTTCTTACAAGATTCATTTCAGAGAATGTGTTACAGAATTTACCACTTTTTCCTCCCTATTTCTACGGGTCAAGTAATCAACCGGTTATATTATCGAAGTCTACATAGATGATCTTTAACTGCATTAAGCATCATACTCCTCGGTGATACCTATGTTGGGTGCGACTAATGGCATTTTTAACAGAGTCCTTTTCTTCGGAGTAACCTTAAGCCATCGGTAATGCTTGTTGTCTCAGGATTATGCCCAACACAAGGGGAAGGCCGGGAGGCCTACGTCATCAGTTTGGAACACATTGGGCTGATTACGCAACTTTTTTAAATGTATTTTTTTACATATTATAAGTTTGTGTTTGACAACTGTCTCACCTGATGTTAAGTGATGACGTTGTCTAGGACTTAGGACGCTAAAAACTAACTAGTACTAATAGTGCATTTTTCAAAGACTCTTAGTACTTCACTGAGTACTTCACCTGTACATTAGTGATAATAATGTTGGGTGTACATACTACTTGGCACAGTCGATGAGCTGGTACTCGTTGCTACGTTCGTATGTGCGCTGCACGCCCTGGTCCTGCCACAGCGCCTCGGTGTGCTCGTAGAACTCCATCGGGTAATCAAAGTCTGGCTGCGATGCCACGTCCTGCAATACATACAACATAAATAATACAAATGACGGTCGCCGAGGCGCAGTGGTTAGTGTCAGTGACATGACGTCTGCATCACCGGGACCCTGTTCGACTGGTAGAAGTGAGGGAAGTTCAGCAGAATGTAACTTGCCTGTATGTAATCGACGCGAGCCTTATTCTCTCCCTTCTCGAGCGGTATGGGGGGTGTCAGGGTGCTCATGGCACCAGTGATCGTCTGAAACATTACATCCTGAATTAGTACTGGTAGATATATTTTGCATATTTTTATATAGACGTGCTTGTAGCGGAAATACCTATGCAACCATCGACAGCCAGCAACTGCGTTAGGCAACGTACTGCAGTGTGACAGCTAGTGAGGCATTTTCAACTGAGCGCTTCCGTACCTCGCAGGGTTAACGTGCCCTGCCGTCGTTCCCGGTTGTTTTCTTATGATAGCAGTCATTAGGTCATATGGGATGCCCTTGGGGCTCCCATATCATGACCTAGCGACCTATATATATATTATTACATAATTATTATATTATATCTCATGATATTACATATATGTTTATATGAGGTAGATGTCGCAAAAGCGCGCGGAAACTGAGGCGGTAAAATTAAGTCAATTGTAGTAATTTTCATTACGACGTGTATTTCAAGCGCAAGTCTAAACATATAGCTATCCTTTTCTATATTATTTGTACCGTATTATCTGTCGCAGTAAGCATGTTTATGTCGTAAAGGAACAAAATCTAAGCACCGCGCAGTATGAATATACGTCATCTTTAGTAAAACATCATTGACTATATCTAAACTATTGTCGGAAAACAAGGATTGCCGTGTGCGGCAATGTTATTGTTAATTCTTTGTTCGTTACCCTTAGTGCTATGGGATATGGTACGTACGGCATATCCTAATTATCTAACGGGGGGTACACATTGTTGAACTATTTACTTACATATTATCATGGTCACCGTGGCGCAGTGGTTAGTGTCAGTAACATGACTTCTGTGTCTCCGGGACTCTGGGTTCAAATCCCGGCAGGGGCAAACATTTGAGCGAAGAGTGTAGATGTTTGTCCCGGGTCTTTGGTAATTGTGTGCTGTGATTGTGTATGTTCATGCCTTCATGATACAGGGAATCCTAGTGCGGGGGGTCTGAGTGTAATAAAAATAAAATTACGCATGTACTTACAAGTATGGCATCGCGTATGTTCTTCTTGATGTCCTCGATCTTCTCACGGCGCTCCTTGTCGGAGAACCCGTTGACGTGCAGGATGCGCATCTGTTTCACGATCGTCGACTTGCCGGACTCGCCAGCACCGAGGAGCAAAAGGCGGTGCGTAGCCCGATACAGCTGGAACATGGTTTTCGGATATTAGTAATAATATCAATAGGGGCGTCGACATTTAGGGACATGCACAGATTTTATATGCAACATAAATGGTATGCTACGTACATAAGTCTGGTTGAGGATACTTGAGTATACAGCCTATGCAGTATATAGGCTGTATACTCAAAGTATCCTCAGCCAGACTTATGAATATTATTATCTGAGTGAGGATATTATAATCGAATTTGTGTGTTGTATCGTGTGTGTACATGCCTGTCTCGACACAGGCAATTCTAGTGCCTGGTTGTTTTTTTTTTTTTACATATTATAAGTTTGCGTTTGACAACTGTCTCAGCTGATGTTAAGTGATGACGTTGTCTAGGATTTAGCACGCAAACGAAGAGTAAGAGTGATATACAAGTTAGACGGTGCTGAAAGTCGACTATTAAGGCAAAGGTGATATAGTTAGTATTGTTAGTAGTAGTATATTATCATAGTTACTATAGTTTACATATTGATATAGTTTTTCGTAAAGTGAGCCTTCTGACATAGTTTTTAGGCCCATGTACCGAGCTATTATACACACGTGCGTTATAGCATCACACAATAGAATAGAAAAATGTAACAGAATTATCCCTCTAAATTTAAATTAGTACCTTCATCATCAGCATCTCAGCCACAGGACGTCCATAGCTGGACATAGGCCTCGCCCATTGATTTCCACAAGGACCAGGTGAAAGCGGCCCGCATCCAGCCCTTGCCTGCGATCTTAGTCAGGTCGTCTGTCCACCTAGTCGGTTGCCATCCTATGCTACGCTTGCCAGTCTGTGGTCCCCATTTCGACCCCAACTGCCCAGTTCTTCGAGCAATGTGCCCTGCCCACTGCCACTGAACTTGCTTATTAACTGAGCTATTTCGGTAACTTTCGTTCTTCTACGGATCTCCTCGTTTCTGATTCGATCGCGTAGAGTAACCCCGAGCTACATACCACTTACAAACCACTACAACCCATAGCCCTCTCCATAGCTGGTTGTGCGACTCTGAGCTCAGCATAGTATCTTACTGCCAGTTATATGCAAGTAAACAGAGCATTCTCAATTTTATAATTAAACGATATAAACAATACATGTGATTTTTTCCTTGCAAATGTGTTGAATAACGTCGTGTGAAGTTTTAAATATACTATTATAGGTCTAACCTGCTTATCCTTCTGCAGCTGCTTGTTGATGATTTCGCTGCGGCGCTTCTGCGACTTGATGTCATCGCCCTCGCTGCCGCTCTTGCCACCCGGTGATCCGAAGCAACCCATGGCTGACCACGCTGCCCACCTTTAAGGATACAATATCGTTGTTAGCCAATCAATGCAGCCATGCTTTTTCTAAATTATACAGGAAAACTTGGTATGGAAATAGTTGAAACCCTAGATTAACACATAGGCTACTTTTATCTCGGAAAAAGCACAGTTACCGGGATAATTGAGGTAACGGAAGAACCGTGATCCACGCGGGTGAAACCACATTGCGTGATGATAAGAGTGGGAAATGAAAGGGATTTCCCAAACTAGGGCGGATGGGTGACACTTAAAGGAGACTTAGTTATTATATACTTGAGAAAAACATTGAGGCTGGTTTGTTTACTTGTGACGTATTGTGCTGTCATAAAAACATTCTCAGAATGTGATCATTATTTTCCTGGTTATAAATTGTGCTTTCCACTTTAAATTCCATATCCAAATCGAACAACAGAAGTTTTTTAAAGAAGAATATTAAAACACTTATTATAAGGTGAACAGGTGATTAAGATCGCAGGAAGAGGAAGGATGCGGACCGCTTCCAACCGTTCCTTGTGGAGACCAATAGGGGAGGCGTATTACCAGCAATGGATAGTTACGTCACCCGTAAGTGGTTGACATGATGATGGTAATAACAAAAGTCTTATGCCTCGTATCGAGCATGAGGTGCCCATTCGAGTTAGGGCTACCAGTTGGCGGCGCGGGGGATTTAACTGCGGGGTGGAGAGCTGTCATTCTGTTTGATATTTTTGGTATTGTTCCAAAATAAGAAGGCAGGTGACCACTATCTCAATTGATGCATTCATTATACGGTATGTCGCGCGTGTCTAAAATATGCTTATACACTCAAGAAAAACTGTCAGGTTGGTGTGTGCAAACGGAGCAGTCATGCTCACGAAAAGGTGTTGGCAAGCGATGGCGTCGCGTGTCGGGTCGCCTTCTTCCCATAAATACGGTTGAGCAGGGCTGGCACGTGTTTCAACTCGTGAACGGGTGCTGTTTGCTGACTAAGGTCTGCTCTGGATGCATACGCAAATCAGACTTTAAAAAATAATGTAAGAATTTTGGCCAACGGGTAATAATAATGTATATAATTGTATTATATTGTGTGTTCCATTATGTATGTAAAATTGTCTTCTGTTTTATAAATGATAAAGTAAATAAATTAAGTTAAATGTAAAAAATGGCACGGATGACGGATCCTGGAGTCTGTAGAGAGTTATGTTCTTAATAAAAAAAGACTTGGAGAAACTCAGATGAAATCGATCCTCGCATTGCATTACTTTACCGACCGTGTGCCATGCATTTTATCATGATGTCATAATATGACGTAGGCAATTTTGGAGCGGGCTCACGGACTATACCTAATGGTAAGCGCAACCGATATTTGTGGCTATGCCAACGTTTGCGCATGAAACGAGAGACTGTCGATAACACCATTAGTCATCGAACGGAGTAAGCGATATGGAAATGTGCGACAAACGTAAAGGCTACTCTCCAGCGATAAACAAATTTGTACTGTGATTGTTCAGCTAGTTGCAGGTAACCTTAGACACCAAGCTCACGCTGTGCCTACTATATATACTAATCATGTATCTGTGCCCATTAATGAAGAGCGTGTCGTATCGCAGCTTGTTACAGAGCTGCCAAGCTCGGGTTAAGTTACAATGACTGATCGGTGTTTAGACATGTAAAACATTACATGAATGAAAGGAGACGCCAATTTACGTCACTTCGCGTGTAATTCAGCTAAAGCTAATCGTTCACCATCAGCGAAGCGACCTAATTCATAAATTATTAAAAGCCGAAATTATTATTGTTATTCAAATTCTTATTTCAGAGAGCTCGTGAACAATTTTAAGTAGGTTCTTGAAGCAGTACGAAACATTTTATATTTATCCTCAAAGAGAATAAGATAGTTGAGGTCTGGGTGAAGGGTACCAGCCGCTTACCAACCCTTGAGTTTTATTAAAAAGGAAATATTTATGCAGTTAAAATGTTTTTAAGGCATTTTAATATTTTTGTATCTTTAAGTTAAATATTAAAAGAATGAAATGAAATTAATATAATATGTGACGGAGAAACACAGGTGATATTGGTGAGGTAGTCTTGAAGTATTTTTTCATCAAACTATTAAAATTAAGATAACACTGCAAATGTTACCCCTTTTTGAGATTAAGTGTTAAGAATAAAATAACTTATCAACGAAATAAAGCATTTTTTTCGAATTGTATAGTCATATTTCTAAATATTTCTCTAAAGATTTTCATAAAAAATAATCATTTTTTCGGCGTCTTTCAAACAAATAACAGAACAACTCATTGAGAACAATAAAAAATTAAAACAAGCAAATAACACGTGGCTCACGTAAAGGTTACGCACGGGCGCTGTAGGTCACGTGGTCTCGCGAGAGCCAATCGCGTCGCAGTAACCCTCAGCGAGAGTTTTAGCCAATATAATCTCTCTCTCGCACCTCAAGCTATGCATAGTGCTGTTCACCCGCACTTACATGAAACTTTTTTGATCATCTGGCAGGTAATAAATTCTATCAAATTGATCTGGAATTTTGGGATTTACTGTCTCTAAGTACCTATATTGCGTTCCCAACATCCCAAAGTGCCCCAAAAACATTTTTTTATCTGTTTAAAAAAGTAATTTGCAATAGCCTGGTTAACATGGCTGGCGCCTGACAATTATATTTTTTAAATATTTTTTTTTTCTATAATATCAACCTTTCAAAATGCCACAATATTGTTTTTTTGCAAATAAATTTAGCAAAATGGCCGTTACCCTTTAACCCGACCTCGACTATCTTATTTAGGGTTCCTACAAGGATAAATATAAAATGTTTCGTACTGCCTCAAGAACAAGAACCTACCTAAAATATATCACGAGGGCTCGGAATACTTACTCGGAATATTATATATATTTGGTTGGAAGTTTGTTGCTCCATCCCGCCAGAACGGCTAAACGGATATTAAATGAAATTTGGCAGATGTATAATAGTCTGGAATAGCTTATAGGTTACGTATTATCCGGAAAAATTTACGGTAATGGAGTAAACACGGGGCGCAGCTAGTACATATATTATAATAATATGTTTATTATAATATTAATTTATTATAATATTAGTCAATACGCCGCCTTTGCCTTGCACTCGGCTTTCAGCTACTGAGACATTCTGGGTCTAGCGTGATTAAGGCCTCGACCACATCGTCGCTGACGATCAAGTGAGATAGTGGTCAAACGCTTATTTAAAAAAAAACATTTAGTACGTCCTCACCCACGGCAGGCCAATGAAAAGAAACCGCTGGTCAGAGATCACATTTAGTTACTGGTACATTCAGGCTGCGTCTCCACCAGAGATGTGCGAGGGTGCATAGCCAAGGATGTATAGGTTAAGAACCTAGAATCGCTTAGTTTACCTAGCCCCGCTGAGCGCTCTCGTGGAAACAGCTAGAGAGAGAAGGGTTCCGCCTAGCATGATGTAAATGCAGTAAGCAGTAAAACTCTTAGAATCAGGGTTTAGTGCCTTTGCTCGATACTATATAAACTGCAATGTTGATCTATCAGTCCTATTAATAGTTCATACAATTAAAGTTAGATGGCGCTAAGAAAAACATGCTTTAAGATGTAAAAGGAAGGAATAAATTCGGACGGCTAGTGGAGTGCAACGCTCAAAGGAGAGCTTAAATGGCAAAGTTAAATAATTGAAATACATAAGCGACGCTCTTGTATGAAAAGTCTAAAGTGAATGAATGAGGCGAAAGAAGTATCTCGGGATCGTAGCAATTGGAAGGCTGTTGTATCTGCCTACCCCTATGGGAAAGAGACGTGTCTATATATGATAATAGGCAATTGTCCAAGAAAATGTTTTTGCACCAACCTAGAGGTTAAAGGATATCAAAGACTATTTGTCACAATTCAATGTTCATTGTTGTTTATTTAAATATGTACTATACTTATTTTTATTATTTCTCTATGACGTGCTCCATTCGTCAGAAACAACAAAGTTCAAAGTTGTTTATTGAGTTGCTTATGTTTCGTTTTCGTATTTCATTCTTGTATGACGTGTTTAAAACGCGTCATAATATCACAAACAATAAGGAAAGTTCAAATATAGTTCTTCTAATTATGCATTTCAAAAAAACATGTCGTGTAATATATTGTTATTATTTAATAAAGAATCCATTCATTCATACAACAATAAATAGATGACTAACTGCAAGAATACCAAAGCCTTTTCTGTGAACAAACAACTGGCAGTACCAGCGCTTGATCGAAGCGACGCGTGATCTAAATGCTGGCATATAATAATATTTGGCTAAACGAATCAGCATTGCAATTCACCGGGGCAACGCAGCTAGCATTCTGAGGAAGCTGCCCAACTGGTAGCTGCGGCATTTGGGCTATCTATATCAAGCATATAAGTGGGTTGCTCAAATGAGGTTGTAGCGAATGTAGCAAATGCAATTTAGTTATAAATATTTTATTGTAATAACAGCATAAGCCTCTTAAGGTACGCGTCCATTGGCCCGCACCGGACGTACAGCACACACGGCACGCAACAGGTTTTTGTATGATATATATATATATATATATATATATATATATATATGATTTCACAAAGAGCCACTATCCGCACCGCGCCGTCCGCACCGAACGCATGCGTCGGAAATCATAAAAGCAAACTAAAATCCGTTGCGTGCCGTGCGTGCGGTATGTCCGCGCGTCAGGCGTAGGCAATAGACGCGTACCTTAACCGCGAGGCGCAACCTTAATAAAAATAGTATCAAATGTACTTTATTGCCAATATATAAAACAGTGTCACAGTGTTTGTAACCGAACTCCTCCGAAACGGCTTGATCAATTTTCATCAATTTTTTTTGTTAATATTTGGTACGTCTAAGAAAAGGTCTTTTTTTTGCCAAACTAGCAGTCCGCTTCGGCTTCGCATGGTTAAAAAATATGAATATTAAAAATTATATGGATCCCTAATTTTTTTTTAAATGGTGTCTGTCCAGTGGTGAAAGAATTTTTGAAATAGGCACAATTGTTTTTGAGTTTATTCATTACTAACACACACACACACACACAAATACAAATTTTGTCCCCTTTACAATATTAGTGTAGATGTAGATGGTGAAGTAATTTAAATTAAGCGTCGTGTCACTTTAGACATTTCGATACAATTTATATGGCAGAACAACGTTCGCCGGGCTAGTCTAATTATAAAAAAATAATTAGAAGTTACGTAACGCCCAATAGTGAACCAATTGCAATGGTACAAACTTTTGAAACAAAATATCAAGCAACTACAGAAAAAACAAATGAATCCGAGTACGTCAATAGTCAAAAAACATACATACTCGTACTTAGGCCCGTAATATCAACGATGGTTAATCTTCGGATGACGGTTTATACTGCCGCTCAGCTTAAACGGTCAAGCAGGGTCAGTTAACTACCGTGTAGAGGTTAAGCTAGTCTCAAATAAAAAGGGCAACCCAAACTTTGGCATTCCTCCAATTATTGGCACTTTGGTGTTTACTTCAAATAAACAAGGAATCAAATAGGCCGTGGTGGTACCGGGCTAGAATAGTACTCCCCCATCTCTTCCCGTGGGTGCCGTAAGAGTCGGCTAAGGGATAACGTACCAGGAGGTGGGCAGCAGCGCCTTCTGAGGATCGGAAATCATACTGCGCTCGCCAACCCGCCTGCCAAGCGTGGCGAGTATTGGCAAATCCCCCCTATATGGGGGAGGCATACGTCCAACAGTGGACGCACATAGCTGAGAAAAAAAAAAACAAGGAATCCACAGAGTATTGGTGTTTACTTCAAATAAACAAGGAATCCACAGAGTATTCAAGTTCCTTGGGCATTAAAAAAGTAAACTAGTATTCATTTTCTGAGATATTTTGCTAAAGAACAAAAAAAAATGTAGTAAAAAAGTGGAACCGACTTCAACACTTAAAAGTGTGAAATAACTTGTTGAAGTCGATGCCATGAATGTTCACAAAAGTAACTATCATCACAATATTGTGCTTATGGTACCGACTTCGACAAGTAATTTCACACTTTTGAGTGTTGAAGTCGGTCCCATTTTTGTGTAAAACTTTTTTTTTTCACCCTGTTCAGTGACCTTTGTTACTCACGGGATCAATTGTCATCATTGTCATTGTCATTGTGTGTGTGTTCTCCGATGACTTCAACGGCAACTATTATATCGTCGAGGTATGTGTAGCACTTTATATTTATTGGAGTGTAACTCAAAACGCATTGTCCGATTTTCATGAAATTTAAATGGGATTACCACGAAAGTATACTCTATCAAACAAAATAAGAATCATCAAAATCGGTTCATAAACGACAAAGTTATCCGCGAACACACAAATAAAAATAAAAAAACACATTATATACGGTCGAATTGAGTCACCTTCTTTTTTTAAAGTCGGTTAATAACAACAAAAGAAGATACAAGTGTATGTCATTGGTCCCCAATTCAGCAAATGCTGACAGGTTGGACAACCAGCGCGGTGTTCCGATGGGTCCCAGTTAAATGACGTCATGGCCCGATTGAACAACTTCTTCTTCTTCTTCACAGCAATAGGTCGTCCACTGCTGGACATATGCCTCCCCCATGTAGGGGGGGTTTTGCCAATTCCCGCCACGCTTGGCAGGCGGATTGGCGAGCGCAGTATGATTTCCACTCCTCAGAAGGCGCTGCTGCCCACCCCTGGTACGTGATCCCTTAGCCGACTCTTACGGCACCCACGGGAAGAGATAGGGGGAATACTATTCTAGGCCGGTATTACCACGGCACAACAATTGAACAACAATGTATGAAAAATATCGAATCGGTTGGGTTATGTTATCGATTGTTCAGAGGACTGGCCTGTCCCTTTCCATTTTTAACAATATATCAGTAGCTTTATGTTGTTTTGAATTCCTTGGAACGGTTCGATTTGGTATATTCCATAAATAATAAAAAATAGTACCTTTTTATATTAGGTCCTTACCTATTATGAAATTGGCGCTTTGACAAACTGGCCACTTTGATCTCAAATACCAGATATTTCAGATCAAAGTGGCGTTTGGTTCGAAATTTCAAATTCAAGTTTCTTTCAAATTTAGGCTTGTGTTGTTTCGTGTTTATATTTGCACTTTAGTGATTCATTTGTTTTCGCACCATTTGATGTTACTTTGACAATTTCTGTCATAATAAATACTTTTACAATACCTGATTATATCCGTACACAAAGATGTAACTTTCCATTTACACAAGAAAAATCTTTCCCTCCTGGCGCATAATCTTTCAAATTATTCAGGAAAATCATGAATGTTTTATTGAATCATTACATTTTAGTTTGCTCGAATCCGTGAACATTCTTATATTTTTGTTATTTTTTCTTGTTTTTGAGAAGACCACGGGAGAGATGACTTTATATTTAACTTTTTATTCTCTGTAATACACGGAGAAATTTCAGTACTTACCAGGATTCTTTCTAAAAATTAACTGTCTATCTAACAGAATAATGCACAATATTGGTACAATAAAAAATATATAAAAAGGAAATGTCTGTATGTTTGTAATCTTTAACCATTAGACTTTTACATTATCCCTGAGTACAGGCAATATTTATTAAAAGAAAAAAATTGGATGTTTTTACTAAAACCTCAATCATGTAACCGTGCCAAGGGCGGGGCGGGCCGCTAGTGTTAAATAATTTTATTAAAATTAGAACATTTATTATCATGACATTAATGTATCTCTTAACGTATGAATGAACCAACCATTCATATGGTAATGCAACAATATTGTTTGTTATTAACGTTCGAACAGAATCTGCCTTTTCTCGCAATTTGTTCTCTCACGCCATCGGTTAAGACATATTTTGTCCTGGCTTAGCACCAACGATGATCTGAGATTAGCTTACTGCGTGTGGTTTCCCATTAGTAAACATTGTACCGATACTATGAGGTAAAATTGGTGTCAAACTGTTCTTCTACTTCTACATACAGGAGGAAGTCCTCTAGTGACGGACACCTTAGATTTTTAGACATTAAAAAATAATATGCTGTTAGAAATGTAACTTTATTTCTGAATTATTAATGCCAACAAAGTTTATAATCAAAATTAATAAACAAGAATTCAACTTCTACCTTAACATACACTCCAAACACACAATGTACACTATAAATTATATTAAATTATAGAAAAAAAATGCAATCACTTGATGTGGCACCTAGTACCGGACACACTTAGCTTGGAGTCCTTAGCGCTGGACATCTTTAAAACACCGACCGCTTGAGCATTCCGTGGATGCTCACGCAATCTTCATGTACCCATCCATGTGGCTGCAGCACTTCTCCAGTTTTCGCACACTTAGCAAGTAGTTCCTAAGTTCGATACTAACATTAACTGTACAATCTTCTTTACATTTTTTTTTGTTTCTTTGCCTTTAATTTAATAATAAGAATAAGTTAAAAATAGCAATGGAAGGGCTACTGCCGTTTTTAACTTATTTCCTTTTTCATTAATGCCATTCATAAAGCATTTTTCATTCAACCTTATCTATCGTAGTTTGTAATATTTGCTGATCCATGCATATTTTTTTTCTATTCATCCATTTCGACTACACTCCCTTCTTCTGTCCTCTAACATGACGTACAACAATTGTTGTAATAACTATAAATTCTTCCGAGAAATAATATTTAGCATACTGTCCAATATTACGCAAATTTTTATCAATATTTCAAGGGAATAAATTAAAAATTATCTTCCGTAAACTTGGAATGTTTACGGAACACTAAGCATAATAATAATGACCATTTATACCCATATATAGGAGACACACTTACTTTGATGTTACGAAATGAAGTGTATTCCCGCCAAAATCAGCGATCAACTGCTCCCACCCTGGTCTTGCGCGTCAATGGCAAATATCTTCCAACGACCGTGTTTCACTGCTCTCCCCGCGCCCCATACTCCCGGTTTTAAGCCGAACGCTTTGCTACTATCCGAGATAGTACGAGTGTCCGAACCTAGGCGCCGTCTGGCGTTACGGGACTTCCCCCTAATAGTAATCCCACAGTATATATATATATAATTTATATTGTGCAAAAATAAAAACAACGAGATGGCGAACATAGATAATGAATACAATATGTTTGTTATTTTTTTTAATGCGCAATTTAACGCCTCGGTATTATTTATTACTATTATAAACAGGAAAAATTTGTATTTTTGTGTGTGTGTATGTTTGAAATGAATAATCTCAAAAACTACTGTGCCGATTTCAAAAATGTTTTCACCATTGGAAAACTACATTTACACCCTAACTAACATAGGCTATATTTATTGCTAGAAAAAAAATAGGGATCCTTACTAAAAATTAAATAGCGTAACCCAAGGTGTAAAAAAGTGCCTTAAAACGTCTTTCGTCGCATGCGCTGCGGAAACTATTGCTGATAGAACAAAAGTGTATTCTACAATATTAAAGAACATATTAACATCTACAAAAACCTTCGCGATACCATATGTCCAACTTTTTAAAAGTTAATAGAAATACCGATCAAAATGAGACCTTATTATTCATACTTCTGATTACTTAAATCCTTATCCATATAAATCATATTGTTTACAAGACTGTTTTAATTCATATAGATTTCTTTATGAATTGTTCTAATCGGCTATCTATCAATCAATCTGAGGAAAAACCATAATTCACGCGGGTGAAACCGCGGGGCACATATATATATATATAAGCACTATAGATACGTACGTAGTTAAAAAAACACGCTTTTGTAAATAGGAGAACTAAAAAAATAGCAACGCTAATCCTGGATATCCTGTTAAGGATATATGGGACAAACTATTTAAATTATTGCATCCTCTTTGGACCTTGATAAGTAAGTGTGCAAAGTTTCATTAATCCGACGGTTGAAAGGGGTAAAAATAACGTTCAAAGATTCCGTTTTACACAAATACAGTAGAAGCTAATATAAAAGCGTGTTAGAAAGAAACTAAATAGCAGAACAAAAAAAGTTAAGGGAAGCGGGGAGGTTGTACATGACTGTTTAGGCCAGTGAGAATAGCCGTTTTTATGGTGAACCTAGCACTAAATTTCTAATCCAATTTTCTTTTTTTTATAAGGTTTAGGGTCATTTATTGAGCATAAAATCACAAAATGCTGACAGATCCAGGTAGAACACTATCTTGAAAGTTTATGTTTGATATTTCGGAAACAATGCACTTCAGGTCAAAAGTTATTGAGACCTACATTGTAGAGAATAAAATTCCGCATCGTTTATTTCCTGTAAAGTTTTTAGTTAAACTTACTGTTTACGATTTATAGCCCATTTAATGAACCGGTTTTTCAATATTTTAAGAGTTATCGGCCGAGATAGAAAAACAGGTTCATTAAATGGGTCATAATGTTGTCAGTGATGGTGTGGCCGAAAATGGACTCTCGCCTAGCGGACCTAGAACGTCGACTGGCTTTTAAGGACAGATTCCAGAACACACTGTGTGTGATTTTTCAAACTTAACCAGTTGCAGCTAACAAGACGGGTACTGGCCGTCGAAACAACTCACAACTCGTAGGCCTTCATATTTTCAACATGGATAACACACATTATGAATGTATAAACCACGGGAATTAATCACGTAATAAGTCAGAGGGTTCCGACTATAGTTTCAACCACATTCGGTGGTCTTTTTCAAGGAGAATACGGGATGCTCGCGGTCGAGGTCCGCCTATCCCGTGTTTTATATATATGTACATAATGTGTTAAAACCACATCATTTTTAATAACTAAATAGATAACACAGCCCATGAATAAATTTAAAACAATTTGATTTAATGGAATGTTTCCATACGATACGGGGCTTTAGGTCGTATTTACTCGACGAGAGTTTGTATTTTAAATCGGAGCCATAGGCCGTAAATAAGGATGCTTCTAATGCGTCACTATCTAAAGTCAGAACCTAATTACCCATGGACAAAAAGTAGTCGTACTAATAACTTTATTTCTTCTCATTTTAATTAAGAAAACAATGCTCTTCTTATTTTAAATAGCCGTAAGTGTTAGTTTTGGTCCCGATTTGAACTAACTGAAAATACTATAATACCCCCCTGTCCCCACCTATTCCGGGCGTTAAATTAATACGAACAAAAGTAATATTTTTGATGTGTCCACAAAACGATACAAAAATGAATAATGTTTACACTTCGCCAGTGAACGTAAAACAATCGAGTAAGCATTAGGTACGAAAGCCTTAAGATTCTCAATATAGCGTAGCTGCCTTTTTGGGCGTGGTGGATGGCTGGCACATAAAAATCAAAACTAGTCGTGTCTCGTGAGGCATCAGACTGTATCGCCACGGTACAGAATAGCTGTCTCTTCGCCTGTCCATCGGTAATTATAGGTTCTAACTTTAGACAGTGACGCATTGGAAGCATCTTTATTTCCATACAAATTGTTGGATCTCATTTTCCTGTAGAATAGGTGGTCAAGAAGGAGCAATCAAATGTTACGTTATAGTAAATGTTGTTGATACCAAAAACGTTTTAGAGGAAATACATGGGGGTTTCTAAACCGGGGACTGAGAGTGTCTAAACTAAAATATATAAGCAGCTCATTTCGTATACTGCGAGCTTTTATGGACTCAAGATTACCGCTACAGCCATGTTGTTTGATATCAATATTGTTACAGATACCCCTGCGATCTTGAATGCGCCAATGCTTTAAAAATATCCATCCATACCTTTCATCTCCGCCACCGTCTTCAACGTCGCCGTTATTTGACATCTTCCAAAAACTGGCATTCCCTATTCTCTCTTTTACTGGCACTCAATCACATCTGTCACACTAAATCACGTCTTTGAGTTACAAACACAGCAGTTCATTGAATTGTTCACTGTTTGTTATGAACCGGTTAACACTTCAAGGGTAAAGAAAAAATACACTCAAGAAATCGCTAACCACCGACTTTGACGTGCAACGGTTGACTGAGCATTACAGCCTTTTTAACCAGCTTCCGTGTGAACTCACACGCACACTAACGCGATCAAGACCACACACTCACACTGACGCCATCTCCAGTAAACGAACATCAGTGTTATCGAAATTTCGTTGTGAAGCTTCCCTGCTTTACATTGTGACATTGTTTGTTATGGATTGCTATGTCAAGGTAACAGGAAATCTATTTTCGTCATTTTCATGACCGTAAAGGTTGTTTTAAGTTTTATTTAGTACGCTATATATATATTTCTTTGACAGGAATTAACGGTTGAGAGGGTCTCGTACCCGTTCACCCCTAATGCCTTAAGCATACCTTTTCGCCTTCATTTTGCTCAGTAGTATAGCCTGCACTTTACACACATTAATGTGATTTTTCGTATATCACATTTAATACATTTAAATCTTTGCCTTTTTTCTTAGAGCATAGGAAAAGTGAAAAAGGTATCCAAAAAATTTTGCATTTATAAACGACGTGTAGGGCACCAAAAAGGCAAACATACTCTTCATATGGAACTCTATTTCATAATTTCTTTTAAAAAAATTATCAACTAAGAACCAGCAAGAGGTACTATGTTGCTTGAGACGGTAGTTCCCAAGTCGCTATGAATAGAGAAAAGTTCTAGCAATAAGGCTGCGACGAACATGAATGACCTGTCCAAAACTATATTTATATATAAATAAACCATTTTAATTTTATTTATTACATGATACATCACATAGATCATATACCTATACATACAGTTATATTATAAAAGCCCTTAAACGGGAAGGCCCTGTACCCTGTAACACAGTTCTCAACTAGTACTGGGACAGGAGCTCGTTATTCGAGAAGTGGTAACTTAATTTAATGTAAGTTAAATTAAATTAGATAAGATCTTTAGATCATAAGAGATCACAAATATTATTATTAAGAATGAGTGTCACTGTGTTTTGTGAATAAATATATATTTATATATATATATATATATATATATTATATCATATATTTGTACATTTATAGAATTGATTTCTAGATTCTTCAATGGCCAAAATAATTATATCATCTGCGTCGTCGTTGTAGTCACATAATACAAGATTATCAAACTTTTTAGGAATATAAAGGAGTAAAATTCTGTACTCGGGAAAATTTTCTCTATAAGGTAAGGTACCTTTTCTGTGTACTTGCATGTACTCCTTTTTTTATAAAACGATGAACAAAGTTCATCTTCATTTACCATTTACATGTTCAAATTCATATTATACTCGAAGAATTATACTCGAAGAAGTAGAATAGCAAAGCTACCAAAAACGACAATTCATTAACAATATGTTAGAGGAATTGATATTCAGACGTGCACTATGAAAAGTAGCCTCCCAAGCAAGATATCGTTCTCCCTGAACATCTTTATTTAGCGGTGACTTAAAGCTCGTATTTTACAATTTTTCATAATAAGTGTATTGTTAAGCACCTACTTCTAAAAAAGTTATAAGTATATAATAGTTATAACTTTATAAGTTGGTAAAAGTTAATAATGAGGGTTCATTCTCCTTGTAGGAGATATTTATGGCATAAAATTAATTTGCAATAATAACAAAAGCAAGCATTCACAGATATTGTATCAAGTTTACAAATACCCAGTACAGGTCAATGACACTAATGAATTCCAATCTTAAAGTGAATGTCATTATGAACGTGGAAGAGAAGCGCGTCGTAAGAGAGACGGTAGAATCTCAACTAATTATGCTAAAATTCACTCATCTGATCGTTCGTAGATGCAATGGGGAAGTAGAAGTCAGATTCACTAGCTCCAGGGCATATTCCACAAAAGAATCTAATTAACAACCGACTGTGACTTTACAGCGGCGCTATTCACTAATAGTGCCGCTAAAGCGAAAAATAGATGAAACAATTTTCGACTAGTGATTATAAAAGTTATTACATAAGGTAGGTAGAGTATGCTACCCACGCCATCTTCAGCACTGAAGGAGGGTTTTCAACTTTATGCATAAAATAACGACGGAAAATCTTGTTGTTAGTATTAGTCCAACCACCGGTTTAGATATTATACAACTTTGAAACGCCCTACCTCACTGGTTATAGGAGAGTTTAGAATTTTCTAAGTCTTCATCCAAATGTCAGTTCTAATTCGTCAGGATTTGAGTGAATCTAGAAAAAATACAAAAATGAACAGTTTTAGACAGCTACCAACAAAATTGTTATGACATAATATTATCATTAATAGTAAAGATGTTTAATTTGAATTAAAACTCTCAGTATTTTCGTATGGAGAGTCTCGTAGTAGTTTATTTAAGTGATTTTATCTGACCAACGTGGTTAAGCGACGTAGGCTTTTTAAACTGAACGCTTTCGAGATTGGGGGCATGGTTATGCCGTCGGTCCCGGACCCGGTCTTAGGATAAGAGTACACTACTTCGAGGGCAGCCTCCTAGAACACCAACATTGGTCTGAACAATCGAGCAATATTCGTTTGAAAAAAATATTATGTGAATAGGTCTCAATGAAAGTGGGGGGAAGAATATGTTCACCAGCGAAATCTCAAAGTACTAATATACCTATTTTTTTAAAACAGGAGAAACAAAAATATATTCTATATATCCTACCAAATTTGTGTAACCTAGGCATAGAATTTAGACAGTGCAATTAATATTAAGTATCGGACCATTTTATATTAATGAATATCTGGAATTTTGGAAATCCTAGACTATTTCGAATTCCTGTCTGTAAAACGATGTGCAGCACCGTGAAGTGATTCCACGGAATGCAAAGTTATTGTTCTCCGGTATCTTGTTTATGATTGAGATTATGCTAACTGGGTTTTCTTGTATTTATTCAATAATTCAGATGTGTAACTTTTCAGACAACTCGCTATATTGTTTACAAAAATCATAGATTCATTTTGTATTGACCAAAAGCGAGAACACAATAAAACCGTCGAAGCGACGACCTCATACGTCCATCTCCATATTTACCAGTATATTAACAGCCGTAGAAAAGAGTATTCTATGCAGAAGGGGAACTTACAAGAGAAGCCGTTGCCTTATTTAAAATAATGTTAATACATTATTATTTATAATAATGTTAATATATATCTTGGTCTTTCGAGCCCGTATTAAGAGAATTATATCCAGTCAGTAGTATAATAGGTATAACGTTGCGTAATGAGTTACATTGAAACTCATAAAAGTTTATTGCTACTTGAAAACCTTATAGACCGTATTGACTTGTATGCTACGTGATTCCCTGCCCACTTCAGCCGCTGCACGTTATTGTGTTTAGTACTGGCAGCTACTCAAACAGACACATTTAACGTGACCTAAGTGCAAATCTTTTTTAGGTGAGACCATTTCTTTTCTACATGTCCGTGACTTTTATGCGGCTAAACTAGTACAGATATTAATTAAACTTTTGCGGTAATATCTTGTATCATCGCCAGTACTTACATCATAGTACTTGCAGGCAAGAAGACTATATTCTTATTGTATTTGTAATTTATGGAGGTCAATTAGATATTATTTGGCCATAGACAATAACATATTAAAGCAAATAAATAAAGGATTAGCGTATCGTCATAAACGTCATAAAATTTGCAGTTGTAATTATATCCCCAGTAAAAAATATTTCGTACAGAAGGTAAACTTTTTCTTTAAGTTCAAATTGTAGATAAAATAAAACGTATGTGAGCACTTCCATAATAAATGCATGGCAAAATAATTTTGTCATGCGAGTCTAG
This sequence comes from Apeira syringaria, assembly GCA_934044485.1. Classification (NCBI taxonomy): domain Eukaryota; kingdom Metazoa; phylum Arthropoda; class Insecta; order Lepidoptera; family Geometridae; genus Apeira; species Apeira syringaria. The sequence goes on from OW203655.1 coordinate 28,737,205, forward strand.
TGAATTTTACGTTTCTCCTTATCAATGATACATATATATAATATAAATATAAACGCAATGATGTGTTGCTAGACGAGACATAAGTTTCATAATTTTTTTAGGCATATAAGAAACTAAATTTAGACTTACAAATCCATAAAACTCTTTCTTTTTGGAGACCTGATAGAAAGATTTAATTTATGTGAATTGAACACATGCATTAATCCATATTAGAATTATACCTTTTCAAATGAACAAACCTTTTCATAATTTTTTTTTTTAATAAATCCGATACCTTTGATTGATTGAAAAGTCAGGATATTTAACCTATTTGATCTTTTCATTGGGAATTTTACGAATTTGGAAAGAATATATATTTTTATCTACATAAACATAATGTAAAGAGCAAAGCATTCTAGGTACACTATTTAAATCTTAAACAAAAATTATTGTCACAGAAATAAAATGGTAAAAAACATTCTTCTTAAAATATCAACTTAAACGCTTTCACTTGATAAACAATCCACTTTACATAAAATTGAACCTACGTTCTCTTTGAACTCAAGAACCCATAAGTCCCATGTTGAATAAAGACGACAAAAAATACAATTATTTATTATGATATTGGCACGTAGTATAAGTATGAACTCTGAACATTTCTTTTATATTAGGTCGTTCGAAACATTTCGTTGTGGAATTATTGTGTGCAGATGGATATTATAATATCCTCTAGTTTCCAATTAAATTTATAGGACGGATAGTGCTGATTTTATTATTGATCAATTCGACACTGTTCGTGTTTATGATTGACAATTTAACTTTAATTGACATTGTAAATTGTCTTACTTATGTTGTCTGTTTTATGGTAAATAAAGTCTGATTGCATGCTACTTTAGCGAAATTTCTTATACAAATATTAATCGTGAGTTTTCATCGCACAGAAAAACATACATAAGCAACTGTCATAAAGGTATTCATGTTGCCCGGTATATATAAATTCATTCAAAAAGTAACTTATTCACTCGTGACAACATATCCTTCTAGTTACTTAGTAAACTGTGACCCAACCATAGGGCCATTCTGTCGAGTGCTACGCGCCGGTAATGCAACTAATATGCTAATAGGCTCATTATACGAACTCTTTGTCATCCGGCGACGTATGCAAAGTGATTTCGGTAAACTATATCGGAGATTGTGTTGGAAAAGAACAGAGTATATTATATTTCGCTTGCCTGACATTTATTCCAACAATTTTCAAAAAATAATGACAAATCTATCTTTTTTTTATATGTGTAATCCACTGATCACTGATAACATTTAGCTTTGATTTGCCATTTGCATGGCTCTCATTTTCTTGATTACGTTACTTTTGACCACGCCTTCAAGATATCCGCATGAAAAATATTGATGACGATACACAGTTTTTTTATTGGATAAATAATAATAATATTTTTTTTTAATAATATGGGACAACATTCACACAAGGTCTTCAGGTCCCAAACTAGGCAGAGCCTGTACTATGGTAACCTGATGACTGATATATATACTTATATACTTAAATACATACTTATATACATATACACACCCAGACACAGGTTAAACAGACATGTTCATACACACAAATGTATGTAATAATTATTTTGAGATTCGCATGAGCACCCATTGTTTTCTAATACGAAGAGAATTCCATTAGATTGATATTTGCAGGCACCTGCGGACTTACTCTGGACGCTCGATTCGATAGATTTATAATCCTGAACGCAATACTAGCGCACGATCGGAAACAAGTTCGATAGAATTTTACATAAATACAAAATGACGTTTAATGGGAGCGGTACTGATTCTGATTAGAATTGGATTGACATTGAAACTGAGTTCAAGAGTAAGCCAGCTGCGTTGTCTCCCTAGATGTAATAATATTGATGTAAGCGGCGGCGTCCGCGCCTCATCCGGTCGTGGAGACCTTCCACTAGCTGCCTGAATATTTAAAAGGTGTACGGGTTTTCCATATACGTCATGTAACCACTCCCTGTTCGATCGTCTTTAATAACAGCTTTGAATGTTCGCAATAATTGGAATGAATAAAAATCTACGAAATATCTTATATTGTATATAATACGCCATTACTACCTACCTGCCATTACTACCTATTTACCCACTATACAAGATCTTGGATTTTTAAACAACTGACCATGTATGTATCACACAACACAGGGAATCCTAGTGTGGAGACTAGCGAACAATTACATCGTTTGGGAATTAGCTGTATATAGTATATATTAGTATTTTTAAAGCTAAGTTAAGTTATGAAACTTTATTATTAGTATTAAGATCCATGTATGTCTTGGTGTAAATCAATTTCATTTCATGTGAGAGCATTTTTTGATCATAAGCGATCCACTTCATAACCTCTCCACTGCCGCGGACTATTGATATCGTCGATATAATTTACCTAAAATGTACCGTGGGTCTATTACGAGTGGCGGTGGAGAGAGCAACGTGGATTTAAACTACGTGTAAACAACGACTGCGTTTGATGTCGAAAGCTGGGGAACGATCCAGCGTCATCGACAGCTGACCATCACTATACTGAGCCGATCATTTCTTCAATCTAAATCCACCGATTTCAGGGTGATTCTGAATGTAGAATTAATGGTCTATATTTAGATCTCACGGCAAGGAGGATGCCAATGCAATTTCGCACGCTCGTAATTTTATTGTTGGGTGTGCTTTTTTGCTTGGTTATAATCGACTACAATTAATAGGCTGACGCTCGGAGCCATCTGGGTGCCGGTTTTTTTATTTGTTGCGACAAGTAATTTATAAACAATTTTATAGTAATTCAAATGTTATATATATATATATATATATTTATAATAAATAAATTAATATCCTACTAATATTATAAAGGCAAAAGTTTGTGTGTATGTTTGTTACTTCTTCACGCTCAAACAACTGGACGGATTTGGATGAAATTTGGTATGATAACATCGTCGACCACATTGTCACTGACCATCAAGTAAGATAGTGATCAAACGCTACATCTATACATTATATTAAAAAAAATTAAGGTTCCGTAATAACACATAGGCTACTTTTCATCATCATCATCCATGATCATGACGCGGGCAAAACCGCGGGGCGCAGCTAGTAATAAATAGGTTTGGTATTTCGCTAAAATAACAAGAATTGTGGGTAGAAATTAAACCTGTGTGGCCATTACAATAACACTCAAAGTTGAATAGCAAAACTAGCAAAAACGACCATTCATTAACAATATATTCTTGTGTTTACAAGAATTGACACCCTGATGTGTCGTGAGACGTCTTTCAGCATTATACTTTCAGCTGGTATAGCGTTCAATTGCACGGTTCTTGCACTCCACGCTTAAATATAGAGGCGTGCACTGTTATCATACTAGTACTTAACTTTATCTAAAACTGGCTGCGCCCCGCTGGTTTACCCGCGTGTACTGAGGCTTTTCCTCTACCTCACTTATCCCACGGCGACTATACTTTTTCAGGAGAAAAGGAGCCTTTGTCCTTCTCCAAGATCCCGTCGATCTAACAAAATTCATCAAAATCGGTTCAGCGGTTGAGGCGTGAAATCGGAACAGATAGACAAAGTTCACGTTCACATTTATAATATTTTTTGTGTCCCAGAGATTGTTGCGTTGTTTTATGGGATTAAATGCCATAATAGCCTATGTGTTAAAAGAGGTTATAAGCATAAGGTATATTACATAGTCCAAAATTTCATTTCATTCTATCAAGCCGTTAATGTGTGAAGAAATAACACACACATATACACACAAACTTTCGCATTTATAATATTAGTGTGATATGAAAGCGGAAACAGAATTGTTGCCTTCACTTCTTCTTTATAGGTACATAATTCATATGTACCTATATAATATACCTATATGATATCATTCTTTGAACAAAAATAAAGGACAACAACTAGAAATTTATGGCAAACTTAAACTATTGTTACAGTATGTTGATACAGTACAGGATGACACGACATCCAACGAGTAAAGGTAGCTAATAAACAGGTATTATCAATTTTTATTAAATCAAACGGGGCTTAATCGCGAGAAAAACATTTAGTAATTTATTCACCTCGACTCAGAGTCTTCTCGTGACCACGACCAATGCAACTTGGTCGAAACGTCGAGGTAAATAAATTACTAAATGTTTTTCTCGCGATTAAGCCCCGTTTGATTTAATAACAATGTGTTCGAATCGCGAAAGTCTAAAAATTACAGATATTATCAACTATCATACATATGTGTATATCAGTAAAATGTAGTTTGATAATAGGTATACTAAAAAATGGAGAACAGTACATTTATCCTTCACACTTAGCTGAACTCGTACCTCATCTCATAATATCGGATGGCTCGATCATGCAGGCAAAACTGAACCATCAATGCCTCTCGAGTATAAACTTTGTGCGAAAACAGTTTAAAAATTAAAAACAATACAAACGGATACGGGATGAGATTACGTTTTGCAAAGATAGATACATACGTATTACTATCATCATAATGTCAGCCATAAGGCGTCCTGTGGTGGACATAAGCCTCCCCATTGATCTCTACAAGGACCGGTTGGTAGCGCCACGCTTTCAGCAGTTTCTTACCATCTTGGTCAAGTCATCTATCCACTAACAAGTTTATTTTTAAACGACTTCAAAAAAGGAGGATTTTTTTCTTTTTTTTATGTTTAATATAACAGCATAACTTTCGACTGAGTGAACCGATTTTGAGTTCTTTTCGTTGTTTTTTTATTTTGAAAGCTGGTGCTTCCCGTGTGGTCCCATTTAAATTTCATCTAAATCGGACAAGTACTTTTTGAGTTAAACTCCAATAACTGAAAAGTGCTACGCATACCTCGACGATATTATAGTTGCTGTGGAAGACATCGGAGAACATACACAATCACAATTGATCCCGTGAGTAGCAAAGGTCACTTAAAAGGGTGAAAAAAAAACTTTTTACCAAAAAATGGAACCGACTTCAACACTGAAAAGTGAAAAATAACTTATCGAAGTCGATACCATGCTCACAATATTTTGATAATAGCTACTTTTGAACTAACGTGGTACCTCAAAAAGTTATTTTACACTTTTGAGTGTTGAAATCGGTTCCATTTTTTGGTAATTCGAAAACGAAAAACTTTTTTACGAGGTGTGTCCACTGTCACTGTCCACCACACACAATATTTTTAAAGAATAACAATTGGGACTAACCTGAATCCCGTGTAATAGTTTATTATGATTTTATAGCACCAGTGTCAAAATACTATCTTTGAAATTGGAGGTGTACTACTTATCCGACGACTGAAGTTCATGTGTAAAGTTTTTAGGAACACCACTCGGCTGTCTGATATCGGCGTTAACTATTCAACAGATGCATGAATCAGCAAGCAGGTAGGTAGCTAGACGGTATACCGTCCGGTCAAAATGTTGTAGCCAGCATGTCTTTGATATCTTTTTAGCGCGGTTTATTTTCTCGACATATTACGTAAATACATTGTCTTGATGTTACGAGAAAATTAACTACACATGAAAAATATTGACGTGGTCGACAGAAGACCTTATAAGGGTCGCGGGAATAGAAGGGATGCCGGCCAATTCCGATCCTGGTTGAGATCAGTGGGAGACGAAAAGAAGACTAGTCAAATGTAATGAACCACGAGGTACAAGAAGCAGAGGCAGGCCTAACGGTAGATGGGTAGACGAGATGGCAAAGGCCGCCACCTTTGAGTGAAAATTTGAAAAACACAGCCATTAATATAGAACAATGGCATTCCTTGGAGAAGACTTTTACCCGTAGTATTTTATACACCATTACATTTTTATTTACATTAAATAAAGATTTATTTATGTTATGTTTAACAGTGGACGTCTTTTACGAATACAAATATATTTATTTGACATAGCAATAGCTCTAACAATACATGAACCCATTGGCTCCAAAGTAGTTTTCACTGTGTTTTGGAGCCGAAGGCCTCTCCCTTAATATAGTACATATTGAATTGTATGTCAAACGCTCAGAATGGCTACATAGCTATTTAAAACACGACGACTACATTGTATTGATGGTTATATTACCTATGGTAAAAAAAAATATAATGCGATCGCTGAGTTCAAACGGAGAATCTGTTTGAGGGTTCTTTATCAAGATATTTTCCTTAGTACAAAGTTCGATTCTATGATTGTATTTGTAAGACAGCGTTTTATTAAACGGAAATGATACATTCAATTCCATTTAATAAATCGCTGTACACGGTAAACATCCTACCAAACCATTATTTACATTTTTGCCTTTCTGTCTGTTCGTTTGTTTCGTCTAGTCGCTGAAACGGCTAAAGCTATTTTGACGGGAAACCTCGTAACACCTTTTTTAAGGAATGATATTGGGTCATTTTTCTTTGGGATGGCCCACGTAAATATATAAAACCTAAAAAAAAATCGGAGCCCAGCCATATACGACATAAAATTGTTTCATATTTCTTATCGGGTATATACGGTGCGGTTTCCCAAATACCGCAACTAACGGCTGGTTGATTAATACAAAAACAAAGGTTATTTAAGGCTTTCACAGTACACTGGCTAAATAAATTGTATCGTCTGCAAAAACGCTTAACTTTTTACTATTGACAATTTAGGAATTCGACACCGTGCAAAAAGTTGCACGGTGTAAACGGTTAGTATCTGGAACCGACCGACCCTGCACTCGGGTTTTTATTTATCAGGGCACGCTCAAAAATAACTTTGTTTACAAAGTTCGTGTGAAAAAATGCAACGGAACCGTGAAGAACTGAGATGTCACGGACAAAGCGTTTTGCTTCCACTTTCCTAAATGAACGTGTACAGCTAAGGAGTGGAACTCATTGACAGTGTTAGTTTCCTCATGACTATAGGCTAAGGCCAGACCCAGACTTGTTACTACGAATCTGGGTTTCTTCCACTAATTTTACAATTCATGTTCAGAAGCACCTACCAAATGAAGAAGTTTTGTAGATGCACTATATAAAATAATATTTAAGTATTTGACTGATTGTTGATATATTATTTAAATCATCATAATATGTTCAGGCAGCAGTCCTTGAGATCCAGTAAGCATACAAGGTTTAGCGAGATAACATTTTCGACCATCTCAAGTGAGATAGTGGTCAAACGCTATATCTATACAGTATAAAAAAATATCAGACAAAACAAACATGGTGTAATATAATGAACCCGCTTAATTTGAAAACTCCTAATATAAAAGATTAAGCAGCGTGTCTGGTCAGCGGTGTCGGAGACTTTAAGGAAAGGAAATACGGTTTATTTTATTGACAAATCACCCCACATAAGTAATTTATCTCCCACCAAAATAAAATAGCAGATTTAAAAAAAAATCGAATCACGAGTTTTGTGTCAATTTAGCCATGTCCTAGAAACACAAAATAAAACGCGTTCGACAGATAAACATGTAGACCATATACAGAGATATTTTCAAAATTGTATTTTTAAAAGGATCTCATAAAATTAAATGAAATAAGTTGTATATGTTCCTTTGTTAGACCTTTATCAAAAAATCTAAGCTGTTAACTTACATTTTTTTATTTTATAACGATATGCTTACCAAAAATTGTTTACCAAACAATGGAACCGACTTCAACACTCAACAATGTGAAATAACTTGTTGAAGTCGGTACCATGTAGTACAAAAGTAACTATTATCAAATTATTGTGTGCATGATACCGGTACACCGGTAAAAAAAAATTTACACCGTTTTCAGCACCGGCTTTCAAATTAAAAAAGAATCGTCAAAATGGGTTTACACAGTCGAAAGTTCTGAGTTAACAAAAATATAGTCGATTCATAGAGTAATTGAGAACCTCTTCCTTTTATGAAGTCAGCCAGCTTCTAAACTAGTCAGGGCTAGTTTTGGGCGGACTTCGAAAACTAGCCCTGAATAGTCTAGAAGCTATGACGGTTTGAAAATGACACCTAGCGGATCTAATTCGTAAGTATATGTAGTAATTATGACGCCGATATTTACCTATTTCACAAATATATAACCATCGTAAATGCTTTTTTAACGGGTGTCTCAGTATGAGTGCCCTTTTTAAATTTAGTGTTAAGTGGCAACTCTGAAATGTGGCAGCTGTCACGTATGTTTATTCCGATGATTAAATGGAGCTCTTTGAGAAATAACAACGCGTTATAATAGTGAAAAGTTATTACAAAAATTTGGGAAGATATACTGAGACCGCTCGCAAACTCGAAGAATTTTCAGTCGAGAGACTGCATCTAATGTGTCAACCATTCGAAGAGTGATCAAAAATTTGAAGAAACGTTAACGTACCGGTCGGTCTCTTGATCACATTCGTAAATTCTGATGTCAACTGGCCACCAAGATTATACGATTTAACGCCGCGCCGTTCGATTGTTTTCTTTGGGGTTTTGTGAAATCTCAGGTTTATGCGAATAAATCAGAAACACTTCCTGAGCTCATATCCTAGATCCAACGTGTCAACGGTGAGATACAGCCCTATTTCTGTGGAAAAGTCATGGAGAATTCCATAAAAAGAGTAATTTCCTGTCATCAGAGCCATGGGGGCCATTTGAAGGATATTGTGTCTTTATTTTACAATGAAAAAGTGTACTCTTACTTACACCCTTACGTTGAAGCTGATACCTATTTCTAGAATATTTATTATGGGTAGCCGCACTTCTAAATAACAGTGCTAATACTCGTAGAATTATTTTAGATTTTTTTAAACAATACTTTCATGATAACATTGATTTTGGCACCCACATATTGCCATTCCCTTAGGGCCTAGGGTGTTACCAGACCGAGCGATCGATCATCAATCGATGGTAAAAGAGTAATGTTGTGAAGTAAACAGACAAATTGAAACTAAGAGTTTAAGGGATCAACATCATGCTAAGCGGTTTATTTTCACTAGGACGTTACAAGTCGAACATAGGATTCTCCCATTCATCACTACAAATACCGGTTGGATGCGGCGCGGAGGTTATCTCACGACCTAAGATGAGATTACGCAGACCTAAAATAATTAAGTATTTAGGAGACCCGCATGGTAGCCACCGACGCCATCTTAAAAAGGCGTTATCTTATTACTTTTAGAACTTTCGAGAGAAATAAAACAGAGAAAATGTACTTTTTTACTTCATTTTTACTCCCATTGATGGATATTTTAAACTTAATAATGCAGTACTTACACTAAAAATCGAAAACCTAACTGATTTCAGATTTTTTCACCAATAAATGGAACCGACTTCAACACTCAAAAGTGTGAAATAACTTGTTAAAGTCGGTACCATGATAGTTCAAAAGTAGCTATTTTCAAAATATTGTGAGCATGGTACCGACTTCGACAAGTTATTTTAAACTTTTCAGTGTTAAAGTCGGTTCCATTTATGTGGTAAAAAGTTTTTATTCACCGTTTTCAGTGACTTTTGCTACTCACGGAATCAATTGTCATTGTGTATGTTCTCCGATATCTTCAACCGCAACTATAAAATCGTCGAGGCATGCGTAGCACTTTTCAGTTATTGGAGTGTAACTCAAAAACGGCTAGTCCGGTTTTGATGAAATTTAAATGGGACCACCAAGGAAGTATACTAAAAAATAATCATCTAAATCGGTTCATAAACAACGAAGTTGTTCGACAAAACACATAATATATTGTATATATATATATATATATATATATATATATATATGGTCGAATTGAGTAACCTCCTTTTTAACCGAGAGGTCTTTTGGCACATAATTGGCTCAACGAATCAGCCTTGCAATTCAACGTGGCAATGCTGCTAGCATTCTGGGCACGCTGTCAGCCGGTAGCGGGTTAGAACATTTGAGTTATCTATAGGCTACCAATAGCTAGTGGATTGCTCAAATGCAATTGTAGTAGCCGCAGTATTGTAATTAGTTATTAGTGTTTTATTTTAATAAAGGCATTTGCCCCATGAAAAACTTTTGTTTCTACATCTCAAACTCCCACATCTCCAAATAGTAGTACCCAATAAACATTAATACGGAGAGACTATCTAAAATGTAATATAGGACCTCATACGAGCCGTTGAATTATGTTTTTCTTTTATATTTTAAGTATGTTAACACGAGAAAGTTTTGCATTACCAGTAACACATACCAGGCATCCATAAACAACGATGGTACCTCGAAACCATTAAGATAACTGATAAAAATTGATGCGCGAGTGCACTGACTTTTCCGAAAGCGGTCATAAAGTATGCCGCGCATGCCTTAGCACTTTCATCCTACATGGTGTAGACAACTGGTCCCATTGTGAGGTGGCTCAAAGACAGAATGTTAATCAGCTGACTCCGTGCTCGTCATGTGCCCCTAGTACCTGTATAGTGATGTAATGTAAAAGTGGAGATTTCAATGTGAGTCAAGCTGGTTTTGATGGACAATGGAATCTTCTGAGCGGCAAAAAATCATACGGCCCGCCGGATTGTAAGCGTTTACGGTCATCTATAGACATTTCCAACACCGCTGGTATTTTCAATGCATTGCCGACTAAAGGACTGACTAAAGGTACATATTTGTAATTAAGGACGGAACTTAAGGGAATACCGAAGATGAATTGTTCCACATTTGAACTGTATGGGGCAAGAAGGTCGGTTAACTTGAGTTTCGAACTAAAACAAAAACAACTTCTTAATTAATAAAGGTAAATGAAATATAATGCATTTTATCCATTTTAGATTATGATGTTTCGTAGCAACATTTACTGCTTGAAGTACCTTGAAAATAGCACCAGGGACTGATAAGCTGAAAGGGAATAGATTGGTATGGGCATGTCATGAGGAGGGATGAAAAACATATAACAAAAAGAGTACTTAACATGAATGTGGATGGAAGAGGTGTGGATGGTAGAGGTAGAGGAAGGTCGAAGAAGGCATAGATGGACTGTATAAATAATGATATGTTTATGAAAGGTGTGAGCACTGAGATGATTAATTATGGAAGATAATGGAAGAGGAAACTATATTGTGGCGACCCCACCTTGTGTGGAAGAAAGACAAGACTAACCTTTAGACCTACACGTTCGAAATATAAATAATGTACATGTTTTTCTTAAATACAATCCCGCAGTGGGTACAATTATTTTTAAATCAATTAATGCAGTTTTTTGTCACTAAAATCAAGGACTTGGTTAAATAGATCTTTGTATGTCTAATAGTTTTAGGCTTGCCCAAACTGACTCATCTAAATGGCCCATCCTATATATATGATATTATTTCCGATCAGACATATAATCACAGCAAAACGCGGCCGGGTTTCGTTAGTAACTAATAAGCAATAGCTTTTTCTAAGGCTCGCGCATTCTTTACGGTTCCCATAGTTAGTCTTTGTCCAGGTTATTTTCATAAAATAATACTATAGTAGGCAGCTAATTATTTCTAGGTAATAGTCGCTTAAACTTTATGTACAGTCGACAAAGAAAATGGTTTACCAGTTTTTACAAAAGTTTCGATGTAATATGTAACTCTATGCGAGAGTTCGCCCGGGAAAGTACTGCATTTCTGTGTTCCGGTGTGAAAGGTATGGTTTCCCATGAAATTACTGGCACATTAGACTTATCAACTGTATGCCTCAGGATGACGCGCACAGTGCAATTCTTTACGAATATCATTAATAGGCAGACGTTAGGCACTTATCATCCTGTGGGCCTTTTGCTTGCTCCTTCACCTTTATCCATAAAAACATAATAGCGATAAGATTGAACCTATATAATAGAAAATCAACCTTGTTTTATGAAGTGTTGTCATGATCATTAACGACGTAGAAGATAATTATATTTGTCCGAGTGTAGGAGAGGGAAGGGAGAGAAGGGAGGGAAGGGAGAGAAGGGAGGGAAGGGAGAGAAGGGAGAGAAGAGAGTGTGCATTATTTGGCGTAATAGAGAGTTGTCGTTAAATCTTACTAGCCATGTTTACAGTTTGAAAGTTTGTGAGCAACTTAGAATATGATAACGTACAGATAATCCATGACTCCAACTTATTAGTCATGGTCAACAACAGTCTACACGTGCAAGCAATCGCAATTTGTAAACAAAAGAACGAATTTCTAATAAATTTCGGTATACATAATGCCGACGGCCGAATTTACTATGGGCGATAATAAAGCGATAAAATAACGCACACAATCTACATAGTTTTTACTAAGTTTGGGAACTTAAAAGGTACTTTTTATTACTTAATTGTAGTCGTTATTGAGAATGAAATGAAGAGTGAATCATAGTATGGAAGACAAGCTAAACCAACCAGAGCCAAGTGAAATCGTTAAATTGAGTTTACATATGTACATATGTACACTAGCACACCCGACAGACGCCCTGCATGCCGACTGCAGCACCATCTGCCGGGCTAATTTGCGAATGTAAACCATCCAGGGCGCCACCCAAACGCATAAATACAAAAAAAAACATTCCAATCGGTCCAGCCGTTTTTGAGAGTTCAGTGACATACATATGTACAGAAGAATTATATATTATGTATATATAAAGATAAAAAGTTATAGTACATTTCAATGCAAAGCTTTTAGTTTCAAAAAGCGTATCGTATTATTAATCTACTTTCGCCGACCAAAACTCACTGAATCTTCTGGAATTCGTTTAATTCCGCATCTTGAGACATTAAAATGAGGCTTTTCCAAAAAGTCTCATGTTTTCTTTAAAATTTGAGTGGTCATCATTATCATCATCATCTCAGCCATAGGACGTCCACTGCTGGACATATGCCTCCCATATTGATTTCCACAATGAGTGATATAAAATTAAGTAATTGAGTAATAAAAAAAAATTGAGCAATTAAAGTAATTGAGTGGTAAAACTTAATAAATGATCAACAATATTACTGGTGGTACTGAATATTTTTAATATAGATAAGTTAATCTATTCCGGATTGTGATAGACTTATTTTAAAATGTACTTATCCATTAGATATATCAATAGCCATATTTTAGTGGAGTAACTTTTTAATTTCATTTTACCCAGGTTTTTACAAATCTTGCAAATTGTCGCGACCACCTCGTCGTAAAACAGGCGTATCCGCAATCAACGCGTTAGCTAAGATATATATAACCTAAATGACATGCTATGCTACTTTGACTACACCACATTAACAGAATGTAGCTGTCCTTGCAGTAAGCACGTGTACTTTCATTGTATGTACGCAAGTTTGTTCACCGAACGGAACAATGCGAAGTGCTAATCAGCACTAAAATTAGAGGCCCAACGCAATGAGAACCGAGAGTTGAAAACATATGTTTAATGGTTACTATTTGCCAAATAGACTACTTTTGAGTGTTTTTAGCTTATTTTGTTTAAAATCCTAATCCAATAAACTTGTAAAACATACCACATAGGTGAACAGTTCATGCAGGTAAATTCTGATGAACTGAACAATATTTTATTTCATTAGCTAATTTTTTAGTGAACAAAATATTTTCTGGGGAACATATTTGCGTTTTAATAAAACAAAACTCGCGGAAACGATTTAAACGAAATTAAACAGTGTATAAATGTGATTAATATATTTTTTTAGCCGGTAGGTGATCTATGTATCTGAAATCAACTAGCATCAGAATTTGTCGTGCCCCTTCTGCTTGTAAGCACCTCAGCAAGGTCTTAGGCCTCTCTTAAAATTCGATAAGTACATCATATGCTAGGCTAACTATGACATAATTTTACAAACTTTTACAAAAAACTAAAAAAAAAAACTGAACGTAGTTGTATAAAATAGACCGTTCAATGTGAGTCACATATGTTTCACCCGATTTCCAAAAAGGAGGACGTTCTCAATTTGACTTTATATTTTTTTGTGTATCACTGCATAACTCTTTAGGTGAATCGATTTACGATTTTTTACGGATTACGATTACGACGTCAGCTCTCATTCAACAGAACGGGTTTCCATGGATCATCGAATTCAAGAGTAGAGCAGCTGTGTTAACAATCGATATTTTGTTCTAACGTACTAATGCTGTTTGCCTCTACCGGCATTTACAGCTTCACCAGAGGGAACCATCAACCAAAAGCGATACACCGATACATAAAGGAGGTAGTTGGCGGGGGAAATCCACCCGAAACGAAACATCAGTGCGGGCCGTATCGCCCCCGCGTCGAATTAGAAGTGAACCGATTTTGAAGATTTTTTGAAGGTGGTGCTACTCATGTGGTCCCATTTAAATTTGATCGAGATCTGATCAGTAATTTGAGTCTGAAAACTGTCGCGAGTTATGAACGAGCCAGGCGGCGGGCGCGAGCCTCAGCACGAAAGTGATAAGTTCGAAACTGGTCGGACAGTAATTTTCCAGTATTTACCACGTGAGTCCTAGTGGGTTCGTAGATTACCAAACACTGCTTTCGCGTGATAAGTATTAAGGAAACGTATTGCTATACCAGCGTTCCTACCTACCAGGGTGTAGGTTAGGTTAGCAATGCAACCGATAGACAGTTGATACTCGTCAGATTTATAGCTAAATTTTATGATAGAATTTATGTCCCAGGGCAAACCTCTTTTCCTCCCTCTAAATTGTAACAAAAATATGTGTTATTGATTCATTTATGGTTATTTATTTATGTATGTTTTTTGAAAAATATTAACTTTAAACAGCCACCGGGTCAGCGCAAAAATTGACTATGTGATGCTTGTAACTTAAATGTTATATATATATATAAAAAAACACGCAGTTATTTATATATAATACAAAAACAATGCAAATACAACGCAAACACAATACAAATAAAATGCATACACAATTCAAATCCAATACCAACACAATGCAAATACTATACAAACACAATGAAAAAACTACAAATACAATACATGCATAATACACAACGCAAACACAAATATATAAACAGTACAATTACACTAAAAACACAATGTAAACACAATACATTCTAATTTAAAAAGCAGTACCTCGGGGATAGCAAGGGCCCGCATAACCAAGAATACGACGTAATGTAAAATTAAAATAATAAATTGGGCAACGCAGTTTTGCTTGAGGTTCAAAGTAAATTGGGTAATCTACGAAGTGACCCTGCTGAGGCAAAAAGTTTTATAATAAATAAAATATAAATTTAATATATATATATATAATATACATATATATATAGATGTTTAACACAATCGCTATAAGTTATTTATATACCGTCAATACATAATACATGCGCCAGGCAAAATAAGTCGAATTTAGATAACACCCTTGAGCTCCCGATGATTAAATCTGAGTTTTTTCAGGGTTGACGTTAAGACCATGCGATTTACTTCACTCAAGAATGGTATTTAAATCAGAGTAATTAGTATTAAAGTACATTTTCGAATAGCTTTACAGAAAGAGAAGCAATAAATATCGCAAAAGACGAGGAGAAAGAACGCCACCTTAAGGAACACAGCAGTCGAAGCACGCCATAATGAAAATTGTATCATCAATACTAACTAGCTGTTTACGTTCAAAAAAATTAACTATGAAACCTTTTTTTAAATGTTCGTTCGTAAAGCTTACGTTTGACCTCTGTCTCACCTGATGTTAAGTGACGACGCGGTCTTAGATGGAGCACGCCTGCCTAGAAGATTCAGGTACCTAATCACTTGTGACTGGAAGATACCTAGATTGTGTTTATGCGGAAACACAGGTTTAAGTAATTAATTCTACTCATTAGCTGTATGCACTATGAATGTGGAAGCAAAACGCTTAACAATATTTAACATTTTAAAAAAGAATAACATATGTGATTCAATCAAACAATATTGATACACATAGATACATGGCTATACACTTGAGAAAGGGGAAACATTATGCCTCCCCCGATAATCCCGAGCTACATAGAATTCTTCAAAAGGAGAGTAAAGAGTCTTAAGGGTTGCCATCGTATTGTATGCCTCTACGAGCCCCTATGCAAAATATTTCGTCTAGTATGGAAAGTAGTGCAAAGCGTAAAATATTGGTAAAATAATTAAGAACGTTTAATAAAAATTAAACCACAATTTGAAGCACATTTTAAAGTTTATTTTAATATAACTGAAATTCTTTCACGACTTTACATAACTTAAAAAATTTAAAATAATATTCTAAAAAATATAACGCAAAAGTATTCGTCTACCCTTGTCACTCACGCAAAATAGTTTGTCTACCACTTAGTTGTGTCGCCTTTGCTCTCAATGACAGCTTGAATGCGAAGAGGCATGGTTGCAACCAACGCTGCACACTCCTCAGGCGGAATTGACTCCCAGACAGCCAAGAGTTTAGCCTTTAAGTCGCTCTTCGATCTTGATGGATTTTTACGGAGAACTTTTTCATTTTCCACCATAGGGTTTCGATCGGCGACAAGTCCGGGCTGTCAGATGGCCATTCGATTGTAGGGATGCTTTTCACCAGTAGCCACGTCTGTCTTTGTTGTCCTTGCAGTGTGGCATGAAGCACCATCCTGTTGAAAAATGAAGGAATCTGGATGCTTAAGTGACAGAATAGAGGGCAGTAAATTCTCTTTCAAAAGGTTTTGATACTTTGCAGCAGCATTGGTAGAACCATCCACAAACTGCATACCACTAACACTTGTGCAGACATGCAGCCCCATATCATAAGAGATGCCGGAAACTTCACTTTGCGTTTGAGACAATCAGTATGAAATGCCTCATTTTTGTTCCGAATCACTTTTTGCCTTTCATCGCCGACTGTCACTTCAAATTTGGACTCGTCACTCCAAATGATACTACGCCACTGATCGGAAGTCCAATTTAAATGATCACAAGCAACCTTCAACCTCTTTTTCTTTTGTACAGCAGTCAACAGTGGTTTCTCCTTAGCGGTGTTAAATCTGTAACCCATTCTTTTTAGGAATCTTTTGCAAGTATCAACTGAGACTTCTTTGTGAATCATGTCCTTCCATTGCACCGTGAGTTCTCCAGCACGAGCACGACGATTAGTTTTGATAATTATCTTCAGGATTCTGTTTTCCACTGTTGACCACGATCCCAAGTGCAGTAGGCACTTGTGATGCGTGGACCAGTTTTCTTCAAACAAGAAGTCGTTCTATTATTTTTATAGTGCTGAATGATAGATTGGACTGTAGACCTGGGAAGTATCAAGTCTCTAGATATTTGGTAACTTGATTTGCCAGTATCGACCCCACAAACTGGGGATTCGCTTTCGAAGCTCTTCACACACGAGTTTGCCACGGCCCACTGTTATTTGAAAACTAATGAAAAAAACTGAAATTTTCAGAATTTATACTGTCTCACTTGACAAATGACACAGAATTACTTTTACAAATTTAAATTATGCAACATAATTGTACAATGAAGGAATAATCTTATTTAACTCACCGATAGACGAACTCTTTTGCATCGATTAACAATTAGACGAACTATTTTGCTCATAACTTTCTAATTTAAAACCATAAATTTAAAAAGCTAAAACAGTTTATTGGTTCATAATTTAAAAATGGCATAAATAACGCGACATGTGATAGTAGAACAGCTTAATATTTTATATAAATATACAAAAAATAATGAAGAAAAAATCTCAGAGAATATTTCACACTAGGCGAACTATTTTGCATCGGGGCTCGTTAGTTACAAATATCCATAGACAACGCTGACCTTTTTTAACACAGAATATGTAGAAGTTGGAATGCTTACATTTCGCTTTGCATCACGTGACCAGTTTTCGTCTTTGCCACAATATATATTGCATACAAGAATAGAGAGACCGACAGGAGGCACTTCAATGATAAAAACCCCTTATAAGTAATAGCAGATTGGTTATCATCAAATGACAACCTTAAATACTCCAGTTAAGGCTTTGATTTCATAATGATATTATTGAGTAGCAGAAATCTGTTGCACGAACTTTTGCTCACAGGGCACTGGTAGTAGGATTTATTAATGAAGAAATTAACTCTTAGTCTGTAGTATCATATGCAGATTATGTATGTTGCTAAATAACCAATAGATTTTGCAGCGCACATAATATAAGAAATTACAAATAGACATTTTTTGTTACATCATTGAAGTTTTCACTTCACTACCGGCGACGGTGACCCATCAACGTTGTGATTGCAGAGAACGCTACTTTCAGTTATTTACACTCGTATTCAATAACACACTTTCATAATAATTTTCTAAGAACGGTTTTGTTTGCAGTGATCAATATATATAGTTGATCGAATATAATCGCATAGGCAATAATAGGCATGACTACACCTCAAGCGTTATAATTATTACAATTCTATATAATAAACAATTAACTTCGGTCTTTATTTTATCTGTGAACCTGACACGTGGAAATTCTGGAGGGTCAAGACGGCAACTGATCATGACGTGACCTTCGTATGTTATTTATTAACTTCTTATTGGGTACGCATTACAAATGTTATAATGACGGCTTTGTTTATTTTCAGGGTTACAAGTAACAGAAACTAAAAAACAATGATTCACCGTGATTCACGCGAAATTGCCCACATAATGGTGTAATACTAACGATACTATTTTTTTTTTGTAAACACATAACTCTCAATGCTAAATATCGTAGGAACTTGGATAGTACGCGATACGGTCAACAAGAGAAGTTTCCACACTAATATAGGGTACCCAGTCGCAATAATTTTCTAATATGCACCATAATTTTTGCACACATATTCCGGTCCATTCGCAACTACTGTGGGCCAAATTAACTGTCAAACTTATAAAAAAAGTTGATGTAACCACGAACATAAAGTTTACGAAGTATACAAATCCATGCAATCATCACACCATACTGACGCATACAATTTTTACGAAACAATGGAACAGACTTCAACACTCAAATGTGAAAAAACTTGTTGAAGTCATCGGAGAACATACACAATGACAATTGATCCCGTTAGCATAGCAAAGGACCTGAAAAGGGTGAGATTTTTTTTTTACCAAAATATGGAACCCACTTCAACACTCAAATGTGTGAAATAACTTGTCGAAGTCGGTACCATGAGCACGATATCGTGACTTTAGTTACTTTTGTGAACTATCATGGTACCTATATAATGGTTACACAGATGTTATTTCTACCGCAATGCAAGCAAGATGCAATTTTTATTTCAGCCGAACACCAAGTTTATTTATGATTACATTTGAATTGATATTGCATAAAACGGGCCGATGCCTTTATTAAAATAAAATACTAATAACGAATTACAATACTACAGCTACTACAAATACATTTGAGCAATCCAGTAGCTCCATTGTCAGCCTATACGAGTAGATAACTCAAATGCTCAAACCAGCTACCAATTGGCAGCGTGCCCAGATTGCTAGCAGCATTGCCGCGTTGAATTGCAATGCTGATCAGTTGAGCCAAATATGTGCCAGCATTTTCGTCACGCCTTGCTTCGATCAAACGCTCTGATAAGTTCTGGAAAATTAGATAAGCCCCACGGGCCCAACGTCTCGACCCCAAACGGTTCAAATATGTAACCACTACCTAGGTTAGCATATTTTCGCATATATTGCATTGTTTATGAATTGCTTGTCTTAACTAATAAGAGACTAGGTATCCCGTACACCTAGACAAAGTAACATTCTACAAGCGATAACACTAGAGAAAATATAAAAAATGTATGCAATTGACACTTTAAAGCGATATATCACGTGATCAATGAGAACGAATATACATCGTTGATGGTTAGAGAAAGAGAAGCGATGCATCTTGTAGGCCCGCTGAACGTTTATGGCAAAATTGGCGTAGGTACGTCCTGGGACACACCCTTAATAACCTATATAAACTGCAAATTCGTATTACGTACATAGGTCATGGGTGCTTGTGCATGCTCATTTGCACTGAATACTTGCGACCTTGAGTTGATATTACTATGATCCGGTTCTCGTAAACAACATACTTTCACGGCCGATCGCTCGAAATATAGGGTTGTACACAGATAACTTTGATGATTTTTATAGAGAGAAAGAGAGATAGATGACACTTTTGAGAAGGACATAGGCTACTTTTTATCCTGACAAATGTACGGTTCCCGTTTGGACAAGCAAGGAAGCGTGAAAAGCATAGTCCACGCGGGCAACCCGCTTTACCATCAAAAAATTAATTGCTTCATAGAAATAGGCTTCATGAGACGCCAAGCCTCATTCTAATATTACTCATTTGTGTGTGCTATCCTGTTTCTTACCACTCAGTCCTTTTACGCCGTATAAGGTGCTGGTAACATTATAGAGGCTCGCGAGTGTTCACAGGCAAAGAGGGCGGGACAATTCCTGATGCGTGTCGATTTAAGCATTAAAATATTACAAATACTTACTTAGTACTTTACAGTTCCTTCTAAGTTTGCGTGCTCCACCTTAGACCGCGTCGTCGCTAACATCAGGTGAGACAGTGGTCAAACGCAAGCTTATAATCTTAAAAAAAAAAAAAAAAAAAAGATTACCTACGGCCTCAAAATAGTTATTAGCTTTACAATGGTTACCCCCTTGTAAAACAAATAACTATTTTGAGGCCAGCTCTTCTATGACAACTGTATCGATATGTTACTTTTTTACCATTCAGATACAACTTCAGCTTGACCAAGGAGGTTGAAATGCAGTTTGTCTACATAATAGTCTGTGGACGCGGTGCAACACGCATGCGCGAGTGGCAAATGGATTTTGGCGCTAAGCATTTACAAATAAATGCAAACATATGCTGTATTTTTACGTAAATTTCACTATCTATTTTAAGAGATTAGATAAAGTAGTGTATGAAACTGCACATAATTTGGTTTTAAAACACTCTTGTAATGCTATAAAAAACTCGTCTATGGCTCTTTTTTTTTAACTTTCACTCGTGTTTTAAGAACCCTTATTATGATAGTTTCATAAACTATTGCCTATTATAAATAGTATCAAAGATACAAATAAAATAAACAAACGAACATTCTAACGTTAAATCATGTTTTAGAACGTGATTTTTGGGTAATATTCCGTTATGGGAAGCCATTTTTCATTTTATGTATTCATATTTCATTTAGTATGTTTGTTATTTCTTCACGCTCGAACGGCTACACCGATTTCGATGAAATTTGGTATGGAGATACTTTAAACCCTGGATTAACACATAGGCTACTTTTATCCCGGAAAAATTATAGTTCCCGTAGGACAAATGAGGTAGTAGGAAAACCGTAATCCACTCGGAAGTAACCGCGGGGCGCTACTAGTGTCTCATAAAACTAAACAGTTCCTACGGTATCTACATTTTTACAATGTGAAACGAGAAACCTTAGTCCGCGTGGTTGATACAGCGGGATGCACTAGTTGAATAATATACTTGAATAAACCAATACTTATTGCCTGTACCAATTGTACACAAGAAATTGAATGTGAATCAAATGGGAATGACCCAATTTTACATGGGCCTGTAGTGAGATCATCACATACATGCTTTGATATGTACACCATCATTGTATTTGTAAGTTCATTTCTCTGCTGACAAAATATTTAGTGGAAATCTTATCCAGTTTAAGTATATATACTTAATAGTGGTTGAAGCCGTATTTATTTGATTCGGAATATCTGGCTGTCTGGAACATTAGTAACAGCACCAGCTCTCTGGTGGTCTCTGGTACAGGAACTCAAGTATATTATTTATAAACAGTTGACATTTTAATTTGAGAATAGTAAGAGAGTAGGCTTGCAATCTTGCCCGAGTGGGCTGATTTTATTCCTTCTTAAAATCTAGTTTCCTTACAAGTTTTTTTTAGAAGACAAGGACCGGTTTGTAGTTACCCACATCATAAAAATAAAAATAACATACATTATCAAGAGAATGCTTACACTACACTATTACTGTTTTCAGTATATCTCTAATGACAGATGTTTGCCAAAATGCAAATTATGTCAAGAGCCTCAACTCACAGATAGTTGAGGTTATATTTTAAATTATTTTTTAAATTAAAAAAAACTACGTAAAATTACTATGTAGCAATGTTCAAGGAACTGACTGGCCGGTTGGCGCAGTTGGTAGCACTCTGCCTTCTGAGCCGCTGGTCCCGGGTTCGATTCCCGGACAGGTCAAACATTTGTGTGTATGAACATGTCTGTTTGACCTGTGTCTGGGTGTGTATTTGTATATAAGTATGTATATCAGTCATCAGGTTACCATAATACAGGCTCTGCCTAGTTTGGGACCTGAAAACCTTGTGTGAATGTTAAAAAAAAAAAAAAAAAAAAGCTCTTGTATAAATGAAAACAAATTTTAAACCACAATCCTTCATAAACCACCTGGGTATACTCAATATCTGGTGTTTCTGTAGCTAAATGGCAAAGCATCTGGACACACAATCCAGAACATACATGTTTGTGTCCTGTCATGTTCATTGTTATGAATCTGTTCAAAGATTGTAAAGATTAAGGTCAATATGAATAAGTCTTAAGAAATTTACAAATAACTAGTTAGAATAAAAATGATAAGCATTACTGCCAAATTCTTAGGTTCACAAAATGTTTACAGAACAGACTGTACTTAATAAAACTTCAGTTAGAGGTACAGCCAGTGGTGATTTTACGATACGCATAGATTTTGGTATGTAAATAAACGGTACAGATGTATTCATGGAAGTAATAAACTTTTCGTCATTACAGCAAGAATTGAAATGTTCTTTTTTTTAAATATAAAATGCAATGTCTGTTCGTTTATTTATTCATTTGCTCTACTTTATGGCCACATATTTCCCATTTTGTAGCTGATTCTTTGGGTTTAACTTTAGTTTACAAAACATCGATTTAAGGTGGGAGAGCGGATGGTGGAGGAAGGGGGTAGACCCCCACTGTGAAGGGGAAGTTGCAGAACTTCCCATTAATAGATATGATTTTTTAAAATTTCCTACCTCACTACTTTCTCTTTGATGTCGGTGGTGGGAAAGGCGGGGAGGGGGCCAGAGGGGAGGAGGGTAAGTTGCAACAGCAACCCTTTTTGCCTTAGTTTTTGAGATATAAAAATATTTTTTTTAGTTTAGGTTATTTGATTATTTTATGACTGCTCTGCACATCACATGACCAACCTTTATCATCGTCATCTGGTATTAACACTACTGCATACTACTCTACTTCAAAAGGTACTGATAATCCCCAGGTGAGTAGTTCAGTACTAATCTCTGATCAGGACACAAAGAATCATGCTTCTAGCCAGTTGCTTAACCAAGACATTAATACACCAACTTCATACTTCATTTACAATCATATTATCATTGAATCTGCTCTTATTAAAATTCAGAATAATAATGGTTCTCCATTATGTTGAGACAACATGTCAAGCCCTTTTTGACAGTGACAATCAAGAATCTCTCATAACAAAAGATTTAGCTACGAATCTACAGCTTTCATTATCACAACAAACCAAATACATTATTCATGTTGTAGAAAATACTCATTTGTCCACCTCAACAAGAGTCAATATAATAGTTTGGTATGGTAGTAGGTTACTTTCGAGTACCCGCCTGGCTAGCTACCACCCTCAAGTTTCAAAAACTGTCACCAAACACATAGTGTGTTCAGGCAGCAGTCCTTGAGAGCCAGTGAGCATTCTAGATCTAGCGTGATAACATCTTCAACCGTATTGTCACTAACCATCAAGTGAGATAGTGGTCAAAGGCTAGATCTATATATATATATATATATAAATATAATGTAAAAATATAGCGTTGTGCTTCAACAGTAGCTTTAACCACAAAACAGATAAGTACAGAAATCAATCACATGTATGTACTCCACTTTTTACACCTACAGTGTTGTCAACTGGCTTATGCACAAAAACTATCGTAGTAGTGTCACTCGTATATTTAGTTGTTTGATTTATTGTTGACAATGAAACAGGAAGTACGGAAATATAAACCAATAATAACTGAATTATTTTAATTTTTATGTATTTGTTATTTAGACATTTGTCTCAGAAAATACATAATTTTGCGACGATTTCGACATTGGCGAAATGCACGATTATCATATTTTAATGTATAATAGTGTACTAAATAAATAATACGGAGGCCGGGGCGCTTATATACCTACCTAACAACCTAAATGTTTGTTTATACTCCATTTTTGCCCAAAAAAGTTCACAGACGCGTGTCTCAAGCGAATAGCATTCGCGCTCGTACTGATTTGAAATGATTATAGATTTCGTGTCCGTGAGAGGTGTTTATGTGTGCGTTGCTCGAGCGCACTTTGTATGTAGATGGACTTCTGTACCTATCTGTTTTGTGCTTCAACTGTATAGGAGCAGATCATATCATCAAAACCCATCATCATCATCATCACCTCAGCCATAGGACGTTCACTGCTGGACATAGGCCTTCCCCATTGATTTCTACAAAGACCTGTTGGAAGCGGCCAGCATCCAGCCATTGTCTGCGATCTTGGTCAGGTCATCTGTCCAGCTGGTCGGTGGCCGTCCTATGCTGCGCTTGCCAGTCCGTGGTCTCCATTCGAGAACTTTTCAGCCCCAACAGCCATCAGTTCTTCGAGTTATGTGCCCTGCCCACTGCCACTTCAACTTGCTAATTCGCTGGGCGATATCGGTGACTTGCGTTCTTCTACGGATCTCCTCATTTCTGATTCGATCACGTAGAGAAACCCCGAGTATAGCCCTTTCTATAGCTCGTTTGCGATTCTGAGGCGCTCATCCAGATTACCAAATACATATTCCCCTCAACAACTTCAAACTGGCAAAATACTGTAACCTAGCAGATCCCTTATTAGTAATTCCCAAACAAGTGGGTATTTAATAGGTTATTTCATTCTTTGTTACTTAAAGGATGCTTTCACCTTGGCAAAACCAACCCACTCTAATAAAAACTGTCTTTGGTAGGGTTATCACATGTAACATTGAATTAAGCATGTAGTCTAATTACAATACAGTCCACTGCCAGTCAATCCCAAACATACAAACACTCTTATCAGCACATATTAGCTGTGATGAATCTTGTGATCAATTACTACAACGGTTTCTAGAACATGAAGAGGTAGTCATAACCAAACTTGCAAGCACTCTCACCAGAACACCAGTATTATGAAGATTTATACAACACAACCACCACTAGAGATCAGTCAGATTGCTTCACAGTTCATTGTCCTGTTATCTATGATAAGCTTAAATCTCTACTCTCATACAATACAGCAAGAAATTATTTACTTATGTTAGAAAAGAAATTTATTAAGGATAGCATCTTACATCAAGAATATTCAAACTTTATTGAAGAATATATTAAACTAGGACATGCTTCATATCTCCATATTACTACAGTACTGCATAACAGAAAAACCCCCACAATGTTTTTCTTGTCTCATCATAAAATCATCAAATCTGAAAGTGTTTTCACCAAACTTCAAGTAGTTTTCTATGGTAGTAGCCTATCATGTTCATGTACTACATGAAGGTCCTAATAAAAGAAATACAAGATTGAATTATCATGTCACATAGTGAAAATGTTTAAAAACATAAAAGTAACCGATGATCATTCCTACCTACAGTGCATTTGTGGAGAAAAAGCCCTGATGATAATTTTGTCACTGTTCGCTTAGAATCTGTGACTTACAGAACTAAATGTGCCCCTAACTTAGCTTTTAGGACACTACTAGAACTAGCTAAACAAGATGGACACCAATATCCACTTGCTGTAATGTGCATAAAACATCAAACTTATAAATGGATGACTTTCATTGCGGATCAAACATACTTAAGCTGTAACTGAGTGTAAGTAAAGTGGAATAAAAATGGCCTGTACTGCAAATCTTCACTTCTCGTATTGCAATACCCAAGTTTTCTGTCACTAACACACACACTTGTGAGGCAGTAAGTATTCTAGGTCTAGCATGATAAAATCTTTGACCACATCATCACTGTGAAGTGAGATAGTTTCAGTATAGTACTCACTACTCTGCAGAATGACAGGGGAAATAGGGAGGGATTTTGGGTATTTTGCTTATGCCCACAACTTTATGTAACTTAACACTGTCTAATAATATAATAAAATGTAGAGTCAAAATTAAAAACAAGAAACAAATAATAATACATTTTCTACCCGTGTCTAAATATGTCAATCTTCTCATGGTTGGATTCACAATTCTGGAAAGATTCCTTTGACAATAATGACATAATTTAATTTGAAAATTATAGAAGTGTTGGATAGAGTTATGTAACATAAAAGAAGAAAGAATATTGGGTAGAGGCCCTCATATTATTTCTTTAAGTATGCCAGATAGTCGATGATAACCTTCAACCCAAACTGTTCAAATTGAAAGAAAGATCAACTGTTTTAAGACAATTGTGTTAGCTACAGCCAAATATTTTCGGAGGGTGTCGCCTGCGCATTCTTATTCTATCTCCATATAAGTTATACAATTTCAGTGGTTTATCAATGTGATGTTACTATTTTTCAGTATTGCTTATTGAAGGAGCCATATATATGGGGACTCTTTTCTAAGATAGGCTTTGTTGCTGTCTTGTACGGTGGTTTCTTCTTCTTCTTCAATTTATGGATTTTAACTGCCATGTAGCATTTTTCTGCCAGTATCAAAGTATGGCCAGTGTATATGATGGTGTGACAGTACGACAGTATATGAACAAATGCCCAGTATAAGAAAAGAAAAATATCATTTAAGATTGTAATAAATGGTTTAGATTAGAAGCAATAGAATTAGTTATTATACCAGCAAATGAATATTATTAGACGTAATAAAATTACACAAAATACAAATAAATGGAGTAAAAATGAAGGAGAAGAGATATTTGAAATTAACAGGACGAGGGATTTCAAGACTTAAAACATCATGTAAAGAATAGGATAACTTGGGACAGCAGATGAAAATATGATCTAATTTTTTATCATATAAACCACATTCACAAAGAGAATGATCCTTAACCCTGATTTTGGCAAGAAACACTGGAGAACAAACATTTCCTAGACAGGAACGAAGTATGGTGGAGCACACCATATCAGAGTTTTTATATTTGAAAAACCATGGTTTAAACGAATAGGGATATCCAGTTGAATTTCCTCATAATACTTTCCTATCATTGTTTTAGATCTGTTCCAAATGTCATGATGACGTGATTTTGCTAAAGCAGATAAGTCTAGAAAAACCTTTAAAGTATGTGTCTAGACCAATTTTAACAGCTTGTTTTGCATAAATTTCAACAATTTAATTGCCTATAATACCGCAATGACATGGGATCCAGGCTAAAGCAACTTCAATTCCAGAGGAGTGACTTCTATAAAGAATTTCTCTGATTTTTAAATTAGTATGCAATAATTCTTTAGATCTAAATGGAAATTAGTTGATGTCTTGCAAACAACTAAGAGAATCAGAGAAGATAATAATTTAATTAGTCTATGTGCAACAGCGGTTTGGGCACAGTTAAACAAATTTGGTGAATTAATGTATCAGCATCTAATGTTGAAGGGTATAATATATTTTAGACCTATTCATAAAACAAATGAGTACTTTATAGTGCCATTATTCCACCATTGGAATAATTATACTGTGTAAACCAATATGAAATTATGGCATAAAAATACACATTATTACATTACCACATAGTTACCCGTTACCATGCCTGTACACATCTTTTGCTACTTCTACCATAACTTTTCAATTAGTACTGAGCACTGATATATGATGCTTACACATCAGACAGGAAACTTAGAAAAGCCAATAAGAGACCACTAAGTTTCATTTCGACAGTTACTTATTTTTGGCAATTGATTGACGTTAGGTACTGATGTTAGGTAAAGATATGCCTAAATAATCGATAGCCAAAAATAAAAAACCAACTGTGAAATGTAAGCAGGTAATATTAAGGTTATTATTAATTTATGTTATGTTATCAAGGTCCCATTAGAATAAAATACTTTACTATATTACAATTCCTTTATTTTCCACTTCATAACTTTTACATTTTTTATTTCTTTACAGCCTGAAACACTTTACACTTTTAAGCACTTATTGAGTGTTTCGTGTTTTGGAAATCGGAGGAATTTAACGTCACTTGATTTTCGACTACTAACACAATAAGGAATTCAGCTAGAACCACACATGTTTAAGATATTCAGGATGCATTATTGATTTAAATGTAATAGGATTCGTATAAGCACGCAACTAACTCCTCATAGGTTAGCTTTAGGGATGTAACTGATGTGGTTTTATCGGAACCGGAATCAGACTCGGATGTGAACAATATGTAAGAAGGGAGGTGTTGAGGACATGCTTAATATATGATAAAGTAGTACAACCATTACTGAGTCAGCTTCTTTAATTTAAGTTGAAAAATAATCAACCAACTTAATACATGCCATAAAAATAAAAACACTCATTAACAAAAACAAACGCTTCGCAACTTTGTCTCCATCTAATCTATTCTTTAAGGGATATAGGCCAGCAGCAATAAAAAGTTGTTTACTTGCTGTTGAACCTAGTGGAAATTTTATATATTATTAAAGAAGATAATTTCTACAAAAATCCGGGCAATACCATATGTTCAAATATTAGTGAATATTATTCACTTTGACTACTTTTTACATTTTATAAGTTAAGAGTTTTATGGTTTACTACATTGACAACATGCTAACCAGAACTTATGTTCAAATTATTTGAAGGAAGCCAAATCTTTTCCTTCAAATAATTTGAACGTAAGTTCCACCTACTTGTTAATGCAATAAACCATAAAACTCTTAAGATAAGGGTATGGTGCCTTCGTTTGATACGTTATCAACTGTAGTTGGTCTATCAGTTCTATTAATTAATTGCTTGTGTGAACAATCAATGGTAGATGGCGCTAATAACAACATCCCCTCAGATGTTAAAGCAAGGACGAAATTCAGTGCTAGTGGTATTGGCTGCTATAGCTTAGTTGGAGAAAGCAACAGGACGGTATTATGTATTCGTGGGTTTAAGTCCCACTAGCAGCTGAATTTATTTCTTCAAATAAGTTGAACGTAAGTTCTGCCTAGCATGTTGTTATTGCAATAAGCCATAAAACTCTTAAGATAGGGGTATGGTGCCTTCGTTTGATATGATATCAACTGTAATGTTGGTTACCACACCACTATTCACTATGTCCACACCTCGTATTTAAACCTTCGATTTAAAAACAATGGAGTCGAAGTTGGAACTGGAGGTGTAATATCAATAGTAAGTTTCAATATATCGGAGTCAGAGTCGAAGCTCCGTAGCATCCCTAGTTAGCTTTACTCGATTAACAACCAAGTTGCCATGATGACAACTAACAACATGTAATCCCACATGATCTATCAAAATCAAAGTGGTGATTTGGTTATGGTCAAAAATAAGAGCAGCTTTTTTGCTCTATGATTCAAGGCCATGGTACTCAGACATTTGCTTACTGGAAATGTTCAGACTATGTATGTCAACCGACATGCATGTTGTCATCAAGTTTAAAAACTCAAATCGAGTATGACATTAGTGCCTATGGATATTACTTTGAGAAGTGATAGTTTCATATAAGAATGTTAAAGTGAATTTATAGATTACAAAGTACATAACAGTCACAGGTACAATACTTTTTTATTATACAACACTTACCTAGGCATATACAATAGGTATGTAAGAGTATATACCTAGAAACCTCAAACTGATCATCTCATTATACTACTATTACTAGAGTCGCATGTGACTTGGATGGGAATTAGCATGTACTGATGATGGTGGATGAAGATATAATACTGTAACTCACCAGCAAGTGGGTGTGGCGTTATCCACTGTATCCTGATTGGCCTGCGAAGGAGACTCAGCTCCCCGCGCGCCACCCGCCACAGACGAAGCCGTGGTGACGCTGTCTTGCCTCACTGCGACCGCATCATCACACAAAACGCGCACGGATGTCAACTCGTACGAACTGACACTAGTTGCATATCTACTCCAAACCACGCACTACACGCACTTCACAGGCCTCGAAACTTTTCTCAACAACTCCTACAGTATCCCTCACACCAGATCACGCCCCGCGACCGCAAAACAACGCCAAAATTCCACTGAAAAATGGCAACCTCCACTAACACTGAAACTGCCCAAAACTACCGAACTCACGAGTCTACCATATAATACTGTAATATTTATATACTTTCACGGTTTAATTATAGATCAGACGTTACTATTAACGTTGGAACATAAGTAAAAGCTAAGAAAATAATATTTATAAATAGCTTGAGATTATTTTGATACAAATCTAAATCGGTCTAACACTGCTGCATACACACCCCTGAAACGGGTGGCGAGGATCCTTTTCTTTCTCTTGTTGATACGGATATAACATATGAAAATTAGCAAGGGCCAGTTACTGTGACTACAAATGTATGACCTACACCCTGATAACTACAAAGACATTTTGTAGCAATGACAGCGGATCCGTATCGGCTTCTTCCTCCACAGTTTCGCACACAGTACTTTATAAAAAAACATGTCGTCGCCCACAGTCTGTGGTAAATACATTTATTACATCACTAAAACTTCAAAATCGAGACAAAGGGGCGTGGTCACTTCGATTTTAACTAAATCGATTTGAAGTTTCAACTCTAATGTTATAATATAGCACAGCTTTATCTCTCAAAAATGATAAACTCAAAATTTGCATTAAACTTAAGACATTCAGCATGATATTATACAGTCATACATTTAAATTAACCTTGTGTGATTTAATGTTTCTACTTTGTCGACTGTCCTTTTCCCCAGTCATATATAACATAAATATATTTAATTTATTATCCCTTGAAATGAAAAGATTCTTTACCATTCGGAGATTTACTTGCATGCAATGACGTATATTCATACTGCGCGGTGCTCAGATTTTGTTCCTTTACGACATAAACATGTTTACTGCGACAGATAATACGGTACAAATAATATAGAAAAGGATAGCTATGTTTAGACTTCCGCTTGAAATACGCGTCGTAATCAAAATTACTACAATTGACTTAATTTTGCCGCCTCAGTTTCCGTGCGCTTGTGCGGCATCTACCTCATATAAACATATATCATTGCTTGCATGTCGATCAAACGCTTAGAAATTACATTTGGTTTAAATGGAAGTCAGAAAATACTTGCAAAGATGGGTCGCTCTAATGTAGAAAAGGTGTTGAAAAAGATAAAGAAAATAGTGCAAATCAAGATATAAAGTATGCTAAAAAATATTTCAACATATCAATACTTCCTTGTCAAACATGTAATAGACATGGATTGGTATACTTCGTGAGTATAAATAGATGCCAATGTTAGGCCTTAAGTTAATACAATGAGGACCCGTAACGTTTTAAGCTGAGCATGCAGTTTTATAAAACTAAGAATTAATCCTTAACATACTGACGAAAAAATTTTTGTTCTACGACATTAACTTGACGAAGTAATGACCAAATTACTAGCGAAGTTCACAGAGTAGCCGCCGTGGGAGCCGTGACGTCCCGTTGTCGGTTTGCGCCACTTAGCTGTTGGCAACAATACGGAGCGCAGTGTTTTTGCGAGTTTGAAGCATAATAGGTGTCCAATTTGTGTACTCATCTTATTAACTATGTATAAATATTGTATAGTGCGGAAATGTACAAATACTTCTTAAAAAAACGCCATAAAAGCGATTTTTCAACATACAGAAGGATCCAAAACCACATAAAAAATGGTTTTCCGTTTCGACAAGGGATAAAACAACAGGGTTTTGTAGTCAGGCCAGAGGGAGACCCTCTGCCCTGACTACAAGGCCCTGTTATTTTTATCTCTTACAAGACATTGCTGTGAAGATCATTTTGTTGTACTTATACCTACATTACTTATCTATAATTTAGTTGATCGACACGACAGCGTCGGCTGTCAAACTGACAGACACTGGTTCGATCCCCCCAACAACACCTTAAGCTTCCGGTGAAGGGTAACACCGTTATCAAATTTTCAGCATAGTCGTCGGGTAGGGCGTACTTTCTCATAACATAAAATATCATGTCATTCGGTCCATAAGTATAGAAGTTTGGATGCTATCACAGACTGGGACGGACGGACGGACGGACGGACGGACGGACAGACGGACATGACGAAATTATAAGGATTCCTTGTTTTACTATGATGCGAGATGATCTAAATATGAATGAACGAAAACAACATTCGTTTTTCAAGATTCTACAAACACTTTATTCACAACTTCTTAATATGCCCCAGGCGTGCATATATCATCCAAATCCAACCTGGCATCCAAGAAACTTGGTGTCCTTAATAGGGCGAAGCGGTACTTCACACAAGGCAAAAAGGGAAAGTTTATCGACACTCATCCCAGATAACCGATAGATGTAAAAGTATTGAAAAATCGGTTAGATTTTTTTTAACTATCAATGTTAAAGTAACGTAGTCCAATAGGGTATTGGATTTGGATAGTCCCTGGTAATTGTTTTGCTACGATTAGGGCAGCGATCCAGATAAAGTCCAGCCAGTTTTAGCGAGAACGTTTAGAACGATTACGAATCCCGGACTGAAAAACGACGAGGTCAGAGATATGAAATAGGATATAATCGCCGCGCGTATACGGCACCATCAAAACATGGCATACATAGCGCGATATGCCGTGAAGTGAAAACATACATGACGTTAAAAGTTGAAAAAAATATGGTGTATTATACTTTCAGACAATACCGTATTGTTATCCAATTATTGCTATATTTTTTGACATAATTATCGTATTTACTAATATTTTTCTTCATATACAATAATGTGTCGTCTACGCATCTATCCCTTTCACTCTTGCTTAGCAATGAAACGAAACTACTGTAAAAAAGACCTGTATGGAAAGATTGAGTCGTCATTCGTTTTTTATTTTTTTAAAGCGTTACACTTTAGTAAGCTTTTTGATATTTATCGTTTTGAAATCTTCACCCATTAATGCACTACAAGTAGAATAAGTTGAAGCACCCCTGTTACTTCGTCGACATATTTTCTGAATGATCGCTTTTTCTTTCAAGCGACTCAATTTCTTGTCATCGCATTTTGAATAAACTTCAATCTCTTTTTGTGGTACATTTTTCGGAATACTGGCGCCACAAAGAGCCATCTTGTCTTTTACATTATTTTTTAAAAACTTTCTGGTATGCCTTTTACTTTATTTCAATATCCTATTCACCCAATTTTTACCGTTCCCTATGAATGTTTAATACTTAGACCAAATAATATTTTATATTTTTGAATCGATAAGGATTCATCAGGAGTTGATAACATTTTAATGACATCTTGAATCGACATTGGTCTTCCTTGTAACATCTGAAGGGGTTTTGTTATTAGCGATATCTACCTTTAATTGTACGAACAATTAATTAATAGAACTGATAGACCAACATTACAGATAATATCGTATCAAACGAAGACACCCTACACTTGTCTTAAGACTTTTTTATGGTTTATTGCCTTAGCAACATGCTAGGCGGAACTTACGTTCAAATATTTGAAAGAAAAAATTCGGCTGTTAGTGGGACTTGAACCAACAACTATAGAATACCGTCCTGTCGCTTTGTGCTTTGCGCTATTAATTAATTGTTCATACAATTAAGTTAGATATAGCTAATAACAACATCCCTCAGATGTTAAAAGCAAGGAAGTAATTCGGCCCTAGTGGAATGGGCTGCTATAGCTTAGTTGGACAAAGTGACAGGACGGTTTCTGTAGTCGTGAGTTGAAGTCCCACTAGTCTTAACTTGTTGTGGGTTTTCCAAATGTCATCATTATCGACATCGTCAGCGGCCCAAGTAAAGACAGTACACAATGCTCAGGTTCGCGGTCTAATGTAGTATACAGTTCTTGCCAAAGATGCTCCGTCATCAATGTGAATTTTTTTTAAAACGAGCATTTAAAAATGTTGCAGTAGTAAATAAATGAACTTTTTGTAAATGCACAACACCAAACGCTTTTTGTCACGAAAAATTTCAAAATTGTCGTTTGAAAAACAAAGTTTCAATAATGAATGGCATATCAGTCGAGTGTCAGTAAAACAAATAGTACAATTCATTGCTTAGCCCCATCTAGTGGATGTTTGATTATCAAATTAATGAAGTAAACTGTTTCAAAAGCACAGAGGGGCTGCCGTCGGAGACACACAGACGGTGTTAATGTAATATTTAATAAGTTCATGGACATAAATATGTAGTACATATTCTTTAATAGTTCGTAGGGGTGTCCACATTGAAAAAACATCGATCTTTTTTAATTTCGATAAATCGGAACTATATCCAATGTCTTACAATGTATCGGATGCAAACATTGATGCTATGTAAACATCGAGTACTTTTTCTAATATTATATCACAAAGCTGTAGTCATGTGAAAAGTAATACATAATAATATCTAAACACATCGTCTTTCTTTTGTTGTGTTTCTTGTTTAAACATAAGTATATTTATTATTATTATTTACATAGGTTTTTAAGTTAATGTTGTCCTGAGATTCGTGAGGTCATGTCTATGGGCACCGACTGAAAATCAGTGACTGAGGCTTTTGCCTTAGTTTTATGCTGAGTCGGGGCCCATATTCATTACACTCACAACAGCATTTTTATTCTGTTCTGTATTATTTTTGTAAATATCTTTTGTGTAGGTAATGTGTGTTGTGAGTGTCTTGAATAAATGTGGTTTCTTCTTTTATGTTTTTCGAGTGAAATTGTTGTATATAAAAGTTATCAAAAGAGCTAAGCCCATTGTTTTATTATAGGGTGTCTTCATGTTAGGGTTGACCACTGCTCGGTTACACTCGGCCAACTTGTAAAGGCGATTTCAAATACCGTAAGGCTTTTTTTTCCGAGCCTGATCACCCAGCTCGTGTTGATATATTTTTAGGTGAAATTTGGTAGATGCTGAGTGTGTGCCTTTTCAGTAGCTCATTGCAGTATTTTTGTTGTCTGTTTTAATTATATGTAACCTTGTGCTGCTGAATAAATTTGTTATACTTTTATTTTTTTTAATTTTAAATTAGAGTTTTCATTTCAAACTTGAGTTTTTGTGAAATTAACTGGTTTTATCAACCGAGTTGCATCCATCAACTCAAAGGATGCATCCATCAACACGATGGATGCATCGAGTAAATAAAAACCTCTTTAAAGCATTGGATCTTTTCGATGTATCGCATTGTAAACATCGATGTTTTCGATGCATTCATGTATATTGAATATCCCTAATAGTTAGAGCTTTAGAAAACCGACATAATGTCGGGGGGTGGCAGATGAATAATCGACTACGATTGATTTTCAATTGGAAAAAAGAGAAATTATTATCGGTTATTAATATATAATATTAAAAGCGAGTACACAAATCGCTTTTATATCCGTACTTTTAAGTTTCAAAATTTATCTACTCCTCCCACTTCCGCCCATAGATTATACCTAATGCTTCCGTCTGCTTCCGCCACTGATATTTTAAAACCTTAGCAAAACTACATACCTATCGTTTGTGCAAATCTCGAAGAAATTAAAGCCGCTTGCATTGCACTGCTGTTTACTGTGTGTGCAATTAGCAATTCAAGTCAGTCAGTTATTACGAACTTTATGCGCAAAATAGTGGCGACATACAGTGATGGCGTCAAAATTTGGAGTTACTAATGAAAAAGTTTTGGGGTCGGAAATCTAAAGAAAATAAATAATAATCAGGCGTTTGTTCTTTACAAGATAATGTTTCTGTTGTGTTGTGCTAAGTATCTTCGGTAGTGGACAGAAAAGGGAAACATAGAGTACAGATTTAAGCTTTTTAAAAATTAGACCACAGACAAACCTCAAGACTAAATCACTATTAATTGTGTTTCCATCAATCCAAAAAGAATAATGTAATTATTACAATTTCCAACAACTTTGAAGGTTCTTTGTCTTGCTTACACGAACTATATTCATCTTGCATGACCACGAATGAGTTGGGGCTCAGTCAGACTAGATTACGTGTCATAGAATTTTAGCATTGCTTATGCTAGCGGAAGGTCTAGGTTACAAAAACAGTCTGTAAGTATCGGAAGCGTGAAATTAAGTTTCAGAGTTCTGATAATGTTTAATATGAGAAATACTACAAAACAGATTTGAGCTTGACTACACGCCCCGTGGAGAGGGAGCAGGCAGGAGGATACAGACGAGAAGGAACTTCACATGTTCCGTAAACTCGCCCTGTATCAAGATATAGAGTTGTTATTATTGTTTAAATTTTGGAAATTAATATTAATTTTTGTCCTTAAGGGGGAGAGGGGAGGGAAGGCCATTGAGGACCAATACCTTGGATGGGTTGTACTCGCTGAGATCTCTTCTGGGTAGGCTGTAGAATAATTTTTATTTATGGAGAAGATTTACTAAAGTGAATAAGAATATAGTGACACTATATAGTCAAACCCTTACAAAGTGTAGCATATTCTTTTGTAAGGGTATGCTATGGGTGTCATAACAAAACTTAGTATTGTAGGGAGCCAGAGTCATTATAGTTTGATGATTATCTCAATTATTATATATATGTATTATTTGGCTTTAGCTACATCCATAGTAGAAGTATTTTGACCTAGGATTGAAGCATGTCCAATGCCCATTAGGTGAGTTTACTCTACCATTTAACTTGAGAAAAGTTAAATAATACTAGCTGCTGGCTATGCTTTGCACAGGTATAAAATATAGCCTATGTCATTAATGGATGTTATTATACATATAAACCAACCTCTTGAATCACTCATCTATTAAAAAAAGCATCAAAATCCGTTGCATAGTTTTAAAGTTTTAAGCATACATAGGGATATAGGGACAGAGAAAGTGACTTTGTTTCATACTATGTAGTGATATATATAATTGTGTGAAACTCACAAGATTTTTTTAATATAAATTATCTTTATTGATGAAATTTATCACAGAATGTAAGTTTAGTCTTTACATATCAAAAATCAGCCCCAAAATAAATGATTCTCCATTTGATTTTGATCAAGTTTCATTCTAGTTCAAGGGTTCTAGACCCAGTTGAAATTGCTTGAAATGAAATCTTTCACTGTTAGACCAACAGCATAACACATAAACTGGGAACTGGGGCTGGAGCTTAGTGGTCATCTCCTTTCTAATACCGATTATTACCCCTCCTTTACTTTCCTGGGTTCTTTCATAATCCCTGTCCCATCTTCAGACAATATATTGATCATCAAATGGTTGGTGGACCTAATACTTTTACCAACCATGTTTCAGCTAGTACAATAATGTCATAATGAGAGAAAGATTATGATGAAATTCAATTGTTTTTGTGCCATCAAAATTGCAATCAATGTGTACAATTTAGTTCTGATTGTAAATTGATACCTAAATATATAATTTCCAATTAACCCATGTTATTTAGTTCAGAAGACTGTATTAGCATAAATTAGTTTCAAATTTAACTTCTTCAAACAAGATCCATAGTGTGCAACAGCTTTACAGATGTTAGCAAAGTTGTGATATGCCTAGACATCTCTGCATCCTTGTTTAGTGTTGATTTGGACCTGGTTGGTTTTTTTCATACCTATTCTACTAATATTATAAGTGAGAAAGTTTGTGGGTATGGATGTGGGGATGTATGTTTATGTTACTTTTTCACGCCGAAATGCCTGGATGGATTTTGATGAAGTTTAGTACATATGGACATAGCTTATACCCTGGATTAACACATAGGCTTATTCATCACCATCATAATTCATTTTCATCACCTCGCGGGTAAAACGGATTTGGATCAAATGTGGTATAGATACTGGAGGTCCCGGAATACCACATAATGCTACTTTTCATCATCATCAATAATGTCATTTTTTCTTATATGTGGTGTGACGCATATTATTTTGAAAAGTTAGTCAATGTTAGAAGATTTTTACACCTCAAATCAGTCATCCACCATCCTTCGTAAACTAAGTGGAAACTAAGCTATTTGAATAACTTTTTTCTTTAAAAGTTTATAAGCTTATGTTAGACCACTAAAGTGTTAAGTCTAAGAAAGAGTCTTCAAAAGAAATAAGTAATAGTGGTTTTACTTCCCTCCTTATAACATGCTATCAGGGCAACTTGGCAACTCATTTGTGTCACGATTGGAAGCGATGATAGATCAGCGGTGGGAGCATTGACTGTTCAGTTGTGGAACGCTGATTCGATCCCTACTATCGACTTGAGCATCCGGTAAAAGTAACAGTATTATCAAATTCAATTCATGGTGGTAGGTTACTTTCGAGAACCTGCCTGGCTAGCCACCGCCCTCAAGTTAGAAGAACTGTCACTAAGCACAATAGTGTGTTCCTTGGTAGCATCCTTCCGAACCTACCCACATTTCGATATTAAGTTGTTTGAACATGTTGTGAAGTTATGTAGGTAGGGCAATAATTGTAATTGCTCATCTTATTGTATTCTAAAATATAGGCAACGGTTGCCTATATTTTAGAAGTTTTTATCGTTTCGTTTTAGTTTTTCTATACGACTTCGTAGTGTATGTAGGGACCTTATAATAATAAGTGTCGAACGGAACAATTTGTTTAAATGTGATGTTTATTTGTTGAATGGGTGTGTGTAACCTTCTAGAACTTTTTCCTCTTGTTTAGCTTATTCCTATTAACATTTTCAATGTGTAGGATATTTTTTGTATTGTATTATTTCTACAACACGAAGGCTAAACTAGCCCTCAAGTTTGAAAAACTGTCACCAAACACATAGTGTGTTCAGGCAGCAGTCCTTGAGAGCCAGTGAGCTATCTAGCGTGATAACATCTTCGACCACATTGTCACTGACCATCAAGAGAG
Organism: Apeira syringaria; assembly: GCA_934044485.1. Lineage (NCBI taxonomy): Eukaryota > Metazoa > Arthropoda > Insecta > Lepidoptera > Geometridae > Apeira > Apeira syringaria. Next base: position 28,775,992 of record OW203655.1, read on the forward strand.
ATAATGGTCAAACGCTAGATCAATAAATAATAAACTATAAAAAAATGATGTGTTAATGCTGAGATTGCTATATAGAGTAGAATACAAAAGATACACATATACATTATATTATAAGAAGGTTGTTATAGGAAGGTTATAAGTTATAAGGTTGAAAAAGGAAGATGTGTAGTATACTAATGTTCTGACGTTTAATGTTAATTTTTTTACAGGAGACAGTGCTAGAGTACTCAGGTTTAAAGCCAGATTCGTACACAAACAGTCGAATATAATACAGAATCTGCTGCAATCGGAAAACGAGAAGCTCACCACTTCTATTCTGTGTGCGACATTGCAGTGCTCTGAAGTGCAGGCAATAGCTGACCAGTTATTGGAGGAGTATCAGAGACATGCAAAAGTGGTAAATATTACTTACCTTTTCTTGGAATTTATTTTTTTATTCATATATTTGCGATACATAGATTTTACTGTTACTGTTGGAGAAAATAGAATGACTTGAAAGGACTTGATTGTGTTGCCTGAAGGTATATCTTGGTGACTTGTACTAGTAGCCGTAGTACAGCAGTAGACTAGTAGTACAGATAGATATGCCGAGTATGAGCTTTATTGTTAGACTGAAGAATACTTGAGGGTGGTACCTAGCCAGGCGGTGATTTTTCGTCTTTTTCTTATTTTTTTATACTGTATAGATCTCGCGTTTGACCACTATCTCACTTGATAGTCAGTGACGATGTGGTCGAAGATGTTATCACGCTAGATAGCTCGTTAGCTCTCAAGGACTGCCTGAACACACTATGTGTTTGGTGACAGTTTTTCAAACTTGAGGGTGGTAGCTAGCCGGGCGGGTATTCGACCATGCTGGCAATTTGATAACGGTGTTATGTTCACCGGAAGCTCAAGGTGTTGCTGGGGATCGAGTACTCTAGTACTCTCTACTTTAGTCAGAAAGCATATCGAGCGTACCTACTAATTATTATCTATACTAATATTATAAAAAGGTAAAGTTTGTGAGGTTGTAGGGGTAATCTCTAGATCTCGTGAACTGATTTTGAAAATTATTTTACCAATAGAAAGCCACATTATATGTGAGTATCATAGGCTCATCACCACCACCACCGTGAAATCGCGGGGCTCAGCTAGTTTTAAATATATTGTGAAATAAAAAAGTTCAAAAAAAACTTTGGTATTAATATCAACATTTTTTCACTAATTAGAGATGGAAAAAAAAAATTGTATGTTTTCGTCGTGAGCATGTTAACAATTTTATATTTGTTTATACGAAGATGAAAGGAAAACTTTATATAATGTTAAAGTTTTAATTTATTAGTTTCAATTAAGTACCTTAAACGTTTGTGTTTCTGTTTAAATAACAATATTACCTCCACTTTATTTACAAATTAGCCGTTTATTTATAATCTGTAGTACGTCCGTAGTAATCGTTATGTATGGCACATCACTAAGGGGGCGGTATCCGTCTATGAAGTATAATATTGTTTGTATGAATTTTTAATTTAAACAATACGAAACTTCACGGGCGTTAGCTATAAAAAACATTAATGAAATGGACCAAGTATAACTAGCTATTCAGCTTCAAATCAATTTTAATAATTTCAGATTAGAAGAAGTTAAAGTATCAAAATCGAAGATAATCGAGAGATCACGCCTGAAGCCTGTACAATGGCATATATTAGACACGGACTGGTGCAAGTTTATGGATGAACATTTTCCTGGCTTAAAGATTAAAAAGGGAAAACCGCCAACGGACTCTGAAGCCGGTATGTACCATTACCATAGAATGAACGGCCTATTTAGGCCCCACAGCTGGGGTACGGCCTGTTCTTTCAGAGAAAAAACTTGTGCAAATGTTTCACTATGCTGGCCAATGTGGGTTGATGGATGGGTATAGGATAGTAGCCAGCTCGTAGTCGAAGTACACACAGCTCGAGGGCCACGAACATAGGCCTAACGATAGTTGTTCGAAGTCAATGGCCGAGATGATTAATGGATAGTTGAAAATGTCACAAGGACTATGCAAGTAGTCATCGCAAGAAAACAATTCAAGAAAATCAGTATTTTTCATACTTCGTGCTGTGTAAAAGTTATCCCCTAATAAAGGCGTTTATTACAGCAGAATATGAAGATATAGACATCGACATACCACAAAAAGAAGAAGCTATGGATCCTGAAATCGAGCCCTACGAAGATTGGAAACGGCAAATATTAGCTTACAAAGAACTACTCGATGTAGAAGAGTTAGAATATCAGCAAGAAGAAAAAAAGCCAAAATTAGAGCATACGCCAACTAAAATGCGAAAATATGAGGTTGAAATAGGAATGGTAGAAGAGTATTTTCAAAGAATGTTGACCAAAAAGAATCCACAATCTCAGTCAGAAGAAATAAAGCCAAAATTAGAAAAGGATTTGCAAAGAAAGTTGACCAATAAGTCGCCCAAAGAGACTCCACTATCTCAGTCAGAAAAAATACAGCCAAAATTAGAGCTTACGCCAAGTGAAATGCAAAAATATAAGGTTGAATTAAGAAAGGAGGAAGAGTATTTGCAAAGAAAGTTGACCAATAAGTCGCCCAAAAAGACTCCACAATCTCAGTCAAAAGAAATAAAGCCAGAATTAGAGCTTACGCCAAGTAAAATGCAAAAAGATAAGGTTGAAATAAGAAAGGATGAAGAGTATTTGCAAAGAAAGTTGAGCAATAAGTCGCCCAAAGAGACTTCACAATCTCAGTCAGAAGAAATAAAGCCAAAATTAGAGCTTACGCCAAGTGAAATGCAAAAATATAAGGTTGAATTAAGAAAGGAGGAAGAGTATTTGCAAAGAAAGTTGACCAATAAGTCGCCCAAAAAGACTCCACAATCTCAGTCACAAGAAATAAAGCCAGAATTAGAGCTTACGCCAAGTAAAATGCAAAAAGATAAGGTTGAAATAAGAAAGTATGAAGAGTATTTGCAAAGAAAGTTGACCAATAAGTCGCCCAAAAAGACTCCACAATCTCAGTCAGAAAAAAAAAAGGCAAAATTACAGCTTACGCCAAGTGAAATGCAAAAAGATAAGGTTAAAATAGGAATGGAAGAAGAGTACTTGCAAAGAAAGTTGACCAATAAGTCGCCCAAAAAGACACACACCCAAAAATTCTCTCCGTACAGGACACCCGGCAAAGAAAATGGGGTGATAGTTAAGTTCCAATTAGATATTTGATCGAAATTCAATAAGTTTCTAAATAATGTGTGGACTATATGGTCGGGCTCTTGCGAATTAGTTTGTATAATCACTTACGCAAGTTTCTATTGCTTCTGAAAAGTCTGTAAAATTCCTTCTAAATTCTATGCATATGTTGGGGCCAACAGTTGTTATTCATAGTCTTATGGAGTGGAAGTAATGAGTACAATGAGATTTATCTCAACTCTTTTGCCAACAAATCTTGTTTGGATTTAAATTCAGCAACGAGTGCAGGGATGTTAATAAATAATGTTATTTAGTACATATGTTTCCCATTGATTATTTAGTTATAAGTAATGTAAGTAAATGTGATGTGGCCCTTCTAATTTTTGTGTATATATTTTTTGGTTATTAAAATCACATCATTTCTTCTCATTTTTACTTCAATTCTACTTTCACTATTCATAACTATTCTTGGAAAATTAATTAAATAAATAAATAAATATAATGTTTGTATTAATAATATTTTTTTAAAAATATTTCTTCCCGTAAGCATCATCGTTTTTTCTATAGTGTCAAATCCTATAAATCTGTTAGGTCATGCTTTCTCGAAAATGACGCAAGCTTTTATATTATTTATTTTGTTTATCACAATGTACCAAATCAATTCACAAGAACAAGATTTAGAAACCCAAACAGAAAGAAAAGATCAAGAAATAAGCACCGCGAAACATACCACAAAGAATGGAATCGACATCGAAAAAGGAGATCAAGAACCAAGCAATAATAATCATACGAATGATAGACGGCCGTTGTCAAGCAAAGTTACTAATTTTAACGACCCAAGTCGGCCTAATGTCGCCTATCCGGATTCACTAGGCTGCCTATTCATCTTTTCCACCTTACTAATAGGAGTTATTTTCAGAGCCATAATGCTATGGACCTCATTATGCGTCCCATACCGAGTAATCATGTTCTCGCTTGGTGGCGTAGCAGGATTTTGTGCGAATCGTTACCCCCAATTCAAACCGTTTGTCAACATTTGTTATATCGATGTCGATGTTTTACTACTTATCTTTCTGCCAACTCTGATCTTTAGCACGTCATACAGCGTAGATTCTCACTCTTTCTGGAGAAGTATTCCACAAATATTACTAGTTGGCGTACCGGGAGCTCTAATGACTGCTCTGATCGTGGCTTTTATGGCTTATTATCTCATAGAATCGTCTTGGAACTTCGCTACGGCTGTCCTATTCGGTGTGGTGTGCTCACCAATCTACCCTTTAGAAGTTGTTAAACAATTGAAGGAAATGAGCAAAGGAAAGAATATAGGCGTCTTGCTTCTGGGAGAAGGTTTGTTGGGAGATGTGACCGTGATGATAGAGTTCACGGCAATATTCGGTTACTTAGCTTTGGCTTTAAATGGCGCGTCTCAAATATCTTTGTTGCTGTTGCGCTATGCGGGAGGCGGTTTGCTCCTTGGCATAGTAATGGGAAAGATCTTTTCGACGATTCTATCTATAACGTACTTCGATTTACTCAGTGCTGTGATTGTGACGCTATCAGGGGCATATCTGACGTATTATATAGGAGAGAAGTTCCTATACGTTTCTGGTCTACTAGGAACGCTGATAACAGGGGTTCTAGTTAGTAACAGGAAGTCTACGGTGTCTGGAGACGTGGAACAAGTTGTGTCTCATTTCTGGAACATCATGGCTCATATGGCGAATACTCTGGTGTTCACGATGGTGGGAGTGGTTATATTTGAGAAAGTGAGCTATGTGATCAGTGTACGACAGGTGTCTTTGATTTTTGTGACGTATACGACGGTTTATTGCTCGAGGTAAGTGCACATTTTCTTGTATTATTTAGTTTGAACTTGGTTGAGTATATGGTTTATATTTTATACCTTTTCACATGATAGTTCCTAGACCTTTTCACATGATTAGTAGTTGAAATGTGTTTTGTCAGACATGACTTGTATACGGTGGATGAAATATTGAGTGTTAATTGCGTCCTTGAACTCCAAATAATGTGTAAAGAACTTGCTCTATTTTTTGGTTCTTGCTTAATCAAGAACGTACCACCACTAAGAAAATAATAAAGGTGATTCCAGATCCAGATACATGTGAAGAAATGTTTTTCTTGGATGTAACGGAAATGAAGGAATAAATTCGGCTGCTAGTGGGGTGCTACTATAGCTTAGATGGCAAGCGATAGAACTGTATTCTGTAGTCGTGGGTTCAAGACACATCATCATCATCATCATCATTACGCTAATGCAACAAACCATAAAACAATTGTGAAAATTTGGCAATTTCATAACCTTAAAAACGTACTCGTGGTAATAAGAATAAGAAAATTTTCTTTCATGTTTATATGTATATCCCATATGCTTAAGATTAAAATTAAAAACTTGATGTTGAAATACAATTGGAAAATTGTACCTGAAAATAAAATTTCAATTAAGCGATATACGCGATATACCCTATTCAAAGCCTTAATATTGCGAGCAGGTACCTCTACTTCCAGAGAGAACACGCTTAAACCCCCTTTTTGACATCTGTGACGTAACTTCCGTCACGTTCTAGTCCCGTTCCCCCACCTCACACAGAGCTCAGCAGCCAGCTTCACTGGAACTCGATATTGTTTTTATTATGTAAGTACCATACATTGAATGTGGATTGTACTTAAGCCACAGTATCAGATGTACTTTTAGACAATGGTACCTCAGTAAAGAAAGGCTGCAGGTAGTGGGTGATTGGCATATTGGGAACACTATTGTGGTTACAATCTGATAATAAGCTCAAAAACTAATATATTTATATAAAATAAAATTAATGCAGTTGAATAAAACTCATCAAATATTTTTTTGTTACGCTAGGATACGATTTTGAATATTAGCACAAATAGAGTAAGAACTTTTTAAATAATTTTAGAGAGTTTTAGTTAGTTTGAGTTTGAGAATTACGACCAATGCTAATTTTATTTCAAGGTTGATGGTATACACAGCTATGACGCCACTGCTCCGTTACTGCGGCTATGGGATGACATGGGAGCACTGCATGGCTTGCGTGTGGGGCGGACTGCGTGGACCCCTATCCCTGTGTCTAGCTCTTATCGTGCTCGAGACACCTTTCGTGGCTGATGCTGGAGAAGTAAGTTATTTAATCGTAGGTATATTATATAGTAATATATAGCTTATGATATAGTATGTCAGAGTCTAGAGTGAAGAATTTAAAAATAAGGAAGATTGTCGTTTGATGGGTATGTGTCAAGATGTTGCTGTTATCTGCTTTACGACACAAAGGATAGCAAACAGAAAGGAATAGTGTTAAACTTGTGTAAAAATTTAATAAATGAAAAAAAAACAGCCTGTAAAAATTTTGTGCTTTATAGGTTTGTTATGTATCTTGCAAAGCTAAAGAAAAGCCCTAGGTAACCTAGAGCCACTCAGTATGCGTAAACATTAAATCTCTGTGTATTTTCTACCGTATACAACGGTGATCTGAAGAACTCTTTCCTACTCGGCATCACGGTTTTACCACCGGACGAGGTGACTCTCAATAGCTCATCCATACTTAATTGACGCATGAGAGTCACAAAGTGAGATTCCACCGATGGTTTTTGCCATATAGTACCTTAAGAACTTGACGGATTTAGCACGACCGTCTCAGCGGCAGTTACGTGCTGAGGCCCGCGCCCGCCGCCTAGCACGATCATAACTCCCAGATGAAAAACTGCAAATCGGTTCGAAACTGATCGGAAAGTAATTTTCCAGCAAATATCACGTGAGTCCTAGTCGGTTCTTAGATAATAATACAGTACCTACAACATGTAAAACGAGCTTTCTCCTTCGGTGTTCCCGAGTAACTACAATATGAGATTCTTCAAAAGGAGATTCAGATCAGCTTACAAATTCTTAAAAAGGATTGGCAACGTAATGCCTCCAGTATTACTGATACCCATAGACGACGGTGATAGCTTACCGTCAGGCAGCTTGTTTGCCACCTGTTACATAAAAACACAATGCGAGTGCGATGGCTAGTGGAGAGTTAACATAGTCTTGAAATGGATCAGCAATGTATGGCCTCTGGTATTACAGATATCCATAGGCGATCGCTTACCGACGCTGATCGCTTACCATCAGGCGGCCTGACTGCTAGCTTGCCATTATAATATAAAAACAAAAATATTGTATGTTATACTCCTCCATGATACAGCTACTTCGCTACTGAAACTTTAATAGGTCAGCATGAAAGGCGTGTGGAGTTTCGCGGCCCGATGTTGTACTAGCGTTGCGGAACTTGAAACGCAAGTTGTGTTACATTTTTCAATTGCAAACTTAGACTATACGTGAACTTTGAATTGCTGAATGAAAAGCTTGAACTCAGAAACACTACTTTCTTTGATATTATTATTTATATATATATATTTATAACGGCTTAACAGAACTTGGTCTGCTTCTTTTTTGGTTATTGATGCTCGCTTGACTTATGTGATAGTTTTGAAAGATCAAACAGTGTGCTGTGATTGTGTGTGTGTCCATGCCTCCCGCGATACAGGGAATCCTAGTGCGGGGGTCGGAGTGTGATTAAAAAAAAAAAAAAACGAAAAAAACACGTTTCTTGTACTAAATGCTGGTTATAACTACAATTAAAGACAACAATGCTTGTGTGGCCTTAACATTGTTTGACGCATTTATTTAGATGATATTGTGTATTAAGGAAATGTTGCGTTTGGTCGTGATACGGGAAACGAACAATCAAATACGCTTTCACGCTCATTCACACCCTCGCACTAGGATACCCTGTGTCGTGACGTATGAACACACACAATCGCATTACACAAACATCCAAAACCAGAGAACAAATTTAACATCTGTGCTCTATCATAGAAATGTTTGCCGCAGCCGTGATTTGACCACGGCGTCGCGGTTCCAAAGTCAGTGTCACTGATCACTGAGTCAAGACGACCGTCTATATTGACGAAACGGGATAAGATGTAGATTATAGTCATAATCAAGAGTTGCTAACATCATCATCATCATCATATGATTCATATTGGCATCGATTCTGTTAATGCAAAACTAGCTAAACTAAACTAAAATTACACTTACATATTCTAAAAAGACAGAATAAACTAAAATTTAATTTGACATCACTACAGTAGTTTTAGTTACTCAATTTAGTGTTAGATTTGTTTTGCTATTCTGCTGTGGCTGACTAACGTCATATTTGTCATAAAATTAGAGACGTCAAACCAAATTTAGTCTTAATCTAAATTGTAATCATATCGTTCATAACATAAAGTTATTTATTTGTTTATAATTTATATAAACTGATTTTTTAAAGTCTTATTGAATGTTGTGATGCAAACGAAGATGTAGTGACTAAGATTGAGAAAAAATTGTCAAGATGGTTTGGTAATTTAGAGAGAATGAACGAAAAGAGATTGACTAAGTTCTAAGAATAGGCCAGATCAAAAGTACTTTAATCCGACGCTCTTGTATGAAAGGTCTGATGAGCGCGGATGAAGCGAAGGTGTGTTGGGATCGCAGCAACGAAGGATGTGGTCTCTGCCTACCCCTACGGGTTAGAGGCGTGAATTCATGTATGTATTATTTATCTAAAATTATATATATATTTACAGATATTTATCATACAAACAGCAGGCCTTACTCTCTTATCCCTTCTAATAAACGCAACCACCATGCACAAGGTGCTCAAAATTCTTGGTTTGACCGAGATATCCCTCGCAAAGAAGGCCAACATGACGAACTGCGTCAAACGGATCATGATGACCAGGGACAGATGTGTTTCGATGCTTAAAATGGACAAATTCTTGGCTGATTCTAACTGGGACTTGGTTCAGGAAGGTGGGAAAAATTCAAATTTTAGAACAAAAATTACCTGAAATTGGAACCGCCTTCAACACTGAAAGTGTGAAATAACTTGTCGAAGTCGGTTCCATTTTAAGGTGACCACACTTTTCAGTGACCTTTCCTACTCACGGTTTCAATTGTCATTTTGTATGTTCACCGATTCCTTAAACCGCAATCAGGATGTCGTCCAAGTAGACGTAACATCGTGTTAACCTGTTAACACGTAAGCATTCTAGGTCTAGCGTGATAACATCGTCACTGACCATCAAGTGAGATAGTGGTCAAACGCTAGCTCTATACAGTATATAAAAAAAACACTTTAGTTATTAGAGCGTAATACAAAAACCGCTTGCCTGACTTAGATGAAATTTGATGGGACCAATAAAAAATAATTTTAAGATTCGGTCCAAAAATGGGGAAGAAATCGGTGAATACTTAGAAAGAAACAAAAAGTCGAACATGTTTTAGGTTTGATTTTTTTTATGGATGGATGGATAGATGTTTGTTACTCAATCACGCCAGAACGGCTTGACAGATTTAGATGAAATTTGGCACGTAGATACTTCAGGTCCTGGAATAACACATAGGCATACTTTTCATCATCGTTATCATCAATCATCACCGCGCGGGTAAAACCGCGGAGCGGAGTTAGTATCTTTACATTTTATAGATGGACCGTTTAATTACTATTTAATTTGTTGTACTATCAAATCGTCTCAAGTGACGGTGTGATCTAAGTTGGTCTAAGTGGAGTCATGCTAGATCTAGAATGATGACTGGCTCTTAAGGGCAGAATACACTGTGTTTGGTGACTGTTGAAAGTACGCAACCAATTAGACTAATCGTAGATTTATGAGATAATTATTTATCTTATTTATCTCATCTATTGACGTACCAGTCTTCTCGTGACCACGACCAATGCAACTTGGTCGAAACGTCGAGGTAAATAAATTACTAAATGTTATTCTCGCGATCAAGCCCCGATTGATATATTAACAATGTGTTCAAATAGCGAAAGGCTAAAAATTACAATTATTTATCGTTCCAAGAGATAATTACACACACTCAAACGTGTACACACTCATTCCTACACGTTCTCTGTCTCTATTGCACGCACACACACTTATTAAACAAAACTGTAAGTAAGTATAATGATTACGAGTCTGTTGAAAATGACTTGTTTTAGTCGAATGAATATCATTGCACCCGTTGACTGAACTATATCATAATGAGCTTTTTATACTGTATTGATCTAACGTTTGATCACTGTCTTGCTTGATGGTCAGTGACGATGTGATCGAAGATGTTATCACCCTAGACCTAGCATTCTCACTGGCTCTCATGCAGCTGCCCTCGTATGTGTTTAGTGGGGTTGAGGGTGGTATCTAGCCAGGCGGCAACTCTAAAGTACTCTTCCACTATGCTGGAAATTAGATCTAGCGATGTTAGATTTACTGCTGAATTATCATTGCTTTAAAAATTTAATTATAATCGAATTGTATCACTTTACATAAAATTTAGATTTTTTGAAATGTAGAAAACATATACGAATGTTCTACGTACTTTAATAAACTACTCAATTGTTATTTAAGTCGTTATTTAATCTACTTATGAGATCGTTGTATATAAAGAGTAAATCTGTAATTAGTTGTAAGGTACATTATAGGGCCTCCTAGAGTTATGATTGTTGTAATTCGAAATAAATAAATACAAGGCACTGTAAACTATTAATACTGAAACCGTTACATAATTATTTATTCACCTAAAACACATTACATAACAATAATTAACCCTTGGCTACAACCGCCCTGTTACTTTATATCCGTCGTCACAATTTCACACAGACAATAAAGTTTATGATCTCATTGGCTTGGCACTAAGTACCAATGTAACTAAAGATTCCCATACACAACAGGCACCACGATAAAACACCCATACCAGCTACAAATCTCTGGGCGTGATGAAGACAGTGACGACGATACGTACATGGGGTACCACTACACCACCTGCCCTGATTGCGAAAGGGAGATACCCAATGAACCTACCAAGAAGGAATATGCGGAGATGTTAAGGTAGGTAATATGCTACGCTTGGCCTATCTGGCATCTGTGGCTTGTCGTCAGAATTCTGCCAATGTCCGTTCATGCTAGTTTCATAAACAATGCAGGAGTTTAATAAGAATATGATCAGTGACGCTTGGCCTATCTGGCATCTGTGGCTTGTCGTCAGAATTCTGCCAATGTCCGTTCATGCTAGTTTCATAAACAATGCAGGAGTTTAATAAGAATATGATCAGTGACGCTTGGCCTATCTGGCATCTGTGGCTTGTCGTCAGAATTCTGCCAATGTCCGTTCATGCTAGTTTCATAAACAATGCAGGAGTTTAATAAGAATATGATCAGTGACGCTTGGCCTATCTGGGGCATCTGTGGCTTGTCGCCAGAATTCTGCCAATGTCCGTTCATGCTGGTTTCATAAACAATGCAGGAGTTTAATAAGAATATGATTAGTGAGAAGATTCTTTCCAGACCATGATGATCAACTAGGTACAGAAATAATCGTATAGCTAAAACAAAATAAACAACACGTATAAGAGACAAATTCTATAGTAAGTACAACTAAGAATAAAAGTATTAAAATTTTAATTTATTTTTGAAATATTTATGTGAAAAGAGTGTATATTTATACACTGGTTAAACTGTGGTTAGTTTTGATATAAGTCTTCATTTGCGCAAAATCACATTTCATTGAGGAAAATAGTAATATAATTGGAATAACAACACCGAATTTTAATTCAACAAAACTATTAATTGTAGATTAAGTATTATTTTTACTGCCCGCCTAGTTAGCTACCATCGTCAAGAGTTCATATCTATCACCAACTGTAAGTTGGTGATGGTGTGTTCACCCCAATAAATAGTTTTGAGCTAAATCGGATTTCCTTTGCAATTCCCACTAATATTATAAATGTGAAAGATACAATGGATGGATGGATGTTTGTTACTCAATCAAGCCAGAACGGCTGAACGGATCTAGATGGAATTTGGTATGGAGATAGCTTATACTCTGGATTAACACATAGGCTTATTTTCATCATCACCGTTTTTTATCACCACGCGGGTAAAACCGCGGGGTGCAGCTAGTATAAAATAAAGTAAGACCTACGATTAGATCCTTTCCTATTTTCAGAGAAGCAAACCAGCGCGTGTATAAAGCTATGAAAATATCCTACTGGAGGCAATACGAACATGGCAAGATCAGTAAAGACGGAGTCAGGCTCCTGGTACAAGCTGTCGAAGTAGCTGCTGACTCCGAAGAAGGCAAAATTAACTTAGACCAGCTGGGGAATTTGTGGAGGCCTAAGGTATGCATTCCTCGAAATTTATTTGTTTTACTTAATTGGCGTTTAACGTATAATTGGCGTGAGTGCTTGAATTGAAACCAGCTCAAGCAAAGGGCTCTTTCGCTCATGGTTCAATATAAATAAGAAATAGGTTTCAAAACACGAAGAGCCACAAAACGGTACCCATGAGTGAAACACTAAAACTTTCACCACGCTAACACCATCTACCGAAGAACTTGCAACGCGCGCGGCGGAAAGGACTCTGTGCTCTCTTATTGGTCGGCGGGTTGACGTTATATTTGTCAGGGCGTTATCATATTTTAAAAACTTTTTATTGTAAACAAAATAACATTATACTCACCGAAATCGATGTGTAAAACTAGCGATTGATAGCTAGTGTGGTTAAAACAATTTTATCTTAGTGTGAAAGCTACGCTGTATCTGTTTTTTTGTTGTAGAAAACAACATTTTTCTGTAACTTGTACCATTTTCGAATAAGTGCACAAATATATATTTAAAAATTTTTTTCTACCCTTGCCGGTGGTTTCGGACCCAAAAATCGTTACACATTATTTTTGTATGATACATAATACAAAACATACTACATAATATCAAAAATTCAGCCTTTAGCCTGAAATTTTGATTTAAAAGTTTATTTAACTGGACTATTTGTATTGTCAAATGGGATAACAAGGTTACATAAGAAAAATTAATATAAGCTTTAAGTTTTCTTAAAACCTTCAAATTTTCCGCGGAATTCAAATGTCCAACTGTGGACGTCCTATGGCTGAGATGATGAAGCTCCATAAACATTTTAAGTGCTAATTTTTATGTTCTCTAGATACATTACTCTATAATCACCAAGTCGCAACGCACTTGCTCGTAAAATGAGCCTTATTCGATCGCTTTTAGGGCTGTAAACCGGCCTATAACACACGTGCGTAATTTGTAATAGAATTATCCCTATGAAGTTAAATTAGTACTTTTTTTGCAAGTTATACCTATGCAAAAGAAACAGCATTCTCAATTTAATAATTAAGCAATATAAGCAATACATGTTTGTTTTTTTTCCTTTCAATTGTGTTGAAAAACGTAGCTCTGTTTATTACACACTCGGCTGTGTTAGGACCTCGCCTACGACTCGAGCTACAACCCGAGGCCTCGTGCGTAATGAGCAACTTAGCTCACTTGTATCATAATATACAATTCCTTAGGCCCACGCAGTTTGGCTTCGACGCAAACTGGTATCCATGATGATGCCTTCCACCAGTGGGATCCAGGTCCCCCACGGCGCGTGTAGACGACGATGCCATATCATAACGTCATCCCCATGGTTTGACGGGTTCATATACATTATGATATTGTGCAACACCCCGGTTATACTGTGCGAGGTGGCTCTGAAACCCCCGGTTACGGCATCCGTTGTGTACACTATCAAGGCTTTGAATTTGTAAGTACCATCTTTTAAACAAACTAATATTTTCTTGCCACATGTAAAAAATACAGAAGACATGCTTGAATTAATTAAATAAGATATCTATGGCAAAAGGGAAAGCCTGTGCTATGTTCTCACAATGTATTGGCCATAACGCTGTATTTTATCCTACTCCTAAGCTTGCCCTATGGTCTTGGCCGAGATTTATAGAAAAAAAATATAGAACAGTGATTATTGACAACCATTACTCATAAGTTAAAAAAAATCCAAAAATTGAACCGACTCCATCTTTCAAAAGTGTGAAATAACTTATCGAAGTCTGTACCATATTTTGATAACAGTTACTTTTGAACTATCATGGTACTGACTTCGACAAATTATTTCACACTTTTGAGTGTTGAAGTCGGTTCCATTATTTGGTAAAATTTTTTTTCTCGCTTTTCAGTGACCTTTGCTACTCATGGGATCTATAATGTCATTCACGTTTGCGTAGCACTTTTCAGTTATTGTAGTGTAACTCAAAAACTGCTTGACCGATTTTTAAGAATTTAAATGGGACCACAAGGGAAGCACCATCTCTCCAGTAAAAAGAAAAAAGAATCCTCATAATCGGTTCTTCCAGTCGAAAGGTCTGACTTAACAAACATAAAAAAAACATTGTTGATAACCACCTCCTTTTTTGAAGTCGGTTAAAAAGTATTGAGAGGTATGGCACCACGCTGATGTGCTGGAGCAGATTTTTATGTTATGTTGCTTTTTGTATCCTATTTTACCTATTAATAAATTTAACCAAATGGTTTTTTGTTTCCAGATTTTTCTTTATCATTTACGTGTTGGAAATGGTTATCAAAATGCTTGCACTCGGCGTGTTTGGATACTTCAAGTCGAATTGGAACAAATTGGACTTCTTTATCATCGTTATGGCTACCGGAGGTAAGGTGTTACACCATTATGAGTGATTTATCTATACGAGGCTGACTGGTGCCCACCACTTTGTCCGCGTGATAGTCGGTTTCATCATCATATCTCAGCCATAGGACGTCCACAGCTGGCCATATGCCTCCCCCATTGATTTCCACAAGGACCACACCTATCAGCATTGCCCCGTTGAATTACAATTTACATTAGTACATTAGCTTTTCCCTCCGTTATTAGTTATCCTCATGACTGTCGCGACCACCTCCACCAATAAGTCTTCTGGATGAATGAGCGCCATCTTGTTTGAGACTTCCTGGTAACTTATAACTTAATCACATATTGTTATACTCCATATATCTTGTAATTTAAAGTAGTGTTTTGTGTTAGACAATGTACTTTTTATTACAAATAAATATTGATTTGATTTGATCTTTTTTCTGCATGATGGTAAATGATCAACATCCCCTATGGATATCTGTTACAATGGAGGCATCACAACACGTTGCCATTCCTTTTAAAGACTCGGTTAACTATCCTTTAGATTCTAAAGTTTAGAAGAATCCCATAGGTATTGTAGATTTTTTTTTTTTTTTTTACTATTATAAGTTTGCGTTTGACAACTGTCTATATATATATATATATATATCAGATACTCAGAAACACCGATAGACGAAGCCCGTACCACGTTTTACAGGTTTGTGGCAAAAACGATCAGTTAAATCGCACAGAATGACTCCCATGAGTTAATAATATGTGGGTGAGTTTTCAAGCGGCGCCGGCTAGGGCGGTGGTGAAAATGTATCTTGATCGGACAGACAGGAATCTCATCAGGAACAACATTTGTATAATGCATACTAATATTATAAAGAGGTCAGATTTGATTGTTTTTTTGTTTGCTCCGAAATTACTGAAACGATTTGAAAAATTATTTCACTGTTTGGAAGCAATACTGTCCCCGGGTGACATAAGCTATATAATGTTTTTAAGAAAATTAGGGATTCTTAAAATTTTTAACTCTTAATTTTCTACCTCTGCGAGCTGGGGCAGACTGCTAGTAGTTCATACAATGTATATGCTTTTTCTACAGATTTGGTGCTAGACATTATCGACGCCCTAACTCCATGGGATAAGTGGAAGAACCTGAACTCGAGCGTTTTAACCGCTACTAAACTGTTGAGGATGCTTCGCTTTCTCAGGCTCTGTAAACTGGCAAGGTAATAATAATATCGCAGGACTTCACACTACACTAGTACAGTACAGTAGTATGTAAGGTCACACTAGCGGTCACACGTCCAGGGCATGACTAATAGTCTAAGATCCGAAGTAACAATGAGCTTCACACATTTGTTTAGTCGATAAACAATTTTCTTATCAAATTAATATATTACATAATACAACTGGGTATGACTAATAGTCTAAGATCCGAAGTAACAATGAGCTTCATACATTTGTTTAGTCGATAAACAATTTTCTTATCAAATTAATATATTACATAATACAACTGGGAGTGTTCTGAAGAGCTCTTCAACCTTATTCCGGCATCACGGTTTTACCACCGCACTTACTGACACCGCTTGAAAGCTGATCCACAAATTATTGACTCATGGGAGTCACACACTGTGCGATTCTACCGATCGCCTGTGCCAGATCGAGCCAGAGCGAGATGTGGAACGACCGTCCTCCCTCGATGTTCCCGTGTAACTAGAATGTGGGATTCTTCAAAAAGAGAGTCTACAGATTCTTAAAAAGGATTGGCAACATATCGTAATGCCTTCAGTGTTACTGATATTCATAGACGACGGTGATAGCTTACCATCAGGCGGATTGTTTGCTATTATATAAAAAAGACAATCCGAGTGCGATGGCTAAAACACCCTGACCTGCCTGTAAGTGTCAAACGCAAACTTATAATAGTAAAAAAAAAAAAAAAAGTAATTGAAAATTAACTTTTTATTTTAGTCAGTTGGCAGTTTTAAACAGGTGGTTCTGCGTGGTGGTAGGGTACTTTCGAGTACCCTACCACCTGTTGGTGCTGCTTGAACACATATTTTGTTCAAGCAGCAGTCCTTGATAGCCAGTAAGCATTCTAGGTCCTGCGTGATAACATCTTTGACCTGATCGTTACTGACCATCAAATGAGATAGTGGTCAAACGCTAGACCTATCTACACTACTACATATTATAAAGAGTAAAGATTTGTATGTTGTGAACGGTTAAACTCAAAAACTACTGAAACGATTTCAAAAACTCACCATTAGAATTCTACATTATCCCTGAGTAACATAGGCAATATTTATTAAGAGAATAAATTAGGGATTCTTACTAATACTTCAAATATCTAACCGTGCAAAGCCGGGACAGACTTTTAGTAATGTTTAAAAAAAAGCAATAAATGGAACCGAGTTCAACACTCAAAAGCGTGACAAGTTATTTCACACTTTTGAGTGATGAAGTTTCCATTTTTTGGTAAAAACATTTTTTTCCACGTTTTCAGTGACTTTTGCTGCTCACGGGATCAATTGTCATTTTGTATGTTCACCGATTTCTTCACCCTCAATCAGGAACTCGTCCAAGTAGACGTAACACTTTTCAGTTATTGGAGTGTAACTCAACAGCTCGATCGATTTTGATGAAATTTAAATGGGACCACACGTGAACCCACAGCACCAGCAAATAAAAAAGAATAGTCAAAATCGGTTCACCCTAGTCGAAAGTACTGAGGTAACAAACACAAAAAAAACACACGGGTCTCAATGAAGCCTCAGTGCTGTTCTCAATTTTCCGTTATTCGCTTGGCTGCATATTGTCCAATCATCATCATCGTCCGTTTTCAGAGTATCAGTACCGAAAATAATGGCATACATAGACCGTATGATCGATGTGCAGTTGGCGTTTGGTTATGACATTGGCAAGGTATGTTGGGTTATAACTTTTAACTGTAGGGATAATGCACGTGTAGGTGCTAGCTTAGCGGTGGGAGCGTCGGCTGTCTAACTGACGGATGCTGGTTCGATCCTCATCAACTACTTCAGTTTCCTTTGAAAACAACATCGTTATCAAATTCCCAGCATGGTGGTAGCGTACTTTCGAGTCTTTGTCTGGCTAGCTACCACCATCGAGCTTGAAAAACTGTCACAAAATACATAAGGTCTCCAGGCAGCGGTCCTTGAGAGCCAATAAAAAATGTAGGGCTAGCTTGGTTATATTTTCGTCCACATCGTCCATGACTATCAAATGAGATAGTGGTCAAAAGCTAGATCAAAGTATAAGGTATAAAATTTTTTTGTGAAACTTTGTGAATATGGATGTATGTTTGCTACTTTTTCACGCAAAGACCACTGAACGGGTTTGGATGAAATTTGAAACACAGATAGATTATACCCTCTATTAAAACATAGGCTTATTTTCATCATCGCTGTCATCGCTGTTTTTAAGACCACGCGGGTAAAACGGATTTGGATGAAATTTGGTACCTATGTAGATATTTCAGGTCCCGGAATAACTCATAGGGTACATTTCATCATCACCAGGCGGGTAAACCCGCGGGGCGCAGCTAGTTAATCATAATATTACAGTCGTCGTGGCTCAGTATTCAGTGACACTGACTGTAGAAACGCGACCAATAGTTCGAATCCCGGCTGGTGCAAACATTTCTGTGATGACCTGCATAGTTGTTTGTTCTCGGGGCTCGGATGTTTGTGTAATGTGATAGTGTGTGGCCATACCTCCCGTGACTCGGGGTATCCTAGTGGGAGAGTATGCATGTAAATGCGTTTAATTATTGTGCTATTTCGCTTTCAGGGCTTTGTAACTGGGGAGCAAGAAGTGTGCAATCTTTTGCCTCAACTGGTTGACAATAAGCAAATTCAAGAAACTCTTTACAATAAACTGGAAGCTGATAGGTAACCTATTCTATATATTAGTAGTAGTCCCACTGCCCCTGGGATATTGCTACTAGCGATATGCGAAAAGGGCACCGGTTAGCTTCCCTGGAGATCCCAGAGCCCTTTGTTAACCATATAGGATGGCAACTGGGGAGGTTTTAGTGAGCCACTACGATAGTCTCCCATTAAATTAGGCTTATGTTTAACTGATCACCAAATATAGTAAAATATAGCACCAAAAATAGTAAGTGAGTACCAGTGGATATCGTTCGAAATTAAGAATTAATCAACCTTTTATAACTTAGACTGGCAGTGACTCGTCAACTGGGTTTGCTCCAACGGGACAGACCCTGGACAGCCATCACGGTGAAGACTCGACAAGCGACCACATCCACCCTGAACATCATGATGCTAGATACTAACCAACTCAAAGAAGAAGGTAACATTGTTTTTTATTAAATAAAATTCATATAGATAAGAAGTAGAAAACCAAAGTACATTTCAAACAAACAAACAAATATATTTATTGAACACACAATACACCATATGATTAATAATATACAAATGATTTTTTAATTTAATTTGTGCAAAATTGGTGAAAAAGTATTCTTGGATTTTAAAGATCCCTAACTCCCACGGTTGGATTCCCTGTGTCTATGGGAGCTAGTAGGCTTCCAGGGTGAGTCGTAGATGTGATGTAAGAGGTTTGAGATTTGTGTTATATCATAGAGAAACTAACCCAAAAAGATGCAATAACACTTTTGTTTGTAGACCGATTCCACCAAATTTGGTTAAAACAATATCATCATCATTATCCTGTAGGTGTCCATCCACAACTGGACATATATACGCCTCTCCCAGTATGTACGCGCCATTGAGCTCGATTTTCAGCTCTGTTCATTCAGTGACTTCCAGCTATCTTACGCAGATCGTCGCTCCATCTAGCCGGAGCCGGCCGACATTAACGCCAAGGTGCCAATTCGCTTATATATTAAGGCACCAATGCAATAGTAACTCAAATTGAATTAATAATAATAATAATAATAAACTTTTATTTCCCAAAGAGTACAGTATTACAAACATTTTAAGCGTTGAGACCCAAACTAGGCGAAAGCCTGTGTCTTGGGGCTCGGAGTACAATTAACTAATAGTAATCTACCGTAATTTGTATATAACAATTTACATTTACATTTCTTTGATATTTGACTGCGGGAGGAAGTGTGGTATGTGTTTGTGGGTTAGTGTGTGCAGGAAAAGTGAGTGAGTGTGTATATCTGCGTGGGGATGAATAAGGTTACCTACTTCAGTACATAGAAAAATTAAGATTATGTACTTTTACGTTTGTGAGCATTGTAATTGTGTGTGAATTATAAATAAACTTGGTAATCAAAATAACAATTGCATCTCGATTGCATTGTAGTTTGATGTAGTAAAAAGTAAGTAAAAAGTGTTTAATTGTCATCAGCTTACACATTTAGAATAAATGCTTTATATATAAATGCAAAATTATATTAAAGCTGACTACAAAAAGGACAAAATTCAACCGTGATGTACTACCGTAATAGTACGCTGATTTTTAGCTGTGCCCGATCTGTGTAGCTATTACAATTTTGCTCCAAATAGAATAGCAAAACTATAAAAAACTACAATTAATTAACAATCTATGAGCAATGTGCTTAGGAAAATTGATAATTTTGTCGAAAGTAAACAGAATATGCTCTAACTGGTACCGACCAGTTAGAGCATATTCTGTGTTTGTATTCAATGCTTTGAGTGCGCTTGATAACGATGATAGTTTAACAGGGGGAGCGTCCGCTGTCGACCGGACGGACTCTGGTACCCAACCAACGATTTTATGAAATCGATTTTTATTTAAATTGTCGTGTTTTTGACACATTATGAATGTATAAAATACTGGAATCACTCACTCGTCTTGAAGAGATCAAGGCACAGCGATGTGAGCGCCGGATGTCAAACTGACTGGCTCTGGTTAGATCCCCAACAACAGCTTGAGCTTCGGGCGAAGGTAACACCGCTATCAAATTCCCAGCATGTAGTACTGAAATGACATATCATGATGGGTAAAGCTGCTGATTGACTCATCGTGGCTCAATTTGCACGATGAGTTATACAAGTCGTTTTTTGTGTTCCAGGCTTTCTGGATGAAATGGAGTACCGTCTCCTTGTCAATGCGATACAGGACAGAGTCCAGAAATGTCGACATAAGGGAAGTCTTGTGGCACCTTCTGCTCCTGAGGTGATTTTAATATATTATTGATTCAAAACCTTGACACTGTAATGAATATCCATTCGTGCGTGATCGGTCAATCAGATGTTCGGCAATGCGACATCCTTTGGGGGCGTACCGCTTTGCCTCTACATGGGTAACCTAAAACCACAAGGAGTAGAACTTTTTACAGTCTGTGTTGCTCCAAAATGTAAAATACTGTTACTACAGTTTAAGTCATCAACTCACGAGTTAAATCTTTTAAGCTTCTTTAGTATACATTAGAAATTCACTTAACATCAGATGAGATAGTGGTGAAGCAGTGCAAGCCGATAATGAATATAAAAAAGTAAGCGTGAAAAAGAATTATCCATCTGTTACTTTAGGAGATTTAAACGGTTATATTATTTTGGACTTGTTTCAGTTAACCAACACAATCATTTTGTCTAGGTCGTAAGATTTGAAATACGTGCTAAATTACAATAAAAAATATTTTAATTTGCGCCATCTACCTTTGATTGTATGAACTATTATCCCGCTTAAGTATCGCCTAGCATTATGTTAATGCAATGAGCCATACAATAAATCAGGGTATGGTACCTTCGCTCGATATGGTATCAACCACAATGTTGGTTCATGTGTCCTATTAATAGTTCATACAATTAAAGGTAGGTGACGCTAGGAAAGAAACGTCCCCGCAGATATATAAAGAGGAATATAATTAGGACAGCTATTATAATTGTTCTAGACCCAACTACGTGCTATCTCCTGGCTGCAAGGCAATGAGCGTGTGGCGGAATTCTTCCTGGAGAATTCTGAAATACTAAACTACAACTATAATGACATTCTCATATCCAGAGGTAAGGACATTACGGTATTAAACATTACATTTGTAATTTGAGTCTGAAATCTATCGCTAGTCACAGTTCCAAAACCAGTGTCACTGATCACTGAGCCACGTCGACCACGAGCTGGAATGTATAGTTGTAATTTTTATTTAATGTCCGGAACCCTGTTTTCCAGGTGATGAACCCAAAGGGCTGTACATCCTGGTCTCAGGCATGGTGGAAGCCAACTACTTCCCTCCAGAGGACGATATGGACGAGGCCATCCCTAACTATGAGTTCCTCACAGAACTGAAGTACCACGAGCCGGCCTGCGATTATATTGTGTCGGGGAATGCAGTTGGGGTATTAGGGGTATGTATCTAATAATACCAGTCTAAATCGCTGCCTATTGGTTCCCTACACGTCCTGCAGCTCTAATGTGATTCTATTCTCGACCACATCGTCACTGACCTTTAAATGCTTAAGTGTTAAAACGGTTGCCGTGGTTCAGTGGTTAGTGACATAACTTCTGGTTCCTGGGGCCCAGGGTCCCAGGCTTCTCGGCAGGGGCACAATATTCATGTGGTGAGTATACAGGTTGGTTTTTTGAGAAGGACGGTGATGGCCACACCTTCTGGTACGTGATCACCTAGCCGACTCTTACGGCACCCGCGTGAAGAGATGGGGGAGTACTATTCTGTACCGGTATAGGTACTTTCCTGCCGGTACCACCACGGCACCGTGTAAAATAAAATAGTGAAAATTTGCTATTTCCATTAATTTTAGTAACACATTTATTTGCATAGATTGATTCTTAACAGCAACAGAATCCATGGGTTCAATAATACAGGATGTTTTTTTTTTTTAAATCATTCGGGTCCATTTACGTCCCGAGTAAAATATTTTTGAAAAAAATAGATATGCAGTTATTGTTTTACACTGTTTTTTACGGGTGTAACGTGGTACTTACGCGTGTGTACCACGTTACACCCGTAAAAAAACAGTGTAAAGTAATCATGAACGTGAGTTTTAAAGTTATTGTTTTCTTATAAATCGCGGGCATGACTCCTTTCACGACTTTTCTCTAACGCTCGTAGTTTCGGACTTGGTCATCACCGCCCTTCTCAAAAAACCATCCTGTATATTAATGTAATATTGAGACTTTGTTAAGCAATACTAATTCAATGAGTGTTCGGTTTAAAGTTAGACCAAGAAAATCAATTGTGTACTTATATATTTGAAAAACCGAGATAAGCTCGGTCATCCACGTAGTATTGTATTATGACTAAAATTTAATAATTTTCCAGCAAAATGTTTTTAAACGTATTTCCAGAGAGTTATCTCGTAAATTGGGCAATCGGAACAGGCGCCGGCGCCGCTTTGTTACTGGAGAGAAGCTTGTTTATATATAGAGGCTGGTGTATCAAAATATAAAAAAGCTAGCAGTCCGCCTGGGCATTGTTAAATAATCCGTGAGAAGAATTAATATTAAATTATTTAGAGCTTCTCTGTAAATGACATTTGATGACAGACTTGCCCATACTGACCCATGTAAATGACCCATCCTGTACATAGGCAGTTCTATCACGTGAGTTGATTTGCCTGAATTGACAAGAGTGTGAGGTAGTCCTGTCATGTATGACCGCCCCTTACATGAACGTATTTCATTCCAGATATTGACAAATCGTCCGTACAGTTACACGGTGCGGTGTGACTCCGCCGTGCAAGCCTACTACATCACCATGTCGGTACTCAAAGAAGCGTTTAACTTGGCACCACATCCTATTATGGGGTATTTAAGTTTATATTATTTGTTCTAATTACGGTAGTGATTCTCTTGTTCAAGTAAACTAAATTAAAATTCAGAAAAATAAGATATCGAGTGACTAACTTTTAACCCTAATTAATTAGGGCCATTGGCCCTATATCTTTGTCCTTGGAGGGACGTGCCCTGCTATCGTACAGGTGCAATTTAGATTGCATACGAAATGTATCTTACCTTATGATGGTCATAGGTCCCTTTGAAAGTTAAAATTACTTTCGAAACGATCAAAACGGTGTGAGCGCCGGATGTCAAACTCACTGGCTCTGGTTCGATGCCCACCAACGGCTTCAGCTTCTGGTGATGGCAACACTATTATCAAATTCACAGCATGGTAAAAGAATACCCATCTCTACTACCCTCAATTTTGAAAAATTTCACCAATCACGCCGTGTTTTCAGACAACTTTCTTTGAGAGCAAGTTACCATTCTAGGTCTAGCACGATTACACTGACGATCTAGTGGGATTAGTGGTCAAACGTTAGATGTACAAATTACATTTAAAATAATCAATTACATCTACCTTTGATTACAATAAACTTTTTATTGTAAAACCAGACCTGGTGGTAACCAAAATAATGTCTAACATTTGCATGGGTTGTATCTGAATGATAAATGATGTGATCATACGTATTAACTATCATCTCTACAATACTGGGGCTACAGACAACCCGCTGTGATGGGATTGTATGCGGGAGGAGTAAACGGTGAAGCATGTACTTTTGCATTGTAGTGCTACAGAAGAAATAGAACGAACAATCATACCACATAATGATTTCGACGTCAGCTCACATGCAACAGAAAGGACGAAAGGAAAATTCAATAACTTCTTCTTCTTGTCCTTATCCCACACTAGGCGGGGTCGGCACAACATGTCTTCCTCTTCTATTCTCCTCTATAATTAGTCGTCTTAGTGCTCACACCTTTCCTAAACATATCATTCTTCACACAGTCCATCCATACCAGAAAACTAACATTATAAAGAGGAAAGATTTGTATGTAAGTATGTGTTAATGAATAAACTCAAAAACTACTGTGCCGATTTCTAAAATTCTTGCACCATTACAAAGCTACATTCACCTTGAGTAACATAGGCTATATTATATTGTCAATAAAATTAAGGAATCTTATAATTTTTAATTTTTAACTTTTTTACCCGTGAGAAGCCGACAAGACCACTAGTTATATATAAAACTGGAGCAGCTGTGCCATCCACTGAAAGCCATACCCGGATTATAAAGGAGTTAGGATTACTGGGGTAGTTGGCGAGGGAAATACAGTATATGAAATATATAGAAATATCAAATCAAATCAAATCAAACTATATTTATTGTCTCACAACTACAGTATTGCCACATAAATTAATACACAAAAACACAGAAAACAAATCAAAAGGTTACAATACAATAATTGAGGACAAAAGGCGTACACTCAGCATTTGCCGCGCTCACATGTAAAGTGTGCGCGGCGCTGGTTTTCAGTGTACTCCGCAGCTCGGGCTGATGGTCGCCGAGATAGTAAGTATGAGCGGGTAATATCAAAACTATTTCACACATAAATGAAACGAATATATATAGGGGCGGTGCGTGAGTGTGGGGAGGGGTGCATGAGTGTAAGTGTGTGAGTGTGTTAGAGGGAGAAAAAGAAAGTGTTTGTGTTTGTGTGTGTGTAGTAAGTAAGTATGTAAGTAAGAAGCAGATATATATGCATGTTCCATTACCCATATTACAACTACCCGTGAAAACCTGTAATTGGCTTTCTATAGTTAACATAAGTATTTAATATATTGTACATAAGCTATTGGTTTTCCAATAAATAAATACACCCCCAGCAGGAGATAAGTACGTACGGCCCGTATCGTCCCCACGTAAAAAGGGGTTCTATTTGAGTTTAATGAGGAATGGTGTGATGATGTCCATTTTCCAGTCTAGAAGCAGCGATGTGGCGGGAGATTGGTATAAAGCTGTCAATGATGGTACTGGCCACTGTGCCCGCCTATCACAGCTGGTCGACCGAGAAACTTAGTATGCGGCTCGAGCACGCCTTCGTGCCTTGTCTTAAGGCTTTCAAGGTAACACTTCTGAAACAAAACAAATGCACTCACACTCACACCCCTGTACTAGAATACCCTGTATCGCGAGAAGTATGGACACACACAATCACATTACACAAATATCCCTGTAATAAACATCGAACCCGGGGTTGCGATTCGAAGATCATGCACTGAGCCATGACGAATGTCAAAGACTTCAGCTTAACCTCTATAATGCGTATTACTTTTACAAAGCTTCTTACAGACGAATCTGAATAATTATTATTAGTTTGGTATAAGTATCTATATTAATAGCCCATCATCATCATCTCAGCCATAGGACGTCCACAGCTGGACATATGCCTCCCCCATTGATTTCCACAAGGACCGGTTGGAAGCGGCCCGCATCCAGCCTTTGCTTGCGATCTTAGTCAGGACGGACAAGATCCGTGTCCCAGCAGTTGGGACACATTTGGCTGGTAATTTGGCTTTGGTTACACCCGCGTGGACTACGGTTTTGTAGCTACCTCAATTATCCCACGGGAACAATACTTTTTCCGGTTTAAATAGCCTATGCCTTTATTCCAGGGTATAAAGCTATCTTCATTCCAAATTTCCTGCAAATCAAATCGGCCACTTCATCGTGAAGGAGTAATAAACATACAAACTACAAAACGACGGTCGCCTTGGCGCAGTGGTCAGTGTCAATGACATGACTTCTGTGTCTCCGGGACCCTGAGTTCGAATCCCGGCAGGGGCAAACATTTGTGCGATGAGTATAGATGTTTGTCCCGGGGCTTGGTTGTTTGTGTGTGTCCATGCCTACCGCGACACAGGGAATTCTAGTGTGGGGGTCTGAGTGTGATTATAAAAATAAAAGACACAATCTTTCGCCTTTATAATATTAGTGTGATATTTGACAGGTGTTTGTCGTGAACGAATTGATGGAAGACATTGTGTTACTGGACGGCATATGCCAGGATATGGCCACGAGAGAAATATTCCAGCCTCCATGTTATATACCGAGGTAAACAAAATAAAACTTACCTCTATGTATTCAAATTTATCTTTAACTACCGACCCGCTTCGGCTTCGCACGGCTGTAACTGCATCTCTCCACTATTTAATGGATGTTATTATACATATAATAAACCTTCCTCTTTAATCAATCTATGTATTTAAAAAAACCGCATCAAAATCCGTTGCGTAATTTCAAAGATTTAAGCATACATAGGGATATAGGGACAGAGAAAGCGACTTTGTTTTATACTATGTAGTGACTAGCTACGCCCCGCCGTTACACCCGCGTAGACTGCGGTGTTCCCGTTACGGTACATTTTTGTGGAATTTTCAATTTTCAGCGAGTTTCTTAATTTTTCTTCCCAAAAAGACTTAGTATTAGAATAGTTAAAAAAAAGATAAATAAAATCTAAAAAGTTATTCTCAGGCCAACGGAAATAGACAATATTTTTTATATATATTATATAGATATCCCTTATTTTGTTAATCACTCAAACTAGCTGAAATTCACTAAAATTTGTCAAAATCAAATAGCTCGTATTATATTTACACTAAAATTAAAATTCGTATAACTCCATACAACGCTATCTCTAATATTAGACGACTTGTACTCGATTGCTGACCAATTGCGGGTAGTTCTAGTTATCACCAAATAAATGGCGACTTATTTTACCTAAAACTACGCGCAATATTAATAAAATGATCTAATTTTAGTGTTATTGGTAAGCGTCATACTAATTTTGACTTTATCGTAACCATATAAGAACTTATCTTACATTCCAGAATATTAGTTTAGTTGAACAAGACCTACCATTGTAGGTCTAGCGTTTGGCATTTGAATTGATGGTTAATGATGATGTGGTCAAGGGTGAAATCACGTTAGACCTGGAATGTTGACCGACTCTCAAGGACCATTTCTAAAACACACTGTGTTTGGTGACAGTTTTTTTTAATTTAAAGGTAGTAGCTACTAAGAGTAAACTACTAAGCTTCCAACCGGTCCTTGTGGAAATCAATGGAGGCATATGTCCAGCAGTGCACGTCCTATGGCTGAGATGATGATGAGCTACTAAGACGGGTACTGGAAGCTATCGCCGTGTTGTAGGTTCGATAACGAAAGTTCAAGTAGTGCATCTGTCAGTTGGAGATCAATCCAGCGTCCGTCTTATTGACGGCCGACCATTATTATCCCGAGCCTATCATTGCTTCAAAATATCCCCCAATGATCCCAGGACAGCCCATCGGTTGGTGTTCCCCAAGTCCTCCCAGCTGATAGTGAGCAGTAGTTGTCCGGAGACCAAGTTGCTGATAGTTCCCGCGAAGGACGCAGACTTGCTCGACATCATGGAGGACGAACTCGACGATACGCAGTGTGAACTGGTAAGTTTAGCAACCACCAAACAAACAAACATAATTTATTGACACATAATACATTTATAAAAGTATAGAACCCATTGGCTCCCGAACAAGTATAACGGTTTCTCTCACTGTTGAGTTACTATAACACACCATAGATTTTTTTTGGGATAAGGTGACTGAACAAACAAATGCCCACAGGATGTTAAGTGGTAACCTCTGCCTATAGACATATAGAATTCGTAAAGAACTGTACTGCGCCTGTCACCTTTAGACATTAAGTTGGTATGTCTGATGTGCCTCTAATTTCACCGGAAACCATACCCTTAAAACCGAAACACAGTAATGCGAACACTACTGCCTGGCGGTAGGAACAGATATGGTGGCAGTACTTCCCCGGACGAACTCTCACATAGAGTGCTACTACTGATTGGCATGTTAAAAAGTTCCAACTGAAAACTTTACTTGCATTTTTTTTTCTACTGTATAGATCTAGAGTTTGACCACTATCTCACTTGAGGGTTAGTGACGATGTGTTTGAAGATGTTGTCACGCTAGACCTAGAACTGGCTCTCAAGGACTGCTGCCTGAACACACTATGTGTTTCGTGACAGTTTTTGAAACTTGAGGGTGGTAGCTAGGCAGGCGGGTACTCGAAAGTACCCTACTACCATGCTGGGGATTTGATAACGGTGTTACCTTCACCGGAAGCTCAAGCTGGTGTTGGGGATGGAACCAGTGTCCGTCAGTTTCACAGGCGACGCTCCCCCCGCTGAGCTATCATCGCTTGGCCATCTAAACTATAGTTAGGAAGGAGGGAATAAATTCGGACGGCTAGTGGAGTGCTACTACGAGTATAGCTTAGATGGACAAAGCGGTAGGACGGTATTCTGTAGTCGTGGATTCAAGTCCCACAAGTCGAATTTTTTCCTTCAAATAATTTGAACGTAACCTATATCGATGTCCACAAAGACTATTTGGAAGCAGCCCAGATCCTGCGATGGGACCTATACAAGATATTGTATGGCTAACATGACGATGATGATGGTGTTGTTACCTGCAGGTGTCGAACGTATCGTCCCGCTGCCTCTACCACAAGGTTGCCCGTAAGATGTCCAGCGAGTCGCGCGCCGTGGGCCGCCGCGGCAGAAACAAGCGTCGCCGCATGCGCAGGGTCAACTACAGGGAGTCGGTGTGGGGAAAACAATCCTGTAAGCGCTCAAATAAATATACCTAGTTTATTATTATTATCTTACCAGTAGCGCCCGCGGTTTCACCCGCGTGGATTACGGTTTTCCCGCTACCTCAGTTATCCCACGTAAACTACCTTTTCCGGAATAAAAGTTGCCTATGTGTTAAACTATCTCCATACTAAATGTCATCGAAATCGATCTAGACGTTTGAGCGTGATGAAGTAAGAAATATACACATATACAATATACACAAACTTTCGCATTTATAATATTAGTAGGATATTATTATATATTAATTAATATCTTTAACATGTATAAAAAACCGAGCGAGTTAATGTTACTTAGTATACCTACACCATGCCTAATAATCTTTGTAGAACGAAACGCTAGAGGTAACGCCATTTTGCTTTTAATTATACATGACATTTGAGTCATCTCTGATTGGCTGGCGCACCCGAACGGCCATATTTATTTACATATTTCTTATCAATGGCATTGGAAGTAACGTGGCGATTGAGTAAAGTTGTGCTTTTGTGCGCGATTATACTCTCCACTTTACTTGTATTAATCACATTCTATTTATACTGGGACTTTTTTGTGTTTCTGAAAAATGTATTACAAATATTGTGTGTATAAAAGTTCGCGAAAGATTTCTGAATCATTTCCCGTGCACTAAGAAAAAACTGAATTTATAAAAAAAAATTGAAATATGAATCTTTTAATATATAAATGAAAAGATAGGCATAAGAGTCCCACGTGACCCACATAGAAGGCCTTGCCATCTTCACATACCATATGCTAAAACTAACTATAGAGGAAACAGTTTTCTATTACGATCCAGCCGCATATTTAACGACATATCCTTACAGCACGATATTGATATATTTAATACGCCTGTCGACCACCTTAAGCGGTCAATTACTAAGTTATACTTTGATTCTTTAAATTAAGGAAGGCATTGCTTATAAATATATTTACACATATATATTTCTATTTCGAAATTTATCCGTGGAATCTTTTCTCTCTATCTCGCCTTAAGAACCTGTACAAATAATCCTAGCTTAAGTACCTAGCCGTAAGATTTCCTAAAATGTAATAAATAAATAAATATTGTGTTTTTTTATTTTGTTATGTTTAGTGAAGCTTTTATACGTAGTAAATGTAAATTCCATTTGCTATAATCACTACCCCAAAAAAACTTCTGACCTGATATTTTGTTCAGCTGTTGGCAGTCTGATACTCAGTATCTCTAAATAGTTTGGTTTACACTACAGTTGTCTTAGACTTCCTTTGTTAAATAATTCATGCAAATGTGTTACTTATTATGAGATACCTATGTTACTTATATACGCCGTTATGTGCTTGTAATGTGAATTTATTTTTTGCAGCTGCTCCAATGCTGGCGAGTACAGCGAACAGTGAAAAGGAACTCAGTTCGAAGTATTACAAACCTAGCTTCTGTGACATGGTGTGTATACCGTCTTAAGCATGGATATCTCATAACCGTCGCTTTGTTTTTTTTTTTTATAGCACTCATACCCCTGCACTAGGATTCCCTGTATCGCGGGAGGCATCGACACACAATCACAGCACACAAACATCCAAGACCCGGGACAAACACCTACACTCATCGCACAAAATGTTTGCCCCTGCCGGGATTTGAACCCAACGGTCCCGGAGACACAGAAGTCATGTCACTGACACTAACCACTGCGCCACGGCGACCGTCAAACATTTTATAAAGATCATGCGCTGAACCACTATCTCACTTGATAGTCAGTGACAATTGGGTCAGTAGTCAGCCAGTAAGCATTCAAGGTAGAATGCTTACTGGCTCTCAAGGCTGCCTGAAGACATACAGTATCAAATAAATACATGTTTTGTGGATACAGAACACTTGCTTGGCTCATCTCTGAACGTCAAAGGGTTGAAATGATGATTATCTAATAAATACCTGATGCACATTTGTTTGCAGCCTGTAAAGCTTGAGTCTGACCGACCCCGTGAGGTGAGACACACGCTGCCAACTAGCTCCCACTTGCTGACTCCAATAGCTTCCATGCGTCCCCGAGTGGAGTCTGAAGAAGAGGTGAGCTCTTCTCTATCATAATTTCAACTAAAATTCCTCAAAATGAAATAGTACCTATTATATTTAAGATAAAATTCAAATTCTAACTCTATCCAACGCTATCTCTAAAATAGGACGAGTTTTAATCGATTGCTGGCCAGTTGCGGTTAGTTTTAGTCGGTACTAAATAAGTGACGACTAATTTTAACTTAAATCTATCCGAAATTTTAATAAATATATATAATTTTAATGTTGCCATTGATAAGTGTGATACTAATTTGGACTTCATCGTAACCATATAAGAACTTATGTTACTATCCAGATTTTAGTTTAGTTGAACAAGAGAATCACTAGACCACATCGTCACTGACCATCAAGTGAAGATAGTGGTCAAAACGCTAGATCGTATAAAAAATGGTTCACTAAAGTCCATCTTATGTAAATTTGAACTTGAGCAAAAACAGAAGAAGAGTTTGTGGATTTTAGATAATTTGAGCTAGTTTGAGTGAATCTAGCGTTTGACCACGACGCTAGATCTATACAGTATAAAAGAAAACTAGCAGTATAACATAATATTCAGATTAATTATTTTTACATTAAAATACACACACATATAATAATAATATTAATAATATAATAATATGGGACAACATTCACACAAGGTCTTCAGCTCCCAAACTAGGCAGAGCCTGTACTATGGTAACCTGATGACTGATATATATACTTAAATACATACTTATATATATACTTTTTTTTTATACATATACACACCCAGACACAGGTCAAACAGACATGTTCATACACACAAATGTTTGACCTGTCCGGGTATCGAACCCGGGACCAGCGGCTCAGAAGGCAGAGTCCTACCAACTGCGCCAACCGGCCAGTCAAATATATATATAAATAATATATATTTTTTTAAAGAAAATTATTATTTATATGAAAATTATTAAAAATGGTATTAATATATTTTAAATGAAAAAAAAATCTTTGAAAATAAACATTAAAATTTCATTTAAATTGTTGAAAATTTTGGAAAAATAGGCAAGTATATATATATATGAAAACAAAGTGGTAATGGTCAAACTAAAGAAGATAGTAATAATTTTTAGTAACTTGAAGTAAACATTTTGATTAAGATTTATACTATAGTTTTTATACAAGTGCGTCTGTTATTGTTTTCAGCTGTACAACACGTCGCTTATGAAGACGAAGAGCTACGATAGGCGGCGGAGACCTGACAATTGAAACAGTGCTTACTCGGTTTTATTATGCACTAGCTGGACCCTGCGGTTTCACCTGCGTGAAATACGTATTCCCCTATACTTTGATTATCACACGCGATCAATTTTTCGCGATGAAAAGTAGCCTATGTGATATTTCAGACTCCGTTCCAAATTTTATACAGATGCTGTCTGTCGTACCGATTAACAAACATACATCGACCCTTACAAACTTTCGCATTAATAACGGAAAGAAAGAAGCGGTTTTAGCTCAGACATGCGAGCGTCGGCTGTCAAACTGACGGACGCTGGTTCGATCCCCATTAACGGCTTGAGATTACACAACACGGTAATCAAATTCACAGCATGACGGGAGGGTACTTTCGAGTCTGCCTGGATATCTACCACCGTTTAGTTTGAAAAACTGTCACTAAACACATAGTGTGCTCAGGCAGCAGAGCTAGTAAACATTCTATGTCTAGTGAGACCGAACACATCGTCACTGACCATCAAGTAAAGATAGTGGTCAAAACGCTAGATCGTATAAAAAATGGTTCACTAAAGTTCATCTTATGTAAATTAGAACTTGAGCAAAAACAGAAGAAGAGCTAGTGGATTTTAGATAATTTGAGCTAGTTTGAGTGAATGAAAGTCATTACTAATAATAATATTTATGTAACGAACAATAGAAAAACGAATTGTTTGGATTTTGAGAAAATGTTATGTATTAGTTATTTGTTATTATATTGTATGATAGAGAATCTAGGACCTAAGTCTTCTATTCAATATGGCAATATGCGCACGTCTCTCAAGGGCCGATTTTGACAGCTTTGTTAGTTTTCTATTTTTATGTCGTCCATATTGAATCACTCTTGACTTAATTCTACATTCCGTGACGTAGAACGTCATTTTTCGAACTCTGTAAGCATCAGACTTGTCAATTTTTTTCAAAACCGACATAAGCCATTTTGGTTCGGTTGTATAGCCACGGTATGCCACGTTTTTAAAAATTAAAGTAACATTATTTTGTTTCAAGCTACTAAAGCTCATTCTATTAAGCTACTTTAACAATGTAATTATTTTTACTAATTTCTATACAACTGCTGCTGACATGCCTGTCGCATTAATGTATTATTATTACATATAGGCAATCTATCCTGTCAGCAATCATTTTCATGACGGTGTTGGCACTGCCGCACACTCTGTGCACCATTGAAGCACTGCGCTTGCGCATTATAGCGTAAAAGGAATCTGTGCGAGTTTCAGCGAACATACCTGTTCCGCACTATACACTCGACACGTCATCTCGAATCAAAAAGTCTAGTGCTTAGAATAGGCTCCCTGACTTTTCTAGGTGCTGATCAAAGATCTGAAGCTGAAAAAAGGTTACTTGATTCCGTTATACCATATATCAGAAATATTTTATATTAGCCGTTCTGTGGTTTACTTTTTCATATATTAATTATTATATGTATTATTTGTTAAAATATATTGATTGACCTGATTTTTGTCTATTTTATTTTAATTTTAAGACTAGATTCAAAAACATCACACTAATATTGTAAAGGCGAAAATGTATCTGTAGTTTGTATGTTTTTTACTCGTTCACGCTAACGGCATTGGATGGAATTTGGAATGAAGGTAGCGTATATCTGGGAATTACATATAGGGTACTTTTTTCCCGGAAAAGGTATAAGTAGTTCCCGTGGACTAATTGAGGTAGCGGGAGAAACCGCGGGCGCAGCCAGTAGTTAATACCCACATACAGGGTTACATTAAGTTGTTACATATGAAATCAGCGTTTTGTACAAAAAAGCCAAAACGATTTTTTGAAAATGAAGTAATTTATTTAATCAAAGTATGTCCCTACCATTGTCATCTACGCACTTTGGCCACTTTAGCAGGATTCGATTCCATTGCTGAAAAAATTGTGCGAGAATCATTAAAATCTTGTAGGTGGTTTTGACAGCCTCATCAGAATTGTATTTTTTACTCTGCAAGAAGTTGTCCGAATTCCGGAAAGGACCTTGTTGAAGCAAGGTCCGGGAGTATGATGTGTGTCGGAGACAGTCGCAGCTCCTCTAATTTAGCCACCGTATGTTGTGCAGTTTGTGGTCTAGCGTTGACCTGAAGCAGCAGTTAGGCTAGAGCAATGGACCAGTCTCTGTTGTTTAACGGTTAGATTTTCCATTATGGCTTGCAATTGATGATAATACAGATCTGACTTAATCGTCTGGCGAGATCTTAGGAAGCTGTAGTGGATGACACCAGTACTGGTCCACCAGAAACTTACCATTGCCATTTCCCCCAGGACACCGCTGCAGCGGTGCGTTAAGTGTAGGCACCTAATTGCATGTTTATACACTACAAAAGAGTATACTTGCACTCTATCTGAGAGTTCTCTCGGGGAAGTACCTACTGCCACCATATCTATTTCTACCTCCAGGCAGTAGTGTTCGCATTACTGTGTTCCGGTTTGAAGGGTGGTGAAAATTACAAGCACATGAGACTTACTTTATTTCTAAGCGTGACGGGCGCTGTGAAGTTCTTTACAAACCTTTTGCCGTCGCAAATTATTACAAATGACTGTTTAGTTTAAGGACAGATGTTTTCAGGTTTAGGTACCTGCCATGCACTACCTCAAGGAAATATTTAAGGCTTTGAGCCCCTGCCTATACTTACATAGAAAAAAAAAACAAAATTAGAGTGAGTACACATTCGATCGCAGGCAAGGGCTGGACGCGGACCGCTTCCAACCGGTCCTTGTGGAAATCAATGAGGGAGGCCTATGTCCAGCTGTGGACGTCCTATGGCCGAGATGATGATGGCACATTCGATTTACCTGTTAATTGTATCATATCTATTATATATATCCAATAAAGAATATTTGTACGTAGCGGAATGAAGTATCTACTACTGCTCTCCTTTGCCTACCAAAATCTATGTAGTATCATAACTTTGCATCACGTGAAATAGAGGAAAAGC
This sequence comes from Apeira syringaria, assembly GCA_934044485.1. Taxonomy (NCBI): domain Eukaryota; kingdom Metazoa; phylum Arthropoda; class Insecta; order Lepidoptera; family Geometridae; genus Apeira; species Apeira syringaria. The sequence goes on from OW203655.1 coordinate 28,811,380, forward strand.
GCCTACATCTAGAATGTTAAAATACATGGCGATTTTTGCGAGATAAATACCATTTGCACCGCCCTCAATTTCTAAAATATATTATCTAAGCTGTATGTAGCCAGTTGTCATTGCATACAAGGCGACAATCTAGGTTTACTGTGACCCACCTTTAGCTCCATCGATAAAATGTAAAATAATTTAAAAATACAATCGAATAGAATTGCCTAAAAAAATAAAAAACGCGCAAGTTTGCATGTTCCCACTCAGCGCTGAAACGGCCTGACGCTTTTGTATGGAACTTAGTATAAAGATTCCTTATAATCTCTCTTCGTACTAAAAATTCACCAACTATTGAACACAAAAACAAAACGATTCCTTTGGGCTCACCAGTGAAGTGAAAATCTTAGTCTTTGCGGAAACAGTGCGAGGTGCAGCTAGTAAAAAATAAAACACACGATTATTTTTATAATATGTATATTTTATAACTACGAAAATAAATATATGAAAATACAAAATGTGGTCCCATAGCAACGCACAAGGACAATTTCATCAATAAAAACAAATATATATAAAAATTACATAATTTATACACAGGAATGCGAATAAATGCGAACGATATATTCATTTCAAAATTATAAAAGCACCACTTACCAAAACCATTTCAAAACATGGATTAACAATTCATTGGGAAATTTTCCCTTCTGTTAATAAATTAACTCAACAAAAGTGTATGATACAAAATAATTAAAAAATATATAAATAGGTAAGGCAAATAAACTAGCTCAAATTACTTGAATATGTTACCACTCAAGTCCGTTATTAAATGAAAAAGGTTCATTGAAATGATTTAAAAATACCAAAAAACTTTTTGTTTTTTTGCTTCTTATCTATGAAATGAATATAAGTAAAGTTTTATACTTATGCGCTAAATGTACATTTCAATAATGTTTACCTTATTTTTCATCTACTTACAGTTAGTAAGTATTAAAAGTATGTACCTACCTATTTATTTATTACATATTTATCTTGGTTAAAACTTGATACATAAGCTGATACAAGATTGTAAAATATATAACAGGAAAATAAAAATAATATATATATTCTGCTGATTAGCTTTCTCATAATAAAATATGTATATAGGTATTATGTATTTCATTTTAAAGTTATACAAATTAGAGTAACAACATCCCTAATTCTGTTTATCACTCGAACTAGCTGAAATTCACTAAAATTCTTCAAATTGAAATCTTGTATTATATATACGCTAAAATCGAAATTCATATAACTCCATACAAGGCCAACTCTAACATTAGACAAGTTTTATCCAATTGCTGGCCAATTGCGGGTAGTTTTAGTCAGCACCAAATAATGGCGACTTATTTTGACTAAATGTGCGCGCAATTTTAATACAAAGATCTAATTTTAGTGTTGTCATAGTGTCATACTAATTTGGACTATAATGTCAATGTCACCATATAAGAAATTATCTTACTTTTCAGATTTTATTTCAGTTTAGTTGAACAAGTGAATCACTAGCACTACTATTATCTATATTGCAATTATCCTAAGAACTGTAATCATGTTCATAAATTTTTACTTGGATCATTCTGTATGTTCAATTGCAACACCCCTTGGATAAATTATCATATAGTTATATAATTAATTGAAAATTCCCACAGTTTTCTTTATAATAAAATAGGGACATGATCGTTAGATATACTTTTTGGAAATTTTTTCTAGAATATTTTAACTTTGTACATCTTCAAAATGAACTTTACCTATTTGATATTATCCTATATAAAAATGTTCACTAGGCTACAATATAACTTAGCAATGTTATTTATCATAGGACTATTGCGTCATGCGCATAGAATACTATTTTTGTTTATATAAAATAGTATTGCTATGCTTAAAAAATTATAAGACTTTTGGGCATTACTATTTACGTTAGTTGCTAAACGGGTTTGTTTCATGAATCAATACTTAGCCATACACATAATGCTGATTGTTCTACCAGTATTATTATATGTACATATTATATTTTATTTTTAGTGGTCCAATTTAGTATTTATGACTGAATTATTGACATAATGAAAGTACTAAAGTGCAGCAGAGAACTCTTGCAGCATGATGATAATAATAATTGAAATGATGACAGCTAAATGATTGCGTATCCATGCCTCCCGTGAGATAGGTAATTCTAGTGAGGTGGTGTTAGTCTATACTAATATTATAAAGCGAAAAGGTTTATAATGAATGAAATCGAAAACCACTGTGCCGATTTAAAAAAAAATAGGGATCCTAATACTTTTCAAATTGTTTACCCATACGAAGCCGGAGCGGACCGCTAGTTAGAAATATATACTTAAAAAAGCGTGTTTATTGATGTTAAGGCTTAATGGTAACAATGGTATTGCCATATTTCTGATACCTTATCAAAATAGATGCAGATATGGGGAAACAATTCCTAAACACAGTACAATGATTGAATACTATTGAATTTACCCAAATGAACTCTTATGCTATTGTGTGAGTATTCACAATTTTATAGAAAAAAGCAGATATGCAATACTGTAATAATACAAGTCAATTCATATCTGAACCAAAAATAAATTTTGTTTACTCAGGTGTTATCACGTCACCTATCAGGGTTATAGATAAAACAAGTGTTTTTGTATATTTTACAGCGATCAATGCTGTAGATATATGCTACTAGTTTTTCAGAAAAATAATGTGATATGATGTTCTGAAATGATATGAGATTTTGGTATTATTATTGGTTTCCCCATTAAATGACCAGGTTGCAAATTTACCATTTGATTATAACTTCGATTCCTTTCACTGTAGAGTTCAATTTAGAATAAAAAATCAATTTCATTAGTTGTTATTTTATCTTAAAGGCACATTGCATGATGCAATTGAAACAATGTAAATTAACATCTAATGTAAACCCGGCGGCTCAGAACTGCTTATCTGTGTTGATACTTTGACATTAATCGTAAAAATGTTTCAAGATGCAAGTGTTGACTACATATTGTCTTGCAGTTATAAATGTAACATTATGCTACCATTTCACCAATCTGAACTGAATTACCAGCAATTAAAGTTGAAAGTATTGTTTAACCTTAACTGATTTGTGCAAGACATAGCATGGAGTGATTATATGCTCAGTGGATATACCATGCTAATAGAAGTTGTTAAACTGACATACCAAATTGAGCAGTGCATAGTTGACAGCTATAGTAAATCACTATGGCTAGTTTAAGCATATTATAAAGGTTTTAAACATTTTTGTAGAGTTAAATAGTAATAAATATATTTATTTGAAATACTTTTAGACTATATGTATTTAAATCCAGTATGTATCAATCCTATATGTATTTTATCACCTCCATAATATGCTCTGCTCAGAGTTATACTAGCAATTTCAACTCCATGTATCAATGGGTAAAATAGGCAAAATTTGAATGGCTTTGGGTTGCTGACATAATTTTTCTAGTCTAATGGCATTGGCCCTGTTTGTTCTATAAGTGGTAAAGAATATTCAATAAAGTAGTTGTACTAATACAATGCTTAACCTGGATCAGTAGTCAATATCAACAAGCAGTTCGTTAACACCTAAACGCCCATTAGCCTTGCCTCTACTTTCTTGGCTGTTGAATGTTAGGCTTGATATTGAGGTTGATGTGCGCCGGAGGCTTCGGGGTGTGTGCTACTTGAGCAGCTTCAGGAGTAAAGTCTGCATTTCCTTTATTCGGAGCTCCTGCCATTAATACCTGATTTGATGGCACAGGAGACGGGCCAGCAAGACCTGTGAAGTCTTCATTTGTCGATTCTTTGATGTCTTTTGGATGAGACACCTTGTGCTGTGTAATCCTCATGCCTCCTGCTTTTACTGTAGGAAAAATAAATGACAATAACTAAGAGACATGGTTGATAACCCATACAGTTTAAGGGTAAGTAAGTTTTTTGTCTATTTGACCACAATAATACTTCATATGAGATAATGCTTGAAATCTAGATTTGTTTGGCACGATAAATGGGAGTAGAGGGGCGAGGGGTCCCCCTTTCTCTCCCCCACCACATTCATTATAAGGTAATGCATAGTTTTTAAGTTATTCCTTTTTTGTAAAATCATAACCTCACTTTTGGTAAAAAGCTAGAATCGTTTGGCACGAAAGAAGGGGGAGGGGGAGGGGTAAGTTATGTTTTAATGGTTTAGTATATTTTTTAGGTTAGATTTCTTTTATATTGTTTTCTTATAAAATATGCATTACCTTGTAATAAGAGTGGTAAAGTTACAATCAGAGACCAAACCTCTACCCATCCTAACAACGTTTAATATCTAACTCGTGCCAAACGATTCTAGTTCAAACCCTGAGATAATAGTCAAACATGGTTTTAAACAAAAAATTCTACTAGACTGGCCGTCTTTTAATTTACCTCTTAAAAGCTAACAAGTAAATTAAAATGCAAAACTCTACAATGATTAAATTGTCTTTTAAACAAAGAAAATCACACAACTAATAGACCTTTTCTTATTATCAGCCTATAATACATACCCAAGAATGTCTGCGAATCATTCAAGTATAACACAAAGACTCAAGGTCGATGTTTCAGCTAGTTTTTTATTCCAATTATCTTGATAATTATGTACCATTTTGGAAACAAATATATAGGTACACATGTTTCTTTTTCAGATAGATACAGTATAAAAAGTGTATGTCATTTATCAAGATGATTGCAATAAAAACTAACCGATACCGACCTTGAGCCTTTGTTTAACAATATTCATTACATGTACAGCCGCCGTAACATAACACTGACGTCATGCAAGGACAATCTTCGATAGGCAAGTGGCTAGGTAATTTGATACTAAATAGGCAGTAAACAAAGAGAACCTTAAGTTTTTAGTAAGCATGTTTTGGAACTTTTTATAATATTAGAAATTTTAGGTCAACACCTTATCGATCTAAAACAGATTTATGCCAAACAAGTTTTCATCGAAACAACACTTCACCGATAGAGTATATGTTTGAGACAAAGAGTTTAGTGTAAATAATTACCTGCGGGAGGATGACCAGCCTTAAGTTGAGTAGTTTCTTCGGAAGAAGACATTTGGGAAACTTTAAAAATATTACAATTAAAATATTCGGAGAGTGTCGTCGGATTGCTGCTTGTGCTGCTTCGGACAAATCTTGGAATCTCCGTCTTCGTTTTGTGTATGTGTACAACGTGTAATTGTCAGTTGTCAATGTTGTCACTGTCACACTTGTCACTTGTAAACACAGAACGCGTGCCTGTGTCTGGGTTGCGGTCGGTCACACCTAGAGATGCGGTAGGGAAACATTCCGAACCATTCCCATGGAATACTTCCGAAATATTCTGAAATATTACGCTAGACATAGGTATATACACCATAAAAAAATTGAATAATCTATTTCAATAATGTAAACTTCATGCTCTACGCAGACTTTCACGGCCGGCATGCATGTTGTATGTATTGCTTCCGGGCTGTTCGGGATGTGGAGTCCACTCCACATCAGTAACAGAGAAGACGCCACGAAGGAGAGTTCTACGCTCTTGTCGCCGCCCGGACCTGAACCACTGAAGATGTCGAGCGCAGTAATCGACGAAACGTCTGGAACACAAGTTTCATTTGGACCACGGCCGGACAGCCCAATACATAACATATTTCAATAATCTCAGTTTTATTATGGATACTGAAAAATAAAATAAAATTTAATTCGTTGCACTGTGTTCGTCAGCATGGTGAGTGTACATCTGTCATAAACAAAAATTTAATTATTGAAATATGTAGCCTTAATCCAGAAATGTTTGAGAAATCAGCATTTTGAAAGTTACAAAGACTACTGATTCACATTGCATTTAGTTATCTGGGACACCAAAATTTCATTTGTAACTAGAGATCCGCGCCACCCCAGTGTGCCGCCGCCGAGTTACCTGGGCGCGCCGCCGCCGCCGCCGACTCATGAAAATAATTCTGACGTGACAATTTAGTCTTATAGACCACTCTGGTGCATATGACGACCTTAGCGGCTACAGCCACTTCAAATGCGACGAGATAGTCCCTCAGACTACTCTGGTGCATAATAATTATAGCTTGGCGTTTTCGGCCAGTACAATTCAAATGCGACACAAAATAGTCCCGCAGACTACTCTGGTGCATATTTATGTAGAACCTTGGTATTTACAGCCGTTACCGAGTCAAATGCGACGAGATAGTCCCGCAGACTACTCTGGTGCATATTTATGTAGAACCTTGGTATTTACAGCCGTTACCGAGTCAAATGCGACAAGATAGTCCCGCAGAATACTCGGGTGCCTCATACGGACACCATTAAAATGTAGTTCTATATTAAAGTAATACTTATTGTCTTGGTATCGTAAAGATCTCCTTGATGAGCACGAATAACTTTCCAAATGGGTAGACGACGATGATGAACTATCTCGTTTTTATAACGTTAAAGTTTCTCTTCTTTCTCTAGTTTTCGTAATTTCTTTGCATATAAAATCTTAACTATTATCGCTAGTACGTTTCGGCATGAGTTGTGCCTATCTGTGCGATGCCTGAGCGACTGAGCGAAGTGGTGGAGCACCTTAATTGCGAATGAGGAGCAGCCGACCGAGAAACTAAAACGGGTAGGCTGAGTCGAGTGCGGAGTGGGGGTAAAGCTATAGTGGTGAAGTGGTGTGGCCTATGCGATACTACATTGTGTTCAATATTATTCTCATGGTACTAATCTCGAAGACGAAGCATGAAGTTTATTGAAAATCTTGATGCCATAATCTATATGTTTGTTTTTAATGAATTCGAACTCATAATCTACTGGACCAATTATGAAATGAGTTACCTGCCCCGGTAGAAAGTTCTGTTGTCATAGAATTAAATATAAACTATTTATATTTTGAATTCGGAACGTCAATAACGTAACCGAAGGTTTATAAAAAAATAAAATCAATTTGTTATTTGAGATCCTGCGTAGATCGTAGATGAGACACGAATCGTTGACGAATCTGTCGTCGTTGCGATAAGACTGAGAGAGTAAGTCCTTGTTTGTAACTTTGTATTATTATATTTGATATAATGCGTAAAACATTGTTATTCATTTAACTCAACTATTTATCATGACAGTACACTGTGCCACAGATAAAATTGTTTTCTTCGGACGGTACCTACGTGCTTAAAGGCGAGTCCACACTTGTGATAATATCACAAATGTAATTAATTATATATATTGTAATTAGTTATTAGTGTTTTATTTCACAAGTTCACATTCATCAGAAACATTACAACGGATATTTCTATATTTCGGGGTTAGCATCTCTACTGGACATGCTACGCTAAATGAGACAGCGGTCAAACGTAGGTAAGATTTGAAATCTTTTTATATATTTTAAAGATTGTAAAAAACTATGTGGACGGTCTAGAGCAGGGGTTAGCTACTTTTTCAGAGTAAAGATGGTCACAAACCATGTACCCACGATGAAATAATGTTAGAAGAGTAGACGCATGGTGTCGAACTAGACTGCGTGGCATGCCATCGCTACAGGAGCCGATCGGTGGTGTACTCATAGATCAGATAGAATGGTGCACTGCGTGAATGAGCAGCGTAACGGCGCAGCGAGGGTGCGGGCGGGGGACATACTGGGACACGTCACAACGTGGTCCACTCCTTCTCCGTGTCTGTATCCATGGGCACCGCCAGGATTATTTTCAGGAAGGTGCATATGCACCTATACATTATACCTACTGCACACATCAGAAAGTCTAAGTAACATGAACACAGCTTAGAACTTTTGAACGATTTACTTTCCCCATTCGTTTCGACGTCAACGGGCGCGACTTTGTTATTAAGGATATGAACATATTTGCACAATAACCGACGCCTATATACGCGAATACGCCTTCAGATTTTCAAGCAGTAACTTAATTTTTTTTAAAAATTGGTTGTCTGTAAAGTCGGTTTACGGACGATAGATTTACGTGATAACGTCATAATCATTTATGACTTTGACTTTGATTATTTTATGTAATACAAAACTCAGGTGGAACGTTACGCGGAACGTAACTATTTTTCATGAGTGTTGCTGGTATTCATCAATTTATAAAACGTTATCACGTCAAAAATATTTTATTTTATGTCATTTCTTTTCTGACAGAGGGGTGCAAGTGCACCCCCTTGCACCCTGCTGCCAACGGCCATGTCTGTACCTATCTGTGTCATCGAGCGCACTTCGACGCGTATCATAAACGTAACATGTGACTTAGATGCGTGATAGTACATTGACCAGCGTCCACACTGGATCCGGCTAGTAGATCGTAACCCTGTACATTGTCCTGCCGTATATTATGTGCTCTCAGTGTTCGGAATGGATTACGTCGTTAGCTGCAGCTTGTGACTAGTGTTTCTAATACGGTCGCGGGATAATGTTCGGTAAAATGTCACAACTGTGGACACACCTTTAGCTGCAGGCATGGTTGGATAACGAAAAATAATTTGACATAATAAAATGCTATTGTATAGAATTACTATGTGAATCTTTTATATCTCGTATACCTCACTTTTGAAGCGACGATAGCTCAGCGGAGGGAGCGTGTCCGTCAAACTGGCGGACACTGGTTCGAACAACTTGAGCTTCCGGTGAAGGTAACACCGTTACCGTGCCGTCACCAAGCACATAGTGTGTTCAGGCAGCAGTCCTTGAGAGCCAGTGAGCATTCTAGGTCTAGCGTGATAACATCTTCAACCACATCGTCACTGACCATCAAGTGAGATAGTGGTCAAACGCTAGGTCTATACAGTATAAAAAAGAAAAGAAAAACCTATTAATTTTGTATGTATATTAATAATATGTATATTTTAGATTATTATTAATGAATGACCTGAAAAAAAGACTTATTCATTGTGACAGTGAACGAAAAATAAATCAAATAAAAATCAAATTTATTTCCAAGCTTTTATTCTAAGCCTTCTGTTTGGTTGTGGTACAACCACATCTGCGTCATCTTTACCCGGTTTCACCATGTCTCTTTGCAACTCAACAATCATTCTCAACAAGAAATTAACCACTTGGGTACAAGTACCATCTCTTAACCTTGGAAAACCTCTGGTAGGAAGATATTTTCCATTAATATTAACAGACTGGTGGGATAATGAAGCTAGTAGACGTTTGATAATGTCAACTTTCTTGGTGGCAGCGAGCGGTCGGAGGCGGGTGACGAAGCGTAGTAGATATTCTATGAGCATAATATCTTCCTGGAAAAGAAAATCTATAGGTAGATAAATTGTGTAAGTACCGTATGGTCATGGGCCTAGAGACTAGAAGAACCCCCCCCTCCCCCCTCCACATCTCTACCCGTGGGCTAAGATAAGGCGGGATGATAAGGGATCACATACTAGAAGCTGGACAGCAGCGTCTTTTGAAGGTCGCAAGCACGGGCGTGGCGAGTATTGGCAAGCCCCCATATCTTTACTTATAATATTATAAAAAGGAAAGATTTGTATGTAAGTATGTTTGTAAGGAATTGGCTCAAAAACTAATGGACCGATTTTAAAAATTTTTTCACCATTGGAAAGGTACACTCACCCTTAGTAAGTAGGCTATATTATATTTTCAAAAAATTAGGAATCCCTATAATGTTTAATTTTGAAATGTTTTACCTGTGCGAAGCTGGAGGCGACCGCTAGTAATTAGATAAATCAATGGGGGAGATCTATATTCAGCAGTGGACGTCCGGCTTAGGTCACTCTAAAACGGTAGGTACCTAAGCATTTAATGACAATTAAAATGAACTTAAGTGGCGTGATATATTTTTTGCTATAGCCCGTCTCTTTCCTAGGATTTACAAAATCATCACATCGAACTAATATTATAAAGGCGAAAGTTTGTTGTGTATGTTTGTTACTTCTTCAGGCTCAAACAGCTACACCGATTTCAATGAACTTTGGTAAGGAGATAGTTTAGACCCTGGGTTAACACATAGGCTTCTTCTCATCATCATCATCATCAATCATCAACACCCGGGTAAAACAGCGTGGTGCAGCTAGTAGGTACGTAATAATTTATTGCAGTCATAAGTGGGTATCTGCAGTTGTAACAATACTTATGACCCATAGGGAAATATGTGTGAAGCGATCGAAGATCGATAGTAGGTATGGTTTAACATCGAAAATACAATCCTGCTGTTAAACTATACTACCTAGGTAGGTACCTCGTTTCCATATTTTAGGATTCATACTATTCTTTCATGAAAGTAGAGGCTATAATGCCGCCAGAGTAGCCTACTATTCTGGAGGCATCATAGCCGCCATGGGATGGCAATTGGCATGATAGTGCTAGACGCCGCATAAAGGCCTCACTTATCAACTAATATCCATCAATCCGCCAATCCAAACAGCATGTTCGTTTGGCTCCATCAACACTTCAACATCCTTTTTACAAGTTTTTTATTCTTCGAGCCAGATTATCTGGTACTAACCATCTCCATAGCAAGAATACATGACTCCACATTATAAGCTCTCCCTACGATGGTGGCAAGGTCTTCTCTATCCAAAACAGGCTGTTTCAAGCCCTCCAGCCATTCGAACAAAAGACCCGCGATAATAGCAGGATCTTCCTGAAAAATAAATAAATTTGAACTGTACCTGTCGATTAAAACATTCGCATGCGATTGTTCAAAATAGTTCTAGAAACTAGTGGTTGTAGATGTTGACAATTGACAATGCTTTCAGTCTGTTGTTTCTTTTAATATAAGTACGTGTTGTCTGAACAAAGCACATATCAGGGACAACTCCCAATCAGGGCGCAAAACGGCGTGTGCGCGTTCATCTGTTGAATTGGAATGTTAAAAATGACAGTTTTTCGTGACGTATTGTATGGTGTTTACCCCTGGGCCCTGTGTGAGCAATATTTATTGTGCAAAAGTTCGTTGATTAACGACAAATTAAAATATATTCATTGATTTTAAAAAAAATTGGTTGTCTGTAAAGTCGGTTTACGGACGATAGATTTACATGATAACGTCATAATCATTTATGACTTTGACTTTGACTTCGACTTTGACTTTGACTTTGATTATTTTATGTAATACAAAACTCAGGTGGAACGTTACGCGGAACGTTACTATTTTTCATGAGTGTTGCTGGTATTCATCAATTTATAAAACGTTACCACGTCAAAAATATAATCTGGAAATAAAATCTCATCAGAATCTACAAATATAATCTAGCCATTGAAAAGCAACCGGCACTATCTATAGCTACCTATAAAATATTGATTCCATGTAATAAAACTGCGCTTCTTAATACAATTCTAAAAAAATGTGCCAAAAAGTGTCAGAGATTGCGCCAACATCATCATAAATTGACTTTTTGAAAAATTCTTATTGCTAAGACACTACAGTTCCACTTATTTTCTAAATTACAAGATTTAATGAAATATCGTTGGTGCTACTTCTAGGAAGAAATTTAAAATGCAGATCTTGACATTCTTACTTGTCATGTTCTAATTTAATAATAGGGGGGAAGAGCATTTGAGTTATCTATAGGCTGCCAATAGCTGAGGGATTGCTCAAATGTTATTATAGCAGCTGCAGTATTGTAATTAGTTATTAGTATTTTATTTTGATAAAGGCATCGGCCCTATGTAAAAAAAAAAAACTTTCATGTGGACACTGTACTCGTATTTGAATATTATTGTGTAAATTATTTATTTGATGTTATTTTAAAATGTGGCATACCTGTTTATTTTTATAAAACATTGTATTATTCTATGCCCATAAGGGTGATTATTGCGGACTCTTAATCATAACACCTAAGCCTATCCCATGTTCATAATAAATGAGTTTTAATTTAATTTATATTTGTTTAATAATTGACCGGTAAAGGTCACACGGATAAACTGCGCTGTGAGCCAAAGAACTTACAGCCTAAGCTGTGAGCGTTTCTATACCTGGTTCTATTCTAGGCTGATGATGATGATATAGGTATCTAATAATAAAAAAGTATAGGTACTGTGATACAAACCTCTTCATCGATTTTGGCAAAACCTTCTTTTCTCAGATTTATTTCAGTGCGCAGGTTTTTAAGTTCCTTCTGCTTCATCTCTGGAAGACTTTTGTGATCTGTCGTGAACGCCTGGAACCATTGATTGAGATTTTGTTACAATTTAGATCATAGATAACTAACTGTATTTAGATTATAATAAATATTTTAAATGTTTCTCTCAAATTCTACTAATATTATGAATGCGAAAGTTTGTGCTTATGTGTGTATGTTTGTTACTTCTTCACGCTCAAACGGCTACACCGATTTCGATGAAATTTGGTATCGAGATATTATAAGTCCTGGTTTAACACAAAGGCTACTTATATCCTGGAAAAAGTATTCCCATATATAAGTTCCCATGGGATAATTGAGGTAGCGGGAAAACAGTAATCCACGCGGGTGAAACCGCGGGGCGATACTAGTTGTTTATAATTATGTTCCTGTTATAGAAAGCGTTATGTTCTTATAGATCTCAAAAATATTATTTCATCGTTATAGGTTCAGCCATTTCTGCGCAGAGTGACTGACTGAGTAACCAAAAAGCTAACATGATTTCTAGAATAGCGAATAGGCACGCAGGCCTTATTGGCACAAACCCTATTAATAAAAATGAAAGCAAAATCACAGCCCCTATAGTTCACGGCTGTCCTGCTATCCTGGTACTTATTTCGGGTTATCCTTTTCTTGAGGTATTTCCGGGCTAGTATTTATCTGGGTGGGCATACCAATGGGCTTACAAACCATATGGAATGCATTATTATAGGAACTCAATTGAGGGTTAAATGAAATTTCAACTCCAAAAGTTATAGAGCAAGCCCACGACACGGCCAGAAATATAAATGTTGAAGAACTGTCGAAGACTTTGTGCGCGATTACATAAGCACTGAGGGTTTGACTGCTTGGGAGCGTCACCACGTTGCTATTGTTACGGGCCCCTAACGGTTGTCGTAATATGCCCCTCGCCTCTTTTAACTCATACCGCACTTCGATTATACTCGAAAATGTATCGCGCATAGTTCAACTTATATGTCGCGATCTATTCTGTAAAGACAAAGTAGCCTACTACCACGCGGAAATATCGTTAGAGACAAACGAAACTTTGTCATTGTAGGAATGTTCTTTAGATTAACGTAGGTTATCCGTAACGTAGCTTTTCCCCTTTATTAATGAACATAAAATACTTGTTAGTAGTAAAAGAGGCTAACTTAACTTAACCTTGGCTAACTGATCTGTTTAAGACAAAAACTCAAACCACTAAACGAATAGCGGTATAGTTTTGCACTCAATTGAACGGATTCTGAGAATAAAATCCCTTACGGTGTAAAAGGGGGTTCCAAATTTGAAATAATATACATATATATTTCGCTGCGCTCACCTCATAGATCCTCAATGCTGAAATAGTTCCATCCCCGTTACTGGACCCGCCTGTGATTCTGCTCACCGACTCGAGGTTACGTTCTATGTCCTCTTCAACTGGATCTCGCCATTCCACCATTGGGAGTGTTGTCACTTGATCTGTAAAGAAATAAGAACTTTAAACCTGACCTTAGTAAGTTTTCAACTCCATTGCTCATAAAGTGAGCATTTACATTGTTGTTTGGAGCCATAAACCGAGATAACACACACGAGCGTAATAACATTGCACACTAGTGGGTAATAGATTTATCCTTTCAACGTTAAAACAGTTACTTTCTGCAAGTTATATGCATGTAAACAGAGCATTCTCCATTTAATAATTAAACGATATAGATTTTACGATTAAACGATACCGAACGATGAGTGAGGACTGCTGATTTGACACTCAGCTGAACTACGATGACCAACAAAGGTCACTTGTATCATAATTTTAATACTATTATTTGACAAGGTAAAAAGTACTTTAAGGACTAGGTAGCCCAGTCTATCCATCTATGCACTAGGTAGCACCTTTTTTTTTTTTTTTTTTTTTTTTTTTTTCGAGGGGAAAATCTTCCAAAGATACCCGACTGCAATGGGGATGTAGCCGGGTTATGTGAGATTTCCACTCACTAAAAACCCCTCGGTGGCCTGCCTCAGTGCTATTTGTGAGGGCTCCGGGATCTCACATGGAACGCGCCGGTGCCCTATTCGCACTTGTTTCGGTTCCCGGGAGCTGAACACCCCAGAACTTCGGTATTAATACGGTGATGTATGCCACTTACACCACCGTCCATCTCGGACCTGTTGGAAGAGTGGTCGAAACCCCCATTTCCACCACTCACAAGTCGGTTCCTTTATATAACTATATAAAGGGGACCATAGACTACCCCTTTTATGGGGCAGACGGCAGAGTGTGACTGTCACCAGCTCCCTGCCGTCGTCGCCTTCGAGCAGGATCGGCTCTCTCCCGGTCTCGCTCGGAAGCCTCTTTTTGCGTCATGACGCTCTCACAAAAAGAGACCACGGCCTGCCACACATTTTCATCTGCGAGCATACCCGCCACTACGTTCTGCAGAGAAAGGTTCTCGCCAACTCTATTTATGAGGATCTGTCGTTCCGAGCTCCACGCCGGGCATTCCTCAAGCGTGTGCTGTGCGGAGTCCGGGCCATTCCCACAGTGGTGACAGAGAGGCGTTGCTTCCCTTCCTATCCTGTGCAGGTACTCACCGAAACATCCATGCCCGGTGAGTACCTGTGTTAGTCGAAATGTTACCCGCCTCTTTCTCCTCTGCCAGGCTTCAAACACTGGCAGTATGGCTATGACGACCCGTTGCCGAATGCTCCGTGGTTCAAGCAGACGCTCTTGCCACTGTTGTAGAACGCGATGATGTTCTTGCGCTCTTATTTCCGTCGTCCTTGTTAAATCCAGACCGTGCAATTGGCGGTACACCCTGGCATCCATTTCGGCGAGGATGTCTAGGGGGGGAAAGCGTGCCAACAATGTTGCTGCCTCAAAAGATATTGTGCGGTAGCCTCGAGCGATCCGAATAGCTATAGTACGCTGCAGACTATTAAACATAGCCCTGTAGCGTTTTACGCCAGCCAATCTTTCCGACCAGACGGGTGCTCCATAGAGAGCCATGGATCGCACTACTCCCGCGTAGAGGCGCCGTACTCCTTCTTCTGGTCCTCCGAGATTAGGTAGCAGTCTATGCAATGCACCCACTACCTTTTTTATTCGAGGCATTGAGCGGCGGAAATGCTCTCCGAAGTCCCACCGGCCGTCCAAAATAAGACCTAAGTATCTTAGGTAAGGTCCCACCTGTACGTCCACGTTACCGATTCTTATACATGTACTAGGTGGCTCCCTCCCTCTTAGTTTCCTATGAAACCACAAGGCCTCAGTTTTGTGGGGCGCTATTTGTAGGCCCAACTCGTGAATTTTATCCACTATAGTTTTAACCCCTTGAGCGGCGAGCCGATTGGTCTCCTCAAACGTCTCCCCTTCAGTGAGCACTAATGTGTCATCGGCATAGCATACGACATTTACCCCAATAGGGAGATTGGTGCGCAGGACCACATCAAAGCACTAGGTAGCACCTAGTATCATTCGCTACGAAACACATTAATATTAGGTACTCATTACAAAGTATGTTAATAATTATACTAGCACAAAGTAATATAATATAGTTTATACATATAATAAAGTAATACTTATAATATTGTGTACAAGGACACATTTTATTATAGGTATAACTAGCTGCACCTCGTTTGGTTCGTAATGATTATTACTAGGTAATGCCCACTAATCAACAACTGAGCTAATTATAACAGTGTCGTTATACTAATAAAGATACATTTAACAAAACGTTTGAAAACACTGGCATTATCCGATAATGTTATAGCTATATGGCATTATATTTATTCCTAGTATAAGATACAGTCCGACACCGAGCTCGACGGCGAGCTCGAGGCAAAAACATCCTGGTTAGATTCTCTCCAAATAGTCAAAGAGCAAACATCCTTAGGGCCCACTTACGGACCACTTTGGTACCGGGGGCAAGTCGATCTGATAACTCCCTGTCCTGGCGACAGCTCAAGCCGAGGTCCGAACCTCAGTGGTGCCCTTGAGCTAGTCGCCTCGCCCTCTCCTAGTGGCATAGCGCCGTCAGCACTAGCCTAACTAGGCGGTGAGCCTTCTGCGCCCGCACAAATACCGGGCTGAGCACCATCTGTGCTCGCCCTCCCCTCCGGTGAAGCTGTGAATGCCGGTAGAGGCAAACAGCATTAGTCCGTTAGAAAAAAAAAAAAATCCTAGTATAAGTAAAAATAATAATTTACAAGTAATTATTATTTTTACTCTTAGTTTTTTCTGTTATTAGACTACTTGATCTAGAAGGTAAGTATGAAATAGGAATCTCAACTGATTCGGATTTCGAGGAGGGTTTCGAACATTTGCATATATACTCGGACTGACCATTAGCTAGATGAAGATTAGGTGCTTCAGCATATAAAACATACAATTCTCAGTCATAGATAATTTGATGTTTGATGTGAAAACTTCTTTAGGGGCGTTGCGCACTTTTGTATGGGGAAAAAATGTTGAAGTCGCGTCAGATCGTCAGATCGTCAGGGCGTGACGTCTTCGAATTCGTAAGATGGAGGGAGGGTAGACCGCCGTTGAAATTTAAACTTAAAAGTGTTACGAATAAGGAACATTTTTGTTTGTTGGTAATTTTATTTTGTAAAGTCGTTTTGTTAAAAGTATTATTGAGTTCGGTTATCAAAACGCCGCTAATATAAAGAGGAAGATTTAATTGTTTGAAAAAAAAAATGTCATTGTGAAAATTCCAAAAATTCAATGTGTCCCACTATATCCTACTTCCTACTAATATTATAAATTCAAAAGTTTGTGTGTATTTGTGTAAGTGTATGTTTATGTATGTGTATCTTTGTTACTTCTTTACGGCTACACCGATTTCGAAGAAATTTGGTATGGAGATAGCTTATGCTGAATTAACACATAGGCTTATTTTCATCATCACCATCATCGTTTTTCATCACCACGCGGGTACAACCGCCGGGCGCAGTTAGTAATATTATAAATGTGAGAGTTTGGATGGATGGATGGATGGATGTTTGTTACTCAATTACAACAGGACGGCTGAACGGATTTGGATGAAATTTGGTATGTAGAAACTTCAGGTCCCGGAATAACACGTAGGCTACTTTATTTCATCATCATCAATCATGTTCAAGTTTTTACCTCTGCAAAGCAAGAAACTGCCGCTCGCATCCGATAAACTATTCTAGTGTAACAGAGGCTTAATTCTATTAGGTAAGTCAAAAGCGTTTTTTATTTTACACTACAATTAATTATATTTTTAATGTTACAAGTACTTTTTTAAAAATTTGCCAAATGTCATAGGATGAAGTGTAGAGCCGTCATATCGCGTGAAAACGAATTGCCAAGAGAACTGTTCAAAGCTTTGAGTATACAGCCTCCGCGTGCAAAGGGTCAGGAGGTTCCTCTATATCTAGTAACTAAAGAACTTACCTAGATAGATTTACTGGTTACAAAAAAATATACTCTAAGATAAATAAAACTCTACAACACCACTTCGCTCATCACTAAATACAGGTATTTTAAAAAAGACAATGATAATTTGAAATGAAAATGGCGCCCACCCGGTTCGAAGGTTTCCCGCGCTTTATTTGACATGTAACCTATGAAGTTTTACCTCCTGCTTGGACCTCTTCGGGAGTGGTCGGGTCTGGAGGCTTGATCTGCCTGAGTTTATACACTAAGAAGGATTTATAGAAGGCGCGGCTTCTCACTCTGAAGTCTATACCCGCGCTGTTCTGACATCCGCATAGTTTCAGTAGACGCTCGCAGAGTCGGTATACTATCTGGGAAAGACAAATAACATTGATTTTAGTGTTTTTTTTTTAGTGGGCAAATGCCTTTATTAAAATAAAACACTAATAACTAATTACAATACTGCAGCTACTACAATAACGTTTGAGCAATCCACTAGCTATTGGTAGCCTAATAGATAACTAATAACTATAATTGTAATGTTAATTATAATAATTATCTGTTGTTCCCGTGGGAAAAGCAAATAATTCAAAAAGCACTGCCACTCCTTCACTGATCTTCCTGCACCGATTTCGATAAAATTTGGTATGGAGATAGTTTAGACCCTAGATTAACACATAGGCTACGTTTCCTCCCGAAAATAATTGCTGTTTTTGCGGGATAAGCAAACAATTCAAAAACATCTTTTACTCGTTCAGGCTCAAACGGCTGTACTGATTTCGACAAAATTTGGTATGGAGATAGGTTAGAATCTGGAATAATAAATAGGTTTCTGTTGTACCGTTCCCGTGGGATAATTGAGGTAGCGGGAAAACCGTAACCCACCATCCAAAACACGAGGTGCGGGGCTAGTAGTGAATAAAAAAATATACAGCCATACATTTTGCAGTAAGACGTAATGCAAGAAGTGTGCCCACACTCTCTCATCAAATCGAGAGACTTACGAAGACCAGCCAGCTAGGCTATTTTAGTCGGTCTCATACGCCTTCCAACGTCCCTTTACTCGGTTCTAACCGTACGATATGTTGAGATTGGTTTCTATGGTTACTTACCTTAGGGAGCAGCTTGAACGTTCGCTCTTCAAGCCCATGGAGCGTAGCCCTTTGTCGATACAGACATTGTCGCAATGTGAACTCCGCTGTCCTGTTGTCTTTACATAGGTTCAGAGTCTCTCTGGAAGACAAAAACATAAATTCAGGGCTTGCGCAGTGCCGAATCAAGACAGCGCGAGGCCTGTAGTTAATGCTATCATGGGGACGTTAGATTGCTTTTGGGCCTTTAGGTTATTACGTTTATTATATTCAATTAAATGAATGCGGTAATTTATAAATAACTTGTAGTGGTGATGATTGATGATGATGATGAAATAGGCCGATGAAATTTGGTATGGAGGTAGCTTAAATTCTGGACTAACACACAGGCTTCTTTTCATCATCACCGCGCACATTCTACGCGGTACAACCGCGGGGCGCAACTAGTTTATTAATAATAAACAGTTCATAAAAAAGCTTTCTTAACACTTACTTGGAGCTGAAAACAACAGTCTGCGGCAGAAGATAGTGCTCGAACTGTTGCACACACAGAATCTGTCCAGACGTCTGCACAGACCGAGGCCGCTTCTTCCTCACCAAGCGAATAGCATCATTGGCTCTCACGCGGAGGGAATAGACGAGGTAACACGCTATCAGGACCCCTGTCCTGCCGAGACCTGTAGACAACAGAAATGCAACTTATTCACAACGCTATAAGAAACAAGGAGAGATACAACGTTTCCGGGAACTCGGTGACGTTGTCTCGTCCAATATACCACAATGCCTGAAGGCGAAGAAAGGCTATATTCAGTGTGGTCTTTAACTATGGCCCTTATAAGCAAAGTAAAGGTTGAAGGAAGAGCTAAGGTCGGGGGTTTCTCTACGAAATCATATCAGCAGGCTTACTCTTGACACTCGATTCCGATCGTAAATTGAGATTTCGATCGACTTCGCGCAGATTGGTACTTTTGAACGCAACAGTACCGCACGATTGAACTCATTAACTTATTAATTAAGTGTAAATTTGGTATACCTTATAGTGCCGGTTAAACAATGTATACATATGTGGCGATTACACTATGGCCTTCTTAGTTCTTAGGTGATAGTCAAACTCATTACTGTAACTTTATATTATGAAGTTTTCTGGTATTAGAATTATTGATAAAATGTCATAAAAACAATGGTTTTTCACCACTTATATTATTGGGTTGCTTAACGATATTATAATAACAATGATTGTATTGTACGACAATTTCTTTGTTAATATGTTGGATTTTTACTTAATTATTTCGTTGTAAATAAAGCCAATCACCTACCGTATAACTACAGTGATTCCTTATTCAAGAATCTCCCCTAAATATCCTGATCAATATATTTACGAACATTCTGAACCAACGGACGCATCACATATAATAAAACTGTAGAGGTTGAATTTATATACATTAAAAAAAATGATAAAAACCGAGTCAGGGGGATGTATGTAAGAAGTGAAATAGAATTTATTTAGCTTTTTTTTAATAAAAAATTGTTTGTCTGTTTGTTTGTCTGCCTGTCTGTTTATACGGGCTAATCTTCGAAACGAGTTGATTATCGTTTAAGAAGAAGCATTACAAGGTATTGAGATCTATAAAATTTTAATTGATAATACCACGAACGGAATAAAAAATACCACGCGGACGAAGGTGCGAGCATCAGCTAGCTTAAATTAGATTTGTAAGTTAGTTATTTCAATTCGATTGTATGATAGCTACATAACAAAAATGTTTTAATAGAAAAAAACAGTACCAAAAATATTAAAAGTTACAACTCTGTTGCTTCAATGAAGCGTAGGTAACTATTTCATCAACTATAGGCTTAGTTTCCGTACTGCTCCTATTTAGGCTGTGTCACAGACGACAGATTGCAGTAGGAGGGACTTCCACGGGCCGCTTCCACCAGGTTCTTGGAAACACAGATCAAGGGAGATATGTATTGATGCAAACATTGGGCAGATCGGTCCTTGGACATCAAAAGGAAGCCTATGTCTAGCAATAGACAGATTAGATATCCAGTAGCTGAGATGATGATGGAGTATCGAAGCATAGCATAATAAAAAAAACACATACATTTTTATCTCAATAATTTCTGATATTCTATCTTATTGTTATTTTTTTTTTAAATATTTCGTTTGCTACTTTATTGGACGTAAAATATTTTTGAGCGGCGATATTTATTTTTTCTTTTATAAAATGTGTCTGTTGAATATATTTATAATGAAATGTGGAATAAAGGAAATCAAAAATCTAAAATGTGATTAGTAATTTATGTAATCCGTACGTTACCTGTAAAATACATTTGTAACATGTTAACAACATGTTAATCAACACGCATCAGTATCAGTTCCCCTTCTACTGCCTGTATACACCCGCGAACTTCTGTTATTTAATCGGTATCTCTTATCCCTTAAATAAATAGAATAGGTACGTTAAAACGTTAAAAGAATAATATATAATAGAAAAAAAAACAATGGAGGACATTTATTTAATGATAATATAATACTTGTTATATAGGTATCTAGTTCTTTTCCATTGTCTTTCAACAATACATGATAATCATTCAATTATTCAATCATTATAAATTAGATTTAATTATCATTATAAATTAGATTACTTTCAAAAAGGGGTTTGAATGTCTAATTGAATCTATTGTAACTTTTTGTGTGTTTGTTATACATTAAGATTTTTAAAAGATGTGGTAGGTATCCACTTTCATTAGTTAATCAACGCTTTCGCGACAATTTGGGTAAACGCGAATTTATCTGCTTTAAATAAGCTATGAATATATGGGAGAGAACAAAGCTATCAACCATAAATGTGAAAACATAATACCAACTACTTTTTTGTTCAGGCGTGTAGAAATAAAAACAGTATTATACCTAAACAACGTATACAACTGTAATAATTTTATGCACAGTTGGCACCATCCTGTTCGAACTAAGAGCGGGTAATTCTGTTTTCACTATTAGTATTTTGCGGGATTTAACTTTGACGCAAGAAAATTAATGGCTTATCTATAGAATGTCACACGAGACCTCGCTTCTTTTCTGTTTTCTTGTGGCACGATTTGAACAGTCAAATGAACGATATAACTTTTTTTTTGGGAGCGTTTAACGCTTGGGCCCCACTGGGAGCACTGACCACACGAGAGTCGTACGGTGCCACATGTCACCAATAATAAAACGGCTTACGTTTCACGGACGGAATTGGTTTCTATAGGTTCTAACCGATGATTTATATGTTTATATGAGTTAGTAAAACGTCATTGGTTACAACCTATTCTAAGGAATTTACACTTCAAATTTAACCGCATTCAAAGTTCCATATCGTGTGGGATATGAATGACCAATTACAAACTTTCATACATAAATTGGTGGATAAATAAAGCCAATAATGATTAGACGTCATCGCGTATAGCTATAGAGTATGATATATATATATATATATATATATATATATATATTATTGTTTGAAATATTTGTTGCTCATAAGCCGCCTATCCGTCACAATGCTCGTACAAAACAGATTCTTAGTGCCTTCAATATTATCTCAAAGATAAAAAATAAGTTGCATTGCAGGTCTACAATAATAATTGGCCTCAACGCGCAACTGACACGCTGTGTTCTGAATAAATAAAAAGGCAAATTACACGGAATACAGATTCTGTGCATTAGGTATATAGACGAAGATAATTTGATAATGATGTTACTCTAATCGGAAGATCAAGCCGAAAGTGGAGTTAATAAGCGATTAAGACTAAAATGCGCATTTTTTATCAGTCTCTGGTAAGATAAGATAACTCTCTATGCAAAAAATACACGATTAATCCCTGTCTACTGCTTTAGTATTATACTACGGCCCGCTCCAGCTTCGCACGGGTATAAAATATATAGCCTATGTCATTAACGGATGTTATTATACATATAAACCCGAACATATAATACCCGTTGCGTAGATTTAAAGATTTAAGCATATACATTTGACAGTTGACATCCATATAATTATATCTATCTGTCTCTGGTCTCTTGCGGTAAATTTGAATTAATTTTTGAAATCGGCGTGACTTTTTCATGAGTCGGCGGCGGCGGCGGCGCGCTGATGTAACTCGGCGGCGCGGCGGCACGCCGGCGTGGCGCGGATATCTAGTTTGGTGACAGTTTTACAAGAGGGTGGTAGCTAGCCAGGCGGGTATTCGAAAGTACCCTACCACCATGCTGGGAATTTGATAACGGTGTTACCTTCGCCGGAAGCTAAATTTTTTTATTTTATTTTTTTATTGAGAATAGACAAGAATAACAAATAATATAGAGTTTTGTACGCTTATTTCCTGATAAGTCTTACATGTATAATAATAATAATAAACCTTTATTTAATTCCATGCATAATACATATTAAACGATAATAATTGGTAACTTATTAACCTATACTATTCAATTACAATTGTAATAATTGTAATTGAATAGTATAGGTTAATAACTTATATAAATTTGAATTCTAATTATAAGTTCTATTTTATATTAACAACTACATTATTTGCATTAAATTATTATTTAATGCATGGACCCCGTTCGGGTAAAAGCCTTACATGTATAATAACTTAAAAATTACTATTTATGAGAAAAGTTCTTAAAAGACTAACTGGGATTGAATAAAAAAAAAATACCAATGAATGGAACCGACTTCAACACTCACAATTGTGAAATAACTTGTTTAAGTCGCTACCATGATAGTGCAAAAGTACCTAACTATTATCAAAATATTGTGCTCGGTACCATGAGACTTCGACAAGTTATTTCAAACTTTTGAGTGTTGAAGTCGATTCTATTTTTGCGGATTATTTTTATTTCACCCATTCTGTGACCTTTGCTACTCACGGGATCAATTGTCATTGTGTTTATTCACGGATGTCTTCACCCGCAACTATAATGTCGTCGAAATATGAGTATAAGTAGTACTTCAGTTATTGGAGTGTAATTAAAAAACCAGCACCAGCTTTCAAATAAAAAAGAATTTTCAATTTAGAATTCAGGATCTAATCTCCACAACAAATTTCATCAAAATGGGTGTAGCCGTTTGAGCGTAAAGAAGTAACAAACATACACATATACACACAAACTTTCGCCTTTATAATATTAGTGTGATAAATCACTATTCACCTAATAATAGTAAATTAACCCCTAAAGTTTTATAACTAAGACTAAAATATATATATTAATGTATAGGGATCAATTTTAACTTCTAACCCAAAAAAGAGTTTCTTTGTGGTTAAAAAAATTACCTATTAATTTTCGCTATAATTAAACCGAAAAAGTATATCTTCCATGTACACATAGAAAATATTTTCACAAAAACTTGTCAAATCTGCAAAGGATAACCAGCTGAACATAGGGTTCCTTTTCAGGGTTCCGTACCTTAAAAGGAAAAAACGGAATCTTTTTAGGATCACTTTGTTTACCGTCTGTCTGTCTGTCAAGACTCTTTTTCTCGGACATGCGTTGAGGTATATAGCTGAAATTATGTCAAATACTCAAGTCTACTGTCCGGAGCTGTGAAAATATCAAACTTCTAAGCCAACGCAATCAAAAGATACAGCCGTTTATGCTGCAAAGTTTCGACACTCGCAAGAGAATCAAAACCTACGTACTTCCCGTGAACTCAGAATCTTGAAATTTTGTACAGAGCAACTCCTTATAGCACAGATAAAGGAAAAATTGCGAAAAGCATACATTTTTAGTTACATCATTAAAAATACCATACCTTTCATTTATACCTACAGGTTTCTACGGAACTCCCGGTGCGCAAGCCCGACTCATACTTGGCCGGTTTTTGTCTGTCTATCTGTTTGTTGTATCCTTGTAACTGAATTACTAAAAATATTTGGACATCGTTTTACAGCTATTCACTGCTCATTAACACGCATTCGAATCACAGAATTATCGACTAACATGACACAAAATGCAACAAAAATAAATAACGTATTGCTACGGCTTGCTCCGTATCACCTTTCCTCTGCCACAACAATAAAGTAACATTTCAAAGAATCCCAAGTAAGTATTTAATAACTAAATGTGCACTCAAACGAATTGTCAAACTAATTATAGTTGTGATTTGTCACAAATAAATTAATAGTATATTTATAAAATAAATGAATAAAACTATAACAACCATAAAATTTTATTACCAACTTTGTATAATTTCTAGAAGTAACAAAACTATTTTGTAGGGCAATATATAGGACACCCACTTTAAAGACCGCAAGTACATTCACATCACTGTTGTGTTTGTAATAATCAGACTTTTCTCCCACACTTTTTGAATAAACTCTTCATCTTTTGCTTCTCGTGCTTCTTCGGTTATCTGACAATCCGTGAAGTATCTCCCAGATATATGTTCCAATTCCTCAGCAACAGCGCAATGTATCGTGGTCTGCGCACCTTCCTCCGCTGTTTTAAATATAGCTCCTATAAAAGCTAAGACAATCTTCGTCATAATGGGACCCAATTTGTCAAAAATATCAGTATTAACAACCCCTGGGTGTAAGACGTTGACTGTGACTCCATCCGGCACTTTCCTTGCTAATGCTTTCGCCCATAGCACGTTGCACAGCTTCGTGTTTGCGTAAATGGTATACCATGCCCGTTCTTTCTTACATATCAAATCATCCAAGTCTAATTTACCATAATAATGGGCTTTTGATGATACAATGAGGATGCGACTGGGTTGCGAAGCTTTAACCTTGTCCAACAGGAGGTTGGTGAGGAGGAATGGTCCAAAATAGTTGATTTGCGTCACTAGATCTATTCCATCTTCGGTCAAGCGGTGCTTTAATCCGCCAGTACCGGAATTGTTCACCAAAATGTCCAAGCGATCGTAAGACTCGTTGAATTCCTTCGCGAAGCTTCTAATACTGCTGAACTTTGCAAGATCCAAATGTTTGTATTCCACATTTCGATTCCCAGTCTGAGCTATAATTTGTGCTACTACTTTTGCTGATTTTTCTGTATCTCTGGAAGCGATAACGATTCTGGCTCCTCTTCTTGCGAGATCTCTGGCCGTTTCGAGTCCGATGCCAGAATTTCCTCCAGTTATTAAAACTACTTTTCCATCTAATCTTACTTTGCTTTTACACCTCCCCTTTGTTATAATAGTGTACAATTTTAAGCTGATACACGTTCCTATAAAAAGTATAATTATATATGTTGTTAAAATAAGTATTGTGTTAATTACAAAGGCAAACATGTTCACTCTAGCAAATACGCAGTATCAATAACATTTAAATTCCCCTACTCATGTTTATATAACAAAGATAACACAATATATCGCTGTAATATATTCTATGATAATATGAACAAAATGCAACGACGTCCGACGCGGACAAAGCAGTTTACAACGCGATCAAGTCACTGTGGTAATGAAAATTACCAAAGTACTTCGTATTACGTCGCTTTTGTTCGCAGTAATTGTTTTATTTAGGTATTAAGAACTGGGACTCACCATCATCTTTGTAATAACCATGCAAGTGCCGAGCAGTTCTAAAGCCTGGCTAAAACATGCCAGAGACAACAATAACCGTTCACCTAAAGAAGCGCGGTGATGGTATGATTTTACACTAGTAATATTTTTAATATTAATAAATCAACAGAGCATGTTTTACAAATTGTTTTACTAACGGTACTTAATATATTTTTTAACTAATGGCACAACGCCATCGGTGGCGTATGTGTTTATCAGCTTAAGCATGCAAATGTTCCTTTAAGGCTCTTTTAACAAATGAGTACTACTACCTATTATTTATATTTAGCTGACCCGCTTGCAGCTTTGACCGCTTGGCTTACAGGAACAAACAAGTACAGTAAGAAAATATAGCGTAAATTTTCGTTATCAATTTTCTTC
Source organism: Apeira syringaria (assembly GCA_934044485.1). Lineage (NCBI taxonomy): Eukaryota > Metazoa > Arthropoda > Insecta > Lepidoptera > Geometridae > Apeira > Apeira syringaria. The sequence continues at coordinate 28,837,889 of OW203655.1, forward strand.
CATTTCCACTTGAATTGATTTTAATATACAACTCTCCCTTTACAAAAATAAATGTTTGTAAAAATAGGAATACAATTTTCATTCTCTTTGATAGATTTGGATTTTCTTTTGTTATCTATACAATATTAGGTATAATGAGGTAAAGTTTGTGAGGTTGTAGGGGATAATATCGATATACAGAAGAGAGTGTCATAGGCTTTTATCGTCATCATCATAACGCGGGTGAAACCGCTGGGCTCAGCCAGTCCTAATTAGAACCAAAACACTGCATAACTCAGCTCCCACACGTATACATATTGAAATAAAATTTTCTGTTCTTGATATCTAAAATAATGTGCAGCCCAACTGAGCTACGCCATTAAGCTATATTCAGTAAATCGAGCTATAAATGGTTTCTAAATTACTACATACTACTATGATTTAAATAAAATAAGCTCTACATGGCCATCTCATTGATAAGGGAAACACCTGTGAGAATACTAAACTTAATAGCATGGCCGCGATTGAGGCTGGCAACTTCAGGGTGAAATCTGAAATTAACAATTTGGCAGCTTCCTCGCTCAACGTATTAGCCTAGCAAAGCAGCTACAAAGAGGGAACGCTGCCAGCGTCTTAGGTACAATGCCGCAGGGGCCCGTTTTAGATTTAATTTAGTTTTTATTAAACTTTTAAGGTTTTTATTTTAAGTTAGATTATTTTATTGCTATTTGACAAAGACTATACCGAAGTCCAAATAACTTTTGAACCGCTCTATATTGTAAAACATACAGGGAGGTTAAATTGATAAGGTGCTATCCCGCAGCAGCCACCGATAATCTATTCCTCTAGTTACACCGCGTATATAAGAAACACCAACAGTATACATATTAAGATAGCCAGTGCGCATTCTAGATCTAGCGTGATAACATCTTCGAACACATCGTCACTGACCATTAAGTGAGATAGTGGTCAAACGCTAGATCTATACAGTATAAAAAAATAAAGGTAATCTTAAAAGTAGCATTCACTTAATATCTGAGTTCTGATACGTATACATATGTAGTACGCGTATATAAAATACCTTTTACATGTGTTTATATACGACATTCAGCATTTGTTTGATAAGTGCTTCAACAGTTTTATAAATATACGTAGGTAGGTACTAAAGAAAATTTAAGTTATTTCACACTTTTGATTGTGAAGTCGAAATTTTTTGAAAGGCTGTCAACCTGAAGGGCGCTGGTTCCATCTCCAACACCAGCTTGAGCTTCCGGTGAAGGTAACACCGCTATCAAATCCCCAGCATGGTGATAGGGTACTTTCGAGTACCCGCCTGGTTAACTACCACCCTCAAGTTTGAAAAACTGACACCAAACACATAATGTGTTCAGGCAGAAGTCATTGAGAGCCAATGAGCATTCTGGGTATATCGTGATAACAACTTCTAGCTTATATTATTCTCACTGACTATCAAGTGAGATAGTGGTCAAACGCTAGATCTATACAGTATATAGAAAAAAGTTACTTGAATAATCGTCTATAACGTAATTTTATCTAATCATTGCAATTGTTAATCAAAGCGCATATAAAAAAGTAACACATCTAATCTATTCATACTAAAACGATATCATAATGTGCCTCCTATAGATACCTGACTAATTAACCTTTGAATGGATCGTAAAATATGTAGAAATCAATCTGCCATCCTTAGTAGATCATTTTTTATTTTTTTATTTATTAACATTCACACAAGGTCTCCAGGTCTCAAACTAGGCAGAGTCTGTAACCTGATAACTGATATATATACGAAATGAAAGAGCACATGTATTTCGCAAAGGCCTCCCTCCCTGACATTTTTTTTCTCAGTGTACTCACACTAATTTTATTTAAATTTGTTTGTATATATATGTCTGTCTGTCTCTCTCCCTCTCTCTCTCTCTCTGTGTGTGTGTGTGTCTGTCTGTGTGTCTGTCTGTGTGTGTGTGTGTGTGTGTGTGTGTGTGTGTGTGTGTGTGTGTGTGTGTGTGTTTATGCGACCTCTTCATGCCTTAACGACTCGATATCTATGAGCAATGTGATTAGTAGAATTTATACCCTGAATTAACACATAGGCTCCTTTTTATCATCAACATCATCATCATCATCCCAGCTTTTCATCACCACGTGAGATGTTAATGCAAGATAATCAAACGTAATAAGGATAAAAATATACCTGCGTGACAATGTATAGCTACTCGTCCTTCCTGCAATGCGAACGACAGAACTTTCGCCATATCCAGCAGTCCGCTCAAACTCGCCTCGCCGTAGTCCGACCACGCGAAATTGTAGTAGTATACTAAAAAAATATTTAAAAAGTTATTTATTACGTAGTTTAAAGGCTATGAATATCGACCTCTTTATTGAAAAACGAATGAAGCGATTCTGATGAAATTACGGATATTCTGAGGTATTTACTTTAAAAAAAACAAATTAAATGGGAACCTTCTCCTTAACCTTCGTTATCGATCGTGGTCATTAGTAGTAAAGGTTACCATCCTACTTTAATATTAAAAATGCGAAAGTTTGTGAGTATGGATGTATGGATGTTTGTTCCTCTTTCACGCAAAAACTACTGAACGGATTTTGATGAAATTTAGAACACAGATAGTTTATACCGTACACATAGGCTTATTTTTGTCATCATCATTCATCACCACGCGGGTAAAAGTATTTTTATAAAATTTGGTATGTACACACTTCAGGTCCGGAAATCACACGTAGTTTACTTCTCATCTTCACCATCATCAATCATCACCACAACGGATTTGGATGAAATATGAAATTCAGATAGCTTATACCCTGGATTAACACATAGGCTTATTTTCATCATCACCGTTTTTCATCAACACGTGGGTAAACGAATTTTGATGAAATTTGGTATGTAGAGACTTCAGGTCATGGAATAACATAGGGCACTTTCATCATCATCATAATCATCATCAATCAACACCGCGCGAGCGAAACCGCGGGGCGCAGCTACTTAGTGAAATATAATATCTTAAATGACAAAAATACGTCGTATTAGAGTTTCAGACTTGCCCATACTAAACCTTCTAAAATTAAATGGACCCCACACCCTACATTGTACGTTGCAAAATACATTGATGCTTGAGTGCGGTTAGATTTATCAGTGTAATTTATGAGCTGGTGGCGGTGTTTACAAGAATCTTACTGTCATTGGCCATAAAAATGTTGGGGTCATAGGTAAACCCTGACTTAGTGAGGGGGGGTCCGCAGCTTGCATGTTCCCCTGGAGTCTGCAAGTTGATGACTGTGCGGATACCCCAACTGTAAATTAGGAGAAAAATTATTGTACGAATAAATCCAATTAATTCTATTTTAAGAAAATGTAGGTAAATGATAATTCATACATTTTATTCCAATAAGCAAATGATCTATTACACTTTTTTTAATTACGGAAAACAGTACTTCTATTTCAGAGTTACAATGATATCCAGCGAGTTCCAAACTAAGCGAAAGTTTTTGTCATGGAACTCTGAGATGCGATATTAATCAATTAATATAATTAACAAAATTAACTTGTAATAAATTATAATAAGCCTTTACAGGTGCAATAAAATCTGGGAGTAACAATAAATGAAATTACCAAATTTACATTCTAGTAAATATTATAATGGTTACAGAGTTTGGTTACAGATGGACTAGTTTTCACTGTGTTTCGGGACACACTGAAAACACTACAAATAAACACAGTATTTTACTCTAATTATTATTATTATTTGCCGTGGTGGTACCGGCCTAGAATAGTACTCCCCCATCTCTTCCCGTGGGTGCCGTAAGAGTCGGCCAAGGGATACCAGGAGGTGGGCAGCAGCGCCTTCTGAGGATAGGGAACCATACTGCGCTCGCCAACCCGCCTGCCAAGCGTGGCGAGTATTGGTAAATCTCCCTTATATGGGGAGGCATATGTCCAGCAGTGGACGTCCTATGGCTGCGATGATGATGATGATTATTTTTTTTTATTTATATCAGGTCATAGACCCATAACTTAAAATACATTAAAATTAATTAAATACATTTAAAATACAATACAAATACACCACACATAGATAATAATGCAAGTTGATGCGACTACCCACAGTGTAGACGCATCTAATGAGCGTCTACACCGTGGGTAGTATAAGCTAATAAGTATAAGCTATTACTGGTTAATATATTCTGGTTAGTAGTATTTAGATTAGTATAATATATGGTTTTTGTGTGAAACAAACATATGTTCATATTTGTTTTTGGTTTCGCCTACCGAAACATTCGCCATGTCCAAGAGATACGCGAGATGTCTGATCTTCCCGTGTAAAGCATTATATTGCAGTAGTCAATTGACAGAATCGGTTACCTGTGGAACTGTTGAATGATGTTTCTTGCTGCAATGCTGGCGGTGCTGGGTCGTGCCATCGCGACTATGTCTTCCGTCACCCTTTATAAACAGAGAACATTATTTAAATTGTTGTATGTATTGCTTCCGGGCTGTTTGGCCGTGGTCTTGATGAAACTTGTGTTCCAGACGTTTCGTCGATCACTGCGGTCGACATCTTCAGTGGTTCAGGTCCGGGCGGTGACAAAAGCGTAGAACTCTCCTTCGCGGCGTCTTCTCTGTTACTGATGACTCATCAGTAACAGACCCACGGTCAAACAGCCCGGAAGCAATTATTACATACAACATGCAATGCCAGCCGTGAAAGCCTTAGAGTTTACATTATATAAATTATTTAATTGAAAAAAAAATAGAGTAGAAAATGTAACCGACTTCAATACTCAAAACTATCCTTAAAAAGTGTTTGAGCGTGAATTTGGCAGAACTACGTTTGCCAGGCTTGTCCGTGGCCGTCCTATGCTGCGTTCATGGTCTCCATTCGTGATCCTTTCGACTACAATGGCCATCAGCTCTTCGAGCTAAGTGCCCCGTCCCCTGATACTTCATCTTGCTAATCCGCTTTGCGATGTCGGGGACTTTCGTTCTTCTACGGATCTTCTAATTTCTGGTTCGATCGCGTGGAGAAACCCCGAGCATGCAGATTAAGCCATATCTGAATGCCGACTCCGCGTACTGCACTGGCTTCACAACCAGTAAAATGCTGAGCTGGAGATCAGCATAAATTCGTGTTAAAATATGTAATCTTAACGTAACATAGATGATGATGTTTGGTCTAGTAATCATTTGTGCGCGATTCTGCAGTCTGCGATTCGCATTTTATAGGACCAGAACTATAGATATTTTTTTTGTTGATAAAAATGTATTTGTTATCTTATGAGTACAATGTTTGAGTTAGAAAATTTACCATGTAATCTTTTTATTATATTTCTTGTTTAAGTTGAAGTTTGTTAACTTTTTTTTCAATTATTACAAGTTTGCATTTAACAACTGTCTCACCTGATGTTAAGTGATGAAGTCTAGGATTTAGCACGCAAACCTAAAAGGTGTCTATTCACTCGTGACTGGAAGACTCCGGGATTTTACGTATCGGGAAACACAGACTCGGGCAAAGAATAAAGGATTAAAATCATGTTACCAATGTTACCTATTCAATTCCACCCGTATTTGGACTCAATAATTTAAACAAAAACATTTATTAGTGTCTCAAAAACCTTGCAATAGTCTGCTAAACATTACATATAACCCGACTACTATGTCTGGATTTTTTAATTCCTTAAATATCCAACATAAATAGTCAAAAATTTCGAAATGCACAAAAACATGTTTCCTTATTAAAATATTCAAGGGTTGGTAAAAGGCCGTTACTCTTCAGCCAGACTCAACTATCTTATTTAGGGATCCTTCAAGGACATTTTAAAAAAATCGTACTAACTGAAGACCCTATCTAAAATTGTTCGCCAGCTCTCCAACTATGAATTTCTTCCGAACTATAGCCGCTTCATTGCACATAATATTATTTAATAGTCAATTAAATCGATAAAAAATAGCACCCAATAACTATATTACATTGTAAGACCTATGGATCTGTATAGGTAGGTTTACATATGTTCGTGGCAAGACCTTAAACATAACTAAATGACTATTACAACCCTATATTTTTTTCTTAGAATATTTATGTATATTATTACCGTGCTAACGAGTTCCCACATGCGATTGAATAATAAAATAAAATTATGCAAAAATATGACTGTTATATACAGTATAACAGTATATTAATTATGTGTCCAACCCCAACATTTTAATGACCTAACCTGAGTTTTGCTATCATTTTTTTCCAGTTCGCGTAAGGAGTGGTCGCCACTGACACCGCACTAGGATTCCCTGTGGCGCGGGCGGCATGGACGTTCACAACGATATCACATAAACATCCGGGACGAAATTCCATGCTCATCGCATAAATATTTTGTCCCTGCTGGGATTCGAACCCAGGGACCAGTAAGCCTCACTTATCCTGAATTTTAATGGAATATGCACTTTAAAACTTAGTTAACAGATTTGAGCCGAATATACAGTCGAAGTTACAAACAACCATTCCAAGTTAAACAATAGCTTTTAGAAGGAGTCTAAATATTATTCCAATCCATGTTATGTATTATAATAATATTAAGTGTTTGTGTTTTCAATTTCTCTCAAATGTTTATCGATAAGGAATATTAATAAAACCCATGACTATCCCTCTTCCAAGACGAAGGTCTTCGAACAATGTGTGTTACCAGTGATGACTGACGGAACCGAAACGTGGTCTCTCACTATCGGCCTTCTGAGCAGGCTCAGAGTCGCACACCGAGCTATGGAGAGGGGTATGCACGGGGTTCTCTACGTGATTGAATCAGAAATGAGGAGATCCGTAGAAGAACGCAAGTCACCGATACAGCCCAGCGGATTAGCAAGTTGAAGTGGCAGTTAGCAGGGCACATAGTTCGAAATACTGAGTGCCGTTGGGGTCGAAAAGTTCTCGAATGGAGACCACGGACTGGCAAGTGCAAGATAGGACGGCCACCGACCAGGTGGACAGACGACCCGACTAAGATCGCAGGCGAGAGCTGGATGCGGGCAGTTTCCAACCGGTCCTTATGGAAATCAGAGTGTAGTAAAAACTACACAAACTATATATACGATGCTAACGCTACAACAATGATTATCTTTTTTTTGAACTGTATTGATGTAGCGTTTGACCACTATCTCAATGGATGGTCAGTGACGATGTGGTCGAAGTTGTTATCACGCTAGACCTCTGTCAATGCTCACTGGCTCTCAAGGACTGCTGCCTGATGACACTATGTGTCTGCAGCTATAGGTAAATATTTTTGTAATTGATATTACAAAAATGGGGTGATCCGATACTTTTTAGGCGACAGAATTTATACATTTTTCAATATTTTTCAACATTATCTGTCAATCTGCTTTCATTTGAAACAATGGACGTCTCATAACGTTCGGGAAGCATTTCGCTGATACAGCTGCTAGAACCATGGATAATTTGAAATCATTGAGGCTACAAATATTACCCCCATCCTCCGTATAGCGCAGATTTAGCTCCATGGGCTAGACGGAAAAAATTGGGAACAAAAGTTGTAACGACACTTTGACGGAACGGCAACATCGCGTGGCATCCGTCGCTGCGTCGCCTTGGTGCGGCAAGAGCCCTAGACCGGTCAGAGCGGAACGGCAACGCCGCTTCGCTGTGTGTATGTATATGTACATTTTTTTTTGCTTTTTGTCGAAAGGAAATACGCAATTTTTTTTTTATTTCCCACATTAAGAAATCACTTCGTCGGTGAAAATTTAATATTGCAGACGAGGCCGTTGAAGAACATCGGCGGTTATTTTTCGACCTCACGCAAGATGCGTTTTTCAAATGTTTTGAAAGCTGATTCAAACGAATGCATAAGTGCATAGGCGTCGACGGGGAATACTTTGAAAAGCTGCAAATGTATTTTTTTCATATTCAAACTATTTGTCATGTCACTTCCTACTTTTGGAACAGCCCACATATACGAGTATAGTCATACCTATACACTATTTGAATATAGTGTACATATAAATTTAGTGATAACATTAACGCGGGTAATAGAAATGTTATTATATAAAAATACATAAAACTGCCAGTGCAGGTAACTAGTAAACATAGTCAAGCGACGACAGCAAGGTTAAATTTAATTATGTGTATATCTTCCGTATTGTAGACAATAATGTGATCATTATTGAGTATACGCGTATTAAAATTCCGTACAAGACTCTCTATGTCGGTATCTATGTGACATCACCAAATGGTAAACAAACTTCAAACTTCCATCTGTAGATATCAAATAACGTTCTATTAAATACCAAACGATGCCGTGGTGGTACCGGCTTAGAATAGTACTCCCCTATCTCTTCCCGCGGGTGCCGTAAGAGTCGGCTAAGGGATCACGTACCAGAAGGTGGGCAGCAGCGCCTTCTGAGGATCGGAAATCTTACTGCGCTCGCCAACCCGCCTGCCAAGCGTGGCGAGAATTGGCAAATCCCCCCTATATGGGGGAGGCATATGTCCAGCAGTGGATGTCCTATTGCTGAGAAGAAGAAGAAGAAGAAATACCAAACAAATCATAGTGTATGTGATTTGTTTGGTATTTAGTGACGTCATTAACAAAATTTATAGGTCGATCGTTTTTGTGCTCGATGGAATGCATTTATTGGTGTAAAAATAATTGAAAAAACCGACCAAATACGATTTGGACTTGGGCACGGAGGGTTCCGTACCATTATCTATAAATACGGTATAATATCACGTTTGTTGTATGGGAACTCCCCTTAAATATTTCCTTTTATTTTAATTAAATTATTTATTTTTATACTCTGTGAATATTTCAAGCGTCTACCTGTTGCCGCAATATCGAGCAAAAACTAGCAAAAATATCACGTTTGTTGTATGGGAGTCCTCTAAAATATTTATTTTATTCTGTATTTGAATATTAGTTGTTGTAGCGGCAACAGTTATTGTCATCATTAGTGAACATTTCAACTGTCTAACTATCACGGTTCATGAGATACAGCCTGATGACAGACAGTCGCTGTCCGTCTGTCTTTGTAATAGGGCCCCGTTTTACCCTTTGGGTACAGAACCCTTATAAAAAGTATGGTGTTCTCTTGTTAACAAACATGAAGCGCTATTTCAAATGCCAGGCTATACATAAAACTTTTTACACTACTCATAAAAAATAAGGATAATGCACAGAGCTGCATAATCGCGTGTGATGCTTAATAAAAGCATCAGATTTATTTGTTAAATATGCTTGAGTTGACAGCTGCAGTAACGCCGCTGTCTGGCCGCCTGGAGCCCTCCATCTCCGGACCCCTCCAGGGGAAGGATTACCAATGCCCCCCGCCGGACAGAGTTTATTGATTATGTACATACATTATTATACAACTGTCATATTTTAAAACTTAAGATTTATAATGAGTATGTGTTAAAGCGTGTAGCTACACATTTGAGCACTAATGTGTAGTTGCGAGTAGTTGTGTGTGCAATGAGTAGTTTGCGTGTGTGAGTGTTAGGTGCACAAAATGTGTAGTTGCGCTTAGTTGTGTGTGCAATGAGTAGTTTGTGTGCGTGAGTGTACGAATCAAGACAAGATCATTAACAATGGTTCGTTACGTTTCTTTAGTAATTCAACTTTACTAAAATAAAATAGTGCGTGGAGTCCCTCCGCGCGGAGCAAGTGAAACTTCGTAATGTGGCAATTAAAATAAAAGCGTTGAACGTTTAACGAAACAGTGCATTCATACCGCTCCATGGTAGCGTTAAACGTTTAACGCAACCTTGTTGGAAGTCGCATTAGAAGTTTCACTTCAATAGGGTAGAGAATGTAATGAGGCAGGTCAGTCAGTGCGGATATAAAGCCACAATGCGGTCGCCGTAATTATTAGAACACGTTGCGTGTTTCTATTAAATAGTATATAAAGGCTTCTACATAAAGAAGGTGAGTAGGTACATGCCGCTATACGCGAGGGCCACTAAAATACCTCTGTTGGCGTGTCAAACGATAACACGGCTAAGTTCATTTGTGTCATGGAATTGCGATATATTTTTGAAGTGAAAACTTCTTTGGGAGCGTTGTGCACTTTTGTATTGGGAAAAAATGTTCAACTCGCGACAGTTCAAGTGATACTGACCGAAAATTCGTAAGACGCGTGACGTTATCGATGTCCTCGACGAAGACGGAGGGAGAGTAGATGTAATTGTCATGTCTATATACGATAGCGCTATACATTTTTTTAGGGCCGATGCCTTATGCTGCTATTAAAAATAAAATACTAATAACTAATTGCAGTACTGCAGCTACTACAATAACTTTTGAGCAATCCACTAGCTATTGGTAGCATATAGATAACTTAAATGCTCTAACCCGCTACCAACGTGCCCAGGATCCTATAGGAGCAATAAATGAATATTGTATTTTACTACATAAATGATAGTACCTTTATACTGACAAATAAAGTGATTTCAATTTTTTTCTAACCAGCCGGTAGCGGGTTAGAACATTTGAGTTATCTATGGGCTACTAACAGCTAGTGGATTGCTCAAATGTTATTATAGTAGTTGCAGTATTGTAATTAGTTATTAGTGTTTTATTTTAATAAAGGCATTTCATCAATCAAGGATTTCAATTTCAAATTGTGAAATTAATCCATAACAATTCCAAAATATCCAAAAATGCACAACGTTAATGTTCGAGTTTTCACATCTGCAGCTATTGGCAACCTATAGACAACTCAAATGATCTAACCCGCTACCAGTTGGCAGCGTGGCTAGAATGCTAGCTGCATTGCCACGTTGTATTGCAATACTGATGCGTTGAGCCAAATATGTGCCAGCAGTTTGATCACTAGTCGCATCGATGAGTTTATATGAATATTTACAGTACACTCTATACAGTATACAATATAATATAGTCAAATCGATTTGGTAAGTTATGGCAGAGTTCTACCTAAAACGGGGGTTTCTTTATAATTTCTGATTGGGTTCCTTTACCCGCTTACGCTTGTACTGCAGCGCGCAAACTCTCGCCATCGCTTACTTCGAGGCCCGACAGTCCACAAGGATGTCGTGTCGTGTATCAAGGGTTGCTTAATTTATTAATGAGTCCACTTCATTACGGGGGTGGTTTTTCATACTTTTCATTACCCGCTGAAGGTTGGCATTTTTATGTGTTCGCTATTTATTTTATGATGATGGCGGAGGAGGGTTATGAATTACGGTACATTTTATTAAATTCTACGTCTAAATAATATAATCGTATTTCACTACAGAAAGGTCAAATTATACAGTATTTATACATTTTTCTGTCGCAATTATGTACTGGGGATGTAATGGGATTATAGTAAATGTAACAGGGGTAAATGTAACAGCCTAACAACTTTAGTTTTCTATTTTGACGTGATAACGTTTTATAAATTGATGAGTACCAGCAACACTTATGAAAAATAGTAACGTTCCGCGTAACGTTCCACCTGAGTTTTGTATTACATAAAATAATCAAAGTCAAAGTCAAAGTCAAAGTCAAAGTCAAGGTCGAAGTCGAAGTCAAAGTCAAAGTCATAAATGATTATGACGTTATCACGTAAATCTATCGTCCGTAAACCGACTTTACAGACAACCAATTTTTTTTAGAGACTGAGTTTCTTTTCGACTATGCCAGTTCCATAAAATCTATTATTTATGTCACACTAACTTACTATTAATTTACACAGAGTCTCTACACAGTGTTTCAACAGCCCCCCTCCCCCCTCGATGGATCGGGTAATAGGTAGGTACACTCTGTAGAGACGGTACGGCTTCCATATTTACATTATACTCCATGCGTATTCTCACCGGCAGGCTTCGAGCACATTCCACCAAGAGGCTCAGATAAATTAAATACTCAGAAGCGAAGAGGTGATGGTCATCTTCAATGATGCCGCATGTGTCATAATTAGGCCATCTTGCTGGTCCCATAAGGCGTTTCAATGTGTTAAGTGTAGGGTTGCCATCTCTAAAATGTGACTACCAGGAAAAGATAAGTAAAAATCCCGGATTTTTGAGGTTAAAACCCGGACAATTCAGCAGTTTTTTTAAGTTACCTGACAACTAAAACTGAAAACAAATCTCCGCCCAGACGTTCCCCGGACACCCTATAAACTAGGACAAAGCCGGGGAAACCCGGACGGATGGCAAGGCTAGTTTAGCGGAATGAGCCCGCAACTATGACCAATAACAATAAAATGTATTTTTAGCTTACTATTTGCAAACGAACGTATAACAGGTAGTTGATATTGGAAAATGCGAGTACTATACCAAAATTCCCATCTGAATAAATGCTGTCCGTTTTAAAATACTTTATATCGATATTTATTTACAAATTTTGTTTTTAGGTGTATGATGTGTACGAGCAATGCCACTTTTTCGTTGGCCATGACATCTACATGAGCCGGTACCCATTGCAATCTTATAAGCGAGGCAAATTAAACAATATGTAAGTATATTACATTCAAATATTTGAAGGAAAAATATGTATATTGAATGTATTGTTAATATTAATATATTTGGATGTTATTCTACTAATATTATAAATGCGAAAGTGCGAATGTGTGTATGTGTGTATGTGTGTATGAGTGTTATTCTTCACGCTCAAACGGCTACACCGGTTTATCCCGGAAAAGATATAGTTCCCGTGGGATAATTGAGGTAGCGAGAAAACCGTAAAACACGCGGGTGAAACCGCGGGGCGCTACTAGTTATTAATATATTTGAATGTAAGCATACTGGTATGTGTTAACTTACTAAACTAATGTGCTATAACTAATGTGATAACTATAAGCTGTACAACATTATTACCATTTTTCGGAATAAAGATAATTTATTGATTAATTATCTTTCTCGAAGAATCAATTTTGAATTTACAATATACGACATGGATAAACAAAAATAATTGTACGTATTTTTCGATAAAATTGCCATTTGGTAAGATATAGAAATTAGAAAAGCAACACATTATCATCCCACTTAATATCATAAATGTGAGGAGTTTCGATGGATGGATGTTTTTGTTTGTTTTTCATTTTTTTTTACTTTTTTTTCTCTTTGTACTTCACTTTCACGCTCAAATAAAGAATGGAATAACACATAGGCTACTTATCATCATCATCAATTCTCACCACGCGGGTAAAACCATGGGGCGCAGCTAGTGTTTAATATTGACGGCTGTCGTCGTCACTCAGTGATCAGTGGCCCAATTTTTTTAATGGGATTAGGTGACAGAACAAGCCAAGGGCTTACATCTGCCTATAGACAGATACAATTCGTAAAGAACTGCACTGCGACCGTCACCTTCAGACATAAAGTTGTTAAGTTTCATTTGCCTGTAATTTCATCGGTAATCACACCCTTCAAACCGTAACACTGTAATGCGAACACTACTGCCTGGTAGAATACTTCCCCGGGCAAACTCTCTGTTTGTGAGTGATACTACTCTTAAGATCCCGGCCGGGCAAACATTTATATGAGCATTGATGTTGGTCCCGGATCTTAGATGTTTTTGTTATGTGGCTTTATCTATGGCCTCCCGCCACATTCATTTGTAAGAGAACAAACATATTTTTTTAAGCGCTATTGTTTCTCTAATATCTGATATTTTACATTTTAGTAATACCTAAAGCAGAAAGGCGGCGAACCCATCTGTTGGGATGTGATCACCATCTCAACAATGAACGTTTGCCATTCCAGTGACGATGGAAACGCAGTTGACCTCTGATCAATCATGACGCCCTTTAAAAGACGATTTCAAGCAAACGTCTGCTTTTCAGAATGTTTTAGACTCACCAGTCTGAGTATAGTCCTTGTATGGCAGCGTTTCGTTGATGCGGCAGTTCATACTGGCATCTAGGCCCTCCGCAAAACAGAGCGCATTGTACATCAGATGGGGTGTTGGTCCGCAAGCGTTCCCCCAGGGTGCTGTACAGGGCGGATGGTGGCCGGTTGACCCGCCGACGGGATTCTCGACTTCTGAAAGAGCATCATTGTTTCTCTTGTAATAAAAACTTATCTTGACTTATCCTTTCTACATTAGTAGACTAACACATGTTGATAGTGTTTTTAGGGGATTCTTCGCACCCCCTGCTCGCGCGGCCATACTGGCCGCTACCGTAGCCAGTATTAGCGAAACTGCCGGGGACTGGGGGCCTGGTCGTTAGTTGTCTTATCATGGGGGGGTTTGCCAATACTCGCCACGCTTGGCGGGTTGGCGAGCGCAGTATGAAATATGGCTCTCAGAAAGCGCTGCTGCCCATCCTTGTGGTACGTGATCCCTTAGTCGACTCTTACGACACCCTCGGGAAGATATAGGGGGGTACAATTCTAAGCCGGTACCCCACGACTATACTATTTCATCAAAATCAGTTAAGCGGTTTTCGAGTTACAATCCAATAGCTGAAAAGTGTTCTGGATGACTTCTTTACTGAGGGTGAATGACAATTGATCCCGTGAGTACCAAAGGTGACTGAAAATAGTGAAAAAAAAATTTTTTTTTTAATAATAGAACCGATTTCAACACTGAAAAGTGTGAAAGTGGAAAACTTGTAGCCGGAAAACCGTAATAAACGCGGGTGAAAGCGCGGGGCGCTACTAGTTATATATATGTATTATCCGGCTTTACTCACGTTTACAGTTGAAGTTTCGACCTAGGTTTCGGATATGTCCGATGTTGTCCGATAGCGGCGACCACATTACATTGGGACATACTAAACCTTATAATCACCTTGCATTAGAATTGCGAAGTTGAAAATACCACACTGCCATTGGCAATCAAATGTCTTACAGGGGCATCAAGCATGCGTCATTCAGGATAAATGATGTGTGCCTATTTTTAGAACGTCTGGGAATCAGTACAATCGCAGACCGTCTCAAGTATTCAGTACCGATCTGTCCCATTGTATTTACATATCACAAACAGTAGCTAGTGAGTACATAAATTGATAAGTAGATATTATAGCTTACCTGTCAAGGAAATGGAATCGTTGAAAGTTGCCGAAGTTGATACTTGACTTACGTCTCTCTTTGTTAAACAACATAGTACCGTTTCCAAATAACACCAAGTTATTCACTATTTTATATAATTTATTATGTTATTATAACTGATCTGGGACATTCTTTATTGAAACTTGTGGACTACGAGCAACAAACCTTTTTGTTAATTTTATGCAAATATTTATTTATTTATTATTTCATAGGTATTTGTGCGACTCATCAATATTAACACTTTTGCATTCGTTTATTTTTTAATCTATAATCATTATATCTTTATGGCATGGTTTTTCTACTGGTTTCACGAAAAGCGGCCTTCGTGTCCGCGTATCACATAGTATACTGTTAAAAAGAATATTTATTTGTGTATGTTGAGTTTATTTATGGAAAATGATAAACAAAGGGGTGGAACGGACTGAGTATTATGTTTGTAGGGTCAGCAAAAGTGTAAGTTTTTCGCTTAGTGACTGCTTTGATCTTCCTTTAGCCTTACCAGGGTTTTGTTAAGTTTTACGTATTTTAAACATAGTTCATTGCTGGACATATGCCTCTATTAGGGGTTTGCCAATATTCGCCACGCTTGGCAGGCGGGTTGGCGAGCGCAGTATGATTCCGACCCTCGGAAGGCGCTACTGCTCACCTTCTGGTACCTGAGAATGGATTTATCAAATCAATGAATCATGTTTCACACTTATTGCTGAGGTGTGAAACATAGTTCATTGATTTGATAAATCTATCTTACAAGTCAAAATCATTTTAAAACACATTGTAACATATTGTATTAGTATCCATGTTTAAAAGACACTAGGTTGTAAAGGTCCGTTGACTGATGCATAAGATATGTTAGCTGCGCCCCGCGGTGTTACCCGCGATCAAATAGTACGTGGTATTGACGATTTTTGTGTCTTCCCGTCAACTCACGGGAACAGTGAATATTTTTTTGGAATAAAATGTACCCTATGTGTTATTCTAGGATATGCTATCTTCATTCCAAATTTCATCCAAATCCGTTCAGCCGTGAAGGAGAAAAAAACATACAAACGACAAACAAACTTTCGCCTTTATAATATTAGTGTGATGTATAAGTTTAGCCTGCTCAGACTGACAGCTTAACAATATTGACAGCTATGCCATTATTAGCAAAAAATACATTATTTGACCCATTATTAATATTTTGAAAATAAACATTTAACAACATATTTTTGGAAATTTAGTTTCTAAAATATATAACGAGGGACCTGATACGAATCGCAAAATTTCTCAAAAGCTTATCATTCAGGAGAATGTTGACTTTCTATGGATATCTACATACATAACAATCTCGTGTCACGATGTTTGTCTGGGGTAATTTCAGAAATTACTGGATTGATTTTAATGAAATTTCACACTGATATGTATGTTTGACCAAGTTAAAATATAGGCTATATTTTATTCCGATTACCGCAATATTTTATCTTTATCCATCCCTGCGAAGCCGGGGCGCTAGAAGTAGTAGTAGCTGCTAGTACTTATGTATAAAATATTGAAACAAAAATGTTATCAGAAATCCTTAGAAATTAAGCCGGCGAATCGCAGCGTATCGTAAATTCTATAAATACGACACTGTACCTACCTAGTATTGAATGTTCTTAGTCATTTTGGTTATGGCTTTAGGCTAAACTATACTATTATTTTATACTGTTTTATAATGATCTAGCGTTTGACCACTTTGATGGTCACTACGATGTGGTCAAAGATTATATCACGCTAGACAATGCTTACTGCTGCCTGAACACACTATATGTTTGGAGACGGTTTTTCAAACTCGAGGGGTGGTAGCTAGCCAAGCGGGTACTTGAAAGTATCCTACCACCATGCTGGGAATTCAATAACGTTGTTACCTTCACCGGAAGCTCAAACCGTTGGTGGGGATTGAACTAACCGAGACGCTCCCACCGCTGAGCTATCATCGCTTTTATTTCTGCACGGTCCCGACGTTTGCTATCCTTACTTTCATTAGAGGGCGAAATAATAAGGTAGGTACATAATATAGTGGACAAGTGCGAGTCAACAATACCACTGATCACAGCCGCGATTACCCTCGCATACTAAAATTAACTTTGAATTATTGTTTTGATACTTGTGTTTTGTGACCGACGTATGTTAATGCTTCGGAGCTGTTTTACAAAGAACGCAAAAACGCGAAATTAGATATTGCAGCATGGTAAAGAACAGGGTGCCAATTCTCTTAGACAATTCAAAAACAATGCAACAGTGAATTAAATTAAACCCGCTACGCTTGGCGTTGGCGAGCGCAGTATGCAGAATTTATCCGCAGAAGGCGCTACCCAACTTCTGGTATGAGATTCCTTAGCCGACATTTACGGCACCCATGTGAAGGGATGGGGTATAGTTTATCAAATACTTAGGTAGTTTATGCCTATATTTGCCATAAGGGCCTAAGTCTACTATTCAATATGGCAATATGCTCGGCTCACAAAGGTCTATTTTGACGGCTTTGGTAGTCTGCTAAGTTTAATTTGTCTATATCATGGATGTATATACTAAAAAGTACTTGATTTCATTTTCGTTTCAATGGCAGCACGTCCGTTTTCATCGTCTGTTAGCATCTGACTTGCCTATGCCGTACAAAATCGACATAGGCCGAGCATAGATTCCATAATTATAGGATCAGGCCGCCTATGATCTTAGCAGACTACGGATTTATGAACTTGAACTTGATTGAACTTGTTCATATTTACTGAATATGAACATGAATTAAGATGGAGACCTGGGTGTCAAGTTTAATCATTTAGTGGTCAGATTCAGTCTGATGCGAGGCCGAGCCGATGCCATTCAACGTCAAAAATCTGTAGTCTGCTAAGTTCATAGCAGACTGAATCTATAATTATAGAATCTATGCTCGGCCTATGTCGATTTTTTACGAAATTGGCAAATCACATGCTAACAGACTATGAAAAATAACGTGCTAGATTTATCACTGAATCTAGAATTGAATCAAGATTGATTCAATATGGACGAATTAAAAGTACCAGCCTACCAAAGCTGCCAAAATAGGCCTTTGTGAACCGAGCATATTGCCATATTAAACTTAGACCCCTGACTGAGCTATTTACGACTTGTACGATAGGTCGGGCGGCCTGACCTAGCCTATTATAAATGCAAGCCTACCCAAATGTCGTGACAGAAATACTTTCCCTGCGGCGGATATGATTGAGTGGGCCTAGTTCGCGTTTTGACACGACAAGCTGATTCCCGACAAAGTATGGTAAGCAAAAAAAAGTGTAGTTAGTACGTATTCAGATTTCACGAAACTTTGAACCTAATAAAAGGGTTTCCAATTCGGTACAATGTTTATTTATCATATTTGATACCTTCTTCATACACTAGAGACATTTCTACATAAAATTTTCCGAAGAATACATTTTAATTTTCTCTATACCTATTAGGAGTTGGTTTTTATAGTTTTCGATTTCCAAAGGAGTTATTTTAACTTAAAAATAGTGCAGTATCAGATTTTCTTACTTTTTTTTTTGATACTGTATAGATCTAGCGTTTGACCACTATCTCACTTGATGGTCAGTGACGATGTGGTCGAAGATGTTATCACGCTAGACCTAGAATGCTGAGGGATGGAGGCTGGTAATGTTATTCCTCAAGTTTAAAAATATACTGCCGAACGCCCAGTATTTGCACGGAGGTGGAAAGATATACGTAGACAGAGTAGGTCTAGAATGCCAATTTAGATTCTAAGCTGACCTTGATACGACTTTCAATCGGTAGAGCTCTTTTTAAGGCATGCGAAATATAATATTTCCTTTACCGTGTATGTATATATATACATTATATATGTATGTACATTTGTATTTTCGGCAAACCGAATACAGGTTTTTTTAATATTTACCAAAAAATTGAACCGGCTTCAACACTCAAAAGTGTGAAATCACTTGTTGAAGTCGGTACCATGATAGTTCAAAAGTAACTAATATCAAAACATTATGCGCAAGGTACCGACTTCGGCAAGCTAGTTCACACCTTTGAGGGTTGCACTCGATTCTATTTTTTGGTAAGTAATATATTTTATGCCTTTCAGTGATATTACGTTTTCATTAACGATGAAGTTATCCGCGAACACTATTTACGTTTAGTAACCTACTGTATGAACCAGTATGAACCTCCTGTCCGAATGGACATGTTTAAAGTAAATGTCTATAGTAAACTTATTATGTGCATATCAATTTATAAATTGTGTATCTAATGACATTAACATATTAGACGGTAATAAATTTTGAAAATCCTTGACTGACTCGCTTCTCAGCAATTATTTTAATAATATTAAGGAATCTAATATTTTTTGTAATTAGCCTAAATTGTAAACAAACTAAGTGCAATTTCAAACGATTTTGAATTAAATGATTTGATTTGATTTAAATCAAGTCTCTGACTTATACTATAGATAAATCTCTATCTTTTTTTTACCTTTAGTTAAACGTCAAATCTATCCACAAAAACTTACGACGGAAACAATGAAGTGGAATCAGTCGGCTTCCGTCAAACTAGGCTATTGAATGTCACCCATGTTTTAGTTACTGGCCAGATTTAGTGATAAGCAACACGAAGGGGCCTTTCAGTTAATTCTTGTGCACAAGTTGGGAGTTCAAAGGTTTGTGATTGATTAAATCATTGAGAGGGGGTTATAAGTATATAACGAGTAATTAGTTACTCTTTTCATAATGCGCCTTCATTAAAATTAAAGACTAATCATTAATTACAATACTCCATATTCTACAAATAACATTTGAGCAATCCACTAGCTATTGTAAGCCTATAGACAGCTCAAATGCTTTAAGCCAATGATTTTACAACATCACTTTACCGTCTGTTTGTTTTTTTATGTCATCTTGTGTATATCTTTTGTGTAATGTGTTCTTTTTTTTTTATACATATTATAAGTTTGCGTTTGACAACTGTCTTACCTGATGTTAAGTGATGACGTTGTCTAGGATTTAGCACGCAAACCTAGAAGGTACCTATTCACTCTGTTAAAAATAAAAAGTTCAACTGTTCGAGCCTATTGAATGCATGTGTTTTCTTCTTGTTCTTTCTTCTTAAGAGCGAATGTCTGTCTCCAAATAAGACACCCACTTACACTGTTTACAGTGCCCGCAATGGGCTGAAGTATAAAGTTGATAAACCTGCCCCAACATGTCACACTTATTATAAGTATTCATTATAGCTTCCATTGGCAGATATATGCTGTAACGCAACGTGTCAGCAACCGGCCGATGCCTTTATTCAAATAAAATACTTATAACCACTTACAATACTACAGCTACTACAAAAACATTTGAGCAATCCACTAGCTATTGGCAGCCTATTAATAACTCAAACGCTAATAATAACTGAGCCCGCCACCGGCTGGCAGCGTGCCCAGAATGCTAGCAGCATTGCCACGTTGAATTGTAATGCTGATTCGTTGAGCCAAATGTGTGCCAGCATTTTGGTCACGCGTCGCTTCAATCAAACGCTCTTATAATTTTTGGATAATTCGATGAGCTTCCGGTCCCCACGGGCCTAATGTCTCGATCCCAATGGGTTCAAATATGTAACCACTACCTAGGTTAGCAAATTTTCGACGTGAATACGCCACGGCGCCAGCCCTAACATGTGTCTCGGGAAGATGTGACGGCGCCAAAGTGTTAACGCATGTAGCGTCCCGCATGAATGATTGATACAGTCTACGAAAGTACGTACCTATTCGTGCTTCCATTGGCAGGCACATGCTGCGGTGCGACGCGTCTCCTGCACAACCTAGCACAGACCCCCTGAGGCCAGCGAAGCCGTCTCCACAGCGGGCATCTGGGCTCGTTAACGTCACCGTTCATAATCCTAACTCATTTATTCATTGAATATTAATTGTTCATGTTACTTTTGAGCGTGCCGCCATTCTTTATGGTCTTCGTCACGGAATCTGAAGGTGGAGTCCTTGTATACTTTTTTAATTACGTTCTGTACACGTTGCACTATGAGGACTTCGACCATGACGATGTCGCATCATCGTCCTGGTCGTCAAAGTTAGGGATCTATATAATTTCTAATCTTCTAATCCCGTGCAAAGTCGGGGCGGACCGCTAGTTGTTATATATTTATATATATATTATATTTATGTTTAATTATATACTAGCGGTCTAATAAGTTCTAATAGTGAAAGAATTTTTAAAATTGGCTCAGTAGTTTTTGTGTTTATTAATTACAAACGTACTTACATACAAATCTGTCCTCTTTATAATATTAGTACAGATTAGTATATATACGTAAAAAAATTGAAAAATACCCAATTTTTTGGGAATAAACAAAACAAAAGACAAATATAGACAAATATGTTTTCAAAATCCCGCCCATAAGTCTTTAACAATATCACCTACCTATCTAACACTTAAAAGATAATCGTGGATGCCTGGTACAACGACTGGTAACCCAGTACCTTCATATCGATCTGATACAGCAGGCAATAAGTACCTACGTTAGTTTCGATTATTTATTTCGGCTAATGGTAATGATAATTTCTATGCTAATATCATCTAAAACCACGAAGCATTTTGTAACTCTTATTGGAGTATTTTAATACCACGACTCGTACATCTGTCTATCGACCATACAAATAAAAGTGTTTCTGCTAATTATGTATGTGTAGTTACCAAAGGTACTTAATAAATTTGCATTTCAAAAGTAAATACTTGGTTGGATCTAGGTTATCAAATCTGGGACTGTTTGACACTTAGTCAATAATTACAAGTTTCTGATCCCATTCTCAAATACTAAACTCAAAAAAGTACACATAATGTGCTTAATGCTTTTTTAAACATGAATATAGTTGTAAAATTTATTTAACTCTACATTTTTCAAAGAGCCACCGTAAACTTATCTGTATTTATTGTCTGTATTTCTATATATCTAATATATTCCCTTGATATTTAGAAAACTGCATTACCTTTGTGTATCGAATAATACTTAACTAAAACACAGGTCGGTTATAAAAAAATAAATGTACACTTTTTCTTTCAAGGATTTGAAAAAGGAACGCGAAGTTAGTTTTTGCAGGAGGTACGCGGGCCTCTGTAATCTTCGCGAACAGCCGGGTAGGCACTGAAGAAATATCGACTACACGAACTATGGGATACAAAGGGGTAGCGCGTGTAGCGTCAGCAACAGCATAAGTTATTGAATTGGACTGTCTGCAATTTTATCATGGCAGAGATGAGACAAACATCTTCTGCCCGTAAGCGTGCCCATATTACTATTCCTAAATGGGCCTTTGCGCAGTAGATAAAAACATTTGTTTTTTGTAACTAAAATAAACATTCCAAAACTGATAGCTAAACGGCGGTAGAGCTCTAATACTAGCACATTGGATGAGATTACAGTAGATCCCGCTTAATACGATCACGCTTTCTCGCATTATACGCCATTTTACGCCAGTCCTTGCAACTTGAAACATCTTTTCATACATTTCTTAACGCTTAATACGATTCGTCACCCGTTCAACACGCCTAATACGCGCCAACAACAGCCCGACACCATTCAAAATTGTTTCAAGAAAGCAGGTTTCAGAAATAACGGGGTTGACGAAGTGTTGGAAAAAGAAGAAGAACCCATGATACTGCAGGGTTTTCCTGGATATTCTTCCATTGGTGACAATGTAGCACCGTACAAAATTCAATCAAAATTAGACGTTTAAAAACGGTTATTTAATCATTTCTTTTTTTGTGCAATACCTTTGCATAAACTGCTTTACACGACTGAGGTCCCCAAAACACGATTAGATATATTTGACTCGATAAAAAAAAATCGTAAACTTTCCTAAAAACACCCATTTTGACGTTACCCTCGATATAATGAATCAATTTCATTCATTATCTATCGAATATATTTTTAATGTGTGGAATCTTGGTCGTCTTGTAATGTACCAGGTACTAGGCAAACCGCGACCGCGACCGCCTTGTATTCTCCTTGAAAAAGACCACCGAATGTGTTTGAAACTATAGTACCTACATTAAAGGAACACACTGACTTATCACGTGAGTAACTCCCGTGTTTTATATATTCATAATGTGTCAAAACCACGTCTGTTTTAATAACAAAAGTAACAAACATACACACATGCACACAAACGTTTTTTTATAATACATGTAGGATGTTCTCTTATTATATTTTGTTAAAGTAATTGATAGTCATCTTCTGCATTATTAGTTTTATAATTTCCCTCCTTATCACCATTTCTTATTCAATTATATAATTAATTAGTGAACATCTGGTCTTAGTAAATAATAACTTTCTTAAATATTTGCTTACTTACTTCAAGTAACCATTTTTGTCGTTACAATCCATTACTTTTTACAGAGTAAATAATAATAAAAATAAAACATACTTGGCCCATTTAAAGTTCACAGTTTCAATGAGTAATTACATTATATTTTAAGTGTAGACCCCATAATTCTAGTCATTTTAGACCTCAAAAGGAGCCAACTTGGATGCTAGGGGGTTAACCTCGGAATTGAAAAAAAATCTCTACAAATTTCATTTTGGACTTTTTTTTATACGTCAAACCGTTTTTTAAATAGAGAGCGCAGTGGAGCATTCAGCCATACATGCCTTAGCGCAAAGATGAGACAATTATGAAGACAATATGCATTGCGATGCATGAACATCTAATGGATATGATGATGCATTGAGGCATGCATTGCCACTGCTTTGACCACAGGCTAGGGAAGATTGCACCCCTAACTTACGGCATCCACAACGCGAACCACAACCATTCTTGAAGTTGCAGAATATTGCAGCGAGTAGTTCATCTGGTGCAGATGGTAAGTGCTGTTACCGGCATTAGCATCTGATTTTGCAGTATCCATCCTTATTCCTGGGGTTGAAAACCATTGCCAAGTTAACCAAAAAACCGTGTTCAATAAACAAAAATACAGCAGGCGCACGTAAGTTTAGCGCTGAGCAAAAAGATGTCTAAAATCAAATTTTCTACATCATCACCATCTCAGCCATATGACGTCCACTGCTGGACATACATAGGTCTCTCCCATTGAGTTCCACAAGGACCGGATGGAAGCGGCCCGCATCCAGCCATTGCCTCCGATCTTGGTCACACTGTTAAGCGTAGATACCTAACTGACAAACAAAAACAGGTAGGTAGGAGGTAGGTATTCATTCGCATACACATATCTACAAGATGGTATTTATTATAGTATTTATTCATACAAGAATTTTCGATAGGTATAAAATATTATAAGACGGATTTCGATCAGTCATATAGTCTGCGTATATAACCGCATCCATCAGCGTCAACTTCTATGCGCGGCTGCACTTGTTCCTCTTCGTCGAAGGATCCATCTTGCAGACCTCATGGGGCTGACACTTCACATTATCACAGTAGACGCCCACACCGCCACCTGGAAATTTTTATTTCTTAGTATTTTTTCCCATCACGTTCGAAGGGTGACACCACAAAACAGATAGGTACAGAAGTCAATCTACACACAAAGTGCGCTCGAGCAACGCACACATAGACACCTCTCCCGGATACGATATTTCAAATCAGTGCGAGCATTTTAGTTATTATTGGTTTATGTTTCTGTAATTCCTTTTTCATTGTCAACAATACATTAAACAACTAGATAGACACAAGAACTATCGTAGTAGTGGTACTCGGCCACTACTACGATAGTTTTTGTGCATAAGCTAAAGTTGGCAACCTTAGCGCGACCGCCGAGCGTAGGTATATGTAGGTACATGTGATTGACTTCTGTACGTATCTGTTTTGTGGTGACACGCAGAGAACTCTAAGACTTCCTGTGTCGTGAAAGGTAGTACATAAAACAAAAGAATTAGAAACCAATCACATAAAATATGACAGGCTAATAATCAACTTTGAAGCCCGAATGATTCCGAAGGTAGGCTCTGAATTCACTGACTGTGAAAAGGAGCAGTGAGTCTATAAAAAAGTAGCATTCAAGGAGCAAGATAAAAAGTAGCAGGGTGTCAAGTCTTCTAATTTCTAGTTTAATTTTAGTCCGGTATGAGGCCGAGCCGATGCCAACAAGAAAACGTCAAAAATTCGTGCTCTGTTAAGTTCATAACGGCCTGAATCTATGGCCGATGCCTATGTTGGTTTTGTACGAAATTGACAGGTTAGAAAACTACGAAAAATGACGTGTTACATCAGTGAATCAAGATTCATTCAATATGGATTAATTAAAAATAGCAGACTAGCAAAGCGGTCAAAATCGGCCTTTGTGAGCTGAGCATATTGTTGCATCGAACAGTCGACGTGTGACGCATGACATTTCAAATTATATGGTTTTTCATATACTCCACATACACATACATCACTATCTACTTTTGATCTTTCTTTGATGAAGCCCCACGCCCTCTCAGCGGAAAAGTTATGGGCTGACTCTATGCCGTGCAACACCCACCGCCATATTTGTTAGAGCCCCCCGTGCCAGTTCCTGCGGCGGCCGCTACTGTGCATGACTTGGCGTTGCATGAGTTCTGACAGCAGACCTTCCCGTTGCTGCAGTCGTAGTTCTGCACACACTTGGGGCTGCAGCTGTACACCTTCGACGGTAGGGGACATTCGCCAGCTGGAATTTGGAGAAGGTATGCTATGAAATATTAAGGTGGGCTCTCTAGTAGTGCCATTCAATGAAAAACTGGCTAAAATTATAGCTAGTAGTGTCTTTGATCCTTTGCTAGACAGATCCTAAAATTTAAGGATGTGGGAACGTTGTCATATTAATTATACCGTTGAATAGAATTTGGAAAAAAGAAAGTAGTTTTATGACCGAGTGTCATATCTATATGACTTGTCGTAAGACACAAAGCGCTAGCTGGTTTTTGGACAGGATCGTTTTTTTTTTTTGCACGGGTCAATGGCTTTACTTATGAGTTCATTTGATTACTAAAGAGCTAATACACACAACTAAACCTACTAGCACTCACGACTAGTGTTCACTTTAGAACTTGGCTAAGTATTGTAGTACGAAGCGTTTTGCTTCCACTTTCTTAATGCGTACTGCCAAGGAATGGAACTCGTTGCCCGAGTCTGTGTTTCCCGATATGTACAATCCTGGCGTCTTTATGTCGCGAGTGAATAGGTACCTTCTAGGTTTGCGTGCTAAATCCTAGACAACGTCATCACTTAACATCAGGTGAGACAGTTGTCAAACGCAAATTTATAATGTGTAAAAAAAAGTACTTATGTATTATTATTATATTATACATACATATCTATTACTATATAATTATTATTACCAGCTTCTGTATATGCGACCACGAAAACCAACGCTGCCACGGCGATAATTATAGTTGTTGAACCTGTAAACAAAAGTAAAATATTTATTTTACCTATGTATGTATATAAAAAATGGGGAGGTTTGAACTTATTTAATTAAAGTCTACGGTCGATTCCAACAAAAAAAACGGATATTTTCAATCGAAATTTTGGTATTTGTAAAAGGATTTTAATTTTTTTTATTAACACGTATGCCTATATTTTCAGCTATGTCCCACAAATTTTTCATTGAATTAATTAAATAATTCATTCATTAATAAATCTTAAGAAAGTGTTGATAACTGATTACGGATAGGTAGTTCGTTATGCCTAACGCCGTATCCGTGACCTGATTTGAAAAAAAATATTCAAAAGTTAAACACTTCTAGATTGTTTCCAAAGAGATTTTGTGAAAATGTGAGAGGTAGAAAATGACTCAAATGTTCCACGTATAAGCCAGATCCTACCACCAGTGCAACGGGGATTTACAATATAATAGATAAGGTCCTATCCAGGATACCCAATAATGTTAAAATACTGATGTAAAATTATAATATATTTTATAATATATTATAAAAAAACCAGCAAAATGAAGACAATGACGGTTCCCTTCAGTGTGAGTTCAATTTAGAGATAACGCTAGTGGTTAAGTAGGATGTCGGCAATCAAATCTTGAGAGTAAGTGGTAATACAAATACAGGCGCAAGTGTAATGGATTGGATTGAAATTATACAAGGTGTCGTAAAAGAGAGTTTATGTAATTTTTAGACTTTCGCGATTCGAATACATTGTTATTAAATCAAACGGGGCTTAATCGCGAGAAAGTTGCATTGGTCGTGGTCACGAGAAGACTGAAGAGTCTTCTCGTGACGACGACCAATGCAACTTGGTCGAAACGTCAAGGTAAATAAATTACTAAATGTTTTTCTCGCGATTAAGCCCCGTTTGATTTAATAACAATATCATGGTCATCTCAGAAGAGAGTTTATACATTGAAAAATCGATAAATCGAAATCATCATCATCATCATCTCAGCCATAGGACGTCCACTGCTGGACAAAGGCCTCCCCCTGATAAAATGAAAGATAAATGTTTATTATGATTAAAGTATACATTATATATGTTATAACGACAATGCTTATTACATACATTATATTAATTATTACAGTAATTAATTATTATTTTATGTTAAAGAAAATATTTTCTTTTAAATATCCTTTTAATTAATAAAAAGAAACCTTCGCGTTGTCGGCATTCATTTAGTAAATGATAAAATTTCCAAGACGCTCGGCAGGTGGACTCCTTGATGGCTGCTATTTCGTAGCGTACCTATTTTATTTTTCAACTGCGCCAGAGAATTACGTTTGTTGTTCTTTAGACCACATAAAGACTTCACTGACCACTATGTGAGACAGTAAAACGATAGCTTATCTGTAATAGCAGTATTTGTGATGAATAATCTCAAAACCTACTTACTGGACAGACCAACTGATTTTATAACTTATTTTTCTGCTAAAATGCTATCTTATCACGTATCCGTGATTAGGATACTAGAAAGGTCTTATTTATGTATACTTAACCTACTTATTAGTATGATGAAAAAGCAATTATTTTTAACAGACTTCAAAAAAGGATAAGGTTCTCAAATTCGTCTGTATTTTTTCATGTTTCTAACCTCAGAACTTTCGGCTGGGTGAACCGATTATGATGTTTGTTTTTTATTTGAAAGCTGGTGCTTCTTGTGTGATCCCAATTAAATTTTATCGAAATCGGTCTACCGGTTGATGAGTTATACTCTATTAACTGTAAAGTTTTACGTCTATCTGGATGACTTCCTTATTGACGGTAAAGAAATCGGTGAACATACACAGTGATAATTGATCCCGTGAGTAGCAAAGGTCACTGAAAAGCATTAAAAAATAGTTAATTTTGAATTATCATGGTACCGACTTGAACGAGATATGTCACACTTTTGAGTATTGAAATCGGTTCCATTGATTGGTAAAAAAAATATACTATTAAACGACTAAAATGTATACTGACTAGCTTATGGGACGTTCATAAATTACGTGAGGTAATTTGGCGCTTTTTCGACCAATTTCGAGTAAGGATTTCTATTAATAATGTGGCTGATATTTTATTGTTATGTTATATAATAATACGTGTGTACCTATTAGCTATAAATAAATGAATCTAATAACAGTGTTCCCTTTACGGGAAGCCCTACACGGCTTCCTAACGTCCTAATTAAATGAAAAACCCTGTTGAGGAATCTCCATGATAATAACAAATGCATTTATTAAATCAGTTATTTTTATTTATTTTTTGAGTTATAAGGTAAAAGTTTTTCAACTATTTAAATTAGTCTCTGTCCCTTTGTCTGTTTGAAGACAAAGGGATACATAAAAAAATAAAATAGACACATAGTGTATTCAGGCAGAGCAGTCCTTGAGAGCCAGTGAGCGTTCTAGGTCTAGCGTGATAACATCTTCGACCACATCGTCACTGACCATTAAGTGTGATAGTGGTCAAGCGCTAGATCTATTTAGTATAATAAAATAAAAATAAATAAATAAACGTTTCATTCTTTAACGATTGGTTATCCTTAGCGCCCTTGACAACAGACAACAGAAAAATATTTTCATAGAAACCTATAAAAATATTTCTGTAGACAGACTTTTTATATGTGTTTAAAAATATAGAAGTTATCGATATATCGATATTTCCCAGCCGCCCTTAGCTCATCACCGGAAGACTGCAGGATTGTACCTATCGGGAAATAGAGTCTGTATTCCTTGGCAGTAAGCATAAAAGAAAGTTGAAGACAAACGCTAAGTACGTAGAATAGAGGATGGTGAAATTAAATTATGTAATTCTAATGTACACTCTCCGAAATATATCGTATAGAAAACTGATAGACAAGAACTCTACGCTCAAAGCTTTTTGGAGGCTATTTTCTAAAAGAGAGCCGCTGCCATTTTAATTTTTATGCTCGCCTTTTGTTTCACTCTAAAGCTTCAAGTTGCTATTTATAACGTACAGATGCCTGTCTGCGACCTTGACGGCGATGTGCAATCCTGACCTTTTATTTAATGACGATGTCTCCACAAGAGGTCCTTGCCATTACAGAATATTGAATAAACTATCTGGTACAGACATTTGCAACGTTCAATTTAAACGAGTTCTACGAGGACTTCTCAATGTATCCCAAACCATTGCTATAGAAATTACTTTATACCCTTCGAACATAAGAATACCATTTTACTTGTAGACAGACCATTTAAACCATTTTTATGTTTATCAGAACTTGTCAATTGTGAACCAATTAAAAAAAAAATATAGTCACTAGCATATAATAAAATTTATTTCAGATTTGTGACTTAACACTGAATCGCTAATATTGCCCATATTATTAGTATTAGCTATTAGTCCATAAGTAGTTGAGGTTAGTTTTTTATATTTTCTAATAAACTGCGTAAGTACCTAGGTATTCATGCAATAGCTCATTTAACATTGCAAAAATTCTCAACGGTAATTTTATTTCGGAATTCTTTCACTGGCTGTCTTAATTTAGGTTCCCGGAGTAACCGACCGATTGCACCATACGCCATCTTAAATTTAAGAGTCAATTTTTGTTTTTATTTTTATTTTTTTATATGGGACAACATTCACACAAGGTCTTCAGGTCCCAAACTAGGCAGAGCCTGTACTATGGTAACCTGATGACTGATATATATACTTAAATACTTGTATATATATATTTTTATACATATAAACACCCAGACACAGGTCAAACAGACATGTTCATACACACAAATGTTTGACATGTCCGGGAATCGAACCCGGGACCAGCGGCTCAGAAGGCAGAGTGCAACCAACTGCGCCAACCGGCCAGTCAATGTTTATTGCATAACTCGTTTATTTTTAATTTTACACAAAATAATTATAGTAAAATATGTTTAAAATTAAATTTCCTACAACGTTAGTTCTTCTAATTTTTTCCTAGGATCGATATTTTTCGATTTAAAGCCGAAACGAGGGGGTGATTTTTCGATAATTGAACTTCTATTTTGGATTGGGTTTCCAATATTGTTGTCATGGCAGAATCGATGAAAGACCCCAGCACGATGCTCGAAGGGCTCAACAGTTTCCCAAAGGGTGGGCCTTAGAATCAACATGTACAAAACGAAAATAATGTCAAATACCCATGTTGCGCCCGCTCCAGTATCAATTGGGAGCTCGATTCTTGAAGTTATTAACCATTACTTAAGTCCACCTACAACAAACAGTCCAACCAGCCAAGTCCAACTTCAACATGCTAATCCCCCGGGTTACCAAGTTGAAGTGGCAGTGGACAGGGCACATAGCTCGAAGAACTTATGAACATTAGGGTCGAAAGGTTCTCGAAAGAAGGCCACGGATTGGCAAGCGGAGCATAGGATGGCCACCGACCAGGTGGATAGACGACCTGACTCAGATCGCAGGTAAGGGCTGGATGCAGGTTGTTCCCATCCGGTTCTTGTGGAAATCAATGAGGGAGGCATATGTCCAGCAGTCTATGGCTGAGATGACGATGTAGAAAATATAATAACCGAGTAGTCCTATAAACAAAAATCTCTCTCTTTTTTTTCGGGTAAAAATCGAAAAATATCTATCATAGAAAAAAATTATGAGAACCAAAATGAAATTTAGTTTCAAACAACTTTTGTTATAACTAATTTCGTGTAAATTTGAAAATAAACGAGTTATTTAATAACTTAACTAACATAAATTTACCCTTCAATTCAAGATGGCGGATGACGCAATGGAGCTGGTACCTGAATAAAAAGAATTCCGAAGGAAAATTGCTGTAATT
The DNA here is from genome assembly GCA_934044485.1 of Apeira syringaria. Lineage (NCBI taxonomy): Eukaryota > Metazoa > Arthropoda > Insecta > Lepidoptera > Geometridae > Apeira > Apeira syringaria. The sequence continues at coordinate 28,869,099 of OW203655.1, forward strand.
TTTTTTTGCAATGATGGCCTTTTTTTGAGCTAATTCGACTAGGGTAAAACAAAAGCAAAATATTCGTCACAGGAATCCCGCCAAATCGGTGCTAATTTGACAGCCTACCTGCATGGCTGGCAAATTTAAGTATGGAATAAATTTCATGAAATACTTAAATAGAATATATTTTGAGTATTTACGCACAACTCTGTTGCACTTAACTGCACTTTACGCTGACGCAAAGGTCAGCGTAAAGGAAAAGATTTCATGAAAAACTATTATTTAGCTGTCATTGTTAGTTTGATATGCAATGATGTTTTACTAAAGATGACGTATATTCATACTGCGCGGTGCTCAGATTTAGTTCCTTTACGACATAAACATGCTTACTGCGACAGATAATACGCTACAAATAATATAGAAAAGGATAGCTATATGTTTAGACTTGCGCTTGAAATACGCGTCGTAATGAAAATTACTACAATTGACTTAATTTTGCCGCCTCCGTTTCCGCGCGCTTGTGCGACATTTACCTCATATAAACATATAATATCATTGATGATATGCGCCACTTTTCGAAATAATCTGATGAAATGAAGGAAGCAAGAGAGATTTAGTCCCAGGATCGCAAGAAGTGGAAATCCTTAATAGGCAGGATGCCTATACGTCCGGGAGAATAGCGTGCGGCTAAGAATGACCAACGAATCGCCGATTTAATAAGGAAAAGGAATACATGAGAATAATGAAACGCTTCATTCTTGTAGAGATCTTCCTTATAGGTATATACGTGAACAAACAGCTACAAAATAACTTACCCATTATTTATCAGTGTGTAGGTCTTTATATGTAGGTAAAACTGTTTTGGCAAACCGCTGTTTATTTTGAAAGCAGAACAGTGACTGACGCGATGCAGTGCAAGTGTGACCGGTCACTCAACTGCGGAATCTTGTTATAGAGGACCGTAGATTTATCTTACAGGGCTGTCAAGCGAACAATTATTTCTATTTTAGCTACTACGAGACAGCGAATGCGAGCATTGTATGAAACAATATGTAAACAGGATTGAAGTATATCTAGTCGGCCCGTAGATTTAAAAATATATAGAAAACTCTTAAGACTTTTGAAAAAAAACACATTTAATATAATAATAAGAAAGCATTTATTTCGTTAACAGTCATGTACATTACAGTGGAACATGGAATCGATGTAGGTACAGTAATAGTAATAATACATTTCTTAGGATACCTATATATTATTTGTCTTACGAAACATGAGTGTGAAACTAGCATCCAAAATAGGTTTCCCCGTGTTTATAGATACCAGTATTCACCTCCCATACATTTACAAGGCAAGTGCGCACACACATACGAAAGTGTCGTCTATTTTTTATTATATTATACATGGTCGAAACTTCGTTGGTACGCAATCTTAGAGGGTATCTTAACTTTCTTTTTTAAAAGCATGATTGATTTATACCTATTAAAAAATATACATAAACATTTGTAAATGACAACCCTGTTTGTATAGTATATGTATAAGTTGAATTACCGCATGAGTTAAGAGTAGGTAATCACAGTTACTAATACATATTCTATGGCCCAAGCTTAATTCAATAATGTCCCAGGCTTAATAGTTAATACCTAAGTCATGTTTCTATACAGGTATTAGTATTATTTTCTGATAATAGCGTTACAAACCGGCTATTAATCCTTTCTACGAACAACAAAGCTATAAACACGTGAGGACATTGAGAATCGAGGGCCAATTTGAACTCAGTCAGGTTTATTGTCCCAAATAAATACATTATATTTAACAAACGGTAATATGGTTACTATATATACATTACTAGCGCCCCGCGGTTTGACCCGCGTGGTGATGGTTGATGATGATGAAAAGTACCCTATGTATTATTCCGGGACCTGAAATACCGTTTGAACGTGATAGAGTAACAAACATCCATCCATCCAAACTTTCTCATTTATAATATTAATGGAATATAATATATGTAATGAATATATAGATGGCCCCACCGAATAAATGTGCAAAAGCTTTTACACTAATATTATTTTTAATACATTTTTAGTTCCATATGCCTCTAACGCGCGTCCCTAATTTTTTAATAGAGGGTTTTATTTCAAATATATTCATATGGTGTTTTACTTTTCGTTGCACTTGTCCTATTAATGGTACATACGGCAGAATTGACTGCTTCGGCTTACAGCTCTTTACTTTGACCGGCTTGTAAGTATGTTATTATGTTCTTGCTGACTTAACAAGTCATGTTCTCATCTCTCTTTCAATCTTCCATTTCGTTCTGGTACATAAATTAGTGTTGTTTCATGGATGATCCCCTTGGCATTAAAAACTTCTATCTCTCTCTACATGTCTCGGGCAGAGTTGTGACTTATTTGAAATACTTGTACTTAAAATGCTAATACAAAACACAAAATACGTATTTGATATCTTGTACCTACATACCTAAATACCTTCTTTTTAAAAGTATTTCGTGGAAACTAGCCTCCGCTTACTATGAATTTGGTTACATCCCAGTCCCTAGGCAATTATTATGAAAATTTACTTAAGCAAAGAATGTACCTATAATTTTCCTAATCTTTATAGATGTATAAATATGTATGATTATACACTCATGGACTTATTAAGGGGAACGGAATGAAAAATGAGACAGATCGAAACTAAACCTTTTTTTGTATGTAAGTATAGAAATTATATTAATGTCAGCATTTGCCAGTGTCGTGTCATTTGCGAGATTTTCATAAGTGAAGTTTCTCTCTTCAATAAATGTCTTCAACTCAATTATAATTTCTTTAAAATTTTAAGACTCCTTCTTTGGGTGTAGTATATTAGCGCACATTATTATTTACAATTATAATAAAACGGGGAAACGAAATAGGATTAGAACAATAATTGCGAAAACGGATTTACGGGAAAAAGGATAGGGTCAGACGAGGTAGAGGACATAATAGGTATAGTTACTTACATATTATATACATATATTACAATTTGATATCATTAGCTTCTATGTAGGAAGCTAAGACTTTATAAATAGAAATTGATTGAGTATATAGTAAGCAGAATATATTAGTAGGTAAAGGGACACAGAGGTCAATAAGATCATGGAATAGCAGTGCGTGATCATATCTTGCACAATTAAAAATAAGATGATTGATCTCACCCACATCCTCTCCGCAATCGCACATATCAGAGTCAATAATACGGAGCCGAGCAAGATGTGCAGGAGTGCACATGTGACCCAGCCTCATTCGTATCAAAACAGATGTTGCGCGTTTACTAAGTTTAGCCTTGACAAACCAGGGCTTCGCTGGGATTATAGGTTGAAAATTATGGAAGTATTTGCCCTTAAGTCGTGCACTACTGATCCAGGCTTCACCCCAAGCATGATGCAAATCTATTTTTGCAAGAGCAGCAAGATCCTGAGGGTAATTTTTAAATGGAAACATATCGCCATCTATGATTGCTTCGTTAGCGAGTTGATCAGCTTTTTCGTTTCCTTTTATTCCGTTGTGACCAGGAATCCAGGCAAACGAAACAGAATATCCTCTGTCCACACACTTCGTAAGTTGTGTTCGGATCTGTATTATAAGAGGCGTGTATGCATTTCTTTTAAGTGGGAATTTCATCAAAGCTTGTAATGCACTCATAGAATCCGTGAAGATTATGGTCTTAGGCAGTTTCATAATAAGTATTTATTCAAGGGCTTTGTAAATACCATAACATTCGGCAGTGAAAATAGAAGTTTGGGGAGGGAACTTAATTTTTTCAACAATATTATACTGTTGATGGAACAGGCCAACGCCAACACAATCAGTATTCATATGTTTAGAAGCATCGCAATAAATCTGATGCGAACCCGGCCATAATTCATCAATAGCATTATTTAGGTATGTATCGGCAAACAGATCCATTTTAGTAATGCCTACATTTAGTGTAATGTTAAGTGTAATTATAAGAGTTTCAAAGTTAGTTTCAAAAAGGGGGAGTTTGAGTGAGGAGTGAGTACCAGCTTCAATCGTTTTGAATTTTCTGAAACTGTTTACCAGGCAAGGTAAACGTTTATGACACCAATATTTTGATATAGTGATAAGATGGGATATATTAGACAGTTTTAAAAATAGCGGGTGATCGGAAAACTGTAAGATTCGACAGAAAAATCTATCTGCCAGAAACCGTCGTCGCAACTGAAGAGGAGGTTCAACACACTCAACTTGTAAAGCGTTAATCGGGGAACTTTTCATAGCTCCAGTTATAATTCTAAGTGCCTTTGCTTGGGTGCCATCCGACCTCTTCACGCCGGCTATACTACATGGCTCCAATAGGAAGGTCCCATAATCAAGGACACTTCTTATTAGAGCATTGTAGACCAGTTTTAAAGAAAATGGGTGGGCACCCCACCATTCACCCGATAAGAATCTAATAATATTCAGTGCCCGTTCACATTTCATTGCAACGTACTCACAGTGAGGCAATCCAGTTAATTTTGTATCTAAAATTAATCCTAACTAGGTGTGCCATCTACTGTGGTTTTGTAATTAAGTCGCCTCACTTTTAGTATTTTCCCACATACTATGGGTAGGTTTATATTCTCCAGTACTTCTTCAGGAGACCATTCTGCTGGAACTCCACGAACAAGGCCCATGCGTGTAAGGTTAAATGATGAGATGAAAGCTCTTAGTTTATTGGTTTTTAAACTTTCATGGTTAATAAATGCATTAGCATCTTCAAAATGTGTGAATGAGAGGGATATTCTATTTCTGCCGATTCGTTTCAGGCTGCCATTTACAATATTTCTGAACCTTTGTCTTTGCAGAAGCTTGCCAAAAGCAATAGGATGCAGAATGGTTCCATCCTCTGGATTTAGCTGCTCTCTTTGAACATGCACTAGATATGGAGCTGCATCATATGACTCGTACAAAGCCCGACTCAGGGGCTGAGAACGAGGGTTTGGTTGGTTGATTGCATTGATAGAGGGGGTAGGAGGGATTGGCTGGTCCATGGTACTGTTAACGACAGTATCATATTTCAAAACTTTGCTGTCATTTTCAGTCTTAATTGAATTTTCCTAAATAGAATCGACGGAATCACATGCGCATTCAGTCGACTTCGGCACTGCCGTGGAGTTACGGTGGCATTTTCTTTTATTGCAGTGTTTGCACCTCTTGCTCGGACGGACTCGCTTCAGGGATCGTGACGACATGGATCCATCCACAAAGGACCCATCCGTCTCCATGCCCGATTCATTCGACATGACAGTAACGAAGCATGCCGCAGGTGGGACTGAGCCCCCTGGGTCGGGGGGCTCAGCCATCGAAGGAAGTAAGGAAAAAAGAACTTACCGAGTTATACATACACAGAATTATTAATTATATATAAAATAAGGAAAAAATAATTACAATTATTACTCTTCTGACCACTATTTGCAAATAAATATTAATTAAATAAACTTGAAAAATTAAACGCGCCCGCCTTGTTTAAACGTTTCCCGCGCTTTTTTCGTTCGAATACTTACGCTCTGAATTTAATTGTTATTGTTACTTTATAATCTGTAGTCAGTTGCTCTGTAGACCCGGACTGCGTTCATAGACACACCCATGCCCTAGTTTATTCCGGAATATAAGTATTCTGTATCTGTAGCGCAATCCATGCAATATTGCTGTCTCTGTCTACGACGCTATATATGGATAGCGATCCATTGAATGGTTCGCTTATGGACGTGTAGTTAGCATACTGATACAGATGATTTTCCATGATAACTTTTTACTCCCAACTTCTAGGAAAATGATTGAATATATACATTGTATATTGTACAATGTATTTATTGCTCCATCGATACGTATAAGTTTCATTCATGAACGCGGTTTTTTTCTTCTAGGCTGCAAATGTATGGGAGTCTGCCATCCTCCTTCCTCATGATACCTATTTCATATATCGGATAAAATATAATATATCAATTTTTATATCGACACTAGATGATTCGACAATATCGGATCGATGCGATATATTGCGAAATTATATCGATATTGTATGCTATATCGATCTATATTGTACACCCCTAGTTCAAAACGCCAGTGTCGTTACGCCTCAGTATCCAGTATCTCTAAATAGTCTGTGGTTACGCATGACCCTGGGCCAAAACCATAGAGAAGTACTGTATTAATTTGAGAGCCAAAACGAACGTTGGGGTTGGATGATTTTAAAAGTGTCTGTTTAAAAAGTGTTTTGTGTTAATATTTTCTGGTAAGTCTTTTTTGATTGTTTTACTTTGATCGAAGATGAACGATAAAGACCCCCCCGACCCTGGGGGCACAATTCTCGTTGAGTGTAACCGACTAGGACCCACGTGGCAAACACTGGAAAATTACTCTCCGACCAGTTTCGAACTTATACATAAACTGCAATGTGACCATTGCATCCAACGATTCTGGTATGGAAACTGATAGCTCTGTTCATGCTCGAGCAATTAGGCGTACTCGACAAAAAAGCAAAGTCTGTAAGCATTGTAACAAACGCAGGCGGAAACATAATTCCAAACTTAAGCCAACTGACTGCAAATGTATCGAACATGTAACTCATTGAAAATCCTGATGTGTCCACAGCCGTACCGTCTAAAGATGTTTCCCCACGTCCAACTCGGGTAGCTCGAGCTTTAAATGAACCTACTGATAGTGTCCCTTATGTTGTTTATTTAAAAAAGAAGCCCCCAACGATGGAACAGTACTACACCCAATAACATTTGGTAAATTGTTAAAAAAATATAACATTCAAAACATTATGAATGGAAGCCTTAAGTGTATTGGACATAACAGCAGTTTCCATCCCCAACCAATGCAAATTCTTTCCTGATGTCAATCTTTCCTTAAGACACATAGCAAGCATAGCATTTATCCCTTCATTTAACGTGACTCGCAAGGGCTTAGTTCTTAGAGTACCTTGTGAGTGGACACCCGAAGTAGTCTTGGAAAACGTTTGTGCTCCGATGGGGTGTGGTAGGATTTTGAAAGTACGTACCAAAACATATTTTCATGTGCTATAATGCATTAGATGTAGAATTATATACCTACTCGACTATGCATTCTATTCATTCTATCTCTGTTGTCATTTCGGTCATACAAAGTCAGTGTAGGTCAAAACCTCATTGCTACAAGTGTGGGAAAGATCACTGGTGATACTTGTAAAATTGGACCGGCAGAAATGGATTAAGACTACCATGGCTGAAAGCTGTATATCTTGATTTGAAGCTTCTAAACTACACCCTTTAGTTTCCAAATCTTTCGCTGAAATTTAAAATTTAAATTTAATTTGTTATTGCCGCAACAGTTGGTGATATATGTTATATTTCTATATTAAAGTAAAGTAAAAATATATTGAATGCAGTAAAAAATTAACACATTACAATACTAATTAAATATTGATATGATCAATGTAGCATAGCTAACCCACTAGGATACCCTGTCTCGGGTTGACTATCTCTTCCATTTTTTACAATTGCAAGGATCTATAGCGTAAATAGTAGGTATGTACAATATTACATTACTTATCATTTAATAATACACAAATTTAAAGTATATACTTCAAATATATATCTTTGTGTGTTGTGAGTGTTTATTGTTCATATGCTAGTTTTAGTTCTGCTAATTTCAAGTATTATTATATCATTGCAATAATTATTTGTTCTTTCTCCCTATAGTTTTTAACATAAATCCATTCTTTAAGCTTATTTTTACAATTGTATTTACTAAGATTAAATATTTCAGTGATTTTGTTTATTTTGTTATATAAATGTGGTCCCAAAAGGAATAAAATCTGTGTGCAAAACTAGTTGGTTAGACAAGTAGGTCATCTTCACTGTCGCGACCCTATTCCTGTTACAGATTTTGGTGCAGTTTTATAAAACTTAAGTATAGTAGCTAGTATAAACAGTTGGCGCATATGCAATTTTTGTTTCAGAATATAAAAGGTCTGTTTTAAAATGGAAGGGCTTTCTGAAGGCAACTTTTAAAACAGCCCTCTGTGCTCGTTCAACACTAATAAGAAAGGTTTTACATGCTGCTCCCCATGTAACATTACCATAATTTAGAATGCTCTCGCATAGAGCATAATATATGAGATTTTTTCATTTCATTTTAAAATTTTTTTATTGATCAATTCACATTTTTTTTTTGTAAAAAACTAGTGTACATTTACTCCTAGAATACAAAAACATGATACTATACAATGTTTAGCAAGCTAGAATGCCTATTTTAAACTTATAAGAATGTAGTGGTTACAATGTTTGGTAATTTCGAATGTACAAATATACTAAATAAACAAATATGTGATTATGTTCGTTTTAGAAATAACAACAACAATATATGAGATTAAGGATTTCTTCGTTTGCAACTTTTCTGAGTCTTTTAAATATATACATAAGTTTCCTGATTCTCCCACTTAGGTATTTAATTTGGATATCCCAATTTAATTTGTCATCTATTAGTATACCCAAATATTTAACAACTGTTACTATTTCTATTATGGAGCATGTGCAGTCATTGTAAATAGGATTCTGTGTTTGTTTACATGTATGAAGCTTTATGTCTAGTAATGTGGAAGGTCCAGTTAAGTTAGAGATTCTAAAATTCATAACCTTAGTTTTAGAAATGCTCGAAGTGAGCAGGTTATTTTGAAGCCATTTCGACACCTTTTCAAGACCCTTCTTGGTAGTTTCTTCAGCTTTGAGCCAAGATTTATCTTCAAAAATTATTGCTGTATCATCTGCGTCTACAAAAATTTTACCATTATCCAAGTCTAGAGTTCATAGGTCATTAATATACACTAGAAATAATGTAGGTCCAAGGTCACTGTCCTGGGGAACTCCAGTGTACTTTTGCACAATCACTGTAGTTTCCACATAGAAGAACTCCTTGCTTTCGCTCTGTTAGGTAAGATTGAAACCATGTCAATGAGAGAACTCTGATGCCCAACCTTTTCAGTTTATCAAGAAGTATTGGCTTAGACACAGTGTTGATCCATCAAAGTAGCAACATGATCAGTTAAATTTGTGACAGCGTCCTCCGTAGATCTACCAGAGTGAAATCTGTATTATCAGCCAATAAGTATTCCAATTCTAAATATTTAAGCCAGTTGTTTATTGACAACATTTTCTAAAACTTGATAGCTCAGCAGGGAGATAGGCCTGTAATTTGCTATACTTTTTTTGTCACCAAACTTGTGTATCGGACATACATTAGCAAGCTTCAACATATCTTGTACTGTTCCAGTGCTTAGGCTGAGATTACAAATGTGTGTAATAACTGGAGCAATATGAAATTTAATTCTTTTTAGAACATGCTTAGACAAATGGTCAGGACCAGGTGCGGATTTAGATTCCAAATTATTTATAATATTTATTACTTCTACCTCTTTTTGTCGGAGACTTAAAATTTAATTTAGAAAGAAAGAAAGAAAGAAAATTGTTTATTTCTGACAAACAACACTACATATAAAACAAAAGAAAACAAAAAGAAAAAACACATATTTAGGTCATACATTAGGTTTAAAACATTATAGGAAGACGAAACAACATTTAAGAATGATAGAAATAGATTAAGATTCGACCAAGAAAAAAATAAAAATAACCTATCTAAGCTAAATAGTTTTATTTGTAGTGTTGCGTAATGCCAGAAATTTATGCTATGAAACAACGTAATTATCAAAATTTTGCTTATATTTTGCGTCACAATGGTGAAATTATCGTTCAAGTCATTAAAATATGTTAGACTCAAGCTTGGATCATCTATTATATTACAATTTACTAATTGAGTGTTATCGAGGTCATTTATTAATTGACTATCCATAATTAGCTGTATATAAAACATAACGGGTGCACAATACAGTTATGACAAATATTATTTGGTAATCTAAGTTTTCTTGAATAAGTAAAGCGTTGTATGCAGGTTTGTGTAATTGTACATTTACATCTATTTTATTCATATGCAGTCCACCGCGTAAGTTATACAGTAAAAGTTCAACGTACCAAAGTGCATAGTTTAGTCGGTACAAGTACATCTAGAATATTTTAATACAAATAGTTCACAATTTTTTTTTGATGTTCAAAGTACTCGCAGTTGCATTGCCACCATTTATCATAGGAGTTTATCATAGCATATTCGATAGTATACAGCACGGCTTAAGTTTTTGAATACCTATACATAACATACAGATGTTTTGTTCTGGATAGTGTGAAAGAAAGGATCTTATCTACGTATCCCACCGGTACAGAATAGGTACAGTTGTTGTAGTCGGCTAAGCGGTCCATCAACATTTAACCGGTCGCCAGTATAAGAATATGCGATGTGTATTGAACACAGTTCCGCGGCTCCGTAAACTACAATATATGTTAAAGTTTTTGACGTGATAACGTTTTATAAATTGATGAATGCCAAAATGAAAAATAGTAACGTTCCGTGTAGCGTTCCGTTTCCGTCAAAAGTCAAATGTCAAATGTCAAAATCAAATTTGACGTGATAACGTTGTATAAATTGATGAATGCCAAAATGAAAAATAGTAACGTTCCGTGTAGCGTTCCGTTTCCGTCAAAAGTCAAAAGTCAAGTCATGTCAAATGTCAAAATCAAATGTCAATATCAAATGTCAAATGTCAAAAGTCAAATGTCAAAAGTCAATGTCAAAGTCATACATGATTATGTCGTTATCACGTAAATCTATCGTCCGTAAACCGACTTTACAGACAACCATTTTTTTTATTTTACAATTAGTTAAAGTGTATAAATATGATGTGTATTTGAATAACAAAATGTGTTGTGTTACAATGACATAATATGTGGGATGTTTCTGTGTGTTTTGAGAAAGATAACATTTTAGTTTGGAGTTATTTGTGTACAAAAGTTTATATATTAGTGTAACAATGTAAATAAACCATATGTTTCTACTCATACAATAGTATGCTATGCTGACAGCTTAGCTAGTCATATTGGGTCATTGAGATGTGTTTCGTTCTTGATGTGTACATACTTGTCACCATCCCGTTTTCTGAGGTAAACAAATCCGTTACAGCAGAAATCATAATGATGTGTTTTCGGAAAGTCCCGAGCGAGGTAATATAGATGTTATGTTTTGCGGGTAAGATGTTCGGATAGGTATATAGTTATAGGGTCTCCTGGAATGCCGAGGTATATGGAGTTTAACAATTAGTGACTATGCGACTTATCATAGGATTTTGCTGCTCCAAGCAGGTTAAAGTTTTCCAGTGAGTTATTAAGCTCCACGATTAGTGTAGTGCAGTTGTTATCGTTTTTCATAGGCATTCGGTAGATATTCCGAATGTTGGTATCTTCGAGCGGGATATTAAGCTTCTCTGCTAATGTAAACAAAGAATGGTATAATTCACTTTTCTTCTCATTTTTTCGCCTCGGCACATTCCTTATTTCTATATTTGACTTCACATCTGTCTTCTAATGAACATACCTATTTGGGCCACCATAATTTGGCGGTCGCTTTCTAAGTTAGCTATTTTACCATCCATCGCCTGTATTTGTTCCGACAGAAATCCTATAGACTTTTCAATGCCAATATTTCTAGCTTGGATATCCATAGACAACCCCTTAATATCCAAAATATTTTTGTCCATATCATCCAATCGGCCATTCAGTTTATTTGTTTGTTCCTTCATTGCGTCGAACATCTCACGCATTTCTGTTTGCATAGCCGTAAAATTCTGAATAGAAGAAGAATAGATGGCCTCAGCAGAACAATATCGCCCGCGTAGCTAATGTTGTTAACATTGACGCCATGAATTCAATGATGCATTGATTTTAGCTCCGCCGAGTTCAACTATCACAAAATTAAAAACGGTCGCAAAAATATTTGTTCCTCGGGCGAAGTATATTGAATCCCTCGACGCGCTCAAGATTCAAAGTAGCGCCCTCGCCGTAGAAATATTATTTTGCTCCATTGTGATATAATCTATGTATTGCTTGACAAAAGTTGTGGACTTGGACCAGATGATTTGTACATTTTCAGTTTTGTCGTGTTCCGTTCAGCATTATCGCAGTTTCTGTTAAACGCAGCGATTAGTTCCCGTTTGACGCGATTAAATAGCGTTCCGATGAGACAAATAGCGGAAGATATATTTGTCGATAACATAGTTACGGGTGCATATACAGGGTTAAAAGGTAAATGAAATGCTAAAGAGTTAATCAGTAAAATATCAGAACGTTATAGAGTGCAGGATAGTAGGACAGGTGAAAGTTTCACTTTGGTTATGGGACATTGATCATGACAGATTAAACATCAACGTCAAGAACATACATTCTAACCCAGTGGCGACAGCGGTCTAACATGTAGCACGCCTAAAAGGTGAGTCGAAAATGAGTCAATATTGTAGGCATGGTAACGTTAAACGATGCCGCCAATTCTTGAGTAGTTTGACTCGGATCGGCTTCCACCATCTCCGTGCGTGATCATTCTCGTAGTTCATTCCGCAAGTCGAAGTTTCTATTACGAATGCGTTTAAACCAAAAACGCACCATGCGTTTGTTAGCAGTCCTCTCCAAACACCAGCGTTGATACTTCGTTTCTGGCGCGTTGGGTCCGCGTCGGCACTTGTATTAAATGACTGATTTTCAATTTAATTTATTACTTACTAATTATTACTTTAGTTAGAGAATCAGGTTTATCAAATGTGTAATCGCGTTTTCCTAACAATCGTTATTTTTTGGTTAGGTCTTTATTTTATTAGGAGTGCGATACTTTTACAATGCGATGTCGGAAGTATCCCTTTGAAGTCAAAACCACTGCACACTGGTATAACTGGAAATTTGAATATCGTAGGTAGTATTTACCAGTTCCATTTTCATGATGTGGTATGTCTTTGCTTAGTGCCGTTTCCACCAGCGGTACATTTTATAATCTGTAAAATAAAGTGAAATAAAAAAAAGTTCTAGTTAATTACATTTTTATTTTTTTTATCTGGACTTGACCTTTTTAGCACTTGAGCTGCAAAAAAGGTACTACTGTTCAAACACTAGTCTCTCCTGTCAACTATTCAGGGGAAGGAGGTTTCCAAGTCAGTAGTTTATAATAATATGTTGAGGAAATTCCTATACAAATGTTTATAATATGTTACAAAATGTAGATCCGACTTCAACACTCAAAAGTGTGGAATAACTTGTCGAAGTCGGTACCATGCGCACAGTATTACGCACCACATGCCGTGGTGGTACCGGCCTAGAATAGTACTCCCCCATCTCTTCCCGCGGGTGCCGTAAGAGTCGGCTAAGGGATCACGTACCAGAAGGTGGGCAGCAGCGCCTTCTGAGGATCGAAAATCATACTGCGCTCGCCAACCCGCCTGCCAAACGTGGCGAGTATTGGCAAATCCCCCCTATATGGAGAAGGCATATGTCCAGCAGTAGATGTCAAATTGCTGAGAAGAAGACATGAAGTTATTTGTATAATGCGCATTCTGATATTCTTGGTAAAAAATGCGTCTACCAATAAAAACTTATGCCTCCCATTATGTAAAACTCCCTGAAGAATAAAATTTAAATATATTTTACATATCATTTCAGCGTCACGAAAAACTATCAAGCTTTGCTCAAATCAAACATGGAAACTAGAAATGAAAATAAAAACCTTGAAAATAGAATCCCACCAATTCATGACGAAACTCATCAAGGTAATTTACCGGATGAACAACCTGGTTGTTCATTAATAAAGAGATCAGGTAAAGGAAAACGCAAACTGTGGTCACAAAATTTTCAAAATGATATCAATAAACCAAAAGTATCTGTTGCAGAAATAGATACTGTTCATCCTGACTTTAATAGGAACAATACGGAAGATAAAGATTTTGTAAAAAAGTCAGATTCACCACCTAAATCTACTAGTAACAGCACAGAGGGTAGAGTTGAATCCCCAGTGTTAACTAGAAGGATAAGAATGTGTAGAGTAAATAATCCACCCATATACACCGAAATTTCAGATTCAAGAGCGGTTAGGAAAAAGAAACCGGCAAAAAAAGGTAAGAAAACAAGTAAACCCAATGTGGGGATAGAACATTTTGTTGAGTTGGCAGACGAACGTATGAGAGATGTCGGCCCACAAGTTTTAGATTGTTCAATTGTTCGAGAAAAATATGAACCCGGAAATACAGAACATGTAACAAACGTATTGTTGCATGCGCCACCTGAAACGGATGAAATAACAGATGATGAAATTGGGGTTTATAAGGTTGCCGCCAAAATAAAAAAAAAGATTTGGGCTACAAAAGCTAAACTTCATGTCGTGTCAGACAAAAAAGGCAACAGAACGGTGAGTCCACCACCTGGTTTAGCTGTTGAAACCATGGCAAGGGAGCTACAAATTTTCAAAGAAATGTACAAAGAGGACACCCCCCCCATCAATACTCAAGATCCATTAGGTAATACTTCAGATAAAGTAGTGTCAGACAAAGAAGACGCCACAACGGTGCCGCTACTTGAAGTTGATAACACAAAATTCATTGCAGAACAAATACCGAAACGTCGAATAATAAAAAAAAGTGTTCTTAATTTTATTCATGATAACAATCAATCTGTAGAATGTAAAGAACTCGGTTCAAAGCCCGTTTATGATACTAGAAGACAAAAGCAGAGAACTGTAAAAAATACCATTACTAATGTGTCTATATCAGCTCCTAATTTAATCGAGGACAGCCTGCCAACTGCGAAACATGCAATCCAAATGGATGTAACTTCGACTGGAAATGATCTTAAAATTAAAAGTCCAATAAGAAGGAAATGTGTCTCGACACGTGCTGAATCTAAAAAAGAAGCAATTAAAGCGAGTTTGGATTCGATATCTGTTGGGAGTATTTTCAGTAGGCAAAGCTCAGTCAACAATTGTGGCAGAAATATGGAGTCTGCGTATAGTGGTGAGTTTTTTGTATTATCTATATATATATATGTGTGTGTGTGTGTAACCCTTATAACTAGAACTACGGTATATACCTAGTACGGCTGCAGCGTTCGTTTCCAGCGGATTTTGCTTCAGATTACAGCTTGCTTTAGAAAAGTACCTCACCTATCGTTAAATGATGACGAATCTAAAATGTCGCAAAGCTTAACCGGTAAGTATTGAATTAGAGCACTCATGTAGAGTCCATGGCGAATATTAGATAAAGGAATTTCGGAATATTTTGCAACGGAGAGAATTAAGAAAACTATGTAATATTTATATTCTGTTTGTATCTATATTTCTGACTACAATTAACGCAGATGGATATATAGAGTAACCGCGTTTCTCTCCGCGTTTTCACATGCATGGAGTACGTGTCTCTGTAAAAATCTCACTGCCAAATGTTTTAGAATTCGCTAAGCCAGAACGGCTTTACGAATCTGAATCCAATCATCAAACATACAAACTTTTACACTTATAAAAATTGATAAAACTAAAACTGTGTTGATTAATTAATAGAAAATCTAGTAGGATATGATCCAGTCACTGTAAGTAGTAAGTTTAAGGCATTTTATACATATCGCTCACCTAGTAAAATAATGGCACAAGTGCAAAAATTGCGAAATTGACTTCACGGCACAAGTGTTCAAAAGTGCGTAATCGTAAAATAATAAGGTAGTAAAACAGCACAACGCTAGTATATTTTATGTATTCATCGAGATAGGGTGTAAGTGTTATTATACCATTATGGTTCTTTCCCCACGCACCCGCGTCTAACAACGGCTCATATGTCAGTTGTGTGGGGCTCTTCACAAAGTGCAGTCGCTTCCAGAACTGCGTCGTCGTAAATGACAGATGCAGTTTCTAATTCATTTAATAACTAATAGAATAGAACATTTGTCAAATGTGAGATCGCTTTTTAATTCAATGCTATAGTCCTATTATTACAGTGATGTATTTGACAGATGTGCCTTTTTAATTATATTGTAGGGAAATTATTGCCACTTTTTTTACTAATGTGCCGTTTTCATTACCATGAAATGAGGCTTATTGGTATTTATATGTCATAGTAATTGGTCGATCCACTCTAAAATTTGTTCTAACTGAATATTTTTAATATTCTAAATGGGTGACAGACTCTTTTTGCAGGGAGGTGACAGGGTGTCGCGGGGGCCAGAGAGACTCAGTGGACTCAACAGTTTGTCCGTTGACCGTTCGTGAGTCAGTAGGGGCCCTGATCCCAAGGATCACTTGTTATACTCCGCCTTGGAAGGCTGTCCCGCCAACTCATGCATAATTCTGTGCAGCGGCTGCCGTGCCGAAGTAGAAACATACTTGAGTATCATTTCATCCGTCTTGCCGGGGTGTGCGTTTACGTCCTGATAGATATTTGCTGTCGTCGACTGAGTAGCCATGAAGACCGTGATCGTCCACTCTATGGCTTCGCACGGATTTCGGGGGTAAAACCTGAATCTATGCCTGCCTCTACAGATCACATAGCGGCGATACTGAGACAACTTGTCTATCTGAGCACATCACAAGATGTGCTGACAAAGTATTAGGACAGCACACTTCCACTGAGTTGGTGGTTTTGGGTGACTTTAATTCTCACCACTCCGAGTGGCTTGAATCACAAACTACCAATTCGTTGGGTCGTTCTGTATGTGACTTTGCCTTAGCCTATAGTACATACCAGCTTGTCACGGGAATCATACCGTCCCTTGTGGGAAGCGTACTGCTTGGCACTACCGGGCTGCTGATTGGGATCGGTTGCGTAAGTTCTACGTATCCTACCCATGGAGACATTAAGCTTTTCTTCAGATGAAGTCAGATGATGCTTGTGCAGACGCTGTGGCCGATGTCGTGCTCTAGGGGATGTGTATGAATGTTACATTCCAATCTCTGTGGTATGTGTTGGTCAAAGTCGTCGTCCATGGTTCGTTGTAGTCATTTTGATTTGGAGCAATTTGGTCGCTAGCGCAAGCTGCTGGAGGCAACTTCTGTCAGACGTCTTTTCATGCCCTGCGAAAGCCGGATGGCACACTGGCCTATAGCGCAAAGGAGAAAGCCGACATCCTGCCGCGGTGAAGAATTTCAATGCTAGAAGTATGTTTGTTAAAAAAAGTGATACGGTAGGAACTTATGTCTCTTGACGTGCGAAAGTCGAGTGGGCCAGACAGAATCCCAGCCATCGTTTTAAGAACTTGTGCCCCCAAGTTGGCTCCAGTCTTAACGCGTCTCTTCCAAGTTTCCTACACTGTAAGATGTGTACCATCTTCATGGAAGACTGCGCTAGTCCACCCCATCTCCAAAAAAGGCAATCGATCCCATCCGACTAACTACATGCCTATAGAAATCACTTCTTTAGTCTGCAAGGTGATGGAACGAGTGATTAGCACCTCAGGTATCTAGAAGAACATCAACTCATCAGTGATCGTCATTATGGTATTCGCCAAAATCGGTTGGCTAGTAATCTTCTAGTATACCTATCTCACCGCTGGGCTGAAGCTGTTGAGAGTAGCGGGGAAGCTCTTGCGGTCAGTCTGGACATCGCTAAGGCCTTTGATCGGGTATGGCATATAACGCTGTTATCCAAGTTACCATCTTAAGGGCTTTTCTAGGGACTGCACTGGGATTGATAGCTTTTTATAATAAACAAAGAGCCCACGATGGCCCAAACCTTCGTTAGTTTATAAGAGCTGAAAATTTCTCAGAGCATGTCCCCAACACAGGTAAGAACGATCAGTAAGTATGGAGCTGGGATTGTGGTTACTTGGGTAGTTATCAGGTAGTTAAGGTGTATCAAATAGTGCATAAAATTCGTTAAAATATAAGGCTTAATATTTTTATATCTTCTTCAAAGTAAAGTTAGAAATTATTTCATTCATTGATAGACACTTGGCACGGTTGCAACCCCCCTGCTACAGACACCCCCAATCTTTAATATATTGTAATTATACTTTCGTCATAGTATAAGTCCTGGGGTGTACATATGTTACTTGGGGTACCTATAAAATAATGTTACCTCAATAGGCAGACAGTTTCAATGGCTTTTACATCTTGCCAGACACATCCAAAGTCAGCTATAGGTACGAGCGCGAAGGCACCAAATGTTCACTGATCTCTCCCCCATTTGTGAAACGATTCTCAAAACTCTCTTTTAATGAATGATAATCGATCCCGAGAGTAGCAAAGGTCACTGAAAAGGGTGCAAAAAAGGAGTTCAGTCTATTGCGACCGTTTAAGAAAAATACAAAAATATTATTTTGAACTCCCTATATCTGTCGCTCCCGATTGAAAAGTTATTGCCTCGTACTTAAACCTACATAAGACATTCAATGTATCTGGCAAGATGTAAAAACTATTAGAGCTGTACGGCTAGTATGATTAATTTGATAATTTAATAATAAATAAATAATATGTTATAGGTGCCCAATAAAAAGTAGTATCAATTTTCATGATATCGGAAGTATAGTTATATATTTTTTATTTGATGTTGATTATTTTTAAGGGACCCAAGACACGTAGGATAATTTATGTTACGTATAATATTGTAATTTTAGGAAAATGGTTTATGTACGTTTATCCCACTATATTATAAATGTGAATGTTTGGATGAATGGATGGATGGATGCTTGTTACTAGATCACGCCATAACGGCTGAATGGATTTGAATAAAATTTGGCACAGAGATAGATTATAGTTTGGAAAAGCACATGGGCCACTTTTTATCCTGGTAAAATGTATGATTCCCGTGAAAGAATTCATGAAGCGGGAAAACCGTAATCCATGCGGGTGAAACCGCGGGGCGAAACTAGTTAAAATATAAAAAAAATATTTTCCATCGACCTTAACCTTAACATGATTTATTTCTTGTATATATCACACTGTATGGTTCCACGTGCATAAATGTCATTTTTGGAAGTAGTTCAAAGTGACAACGGCACAAATGCATGACTTTTCAACTTTGTTCACCTTTATGGAGTATATCCTGAAGACTGAAGCAAATATTTTTGCCCTGAATATTTATTGACGTCTATACTAGTAGTCAAATGTATAAAAACTCCATAAAAGCGTAAAATAAGCTGAAAAATTAATTTCATAGTTTTATAAAATCAGATCCTCGCTCCTGTAAATGCAAAAAACGTAGATGTGCCATTATATTACTACGTGAGCGATATATTCAATAAAACTCATGTGACAAGTTAGTAGGTACAATACCACGGTTTTGCGCCAGTTGGTACTATTTACTTTGGTGCGACCTTTATAGGCCGTCGTCTGTCCAAAAGAGATCCAACTTTTATATACATAAATGGCCGACAAGTAAATGGGCCGCCTGATGGTAAGCGATCGCATCATCGTCGCCTATGGATATAGCTAATCCTGGCGGCACAAATACTCGGTGACAGTAATTGATGCCTGATAATTAAATTATGTTTTGTTTCAGATGTTGATACCAATCTAGTAAGAGATACTTTAGAAAATATGAAAGAAAAATTAGAAACAACACTAAACGAAACAAACAATAACACCAGCTATAAGTAAGTGTTTATATTATTTCTTGTATCATTTATAATCAATGGTAGTGATTCTCTTGTTCAACTAATCTAAACTAAAATAGTTGAATATAAAATAGTTCCTAAATGCTCACGATAAAGTCCAAATCAGTATGACACAGTTACCAATAACTAAATATTAAAATAAAATATTTTAATTAAAATCGCGTTTAGATTTAGGTAAAATAAGTCGTCACTTATTTTGTGCCGACAAACCGCATTTCCCAAATTTGGTCAGCAATTGAATTGAGCTCGTCTAATATTAGCAGCGTCTTACCTGAAATAAAAAGCATAATAAAATACTTACCTAACTGGAAGCTTTTATATTGAGAGGGCATTCCTGTTTTCGTCGAATAGTACCAGTTTTCGTCCTTTTATATTCGGCAAGTAGTGGCGCTACCTGCGGGCTCGCATCATTTTGTATTCTTGTAAAAATGAGCGCCATTTGCAGTTATTGGCTCAATATGCATCAGGCAGAAATTAAAGTGAAAGCTTCCAGTTAGGTACTTAAGTATTGTAATATGCGTTTTATTTCAGGCAAAACGCTGCTATTAAATAACTTGACCGTAACTGGAAGCTTTTATATTGAAAGTCTGTTTGTTTTCGCCTGGTGACGCCACCTATTAATACTTGTAGGGCTTAAGTATAAACTTAAACAACGCCAATGTAAGTATAATTATTATACGATTAAAAAAGGTAATCACTGCGAGATGGTCACTAATGAGGGTGACTATGATTCTTCAACTACGTACCTAATTGAATCAACTTGATCCACGAAGGTCAATCTTTTGTCATAGTGTACGCTGGTAAGCAAATGGGCCCTAATGTAAAAAGAAGTATTTCAACACACTTTCTCGTAAAGTTAGCCAATTACATCGCTTTCAGGGCCATAAACAGAGCTATAACATACGCGTGCGTAATAGAATTATCCCTATAAAGCTAAATTACTACCTTACTGGAAGCTATATTAGAGTAAACAGAGAATTTTCAATTGAATAATTAAACTTGCAATACAGTCGATGTTTGTTTTTCCCTCGCAAATGTGTTGAGATACGTCGTATATTACTCCTGAGCTCTGCTCATCGCGACTCGACTGAGTTACGCCTTCGCGTGCGGCTCCCACAGCCCACTGCAACCCACAGCCTCGTGTGTTGCGACACACAACTTAGCTCACTTTTATCATAGCATACTACTGATTTACTCATCTATGTTGCAGGCTTATAAATCTAATCATAAGCACGCATACGGAGCTACTGAACAAGCTAAAAGAAATACGAACATTTAAGGAAGATTTGAGTAGTCGAATGATCGAACACATTAAAATCGAGCTTGCCCAATTAGATCAAAGGTACATACATAATAATATGTTAATCAATAATTCGTAACTTGATTCGTATTTAAATATTAGTCTGTAATACTAAAGGAGTGAAAAATGAGATGGTCAAATAATATTTAATTCCGACGGTTGGCGTGGCGCAGGGGTTAGTGTTATTCACATGACTTCTGTGTCTCCGGGACCCTGGGTTTGAATCCCGGCAGGGTCAAATATTTGTGCAATGAGTGTAGATGTTTGTCCTGGGTCTTGGGTGTTTGTGTGCTGTGATTGTGTGTGTCCATGCCTCCCGGGATACGGGGAATCTTAGTGCAGGATCTGAGTGTGATAAAAAATATAACAGGTTGTAATACCTCGACTTACGCGAGATACATACGTCCGCAAAACTCGCCCTAAACTGTTTTATCATTTCTGAACTGGTCAAATTTACATAAATGTAGTTCTAATTCAGGTTATTATAACAGCAAAAACAATAATAAATTAAGTAGGTATACTCGTATTATAAATAACATTTTTGCCGAATAGGTATTATGGCAATTTATAAATATAATTAGACCATAGTTAGACCTGTCGTAATGTATAGATCTGAATGTTGAGCTGCAAAAGAGGTGGATGAAAGAAAAGTGCATGAGGCAGAGATGCGAATGTTGAGATGGATGTGTGGTGTGACTAGAATGGAAATAAAATGAGTGGTAATGAGAATGAGTTTATCAGAGAAGGCTTGAAAGTAGCACCAGTGAATGATAAGTTGAAAGCAAATAGATTGGCTTGGTATGGGCATGTCATATCATCATGGAGGGATAAAAAATATATAACGAAAAGAGTACTTAACATGATTGGATGTATATAAATGTAGAGGAAGGCTGAAGAAGGTATGGATGGACTGTGAAGAATGATATGTTTATGAAAGGTGTGAGCACTGAAACAACTAATGGTAGAAGAAATTGGAAGAGGAAAACATGTTGAGCCGACCCCACCAGTGTGGGATGTTGGTGTTTGTATTTGTACATAACCAAAGGTCAGTACAGAATGCAAATCAATGCATTCTGTGTTGCGCACACAGCGCTTATGCAGCGTTACTTTATGCATCTCTCATTCGAAAAAAACATATTAATCATCGTATTTCCTATTGGATCTTGTGATTGATATTACTAATACGACAATCGTTGGTTCGTTCTTGATTAGTAACCTCCTCCGCTCCTGGGCTACTCCAATACCTTCGGAGTTCGCGGGTTCCGCGCCATTTACCATTGGATGGAAAGAAGTATGCTCAATATTAAACTAAGGAATAAAATAAAACTTGAAATAATCCGGAAGCAAACTAGTGTTACGGATGTGACATATTGCGATGCTAGAACATATATTAAAAAGATTATTCCGTGCTAGTTCGCAAAGCGGCCGATGCCACTGTCTCTGCGATGCCAAAGCTTTAGGAATCTCAGTGTTTGGGCAAGTCATTTCCCAAGCATTCTTGGCTTCGTTCAAATAAGTTACATCTAAATTTCCTAAAGATGGTGCATCAATTTCTTCTACCAATTTGTACATACCATGAACGAAAGACAGGAATGCTGGTAGCGCAACACTCGGAATTTCACGGATCCCTAGACCTCCCAATCTTACAGGTAAAAGGAGGCCTGCGAACAAACCCTGTCACTCATATCAATATTAAAAACAATTATTATAACTACTTTAATAATTGGTAATAATTTAATTTTCTCTAATGAAAGTCGGAGAAAATACTCTTAAATGCCCCCCTGCACCACTGTTGTACAGAATCGCTGAAAATACTTGTTGCACGACAGTGATCATTTGTGACATTTAATTATCGTACGTTCGATTTCCAGATACGAGGCGTCGGACACCGATCTGGAAAGGAAATTGACGGAGATAGCGCAAAAAATTGTCCGCGAAGACTGCAGACACAAGCAGGCGTTGATGGATATTTTAAGCAACGATATTGATACTGTCGTGGATGCTATTGAAAAGAGTGCATCATGATCCTCTTTGATAAGAGAATTGGCACCTAAACCCACATCAAGTACACTGTATGACAACGGAAAATTGTAATAAAAATCTAGTAACGAAATTAACTGTCGACAGATTGTTAACTACAAAAATAATTTACTAGCTTTATTTTAAGTTGTAATAGATAATATGGCGATCTGACTTTCTATCCCGCCAGGTGGCGCAACAACGCTGGTATTGTTAGTTTCTCAAATTTCTTTGATTTAAAAAGGGAGTTTATTTCTGTTAGTAATTTGACTTACTTTTTTATTTTAATTGAATTAAACGAAATCAACGAACTTCCAAAAGTAATATTTCCTTATATAACAACTTAATTATTTTCTGTAAAAAAAATGTATATTACGTAATTTGAAAGCTATATAGGTAATCATCTTTATTGAAAAACTAATGAAGCTATTCTGATGAAATTTGTATGGGATATGGAAGGTATACGCTTCGAAAAAGGAAACTGGTGTAAATTACGGATATTCTGAGGTATTCACTTGAAAAGCAAACATACGGGTCGAATCGAGGATCTCCTCTTTTTTTTAATTCGGTTAAAAACCAAAATAATTGAGAGCCTCCTCTATTACTTTAAATTTACTTTTATGACCGTTATAATAAAATCTATCGCTAAATCATAAATTAGGTACGTGGGTTGAGTTGACACTTGTCACCTTCCACTTTTATTGTGTGCTTACCTAATACAGTCAGACCATTTTTGCTCGGTTGCAGATTTGCAACTTTAGAGTCATAAAATATCTTCTGCATTATTAATTTTATCTTTTCCCTTCTTATCACCATTTCTTATTAACTATATAATTTAAACTATATTTTTATTTTTTTAGTAAAAAGCATACTATGATATAATAATATGTACCTATGTTTGACATTGTTACAGTATAAGAAAATAATAATAAATATTTTTTTACTATATAATTATTGAGTGACCATCTGGTCTCTATAAATAATAACTTTCTTAAATACTTCCTTACTTACTTCAAGTACTCTTTTTGTCGTTACAATCCACGACTTTTTACACAGTAAAATATATATAAAACAAACCGACTCAGCATATTTAAAGTTGACAGTTTCATTATGTAATTACATTATATTTTAAGTGTAGACCCCATAATTCTAGATGGATGCTAGGGGATCAACCTCGGATTTGAATAAAATTCTCTACAAATTTAATTTTGTACTTTTTTTTATACGTCAAACCGTTTTTTAAATAGAGAGCGCAGTGGAGCGTTCAGCCATACGTGCCTTAGCGGAAAGATGAGAATATGCATTGCCACTGCTTTGGCCACAAGCTAGGAAACATTGCATCCCTAACTTACGGCAACGATAAGTAGGAGGTAGGTATTCATTCGCATATACATATCTATATACAATAGTATTTATTATACTATTTAATCATAAAAGAATTTACGATAGGTATACGAGGCGACGGTCGCCGTGGCGCAGTGGTCAGTGCTGTGACATGACTTCCGTGTCTCCGGGACCCTGGGTTCGAATCTCTGCAGGGGCAAACATTTATGCGATAAGTGTAGATGTTTGTCCCGGGTCTTGGTTGTTTGGGTGTTGTGACTGTGTCTCCATGCCTTCCG
Source organism: Apeira syringaria (assembly GCA_934044485.1). NCBI lineage: Eukaryota > Metazoa > Arthropoda > Insecta > Lepidoptera > Geometridae > Apeira > Apeira syringaria. The sequence continues at coordinate 28,893,553 of OW203655.1, forward strand.
CGACACATGGAATCCTAGTGCAGGGGTCTAAGTGAATAAGAGTGATTGCGATCAGTCATATAGTCTGCGTATATAACCGCATCCATCAGCGTCAACTTCTATGCGCGGCTGCACTTGTTCCTCTTCGTCGAAGGATCCATCTTGCAGACCTCATGGGTCTGACACTTCACATTATCACAGTAGACGCCCACACCGCCACCTGGATTTTTTTATTTCTTAGTATTTTTTCTTATCACGTTCGAAGGATGACAGCACAAAACAGATAGGTACAGAAGTCAATCTACATACAAAGTGCGCTCGAGCAACGCACACATAGACACATCTCACGGATACGATATTTCAAATCAGTGCGAGCATTTTAGTTATTATTGGTTTATGTTTCTGTAATTCCTGTTTCATTGTCAGCAATACATCAAACAACTTGATACGAGTGCCACTATTACGATAGTTTTTGTGCATGAGCCAAAGTTAGCAACCTTAGCGCGACCGCCGAGCGTAGGTACATGTGATTGACTTCTGTACGTATCTGTATTGTGGTGACACGCAGATAACTCTAAGACTCCCTGTGTCGTGAGAGGTAACACATAAAAAAAAAAATTAGAAACCAGTCACATAAAATATGACAGGCTAATAATTAACTATGAAGCCCAAATGATTCCGAAGGCAGGCTCTGAATTCACTGATTGTGAAAAGGAGCAGTCATTCTATCTGATAAAAAGTAGCAGGGTGTCAAGTCTTCTATTTCTAGTTTAGATTCAGTCCGGTATGAGGCCGAACCGATTCCAACAAGACAACGTCAAAAATTCGTAGTCTGTCTCAGATAAATGAATAGGCTGGATACTCAAAGTTCATAAAGGCCGGAATCTATGTTCGGCCTATGTTGATTTTGGACGAAATTGACAGGTTAGAAGACTACGAAAAATGACGTGTTACATCACTGAATCAAGATTAATTCAATATGGATTAATTAAAAATAGCAGACTAGCAAAGCGGTCAAAATCGGCCTTTGTGAGCTGAGCATATTGTTCCATCGAACAGTCGACGTGTGACGCATAACATTTCAAATTATATCGTTTTTCATATACCGTAAAACGGGGTAAATTGGCCCAATTTTTACTTTCAATTGGAATTTTAACCTTTTTCCGAAACATAGGGCATTTGAAGGTATACAGAAGAATGTGTGGTAAGCTCTTCTAGGTGCTAAGTAGCTTTAGATCCCCAAATTATGGATATATTATGAGAAATTCAACAAAAACCTTGTTGGATTCCAATTTACCCCTAACGGGGATAATAGGTTCGACCGAGAGGTTAATCGGAATCTTAACTAGGGCTGTCACTATCTTTATAAAGTATGAGTAGGTAAGTACAGTATATATTGTACCTACCCTATGTAAAAAAAAATTAGGTAAACCATGCTACCTAGGAATAATGAATTTATTACGTGAGGCTCGAAATATCACAATAATGGTACGTTGAAAAGTTGCTAAGACCATCACGTGATAAACGAATGACCCGTCCCCTTGTATGTGTGTATAATAAAATAATCCTTTATGAGATCATACTTCATTGTAAGTAAGCACCTACCTAATAAGGAAAATATTGCATTTAGTTTGGAATTACATTGTTTTTATGGCGGCATAGTACTGATTTTGCTATATTGTATTTTTCAGAGACAGCAGACCTTCCCGTTACTGCAGTCGTAGTTCTGCACACACTTAGGGCTGCAGACATCGATATTTAGTAAATTCCGACAAAGGATATTCGATATACCTGCATATGAAGATAGTTATATAATACATTGATGCATTGAAAACATCGCTGTTTACAATGCGATACATCGAATTAGTCTTTTCTTACGTATGTTTTGAAATGTACTCGATGTATTGATGTATTTTTCAGTTTTTAGTAGAAATACATAGAATCGATTGGTTATAACCAATTAATTTCATAAAACCTCAATTTTGACCACAAAAATTGTACCTAAAAAATTTTTCCTATTAGTTTATTTTAAAAAGTTTTTTTTTTAATAAAACAATGTTTGAATTATAGACGGTTTGCATGAAAAGTGTCGTTGAAGTAGTATAACTGATCTGTGTCCTGTGAATTCTATTTCTTAGTATTTGTCTCACGTGAGATTATGGGGGGGGGGAGGAGGTCCAGCAAAATCTCACGACATCTCACCAAGGGGGAGGGGAGGTTGAAAAATCGCTAAAACTATCTCACGTAATTTATGGACACCCCCTAATCTGAAAATTTAAACTGTCTAAATGTCACAGTTCACGAGATACACCCTGGTGACAGACGGACAGCGAAATTTCAGTAATAGGGTTCCATAGGAAACCCTAAAAAAGTAATCGATGCGAGCAAAATATCGACGTTTTCACCCGATACATCGAAAGACATCGATGTAAAGTTCTGATTTATCGAATCGAAAAAAACATCGATGTTTTATCAAAGTGGACACCCCTAATTCCTACACAAATCAACACACCACAGAGTATAAAACTATAGCCTCACATGGCGGAGCGCAGCCGGAAGTAGGTATCTTCAAGTCATGTTATAGTGTTACCAAATTTGCAATATGCAGAAAACATGCCATCTCTTTCACCTACGGCATTACAAATGAGATAAAAAGAGAAAAATCATAAATTAATATTTCGGTATCGATTTCACAGAGATAAACGCAGTGGATATAGTAAAACGGAACCGGTCCACTGTTTTTTACGTCGTAGCAAAAAATAAAATGGGTAGATAAGAAGGATTTTTTTTTGTGAGGGTAGTTAGAGAAATTATTGATTTTAATCTATGGTTTAACCTACGTATTCAACCAAGTGATAGTCTGAGAAAAGTGTTATGTCACGATGCAATGACATAAACGCGTCGACGTTATATTTTCGCTTTGTGCTCATTTACTTCTGACTTTTGTGTTGTGATCAGGAAGAAGAGTCGAGATTTTCACATCCACTCAAAATTTAAAGACGGAGACCCCATTCTGATAATTTTGACCAATAGAACAACATATTATTTCTCCTATATTTCTTTTTGCATGTTTTCATATTATTTCTATTATGTAGTTTGATTGATTTTAGTGTTCTATTTTCATATTTACTTACGTAGTCACGTGTTTGTGTTTACGGACATTATGAGACTGTAGCAAATTTGATAATTGTTTCATTCGATTTTGTTACTTAGAAATTTTACATTTTTTACCACGTGTTCTATATAAATTTCACCTGACTTATATTGATCATCTTATCCTAAATCCTCGTTTTGCTCCAACCCTGTTATCCGAGATTCTTGGATCAATTTTTTCCTGCACATCAGTAATTTATGTAAGTACTTAGGTACTTTAAGATTTCGGCGTAAATCTCGGTTAATTCGATTGGCGCAAGTGGGCCTTAGAGAAGCAATTGTTGTTTCGTTTGTATTAATTATGGAATTGATTGATTTTCTTAGTTCAATTGTTCTATTGGCATAGGACCGCATATGTCACAGTATATTGAGTCATTACATATGAAGTTATTTATATAATGCGCATTCTGATATTCTTGGTAACAAATGCGTCTACCAATAAAAACTTATGCCTCCCATTATGAAAAACTCCCTGAAGAAGAAAGTTTAAATATATTTTACATATTATTTCAGCGTCACGAAAATCTATCAAGCTTTGCTCAAATCAAACATGGAAACTAGAAATGAAAATAAAAACCTTGAAAATAGAATCCCACCAATTCATGACGAAACTCATCAAGGTAATTTACCGGATGAACAACCTGGTTGTTCATTAATAAAGAGATCAGGTAAAGGAAAACGCAAACTGTGGTCACAAAATTTTCAAAATGACATCAATAAACCAAAAGTATCTGTTGCAGAAATAGATACTGTTCATCCTGACTTTAATAGGAACAATACGGAAGATAAAGATTTTGTAAAAAAGTCAGATTCACCACCTAAATCTACTAGTAACAGCACAGAGGGTAGAGTTGAATCCCCAGTGTTAACTAGAAGGATAAGAATGTGTAGAGTAAATAATCCACCCATATACACCGAAATTTCAGATTCAAGAGCGGTTAGGAAAAAGAAACCGGCAAAAAAAGGTAAGAAAACAAGTAAACCCAATGTGGGGATAGGACATTTTGTTGAGTTGGCAGACGAACGTAGGAGAAATTGCGGCCCACAAGTTTTAGATTGTTCAATTGCTGGAGACAAATATGAACCCGGAAAGACAGAACATGTAACAAACGTATTGTTGCATGCGCCGCCTGAAACGGATGAAATAACAGATGATCAAATTAATAAGGTTCCCGCCAAAATCAAAAGAAAGATTTGGGCTACAAAAGCTAAACTTCAAGTCGTGTTAGACAAAGAAGACAACAGAACGGTGAGTCCACCACCTGGTTTAGCTGTTGAAACCATGCCTTCACGTCATAAAAATTCCAATTACAAGTTTTCGGCAAGGGCGCTACAACTTTTCAAAGAAATGTATCAAGATTCATTACAGAATACTTCAGATGAAGTGTGCTTTATAAATGATAGAAAAGAGCAGACTAGCGAATGGATGTCTACAAAAACTGTAACAACTAGGAGAAATAAGACAGAAAAAGTTAATAGCAACACTGAGCAACAAAACAAGACGTGCAGTATTAATAAAAACATTAACATTGACAATAATAAGGACAAAAATGAAATTCTAAGCATTTCTGACATAACAGATGATGAATCGGTGAAGTCAATTTCAACAGACGGTATTACAGCCCATGGGGATTGGAATGAAGCTCCGCCTAGTCTAGAATCATTGAATAAATCTGTGCAGCCGCGAGAAACTGTAGATCTAAATACATCTTTGAGAAATTTGTATATGCGCCTTCACCGAGAAATATGCGACCCTAGCCCAAATCAAATAGTCAGGAATTGGCTCAGAAATATGGAGTCTTCACAACATAATGGTAAGATTCTTTTTGTAATAAGTATATATGTAATATGTATATGAATAAATTATTGGTGCTAAAAATTATTTACAATAATGGAATAGTTTACAAGTGCGAATAGCCACACCACTAGGATTCCCTGTTCTCGTATATATGTCATCATCATCATCATCATCATCTCAGCCATAGGACGTCCACTGCTGGACATAGGCCTCCCCCATTGATTTCCACAAGGACCTGTTGGAAGCGGCCCGCATCCAGCCCTTGCCTGCGATCTTAGTCAGATCGTCTGTTTTTATTTATTTATTTTTTTACATATTATAAGTTTGCGTTTGACAACTGTCTCACCTGATGTTAAGTGATGACGTTGTCTAGGATTTAGTCTGTCCACCTGGTCGGTGGCCGTCCTATGCTGCGCTTGCCAGTCCGTGGTCTCCATTCTAGAACTTTTCGGCCCCAACGGCCATCAGTTCTTCGAGCTATGTGCCCTGCCCATTGCCACTTCAACGAGCTAATCCATATATATGTAAACCCTTGTAACTAAAACTAGGGTATATACCTAGTACGGCTGCAGCTTTCGTTTCCAGCGGATTTTGCTTCAGATTACAGCTTGCGTTAGAAAACTACCTCACCTATTGTTAAATGATGGCGAATCTAAAATGTTGCATGCAGGTGGTGTTAACAGGTACCATATTAAATATTTAATTTGAGCACTCATGTAGTGCCCATGGCGAATATTAAATAAAGGCATTTCGAAATCTTTTGCAACGGATATAATTATATTACAATTTTCATTTCATTTTTAAATAAACTCTTACATTTTATAAATTAAGTACTAAAACTAAAGAGGCGTTGAATAATTAATATAATAACTAATATCATATGATCCAGTCACTGTAAGTAGTAAGTTGCAGACATTTCATACATAGGTATATTCAATAAAGCTCATGTGTCATGTATAATTAATCCGCAAGGATGTCTGTCGATGAATTTAGACCGCACATTTCAAGGATAAAAAATCTAGTAGTAATAGCTGATAAACCTTGTCGTTACTTATTACATTTTTGTTCTTCATACAAAGGTATAAAAATTATAATATAATATACTACTGCTTTTCAAATATTGTAAAAAAAATAAATTATTCTCTTTGTATTGTAAATTGATGGCCATCCCTTTAAATGTTACTCCACATTGTGGCAGTGGCAATCAATAGTAGGCTAGATACTGCTCGCTCACTTTTCTACGCAAGCTGTCTTCCCCTATAATTATAGTGACACTTAGCATTTGTTTTCCTATAGCATTATTTTAGTTTCTTGTATCAGTGTACATTATGTTGGGGTTCAAATAAATAAATAAATAAATAAAGCCCAGATAAATATATTTTTAATGAACCCATTATGATTTGTATTTAATTTTCAAATTTAATATTTGAATAAAAAATAAACTAGTGGCTCCTAGTGAGACTTTAGAAAATGACTACAGAATACTGTCTCTGTCGGTTTGGCAAATAAGCTTTATTAGCAGTCTACAAGCAGTCCAAATCTAATCCATCACCACATCGCATGGGGATATTTTCCCCATTTGATTCCCCATTGATTCTTAACGCCATCTACCCCAAAAAGACTGAACTATTGGGTTGCGGAAAAAGTCTTTTCGCATTGTAGTATGTATGAACTTGTAATACTTGTATTATTCTCTTTGGCTCTACTATTTGTATCTGGCTGGTTTTGGTATCAAAAAAAGTTTAAATTTTAAAGAAGATAATTCCAAATTCAAATTAGGAAAATGTGTGATTTTTAATTGTTTTTCGTACCTGTCAAGATGAGTGAATCTAATGAAGAAATTCGATACATTTTAAAATTTTACTACAAAAAGGTAAAAATGCAACGCAAAAAAGCTCGATATTTGGGTACCTCACGAGCTCAACTAAACGAAACCTAATGAACCGTGTGTACTCATTTGTGATTATTTATTACGACGTAATGAAACCGAACCATTTTTCGACGAAGCTGATAACTGGTGATGAAAAGTTCATAACGTACGACATGAAAGTGCGAAAGAGGTCGTGGACAAGGCCGGGGAGGCTTCACATACTCTGGCGTAACTCGGCTAACTCGCAACAAGTGGATGTTGTGTGCGTGATGGGATTGGAAGGGCATTATTCATTATGAGCTGTTACCACCAGGCAGAACTATTGATTCTGAACTCTACTGCAAACAACTGATGAGATTAAAGCAAGAAGTTGAGAGAAAGCGGCCGGAATTAATCAACAGAAAGGGTGGGGTTTTTCATCATGATAACGACAGACCTTACATCTTTAGCCACTCAGCAAAAATTAAGAGATTTTAGCTGTTAGGTATTAATGCATTCGCCGCATAGTCCTGACCTTGCACCTTCAGATTTCCACCTGTTTCGGTCTCTTCAGAATTCTTTAGGCAGTATCAGGTTAACATCACGAGAGGACTGCCAAAACCACTTGTCACAGTATTTTGATCAGAAGCTCCAAAATTTCTATAGCAATGGAATCATGTCCCTACTTACAAGATGGCAAAAAGGTATCGAACAAAATGGTACTTACATACTTTAGTTAAATGTAAATAAATTATGAAATAAAATAAATATATTAAAAAATGTTTTGAATTTTCTTAAAAATTGCGAAGAAACTTCTTTCCCAATCTATTATTTGAGAACGTATTATGAAACAATATTGCTGTACCTACTCTCATTTAAAGGATGGTTAGTGCTACTGTATAGTACCACTAAAGAACTATCAACCATCCTTTTCCGTTCAGTCTCTTTGGGGTACATCCCCATGATTATTATATATTCTCTGCGTCACAGTAGTGCTAAATAATATGTGAATAGTGATCTTCACAGGAAAATTGGTTCAAATATGGATAACTTGGTCATAGTGTTCATATTGTCATCATTAAACATTTCAATGACAACGCATGCACGTACAAACTATACTTACATTAAATGGCTAACAAGTAAATGGACCGCCTGATGGTAAGCGATCGCACCACCGTCGCCTATGGATAAAGCTAAACCTGGCGGCACAAATACTCGGTGACAGTTATTGATGCCTGATAATTAACCTATGTTTTGTTTCAGATGTTGATACCAATCTGTCGGTAAAAGAACTTTTAGAATATATTATGGAAAGATTTAAAACAACAGTTGATAATATTAACGAAAGCACCAGCTATAAGTAAGTGTATATAAATGTTATATTATTTCTTGTATCATTAATAATCACTGGTAGTGATTCTCTTGTTCAACTAATCTAAACTAAAATCGTTGAATATAAAATAGTTCCTAAATGCTCACGATAAAGTCCAAATCAGTATGACAGTTATCAATAACTAATTGCTAAAATTAGATGTATTAATCAAAATGCGTTTAGATTTAGGTAAAATAAGTCTTCACTTATTTGGTGCCGACTACCCACATTTGGTTAGCAATTGAATTGAGCTCGTCTAATATTAGAGATAGAGCACAAATAGTAATGTAAAAAAACTGAATAATAACATTTTAAAAATCTTATCAGAGCGTTTGATCGATGCCACGCGTGACCAAAATACTGGCACATATTTGGCTCAACGGATAAGCATTGCAATTCAACCTGGCATTGCTGCTAGCATTCTGGGCAAGCTGCCAACTGGTAGCGCGTTAGATCAATTGAGTTATCTATAGCCTGCCAATAGCTAGTAGATTGCTCAAATGTTTTTTTAGTAGCTGTAGTATTGTAATGAGTTATTAGTATTTTAGTTTGATAAAGGCAGCGGCCCCTTAATATAATGTTGAACAAGACAGTCACTACCAATGTCCATAATTTACGACAAATTTCATTAGACGTTAATTCATGACATATTTAGTATGTGTATACTAGCTCAGTATATTAAACCGACTTTTAAGAAAGGAAGAGATCATCAATGCGGTTAATGTTTAGTATCTGACCGATTTTGTGAAATATTGGCGGAAATAAGATGTTTTACTTATTCCCTAACACTAGGAGAAGCAGTCTTATATATTGTGCTACCAATATTTATATAACACGCTACAAGCGCGCTAAATGGATGCTGGTAGGGGGTACTTTCGAGCGCCTGCCTGGCTATAGCTATCACAATCAAGTTAGAGAAACTTTCACCGAACTCATGGTGTGTTCAGACAGCAGTCTTTGAGAGGTAGTAAACAATCTAGGTCTATTTGTGATTACATCTTCGATCAATCGTCACTGACCACTAAGTGAGATAGTGGTCAAAAGCTAGATCTATAAAGTAAAAAAATCGCATCAGTCAGAAAATAATTTTATTTATATTGGGAATGTCAAATAAAAGGGATTTGTAATCATGAGAGATCCAGGATAAACCATTTTTTCTCCTCATACTAGTTTTCTTGCGAAAACAAATTAGATGAAATATCTAGACATACCTGTTAAAACCTTTTATTTATTTTAGCTAAATCTACACGAGTAAAACTTCTACGCTTGTATCTCGCGTCTAATCTAACTGCGAGATGGTCACTAATGAGGGTGACTATGATTCTTCAACTACGTACCTAATTGAATCAACTTAATCCACGAAGGTCAATCTTTTGTCATAGTGTACGCTGGTAAGCAAATGGGCCCTAATGTAAAAAGAAGTATTTCAACACACTTTCTCGTAAAGTTAGCCAATTACATCGCTTTCAGGGCCATAAACAGAGCTATAACATACGCGTGCGTAATAGAATTATCCCTATAAAGCTAAATTACTACCTTACTGGAAGCTATATTAGAGTAAACAGAGAATTTTCAATTGAATAATTAAACTTGCAATACAGTCGATGTTTGTTTTTCCCTCGCAAATGTGTTGAGATACGTCGTATGTTACTCCTGAGCTCTGCTCATCGCGACTCGACTGAGGTACGCCTTCGCGTGCGGCTCCCACAGCCCACTGCAACCCACAGCCTCGTGTGTTGCGACACACAACTTAGCTCACTTTTATCGTAGCATACTTTTACTCATCTATTAGAGCTATTTTCGGCTTACGGCAAAAATAATCATGTAGACATTATTTCAGAAATTACAAAATATTGACCTTGACACAAAAACGCACACATCTAGAACATAGAGGATGTTCTAGATGTGTGCGTTTTTGTGTTTAATAATAATCCTAAACCTTTTCCAACTAGGTAGTTCGCTGAAAACTCGTAAAATGAGATCTCAATATATGGATAATTTATATAGACCTGCAACAAGATTGACTCTCACTTGTATTATATAATGTGTATTAAAATGTATAACAAAATTCCTAATGAATTCAAAGACTTGACATTTGATAGATTTAAGATAAACCTGACGCAGCGGTTAACTGAGAAATGTTTCTCGATCGATCTCGATCTCGAATTTTTGGACCATGACGATTTGACGAAAATGTTCAGCTGATAAAAGTCTGTGCTCATTATTCAAACTATTATATATGTGGTTTATACCGATTCATACGTCTGGAAAGGTAGATTTTGGCAGGACAGAACTATTTTATAACATCATTTATTACACGAAATCTATGAATAAAGTTATTTTATTTCATTTCATTAACGTTGCAGTTTTGAGAATCTCATCACAAGTATCCGTACGGAGCTAGTGAACAGGCGAAAAGAAAGACAAACATGGAAAGAAGAATTTATCAGCCAAGTGACCGATCACATTAACGTCGAGATTGACGAATTAGTTCAAAGGTACATATATATACATAATAATATGTTAATCAATAATCCGTAACTCGAAGGTCCTCTATTTAAATATTAGTCTGTACTAAAGGAGTGACATAATTTAGATGGTTAAAGAATATTTACTATACAGGTAATAATACCTCGCCTTACGCGAGATACATACGTTCCGCAAAAACTTGCCCTAAACTGTTATATCATTTCTGAACTGGTCAAATTTAAATAAATGTAGTTCTTATTCAGGTTATTATAATAGCAAAAACAATAATAAATTAAGTAGGTATACTCGTATTATTTAGGAAATAACATTTTTGCCGAATAGGTATTTTAGCAATTTATAAATATAATTAGACCATAGTTAGACCTGTCGTACTGTATGGATCTATATGTTGGACAGGAAAAAGGTGGATGAAAGAAAAGTGCATGATGCAGAGATGCGAATGTTGAGATGGATGTGTGGTGTGACTAGAATGGATAAAATAAAATGAGTGGTAATGAGAATGAGTTTATCAGAGGAAGCTTGAAAGTAGCACCAGTGAATGATAAGTTGAAAGCAAATAGATTGGCTTGGTATGGGCATTTCATGAGGAGGGATGAAAAATATATAACAAAAAGAGTACTTAACATGATTGGATGTATATAAATGTAGAGGAAGGCTGAAGAAGGTATGGATGGACTGTGAAGAATAATATGTTTATGAAAGGTGTGAGCACTGAGACAACTAATGGTAGAAGAAATTGGAAGAGGAAAACATGTTGTTCCGACCCCACCTAGTGTGGGATAAGGACAAGAAGAAGATATGGTATTTTGGTAAATAGATAAAGTTTCTGACTAGTAAAATTTGCGAATGTGGGTGTCTGTATTTGTACATAGCCAAAGGTCAGTACAGAATGCAAATTAGGGCATTCTGTGTTGCGCACACAGCGCTTATGCAGCGTTACATTATGCATCTCTTATTCGAAAAAAAACCATATCAATCTTCGTATTTTCTATTGGATCTTGTGATTGATATTACTAATACGACAATCGTTAGTTCGTTCCTGATTAGTAACCTCCTCCGCTACTGGGTAGGTAATGCTCAATGCTGAGTGTTTTGATGCTCCCGATCCTTCTCACCAGATAGCTGCTTCCATTTGTCGCGGTTAGTAGTGTGGCGCCGGAGATCTTCTTGCCCAGCTGTTTACACTTGGTCAGACCATCTTGTTGGACTGCGTCCCATAGGCGTTTTTCTAACTTACCTACCCGTAACCATAAGTTTCTCCAGATTGTCGGAGGGCTTTCGGGCTATATGTCCGAAGTATTGCAGCACTCTTTGAAAGAGAAAGGCGAGTGTAGCCACGGAGAATTAGACTCCATCGCTCGCAGTGCGACCTTAAGCTTGCTTACAAAGCCCATAGTTAGAGATCATGTTTCGTCGTGGGACAGACAACCTAACCAAGATCGCAAAATGAAGAGGCTGAATGCACCTGCTTCCAAACGGTCCTTGTGAACATCAATGGATGATGCTTCTTAATATAATTGTCATACACCGAAGGGTTCAATATTTGTGAAGCTTACCCTAAGTGGACGGCCTCCGACCAGGTGGACAGACGACCTGACTTATGTCGCAGGCAAAGGCTGGATCCGAGCTGCTTCCAAACGGTCCTTGTAGAAATCAAGTGGCTTTTTACTGATGAATTTTCCCTGTCTCTGTTGTGGATCCAGGATTCTAGATTGGAGGCTTGACCCGGCTAAGAGTAGGAGTCTTACTTTATACTGTGTATATGGTACGTTAGAGTTCTTGTACATTTGAGAATGGGATGAATAGGAGAATGTATTGTTTGATTGAACGATTAAGGCACTGCAGCAATACCTTGGAATGAAATCTATAATCTTATTTTTTATTCTATTTTATTTTACATGGAAAACAAACAGCTTTATTTCCCAAACGATTGTGGGTTCAAGATCTTATGAACCAAGGTGCTTTTTGGGGGAGCGCTCTGGATCCGCTAGTATTCCCCTTGGTTATTTCAAGACTACTTATTAGAAAGTTGGTGAAAACCTGCACCACTGTAGTAGGTACAGAATCGCTGAAAATACTTATTGCACGACAGTGACATTTAATTATCGTACGTTCTATTTCCAGATTGGTGGCGTTGATTAGCGATTTGGAAGGGAAGTTGATGGAAATAGCCCACGAGTGTGACCATGACGATTAAAGATAAAAGCAGGCGTTGGTCGTTTGACGAATTTGAAGGACATTTTGAAGGACGAAACTGTCGTGGATATTGAAAAGAGAAATAATGACATGTTGAAATTATTACACAAACATAGGTCTTGTTATTAAAACTAATGATTTAGAGACATCATGACTGTATAAAACACGGGAATTACCTACTCACGTAGTAAGTCAGAGGGTTCCGACTACCTATAGTTTCGCGTTAGTAGGTACTTGATGCGCCTACTAGTGTAGGGGAGACCGAGGTGGGTTGACACAATTTTTACGTAATAACGCATATCTCAGCTCAATATACACCAACACGAGTGAAACTTGTTTTTTTAGTTAACTAGTTCTAATCACTATTTGATCCAATCACAAAATGACTATGAGCGAAACTAATATAAGAGATATTTCGTTAAAATTACGCCAACTCTCAGTGTTTCAACTCTCCTAGCACCGAGGTAACTTGAAACAGCGTCTGAGGTGAATTGAAACGTATATTGAAATGTTCATTTTAAATACAATAAAAAGCTTTTTGGTATACAATATTATGTAATATAAATAAGTAACAAAATAATTGAGGTTATTTCTGAAATCAAACAATGTTTTGCTTAATAACTATATTATGACTATATACTATTATTAAAGCACATGTGTTATTATTACTGTCGTTAGATTTTATCAAACTTGTTTCATAAATCAACTATAAAAAATTATATAATAATTTTAAATTGCTATATTTTTTAAATTCCCATTATTAATATATACATTATTTATATAATTATTATTATATAATCACAATAATTATGAATATTTATAATAATTATATATTAAGCAAGTTAAGCAAGGTTTAACTCTTCTTACTAATCAAAACTATAATGATAAATAAAAGACTTATCTGATAAACAATTCTGAAAACGTAATTAATTTCACCTGCCGTACATTCTTCGTGTGACCACCCCTTACAATCTAGGCATTGCACCCATTTTTCGTTAGGTCTACTGTTCGTAAAAGACTCTAGACAGCACAAACAGAAACAACTTTCGCTTTCCTCTTCAAAAAAGTAATTATCATTGCCTCTGATCGACCTTTCTTTCTTGCTGCCTTTTTTTGTTTATTTTACCGAATTAAAAATCTGCTTTTCGGCTTGTTTTAATTTTCTAACAGCTTCTATTGCCTCTAGTTCTTCTATTACTTTTTGGGTATATTTGTTAGGCATTCTGAAAAAAGATATGTTAGGAATTTAATTTAGTTTTATATAAATTAGCTACCGAGGAGAGACTCTTTTTATTTAATCACAAAAATGACCTTGAAATACAAAAATTTTGCAATTGATGGTATGACTTTGTAAAAGTTCGATAGTTAATCAATATTAATATCACACGTATATAACGAAATAGTTAACAATGTCTAGTATTAAACAACATTAATAAAACAAATGAAAACTTACTTTGGTTCGGTTTTTGGGCACAGACTTTATAGTGACGCAACCGCTAGTCGGACGTCGTCGGCGAGTACTGGGGAGATGGTTCGTGTTTTGTAGCGTCTCAATATGCGGTGCTGCCAACCTCCTAACGGTAATAGTTTCTGAGATATTGACATTGTGTCAACTCACCTTTGTGTCAACGTACCTCGGTCTCCCCTACTAGCGCGCTGCGACCGCTCAACTATTGTCGGAACCCTTTCTGACTTAAGTTGTAGTACGAAATACGGCTTAAGAAATATATACCCTCATCTGCTATTTATCTGTGACGCTGATTATATGTTAATTAATATGTAGATTGATACATTGCACATGGGTTGTCTAGCGAAATCCCGTACCCACACTTTAATATGAAACAGTGTTATTTGACTGAGTTTTAAAATAGAAGCTTATTTATTGTTATTATATAATTATTATAATTAATTGGTACATTTTGACGAGTATCTCACTGTCAGCCATATCGTCATTGACCGTTGACGATTTGGTTTAAGGTGGAACCCCGCTACTAAACCACCAATGTTGACGGTCTTTCATGATTTTAGGCCAGGATAATTCTTAACCGTCGTAGGTATACATTTCAAAAAGTACAAAATAGTTATCTATAATAATATTAAGAGCAAAGATTTGATTGTTCCATTGTTTGCATTGAATAGGCTCCGAAACCACTGAACTAATTGGAATATTCTTTCACAGTTAGGAAGCTACACTATCCCGGTTACTTATCAATACTATCAGTGTGCTTACGAGTTACCTACTTTCCTTTTCATTATGGAACAAAAGAAGTTGAATGGATTTTGATTTTTATTAACGGGGGGGGGGGGAATATGGTATTGGTACCTACCATACATATATATGGGAATAGCCCCCACAGATTACTTAGGGAAACCTACGGTTTATAACCCCCTTCCCTTCTACCCATACCCTCCTTCTTCCCCGAAATTCCTGCGCTCCAATTATAAAGCCAACCCCATTTTACTCAGAGTACTATATATTTTACTCACAGTAGTTGTGACTGGAACGCAATATTAACCATGCTTTTTTTTTTCTAACGGACTAATGCTGTTTGCCTCTACCGGCATTTACAGCTTCACCGGGGGAAGATATTATCAATGCAGGAACGAACGAACTTATAATCTCACTTAACATCAGGTGAGACAGTTGTCAAACACAAACTTATAATATGTAAAAAAAAAAGTGACATCACACTAAGTTGACTCCATTTGCGCAATGATAGGTTCCGAACGAGCCTCGACTTATTCTCCGCCTAAATTTACTTTTGTGCTCATCGTAGGAGTTCACGATTTATATCGGTATTTCATAAAATATTGCTATATTTATGCGATATATCGCATTGATCCGATTTTATCGAATCGTGTAGTATCGATATATTTCATCCGATATATCGTATAGGTATCGTGAGAAATTAAAAGCACATTCAATTCTTATTTTATTGCGATCGTCCAAGCCTTGTGGCGTCCTCATTTTAGGCGCATTTTCATGTCAAATCTTACGGAGTGAAATTACTTGTAACGGTTACAGTTAGCAAAGAGAGGGGCGATCCCATAAGATTCCGTGTTTAAGTGACACCAATCGCCAACGCTTTAAGTGACACGATATATTTAAGGGCTTCATTTAACGAAAACCCATTAGAATTGTGGGTAGATTACAAAGTACAATTTGCAAAGTGATACAATATTTGTGTATTTGTGTGATTAAATATTTAAATAGCATTTAAATATTTAACTATAGTAGCAAGTAATATTTCATAAACTGCTTCGCTGTTAAGCGAAGCGAAGCGACCTGTGCGGTTTTGACTCAGCAGCGAAGTCAGGTTGGAAGCCAAAAGGGTAAATAAAATGTTGTTTTTACATGGTCTAACCAAAAATACTGCGATTTGTAAAGCAATAAAATTGATTTGTATCCTAACTTTACCCATCTATTCATATTAACCTGCTCCCTATCTAATATTTATTATTGTTATAAATTACCTACATGTATCGAAATACAAACACATCGAAATATCGATATATTTGTACGATATATCGCAAAATATTCGATATACCATTAATTATATTATATTAAATCGAAAAAAATATCGATTATCATAACAGTTCAGTGAGCGCTGTTACTCCTTCCAGATCGTTCTGAAAGGTATTGAGTTCGCTCAAAAATTGTATTCCTCTATTAAAACGCATTCCGCGTGGTGCGCGTATTTGTATTGCCCTATCATTATCACAAGCTATTAGAAACATAGTAATTAGAAACACGATCAAGGACTGGGAGCACCTTTTTTATTTTCCTTACTGTGTACATTACGTAAAATTAGACCCTTCTAACAAAAAGTCACTTACCAATAGAGTAAAAGAAAACTGCGTAAAGTACTTAGGAGAGGAAGGGAGAATATTAGACTCATTTGTTAATGTTGCGTCTTACAGACGTATTAATACAAATTCAAACCAATCCAATGATTCGGCTACTATTAGGCTTATAGAGAACAAAATTAGTGATGGCGATATAAAGGGCGCCGCGCGTGTCTTGTTTTCGAGTGATATGATAGCCCCTTCCACACCTGATACAGTCAAATCCCTGCAAGATAAAAATCCACCTGCATCATTAAATCTCCATCTCCCTAATCCACCTCAATCAGGTGATGACACTGGTGAAGTGACCTGCCAGGATGTTGCTGCAGCTGTCACATTTGAGTTATCTATAGGTTACTAATAGCTAGTGGATTGCTCAAATGTTATTGTAGTAGTTGCAGGATTGTTATTAGTGTTTTATTTTAATACAGGCATTTAAAAAACATCGATATATTTTTTACATGAACATCCCTAGTTTATCGTGCGTTGCAATCATCTGTCAATTTTGTAATTCCTTTCTATCTTGTCTATGGCTTAATTCCTTCCACAACAACCATTCCAATTTCCACCCATTTTCGTTGAAATTCTTATCATTCATACAAGTTTTAACATTATACAAATCACAGAAATGGCATCGAAAAGTGAAAAGGATCGAGCTAAACAGATTCAGGATCGATGTCAGAACATTTTAATGCAGATGCTGAAAGACGAGGACAACAAATACTGTGTGGATTGCGATGCAAAAGGTACGAATATATTATTTATTTTTTAATTATTTTCCTTATTTTCTTCCTGTGACGAAGGATCTGGATGTGCTTCTGGACATAATATATTGTGGAAAATAATATATTTATTTGCTTGTAATACAAATAATAATGAAGAGTTATAGAAACGTAAAATATCCTATGAGTCATCTGCATTGCATTGGGTCCTATCATTTTACAAATATTCATCTAATTCGTATATTATATCAATATTATCGTGCCAACGCTGATGATATCTGGTTTCTTAGGCCTCGACCCTTAGAAACTTGATTCTAGCATCCTTCATGGTTGAAAAACTATTAAATATCTACCTGCTTGCCTAATACAGACATATGTTAGCATTAAGTCCTTCAAATATGTGTATATGCGCATTTTTTTTATAGTGATATACATATTGTTCCATTTATTGAACATTTGCGGATGCAAATGCGAATACAAATATCTGCTAATGACATTTGCAGATGTGAATGTTCATTGCCTAAAGTAAAATCATAAATAATTTAGTACCAAATGGTAAAGTGAAGACTGATAATGTGCTTAAGAGTTACTTTCCTTTTCATTAAACACATAAGGAATGAATGGATGTTGATGTTATTTACATATTATTATGTTGTTTTTAAAGTTAAGTTAAATTGTTTTTTTTTCTTATAATCATATTTGCAAATCATTCTCAGCAATTTTACGTATGCGAACACAAATGCGAATATGGAAAATTTTTGAAAATATCCACAAATGCAAATGCGAATATTAGTTACACCACTAATATTTTAATTCTAATCAAGGTAATCGAGGCAAAGAATATTCTTACTGAAATTTGTTGCTTTTTATCCATATGTGTTGATTGTCATTGGTACTCAAGATAAATTGGGGTATCAACAATTGAGTAGATCACCTCAATGTATAAAAATTCTAGATAGCCAAAGTCTGACTATTGAAGGTAGAATACCACTGGTTGTAAATGAAACTTGTAACAGCTATTGCTATAAAACTTGCTTTTTTGTGAACATTTGCTTATGAAATAGTAAAATCAGTGCAAAGAATTGGTGCAAATTCTGATATGTACTTTAAATACCTTCACAATAACTTTTTGGAAAGCAATATTAAACAAATTCATATCAATAGAGGTGAAAACTTAAATTATGTAGATCAATTAAGCATTTTATTGGAAAAGACTGCAAGGCCACAAGAGAAATGAGACCATATACATTACATGAAGCATAGATGGCATAGGGCTACTAGCAAGCCCACAGACAGAGGATGTGGAGCTCAAGTTTCCAATAGACATTTTTTTCATATTTGTCTACCCTTGTGAGGAAAATTTAATAGCCAACTATTTTAGCTGTGTGTTATAATGATTCAATAAAATAAGAACAAAGAACCCTCCCCTCTCTTCAGTTCTCAAAAGTAACAACAAGAATCCTACCCTCAGTTGGCTCAAAGCCTCCCCTCTAAACCAGAATCCTGGGTAAAAACCTTAAAACTACCCTTCAATTAAGAGTACTGCAAAAGCAGCCAGTATATGAAATCCACTATTGGTACACTGCAAATTCAAGGGCGGTCTGCAGTTTTTTTATACTGTATAGATCTAGCGTTTGACCACTATCTCACTTGATGGTCAGTGACGATGTGGACAAGATGTTATCACCCTAGACCTAGAATGCTCACTGGCCCGACATCAAATCAGATTTTAAAAGGTTAACAACTTCTTAACACTTTACAAAGTGTGAAAATTGGTTAAACCTTACAATTTTTGTCCCCAAACTACACTCATGGACTTATTAAGAGGAACGGAATGAAAAAAGAGACAGATCGTAACTAAATCTTTTTTTTGTATGTAAATATAGAAATTATATTAGACATTTTATTAATTTTGCCATTTTGAATGAATATCAAACTAATTTCAGTAAAAACAAGACTATTCAACAGAAATGTCAAAAATGATGTATTAAGGAATTAACCCTTCAATAATCACATTGAAATTGTGAGTATGTTTTGACATGAAGGGGATTTGTTGCTGAGTGTTTGGGCATATTCAGTATTTGGTGTTACCCCCTATTGCTGTTAAAACTGCCTGTAATCTTCACGGCATGCTTTTGATCAAGTTATCAATAAAATCTTGGGGATTTTGATTCCACTTTTCTACCAGTGCCTTTTAAGATTTCTTATGTTTGTTCGCAATTTGTCAATGCAACACGTCAATTTAGACCCCTGGAAGATACTCCGAAACTATTGCTGCAGTGTGGGGCCTCACATTGTCCTGCATTAATTGAAACTTATCTCCGATGTATGGCGCAAAGGGCAAGACAATCGGTTCTAAGATGTCATTTACGTACCTAGCCGCAGTCAGGGATCCATTTTCTATGATGTGCAACTCCATACGTGCCCCTTTGCAAATACCGCCCCATACTATTACTGACCCACCACCATATGAGTCTCTTCTGACAATGTCACACTGAGCATATCTTTCTTCGGGTCTTCTCCAAACTTTCACCCTTTTATCATCTGGCTTAAGACAAAACCTAGACTAATCAGTAAACAGTATTTTCCCCCAGTCATTATCATTCCAGTTTTGATATGAGAGAGCAAAGTTGGCCCGAGCTACATGATGATCTGTGGTAAGGGGCATCTAGCTGGCAAGCACATCTTTATTCCAGCTTCTTTTAGTCTTCTTTTTATGGTTTTAGTGCGATAAATAAATAAATAAACAAGTGAAACCCTAAATCAAAAGACTATTAAAGTAATTCTTTTTTCAAATTAAATAATAAGGTATATGTAGCCAGTTCTTAATGAGAAGTTTTTGTACATATTACAACCTTTTTTTTCGATTCATGTAGCGTTCCTCTAAATAAGTTCATGAGTGTATATATATATATCAACTTTTATTTTAGGTACAACATTTTCATTTCACAAATTGGTGGCATGGTAAGCCTTGATCAGAGAAGGGGGAATAGTGACCATACTCTACCTGGTATTATTAGATATTCTGTGGTTATGTTAAGTAAGAACACATTAATAGACAGATACAAAATGCATTAAACAACTACATACAGTGGTGGTCATTAATTATTAAGAACGCTGATATAAAGGGAAGATTTTTTTAAACTATGACGCTAAACTAATTGCATGCAATTATTTTTATTTCGCTCGGTATCGTAAAACTTTTCCATGATACCACTATTCATTTAATACATGACTAGCTAAAAAATAACAATAGACAATCTTTATACGCTAACTTCTAAACATAGTATTCCTATTTACTGGCTGGTCACTAATTAAGAACGATAATTAGAGTTTAATCCCTTTATTCAAATTTAAATAGAGAACACCCAGTCGATTTGTTACTGTTTGTATAATTTTGGCGACATTTAATGACGTAAATGATTAAAAGTGATTGCTTCTTATGAAAAAACAATGGAAAAAAATTAAAGTTGTGATAAATCTTAAAGTGAAGTAATATTAAAAGCCATGGATTAACTATTAATTTTAGTAAAAAAATAATTAAATTGCTTTTTTAATTTTCCGCGCTACATATTATTGTGATTTTTTAAATTTAAGTGTCATACAAAACAATTCCCGAGTAGTTTAAAAATTCGTTCTTAATTATTTGTGCAGCTTCAGTACTATTTTAATGTGTTACTTTGGTAAAAATAAGTAAAATGTGAAAAAAATAGTTAGCGATTTTATTCTTTATTCCTAATTCGCTTTATAAATGTGGCTATTTTAAAACATAACTAGTTGCTTCTCAGAAAGTACTCCATCTCTGTATATGACAGGATTTAAATAAAAAACTTTTGGAACTTAAAATCGTTCTTAATTATACAACCATAACTGTATATGTGCAATTATTTTTACTTTTACACTTTTATTATAGTACAGATATCATATCTAGAAATACCTTGTAATGCAATTAATATGACTGATAATAAAAAGGTTTTATTTATTGATAACTATTCTCATGTTGTGATAATTATCGTGTGTAAGATATGAAGGGTTGTGGTGCTTAAGTCACTTACATAGTTATGTCATAAGAAGGTAAGCAAGGTGCTTTAGAAGGTATCTGAATGTAGTTTGTACCCTGCATAAATTATATGCCACCTTGATTTTAATTTGCTTCATTTATAGTTCATAATGAAAATCTGTAAGACAGTTGTGGACTGTCAGTGGATGTTCTATCCTAGTTTGGCTACAATATTGATGAATGAAATTTGTGTGGTTTTCTGTCGGTCATTCATTAATACTTTAATTATAATTTTGTCGAACTGGGTGAATATATGACTATTTCGCTCCAAATCTGTGCAATCTGCGGAGGAATTATGTAATACACATATAGTGCATGCATTCACTTTTATATTATTATAGTAAATATTATTGTATTTGTAATTTTTTTAAATAGATATGTTTATTTACTCTTTTTTTGTTCTATTTATTATATTTGTAGTCTGTCCACGACACTCGGTTCTTGGCTGAAAATCAGCGCTGTGGGACTATCCGGCAGCATTTTGCTAAGCCAAGTCCATTTATGGACTACACAAGGCAGAAATGATACTTTTACTATCTCTATATATTTTAGAATTGTTTAATTATTATTTAGTAATTTATGAATTTGTATCTGTTTTTCTTCTTTATTTTTGTAGTTTGTGTTTTCCAAAATAAATGATTTTTCTTCTTCTTCTTCTTCAATATTAGAAAACCTTCACCTTGAACAGAACTTAAATGTTTGTTTTAAACTGTTACTACTATTTTTTAAATTGTGTAGCTAATAGGGTCTTGCAGCTTAATTGGCAAAGTAACAGAATGGTATCATGGCATTTTGGCCCAATGTCCCATTGTAATATATATTTTTTATTTCTATGATTTAAATTTAGCCATAATTTTGAAGCGATGATAGCTCAGCGGGGGGAGCGTAGCCTGTCAAACCGACGGAGACTGGTTCGATCCCCAATAACAACTTGAGCTCATGGTGGAGGTAACACCGTTATCAAATTCCCAGCATGGTGGTAGGGTACTTTCGAATAAATGCCTGGCTAGCTACCACCCTCAAGTTTGAAAAACTGTCACCAAACACATAGTGTGTTCAGGCAGCAGTCCTTGAGAGCCAGTGAGCATTCGAGATCTAGCATGATAACATCTTCGACTACATCGTCACTGACCATCAAGTTAGATAGCTAGATCTAGACAGTATAAAAAAAATAGTTCTAGTTCCATATGCATTCATGGTGTGATACCATATTTTTTATTAATTTCACAAGTACATCTGTTATACTATCTCTGGATTTAGCCTTTAATTAAGAGACATGAAGTTTCATAATATGTTAAATGATTTTCATTTAGCCCAGTCATTGAAACGGAACAAGCAATTATCTCAATTTTGATCTAACATTATGTCACTACATTAATTTGTTTTGTTTGATGTTACATATTAGTGGAATAACTACAGCTATGATGTTAATATTGGTTTCCTTGTCTGTGATTGTGTTAAAGATAAGATAATATATATTTGCATTAAACATGAGTATTATATAGATATATATAAATAAGGATGTAGTTTGTCATGTCCATAACATTTGGCGTTCGTCATGTTAAAATTAACCATATATGTTTTGTTAGGAAATGTTCTTTGTACCATAGCCTTGTTTTGTATATTTTTTGAATGGACACTCCATGACAATACATTATAGGGCAAATGAATGCTTTTGAAAGTCTGTGTTAATATATTTTGAAAGTGTGTAATCATACCTATATGATGGTTAAATTATTAAGTTATTATAAAATTTTGATGAACTTCTGCATCTTATTCCATCCTCACATTGTAGAACCTAACCCTAGAACCCAACAAACACAAACACAAAATGTTTTGTTGCATAAAGATCATATTATTGCAGATATTTTTTTGCTACATACATTTAACATTTCCAACCACCTTCTTCGGTGTAACACGGTTCACACTGTGTGGTTGCTGATTTATTTAGGCAACAATCCTTGAGATCCAGATTACACCTTGAACTACATCACTGACTAGCTAGTGAGTGATTGGTCAAACACTAGTATAAATATTTAAAAAAGAATGATTCCCGTTAAGTTTTTCCAAGGAATCATTAAGGAATTTTGATGTATTGATATTCTGTTCAGATCATTCATTCAGAAACTGTCCAGATTTCAATCATATTAACACAATGACTCTGTGCTACAGGTCCTCGCTGGGCGTCATGGAATCTGGGCATATTTCTATGTATCCGCTGCGCCGGTATCCATCGGAACCTAGGCGTGCACATTTCGAAGGTGAAGAGTGTCAACCTGGACTCGTGGACCCCAGAACAAGTGGTAATTACAATTCCTATATACCTGTTTGTAACAAATTGTGAAATGATAGAAAATCATAATATTTTTTATGTTTTGTAAAGCGAAATACTAATGGACAGAGTTCATATGTACGGTTACATTTAATTTCAATTATTATTTTGTTGTTATATTATATAAACTACTACATATTATATAAACATTTATATAATATGTATAAACACTTGTGCTGTAAACACTGCGATGTGGGTTCACATCGCAGTTCGCGCGTCGCACGTCGTATTCGGGCGCGCGAGCTGCGCATTCTTCAGGTGTGGACACAGCCTTAGATAAAAAATTACCGTGTCACAGTGTTTGTAACTAAACTACTCCGGAACGGATTGACTGATTTTTGTAAAAAAAATGTATATTAGGTAGGTTTAGAGAATAGGTCGTAAATTATTTTTTGCTCTCCTACCCCCACAACTTGAAATTCCGTCAAAATAACAATTGCATTCGATTGCATTGTAGACAATTGAATTGCGGTAGAAATCAGATCTCTGTAGCCATTACAATTATACTCCAAGTAGAATAGCAAAACTAGAACGATTCATTGACAATCTATGAGCAATGTGTTAGTAGAATTGATACCCACATTACGTCTAGGTGCAATTTAAACTCGAGTCCCTGCGTGCATCGGAGGACGTGCTCTTGTGTATTAGGTCACTAATAATAAAAGGATTCTTGGAAACTGTTACATAAATACTTGGGTTTTTTACCCGCTACCTTAGTTATCCCACGGTAACCAAACTTTTTCAACAATAAAAGGTACCCTATGTCTTTCTCCAATGTCCCATTTATCTCTATGCTATATGTTCCATTTATATCTATGCTATAAAATTCATCAAAATTGGTTCAGCGATTTACGCATCAAAACGCTACATGTGAAAGTAACTTGTAACGTACAAGGCCAAACTAGCAAAAATTCACTAAAATTAAATAAATAAATATTCAAAATTAAATAGCTCGTACTCTATTTACCCTAAAATTCAAGTTTAGATAAATCCACACAATGCTATCTCTAATATTAGATGAGTTTCATTTAATTCTGGCCAATCGCGGGTAGTTTTAGTCAGCACCAAATAGGTGGCGACCTTATTTTACTTAAAGCTACGCAATTTTAATAAAAACATGTAATTTTATTGTGGCTATTGGTACGCATATACGCATTTGGACTTTATCATAACCATATTAGAACTTATTTTAAGTACTTATCTTATTTTCCAGAATGACCAATGAGAAAAATAACTATGAGTGGCAACACAAGAAGCAGATGTAAAGATAAATTATATACTTTTTCCAGGTCTCTCTACAACAGATGGGCAATTCTCGCGCTCGCGCTGTCTACGAAGCTAACCTGCCAGACTCGTTCCGTCGGCCACAGCACGATACTTCGCTTGAAGGATTCATTCGAGCTAAATACGAGCAGCGTAAATACCAGGCTAAGGAATGGGTGCCGCCGCCGACACCAAAAGTTAACTGGTGAGAGAAAACTATCTTTAAGTATCACTTACCAAGGCCAACTCTCGCCTCCGTATGGTCTACTATGGTAATGGCTGCACCAGTAACGGTGGCCCCAGCACGACTTCTCATTCAAAAAAAATATATTTTTTTTTGTACATTTTTTTTTTCTTTTCTTACACTGAGACCCCCGCACTAGGATTCCCTGTATCGCGGGAGGCATGGACACACACAATCACAGCACACAAACATCCAAGACCCGGGACAAGCATCTACACTCATCGCACAAAATGTTTGCCCCTGCCGGGATTCGAACCCAGGGCCCCGGGGACACAGATATCATGTCAATGACATTAACCACTGCGCCGCGGCGACCGTCGAATATACATTTGCCTTTAATCTAGACAAGGCATAATAAAATTCCAGGTAAAAGTATAGATATAGCCACCCAGGTGTAGAAGATACTCTGAAAGGAGGATGGCAGACTCCCATACATTTGCAGCCTAGAAGAAAAAAATCGCGTTCATGAATGAAACTTATACGTATCGATAGAACAATAAATACATTGTATATTGTATATTCAATCATTTTCCTAGAAGTTGGGAGTAAAAAGTTATCATGGAAAATCATCTGTATCAGTATGCTAACTACAAGTCTATATGCGAACTATTCAATGGATCGCTATCCATCTATAGCGTCGTAGACAGAGAAAGCAATAATGCATGGATCGCGCTACATATACAGATTACTTGTTATATTCTGGAATAAACAAGGCATGGGTGTGTTTATGAACGCAGTCCGGGTCTACAGAAGAGCTGACTACAGATTATAGAGTAACAATAACAATTAATTTCACAGCGTAAGTATTCGAACGCAACAAACATAATGAGAAGTATAGGGTGCGTTCGAAAACTACAAACACCACATAAATAAATAAAATAAAAGTACTTCTGATTCCCAACTTTATAAATAACGTAAATTATTCACGGAATCCACAAAAATATGATCTAAATTTTCATATATAAAGAATACATGAACGGGTTGTCATTTCGTTTTTCGGGAGCAAGGCTGGTTCTGCCATCCTCCTTTCCACAATTACTGCTCACAACCAACTGGTAGGGCCCGCGTTGCTGTAAAGAAGTTAGCTTCTTTACTAGTCTCGGCCGCTTCCAACCGCTTGTTGTGTAGATCAATGGTGGATGCCTATGACCGGCCATGGATGTCCAATCGGTGAAATGATAATGATGATAGTCTTTAGCTGACATACTATGGATGTGTTTCTCATTGAGCTTTGAGCACAGAGAGCGTGCTTAAAGTCATTCCAAAATGCACTGACAGCTGCACACAAAAATTATATGACGTCATCCATGACGTCACCATCCTGTGCTTAGAACGCCGACGAGTACGACGTAGAGCAGTGTGAGCGCTGTCAAACACATAGATAAGTAACTGCACTGAGAGTCAAACATCTGACTCATTAAGAGAATCTATCGAAAAATTGGTAGTCCGTCCACAAAAAATTAAAAACGTAATTTTATTTAACAGAAAAAATGACCCATTTAGTGCCCATGAAGAACGGAAGTGAATGTAATATGAATTTAATGGGAACTGACATTTAAAGAATTCGCGCGCATTCACACACAAAAAGCCGTTCCGATTTGCTTACGAGCGTCAGCACTGTCAGTACTAAATTCATCTCGGAACAGCTAAATCCTTACGTACGCACGTGTGCACTGTGAGCCCAAATTAAAACACAGCCTATAATAACTGCCGAAACATACTTATCACATCAAATTTATTGTCTAAAAACTCAGCTATAATACTACACTTTATTTCCTAAAAAAGTTTTTTAATAAACCAATATCTTGTATTGTCTAAATTTGACTGTCTTCGTAGTTAGTGGTCAGTGACATGACGTGTGTTTAATCTCCGCAGGGGTAAACATTTATGAGATAAGTGTAGGTTGATTGTGCGCGTCTTGGATATTTATGTGCTGTGATTGTGTGTGTCTATGCCTACCCCGACACGGTGAATCCTAGTGCAGGGGCTTGAGTGTGATAAAATGTAAACAAAAAATGGCTTTCAACGGCTTATGTTAAATGACAAGAGCCATTCTGAACATACTTTTTGAAAACAGTGCTGTGTTCCATACTGGTGCTGTTATTTAATCTAAGTGATGTTTAGATTTAGTTGCTCGCATAAGCTTCTGGTTACCTTCACAAATACCGATACTTCGTACACAGGGAAGGCAATATCAGTAATTTTAACTGCTGGAATACCTACCCTAGAGAAAGTATAAGAATCACAACGGGACTGCGGAAGGCTGACTCGTCATTGTCTCGCGAACAACCAAGAATACCACTGGAGCAGCTATGCCAGCGACCCAGGGCCATGTTCCGCTACATCAAGGAGCTGGGATAGCTTGGGTAATGGCTGCCGAGGGGAATGTATAAGACACCCCAAGCGGGACGTCAGTGCAGGACTCAGCACCCTGAAATCGAATAAGAATACATACCCGGAGTCTAGAAGTGCGATTGAATAGGTACCTTCTAAGTTTGCGTGCTACACCTTAGACCGCATCGCTACTTAATATTAGGTGAGACAGCGGTCAAACGTAAGCTTATTGCCATTAAAAAAACCTAAATATGTAAAAGTGATTAGTGTATCGACATTTCCTACTATTCGTGAAATTTTGTATAACTGTAGTTATACAGAATGTCACAATGTCAAAATATCCGTATTGAACACCAAAATATCTAAATGGAAAATTGGTCGACAATAACGCCGCCATGTCGCGTTGGTTCGAGTACAGAAGAACATTTCTTATGATAACCCTATGGCATACCAGGCATCTACAACTTTTTCACTTATGCCACCACAAACATGCTAATGCTGTATTTGTTTATATTTAAAGCTGTTCGGTTATTCCCAAAAACTATTTTCCAACAAAGCCGTCTCTTTGGATTGTTTAATATGAAAGCAAATTTTCAGGGATAAAGAAATAGACGAAGAGATGGAGAAACAGAAACGGAAAAAGAAGACCACGTCTTCAGGGCTGGGACCGCTGCCAGCGCCCTCGTCAAGCGATAAGAAATATAATGTAAGTATATTCTAAAAAGGATTAATCCGTTTGTAAGTAGGTCTTGAATTCAAATTGAGTATAATTTATTCAATCAAGGCATCAGAGACATCAAATAAATTCTATTCTTGGTTTGGTGTTTGGCTCAGATATAATATGTTTATTATAGTTTGGAACAGGCATACATAGGCTACTTTTTATTTCAAAAAAATGAAAGTGACTGAGATAACAGGAAAGCCGTAGTACTCGCGGGTGATTCCGCGGGGCGCAGCTGTTAATATTGTAATTTCGAAAGTTTGTGACTATGATAGTTTTCTAATTCTACATGGGGGCGATAAGGCCTGCACTGATATCTCGCTTGGGGTGTATTGTGCATTTCCCTCGCCAACTACCTAGCCTTCCTAACTCCTGTATATATCGGAGTTGGGCTTTCGGTTGATGGCACAGCTGCTCACTCTTAAATTAGATATTTACTTTACTTCTTTGGTACGAATATTCCTTAGACTTAGAATTGAACATAGAATACTTTTATGCCAAAAAATAATTGGTTTATTGTGGGATAACCTAGTATCGATAGGTGGAAATGTTTAGTCCACATAGTTCAAACCGCGAATTTTAGCTATTTGTTAATATTTTGTAGCCTAGATTTAATTGTCGTGCTATAAACTAGACCTGATATTTAATAATAATAATGCAAGTAACTCAGGGGCCAATGTTTCCAAGTATATAGGTTTCAGAGTTTGCTTATTACAGTGTGTATCTCGACAAATAGGTTCTAAATTAGCATAAGTATGGTGACTTCGTAGAATCTTCTATCTTTGACACGTTTAATTTTTATTTATCTATTGTTCATTTATTAATAATCTATTGTTGCGGTCAACGTAAAGGTTAATAATGTCTTCCATTCAATACGCCTTTTTAATAAAGCTTGTGAAAATGTGAATTTTCGTATGGCTTACAGAACGCCTGTAGATGATTTAAAATAGGCTCTCTAGTAGTTTTACCAAGAATAAGGTCCTCTCATTGACATTTTTTCAGAAATCAGACGTGATTCCCAGCCTACCGAAGCCCAAGTCTTCAGTCAGCCCAAAATTAGGTCGTAACACACCCCCCACTGCACCTGACACAAAGAGCAATGGCTCAGCTGATCTCCTAGGGTTAGACACCACGAAGACGGACGCCAAATCAACAAACAACGACGATATATTCTCAAGTTTCTTCTCAGCACCACAAGAAAAACCAGAAGAACGACCGAAAGAGCAACTAAAGCCGGACCTGAAATCGGAAGAAGAGAATTTCTTCAAACAATCGGCACCAACGGAAAAAGAAAAGTCAAAATTAACTAAAGATAGCATTTTAGCGCTGTACAGTCAAACACCTTCTACCAACCTGGCTAACTTCAACCCGATTCCCGCCCAAACAGGTTCATACCAAAACCAACAAGCTCCGTCATTCCAAAATCCACAAACGGGATTTCAAACTCAACAAACTGGATTTCAAAATCAACAAACTGGATTTCAAAATCAACAAATTGCATTTCAAAATCCACAAACTGGATTTCAAAATCAACCAACTAGTTCATTCCAGTTTGGTGTGTTTCAACAGCAACCAGGCTACAGCAACGCAGGTAATGTAGGTAATGTTCAAAACGGAATGCAGTTCAATCAGTTTCAAGCTGGAAACCAGTTTCAACAACCGTTTGGAGTTCCTGTACAACAGTCATTGCCACAGCAAACTTTGCCACAACAAACTTTGCAACAACCATTTGGTAGTAACCAGTTCTTCAACCAGCCTGCGCAACCTTTAGCTCAACAATTCGGTAGTTTAACTTTAGGGCAAAGTTTTCCTAACGCATTTGCGCAACCAAACACCAATGTTGCCAGCAACACTACTTGGCAGTGAAAGTTACTATTAGTGTTATTTTATTTACTTAATTCCACGAATGTATATTTTTTTAGCACTTGTACTTGTCCTGGAATACTCTGCGTTCTTGAATGTGTGGCATAGTAATTAGATAATATTGTGGCTGCTACTTTAAGAATGTAGACATCAAAATTAGTAAATCATATCTAAAGTTCACACCAATTCTTATGAAGACATTTTTCGTGTGCTTTGGTATTGAAAGTGATTCTGTTATTGTATCAAATTGACTGAAATTTTGTAAAATTTAAAAATAAAGTTATGATAAAGTCCAAACTTGTATAACAATTCAACATTGAACTTTTAAAGTAAATTGCGGTTACTTTTTGTCAGAAAAGTTATCATGTGATGCTGACTAAAATCAGCTGCAATCGAATAGAACTATTCTAATGGGAATTCCATTGTTAAAGTGCTTCGTTTTCCATACAAAAAGCAATCACTATATAGGGTGGGGCAAATTTTTGGCCCCTTTAGGGTAGCTACCTTTTCTTTTGTTGTTAGAAGGTTTTGTTCTTAGGAACCTTCTATTTTATTTTGAAGAAAAATATATTGCCATTTTTAGTTTTTTGAAAATAAGTAAGGTTAACCCAAAAAATGACATATGTCAAAAAAAGCAAGTTGGTCTTTTTCCAAAGTAACATATCAAATCAAATCGTAAGTTTTGGCAATAATTTAAAAAAACCATTCCCATACATTTTCTATGAAAAAAAAATTGGTTGTCTGTAAAGTCGGTTTACGGACGATAGATTTACGTGATAACGTCATAATCATTTATGACTTTGACTTTGACTTAGACCTTGACCTTGACCTTGACTTTGATTATTTTATGTAATACAAAACTCAGGTGGAACGTTACGCGGAACGTTACAATTTTTCATGAGTGTTGCTGGTATTCATCAATTTATAAAACGTTATCACGTCAAAACCAGTAAGTGAAAACAACAATGTCACTCATTCAATGGTTCTTAATTTAAATTCGTATGTAACTACTTTGTTAAGTTGGTAGGCTGATTAAAAAAGATAAAGTTAGATTTCGGACTTTTTACTGTTGCGTTGATCTATATATTATGTTTGTTTGTTTGATCTATATATTATCATGATTACTGTTTGTGTGGGTGACATGCCATCTTAAAATTTATACAAATTTGCTTTTTAATAGAAACAGAATAAGATCTTTTCGATTTTAGAGAACTTTAGAAACAAGCTTTGTTTGCATGAAGTCCGAAATTATCACCTTTCTAAATCCTTTCAATACCAAACTACTTTATGTAAAATTGTACAAAATTTTTCGTGATGATAATTGTCAAAAAATTCTGCCGTCACAGTGACTTGGTTACAAAAGTTGTCTTATTATTTAGATAATATATTATACATTAATATATAATTAATAATTAATTATAATACATTTTTACATTATTTTTTTGTGCTACATAATTACTTCATATTTTTTTAATATTACTTATGTATATAAGTTTGATACTTGTTTTGCATTTATCAAATTGAAAATATTGCACATGTGAGTTGTTTTAAAATTTGAGATTTATTTTTGGTACTTACATTGAGTTACAAGAATTTAAGAGTTATTTTTTTATTAGCGTGGATTGAAATTGTATAACTCTGGGTGTCCACAATAGTGAGGACATTCTCTATCACGTCTAACTAAGCAATATCTAGTAGTTAGACAATCCGTATTATTCAGCTCATAGAATGAAATTGATAAGAACTGCTTTTGAGAAAATCACTAGCCGCATCCTGAGTTCATCCTTTTTATGTCGTGAATTGCAAAGAAATGAACTTTTTCTGCGTTTTTTTTTATTATTTCGAGTAATATTTCTAGGTCCAACACTGGTAACATCTAAATCTTACATTCATTCACGTTTGAAAGAGACAGAATACGATTCTTATAGTTTGTTGTAAAATAAACCGTGTGTTGATATCGCTTTAAATTGATTTGGAATGGTTATGAAATTGGCCGTTTGGGCCGTAATAAAATTGTTTTCACTATTTTATAGGTATGGAATATGAAGCATATACATTAAAGACAGTGAAACAGCGTCTAATAGTCATATTGTTTTTTAAATATCAAATTAACTTAATCAGAAGTGCATTGAAACCAACCAGTTGCCCCTGTACAGGCGATTTAAATGTTTTTGGCTCGTGTTTTGGCACAGTATATAGATCTCTGTACACTTAAACAGAAAATCTTTGAACACACTTTGTTTGGTAACAGTTTTTTCAAACTTGAGGGTGGTAGATAGCCAGGCGGGTACACGAAAGTACCCTACCACCTACCAAGCATGGTCCTTGGATTTTGATAACTTTGTTACCATCACCAGAAGTTCAAGCCGTTGTTGGAAATCAAACCCGCCAGTTTGACAGCCGACAGCCGATCCCTCCGCTGAGCTATCACCTCAATTAAACTTAACATAGGACTTATATTTGAAATGTGTAAAGAGATCTTTAAAATGAACTTTTGGTGCATATTTATTTCTATAGTTTTTTATTTATGTATGTATGATTGTATGTGCTTAAGTCAAGTTCACATTGTTTCAAAAGATCATTGAACTTACAAATAATATAATTAAAGTTTGAGATTTGTATTTAATTGGGTTCATATTATAGTCCAAGAGCCACAATTATTTTGGGAGATTTAAAACTTCTGCAAAACAATTCGGCCGACGGAAAGTGTCTGGGAGTATTGGCGACTTATTTTGAAGGATATTGCCTAAAATATACGTAAAAATCAGTTTTGAGAATTTACGGTATTTAAGGTACATACAAACTGTATACGTATTACACGTATTTACGTGAGGTACGTAATATTTGTACCTTGATTACCTGATACCTGAAAATTGGCCGTCTAAGCACGTCTGGTGGCTCTGGGGTCTTACTATATTACGCTCGATAGTATTATATATAGATAATTATTTTTATTTCTACACATACGCATGTTTATTTTTAATGTGAAATGTACAGGCGATTGTATTATTTTAATATCTATATTGGATATTTCAACAATTAAAGGTTTTCGGTACACATAATGGCAAAGTGGAAATCGTGTTTTCAAATGGGATACGCGTGATTCTCAGCTGTCAGCACCACCCTATAGGTGGATGGTCAATCACGATCGACTGATCGATCGCTTATATCGCTCAAGCGATTTTATTTGTGTCAACGTGTACTTACCATCTATATTTAACACTAGTGGTTCGCCCCGGCCTCACAGGGAAGAAAAATTTAAAAAAATGAAGGTCCCTATTTAAAAAAATATATAATATAGCCTGTCACCCGGGGATAGTTTAGCTTCCTAACAATGAAAGAATTTTCCAAATCGGTTCAGTAGTTTCTGAGCCTATTCAATGCAAACAAACAATCAAATCTTTCCTCTTTATAATAATAAGAAATATAATGTATTAGTATAGATAATCAAAATTTGCCATTATGTATGCCTTAAAATCTATATCATTATCTTGGTCTCAAAAGACTGATTATATTGAACATCGTTATTATTCATAGTATTATAACAATGACGTTTCCATATTTGTTCGTCAATTTATTGTCGCAGCAACACTGTCGCAACCTACGAAGTAAAACTCGAAGTCTAGAGTTTTAAATGCCAATTTTCGTAGACTTATCAATGTCAACAACCCAGTGTTAAATAGAGTTTGCACATAATAACCCTTCATCGGCCTGGAATAATCGTTTTATAGAAAATACATTGTGTAAAATGTACTGAGCAAATGTACACACACTGAAGCAAGTAACAAAAATGTTTGAGTGGTTTAACCCTCAGAATCCGTAATTACATTGTGAATTTCAACAAAAAATGCTAGAACCGACCAAATGGAGGTTCAAATAAAAAGCACTCGAAGCAAATCTGATGAATAAGAACATGCACGTCTTTGTAGTAGCGACTAAAGAGAGGGCCACCATTTTGTGAAAATTTGCTGAATTTATTACAGAGTATAGGTAAACTAAATTCGCATGACATCTCTTAGTGAGCTACTCAATGGTGCACTCAATCTTTCCAATGAAATAAAAAGTTTACGCTACATATTTCTGTAAGGCTCAAATTACAAAATGCCCCCAATCGAAATGTTATAGTTCTCGGTGATAAAAATATCCGCATGATCTCGGCCCTGAGAATTGGTAATGGTCAGCACATGTAATCTTAAGAAATAACTTCGGTTACTACTTGAATACCCGAGTTATTTCTATCCGTAATCGGTAAGTATATAAAAGTTCGTTTTCGATGATGTTCGATAAAAGATTAATTGTGTGCTAATTATAATGTAATAAAATAAGTACTTGTAGTTATGAAATCAGGCTGTAAGTCATATTGGCTAGGCGCCTACATTCAATATGCAATTCTGTTCACACAAATAAATATAATATCAATAGAAATATGTTTTTATCATTATACAAAATCCCGAACCCCCCACCCCGCTCGGGGAACTATTATACTATTATAGAAACCATCCTTATTAACCATCTCAATTTCTAACTTATCCTGAAAACCGCATGAAAATGGTTTGGAGGACTTATCGGAAATACAGACAGTCGCGGAAAACGACTGTACTATGTAGGTACTTAGGCAATATTTTTTTCCTAAAATTTCAACAATTTTGTGAACATATTCCGGACGGAACATGTGAAAAATAACCAAATTTTTGAAAATATGGTGATCATCACCTTCCTGTTCCCAAAATAATTGGATTGTCGATAATATTAGTTGTTACAGAATGAATTGGAACGTAAATAATTTTATATCTGTGCAAGTGTACTACCTATGTCAATAGTGTCAATACCAATATACATAAAAAACAATTTACATACTTTTAATTAGGAATAGATTAATTACATTTTTGACACTGTTATTTATTTCTGTTGTTAAGTGGTGAAAAATAACGTGTTAAAAATCTACAATGGATTGTGGGTAAGTTAAATTAATTGTCTGCTAATTTAGAGAATGAACAAACATTCAAGCTTTTGTTTTGGCATATGGCGCCAGCCGCCGCCGCCATGTTGCGCAGAACAGCTGTTGGACGTCTTGCATGGGCGCTCCATTGTGTTTATCGTTTATGTGACAAAAAATGGATCTAAACTCGTATGCGTGTTTTAAACAAAGTCAGAAGTGTGTGAATATCGTGTAACGGTAATTAATACTTTACCATCAGTCATCGGGATGTGCATTGGTTAATTCGTTCACCATGGCTAGTGAAATGCAAAATTACGAAATTCCCGTTGAAGAAATGGAATACCATTCCAGTTGGAGTAGGTTTTCGGACTGGCTGCATTGTATATGTGTTGTAACTTTCGATTTAGAGCTTGGACAAGCTATGGAAAGCGTATACCCACCCGGAGTTAAGTTGAGTGAACAAGAGAAATGTAATATTTGTTACCTAGCTTTCCCCGATTCTAATTCAGGATGCATGGGTGATACGCAGTTCCATGTCAGGTTGCGGTCAAGGACACCGTTAAGTAGACAGCAAATCCTATATAATGAAGAGGGTGTACCGACATTACGTGCGGATTCGACGCACTACTGGGGCTTCGTCTATTTTAGACAGGTCAAAGATCCCTCCCTGCCCAGAGGCTACTTCCAAAAGAGCATAATTTTATTGACCCGCCTGCCTTTTATTAACCTTTTTTACAAAGTGATCCAGTTAATAGCACCAAAGCATTTTGAGGAAGGTGAGAGAAGCTTGGAGGCTGCTTGTCATGATATCAACAGATGGCCGGCTCTTGACGCCGGGCAGAATATGTTGCTACCAGTTTTGGGCACTGTGTTCCAGTCCTACATTCCTAATCATCAAACAGGAAAGATAACAAGGTCAGATATTGCTAAACAAGTGCATTCAAACAATGTACCTCATATACTGGCGTCTATACAAGATGTCAATGTATTTGATGCTCTATCTAGTGTAATATCACATTTACATTTACTGTGGGAGTTAGTGTTGACAGCAGAACCTATTGTTGTTATGGCCAGTTCTCCTACTGAATGTTCAGCACTGGTGCAAGCATTGACAAACTTAATTCAACCGCTACATTATGCAGCAGAATATCGACCATATTTCACAATACATGATAGTGAATTCAAAGAGTTCACTAGAAAACAGTACAATCCACCATGTGTAATTTTAGGTGTGACAAATCCATTTTTTACTAAAACATTGCAACACTGGCCCCACACTATCAAACTAGCTGATGCTACAACAATAAAAACTAAATTGAGGAAAGTAGGAAACCTCAAACTCTTGGATTCTGCACCGGGGGTCTACACTCAATATAAAGCATTCTTAGAAAAAGATAAAGCCATTATAAAAAAGCTACATAATGGTATAAGAACTGAGCGTCCCTCTGAGGTCCAGACAGCTATGGTAAAGAGACATTTACTAGAATTGACACAAAGTTTCATGATTCCTTTAGAAAGATACATGGCATCACTGATGCCATTGCAGAAAAACATTTCACCATTTAGAGCTCCTCCTGTGCCAAATCCATTCAATCCTGAAGATTTTTTTTCTTCTCTTCAGCAGTCTGGTCCTCAGTTAACCACAGGAATTAAAGGAGACTGGAATGGTCTGTACAGGAACTTCTTCAGAACGCCTAACTTCAGTGCATGGTTCCATGAAAGACACAGCAATTTGACAAACAAACTCCATGCTTTGCAGTTGGAAGCACTAGCAGAAAGTGATTTAAAAAAGTGGTCACTTGGTAAAAAGGAAGTGGAAATTGTCGATATGGTGTTAAAATTACGAGAAGTGTTGAAAAGTAACCCTCCAGTAGCTCACAATACACGGACATTGCTTGCGAGACGGTTAGATGACTTAAACTGTGTACTGCCAGATGATATGAAGTCCATACTGAATGCGGCTTTGTGACATCAGCACTGCTGCGCCTCAAAGCTGAGAGGATGTAGCAATGACTGCAAAATTCAGTTTAGATTTGACCCCATTCCTTGTGTGTAAAGGAAAAGAACTGAAGGCACTGTACTGTGCAATCTGAATATACTACTCAAGCCCTGTGAACTTTTACAGTTATTGCATATGTATAATAATTACACGTTATCTTCTGAACGAGAAGCTACCTAGAATCTAGTGAAACTGCCCCCATTATGATAAGTAAGTTTGTTTACTTTTGTAACTAAAAACTGAGAGATTCTCAGTAAAACATAATTTATCTGTGGCTACAGGCACTTGTATTACTCATTGAACTAATGACAATCACACTATACGAATAGAACTCATTATCTGTACTTATGTAATGTCAAGTTCTTTGTGCTTAAAATATGAATTGCTTAAAGACTTTGTGTCTCTCAAATTGCCATAGATTTATTATTCACAAAGCTGTTTTGCAACATGACCTTCAAAAGTGTTTCATACAAAAGAAAATGTATTCAAGGTCTTGTTTACAACATAAGAGTTAACATGCGTGAAGAATAGTTCAAGCCGCTAGATTA
This sequence comes from Apeira syringaria, assembly GCA_934044485.1. NCBI lineage: Eukaryota > Metazoa > Arthropoda > Insecta > Lepidoptera > Geometridae > Apeira > Apeira syringaria. Next base: position 28,931,261 of record OW203655.1, read on the forward strand.
AATAAATTTAAGTTGTTAACACACTTTTGTTAGCTACATCTGTATCTATGTAACAGAATCGTTGAATATGATTTTTGCCCTCTTCTAAACATCCATTTACCAGCGACACTGCAATAATTAAAATAGTTCATCCCATTTTCCTTACCAGGATTTCCAGGATTAACTACTTTTTTACTTCAACTATAAGAGTGTTTTTTTAGCTCTTATTATTATTTATAGGAAGGATATTTTATTAATTTAACTTATAGATGTTAAGTTATTTAGAGATAATGTTTAGAAAGACTTTATTTTTAGAAGTACCAAATCTTTATTGATATTAAGCCCTTGGCAATAGATATACAAATTAAAAATACTAAATACTATATTTTTCATAGAATTATAGTCTCTAATTGTCTAATACCAAATATAGATGCAGTAGCTTGAGCTTTTCTTTTTACTATGTCTCATTTCATAGTAAAAACATTTTTGCAGCAGTATGATTTTCATAGGTGTTCAAGCTCGATAATATCCTTAAAAACAAGAATTAATCATTTTTAACTCTGGAATGTTCAGGTAGAATGGAAATTATCCTTTTAGGATTTCCTTCAAGGACCCGAACTTTCTCCAGCTCATATTTATGCAGTGTTCGAACTCTTGCTCTTCAAGTGATTGTTTTCCCAAGTGTATGTAATTTTGCACATAGTCAAGCAACTTTCTGTTTAATGTTATCAGTTGTAGCTGTTGGTCAGTATTTTCGTTTTATTTACGTTCAATTTGAGCCCCATTTTCTCGCTTTCATTGTTTAACGCGTTAAAAATTTTTCTAACTCTTTTCTAACCTTTCTAAGCTGTTTTAGCGAATAGATTGATGTCATCTGCAAATCTGAGGTGAGTAAATCGTTTTTTTGTTATACCTAATGCCATCTGACTGCCAGTTGAGATTATCAAAAATGTTTTGTAGTACATATAGATAGGTTGGGAGAGAGGGAATCTCCTTGTCTCACTCCTCTCCTAATTGGTATATCTGGGCCTCTTTCTAATCTGGGTAGGATATAAAAAGATCTTCATTTGGCAATATCAGGTCTATGTAAAATCTTGTGAGTAAGAGGGTAATGTTTGTTCCTATTTTGAGTATTCAAATAAATAATAATTAACAATCACAAATAAATTAATACACGGAAAATCTTGTTAGATGGAATAGGCATGTCAAATATGCTAATAGCCAATTTTAATCTCTACCCATTATTTAGTTGAGTCATTGCCTTAATGCTGTTTGGCATATCTAGAAAGTATCTATTAATAATCCTTTTGTATGTTTGTTTATAAAGAACTCACAACTACTAAACAAATTTTAATATCATGGTGTTGAATGGACTAAACTAATATTGTAACTCATAGAGCCAGAGCCCACGACAATCTGACCTACTTTATCTTATAACAGCTGAAATTGTCTCCTTGTTGCTGAAGTGATGGTAAGAAGCTGAATTTTTGTTGTCGATATCTATTGTCTGCGTCACTGCTTCTTGTATTCCTGTCAGAGGATTGTCTGTTGTCAATATAGCTTTCTCATCCGCATAATCACTTTACATCATATAATATAGTTGTTGAAACGCTTGCCTATTTTTTAATAGTTCCTCAAGTAGCATATCTATATAAAATTCGGCTTTAAATATACTATGACTATTATTACGATTTACTATAATTTAGGGATCTCTGACAGGGTGTTGCAATAGTGATAATGTTAACACTGGACGATGTAATTTCTTATACTATTCCAAATAAAATATATGAAAAGTGATGTTTATATTTTAACGAAGTTGAGTTGTGAGTTTTGGCTGAATGACATTAGGACAATCCAATTCCGCACGGATGATAACGGACGCAGCTAGTACGTATGTAATATACCAATGTTGAAAAGTCTCGCAATGCCTCATAAACAGTGGGTAAATGACTCAGTTATCGTCTCGTACGCATTGTTTTAAGGAAAACAGTTGTGTTTGTTATTGTTTGTTTAGTTGATGAGAACAAGCACACGACTAGACGTAAATAAAAAAACCCGGCCAAGTAGTACCATTATCTAAATTGTATAAAATCACGTTTGTTGTATGGGAGTCTCCTTAAATATTTGTTTTAATCTGTTTTTTAGTATTTGTTGCTACAGCGGCAACAGAAATACATAATCTGTGCAAATTTCAACTATCTAACTATTACGGTTCACGAGACGAGGCCTGGTGACAAGGACAGCGGAGTCTTAGATAGGGCCCCGTTTTACCCTTTGGGCATGGACCCCTAAAATACATAAAGCTTCATTTAAGCGTTAACTTTTGAAAGCATTCCTGGCTTCGTCGCTCGGCCAAATAAGGTATCGTCTACCAGCCCACGGTCGAAGATCATTTGACATCATAAAACAAGAAGGTTTATTTTCCTGTGCAATATTAGGTATTGATAGTTTCTAACGCTGAACCTTATCGCTATCGTCATTACACAGAGACTTGTTAAAATTGGTATACTATTTTCTTTGCGACTTTACGTAAAAAATATGCATTACATTTACTTGTTGTGTTTGTGTTGAACAAAATAGTAACAAATCATTATCGCCGCTGTTTTCACTAACAGACATTTGTCACGCGACTTTGCAGCCCGATAGGAATTGTTTGTGTCGGTTGACATCTAGGTATGTTTCGCGTAAAAAACATTATTACGTCGTCAATAGATCCCAATTCATTCATTTCATCTTGAGTTTTCCGATTAGGGCTGCTACTTTTAGGATGAATACAGTATCATTTTGCTATGATAATAACAAACCACACAGCTCAATAGAGAAGTACTTGTTTTATTATTATAAAACTTTAAAATTATAATTTTCGTTTAGTTGCGTAATTATTTGTCTGTCTTGTAATAGTCCTGCTTGAAGAAACGAAGAGCCTGTTTAAGAAATTGAATAGTACAGCCTTTTTACAATTCATTTAATATTTCAATTTCAAAAGCGCATTCACGTAAATGAGAGATCTGTGTTAGCATCATAAAATGATTAAGTAAACCTTCCCCAAAAATGAAGACAATGTTCTAATCGCCACAATATTTGGCAAACATACCTAATGTGCTCTTTTTTTTGGATATTGCTGTCTTTGTAATAAACAATAATGTTAATATCATTACTTAGCTACATAATGGATAATGTAAGATAAATATCGGGGTTGCGCTCTCACTCCATCAGCCAATGAAGTGCATAAATCCTGCAAATCCGTAGTTAAAACAATTACCATGGTTGATGAAATGATCAACGCACCCAGGTAGATATTATTAGTTGCGACTAAAGCTAGTTAGGTAGTGATTCTCTTGTTCAATTATACTAAACTAAAATCGTGGTCATATAAGATAGGTCTTCAATGGTTACGATAAAGTTCAAATTAATACGACACATATCAGTAACAATACTAAAAATAAGTGTATTTAATAAAATTGCGGGTACCCGCATTTGGCAAGCAGTAAAATAAAAGTCATATCGAATATTAAAAATAGCATGGTAAGGCGTTATACGAATTTGAACTTTAGCGCAAATAAAATAAGAGGCTTTTCACTTCACGCAATTTTAGTTTATTTTAGTTGAATAAGTGAACTATAAAAGTTAATCATAATAAGGACGAAAGAATCGTTTATTATTGGGTTGGAGAAAAAGTCCCATTATAGTATGTATGAACTTGTAATAAAATCTCTTTGGCTATACTGTTTTACTCTAACTGGTTTTGGTATCATTAAAAGTTTAAATTTTGAAGAAGATAATTCCAAATTCAAATTAGGAAAACGTGTAATTTTTATATGATTTTCGTACTGTCAAGATGAGTGAATCTAATGAAGAAATTCGATACATTTTAAAATTGTACTACAAAAAGGTAAAAATGCAAAGCAAGCCGCGAAAAAAATTTGCGATGTTTATGGACCTAGTGCAGTGTCTGTGAGAGTAGAAAAAACTTGGTTTAAGCGTTTTCAATCCGGAAATTTTGATGTCAAAGATGCACGTCGCGCTGGACGCCCTATTACGGATAAAATGGATGCCATTTGCCATTTTTGAAAAAGTGGAGCAAGATCGGCATATCGGCATTCGGCAGTTACGACAAAATGGTACCTACATACTTAAGTTAAATGTAAAAAAACTATATAAAAAAATGTTTTGAATTTTCTTTAAAAATGTGATGAAACTTTTTCCCCAACCTATTATTATTAATTCTGTAAATACATACTGTACATACATAAAGAGAGATAAAGCGGTATAGATACCGCATCAGAACTCAATTCAATGCAGAGCCCAGTTAGAGGACTATCACATAACTACAACATCGATCCCGATCGATTTGTAATCGTCGTGAGGTTAGTCTCGGCTTAGTGCGTATCGGCCATCTATCAGACCCGCACGACTTAGGCTCAGATTAGGTAACATTCTTATCAAATCGATAACATACACCAACGTTTAAAAATATTTCACCAAACACATGTAGACACAGTTCCTGCGAACGAAGTCGGCACAAACTATAAATAATACAAAAATACTTGAATGGGTTCAACTAATTTGGTAATGTTCAAAACGATCGCAGTTGGTGTTGCAGATATGTGATTGATGTGATTGTGATTGTGTGAGCCTTGGTTGAAAAATCAAAATAACCTATAATCTAATGATACTTACAAAAATATGCAAATGTTAATTATAATAAAATTGACGTAATAGTAAATATCATGTATAATATGATTTAGTACTTAAACTAATTGGTCTAAACCTTTTATATGTACCTATAACCCATAACAGGTTATACAATTATTATGTACCTTACATCAAATGCACATTTTGTCCTAATGCCAAAATGTATTTTCGGTAGATTGTTTAAGAATCTCAATATCTACTGTTCGCGTATATCATAGATAATGTTATCTAAATTGTATATCTCCAATAATCCATCCATCTGAAGTGTGTAAGACAGTTGTCTGTAATAGCTAATATACCTATAGCTACATAATAGTAATTAATGGTTGTTGTTACTATATAAGCATTTAGATTAATTATAAAATGGTGTATCTCATGTTTTGTTAAACAAATATTAATTATTGTCGTGTATCTGTGTGAATGCTATATATGTCTTCTAAAACAACCTGTGGTGTTGATTCTGTCCACTCAAACGAACTACATATATTGCTTATCCATATATATTATCATACATATTATGTTCCAAAAAGAGTGAATATCAACGTTAAAAATTCACGTAGACACAGTAATACTTAGGTACCAGGGCCAAGTTAAGTTTCACTTACGTGCAAACTTTTGAAGGAAAATGTTCGGCTATTAAAGGAACTTGAACCCACGAACGACTACAGAATACCGTCCCGCTGATTTACCATTCAAGCTCCACTAGCCGTCCGAATTTATTCGTTCATTTTTAGTTACAGTTGAGGGAATGTTTCACGTCTGCCCTTTGATTATTATTACCCTGGAAAAATCTGAGTTGATAATTGCGCTTTCTAAATAATAATTACTAATAACCTTCAATTTACTCGATATTCATTAATCGACAAAGAGTAACCTGTTTAGGATCATAATTTAAAAGACGCATGGACCTATTCTGTTTAGCCAACATTATAATAAAATTATACCATTGCATTACAATTATAATTATATTCTACGAGTAATATCGGTTTTATTTAGCCAATTTACATGACAATTTAGGTTAAGGTTGTGTAATTTCCAACTATCATATTTGTCATACCAATCAGGATTTTATCGTAAACTGTATAAGGACTTTCTTTTTCTCAGTTTGATTAGCCAATAAAATTACTAACATTCTGAAATGTTTCAATCTGTTGTACTAGATGTCGCGTCTATATGTCCGTTGCGGAGAGTGCAAATTCCTCTCTCCTCCGTCGTTCCTTGACGCAGCCTTTTCACGGATTTTTCTATCGGTTCCTGTCTTTTGTCTTATGGAAAGATCAGCTCATCAGCTGATCATGATCATGCTCAGATGTTCAGATCAGCCCATCGTTTGAGGCTTCTGTTTCTTGGCCCTTTATCCTCGACTTTTCCCGTTAGACATTCACCATTAGGCGGTCCAGAATAACGGGAGCTTCTGCGAGCGATGTGGCCGAAGTACTAAAGTTCGTCAAAGTAAAAAATCCGATGGAGACATGTAGTGGAGATGCGAGCTAACAAAATCGAGGTCATCTAGAATAGAAGAGCAAGTTAGTGTCAGGTTTAAGTACTCGTTAAGTACCTAGACACATATGAGACGGTACATATATGTGCATAAACTCACAGAGACTTCATGCATTGAGATGGTTAAAGCGTTTGGCTAGAAAGTGACGAATACCAAACATTAAGAAGATAAATTTGGCGGAAACGAAATTATAAAACCGATTTGTGTTTCGTTGTTACCAGATTTTACAAGATGAGGGATGTCAGAGGGTGTTTGAGAGAGAAACTGAAGTACATGTCATGGAACATAATGGCAACGAGTAAGCATGACAGAGACAGATAATATGGAAACCTGTAGGGTAGAGGACGACAGACAAAGATGTGGGTGTAGGACGGAGATAATGGTAAAGTAAAAGAAGAGTACATGCAGTGTCAACCTTCTAAGTTGAATATTAGTAAAGAAATGAGAAGAATTGATGAAATAAACAATTTCATACCTATGTCAAACTTAGACGGGTTCTCAACGTATTGAACAAAACTTATAGTATCTCGTTTTAAGCTCTTGCGAATTACGAATTCACGTTTTGAATCAAATATATAATATGAAAATATGCTTTAGACTGACCTTGACGTCCTGGTCAATGTAATTTATTTTGATCAAATGATGCATATTTCTATTCCACCTTACCAAGTTAGATAAATCTTTCTTGCTTCTATTTTTAAAATAAAAAGGGTCAATTCGCACATGATTGGTATCACAATGTACTTTTACTAAATTCTACATTTTGTCAATGAAAATTGGCTGTAAAAACAATATATATAAATGAGCTTTATTTTTTCTAAAAAACGTGTCTACTATTTTTTGGAGTTGTGCGAGTATTAGCCATTAGTATATTAACCATTATTATCCGTCCGCGTCAATACATAAGAAATAAATGGTTGTATTTTTGCTTTACCTACCAGTACTTTCCATGCTAATGCCTCTGTTCGTATCTATCATCGACTATTTGCTAGAAATATTTTCTTTGCGGTATAGTTTAAACATATTGATTTCTGATTATTGACTTCCCACACAAAAGAAAACCTGATTTCCACAATATCTTTTTTCAATGTAGTTATGTATGTACATTAATACTCTCGACCGTCACGTGTGCTTCTCAAATTCACTTTAAATTTTGACGAGAACTTTCATCGTAAATACTGTCAGTTTTACTATAACGAACAGGGTGGCGCGGGCGTGCCGCGTGAAAGAAGGTAACCTGATCAGAGTGGAGAGTTCTGGCATAAAGTTGATGAGTGCCCTAACTTTAAAGTTAATGAAGAATATGTTGAGAGTGAATGTACTTACGAAGAGATATGTTATGCCAAGTGAAATCCCGTGACCTCTTTCTAACCCATCGGCGTATCAATTCTCATAAATTAATTGTTCATAGATTGTTAATGAGTTGTCGTTTTTGCTATTCGCCTTGGAGTATAGATTTGTAATGGCTACAATTATCTAATTTATTCCGCAATGCAATGGGGTGAAAATGTTATTTTAGCGGAATACCAAGTTTATTTATGATTACATTTGATTGTACTATTTACTTATGTTACACTATTATTATTGCATTCTTTATGAATTGGCACCCAGGAAACACGCACGAAATACATTTATTTTAATTATCTTAGTGAGAGCTTACAACTTGTACAAACTGAGGCGCTGACCTTTCAAACGAGACTATCATTTGTCAGTGAGCCGATGTAACCCGTTCACCTTGGACTTGGCATTGTAGTAATGGTATGCACCATTATTTTGTCTGAACGCTGGTTCTTTGTTGTACGTAAAGTACGAATACAAGCTCTTTAAATCCATATCCGCAAATTTAAAGACATAGTAAACGAATGACCCGCCTGATTTGATGTATCTGAACCAGTCTTTTTCAAAGTGGGCGATAATGCCCCTGGTAAGCGCTCGCTAGAGCACAAAACAGATAGGTACGTACCTACAGAACAGAAGTCAATCACTAGTACTTTACTTTTTTTACCTAAGCTCGGCGGTCGCGCTATGATGGTCAACCGGCTTATGCAAAAAAACTATCGTAGTAGTGGCACTCGTATATCGAGTTGTTTAATTTATTGTTTAGAATGAAACAGGAAGTACGGAAATATAAACCAATAATAACTAAATTATTTAATTTTTATTGTAATTGTTAATTAGAAGTTTGTTTCAGGAAATACATAATTTTGCATCGATTTCGACATTGGCGAAATGCACGATTATCATATTTAAAAGTATAATGTATAATAGTGTATTATATAAATATTACGGGGGCCTCGGCGCTTATCTACCTATCTAAATGTTTTATTAAACTGTGTCTGTGTTATGTTAACACGAACCATCGAAATAAAAGCAAATACTTATGTATTTGCCTCTGAAACTACTGGTAACTTAAAAAACAACAATTCACCGTTATTTGACGTGAATTTTTCACACACAAAAGTTCACAGACGCGTGTCTCAAGCGGATGGCATTCGCGCTGATTTGAAATGATTGGAGATTTCGTGTCCATGAGAGGTATCTGTTGCGTTGACAGAGAGCACTTTGTGCGTAGATTTGAGATAGACTACTGTACCTATCTGTTTTGTAGCTGGAGGCCTTGAGGGGAGCGGTAAGGCCCCCCGAAAACTAACACTATAATTAAATTAAATAATGTGATTTATTTTATTTTTAGTTTAGATGCGGTAAAAAATGGGGAGCGCTAAAAAATAAGTAATTGGTTATCAATGTGGGCGGTAGACGAAATAAATTTGAGAACGGCAAATAAATTTGTGGTGTTGAAGCTGTATGCAACCAAGTTTTGGTCAGCTCCTTAAGTTGTTTGTTAAGCCAGCCCTGTTAAAGAGAACCTTTTAGACGAAGGTAATTCGAACATTGATCTTCTGTCAGGAGTATATATTTCGTGCAGAAATATGCCTTTAAGTTCACTTCATTTGTTTGAATTCAGCACTTTTATTCTCAGCTTGACATATTTACTTCGTATCTTCGATGTCTATATGATATTGAAAATGAACGAGTAAGCAAAGACCAAACATACAAAACATTCACATTCATTTCTATAAACAAAAACCACTGTTGGTACTAAATTTCATTCAGACTAAGGTTCGCTATTTTGGTGTTTGCTCAATAACTCATTCTCCATGTACAACATATCACATAGTTTTTAACACATGTAATTAATTACCATTGTACAAATAATTGCACTTACTCATGTAAAATAAAATAAACAAATAATTTTTGACATAATTTGTTTTATTTAACACTTATGTAAAGTTGTGCTGTTCCCGCACCGATACGGAGGAATATGATCGATAACAGGAATATTTATTTACTATTATTAAGTTTATAAACACAGCACAGGTACAATCTATGCAAGAAATGGATATGGGTTCAACAAAATCCACATGTACTGCACAGATCCTTTGGTTGACTTGAGTATCCCGCATTTTACAGTTTTCAAGCGAGCAAGAGGTTAAGCAACTGAAATAATTACTTCAGTATATATCAAAAAATCATTACAATTATTACTTGTCAACATTCACATAATATCCAATAAATCACAACCATCCTAATGCAAAGCGACTGGTATTCTAATAGGAACAAAATTCTTAATTGTTGAAACTAAGCTATGTTTGTTGAAAGGAATTTAATGTGTGGGATGCATTAATAACATAAATGAGCTAAAAATTAGTAGTCTATTTACATAACTAGCAGTAATCAAATCACAATCTGTTGTATTTTGCTTTGCTCCATATGTTGTCATTATCTGTAACTAAGGTGTATACTCCAGCTAAGGTTAGTCCAACAGCAGCTCCGAGCCCCATTGACCTGAGGCCAGAAGTACTTTTGTAGATGATTCCAGTAGTAGCAGCAGCGATGAATGTGTTGCCAGTGTCCTCTTTATCACGAAGCCAGGTAACGCCGAGGGCTATGCAGGAGTAAAACGATGCAATGATGCCTAGGGTGCAGCCAGTTGTGGTTCCTGAAAAAAAAAAGCTGCATTATTTATAAAATGCAACAACAACTTAATACTATTAGCTCAATTACATAATATATTTTCTGGAAGGCATTTGTTTACAGCGTTGATTATATTATAAATTTTAGCTAATAAATAGCATCTTCTCATTTTTTTAAATCGAGATATTAGTATTTTTGTAGTGTCGAATCTTGCAGACCACTTTCCTATTTAAACCTAATTTTAGAGGATTTAAAAAAATATTCAAATTTTAGATGCTTTGGTCTTCTAGAATGTTCGTTAACTAAATTTAGTTGCCATTTAAAAGTTCTTGAAAAAAGTCGAAACTGAGTTCAAATAAAAAAGAAATTTTTGTAACAGTGAAGTTCCTTTGATAAAATAATGTGTGAAGGAATATACAATGATTATATGAATATGAAATATAATTCCGCATGTTTATTTTTACATTTACCAGTAATAAAATTAGTGTATAACTATTAAATAAGTTCATTTGTCTGTTTTTTTGTTTGATTATTAGATAGGAGTTCAATTTTCTTCGATCATCTGAACAGATAGGAGAGTAATATTTTCCTTATCTATATTAGGAATCTATATTAATAGATAACATGTGACAGAAAGCTGGCTCCTTGAAGTATTACATACCAACATATATTTGGGAATAGGTAGGTAAGTAAAGCTATGATTTGTTTAGAATATTATGCTTATTATAAATGTGGATCAATAGTTTGCACCAAATGATATTAATAGACATTTTATAGGATAATTTTTTACTTCAGTAAACATCGAGTTTAGCATAACGTAAGAAACATGAAAGAAGAGCTGGAAGAGCCGGAGAACAAATTATCACTTAATTTAAATTAAGTAAATTATAGACCAAATTAAGTTAAACATGTCAAAGTCTAATATTAGAGCGTTTTTATTTTAAGTTGACATGTGAGAATCGACCCCTATATCCAAATAATTTAACCATCAATAATTTAAGTGGAGTAAATATTTTTTTTAAATACTGTATAAATCTAGTGTTTGACCACTATCTCAATTGATGGTCAGTGACGATGTGGTCGAAGATGTTATCACGCTAGACCTAGAATGCTCAATTTATAAACAAATAAAATGTGTCCCGTTACATTTCAATAATTTATATGGTAGTACAACATTTGCCAGCTAGTAATTAATGAAATTATAATTCATATTATTTGCTTATTTATTGAAATATTTCAAAGTTTCTTTGAGTCAGTGACCCTACCTTGTTTCATTATGTAGTTGACAACTTGTGTTCTTCTCACTTTCCCAGTCTGCCCAGCCAGTGTTGTAGCTCGTAATCCTTTGTACAGACCAGTCATACCTCCCAGACCTGAAATTAGTTTAATTTACATTACATTTTGTTGTTGCAATAGTATAGTATATTAAAAATATGTAAAGCAAGTGTTCTTTTTGTGATTTCATAAATTTTAGATTGATTTTCAGCTTAGAATTCATAAATGCTGATTCTAATAACAGTGCTACCAATGGTTTTTGTATCTTGGCTTGTAACTTTGGATTATTGTTCGTGGCTATTCTCAGGTTATTAGTTGCTCTTTGTTAAAGCCAGCAGTCAGAGCCACACTCAACTGACTTGGAAGTAATAAGAGTTGCAAATAGTCTTTTTAATCATTGTTTACTTATTTTGAAATGTGGGAAGCTGCTAATATCATTGAATATAGAGACATTCAGAAAATAAGTCTGTGTATAACTCTTACTACCTTCTCTATATAGTAGCCACAACTCTTTAATGAGTGTTGCCTTTAACAGTATTGTTATTATGTTAACTAATGAGAATGGACTGGGTTCATACTCGAGGCAATATAGATAGAATTATGTGAATCGTTATGGGAATTTTGTATAATGTTGACACAATTTAAAAAAAAAATTGATAGCTCTAGACCTTAGCCCAGTCACAACCAATGTTCGAATAGAAGTAATATTGTACATCAATACTAAGGAGTTACTGAATTAAGGATTATGCTGTACCATAGATTTCTAAATTTAATGCAGTTATCCTTCTCACATTGTTCAAAAACTTTGAGCGCTAGTAGCATTGGTGCAACATAGAGAACTATATAATGAGAATCCAATAACAATAATCTCCAAATATACAACTTCTTGCTTAAATTTTATGTTTCTGCATTATTTAATATATACATATTGAAAGTATTCATTTAAATGGTTATAAAAAATGTCATCTATTTACTTTGGTTACTTGTATTACTGACCCTACAAAATGCCAATTATTATAATAACCAGTGTTATGTAAAACTAAAATTTATAGAAATTAAATTAAGTACCTGAGCCGGTCATAAAGGACGTTCCTATGATGGGTAGGGCTACATTTGACCTTCTGGCGGTGGATGCCATGTGACTATCATCAGGGTAGAGGAATTCTGGCTGCATTTTTGGTATGACATGGGGATCGAAGTTTAGGTACGGAGACAGGCTCGCTCCGCCCTGTGTCGGCTTCTCCTCACTCTTATTTATCGACAGAATATCACCAAAAAGCGACATTTTCGTTTATATCGTACTAAATCACTAATCTAAGCCTAAAAACGTGTTTCAGTGAACGCGTAGTGAATTTACAGAAAATCGAACTTTAATCGAAAAAACGTCAGTGTGACTTTGACAAATGTCTAGTCTTCTCTGTCTGACAACTACTGACATGTATTTGTTTGTATTCAGACATAGAGTATTGCTACGATCTATGAACACATGGGAGTATATTTTTCATGTTGGCTACCTACTATATAATAATTATTACATTGAATGAAGCGTTGCATAAATAAATAGTTCGACAATACATACTAGATGGCGTGATAGTCATTGTAATTGATCTGTCATTGTTACTTGAGAGAAACAAGATCTGTCATCCGTCTAAAATTGATTGTTAGCGGTTTTATTAGACATGCGTAGTTCACGTTCAAAAAAGTACAAGGGTACGGTAAACAAGGTACGTATTAAGCCTGTCATCGAAAAGTGCAAGAAGTAACAATGATATAATAATATTACAGGATCGTAAACGAAAATAGAATGAAAATAAAACACCCGTGTCATAGCTTGGTAAGAGGAAACATTTGTAATTTTTTACTCTTACACTTATGTATACTATTTATTTCAGCACATGACGGCACGGATATAAATACGTGGCAATACTCGCCACGCTTGGCAGGCGGGCAGCGAGCGCAGTATGATGTGTGAACTTCAGAAGGCGCTGCTGCCCACGTGATCCGTTAGCCGATTCTTACGGCACCCACGGGTAGAGATGGGGGGTACTTTTCTTACCCGGTACCCCACGGCCAGGCATATATGATGATGTCTTTACTGTTTTAATTTTTCATTATACTTTGCTACTTGCACACACTGACTTCCATTACTTAGATATGATTGGATCCAGTTGTATGCAGGTCAGCAAATACTATATATATAACTTATCTAATATAATTTCATGGCACACAAAATCGAAGGCCTTGCTCATATCCATAAAAATAATAGTAATAGAGGTTATTTTATCTAAACATTTTGTAACATACTTCACTAGTTTAAACGCGGCTAATGTTTATTTTGCTCCTCTCTAAGCAAGCTATATTTTTCATCAAAACTGTTAATTCTCTGGCACATGACTTTTTCCAACGCTAAGAAGATCGGTATAAATATAATTGGCCGATAGTTACCCATTTTGCATTTATCACCTTTCTTATACAACGGCTTGACTATTGATTTTTTTAAAGCTAATGGGAAAGTAAAGTTCCAAGCAAAATACTTTCAGATTGGTCCCATATAAATTTTATCAATATTTTTTTTAGCACTTTTAGATTTACACTCTACTTATTCGTCAGAAATCGTTTGCCAAGCACCAAGCAGTGGTTTCTGGCACTTGTCCCGGAGAGTCAGTAATTCTAGGCCTAGCTCGTTTATGATCTGCGACGACTTACCGACTGTTGCCCCTGGACTCCTACGATTTTCATATAGCCTTTTTACTTATATTGAGTTTGTTACTCATTGGGGTAAAATTGACTGTTTGGAAACTGTATCTCGCAGTATGTGACTCCCACGAGTCAATTATATGTGGATGAGCTTTTAAGCGGTATCAGCTAGTACCAGTTTTTCGAGGTTTCAGAAAAGTAAATTTTGATAAAGATCAACTATACTTACGAAACTTTTCACAAACGCAATTCAGGATATGTTTAAGACGCTGGACTGGGGAAAGAACGGTATAAACATCAACAGCGAATACATATCACACTTGAGATTCGCAAACGATATAGTCAGTCCTTTTGGCAGAAACCTCAGGAGAGTTGCAACAAATGCTGTCTAGTCTAGCTGACGCCTCTCGACGCATTGGTCTCCACATGAACATTAATCAAACATAAGACAAAAATATTTTTTAACTCTAACGTGTCACCGGAGCCAATAGTAGTCGCGGGCATGCCTATCGAAGTTGTCCAGAGATACGTGTACCTTGGTCGCACTCTCATGCTGGGTAATAATAATCGATAGGAGGATTCAGTTGGGCTGGGCAGCATTTGGAAAACTTCTTAAAGTATTCTCATCACCCATCCCACAAAGCCTAAAGGCGAAAGTCTTCGAGCAGTGCGTTCTACCCGTCATGACATATAGAGCTGAAACGTGGACACTGACAGTGAGACTGGTCCACTGGATCGAATCCGAAACGAGGTGATCCGACAGAAAACTAGGGTAACTGACATAGCTCAAAGAGATAGCAAGCTGAAGTGGCAGTGGGCCGGTCACATCAGCCGCAGGACCGAGGGCCGATTGGGCAGGCAAGTACTTGAGCGAGATGGAGCGACGATCTGCTCAAAGTAGCTGGAAGTCACTGGATGAGCAGAGCTGAAAATCGAGCTTAGTGGCGCGTAATGTGAGAGACATATGTCCAGCAGTGGACGGATACGGGCTGATGATGATGATGATGATACTCACGTTGTACCTATACTGTATTAGTTTATTTAGTCGAAATATTACAAGGACCATGGACATGGTAAGATCATTATCTAATAGGTCGGGAAAAAAGTTTCTTCGCATTTTTTCAGAAAAATCAAAACATTTAACTAACGTATGACCAACCATAAAAATGACTAACCATTTTGTTCGATAATATTTTACCATCTTGTAGGTAGGGATAAAAAACATGATCCCATTGCTAAAGAAATTTTGGGGCATCTGATCAAAATACCGCGACAAGTGGTTTTGGCAGTCCTCTCGTGATGTTAACCTGACACTGCCTAAAGAATTCTGAAGAGACTGAAACAGGTGGAAATCTGAAGGTCAGGACTATACGGCGTATTAACATCTACCAGCCAAATTATCTTAATTTTTGCTGAGTGGCTAAAGATGTGTGAGGTCTAGCGTTATCATGATGAAAACCCACACCCCTTCTGTTGATTAATTCCGGTCGCTTTCTCTCAACTTCTTACTTTAATCTCATCAGTTGTTCGCAGTAGAGTTCAGAATCGATAGTCCTGCCTGGTGGTGACAGCTCATAATGAATAATGCCTTTCCAATCCCACCACACACACAGCACCACCTTGTTGCAAGTAAACCCGGGTTTCGCCACAGTCTGTGAAGCTTGACCGGCCTTTGACTACGACTTTTATCGCACGTTCTTGTCGTACGTGATCCACTTTTCATCACCAGTTATCAGCTTCTTCAAAAATGGTTCGGTTTCATTACGTCGTAATAAATAATCACAAATGATTACACGGTTCATTAGGTTTCTTTCAGTGAGCTCGTGAGGTACCTACCCAAATATCGAGCTTTTGTTTTTGTACCCGTTTTTTTTTTTCAAATGCGCCATAACTGTTTTGTGGTCATTTCCCAGCTCTTCAGCTACGTCGTAACTACTGATATGCCGCTTGCTCCAATTTTTCAAAAATGTCATCCATTTTATCCGTAATAGGGCGGACCAGAGCGACGTGCATCTTTGACATCAAAATTTCCGGATTGAAAACGCTTAAAACAAATTTGTGCTACTCTCACAGACACTGGACTAGGTCCATAAGCATTACATTTTTTTCGCGGCTTGTGTTGCATTTTTACCTTTTTTTGTAGTCAAATTTTAAAATGTATCGAATTTCTTCATTACATTCACTTATCTTGACTACTGAATCTTGGCAGTACGAAAAATAAACAAAAAACACACATTTTCCTAATTTGAATTTGGAAAATAATCTTCTTCAAAATTTAAACTCTTATTGATACCAAAACCAGCCAGATACAAATAGTATAGCCAAAGAGATTTTATTACAAGTTCATACATACTATAATGCGAAAAGACTTTTTGCCCAACCTAATATGTAAAATGTCCCGTTACATTTTATGTTATTATTTATTTGTTTCTGGTAGCTGAAGGGTCCACTACGCGGACCTTTTGAATTTATTTTTTTATATGAGTATGTACATAATATTCAACTTAGGCATATGCTTGGAAATTGTTTTGCCCCTTGTCAAATTGCGGTCTTAAACCAACATACACCGTAAATGTAGCCAGTCTGTTATAGTATACTTTAAAAATCTTATTGATCTGTTTATGATGTCTTCAGAGAAATGCGATCCCCGGACGAAGTGAGACAAATAATAAAGACGGCAATGCTCCACGAGTCCGAACTTACTGAGACCACGCAGATCTTGAGGTTTGCTGAGTCCAGTCAGCAGAATGATAAGCTCAGGCTCATGCTATTAGACGACTACCTCTTAAAAGAGATAGAATCTGGAAACGGACTGATGTTCAAAGGTATGTTATGTAGTATATTATTATATCTATGTCTACCAGCAGGCAGTAAGCGGATTAGCAAGTTGAAGTGGCAGTGGGCAGGGCACAGCTCGAAGAACTGATGGCCGTTGGGGTCGAAAAGTTCTCGAATGGAGACTACTGACTGGCAAGCGCAGCATAGGACGGCCACCGACAAGGTGGACAAACGACTTGACAAAGATCGTAGGCAAAGGCTGGATGCGGGCCACTTCCAACCGGTCCTTGTGGAAATCAATGGGGGAGGCCTATGTCCAGCAGTGGATGTCCTGTGGCTGAGATGATGATGACTGTTAAGGAAATGGGAGGTTGTATCTCTTGTGTGTATGTATGTCCAAATGATCCTTCATAACTTCTAAACTACTTACTTATCATAATTTGACAAATGAGGTGTTGTTACACGTGTGTTGTTATCACAATATTTCTCAAGTTCATTTGAATTGTAGGAAAAAGTGGTGTGAGAGTTAAATAATTATGTTTATTACAAATTTTAGATTACAAATAACTGTGTACTACGTAATAACATTGCTTAAAATACAATAAAAGCTTAATGTCATAACAAAATTAGAGGTGACGACTACATGCAGTTGTAACAATTTATTCTATATACTTACTAGTTATTTGTAATATAACAGCCAATGATATTATTGAAAAAGGGAGATGGGGCACTAGCTCCTCTGTCGTGAACTGCATAAATTAGGTTCATGCACACTATTGCACACAATTCGCTTCAGTCTCGATCGGATCGGCCGTTGCATAGGACTTGTGGCAATCAGTAAATACTACAGTAAATTAGTAGAAATAATGCCTATTTATGATATCGCAAAATGCTCAAACTTATCATGTAAAACTAACAACTGTGTTTGCATTTGTCTGTAGTTTTATCGAGCCCATTTTTTAGTTACGCGATCTTAGAGCGTTCCTTTTTAGTATTGATAAATATAACGGTAAATACCAAAAAAATGTTAAGAGTTACAGGGTTGTACCTAACCCTCTTAATATTAATATTAATTTCAAATAATTCTAAGAAATACTGTTAAACTCTGTTATTATACTGATGATGGGAGGATGTTGAACGTTATTGTTGGATTCGAATATATTTATTTATTAACATTCACACAAGGTCTTCAGGTCCCAAACTAGGAAGAGCTCGTGCTATGGTCACCTGATGACTTATATATATACTTACCTATATACATATACACACCCAGACACAGGTCAAACAGACAAGACAGATATCTAACTTATCTAAGAGCAATTTAAGGCGTGAAGCTCTCTGGTGATGTAATGGGGTAAATCATTTTTGATAACAGTCCTGATATCGCCGTTTTCAGATCGAAGGTGGCTTATCCATGCATGGAACGTATTACAGTGTTTTTATTTTCTAAATGTCTCTTCGCCTTATGCAACTCTTCAAAATGAGATTTAATACAGCCTTAAAAGAATTGGCAATGTGTCGTAGTACCCCCAGTGCTACAGATATCCACAGGAGACGGTGATCGCTTACCATCAGGCGGCACGTCATCTTGCTTTTTTATACTGTATTGATCCCCCCCGCTGAGCTCGCTGAGATCCTATCGCTTCAGACTCAATCTCTCTAACAAATCACCGCTTACCGGCACACGTAAAAAAAGCTTTTGATGCAGATCATATAAGCACTGTACGTTATGTCCTTTACCTTCTAGGTGACCCGGAAGAAAACGTAGTCCTATGCACAAGGAACAAAACCTACGATGTCAAAGAAGCAGAAACATCCAATAGTCTTTTGCTAGTTCCGGAATTACTTTTCGCGGCAGCAACTGGCATCGACGAAACAATCCAAAACAATTCCATGGATGATTCTGATACTTTTTTCGATAAGTCTAAAGATAGCTTGAATAGATCAACTGAATCTGACGAAGGGAAGACCCCTAGGAAAATAGAACATAAAGATATAGCAAATACTTTCTTTACATACTACGAATTGAACCCTTGTAAACCAAGGCTATCAAAACTGAGGAAACTCCTAGACTTTACCCAATATCAAGGTCCAGAACTCGAATATGCAATAGACAAATCTAAACTACTCACTTACGAAGATATTTTTGATCAAATACAATCATCCGCAGCAGAATTAGATGAAGAGTTAACCAAGATTCAAGCTATTAAAATTGGTGAACATTACAGATTATTGGAATTTTATTTCGAGTTCCGAGTGCTGTCGTACATGCTTGATCTCATTGAAGAGAATTCGTGGGCTTTGGATAGGGTATCGAAAGAAACAACTATAGAAAGTTTGAAAGAATTAGTTCCTACATCAATTTTGGAAGCTATGTTTGGATTTTATACAACAAAGTCGACAGTTGATAATGGAGTACAGTATTACCAGTATAGACAGGATAAAGTGTGTAGGTTCTTAGCGAGGGTATTACTGAAGACTGCGGGGAAATTTAATTTAAGAGAGTTCCTGGAGGCTTGGAAGGATTCAGTGCCAGAAGGAATGGTGACTGATGTAAGTATACATAACTTGTTCTTTTTGTCTATGTATTTGTTGATGTCCTTCAGTATAATAATATTAATTTTATTTGTTATTCAGACAAGCACAATATTAAAATATTTTTATTTTATCATTTTCACATTTTCATCCGTTGTTTCCCGAGTACTTAGTATACATTTATTTTTGAAAAGTACCGATTCGTTAATGTGACCCGAACGTCAATCGATTTAACTCTCTTGGTACCTACCAAATAGTTAATTTTGAACCGACTTCAAAAAAAGAGGAGGTTCTCAATTCGATCCGTATGTATTTTTTCTATTTTTTTTCTATGTTTGTTACCGCATTATTTTCGACTGGGTGTACCGATTTTGATCGTTCTTTTTTTATTTGTAAGCTGGTGCTTCCCGTGTAGTCCCATTTAATTAAAATCGGTCAAGCGATTTTTGAGTTACACTCCTATAACTGAAAAGTGATACGCATACGTCGATGATATTATAGTTGCGGGTGAAGAAATCGATGAACATACACAAAGACAAATGATGACGTGAGTAGTAAAAAAAAATTACTTACCAAAAAATTGAACCGACTTCAAAATTCTATGAAATAAATTGTCGAAGTCGGTACCATGCTCACAATATTTTGATAATAGTTACTTTTGAACTATCGTCATGGCACCGACTTCAACAAGTTCTTTCATACTTTTAATTGTTGAAGTCGGTTCCATTTATTGGTAAAATTGCTTTTTCACTTTTTTCGCGACCTTTTTTAACTAATGTGATTATTCCAAATAGTAACAAACGGAATTTTGAGACAATATTGTCGCTATAAAAATATAGAATACATATAAAAAATATATATGGTCCCCATCTAGAAGATATGTACTTATGTGTTGAGATATTATTGATGTCAATATATACACACAACAATCAAATTAAGATCGTATAGTATAGGCGCAACCTATCTTTGTGGTTCTGACAGACTGGTTGTACTGTGTACAGGTTATTGAGCAGAATAAGCGAGATAGAAAGACCCGACGTATATAAGCGCGTGAAAGCGCGCATTGTAAAGTTACATGCAATGCAGGCAACTTCAGACACATATATATAGCTTATATTGTGCCTAGTACATAGACTTGTAGTATAATCCACTATTGTACTGACCCTTTCTATTGCGAGTAAGATTCGCGCTTGATTTTTATCTTACTTCTTTTTCTCATGTTTTTTATACAAATATAAATTTTTCTTCAAGCTTGCATTTGACACTTGTCTTACCAAATGTTAAGTGATGACGTGGGATAGGATGTAGAACTTTTCACTCGCGACATGAAGTCTCCAGCGGGCCTATGATGCGACACCCGAGATAATTTATGCCGTGGTTTTTCAAAGGCAAAAACCACGACATCAATTATCTCGCGTGTCGCATCATAGCCCGGCTGGATTGTACGTATCGAGAAACACAGACTCTGACAGTAGTAAGGATTCAGATTCCAATGAGTTGAAGAGTTGGCTGATAAATCAGGAGTTATATCGAAAGCTAGTAGATAAAAACCTTCAGCATACTTTTCCCTAGATATTCCATTACCTTCGTTAAGAAAATATATGCCCGTTCCTGAGAATAGCGTATGATAGGCTGCAGTGAAAATTTTTCTTGAATGATGGTTGTAACGCTTTAGAAGGTATTTGCCGACCGTCGATATATATATATTTTTTTTATTCACAATAGGCATGCG
Organism: Apeira syringaria; assembly: GCA_934044485.1. NCBI lineage: Eukaryota > Metazoa > Arthropoda > Insecta > Lepidoptera > Geometridae > Apeira > Apeira syringaria. The sequence continues at coordinate 28,952,428 of OW203655.1, forward strand.
TTTGACCAGTATCTCACCTGATGTTAAGTGATGATGTGGTCTACGATGATTCACGCCTGCCTAGAAGATACCTGTTCACTCGTGACTTGCGATAAACTCAACGATCTTTAATATGTAGCAAAAAAGAGTTGTAGAAAGAACCCCGCCATTACAACTACAACTGTATCTTTTACTTTTAAATAATCTACAAAGCTCTGTTTACCCACAGGAATCCCTGCTGTCTGGTATGGCGCTCGTAGACAAGTCCAGTACTCCACAAGTGGTGTGGGGATTCTCTGAAAGTGATCTGCCCGAGGACATCGATGCAAGATTCCGCACTCTCTTTCAGACGAAGCGCAAGTGGACTGTGCATGAGATACAGCCTTACATAGAGTAAGTTATACGAAAATTACAAATTTTCATCTAAACTAGCTATGAAATACTATAATAAGTTCATAATACATTTACGATAAATTCCAAATTGCTAAAACACTAATGCAGTCCATAAATGAGATTTTATTTGTGTTTTAGTTTTTAAGTGTTAATATATCATTATTTTATATTTATATCATATATAATTTTTAGGTAAGTACTTACAGTATATTTAGTTACAGTAGGTAAGTATTTTATTAAAATACAGTAAGGTACTTTCACATAAAATAGGACAAATAGTAATTCGGTGCTCACTAAAACTACCCGGAAATAAAAAACCCGAAAATAGTACAAGGACTTTTGATTTGAGCATTTTACCAATATTGATAGTATATATAGATGTTTAGACGTGTTATATCAGTTATGATGAACCCTCCAAATCCATTTAATAAAACACTTATCCCTTGTTTTAGGTGCTACGCTACAGAAAAGCAGAACGTGGTCGCGTTACTCACGAAATACACGCGGGCTTCCACGCAAGACGGAGTTTGGGTATTTTCTGCTAAACACATGAAATAATTTCACCAAATAATATGTATCATATATTATAGTCCACCTCATCCATTTCGGTCAAGCAAAAAAATTAATTTGGTATAAAGGCCGTCTATCCTTTTTTAAAATAGAAACATATAATCGGAGAATAAAATTAGATATTATATTAATACACAAATACATAATACACAAACTGTTACACAATAATATAGATTCCTCAGATTTATTGGCTAAATTCAAACTTAGAATACCCTTTAAATACCCACGCAAGCCGCTAACCCCGTTCGGCCCTCCATTTCGTAGAATAGTTATATATATATATATAAATATATAAGTATAATATATTATTAATAATGGTACTCTACGGCATTGCTGATATGTGTTATATAGTTATGATTGACTAGTGTTAAAATTTGAAAAATTATCCACATAAAAAGTAACGGCGCATTGTATTATATTACATCATATTATGTCAAATATTTGATAGAATTATATTATCTTTAAGGCAAAATTACAAACTAACATATACTCTGTTATATTGTAAGTGGTATTTGCGTTAATAGATAGTGCATTAAGCAAACTAAGCTACCTAGATACTAATAAGATACGTTTTAATGTAACAATTTTTGGTGAAATATAATAAATAAATAAAAATAAAATAAAATGGTCGTGGAGCGCTCACGCGCCGCACGCTAGCTGGCAACACCGTCTACGCGATATCCATAAACTTTGTAGTCTTCGGAAAAACTATAATCGAGGTTTTCTTACTTTTTTTAGCATTTGTTTACATTTAATTTCTTTATATTATTTATATGATTACTAATTGATATTCCCTCGAATATTGCTGGTGTTCAAACAGTCTTAGTGTATATTACTTGAATCGAGTGTCTCGTTTGTAGTCCAACGTGACCTGTACAGCCATCCTTGAATATCCTACAAAAGTCCATCGATTACTTATCTGATTATGTATGCATAAAACACGGGTATTACTCATGTCAGAGTCAGAGGGAGGACTTATAGTTCAACCACATTCGGTGGTCTTTTTCAAGATTACGGGGAGCTCGCCGTCGCGGTCGCGGGTCGCCTAGTACCTACCACGAGACCGCGACCGCGGCCGCGTGCGCCCCGTGTCAAAACCACGTCAATTGTAATAACAAAATACTTATCTGATGTTTTTACTGATTATTATGTTAATAAGGAAATAATAAAATCATTTTTTATATTTAAAGACGTTTCATTTATTTTCCTTCATTTAATATTCAATATTATTATGCTAAGTTAATGGTTTAAAATACAATATGTGTACAGTACGTAAAATAAAAAAAAATAACACAGCCATTGTATTTTTTCCAATATTAAAATATACATTTCATAATTCGATTTAGCTGCCATATTCGTTATTAAACTTACCATTTACTAGCTTCCTTATAAGTACTAGTAGCTTCGTAGTTTTTAGAAAACAGCAACTTATAGAAATAAATTTCATCAGTCACAAATTCCCAAACAATATAACACACACACACACACACATAATTATAAGGGCGCGGAGCAGTAAACATCGTAAATTTAGTTCTAGCGTGATAAAATATTCCACCACATCGTCACAGACCATCAAATGAGATAGTGGTCAAAGCTAGATCTAGCGTTTGACCACTATTAGATTTATTTTTATTTGTGTTACCACGTATAGATCTATACAGTATTTAAAAAACGTAATATGTCAAAACTGCACTTAAACGATTTTGAGGTCTTATACACACCTTTAACCACCTTTCGAAGCAACCATGATCCTCATAGCCAGGGATTGTTGTTACCTGTATTAAGGGCCTGAATAGCGAAACTTTCAGGTTTTATAGCATGACCAAGGTCAGGGTGCAATATTAATTCAAATTTAATTATTAATAAACTAGATATTCCGCTAAAGTAACAATTGCATGTCGATTGCATTGGGGTAGAAATAAGATCTGTGTAGCCATTACAATTATTGTATTCCAAGTAAACTAGCAAAAATGACAATTCATTAACAATCTATGAGCAATGTGTTAAAGGAATCCACACCCAGATCGTCGCATGCTCTATTATGACAAATTTCATTCTGATATTATCTAACAATCGTAAGTTCAAAGTTACAAATATACTATTTACATTTCACCTTAGGTGAGATCTTCGCTTCGGTAAGTCTTAAAAAGATCGTTGCTGTTTTTTTTTCTATGACTGGAATTTACCTACCATACTACATCAACAGTGACTTAGCTGCGACTTGGGAAAGATGAGAGAATTGAAAAATAGATATGGATTTTGTAAACTATAAAACTTACTACGAAACTTGTAAAAATAACATTTCCTTAAAAATTAAGACGTGTTGCAGATCGATGACAGGTTTATGAGACGTAACTGAAACTATATCCCTTAATATTATATAGATATTATTCTCCTAAATCAGCTTACTTATTATGAAGAAAAAACGAATTAATATCTTTCTATTATGAAGTTTGTTAAAAGGAAAGGAATATTATAGCAAAACGTAACGATTAACCCTTTGTCCACCACAAATAAAGATTTTGCTGAAAAGTTTTTACTACATATGCCCATGGAGACGTATCTTTGAGTTAATTTCTAATCAAATTTTAATCTGATATATTGACGATATTGAAAACTTAAATCTTAATGCACTTTTCTATCTTTTACGTTACATTGAATAATAAAACTATGAAACCTTAGGCGTCATAAAAAATATGGTGCACATTTATTTTTCAAACATCATTTTTTAAATTTCATTTGGCGCAGTCTAATCAAACCGCACGTTCTGTACCGTCTTACAAACCCTGGATTAACTAACTACCGATGTTTAATACGGCTTAATTACAATTTATGATCTGGACGCGATTAAGTGTCATAATATCTGACGGTGTATTAATGAGTTTTTTTTATTAACGCTATGAATCTTTGGTTTATGCCTGCTTAATGTTCTTCCTCAGCTTATCAAGTTCATCCCACATTTCTTTGGGAAGATCCTCGCCAACTTCATCAGTGAAATACTTATCGATTGCATTAGCCTGCAAACAAAAGAAACACATATTTAAACGACACACTGAGACCATATATTTCCAGGAAACAGAGGTATAAGAGATCATAATATTTATTTATTTACACCTGAATCAAATACAAAAATAACTAATCCTAAGTAATAAATTAACAAAACATTTGTGACAAAAGATATATAATATAATACTTAAATATACCTAGGATGGCCATTGGTAGCTGTACTAGGATTCCCTGTGTCACAGCTTTCACGATACCAGCCTCCGAGCAAAAGCAAGGTACTACTAAGGTATTAGTCGCACTTATTGTTGAATATAATTAAAATAAATTGATTTAAAATTTTTTTAAGCACTAGAACCCGCACTAAGAATACCTGTGTCGCGGGATTAATTCTCCTGTAGTGACCACATAATATTATCAATGGTTCTCTGGCCTCTTGCTAGCAACAAAGTTTGCCAACTTTTTATAGATTTAGTACATAAATATTTCTCACTATGTTATTGTTATTATTTCTTACATACATAGTTCATGTCAATGTATGTCCTTTTGGTGAAATGTGTGTGAAAGGTGTAGAAGTAGTGTGCATGTGGAGTATAAATAAATGTATTTGTGGTGGAGCGATGAGTGTATAAGAGTTAGTAAGCCCTTTCGAGGTAGGAAAGTGTTTCTGACTACGGCGAATTATATTACGTGTATCATAGACTTAAGGGCATCGGGTAGATTGCCGAGAGTGCGTTATTTGGGTCTGGTGAATCTCATATATACATATAATAAATATAAATAATATCAAACAGCTTTTAAAGCGACGATGTTTCGGGGTTGTGAATGCTTATCCCGCAGTGAAAACTCCTTCGGTAATTGGGCATTATAATAAACTATTCTCGAAAAAAATTTACCATAAAATGGAACCGACTTCAACACTCAAAAGTATGAAATAACTTGTTTAAGTCATGATTAGCCATGATAATTCAAAAGTCACTATTATCAAAATATTGTGAGCATGGTGCCGACTTCGACAAGTTATTTCATACTTTTGAGTGTTGAAGTCCATTCCATTTTTTGGTATTTTTTTTTTCACCCCTTTCAGTTACCTTTGCTACTCACGGGATCAATTGTCATTCTGTATGTTCACCGATTTCACCACACGCAAGTATAATATCATCGACTTATGACTTTTCAGTTATTGCAGTGTAACTCAAAAACCGCTTGACCGATTTTAATGAAATTTAAATTGAACCACACGGGCAGCACCAGCTTTCTATTTTTTAAATAAAGAACGATCAAAATTGGTTCATCCAGTCGAAAGATATACCAACAAACATAAAAAAATACGGGTCGAATTGAGAACCTCCTACCTTAATTGAAGTCGGTTAAAAAATATGATTAGTGTGCATTCTCTTTCTGTCATCGCTATGGCAGGCACACTAATTAATCTTAACTTATTTTTACTGTTACTTTTCCTTTGGTATTCTGAAGAGGTTTCCCATATTCGACGAGGAGATTAGATACCTCAAGAAAGAACATTTGCAGTGCTCATCTATCATCCTAAGGGTATCATACCTCTTGCAGCCAGAAATCCTTGGGTATACTAAAGAGGTTGTCCATGTCGACGGGAGGGAGGTTATCGGTGTTGAGGGCTCCCTGAGAGGGCACGTTCCCCAGGGGAGTGGTTGTGTAGCAGGGCTCGTCATCGCAGCGTCGGAGGATCCAGTCCAGCACGCGGGAGTTCTCCCCGAAACCAGGCCACAAGAATTTTCCCTGAAAATTACACACCGTGCGTTATCAGACGACATGTTTTATGCAATAGTTGGCAAACAATCATATGCGTTGATGTTTAGGTATCACCGGATATCTGTAATATAATGGGTATTATATATTTCGATACGTTGCCAATCCTTCTAAGACTGTTAATTCGCCTTTTGAAGGATTTGTATATTATAAATTATATTTAATTACCATGTTGCTACTCAGAAATATCGATCACGCCATCATTCAATAACTTAATCCAAACCCACACAGTTCCTACTTTATATAAGTAGATATACTGAGAAGCGTCATCATACCTGATCATTCTTCCTGAACCAGTTGACGTGGAAGATCTTGGGCATAGTCCGAGTCGGTCTCGGCATGGAGAGCCAGTGACGAAGATACTCCCCAAAGTTGTAACCAAAGAATGGGCGCATCGCAAACGGATCGTGCATCACCATTTTACCCTAAAGAATGACACATGAAAATTAGTGTAAGCTACAAATCCCATCTCACTAATATTATAAATGTGAAAGTTACGATGGATGGATGGATGTTTGTTACTCAATCACGCCAGAACGGCTGAACGGATCTAGATAAAATTTGGTATGGAGATAGCTTATACCCTGGATTAACACATAGGCTTATTTTCATCATCACCATCCGTTTTTCATCACCACGCGGGTAAAACCGCGGGGCGCAGCTAATATTATAAATGTGAAAGTATGGATGGATGTTTGTTACTCAATCACGCTCAAACGCCTGGACGATTTGGATAAAATTTGGTAAGTAGATACTTCAGGTCCTGGAACTTTTCATCTTCATCATCATCATCGTCAATCATCACCATGCGGGTAAAACCGCGGGGTGCAGCCAGTGTAACATAACCAACATGTTACCCTATAGCTTGTATACAGTGCAGCTGTAGCAGTCTTCCTTTGTGTCACGCATTGTCTGCCCTATCCAGAATTACTTGATAGGTTGTCATGGTTAGGATTAAGTAAATCTGTGATTCTACCATAAAAGTAGGTATCTACTATAATAGTTTAAAGAAAATTATTACTAAAAAAACTATGAATATATTCCGAAATTAACGTTCGTTTCGTAAATAGGTAGTAATTAAGAAAGGATAGGTAGTATGATATTATTTAGAATACAAGATGCTTGGAATATTCCACCTCTATCAAATCATAATATTATTGTATAAAATGCTAGGTGAACATTTTCTGTAATGACATCATTTGTAAACCTGTTTGTAAATAGAATGGCCCCGAATTTCTTACTGGTACTGTCCCATCTATCTATGTACCAAAATTCTTCAAAAATAGTTCATGGGCGTGAAAACGTGACAGACAGACAGAGTTACATTCACATTTATGATATTACTAGGTTTTTCTTGTATCCCAGAGGATACAATTAAGAGAACCATAATTATTTTTTGGCATAATATTTATATAAAATAAAGCTTATGATTAGTTACCAGGTCGTAAGATACCTATATTCCGAATTTAATTCAAGGCGTGAAAAGGAAACATATGCGTACACACTTTCGCATTAAAATATTGGTGTAATTAAATGAGCTAAATGGTTTTAGACATATCTGGAGAAATGTGGATATAACTGGGTTTCAGCGGCGGTTATTTCATACTCACGCTATGTTCGGCAGCAGCAGTGGCTTCCGATCTCATGGAAGCTCCCATGAAGACGCCATGCTGCCAGTCCCGGGACTCCACCACTAGAGGAACACCGGCTGGCCTTCGCCCCCCGAGCAAAATGGCGGATATTGGGACTCCTTCTGAACTCTCCCATTCGTTGTCTATTATTGGACACTGCCCAGCTGGGGTGCAAAATCTGGAGAAATAGATTTTATTTTTAATATTATAGGTACACAATTATACAGTTTATCATTCAAGCGATGATAGCACAGCGGGGGAAGCTTCGGCTGTCAAACTGACAGACGCTGGTTCGATCCCCACCAACGACTAGAGCTTCCGACGAAGATAACACCGTTATCAAATCCCCAGCATGTTGCTAGGGTACTTTTGAGTACTCGCCTGGCTAGCTAGGTAAATAATGTATGCTGTACTACAAAAACTTGTGATTTTTGTATATCTGCATCTGCAAGATATTTCTGCTTCAATTTGGATGAAAGTTTGTACAATGATAAAGTTATGATATACAAAATTAAGCCTGTACAGGAATACGCCAAGCGAAGGCCACCCAGATACGTACTACATATGAGTAATGGTGTCCAATGATAAAAATCACACCTTGAATTAGGATGAGCGGCCGGCGTGTTTTTGGTCTTATCCCAGGGCTGTCCCTTCCAGTCGATGAGAGCTTGAGGTGCGGGTCCCATGCCCTCCCACCAGACCCCACCGTCGGGGGTCTCCGCCACGTTCGTGAATACTGTGTTCTGGAATACTGTCGCCATTGCTATCGGGTTGGTTTCCTCAGACGTTCCTAGAAAAAATAAACGCTCAATCTGGATCTCTTCAAAACTCTTCCTCAAGTTGCAAAAATATCTTCTACGTGGAAGTAAGGAAAACAAATGGTACAAAATAAATACACGTTTATTTAAGACATTAAGTGCGCATAATTAGAAAAAAACTCAGTATGTTTGCAAGCATATTCCGTGTCCGTTTCGTAGTTTCTGAACGGAATATCCTGCACACCATATTATTGAAAGCACCCATAAAACAATAGTCATTTTTAAAAGTGATAAACATTTAGTATTTTCTTAATTTCAACGTTTCGACCAAGTTGCTTTGGTCGTGGTCACGGGAATATCATGTGATTAAGTCCTTGTCTATATTTTTTTTTAAGATTATAAGCTTGCGTTTGACCACTGTCTCACCTGATGTTAATCAACGACGCGGTCTAAGGTGGAGCACGCAAACTTAGAAAGAACCTATTCATCGCGACTTGAAGACTCCGGGGTTGTACATATCGGGAAACACAGACTCACGCAGTGAGTTCCACTCTCTGGCAGTTCGCATTATAAAAGTGGAAGCAAAACGCTTCGTGCGTAACGGTGGTATATCTACCATGTAGCGGTGGCGCATAGTCGTACGTCTGGTTGACCGATTTATAATCAACATACAATAATATAGGACTCCACAGTCCAGGATAGTTAATGCAAGGTCAGCATACATGGAGTAGCTACCTTATAGGATTAGGCGTAGGTTAGATTAGGAAAAGTTTTCAAATGTTAAGGCAGGCGAGCATAGGACTGAGCTATCCAAGCTGTGGGTTTCATTAAGATGTTACTTTCACAGAGAGCTTATGCTCAAGCATTCGATTCTGTGCACGTCAGAATAACGACTAATACTGCTCTGACTCTGCGGTCACTTCGAACAATACTATGACAATTAATATGTATCACCATCTAAGTCATATGACACATTACCCTACTTTATTATGACATTAATATTTATATCTTGTAAAATTATATAGGTACCTATCATAACGCATCATTGTTATATAAGGTGAATAAACTATCTATTCTAGTTTCTGTTTACATACCAGGAGCGACTCCGAAGAATCCGTTCTCGGGATTGATAGCCCTCAATACTCCATTCTTATCGAACTTCATCCAGGCGATGTCATCGCCCACACATTCCACTTTGTATCCGGGGAGTGTTGGAGTCATCATGGCCAGGTTGGTCTTGCCGCATGCTGAGGGGAAAGCCGCTGCGATGTATCGCTTACGGCCTCGCGGGTCCGTCACACCAACGATCTGGAATGGTGGTTAAATTCAAGACTTTGATCTCCCGGCTAATGCTGAGACAAAATGAGGGTAGGTACTATGGATATAAAAATCCAGTAGTTATCAAAATATAGGGTACACAAAACATTAGTACGCTTAGAAAATTGAAATTAGGATACGTTTCTGTGCTGAAATAGAATAGATACTACTAACTTATTACAATACCAAAGCTTCTTCAGCTTGAGCAATAAATAGAGGTAGATGGCTCAAATGTTCACATGTTCTCACTCAAGGACTAGAATATTGACTGGCTCTCAAGGACTGCTGCATGAACACGCTATGTGTTTGGTGACAGTTTTTCAGACATGAGAGTGGAAGCTGGCTAATGGGGCACTGGAAAGTTTCAGATACCTAAAATTTACAACATGGTGATAGGATTCTATCAAAGTGTGAATTTGATGACGGTGTTACCTCCGCCGGAAGCGTTTAAGTGGAAGAAGTTTTTAAGTAGTTTTGAGATATTAAGGCTGATGATAGAGGACGGCGTTAGTTTGCAATAGAATGTATCCAGTAAAATTTCCACTATTATTTATCGACCACTGCTACACTAACATTAGAAGGAAGCGTTGAACTTCTTAACACATTTATTATTATTCCTAGCTTAAAGTTTCGATATGACCAAATAAATGCTACGTGCATTACTTAGACTTTATTATTAGTTAAATACCTTTGTTACTACTTTATCGTATACCTTTTTCCTGTGCTTTAAAAGTTAATAAATAAATATCTTTTTAAATTACAGAATCTACGCGGTGACGAATTGACAATGGAATTTACCGTAGTTATTGTTCGTTTCATGAGTGCGGCGAACCGCTTCAAGTGTCGGAGCATCCTTAACAGATAGTTGCGTCACTTATCGAATCTATCTTCACCGAATGTTTCTAACTCGGGTAACTTACCAGCATGTGTTCAGCGAGCCATCCCTCTCGTCTTGCTATTACAGATCCTAATCTAAGAGCGAAGCATTTTTTGCCAAGCAGACTGTTCCCTCCGTAGCCGCTGCCTGTTGAACAAATGTTTACGTTTAATAGGTACTCTTTTTTTAAGTTGACTTATTATCAGTTACTCTTTTTTAAAAACGTTTATAATCAACTCCCCCTAGGATTTAGAACGAATCAAATCAAATCGTTCATTTGCGAATAAAGGTAGGTATAGCACAATAGTAATTGTCAATTAAACAGTAAGTTCAGCTATATTCAGCCATTTGACGTGCAAAATAATTCTTGAATAAATGTGGTTTCTTTCTTTCTTTCTTTCAAATATTTACAACATTTTACCTTAAGCCGAAATAAACTTAACTACATACACATTTACATCCTACTTAATATTATAATCGCGAAAGTTTTGTATGGATGTTTGGTTACAATTTCACGCTAAAACGGCTGGGCGGATTTGGATGACATTTGGTATGTCGATACTTCAGGTCCCGGAATTAGCGGTCCCGGAATTATGTCCCGGTAGCACATAGGCTACTTTTCATCGACATTAATCAATCATCACCACGCGGGTAATATCCGCAGATACTAGGTCGCAGATACTTTTATTATATAACTTAGGTCCAGAATTAATATCAAATATGAATACAAGTCCAGTTAGCAGTCATTCCATCATTTAAATATTCATACACATTATAATTGCTTCATTCAGCAAAATCATTTTCAACTTCTTTTTAAATATATATACAATAATTGATTATAATTTGTGGCAAATTATTAAATATTCGAGGAACGATACAAAATATGCTGTTGATAAATTGTCTCAAATGTTCATAGCGCCTAACGTCAGAGGCACAAAGATAGGCTGCGCGTTTTGTGTGTCAGAAGGACTCACCATAGCTGACGATCTCATTGTTATCCGGTTTGTGAAGGATAATGGTGCGAGCTGGGTCGCAGCGCCATCCGGGAGTGGTCTCCCCCGCGCCAACCGCGTGGAGGCACTTCACGAACTGCTCGTCTTGACGAAGCACTTCCAGAACCTTGGCACCTGAAAACAAGAGATTTTTCAAGAAATTCAAAGCACTGATTTTTGGGAGAGTGTCGCGGTTTTAAGTGTGTGTGGCGGTTCTAAGGAGGACCGTCAAAAATAATTGAAGGAGTTCTGAGTAACATACATTCTCAAGTGCTTCGGTCACATAGCCAGAAAAGATGGTGACAACCTAGAGAGGCTGATGGTCACTGGCAAAATAGAAGGAAATAGATCTCGGGGTCGCAGTCCGATGCGGTCCGACCAGATTCGCTCCACGCTCCAAATACCTGTACATGAGGCTCTATAAACTGCGGGCAACAGATCGAGATGGCGCTCATTCATCCAGAATAAAATTATTTGTGGAGGTGGTCACGACCTTCAGACATGAGGATATCGATTAGCGGAGGAGGAGCAACAAGCAACTTGCATACAACATCCTTTTTCGGTAATCTGCTGAATATTGGTACTCACCTATCCTAGTCATAACCCGCATGGAATAGACGACGTACGGAGAGTCTGTGATCTCCACCCCGATCTTGGACAGAGGAGATCCCACTGGACCCATTGAAAACGGGATCACATACATCGTACGACCTGGAACGATCAACACAAAGTTCAAACAATGCAAATGACACGTATGTTTCATTTTAATAGATATATTTTTGGATGAAATGATTGACTTTTGATTATCGTTCGATTCAAAGATTCATAATATTTATTAGTCATTTTATAGCAAGATATGTTTATTAGAATAGTTCCAAGAAAAATCGCTAAGCGTCGGCTAATATACATACACTCGTAATTCTACTCGAAACTAGATGGCGAAAATTTGTGCCATACAATATAAACAAGCATCAACGTAATAAAAGACGGGGCCGCAATCAGTATCTAAATTAAACGCCTACTGCGATGACGTAATTGCAGCATTGGTATCACGAAACTGAATCGCTTTGATAATTTCCTACTTCTTTACTTCGTGCGTGAACAAGAGTAAAAGTTGAGATATTCTACCATTATATACGACGATAAGTCTTTTTAATAACATAATTTATTAATAAATAAGACATGCAATTTACTATCTTTACTAATAATAATTGATCATTTACCTGAAACCATTTTATTTATTAATATAGGTTTACAAAATGTATCTTAAACAATACAAATCAAATCAAATCAAATCAAAATAAGTAAGTAAATAAGTAAGTCCCCGACATATCCTCCTTAAAGACATCTCGTGTGAAACGGTTAAACTACGTAGTTTCAATGACATAGAATGAAGTAAGTAGTTGAGCTTTTGACCGGTAGATGGAAAATAAAGAAGTGGGTGTGATTTAACACCCCCTCGGCCGCATTTTTTAATTTTTTTATTTATGTTAGTTTTATTTTTATTTATCATATTGTAGCGTTGTGTTTTGTCAGTATAAAATATATTTTCTTTCTTATTTGTGCTCACCTCTCATACATCCTGGGAATCTTTCCTCCACCGCCTTCTCATAATCATCAGCCGTGATGTAGTTCCCTAGAGCTGACTTCTGTCCAGCCCTGGCCGAGGGTACGACGTCTCTCTCCCGTCCCGCACAGATGAAGGTCCTGGACTCCACACGGGCTACGTCTGCTGGATCAGTTCTCGCTAACCAGCTGTGAGTAAGTAGAATGAGTTGAATGCCAATGACGTTTGGAGATCGAGGCCACGTTTTTTACACATCTAAGGCTTTCATTGGTTAAAAAGTAATGGTTTCTGATAAATACGCGTTTTCAACCGTGTAGTCACAGAACAAAAAATAGGTACCTGCCATTTTTCAGCCGATTACTATGACAAGTTGCCAAAGTATTCGGCTGTATTTGCTACTAACTTATCACATTATTAATCTCTTTTTTGTTATTAAAGCTGACGTGGTTTTGACACATTGTGAATGTATAAAACACGGGAATGACACACGTAATAAGTCAGAGGGTTCCGACTATACTTACAACCACATTCGCTGGTATTTTTCAAGGAGAATACGGGGCGCTCGCGGACGCGGTCGTGGTTCGCCTAGTACTGACACTCTGACTTATTACGTGAGTAACTCCCGTGTTTTATACATTCATAATATTATTAATCTCGTTACTAACTATTAACTTTTTAGATACATCGTTGATTTTCCGGTTATAAAAACCTAAATTAGATCGTAGTCCTTATTATTCAAACTCAAATCATTTAACTGTCACTTTTTAAATTTTACAAAAAATTTCTGTGTTGCACTATAAATCATAATTGATACAAATAACATTCTCGCTGAATATACAGAGAATCTCAGATGCTTACGCTTGGATTAGTAAAACCTGTAGTATATTTGATGTATCAGATTAGTTTTATTTACATTATGAGGATGTCTAATATTTTATTTTCATAAATAACAATATTTTACTAATTTAATAATTATTACGAAAGTAACGTTTCGTTATTGCCCATTGCTAAGTCAAATTAGTACTTTACAAAGTCATACTGTCATCGAGTGCTTAGCATCGTCTATTTATCCGGACCTTAGAGTAATAAATTAACAGAGCCTCGCGGTTTCACATGTAGTGATGATGATGAAAAGACAAAGCCTATGGCATTCACAAATAACGCCGCTTTGTATTAGTAGAATAATTTTCCAAATCGGTTCATTAGATCCAGAGATTACTCCCCCCCACATCCTCACATCTTACCTCCTTATATAGTCAAATATTTGGAATATATAAACAGTTTTGATAAGATCAACTATCCCTCTAAAATTATGAAAGGGAAAGTTTATGTGTATAAAAATATTGTTTAACACGGGATACGCATCATGATTTTGTTTTTGATTGAGTTCCCGATATTTCGGCGCGGTTCCACGCACCATGATCGCGGAGACTCTTCTGCTAAATCATGGTGCGTATCTCGTGTTAAACAATATTTTTATGTGTATGTTTGTTACTTCTTCACGCACAAATGGCTACACCGATTTCAATGAAATTTGGTGTGGAGATAGCTTATATCCTGTATTAAGAAATATGTTTATTTTCATCATCACCACGTGGGTAAAACCCGCGAGGCGCAGCTAGTTTAATATAAATGCGTTTGTGTGTATTAGAGTATCTGTGTTTGCTACCTCACCACGCCTAGAATTGAATGAAATTCGAAATCTAGCTTATCTACCTTATAACCTGGATTGTATTGTACGATGATGATTTTTCAGGAATGCAACAAAAACCTAATATAATATTATAAATATGACAGTAACACTGTTCGTTCAGTTCCACGCCAAATACTCCAGACCAATTTGAATGAATTTTACCATAGAGATACATAGTATCTTGGAGAAGGACTACTTTTGTCTTTGGGATAACAGAGGTTTCGGAAACTGTAAATGCGGATGAAACCGGGGAGCTCAGCTAGTGAGTTTACAATATTTTATTTTTAAAAAGCATCTGCCCGAAGATAAAATCTATTGCTAAAAGGAAACCTTATGCCTCTCTTACACTTACCAGTTCTCATACTTGGGTAGACGCTTCAAGGTGCCCTGCTGCTGCATAAGATGGATCAGCGCAGAAGCCTCCGCTTCGGATCCATCGCAAACGTGCACGTGGTCGGGTTGGCACAGGGCAGCGCTACGCTCTACAAACGCACGGACCTGCGATTCGACAATTATTTGAAGGTTAAATTCTGGCGGGATTTTTCGCTTTGCGTTTACGGAAGTTCCTAAATCAAATTCAAATCGGCAGTAGTTATTCTTTTATATATAGTAAAGTTAAATGTTACTTATTCGATCCTCGGATTGCTCCAATTATAAAAAGGTAGTTGTTAACGTGTAACACACTAACAATAAATTTGAAAAGAATGGCCCTATAATAGACCAAAGATTTATTAATATTCTAAGAACTAGATTCCTAAAACAGCAAGGAAAAGCGGATTCAAATAAAGGTTGACGATATTGTTTTAGTAGCTAATGCTTGACACGTCTTTATACTACTCTATACTACTAGGGATCCTTAATTATTAATTTTGAATTTTTTTACTCGTGCGAAGCCTGGGCTAAATTTTTATAATGTTACGTGTAAAATTCCATAAAATAAGGTTGTGTGTCTGAGTTTTTTATGACACCTGGATAGCGGCCACACAACAAAATGAAAAGAGTTTTGAGATTTCGTTCGTTTCTCACTTTCTGAAAACATTTTTTTTTTACCTTTGGTGTGAGCGCGGCTAGTGTAGGGCTGGCTTTTGGAGATCCACGGAGCGCGGTCTGGTGCGCTGCGCGACTGCATCCGAGAGCCACTTGGGCACATCTGGAGATAAACATATTTTTTTTGTTAACTATAGGAAGTGAATAGGTACCTTCTAGGTTTTCGTGCTAAATCCTAGACAACGTCATCACAATCAGGTGAGAGAGACAGTTGTCAAACGCAAACTAATAATGTAAAAAAAAATCTATGTATATAAAAATAAAACATTATTAACAATTGATCTCATACGTGGTAATTTTTGAAATTTTATTAGACATGTTATTAGATTGTAGAATTTTCGACATAACAATCTGAAAAGTCCGAAAATTGTCTGCTTGGCGAACAAAGTAATCTACATAATAATATTATTACTATCGCCAGTCGAGAGGTTTTATAGCCAGCAACTTTTCTGTGGCGTAGTTTGGAACATAGGTGCCATTAACTGATTCACAGGTAAACAAGTTAAATCAATATCCCTTGGGGGTTGATTCGGCGGTTTATATGCGTGTCGGGGTTATAACATTTATAAAAAAAGTTGTCGTTTACCCCCTCGACCCCTTTTTGCTCGATGGGTTAATATAAATGGAGTAATAAAATTCCGGGTCCTGAATTACCAAAATGAGTCCGATGCAACGCGTGACTTAAATACTGGCAGGCATACATTCATAACAAATCACAATAACGTCAACGGGGCGATGCATCATACAAAGCAGCGGTTGCAATGTTTTCGGTATCTATAGGCCACCGAGAGCTATAAGGTTGCTCAACTATTTGTTTTAACCGACTTAAAAAAGGAGGAGGGTCTTAAACTGTATGGTTTTAGCGTTTGACCACTGTCTCACTCGATGGTCAGTGGCGATGTGGTAGAAGACTTCCACGCTAAACCTAGAATGCTTACTGGCTCACAAGATCTGCTGCCTCTTACCGAGCACACTATGTGTTTGATAACGGTGTTACATTGACCGGAAGCTCAGACCGTTGGTGCGGGGATCGAATCAACGTACGTCAGTTTGACAGTCGACGCTCCCACCGCTGAGCTATCAACGCTTCAAGATTCAAGAAGATACTAAATTCAACGATATGTTTATTTGTGTGTGTTAGGTACCTGATAACTTTTTTCTATATGGATTATGGCGATCCCTTTTTTATTTTAAAGCTGGTGCTTCTCATATGGTCTTATATAAATTTGATCAAGATCAGACCAGCCGTTTTGAGTTGTTAATAATGCGTGTCCAATTGCTTTGACGACATTCATTATCCCACTAATATTAAAATGCGAAAGTTTAGATGGATGGATGCTTGTTACTCAATCACGCCAGAACGGCTGATCGGATCTGGATGAAATTTGGTATGGAGATAGCTTTATACCTGGATTAATACATAGGCTTATTTTCGTCATCACCGTATTTCATTACTACGCGGGTAAAACCGCGGGCGCAGTTAGTGTTCTAATAATTCTAATTGTGTCAACGCAATATTACACATGTTGTTGTTTTGTATACATAGTTTTCAACAACGTAATCATTTTGTTTTATAATTAGTCTGCAGTGTTATCTTAATATCATTAATAACAGTTTGTTTGTTTGTTATGCTCTCACGGCTGAATAGATGAATCGATTTTACTGAATTTCATAGTAGATGGAGCACAAGATAAGGTTATGGGAAATCTTTTTAAGTGAAAACAATAGTTTGAACGCACACTCAAAGAAGAAGACTGACCACGGTTGCCGTGGCGCAGTGGTCAGAGTCGTGGACATGACTTCTGTGTCTCCGGGACCCTGGGTTCGAATCCCGGCAGGGGCAAACATTTGTGCGATGAGTGTGTATGTTTGTCCCGGGTGTGATTGTGTGTGTCCATGCCTCCCGCGACACAGGGAATCCTAGTGCGGGGCTCTAAAAGGGTCTAAGGGTCCAAAAAAATAAGTAAGTAAAAATTGAAGGAAGACTTTCTAAATGAAGAAAAACTGATTTTGAGTTTTGGAATTTGCAAGAAAACGAAAGAACACTTTTTACACAATAAGAATTCGCAAATGAAATGACATACAGCACATACAAAACTCGCAAATGCATACCTATACATGCGGCACCACTTTCCCGCAGAAAGGGATAAAAAAATAGATACTTTAAAACAAGTAAAAAAAAAAAAATTAACTCTATTTAATTGTATCATATTATCACGTACGACTCTGTACCACAAAAGATCGCAATGTATATTTGGTTTATGGGTGGCCGTCCTACGCTGCGCTTGCCAGTCCGTGGTCCCCATTCAAGAACCTTTCGACCCCACCGACCATCAGTTCTTCGAGCTATGTGCCCTGCCTACTGCCACTTCAACTTGCTAATCCGCTGGGCTGTATCGGTGACTTTCGTTCTTCTACGGATCTCCTCATTTCTGATTCGATCACGTAGAGAAACCCCGAGCATAGCCCTCTCCATAGCTCGTTGTGCGACTTTTAGCCTGCTTAGAAGGCCCATAGTCAGAGACCACGTTTCAGTTCCGTAAGTCATCACAGGCTGGAACACACACTGTTCGAAGAATACTCAATAATAAGAACTTTAATGCCTCAGTGCGAGTCATAAAATAACATGTAAATGATAGTTAATAAACAACATTAATGGTAGATTTATAATTAATAGCTGGTTTGTATGGATCGATAATAATTATAAGTGAGATACTTGACTAAGTATGTTTACGTCGTCGTATTGAACACTTTGCATTGAACAATATTATGATTTGAATTATTTATACGCATGCTTGAAGTAAACAAGATTATCGATTCTCGAAAATATCAATACTAGTTGCACCAAGCGGTCGTGCCCGCGTGGACTACGGGCTCCCCGTTACCTTTGTATATCCCACAAGAGCCGAGCACTTCTCGGAATTAAAACTATCTTTAGTGCTGTTACAGGTTTTAGAAAATATCTTTATTCGAACCTATAGTCGCTCTAGCTGTTCATACATTCGTTAGTGCAAAATCACAGTATAGTTTCGGAATCTCGGATGGAAGCGCAATTCGCCTCTCTATAAAGTTATTTCTGTCGAATGTGACAGTGTTGTTCTGCTGGGTTGTGTAGCTCTTCGAAGTTACATGTCATTTGAACAATAATTGTACCACTGTACTTGTATGAATTTTCTCATAAAAGCTTGTATAATTATTTGTTTTAACAAAGATGAAAATGAATGAAATGAGAAAATTAATTAACGACAAATAATTCTTCTGTTGTAGCAGCATTTACTGTATCCGTTTATAAATAAATTCGAAATTGTTAAATAATAGTTTCATTTTTGAATGAAACTTAAATGTTTTGAATGAAAACAAAGATCACATATTTGAATTGAATTGTTAATTTCCTATCTTCTGGTGTAAGTCAAAATTCAAGCGCATTTCTTGTCATCGCGAGAACTTTTGTAAAATATTGGTCGGACGAAAATATTTTTACTCACTAAAAAATAGCAAACAAATTCAAATTTAGGTCAATCGGAATAGACCTTTATGTACTGTTCTCAAAAGTGGTATTTTTACATTTTATTATACATGTAGGACTTTCAACAACATAATTACGCTGAAAGGATTTAAAACTGTCTACTTAGCAAAATTGTAAAGCTTTAAATTTAGGGCATTCGGAGATTCCTTTAAATTAAATTATTTTAAATCTACGTACATAGTTATAAACATAGATATTGATTATATCTCAGAACTAATTATTAAAAGTAAAAACCTTGGAGTAGAAAAAGATTTTTAAAGTAGAAAAAGATTTTTTGAAATAGACAAATTTTTGTTGAAGTAGAATAAGATATTTAATTGAAATTCGTGGCCCATGCCACGGCCACGAGTATGTCATTCCTGATAATAAGAATAAGAATAATTTTATTTCAACGGGCACAAAGGTATTAATATAAAAATAATCTTAAAGTAAGTACTAATCTAGTTGGTAACACTAAGTAGTGGTTTAGATTCTGGTCTCCACACTAGGATTCCCTGTGTTGTGAAGAACAGTTTCACACAAACATAGATAATAGCCAAGTGCGTTACAAGTGGTGTGTTGACTTATTACAAAATAGCTTGAGACAGACTGTGTTGAACGGAGTACACAGTGTATTAAGTAGCAGTAGTGTAGCTTACAATTATTATTAACATATTACATCGTTGTGATAAAAAAAATTTATTCCTGATAGACAACAAAGAAGGTAGATTTAGGAATAAAGAATCGAGTTATTATACGATATTCACTGCACTACCAGTATATAATTGAATCGATATCGATACCAGTAAATTAAAAATAAATAAAGTTATGTACTCACTGTGCCGCCTTTCTCACGTAGTCTTCTGGGATACTTTTGAAATGCAACATTTTTAAAATACTAAACGAAAAAATAAATTAATACAATACTTTAAAAAATAATTGGAAAATTCTAACTATACTTTATCGAAACTACTGAAACTAAATAAGAATATCAACCACCTATAATATCCTATTGTTTTAACTCTATCACCCATTTAATAAGTAGATGTGTTGTAACGGGCCTACTAACTTTGAATGTCGGAAACTTTGCGCAGGCGCAGTTTATAATGGAGGGAAGCGTATGCGCGACGCGGTGCTATTGGTCTAGAGTGCGGGTGTGTCGCATACGTATATCAATGTTTATGTTATGTTGTGTGACGTAGCAAAACCGTGTGGAACCAAGACTATTGAATGTGTTTTGGCATGAACATAATTATGTACTTATACAAAATTTGCCGCAAGCTACTATGATGAAAGTAATAGTAATATAATTAATATATTACTATAACTAATATTACGTCTAGATTGAGAATAACATTTTTAATTTATGAACAACAGCATAACAGCGGGAGGTTGAAATGAGTGGAGCGAAGATTTGTTTTTTTCCGAAGTTGGCGTTTATTTTATTGGATTACTGTGAATGATTCCTCCGTGTGATTTAGTTAATTATTATATCCAGCTAACAATTCAACTAGAAACAAAATAGGGAATTGGAAAGTGGCCTTCAGACTAAGCTGATACTATTATTAGCCCATTATCTTAACGCTGCACAGATTTTTTTTTTGCAGCGAAAGAGAACAAATGGAACCAAAAAGACATGCTCACCCTTTGTTTAATCAACTAATCAAGTAGCCATTGTTGTTTGTAACATGTATTTTTCTTGCGTATGTGGAAAACATGTAAAAGGACTATGAAGTCGTAATATTAGAACGGGTTTCATCAGAAGTTCCAAAGCTCAAGGTGCGATTGCGTCATCTGAGAAGCGTGCACTCTTGCGCATACGTAAGATTGACACGTAGAGAAGCCAAATACCTACATGAAGAATATTTTATAAACAACGGTCCATTTCAATTCAATATCCTATTTGTGGATATTGAATTGAAATTGTATTTACTCTACTTTATATACATTAAATATGTAGTGTTATCTACAGCAGACTAATATTAAAGGAGAATAAGGTTTTTATTTGTATTTTTGTCAGTTATTAAAAAACTTACAGCTACTGGATGGATTCTAAGAAATATCTTTCACCAGTAGAGTGCTTAATTATTGTAGAGTAATTAGTAGTAATAAGTAGTTTTCACAATTGGATTATATATCAATTTACAAGATACTTTCCAAGGACAGAAAGTTCTAATTCGATGAAACATACCATACAATAACAAACGAATTATCGCCAATCGCGGATTGTTTTAGTCGGCATCAAATGAGAGGCGACTTATTTTACATAACACTACCCACAGTTATGATAAAAATATCTAAGGTTTTGTTTTGCCAAGATGTTTATCAAAACATGAAAAACAAACATACAATAATTAAATACTACTATCAAGTATAATACTAATCAAGAAATTAATGCTGGCAGTTACAATTTGTTTAAAGGAATAAAAACACTATCTAAAATTGAACTATTATTCTAATTTGAACTATCTAAAATGTAATTATTGCTACTATTCCAAGTAGCTGAATTGAAATACAATTAAGAATACTAATAAAACTGGTAAATAATGCTAACGGTATACACAACAATTGTATTGCAAGCTACCTGCATCATAAAAATGTTATAAATGCCATATGAAAGTACCCACCCCACGCCACTCACAAAAATCGGTGTTCACGGCGAAGAGTGAACACGGTGTTCTAGAAGTTTTAGTATGACCTTCACCTGCAAGCGTGGCTTGCAGGTGCATTGGTTTCCACGTCCGCGTCGCCCAGAATGTAGTGATGGGGTAGTTGTAGTGTTGTTATTGTAGTATTGTTATTTAGACGGTCCCGTGGCGCAGTGGTTTGTGTCATCGACATGACTTCTGTGTCACCGCGACCCTGAGTTCGCGGTAGGATCCCGGCACGGGCAAACATTTGTGCGATGAGTGTAGATGTTTGTTCCGGGTCTTGGATGTTTGTGTGCTGTGTTTGTGTGTGTCCATGCCTCCCGCGATACAGGGAATCCTAGTGCGGGGGTCTGAGTGTGATTAAAATAAAAAAAAAAAAATATGTTTATGTTTATTGATAAATTTTGTACTGAGTTGGACTTTATCGTAACCATAAAAGAACTTAATTTACCTACTTGTCTTATTTTCCAGATTTGTATTTTAGTTTAGTTGAACAAGAGCATCACTACCAATGTGTAGGCTAAAGGCCGTAGTTACTATAAATCGTTGTTATATCCCGTGGCAACCAATATTTCTCATTACGAAATAATTGACAACGAAGGTTTTAAATCCAATGAGAAGATATATAGGCTAAGTTCATGAACCATAAAACTGGGACCAGGCACAACTATGGGCAAAGTTATATACACGTTGTTAATTTTACACGACCTATTTACGCATTCTGTGTAAGCACTGGAAGGCATTATTTCTGCCTAATTATAAAAAAATATTAATGAGAACCGAGCGTGGCACAATATCCCATCCCATTGACACTATAGATAATTAGATGTATTAACCTAATTTATGCGGTACACGCTCAAGGAGCACATCTCCTTTTTTACAATATCATTCTTTAAATCTCTAGTCATAAGATCTAATGTCAATCTTTATATATATATAAAGATTGTACAGTTCCTGTAGCAGGTGTAGATTTTGGCTTAACATTGTAAAATACAAGAAGGGCTCGGAGTTTACTAATGAGTTTTAACCGATCAACTTGACCATAAGCAAAGTACTACGTAGATTATGTAGACAGTCTTCCTATTAAAGGTAACATTTAACAATAAAAGAGAGGACTATACATATTATACGTGTAAAAAGTACCCAAAAATAATATAATTTTACAATTTAAATTTGCCCGTGTAGCACAGGCCTTTGCCATTGCTTGAGCATAGTGAACGTTTAGGTAATGAGTGGGTGCATGTTTTTTTATCATATTTTCTATGATTAAATAAAGTCCATTGATGCCAATCTTTTTCACCTGAGGTTTAAAACACAAATAAATACAATCAACCTCCCCCTTTTTGCAAGTCAGTCAAAAAATTGGACTTTGATACAGTTTAATAATAAACTCGATTGTAACCTTAATATCAAAACTAACAGTCTGGTCAATTTATTACCACCGATAACCTCTCATACGGAATTATTGAGCCCGGCTGATAATGTTGTTAGCTAATTTGTAGAAGAATATCGAAACTAATTAATATCTAGGACGGGGATTTTCCTTACTACAGGGTGCCAATTCTCTTATTTATTAAGACAAGCAATCCATAAACAGCAATAGCGATCCAAATGTTATCGTAATAAAAGCTTGGTATTCCGGAAAAAGTAGCCATTCTAATTTATGCTAAAAGTAGAATAGCAAAACTTGAAAAAACGACAATTCATCAACAATCTATGAGCAATGAGTTAGTAGAATTGATACACTGCATGCTCCATTTTTGTGTTCAGAACACTTATTTCCTGGGTACCTATTCTTATATTTATTAAGCCAAGCTATTCATAAACAATGCAATAGTAATTAATGAAAAAAATGCTGCCACATATTTGGCTCAACAAATCGAACGCGGCAATGCTGCTAGCATTCTGGGCACGCTGCCAAGTGCGCTGCCAAGCGGTAGCGGGTTAGAGCATTTGAGTTAGTCGGTTGCTCAAATGCTATTGAATTAGCTATAGTATTGTAATTAGTTATTAGTCTTTTATGTTAATTAAGGCATTGGCTCGTGTTTAAAAATATAGTAATTAAAATGTAATCATAAATAAGCTTAGTATTCCCCTAAAATAACAATTGCATCTAGATTGCATTGTAGATAATTGCATTGTGGTAGAAATTAGATCTGTGTAGCCATTACAATTAGCCGCCATTACATTTTTCTAGTTCTTAGACTAGAGTTAGACCAATATCTCACTTGATGATCAGCGACGATGTTTACTGGCTATGGAACACACTATGGGTTTGTTGACAGGTTTTCAAACTTGAGGGTAGTAGTTAGCCAGGTACCACCATGCTGGGAATTTGTTCAAGTCATTGGTGGAGATCGAAGCAGCGTCCGTTAGTTTGACAGCCGACAAAAGCAACTCTGGGCCATTGTCACTTCTACAATCAATGAATTAATCTCTACTGCAAGTGCCTACCTTATATATTTAAAGCATGCTGCTTATGCTAGCAGAACACGTATAGATTCAGAAGTTATTTTGTATACATTTTATTTGAGAGTAGAAAGGTGCTTACTGCATCTCAACCCAATGTTTTTTATGCATGATAAAAGATCATGGTATTATCAGTAGCACCTTGCGACTATAGCCTCGCTCGGCTTTGTTCAAAGTATAGTATACACAAACAATAAAATAAAATAATAAATAAAAACATAGTTTTCCTTAATAGTTTAAGTGACCCGGCGATTATTAGAATCTCACAGGCGTATGTTATTTGCTTTAATATATAAAAAAACTGTTTGCTTATTGGTAAAAACATAATAAATTATTTTTGATAAACAAGCTAAATCCAGCCACGTTTTGCTCTAGATATTAATTATTTTAGGAGTAAATAAATAGTTGAGAGCTATGATTTCATTTATTGCTCTCAACTGATAAATTACAGGAGCTTCAACTTTACGCCCTATGATCATTTTAATGCCACCTGTCCCCCCGACGTGGCCTAACGACTGTTACCCTTAGACAACAACCGGGAAAGATGGGAAGCACGGAATATTTCGCACTATACATAGTTCCAAAACATTCTTAAAGAATTTTCAATTTTTTGTCGCGATTCAAAATCAGAACATCACTCGCGAAGCTTGTAAGGACGCGTCGAACTTGATTGAAAGCTGTTTGAATTTCGAATGATATGCAATTAAAATACTCTATACTCTTCAATTTATCATCTAAAGGTGTGTTCGAGATGGACAAATGGGGTTTATGGTAGTTTACATTACAACTCAACAAGCGTTTGATGGGGGAATGTGGCATACGTGGCAAAAAACTCATTTTTTCAAATCGAACGAGACAAAACGACATTTACACGAGAGCTATCAAATTCGACGATTCATTTGAATATGACTTATAAATGTTTCAATACCTCCAATGATATTATATGTTTATATGAGGTAGATGTCGCACAAGCGCGCGGAAACTGAGGCGGCAAAATTAAGTCAATTGTAGTAATTTTCATTACGACACGTATTTCAAGCGCAAGTCTAAACATATAGCTATCCTTTTCTATATTATTTGTACCGTATTATCTGTCGCAGTAAGCATGTTTATGTCGTTAAGGAACGAAATCTGAGCACCGCGCAGTATGAATATACGTCATCTTTAGTAAAACATGATTGAATACCTCTAATAAATAGCTTAAATCTTAACGAGAATTACATTTTCGTAATGTAAATAGAAAGAAAACATTACACTAGCGTATTTTTTCATGTTTTTATATCCTCACATTTCGATGGCTTAATTTTCAAACTTCGTAACTCCAAAATTATTGAATGATTGTTTTTAATGCCGTCTAGTGTAAAATGTCGTAACGAACACGATAGAATCACTTGTAACCCCTAAATGTGTTTCGTTTTTTTGTTATTTAAATGTAGATAAAGCTGTTTCCCTGTTTTGATTGTTAGTTATTTAGAAAAAAATAGTTTCTTTCTTCGTCCTGTAAAATTTGACCAAATGAAGATACGAAGTTTGAAAATCAAGCCAGCGATTTCCTGTAACTGTCAATCCTTGAGTTGTCAAAATACGATCACAAAATACCCCCACCTCTGAGGTGGGCCAAAAGTGGCAGATCAAGGTGGCGTTTTAACAGTTTTCATGCATCTCGAACGGTGAACGAAAACACTTCACAACGCCACCTGTGCCAAAACAAACGCGAAACGTGATCGTTTTACGCGTTTTTAACTGTTCCATAGCCCATCTTGAACGTACTATAAATGTGCCCAAGTAATTAAATATGCCGATATTTTTTTATTACACATACACCCCCCATTAGGGTTGCCTGTGTCGCGGTAGGCATGGACGCACATAAAGTCATCACAACCAACATCCAAGTCCCGGGACAAATATCCATGCTCAGCTCATAATCGTTTGCCCTTACCGGGATACGAGCACAGGGTCACCGGGGACCAGAAGTCATGCCACTAACGACTGAGCCACGGCGACTGTCATACATAATATTATTCTAATTACATCTAATTAATGTTTTAATGATTGTATAATTAATAATCAATACTGTTTCACGTATCGCTTCGTAATGGCAAGTCTAGTTCACTCGGCTGGTTGTACACACTACACATGTCAGTTATCTGATAACAGTGTCATGACTTTATGCGTCGCGTCTCGATTGTATCCGGGTTATATATAAGTAGCTGACCTACTAGCGGCATCACTCGCGTGGACTACAGGTTTTGAGTACAAACTATTCTTATGCGTTATCATTTTACATAATCGATTTTTATTTACATTTTGTGTTTGTTAACAAATAAAAATGCCGAAATCAAAGCCACTAAATATGAGATAATACATCCATATAAGAGAAACCCCTATATGGATGTATTATCTCATACGAGGTCTAGTCAGAAATAAGAGATCCGTAGAAGAACCAAAGTCACTGACATAGGCCAGCGGATTATTAAGTTGAAGTGACAGTGGGCAGGGCACATATCAAGAATAACTGATGGGCAAGGTGGTTCCAAGTTTCTCGAGTACAGACCACGGACAGGCAAGCGCAGTGTAAAACGTCTACCGTCAAGGTATGGAAAGACGACCTTACCAATATCGTAGAACAGGGCTGAATGCGGGCCGCTTGTAACCAGTCCTTGTGAGGACCAATGAGGGAGGCCTTTATCCAGTGGACGTCCTATATCTGAGATGATGATGATGTCTATGTACAATATCCCTGATTAAGATTTTATTGTAATATTCAAATGAAACTAAAATAAAATACTAATAACTAATTACAATACTGCAGCTACTACAAGAACATTTGAGCAATCCACTAGCTAGCAGTCAGCGGTATGTATAACTCAAATGCTCTAACCCGCTATCAGTTGGCAGCGTGCTCAAAATGCTAGCAGTATTCTTGAATTGCAATGGTGATTCTTTGAGCCAAATATGTGCTAGCATTTTGGTCAAGCGTCGCAAAAAATGCAAAATGAAACTTACATATCATATTACTACCACACCGTGTGTTCAGCTAACTGTCCTTGAGAACCAGTTTACATTCTAGGTGTAGCGTGATTCGACACTCGACCACATCGTCACTGACTATCAAATCAGATTGAAGGCAAACGCTAGCTTAATAATGCATAAAAAAGATATAAGATATTATGCTCTTGTTGGAATAAACGAAACTAAAATTCGGGGAAATAAGTAATATCCGTTACGATAAAGGCCAAATTAGTATGACGGTTATCACTAAAATTGTAACTTTTTATTAAAATTACGGGTAATTTCAGTCATAATAAGTCGCCACTTATTTGGTGCTAATCTACTAAAACTACCCGCAATTGGCCAGTAATTGAATAACTAGTTCGAGTGATTAACGGAATTAGAGCCATTACATCTCATAATATTTAAATGGAGCGTAAACAAATTCTTTAACTACCTTATACTGTACATACTATTTTTTTACTATGAACTGTACAGCTATGCCAATTAATTGACAGTAGGTACTTACTTTATCTCATATCTGACAGTAACATGGTCAATGTACTGTACTGTACTTGCCAAAGTCCAGGCTACGCGGACGTGGACGCGACGAAACATTCTGGGCTATTTCCACTGTTTATAACAAAGATACAGTCTTTGTCTATAAACGTGGAAAAAGCCACAAACATATAAATTCTTCGTAACACTTCTTCAATTATGTCTCGTATTGATACACTTGGGCAAAGTTTTTCTTGGGAGTGTTTTGTTTGCGACGTTAACTTGATTTATCGGTCAATAACTTATGTAATAATATTCCAAAATTTTACGTACGTAAATTTGATAAAAAAAAATTCCCATAAAGTCTCTCCGATTAAAACGGACAGGGACAGAAAATATCCGTAAGTAATTAATTCAGATTCAAACATTTGTCAGTGTGTACTTTACAGGTTACTAAGGTAAACAATACTTTGCTGTCCTTAGCGTCCCGTAAAGTACACTCTAACCAAAATCTTTCTTTTTCTTCCCGAGACCTTGTCCTACGCTTCGTACGTTACGAGTAATCTGGGACGGTATATCTTATCTCTTCTTCCACTCCGCTCTATAAAGTATGTCATATGATAATCTTACACATTTCATACACGAACTTTCATGGCCGTCCTTTAACGATTTCCTTATTTTTGCTCTGGTCGAGAGGGCAAATGCGATCGGTTTTATTTTTGTGTTTCATTGTTTGTATTATTCTCATTTCCAATGCTTATACGGATTGTTTTTATTATGTCCTATTTTAGAAATAGTGACTGGCATCGGGAGAGCGCGAAGGTCGCGCCACAGTCACCGACCCACGACAGGTGTCTTTGTGAATGGGCAATCAGCGCCCAGATGGATGGAATCCACCTACCCAGGAAGTAACTTGAATAACTTGAATGTTAACTGTGGAACTGTTTATAAATAAACGTAAAAAAAACAAAGTATGTAAACCCTGTGGTCTATAAAAATGTTCTCACAAGAAAGCTAGGGCCAAAACTAAAGAATCGTTACTGTCATTTAGATATGAAGAAACAGAAAAATGGATTAAATACAACATATCTTTAGACATGGTCTAAATTCAGACATACACACACGCACTCTTACACTCACTCACACACACATACACACAAATGGATAAATGCACCGATTCACTAATTTGTTTCCTGAATAACAAAATTGTCCCATTGATTTTAACTACAACATTTGTAAACGAATGGAATTATATGACATTGATAACAATTGTTTTGTAAGAAACACATCTGGTTTAATTCTGGGAATGTGTTTTCGATTTCTGAAATGGTATATACGCGCTACGCCCTGGCGAAGCAGTGTAGTGGTTTATGTAAGTTCACTTCAAAGTTACTTGTTACTTGCACCTTTTTTCCAATGTATAATCAGACTTCAAACTATAAGTGAGATGCACGGGTCACTCACGTTTTTACGCCACCAAGATAATACATGCGTTGCCTAGTTTGGAGTAACATTTAGTTTAATGGATACATCTTTGAATAAAGAAAAAAAAAAATTATCAAAAATGGAACCGACTTCAACACTCAAAAGTGTGAAATAACTTGTTGAAGTCGGTACCATGACAGATCATAAGTAACTGATATCAAAATATTGTGCTCATGGTATCGACTTCGACAAATTATTTCACACTTTTGAGTGTTGAAGTCGGTTCCATTTTTTGGTAAACATTTTTTTTTCACTCTTTTTAGTGACCCTTGTCACTAATGGGATCAATTGTCATTGTGGTGTAGGTATGTTCACCGATGTCTAATATCGCATAGGTATAAGCATGCATTTTTCAGTTTTTGGAGTATAATTCAAAAACTGCTTGTCTGATTTTGACGAAATTACTACACGGAAAGCACCAGCTTTCAAATAAAAAAAGAACGATCAAAATCGGTTCACCCAGTCGGAAGTTATGAGGTAACAAACATAAATAATAATAAAAACATACGGGTCGAATTGAGACCCTCCTCCTTCTTTTGAAGTCGGTTAAAAAAAGTAGTTGTTAACATTGAACTGAAATGTAACTCTTTCACTTGGCTTGTAAAAATGCTTTCTATTTCACATTACAGTAAATATAGTCCTGTAACATTATAATTCAATATTTCTTATTCTGTCTAGTTATCATACTAATAATATAAATCCAAATTCTTTTGTTTATGTGTACATGACGTGGGTATTCTTATCTTCTTGACGCCTTAACGGCTAGATGAATTCGAATTGTAGGTACCTTAGAACCTGGTATGGAAAAGGATGAGACCTAGAAGAAGGGTATAAGCTACATTTAATGCCGAATAAAATTGTTGACTTCTTGACGCTCAAACCACTAACTATACCGATTTTGATGAAATTTGGTAAGGAAATAGTTTAGACCCTGGATTAACTTATTCATTCAGGTTCCCGTGGAATACGTAAATAATTCTAAAACCTCTGTTACTCCTTCACGCTCAAACGGCTGTACCGATTTCGACGAAATTTGGTATGGAGATAGGTTAGATCTTGGAATATAGGCTACTTTTATCCAGAAAAAAGTATATTTCCCGTGTGATAATTGAGGTCGCGGTAACTATAATTTACACGGGTGAAACCGCGGGGCGTTACTAGTGATATTATAAATATGAAAGTAGCTAACTCTGACTGTCTGTTATGTTTTTAAACCTAAACCGCTTGACCAATTTAGTTGAATGTTGATAAAGAGGTAGATGGGATCTTAGAGAAGGATAAAGGCTACTTCTTATCACTGGAAAAGTATGGCTCCCGTGGGATAACTGAGGCCACGGGAAAAATTAGCCCGCGCAGATGAAACCACGGGGCGCAGCTAGTATATTACAACCAGACCTAAACTTTCAACTTTTTTCACAAGACACGGGTGCGCACAGCGTAAAAAGATCAGTAGGTATTAAAGATTCCTTGTCATATAATAGTATTACAGTACATATGTGTAAAGTTTAAATAACAAGACCCACAATTAGCGCATCAGAATGTGAGCGTCAGAATGTGCCCTTGACAGTAGCAGAGCCCCTAAAACTTAAAGTTAACCATAGCACTGCATCGCACTCTGCTCGCGATCGATTGTTGACTCTCACTTGCCTAGTAATTTTACTTGATACAATGCTTCATATGTTGGTAAGTATTAGTTATTATTTATAGTTACTACGTGACAACGCCCTCTCCGGGTTGAGCCAATCAGAGCTGTATAAAAGGTTACATCAACAATGTATTTCGTCAATCGGCGATAAGTTGGCACTGCTACATGATGAAATTTCAAGGAATGACAGCGGGTAGGCTGAATAATAACTACTAACTAATAACTAATTTTAACCTGTTATTGTTATGCTTTCTCGTGTTTGCACTAGATATGGCAATAATAGTTGAATTTTTATATTAGTTAACAGTTAATGAAAAAATAAAATAATATCGAGGCTTTTATTAGTTGAACATATTAGTTAATATAATAATTATCAAGTACGAGATTTGTTTTTTGGTTATTCATGTTGAAGTTGATTATTTTATTCTATTGTGGCTTGGACTTTACCTTTTTTATTCAAGTGAAAAGGCTTAGTATTGTCTAGGTAGCGTTCGCTTCTTTATGAGAATCTTAGAATATTTTAAATACATGAGAATAGATAGACTTATTTAATAGTTTATTGATTTTATAGTACGTGAGGTGAGTCAAGTTGAAACTTGAAGTTGATGTGATATGTTTATTCAATAATTTTATTTTTGTTTATTGAATATAAGGATTTTAAATATTAGTTAAATTTATTGGTTGATAGTTATGAGCATCATCACTAGTTTGCACACGAGTGTTTTATCTGTAATTTCTATTATCGTTATGACGCTTATATTAAACATAGTTTTGTAATTTAATTTAAACTACATGACGATATTTTGTAGATGATGGGTTTAAATCAAACAAGTAGCTGAATTTTTCTACAAAAATTTGAATGTAAGTTCTGTCTAGCATAACCTAATAAACTTTATAACTTTGGGGCCTGCCACTGGTGCGATGAGTAGCGAACCTACCACCTTTTTTAATATTTGATAAATGTTTGAAATTTGACATTTGATATTTTGTTTATTTTCTCTTCACAAAGGCTTTTATTTGGTAATTACATAATTATAGTTAATGGAGACATAGCGTGAATCGAGAGAGAGACCTACTTCGAGAGAAGAGTCGATAGGCGTCCTAAGTTACATTCAAACAAAAACCTGTCTGACAAACAATTGAATAGAATAGTATTCAATTCTTCATTTTAATATCAATAGTAAATTTGAATACTCTTACTATTTATTCTAAGTCATAAAATGGAACATGGAAAGTATATGTCGGACTAATTGTAGCTTATGCTTATGGTTATAACACAATCTAATATGCGTTAGGAATTAGGTACGTTTTTCTCGCGATAATGTATTATTATACCTTCTCCTACTAAAGGAAGCAGACGAATTGTTGGAGAAATATTTTCGTGATTCCGAAAAACAAATTAGAAGGAATGAGAACAGAATGAGTAATTGTTCAAAAACTCAATTAGTATCGAGTCAGAGAAACTATGAGAACCGCGACTGGGCACAAGACGTTTGAATTGTTTTGAAGTCGTCACGGAATTTGAACAGAGTCTAAAGAACGAATTAGAGCCTACGTGATTTGTTTCAGTCCCTGAGACAATAAGAACTTGCGACACAATCAGCCTGTCGTAATACTGCGGATATACCTACGAACCAGGATCCCAATTCTCTTATTTATTAATACAAGCAATTCATATATAGTAATTATATAGTACCTAATTCAAATACCAAGCATAAATAATGTATTTTTTTCGCTACAATAACAATTACATCTCGATTGCATTGTGGGTAATTGCATAGCGTGAGAAGTTTTTTTTTTAAAATTGACATTCACACAAGGTCTTCAGGTCCCAAACTAGGCAGAGCCTGTACTATGGTAACCTGATGTTTGTTTATGGTAGTTTGATCTGTGTAGCCGTTACAATTTTATACTCCTATAGTGGAATAGTAAAAACTAGCAAGAACGACAATTCTTTTACAATCTATGACCAATGTGTTTAGTAGAATTGATACCCTGTGTCATAGTTGTACTTGATAAATAACAGTGCAGTTTAATCGATTCACAGTACGATACGACACCGATTTTATTTCTGCGTCAATCGGAAAAACACTGACAGTAGTCATGGCAGGTAAGTGAACAAAGGTAAGCGACGCGGCTCGATATGACTTTCAAACTGGTTGGACACACCTCCAACCTTTGGAGCAGGATTCCAAAGCAAGTATCAACTTACTTTGTAAACATAATTTACTTTTAGAATTTACTAGCCGTGCCACGCGGCTGCGCGCGTGGACGACAGTTTTGTCGTTACCTCAGCTATGACACGGAATCCATACTCTTTCTGGCATAATAAGTATCCCATGATGCTATTCAAGAATGTAATCCTTTCGTGCCAAAGATTCAAATAGAACAGACAGACTCTCACATTTACAGGTAGGTTATACGTTATACATACGAATTTGTGAATAGGTTGGCAACCGTCTAGTCTTGCGTGCTCCATCTTAGGCGTCTTACCGTATCGACACTTAACATCAGATGAGACAGTGGTCAAAAGCAAACCAAGTGTTGTATCACAGAGGAACCATCATTTACTCCGGGATAAAAAGTGGCCTATGTGTTAATCCAGTATTTAAGGTTACATACATTCCGAATTTCATTCAAATCTATCCAGGCATCAAGGCGTGAAGAGGTCCTAATCACACCATATATATATATGTATATATTATACTTTTTCTGGGATAAAAGTAGCCTATGTGTTAATCCAGGGCTTAGACTATCTCCATACCGAATTTCATTGAAATCAGTGTAGCCGTTTGAGCGTGAAGAAGTAACAAAAAGACACACATACACACAAACTTTCGCATTTATAATATTAGTAGGATTTAGAAATCAAAGGCGTTAAATTAACACCTACGTACCTACGTAGGAGAGAAAATATCACTGTGTATTTATTGGTAATTTTATTCGATATTTTTAATGTTACAGCTATGGTCCTCAGTAGAAGCTTTTGTACACTAATTGATGACGATATTCTTGTTGATAATGACCAATAGCTGCAAACACAAATTAATCTTTATTCTAATCCAAGGTGCAGATAACGCTGTTTATTTACGTGGATCTGATGCAGGGAGACCTGCATGAGGGTAGGCGAAAAAGTAGCGTTCAAGATTTTTTGTTTTTTACTACCCACTGCACATAAAAGATTCCGTGTAGATCTATATTGTTATCATTCAATGACATTAAAAACAGGCGTCATCAAACAAAAGCGTCTGTAAAGTACCTACATAGATATGCAATCGATATTGGAATAATATTTATGACAAGTTATGTTTACGTATGATGAAACAGGGGTGTGCGGCCGTGCCTCCGCGGGCATGATCTTTGCCTTCACTTATCAGGAGATATCAGTATAATAACAATATATAGCGTCAGTTATAGGCAATTCATAACATACAGCTATAAACTCTATATAAGTGGATATAATGCTCAATATGTCTATGAGGCCTTTCAAATGTTTATAATGTAATTATAAGTACACGATTTCAAATTTCAACTCTATACAAATTCGAATACGACTCAAACTCAGATTTATGCAGAAGATGACAATTTCCCACAAGTTCAAGTTATGTAGGAATACCAAGACTGACATCTTTATTTAAAAACTGTGATATGAAGCAAAAAAACTGACTGACAGTATGATATGTCAACACTGCGCAAATTGCTGAACGAATTGGGCTGAAATTTGTACACAGGGTGTCAGGTCTACATATTTCATATCCCACTAATATTATACATGTGAAAGTTTGGATGGATGGATGGATGTTTGTTACTCAATCACGCCAGAACGACTGAACGAATCTGGATGAAATTTGGCGCAGATATAGATTATAGTCTGGAATAGCACATAAGCATTTATAAATTATAATATTTTATTTATTCACACAAGGTCTTCAGGTCCCAAACTAGGCAGAGCCTATCGTAACCTGATGACTGATATATATACTTATATACACACCCAGACACAGGTCAAACAGACATGTTCATACACACAAATGTTTGACCTGTCCGGGAATCGAACCCGGGACCAGCGGCTCAGAAGGCAGAGTGCTACCAACTGCGCCAACCGGCCAGTATATGATAAGAATTTCGTTCTATTTTAAAAAAGCAAGAACAACAATAGAAACACGAACTGTTATCTGGACTTTTAGTACATATTTGAACTTGTTTTGCAAATAACCGCTACAATCTTGTTGTTTCAGCGAAATAAGTTTTCTGAAAACATGTTTTCACCGATAGACAAAACAAAAAATATGTATGTTAAAACATGAAAGATTTGCTTGAGAACCATAAATATGTTCATGTAAATAAATGGGTAACTAAGTGACCAAGTGCGGAAATTTCTTTTTAACCGACTTCAAAAAGAAGGAGGTTACTCAACTCGACCGTATATATCTGTTTTTTGTGTGTGTTCGCGAGTAACTTCGTCGTTTATGAACCGTTTTTGATGATTCTTTTTTGTTTGATAGGGTATATTTTCATGGTGGTCTCATTTAAATTTTATCAAAATCGAACAGGCGGTTTTCGAGTTACACTCCAATAACTGAAAAGTGCTTCGGATATCTACCTCGAATAATATAGTTGCGGTTGAAGACATCGGAGAACATACACAATGATAATTGATCCCGTAAGTAGCAAAGGTCACTGAAAAGGGTGAATATGTGCACAATATTGTGATGATAGTTACTTTTGTGAACTATCATGGTACTGACTTCAACAAGTTATTTCACACGTTTCAGTGATGAAGTCGGTTCCATTGTTTGGTAAAAAAATATTCTCCTAATGCGTTTTGACTGGTGTATATAATATAGTATAGTATATAGAGCCGTCATCAGCTGTGAATAAATCGCTGAAAATAAACCAACCAGTGTTTGGATCTGTATTATGTAAATGTAAGTTTTAACTTACTTTTTCGATATCCTTCGTATGAAAAACACCATTTCGATGGTAGATCTGAAAATAGAAGAAAAATGTAGATGTTAACAATTTGAAAATGAAGATATAACAGAAGTTTTTAAGCTATTATAGTGGAGACCGAATCCAGAAATTCCGTAACGAAAATAACCTAATACCCGACCGGCACAGCGGTGATACTTTTTAGTTTTGCCATCTATCGATGAATAGCAGAACTTTTAATGACTTTTTTGAAATATCACGCTTGTCTGTTTAGTTCAGCTACTCGCCTCTAGGTGGCATTCGTTGTATCGGCGATACTGCATAAGTTATTAATATATTAATTGCATAAGTTGATAAAAAATGCTATCCAATAGCTTTACCGCGGCAGTCCCCGAGTGCCACGCGTCTTTTTTTTAATCCAGATTATCCTCCAATTAGATTTATGATCAGTGTAGAAACTTATTATGAAGGTATACCCCAAAAAGGTAAATTGTCAAAAATGGAATATATCTCGCGTCACTTGTTGGATCGGTATCCTCTAAAACGGCTTACGAAACGGCCTGATGTTTTTGCATATTTTGGGTATATTTGGTAGGTCTGAGAGTAGGTCGAAATAGTTATTTATGTTGCATGTGGCTATAGTTAATTTTTAGCGTGAATGCTTGGAACGAAAAAAACAATGATAGTATGTAGTCAAGCTTAGCTCTTTTATTTCTTTTTAAATGCTTCTGCTTCTTTGTTTTTTTATCAATTTTGCCAATGTCCGTTCATTCTAGTGATGCTAGTTTCATAAACGACGTGGAAGCTGTGTTGTGACCGTTGTAGTCTGGCTGCAGACAAGTAGTAGATAAGTATCTCTCTTCTAATATATAAAAATCACACAGTGAAAAAATCACAGTGTTTGTTTTCGAACTCCTGTGAAACCGCTTGCCAGTTGTTGCGTAATTTTTGTATATTGTGTAATTTGTGTAAAATATTTTTAACGACTTTTCAAAATTTAATTTTCTATACCGACCTTCCATTTTATTTTAGCGATTTTGGTTGTGTCCAAATAATTTATCCGTCAATCATTGACGTCATTGAACAGTAATTCAACAATTAGGAAACCACATTCGATACTTATTATCGATATTTCGATACGATGGCAGATTGTCTTGCCAGGCTACGAACATGTAATTTTTCGTAGTTGCCAGATCAGCCAGTTGTGTAGGTATTAGTCTGCAATTTACTGGTAGTTGTTACTAAAAAACTGCGTTACTCGGTTAAGTTAATAATATTTCTTCCAAATATAGCCAGAAATATACGTTATCGCGTAATAAATTATGATTACGGAAATGTAAATTGAATAACAATCGTGTTTATGATACTTATATATCATGGATAATATCTCTTATTCTCTTGATATTATGGCTCCAAAAGCGATATAAAACCCAAGTGATGACATATTGTTATCAAGTGTAAATTCCACTATCTCAATACTAGTGTAAAAACAACTGAATCCTTTCACACGGCATTGCAGATTTATCTGCCACAAAAACAATAACACGTGTGCGTATTAGGTACCTATACAATTTAGTTATTATGTATGGTAACCAAATCTAAAATTGTATTATATAACCTGTTTCGTGCCGCGATCAATTAATTACGTGGAATTTCATAATCTATAATGTACTATTGGGCACTAATCGCATAATTGATTGATCTTATATCTGCGAATCGTTACAATAACATTACTAATAGGATTAGATAAGCACAATTTATTTTTAATAATACCCAACTACTAAACACACCTACTCATTAATAAACATAGAAAGAAATAACTATTCTATGTATGTACTAAGAAAATACTAACCAAATAATTTTGGAGTACGGTAAGAGTACCGCGAGCTAATGAATCCCAAGCAAATGTTACTCATCTTCATTCCCCGTAGATAGAAGCTTTCTACGTCATTCTCTAATTTAAAACGAGGTCTACTATTTTTCATTCATTCATTCATTCATCATAGCCATAGGACGTCTACTGCTGGAGACATGCCTCCCGAGGAATTTGCCAATACTCGCCACGTTTGGCAGGCGGGTTGGCGCGCGCCATATGCTTTACTATCAGAAGGCTCAGAAGGCGCTGCTGCCCACGTTTTGGTACGTGATCCCTTAGCTGACTCTTACGGCACCCTCGGGAAGAGATGGGAGAGTACT
The DNA here is from genome assembly GCA_934044485.1 of Apeira syringaria. NCBI lineage: Eukaryota > Metazoa > Arthropoda > Insecta > Lepidoptera > Geometridae > Apeira > Apeira syringaria. The sequence goes on from OW203655.1 coordinate 28,990,415, forward strand.
ATTCTAGGCCGGTACCACCACGGCACCGGCACGAGGTCTACTATGCATTGGTATAAAAAAGGGAGCTAAGGTACGCTGATACAGTTGTTATACAGTTTTACCCAGGGTATAAGATCTGTGTTTTATCCAAGATATATTTGTGCATTTTGTGAAATCACTGGAAGGCATTATTTGTGTACAATTTATTTTACCATAAAAGACTTAGCAGTTTATTTCATTTATTGGTGAAATGTGATAAGTAATAATTTTTACCCGACTTGAAAAAAAGGAGGTTACTCACTACTGGAGGAGACCTTTGCCTTTTTCGACGGATCTCTTCATTTCTGATTCGATCACCGATATAGCCCAACGGATTAGTAAATTGAAGTGGCAGTGGGCAGGGCACATAGCTCGAAGAACTGATGGCCGTCGAGGTCGAAAAGTTCTCGAATGGAGACCACGGACTGGCAAGCGCAACATAGGACAGCCACCGACCAGGTAGACAGATGATCTGACTAAGATCGCAGGCAAAGGCTGGATGCGGGCCGCTTCCAACAGGTCCTTGTGGAAATCAATGGGGGAGGCCTATGCCCAGCAGTGGACATCCTATGGCTGAGATGATGATGATGATGACACATTTCTTTAAAAAAGAATGTGGTCTCTTGATATCTACAAGTGCTGCATATTTGTAAAGAATATGCCAGAACTATTACAAAACGAAAAAAAACACCCACAATTTAAACCCAAGGAAAATAGGGGGATAGAAAAACTTGGGTACTTCGAACGCTACCGAAAACAAGATTGTTCCATAACAGCATATTCAAATGCGTTGATATGGAACAATACAAAATAAATAGTAGTAAAAAATACTGTTTAGTCCACTTGAAAAATAAATTGTAATATCAATTGTCAATAAATAAAACAATAATAAATAAAAATCTTCTTTTTCCCTCTTTCAATCCGTCAACATGAACACACTAAAGTAGTAGGTACATTGGATCCAAGAAGGAGGTAAGTATCAAACTAATATAACCTAATTGGTTGAACCAGCCTATAAAGAACCCGTTTTATCAACTGTACCTACTCACCTATTACCGATACTTATAACAAGGCACTATAAGATTGAAATTAAATCGAACTATCTCATAACCATAACAAAACTCACCTGCCAGCGTTCAATTGCGGAAAAAGCGGGAAACCGTCACACTGCGTACCATACACCACTTATTTTTTTCTTCGGATAGCAAGCGTGCTGTTGGCATACAATGCAATCACGTACTGTCGCCGTAGCCGCGTAAACAATATAATTTTCCACTCAAGATATAGTTTATAACTAACTGACTGATACGCTTTCGATTAACTAATAGTGATGCCAAATAGTGACGGTAGTTTGGCTTTCGATCGGTGGCATGTATATCTTTGTAGTGACATATCTACACGTGCACGACAGTTACGCAAAAATAGATTGTCGACAACGGCATGCAATACGAGAGATAATGGAGTTACTTACAAAACATAATTACTCGTAAGTAAACTTTACGCTGCTGCAATTGGTTTTTTAGAATTAATTGGTTCTATTATCTAGCAGAGACAGCGAATTAAGATGTGTTAAAACTTAATAAGCCAGTTTGTTGGAATTTAATGTAGTATTTTCAACTAATTTGAGGTTATCTAGTCGTTTGAATTGTTGCCTTTATATATTAGTTTCTAGGTTAAAGAAGATACATATACAAGTCGTCTTATCAAAAGTAAGTAATTATTGGTATTATACTATAGCTGCGCCTGGGTTTCACCAGTGTGCACTACGTTTTTCCCGCACCGTCTTGTTACAATCACATGTTCACCAAGCCGCCCTTATCCAGTTCTGTCAGTAAGAAGTCGTTTATCATGGCCCTGTAGCGTTCAAATCAAATCAAATCAATCACTTTATTTGCATGAATATGGGTACATTATGATATAAAATTAGTAACAATATTTGTAGTCCGCCATAACAACCTCATACGAGGTATGCAAATGTTAAAATAAAACTATATTAAAATTAGTAGCTATTTGTCATGGTAAACATAATATCTGCAAGATGTTTTTTCCAGGAAATCCTTGACAGAATAAAAACTCTCGTCAATTAACCATTTTTTTTAATTCTGGGAATAATCTATGATTAGGCAATTCCAATAAATGTTTTGGAATGCTATTATAAATAAGAGGTGCCATGTAAATGCAGTTTTTCCTAAGGAGCCACTAATATTTAGTTACTGTATTGCCGATGGCATCCTCAAAAAAAATAGTGGTGGTAGGGTGGTGAGGTAACGGACCCAGGAACGAAGATTTTGTTTATTGACGAAACCGCTTGCGATTGCGATGTCCGCCGTCACATCGCCCGACAAGGTCGCGGGATAAATGTCCCCTAGTGAATACCTGACTTAATAGTTTTAAATTACAGACATCAGTCTTTTATCACACGAAACCAACCGCCAATTATTTCGATGGATTGGTCGAATTAGTTATATTTGTTCAATTCATCTAATTCATAAAGTTCAATAATGTTATTATCAAAAAATAATTTGATTTGTCTCCCTAACTTTCTCAATCACCAATGATTCGACATTACCTTTTCACTATATAATGTAGGCAATCAAGTAGCTAATCGTTTTTTTTATATGAAAGAATTTAATTGGTGTTTATTCGAATAATTTGTGTTGTCATACTTATGTTTTCTATCGGGTGCATTTCGGAGAATGTGCACTGGAATTACACAATCTGATTCCACAATCCCCTTTCTATCATCGGTCGACTCGACGTACGGCAATTCGCCATCGCTATATGGTAGATATACCACCTATACATACGAAGCGTTTAGCTTCCACTTTCTTAATGCGTACTGCCAAGGAATGGAACTCGTTGCCCGAATCTGTGTTTCCCGATATGTACAATCCTGGAGTCTTCAAGTCGCGAGTGAATAGGTACCTTCTAGGTTTGCGTGCTAAATCCTAGACAACGTCATCACTTAACATCAGGTGAGACAGTTGTCAAACGCAAACTTATAATATGTAAAAAAAAATTAAAAAAATGTATCATTGTGTCTGACAGTCGTCATAGCTCAGTGATCAGTGAGACTTTACAACGTGACCCTGGCACAAAACAGATTACCTATCTGTTATGCGACCCTGGTAAGGGCCCAAATGCCGGCTGGAGGAGCAAACATTTCTGACGACTAAAGATTATGAATGTATAAAACACGGGCCTTGAGACATGAGTAATTCCCGTGTTTTATACATTCATTATGACATTATGAATTATTATTATTTTGACACATTGTGTCTAAACCACGTCAGTATTAATAACGCAAGATGACGATTACGAATACAGTTGAGGAAGGCGATGGCTGGTACCACGTGTCAACTCGTGAACGGGTGCTATTTGCGGACATGCATCGGTCTGGTGTGTATGCCTGGAAACCGCAAGGTTAGAATGAAATCTTAACTTTTCTTTAAATGAGTAGGTACTGCTAAAATATTTTCTGCTTAAATTAACTGTTTGTTGCGTTTTCACGCTTCAGCTGCTTAACCAATATTGATGGATTTTGGTATAAAGATAGATGGGACGTTGGAGAAGAGTTAACATAGTTTTTATCCTGGAAACAAATGGGCTTTCTTTGGGTTAAATTCGGTAGCGGGAAAACCGTAGACCACGGGAGTGAAACGCTAGCGGTGCATAGTCCAATATTTTTGCAGCAAATAATCGCGCCCTACGCGTGATATCCAATGTTTATTTAGACATCATTGATACAAATAAAAATGTATCTTTTCGTTCACAGACTAATAAATAAAATAAAAGTTCTTATTTTAAAAAATGTTCTTGAATTGATGATTGATGATTTGTGCCATAAAGTAGCCTAGTAGTAAGTAAACACTTTTACATAATCTGTGGCGACCTTAAGTGATGACTTTATCATGTTTACACACGAACTCGTTAGGTAACCTATGGACATTGATTTCATTGAAAATTTTATTGCGCTGTTTATTGTAATATTGATAAGCGAAGAAATTGTTATGATAGTTTCTAGTTTAGTTGGTATCTTTCCTCCACTATTACATATTAATAGTAAGCTCCAATATTATATTTGTATACTTAATTATTATCAATAATTGAATTGTATGCTTGATACCTACCGTGTTTTATCCCAGACAACTATTCCATTAATAATATGTAAAGTTTATCATTCGTAAAGCATTCAGTCCTCGGATCTCCGCTTTTGAGACCAGCAGCCGTAACGGCTATCTATACCTAGATAATGTACATAAGTATGAAATGTTACTTCATGTTGATTCTTATTGGGGGCTTAAAAGTCTATAGACAAGGGCTCTAAAGCTCAGACGGTAACGGTGCGTTTCATTCACAATAATTATCTGAAATTTCCTCAATTTTGCACACATTCTGTCCATTTCATAGTTTTACGGAATATATATGTGCATATTATCAGAATTTTCGGTAAATTATTGTGAATGACACGCAACGATAGCTACTAAGCGCTAGGGTAGGGAGTAATGCGATTTAGATATGGAACGTCTTAGCTTTTATAATACACAAAAAGATCTCATTCGAAAATCGATTTGGCCTTCATGAAGAACTGCAATAATAGTGGCGGGAAATGTAGATGGAGTAGATTTACATTTTGTTTTATTTTCCAAAATGAGTGTTTCTGCGGGTGTTAATGTGAAATAATGATTATTAAACTTAGTGTCCGTGAATGTGCAGAAGTGTAGGAAATAATATCAAATAGCAAATTTTCACTTTTTTATGTCTCTTCGCAATCTTCCAGTGTCTCAGTTATCAAACTAAATGAAAGGAAAGGAAGTTTCGGTCTAGGCTTTAAACCCTAAGCTGTAAAGATAAAACCCTATTAACACGCGGGTGTTAATAGGGAACTATGATTCTAAATTAATATTTTTACTTCCAGAAAATACCTTGTATATATAATTTAGGCTTGCCAGATGGTCGGAATTCGTCGGGATTTGTATATCGTCTACCATCCTACTATTGAAGGTCATTTTTGAAGTCATTAAAGACCGTGAACTAATTTTCGGACAGATAGGTTCAATCTTATCGCTATTGTGATTTGTGATTACACAAAAAACCTTTTTTTTTTTAACTGGTTTACTGGTGGACTACTGGTGGACTCGCGGGAGTCTTTCTAATATCACCAGCACCTTTTAAATTCTCGATAATAGAGCCCTGTGGATTTCAAAGACACCCACTTTTCATTTTAAAAATATTTACTTACCCTTCAGAATTGTCATTGAATATAAAAGAATTCATAAATAAGTGACACAAAGGCGAACATATTGAATAAACAGTGTCGCCAGGTGGCGATTCGCAGGCCACAATAATAGCTGTATGCAAATCGACAATAGATAAGTGGTATGTGGTCTAAGGACGCCCGGATCAAAGGTGACCCGATGGAGAGATGGTCGTAAGAAGCTTTATGTATTAAATAAAGTGTCACAGTGGAAAGCAGTATATAAAAACTACTAGTTATCGATACATGAACTAAGAGATTTTTCATTGTGTATCGCATTAACGCTATGCTAGGCAGAACTTCAGTTCAAATATTTAAAGGAAAAAATTCGGCTGCTAGGACGGACGGTATTCTGTAGTCGTGGGTTCAAGTCCCACTAGCAGCCGAATTTTTTCCTTTAAATATTTGAACTGAAGTTCTGCCTAGCATAGCGTTAATGCGATACACAATGAAAAATCTCTTAAAATAAGGGTAGGGTGCCTTCGTTTAATACGATATCAACTGTAACGTTGGTCTATCAGTCCTACTAATTAATTGTTCATACAATTAAAGGTAGATGGCGCTAAAACATCCCCGCAAGATGTTAATAAAGGAAGGAAGTAATTCGGCCCTAGTGGTACGAGCTGCTATAGCTTAGTTGGACAAAGCCACAGGACGGTATTCTGTAGTCGTGGGTTCAAGTCCCACTAGCAGCCGAATTTTTTCCTTTAAATATTTGAACTGAAGGATACATGAACTGACTAAAATTCTTTAAAAATCATCGACTTCCAATCTATACCATTTGCGCTAAATTTGCAAATTCGTGTAGCTCCATTCAACGCTATCTCTAATAGGAGACAAGTTTTACTCAATTGCTAACCAATTGCGGGTATTTTATTCAGCACTCAACGGCATCAATTACACGTAGGTATATGTACGAAATTCCTGTTGAATATTTGAATTATGTCCAATTATAAACTGAGTAAATAATGGGTCACTCAACTTTGGTAACTTTGGGTAACTTTGAACAGTTTTCTCAAAGTTTTTATGGATACTGAGAAATAAATGTTTGCGTTCAGTGTGGTGATCGTTCTGTAATACTCAAATTTTGATTTATTGAATTATTATAGAAATGTTTGAGAAATTAGCGTTTAAGTGGCCATTACAACGACGAAAGTAAGAACGACTTTCGAGTAACATTGAAATTGAATTATCGGTAGTTAAGGTACTACTTATTTGATTCGGGCAACATTGAACTGTGTTTCACACAATTTTTCATGTTGGAAGGCGCGGAAAGGAAGGCCACGAAATTTATAAAATGTCTATCGATATGAGATCAGTTTTATGACATACTTGATATTACAAACATATATACATTCTCTTTTACGTAATCATGTATTTACAATATAAATACTTAAACATGTTTTATGAGTTAATATTAAGCTTTATTTTATTTATACGGAAATTCAAAGTTACTTAACTAGACTGTACGTACCCAATATATCATAAATCAATAAGAAGTTTACTTCCTTACCGTGCAACGCTGCCTTTGCACCGCAGGAACGAGCTGGAGCTGGAGTCATCTGAAGTGAATGATCCTGCATCTTACCTTACTCTGCCACTAAGCTTTTTGCTTCGGCTCCCAATCTACCCATGGTCTCCACGACGATGGGCTCAAAATAATGATCGGGATCCATCGCCGCGTACTTCCTGGAGGCATCTTCCTCTGCCGCTGCCGGAGTGTGGACCGTGTGTATCGATGTGGACTATCAATGTTCACTGATCCATAAGGGCATATATAGTAGCTAAATAAAAGTGTTTGAGAGATGTTTCAACTGTAGGGTGACGGTAGTTAGCGTCGCTGGCAGTAGACTATAAACTACCCACCTTTGTGTGTGGGTTTCATTATGGTTTTAACTTCCTAAATAAAAATCTTAACAGCGCAATTTACATTCTCATAGGTTATTTTTTGTTAAACCTTGCCTTATTTAACCTTATTTTGCCTTATTGCCTATGCTATAAGCAAGAATGCTTATATCATAGGTATAATTAAGCGGTAATGGCGGTGGGAACGTCGGTTGTCAAACTGACAATCCAATACATTGGATTGACGTCCACTCCTGAGACACGAGCTTGCTTCACAGTCTTGCCCTTAACTCACCACGCTGCTGGCCAATGCGGGTTGGCAGACAGGGTACTGGTTAGCCGAATGACGGAACTATAAGGCCGCCCAATGGCCTCTCTACGGGCAAAGAACTGTTCTTCTTAGTTAACAAAAGGAGCCAACGGCTTGTCCCATGCCCCAATAGAAACACAGTAGCTTTCTGTTGAAATTGATACTAGCGGTACCCATTCAAAGTATGACCGAGCAATACGTGGATTTCTCTTCATGTAGATTGTAGATAGAACTATTCGCTTTTAAAATTAATTTACCGAAATTGTTCCTAATGTAATATTATCAACATCTTTTAATATATAAAATTGTCGGTTGGCAGTGTTTGTAACCAAACTCCTCCGTAACGGCTTGACCGACTTTTATGTTTTTTTTTGTGTAAATTCGGTAGGTCTAGGAATAGGTCGTTAAGTATTTACCACCCACCGAACCCCACCATCTATTTTATTATCGCTATTGTAATATTTTTGTATAAACAAATATCCCAATAGTTTAATCGTCGATCATTGAAGTATCCTGTCAGTTTGACATTTCAAAAATGTATATGGCAGAACAACGTTTTCGGTGTCAGCCAGTAATTAAAAAAAATTTACTTAGGTACTTTTCTGCGTATAAACTTTAAAAATTTTTATATTTCGCGTTGCATTGACGAGTGTGTTTACACGCGGCCGGTGCGTGGGTACAGTCTACAAAAAAATAGTCAACCAGTTTTAAAAAAAGATTTTTTGTGTAATCACAATAGCGATACTATTGAATTTATAGGTCCGAAAATAGTGCATGGTGTTTTATGATTTCGAAAATGATAATCTTCAATAGTAGGATGGTAGACGATATACATACAGAGTTTTTCTTGAAGTAAAAATATTAATTTAATATCATAGTTAACACTAGACTAATAAGTTAAATAAATATTAACTAAAACCTAAAAATAAGCTTCTTCTATATTATTTTATTCAAATTGTCATAATTATTTATGTCAATGGATGTCTACGTTGATTCCCTAAAGCCAATATTGTTCCATATAACCCTAAATCGGAATATTACGAGATTCATCCCGTAAGAGACGTTTGAGGGTTGAGGGTAGAAGCAAGTACTCTTAACAACGAGATGTCACATCGTCTAGGGCTCTACTAACCAGCCGGTAACGACCGCACGGCTGGTGTCTGAAAGGCCATCATCGGTTTTATGTTTTGCTAGTTTCGTCGTCACGCAAGGGTAGGTGGTTTTCCCGACTTTATAGGCGAGGGTATTTTTGAATTTTGCATCACCAAAGAGAAATTCTTTAAGCTACGTATGTTACTATAATAGTCTATAATAGTTTTTGCGACATGTTTAAACTCCTTGGCGGGATTGAATGGAAACGTCAAAACTGTTATTCTAAAAAAACAAATTGTTCTCTAAGAAGGTTCCCTTATTTTCTATTGATTCTAGAATAAACTATTTTTGCGCAGTACTCTCTCTCATGTCCAGTATATTGGTAGGTTTTCATTACCTGCCTGGCTAGCTACCACCCTCAAGCTTGAAAAGATGTTACTAAACAAATAGTGTATTCAAGCAGCTGTCCTTGGTAGTCAGTCAACATTCAAGATCTGGCGTGAATACATCTTCGACCACATTGTCACTGACCATCTAGATCTATAAACCAACTTTCAAATAAAAATAAAATGATCAAGATCGGTTCACCCCGTCGAAAGTTCTGAGGTAACAAACATAAAAAAACATACGGGTCGAATGGAACACCTCCTCTTTCTTTTAAGTCGGTTAAAAAAGCTTTAGCGATCTTTGGATTGATGAGGGTTACCTAAATTTTAAATCTTAAATATTTATTTTTAAATGTATATTCGAATATTATGGTGGAGGCATATTTCTAACATCCTGTGGCTGTGATGATGATGATGAAACATTTAATTTTCATAAATGTAGATATCATCTACTGGGTAGGATTACACTATACACATATTTTTAAACCGTTGACAATACTTAAAAAAACCTCAAAGGGGCATAATATATCTCCATAAGAGGATGTAGGTGTGCGCAAGGCATTGGGGGTGGTATATAAGGGTAGGTTGGGTATTTTTTTAAACCACAGTTTGGCCAGTATCCCAGTGTGACGGAAGTGTTAAGTTGATATGAGGTTGGTGCGGTGTCGGTAAGTGTTTGGATCTTAAAATTTAACTAACTCTTAATTTTACGCCACCGCCAATTAAATAATTCTATGATAACAATGGTGGTGCGTTAAACATGTTTAGGGTAATAATATAGGATATAATTAGATAGGTAAGTATATATTATACAATTTTCGCGTGATAAAATAATGAACATAAAACAGTTCGAAATTCGTGATTTAAGACCAAAATTACTTTTATTATTTTAATTGGTAAGTAAATTAAATAAAAATTTATACTTGCTCTGTTTTAGTATGTATGAAATTAGATAATTTTCTTTATAGGGCCGGGTGCCAAGAAAACTGGCCGCATTCCCATATTGAATTGCTAAGTAAATTCTTTGTGCAAGGAATAGTGTCTGGGTGTGTATATGTATATAAGTATATATCAGTCATCAGGTTACCATAGTACAGGCTCTGCCTAGTTTGGGACCTGAAGACCTTGTGTGAATGTTGTCCCATATTATTATATTATTAATATTATTATTATAGGCAGCCCAGTGTTGCCCCGGCAATCAGCATGAGTAGTATTTTGTTTAAAAAACAAACTTGATTATGTATCGTGCGACAGTAAAGCGTTAAGACAGTATTTCCGTAAACTCAGCCATTTCACGATAACGGTACATTTTTTGGAATAAAATGTAGCTATCTATCAAAATTTATCAAGATTTGTCCTGACGTAATTGTGTAAAAAACATTAATGCACACAATCTTTCAAAAGTATTATGGTAAAAGTAAATAGTTAGTACCAGTACCAATTATAAAAAGTTTGAAAAGAAAATAATAAGAAATCGTTCTCAAATCAGTAAAAAAAGTGCCACTGAACTCTTGCGTAGTTTGACCCCCGACTATGTACTTCCGCAGGATCCATACTTCACATGTGAGGAAAATATTTTAGATACGAGAATTACAAGTCAGGAGCTGGATAGATGCATGCGTCACAAAGACACTTCTCCCGGCAGTGATAAAATATCATATTCTATGATACAACATCTACCTAACAATGGAAAAACACTTCTACTTAAGATATTTAACATCTGTTATTCGGCTGGCTTTGTACCAGCACAATGGCGAGATGTAACCATAGCCCCGATTCCTAAACCAGGTCGCAATCAACAGTCTCCTGGATCCCTCCGTCCCATATCTATGATCTCTTGTTTATGTAAAACCTTACATCGCATTCTTAGCAATCGACTGGAATGGTTCATTGAGAAAAATAACCTTTTATCTCCGGACACTACAGGCTTCCGAAAGTGCCGCTCCACCTTAGACAACCTTACCAGCCTAGTATCGCAAATACAAACCGGATTTACCAAAAACAAAATATGTGTTGCAACTTTTATAGATATAGAAAACGCATACAATAACGTCGACATACACAGCTTGTTAGATATAATGCAACAACTGGGGGTTAGCCCTAAAATGTGTAGGTATTTATGGAATTTTTTAAAAGAGCGCCACTTAATGGTTCAAGTAAATGCATACTGTTTCAGTAGAAGTACGTGTCGTGGCTTAGCACAGGGCGATCCATTCTCCTCCTTGCTATTCAATTTAGTAACAATTAACATATGTAAAAACATAAAAAACTGCTTCACCTCACAATACGCGGACGACTTCGTGCTATATATAATGTGTGACAATGTGAGCGAAGGATCGACTCAACTACAATTAGCGGTAAACAAACTTGTCGAGTTGCTATCTATAATCGGACTTAGTATTTCTTCAACTAAAAGCAAGGTGTGTATATTTAAAAGCGGATATCGAAGAGAGGTTGTCGATATTTCGGTAGAAGGGATTACTTTACAGGTAGTGGACCACGTAAAATATTTGGGACTGTGGTTGGATCGGTCATTGCGCTGGGCTAAACACATCAATGAACTGAGTGAGAAAACTTTAAAGTTGTTAAATATTTTCAAAGCACTGGCGGGATCTAGTTGGGGCATACATCCGAGTAACTTAAGACGCATATATATAGCTATGATTAGAAGTAGGTTAGATTACGCGAGTCCATTGTTTGCTAACAGCTGTCAAACTCATTTAGGTAAAATAGATAGGATACAGAACCAATGCATGCGCATCATCGGTGGTTTTGTAAAGAGTACACCAATACACGCAATGGAATGCGAACTCAATTTACAACCGTTGTGTCATCGTAGGTATTACCTTGCTGGCAAGTTGTGGTTAAAAAGTAAATCCTTTGGCGATAATGGAATAATTGACATCTTTGAGTAGCTTGTGTCTAAACTTTAATTGGAGACGTCGAAACAAGCCGTTATTGGCGGTTATTAACGATTATTTTAAGAATACGTCTATATATTCAACTCAACAATTAGAGATGTTTTCTTTGAGCACCTGGGTCAGCAATGTGGATCTCTCGTCAGTGTTGGAACCTCACATTGCATATATTGATAAAGCAAAAAATAAGTATCATACAGGCGAATTAAAAAACATTTGTATGAAGTTTTTGAACGAAGTCTATTCTGATTTTTACCAGATTTACACGGATGGGTCAAAGAGTATAGATGAAGGCAGTGGTATAGCTCTATTTGATCCGCAGAGTAAATTAAACATCCAATTATGTGTGAAAGTCAATATATCTATTATGCATTTAGAGCTAATTGCAATAGCAGAAGCTATATCTTATATTTCTTCCCTTGAAACTGGCAAGTACGTGATTTTAACGGATTCCAGAAGTGCCATTCATCATCTGGCTCGATGCACCTCGAACATTCGAGGCGCACCGATTGCCTATAGCCTTTTGGAATCTCTCCGCAGACTAGCAGAGGATAACAAAAGTGTTAAAATACAGTGGGTTCCTTCTCACGCTGGTTTACCAGGAAACGAAGAGGCCGATCGCCTTGCTAAACTAGCTGCTACCGATGGAATACCGTTCACTTGTTTGCCATTATTCACTGAGCGCCTGCACTTGGTCAGAGACAAATGTGCAAAGATGTGGCAGGAGTACTTTGATGTAAGGTCCCTGTCCAAGGGCATTTGGTACTACACTATACAACCTAATCTGAATCGATCGCCGTGGTTTGTTGGTTCGGACTTGTCTCGGACTGATATTGTGACCGCCCTGAGACTTCGCTCCGGGCACATTCCACTCAACAGTTACGCTTTTCTGATGGGTAAGTCGAGTACACCAAACTGTGACGAGTGTGGCATGTTGGAGGATGTGTACCATGTTGTAGTGGAGTGTGTGCGGAACGAAGCGGAAAGGGTGACATTTAGGATAAAAACTAATATTAACTTGTATGAAACTGGTAAATGTAACAGCATTCTGGCGCATCCTCTGTCAGAGGAAGCCAGAATGTTATATAAACTAGTAAAATTAGCACTAAGTCGTAGGTTATAATTACATTAAGACTTTGCCTATGAGGATGGCATGATCATGTCTGATCAAATCCTCTATAATCTAATAAAGAAAAAAAAAAAAAAAAAGATAATTAAATTGACTAATATTTATAGTAATAAAAAAATTAAAAGATTGGCTTGATTTAAGGGCATGTCATGCGAAGGAATGAATAACATATAACAAACAAAATGTTTACGAAAAAATGGATACAACTTAAACACTCAAAAGCATGAAATAACTTGTTGAAGTTTTTTTAGAAATTTTTCACATTTTTCAGTGATCTTTGCTACTCACGGGATCATCAATTGTCATTGTGTATGTGCTCCGGATTTCACAACCCGCACCCCCAGGGGAAGCACCAGCTTTCAAATAAAAAAAGAACGATCAAAATCGGTTCACCCATTCGAAAGTTATGCGGTAACAAACATTAAAACATAAAAAACGGAAATAAATAAAATATACGGGTAGATTTGAGAACCTCCTCCTTTTTTTGAAATTGGTTAAAAAGAATACTTAATATGAATGTGGATGGTTGAGGGAGAGGAATGCTGAAGAAGGCATGGATGGACTGTCTGAAGAATAATATGTTTATGCAAGGTGTACTGTGATGATTACTGCTAGAATAGAGTAGAAATTTTCACAATAATATACAGTAATAAAATAAAGAAGCATTAGGTCTGAGATAACTTTATTGTTAGTTATGTGCGCGCTCTTTGGACGCCGGCCGGGAGAGAGAGTACTCACCATTTTATTTACTACCTGCCTTTCACAGAGTACTTAAACTACCTACCGCCTTTTTTACGATTAAGCGAGATGTTCTTACGAAGGTCAGATTTAACATTCTCACCTCTAATTTATATAAATGTATTATTATGTGTGATATCAATTGTTAGGGATAATACCGCAAATTGTAGAACGTGTTTTGTGAATGTGTTTATAAATAATATTATTTTGAGTTGATAATATTTGTGCAATAATGAATGACGGTCGCCGTGGCGCAGTGGTCTGTGTCAGTGTCAGTGACATGACTTCTGTATCTCCGGGGTCCTGAGTTCGATTCCCGGCAGGGGCAAACATTTGTGCGATAAGTGTAGATGTTTGTTCCGGATCTTGGGTGTTTGTGTTGTGTGATTGTGTGTTCATGCCTCCCGCGACACAGGGAATCCTAGTGCGGGGGTCTAAGTGTGAGATAAAAATAATTAAAAAAATATATATCAATTTAACTTAAATAAACATAGTAAAGATCTCAAGGCAAGTTTTTCCCAATAGTATAGAGTATCAGTGAGAGTAGAGCGACCAAGCATCGGTGCGACGGTCACGGTTAGACTGAAGCGATAATAGCTCAGCGGGAGGAGCGTCGGCTGTCAACTGACGGTCACTGGTTCGATCTCCAACAACAGCTTGAGCTTCCGGTGAAGGTAACACCGTTATCAAATATCCAGCATGGTGGCAGGGCACTTTCAAGTGCACGCATGGCTAGCTACCACCCTCACGTTTGAAAAACTGTCACCAAACACATAGTGTGTTCAGGCAACCTGTTGCCTGAACACCAGTGGGCATTTGAGGTCTAGCGTGATAACATCTTCGACTATCGTCACTGACCTTCACGTTAGATAGTGGTCAAACGCTAGATCTATTCAGTACATATAAAACAAAAAAAAAGACTGAGCTGTCACATGATACAGTGCGGCAACAGGAATTAAACAATTTTTTTTCGTATATAATAAAAAAATCATGAATATAGAAAACAAATCCAAAACGTTTCTAAACTATGCCCAAACAATGTGAGTTTTGTATGAATTCTTATTCTTTTAGAAAATATGTACTGATTTAAAAGATTTAAAAGCATGTTTAAAAAACAAATATCGGGAGGACTATACCTCACCGTGGTGTATTGAAACCTTAACATATGTCGTTAGTGAACCTAAGTTTCGAAATTTACGTAATATCTTTTAAAAATTATCGCATTAATTTTAATTTTCGAGTGAAATCGGACTCTTTGTAACAATTGCCCAGAAGTTTGGGCAATTGTTACACTCATGTTATGCCAAAAAACGAAATTTCAAAACTGTCATATACATAGCTCCTGTGTGACTATTTTTAAAAACAAAGTTCTTGGTGAAAAACCTGTTACAATAAAAACATATAATCATTGTCATCTAAATTTATTGTTTGTTTCATTTCATTTACAAGACGGAGTTCTTGTTGAAAAACCCGTTATTATAACAGAATTCTGCCTAGATGATGCAACAAATGACTTCTGATGAATTACTTGTTGCTGTTCATTCCACGTGTCAGAATATTGATATGCACATAATTGTATTTTAATTACATTGGGCCTCAGAAGAGACGTAGTTTTAGTTGCCATGTCTTTAATATGTATGTCGATGTCTAAACTCTTATCTAGTTATAAGAGGACTACTACCTAGACGATCTTTATACGAATTATAAATAAATCCTCAGTTTTTGTTTTAATCTAAGCGATTATAATGCTCGCGACATAATTATAGTGTATACACACATCAACACAATCTAGGGATACTTTATTTCGAAATCAAACAGGCCTTTTTGTTTAAAACCTATCCTTATAAAGATAAAACCTTGTTTATTATTTTTACGACATTTAACAATTAGATTAAGAAACAAGTGGACACACAAAACACAGCGCAATCTACTTAGTACCTAGTCCTAGTTGCGAGAAGTTGCATTTTATTTTTAGCCGACTTCAAAGAAAGGAGGAGGGTCTCAATTCGACCCGTATGTTTTTTAAGTTTAATGAAAATACAATTTAATGCGTTTGTATTTTTCTAGCATCTATTGGTTGCGTAAGGGTTTAGCTCAAATGTTATGCTACGCCGTCATTTGAGTAGATGACATTTTTTTTTCAACATAAAACTTTCAACGCGTCGCATCGTTGCTGAGGCTCAGAGCTCGTGTCATTTTATCGCACTACTGGTGATGTGGCATAACGGCATATGGGATATTGTGTTACCACTCAAAGACAGGGTCGATTTCTCCAAATGACCGCCAGAAGACTACTCAACATCGCAGCGACGCAACTAGTGCAAAGGCTTCAGGAGGACGAAGAGCTTTATGTATATAACTCTACTGTGCGTGTGTGTCACTGAACTCCTAAACGGCTGGACCGATTAGAATGAATTTTTTTGAATACGTTTGGGTGCCGCCCTAGATGGTTTAGATACACAAAAAAACACCTGGTCCGCTAGTAGTGTATAATAATCAACTCGAAATCCTTCCTTACCCTTGTCTTTACATTTTTCTGCTTTCGGCTAGTTATATTGTCATTACCTAATAATGATTAGATATTGTATTCATTGTTACTGTAGATACTCCCAATTTCAGTATACCTAAGTATTTTTAGTTCTATAGTGTATGGAATAATTAATTTTAAACGTTACCTAATTCCCTGATCGCGATATTCTATGTAGTATTGGCAATTCTTACTCGGTTCACCAAGATGCAGACAAAGTATGGTGAAATTGGATCTAAGCCTACTCACATAGTTTTGGGTTCGTATCAGGAAATCCCAAAAAGAAATTAGGATATTTTTTTGAAAAAAAATTGCGATTAATCGCTCGATCGCAATTTTTTTTCAAAAAAATATCCTTTTGATTGAAATCGCTTTATCCGGTTTTAAGTAGATCAATAGGGAGAGCCTATACCCAGCAATATATGTCCTATGCCTAAAATGATGAGTGTTGTTGTTTTATTTATCTGCTTCTGTAGAACTTATCAATTTGTTTATGTCGTCATTTCAGAAATATGGCGATGGTGTGGGTATGGACGCTGGCTGCGGTGCTGGTCTCCGCGCAGATTACATTCAGCCGGGACTGGACTGGGGGCAAGCGAGCTGCCGGGCCTCGATTGGGCCTCGACTGCACTCAGTTCACAAGATTATGCAGGCATTTTGTAGTGAGTACCTACGCACCTAGTGACTATTTTTATTCAAGACTCCTTATTTAAATAGACAGATATTAATTTTATAGTTTTTATAAATTGTTAAATGCCAAATCAACATTGTGTCTTGAAAAGTCTTGATGCGCGGACGGACGTTTGTAAAAAGTATTTTTTTCTTTTTTTGGACCTACAGAACCGATTTTGCGGTACATATCTTTATACTTACGCTTAGATTAGAGAAAACAAGTACATACTTATAGCAAACGTAAACGTTTAACGCTACGTCCATTTGCTGATCGTTCGCATGTGTTGCGCCGCGTCCACAGATTATGTAGAAAAACTGCATTGTAATCCCTCCTTGGTCCAGCGGAAGTTGTATTAATAGAAAAAAAGTTACGTTATGATACAGTTGTCCATAGAAGAGCTGTATCTAATAGTAATTATTTAAATTTATTTATATGGCTTGTCTGTAAAGAGTGTTATTTTTCAAGTTTTGTTTTTAATCTTTATATTTGAGTATGAGATGTTTTTTATTTTTTTTTACATATTATAAGTTTGCGTTTGACAACTGTCTCACCTGATGTTAAGTGATGACGTTGTCTAGTATTTAGCACGCAAACCTAGAAGGTACCTATTCACTCGCGATTAGATAAAATATATTATTGCGGTAAACAATAAAAATGACAACCAATAACTTGGAAGTGAGGATGTTCATTATAATGTTTGTTTGTTTTTGACAGCACGAGCTGAAGCAAGCCATGACGTCTGAGTTAGGCGGGAAACACCGTGACGACCTTGACAAACCACCCCTCTATGACGACGAGTAACCGCATCGCACACTACTGCTTACCGCCTCCAATCACACCCACCACTTACTGTTCCTATCTACACTTACAGATTAAGAAAGAAAGAAAGATAGAAATCATTTATTAAGGCAAACAATAACATAACAGCAAACAAATAATTAAAAAATATTACACAATACATACAATTACAAAACACGGATAGGTCAAAACAATAGCAGATAAATAACATAGAAACAAAGATCGCTGTCATGTACAGTTATGCCTAAAATGGTCCGGGCTCAGCATATTGCTGTAGGGGAATCTACAGCGCTGATTTTCAGCCCGACCTAGGAAACGCACATACGTGATTAGGTTGTTTTATTTTAGGTAAAGCATTATTTTTTTAAACTATAACTTTGAGAAAGTTGCTAATAGTGTCAAAGATATCGTTTCTAAACACATCATTATTTTAGACGTATTGAAGGTCACTGCTGGACCTTAGACTTTTTTCCTTTAATATATTGTAAAGAAGCGTTCATCCCCACTTGACGAGATGATATCCGATTAACCAGAAAGAGTGGACCGCTAGTGGTATTTTCAACTGAGCTGCCTCGTAGGGCACGTTAGAGCCGGTCCTGAGAAATTGTTGCACTGATACAAAATGCGTTAGGCCACGTTGAAGACTCCGATATTACCCTGGTCACTAGTCTATTATTTATTTGCGTGTTGTATTAAGGCCCTTTTACCTCTTAAAAGAGGACAGTCCTTAATCTTTTAATGTTCTTTTTTAATTTAATATTTCGCAACGAGAACGTTAATTTTGGACCTGTTGCGTTGGTTAATCTTTATAGCATTTTACAAAACAAACTTATCTATGAAGTCGTAAATTTATTAATTTACTTCTTTCTAAATTTACAGCAAGTCATGAAACAGTATTGAGAAATATTTACTGCTTATACATAAGTTGAATAATGAGAAGAGAACGATGAAGATCGCGCCTCAAGCCATAGATGGCGCTATTTATAAATCATGTTGTTATACGTATAGGTATTTTATTGCCAGTTTGAAAGATAGATAATATTTATTGTAAGTACGTTGTATTATTAGTATTTTAAAGTAAATATAATTCTAAATATGTGAATTAAATGCGCGACTATCTTAAGGTATAGCTCTACTAACTTTCGGCAATGAAACGGATTTAGAGAACTTAAATATATTTATTGATAATGAAGAAATTGTTATCTGTATTATTAAACATAATAAAGCAGATTGAAATCCAATGCGAATTGTTTAATTCGATTTTTCTATTGTTCCTGCTGTTCTGTCAATTTTAAAATAATTTTAATGGCTAAATGTTATATTTTATACTGTTTAGATCTAGCGTTTGACCACTATCTCACTTGATGGTCAGTGACGATGTGGCCGAAGATGCTATCACGCTAGACATAGAATGCTCACTGACTCTCAAAGACTGCTGGCTGATATATCTCAGAGTTGCACATAGCACATGTAAGCAACAGGATAAATGCAGGTTGGATGAAGTAGAGACCGGTATCACGGACCATGTGTGACCCCCACATGTGAATTATTATTATTATTCAGAATTCCCCATGGAACTCAAGGGCAAAGTTTATAAGACCATAGAACTGTCGTCATATATGCATCTCAGTGCTGGGCAGCAAGAGTTAGATAAAAGGAAAGATGTGACGAACTATCAATTCACAGGCAATGACAGGTGCAACAACCTAGCACATTATCACATTATTAGCCATACAACATCTTCGAAAATAGCTAAAATCAATCAAATTTTAAATATCAATATTATAAATGTGAAAGATTGGATGGATGGATGTTCGTTACTCAATCACGCAAGAACTGCTGAACGGATTTGGACGAAATTTGGTATGTAGATACTTCAGGTCCCGGAATAATACATAGGCTACTTTTCATCATCATCTTTGTCATCATGACCACGCGGGTAAAACCGCAGGGAGCGGCTAGTAGTAAACAAAAAACCGATGATGCTTAAAACATATGTTTATTGTCATTGAATAGCTTGATTATATCTACAAATTGCATAAAATATCTTTAAATGTAAGCAATCATGATTACATATATTAAAATAATCGGTGTACAATATATCGTACGTGGTAGCCCTATAATAGCTCGACATAGAAACTTTTCATTTAGCAGGGCTAAGAATGGAGGTATGGTTATCCAATTATTCGCAGTAAACCAACAAATGTCACACACGAAAAAAAAAAATTTCGTTGTAATAATTTGATTAAATGTCAATAGTACCGTCGGTTAGTATCATTGATTGTACTATTGGCACAGCTCTACGTCACTAGTACAATAATAAAAGGTACTATAGACGTATAACTACGTATCTTTTGTCAGAAGTACCATTGATGGTAAATATTAGTACTTATATTTGGAGTATGACAAATTTTTGCGGAGGCTGGAATAGCCAATTTAATAAGAATTTCAAAAGGAAACCAAAATGAGTAATTTCTTGAAAGGTTTGAAGGAAGATGCTGCTTTTAATCATGTTAATATCTTAACAACAGAAACATGCAGAAAACATTCACAAGCTGCCATTATTTAATTAATCTTACAAAAATTGCGCCAAGTAGAAATAAGTATTAATATTTTATTAAATATATTATTCATAATTATAAGAGCATTATTTCCTTCTTCTCACAATTCTTTGTTTTATTTATAACAGTACTTAAACGAGACAGGTCGAATAGCTAACCTAGGTATTCCACACGGACCGCCTAAGAAAATATTTTATTAATATTATATTTTGTTATTAATATATTGTTATTTGACCCCCACGTAGATCACTTGGGAATGCCAAATAACATAGTATATTTATTTCGTTTTTGGTAGTGGCTGAACACATTAGATTAAGGTTCTAGGTAATGTTAGAGAAGTGATGTTCTGAAAACAGCGTCATCACACTAGCCCAAATGTGAAGAATGTGTGAAGTAAAACCTAAAAAAGCTCTATCAAATGTTACTTTAACAGCTGTCACATTAAGCCTTAATACATGGTTCTAATGAGTACTAGTGACGGTATAGTGGTAGAAATAGTACAATCAATGCTACTATTGACGTTTAATCGTAAATTGACGTTTGTTAGTTTACTACGATTTGTCATATTATAAAGTAGACCCCTGGTGACATACCCATATGTCGTGTTTGAGGTTATACTGATGCCGATGTGAGATCATCGAACGAGAGTAAAGAACGATGGTTGCATACATGTGTCGATCACTTTCTGGGGTTAAAATTAAACAATACAAGGCATATTATGAAATAACCAATACAAAACTAGCATTGTTAGTAATTTGTTAGTTCCGAAGCACATAATACTAGTTTAGATAAAACTAGAACATAAATGAAAAATACTACCGATAATAATTAAAGCTAAATTGTTTAGGTAAACTAAATCTAAGCATAATAAAAGCCTTAATTACATAAAACTGATTTAACATAGTCTAAAATGCGTAAAGGCGATTTTGAACTTTCATCTTTCGAAACTACTGTTGATGTTGCGAATACTTTGTCTCAAATCCGAAATTTTTGTGTTTCATTATTATTAATTATTATTATTATACAATTATTTTTAACGCGGTTTTAGTATTTTTGTATGAACAAAAATATTAAACTGTCGATCATTGATGTGAAATAATTTAGACGCAGCGTCGTGTCACTTTGATATTTCGATAATTTAAATGGGAGAACATCGTTCGCCTGGGACGCCAGGTAAGATAAATATATGTGAAAATATTGAACATAAAGAATATTTTGGTACGATTTTCTTCTCACACAAAACACCTTAACCTACTTTAAAAATAGTAACTAGATATACTAGCAACCCAATTGCATCCTATCAGCGGATTTGTACTTCGTTGGCATTGCCAACTTTGTCAATTTCCATTACAATGGTGTGATATATGCAATAAATGTACGGAATTAGCGCACGTATCTCTATAACCTCAAAATTTATTTTAAAATAGAACCATATCTCTCATATCTCATGTGTATCAGGTAATTTGATGACCCACATCTTTAGTAGAGAGAACATATATAAGACACTTTTTAACGACCCGCAAATCTCACCTTATATCTGGTGCTTCAAGTGTGAGCTGACAAAAGTGTCTATTATGTTAGTCTCAGAGGTGTCTACGATTAAAAAAGATCAATTTACAAGACAAGTACAACACCGGTATAATTCTAATCGTCAGTAGATGAAAAGCCCTATAAAACTTTTATATTATATAATGCACTTTATTAGTGACTTTTTGTCGGGTACTTGTTTTGGAAGATTTTATAAAAGCATACAAATTTAAAAATATATTTTAATACAAAATGTATGGAACAAAACCGGTACTCAATCGTACATTATTTCCCCTATTGAAGTACATAAGTGATCCTCCATCTGATACACAGTGTGAGTTGTCGTAAGTTTCTATCATAGTGTTAGTTAGTAAACCTTCGAGTAAAAAAGAACAATTTACATGTCAAGAACAACATAGATTAAATTCTAATCGTCAGTAGAACAACACCTGACATATTCTAAGGCACTGTTCAACTTGTCCAGCCAGAGGTCTCGATCGGTCGCAGTATCGGCCGCTAACAAGTGTCTCCGGAACACATGATTTCCCCTCTTGACGTAGACCAGTGACCCTCCGTCGGGCACTATGAGTCCGGCCGGGACGGAAGTTTCCAGAAGGATGGTGTGAGGTCGGGCGCAGAGGTCGCGAGGCGCTCTGATCGCTTTGTCGGACACCACCGTTGCGAGGTCGATATCTCCAATAGGCATCTGAAAATATGAACATTTTTGAGGATATTTTTTAATTATTTATTTATTATTATACAGTTTCACAGCTTAATAATGCTTAAATGCAATTTATCCATCTACATATTATCTAACAATTAATCCACCTCATCATTAAAAAAAAAAAGATGAGGGATTTCTTAAGCCATATTTTAGACCATTAGCACCAAATGTTGAAGAGCCAGATAAACTTTAATAAGGCACATACAGCAAATAGTTACACATATAGTCGGTCGTGTATGAATATATAACGATGGATATTTTAAAGTTTTATTTTTTGTGGAAATATACAGCGAAAATTATCAAACGTCAAAGATGCAATGAGTGACATGCGCTCCGCGTATTATGTCGCTGCGCACTGCGGCAGGCGAACGAGCGATGTAGCCGAGCCGGCCGGCGGCCGCTTGACGTTTTGCATTGTTCTCGTGCGCCGCGCCGCGTTCACATTGCGTCTGCGCAGGTGACTGTCCACATTAGTATTAAATGTGGTTCCACCACAAACATAATATAGATAGACAGATGAGGCGATGTATAAATAAATGACATTCTAGCCCTGCACCTTACCTCTACAACAAGATTATATCTCACTGGGTACAAATTGACTACTATAGAAAATAGTCTTAAACTGATGGACCGATTTTGATGTGTGTTTGTGTATATTTGTATGTTTCCCGGCATGGTTTCGATTTTCTTTTCGACACGTTAGGATAACGACTACCGAGACCGCTTCTTATTACGCTTATGCAACACCAATATTTTTTTTACTATTATTCAAATACGCCATACGTGGATACATTCCCGCACGCGCGGTATCACCCGCGTGGTGATAAAAACTGTGGTGACGATGATGATGATGACACCTCTAAAACCTCCCAAACTTTATCTCTTAATAATATTAGAGTATAGACTGTACTCTAAGTACCAGCTAGGACTCACGACGTTCAATTATGGAAGAAACTCGCGATAGTTTTCAGACTCACATTATAGTATAGAAGTATCGATGACGTCATCAAATAGTAAACAATTAATGTTAAAGCAGTTCACAAAAGCCACAGTAACCAATGACAGCGTACTCAATTAAATGGTCATTAATTCGTCCGTGATCATGCAGTTCGCAACAGTGCCTGAATATCGGAAACACATCGTCTTCACATAAACACAATATTAACCCCCCTAAATCCTAACAATAGTACAAGTTGTACTATCAAAGTTTCAACAGTTTATAGCGCTCAAAATGTGGTTAATAGTTGACATGACAAACGTTTTAATATTAAACGTCTGTTAGGACAGCTACAGTTGGTTTAAAAAGAAATTAACATTGTCATTACCAAAATATTTTTGTTTGTATGTTGTCTTCGATCGTATGTTGTATTGAAAAACTGTCACCAAGCATAGTGTGTGACTAAGATTAATATTTTTGTCTGTTTTTCAAATACGCGGATATACTATACATGACTTCACCAGATGTCTAGCATGATTACACCTTCGAACACATCGTCACTGACCATCAAGTGAGATAGTGGTCTAACGCTACCTCACTCGATGGTGGCATATCTATGACGTGTAAAAAATGATCGTAAGTGTAGTAACCTTCTTGGTGACGTCATCGGGGTACTTCCAATACGCTAGCCTCGGCGCCTGCAGCCGGAACCAGCGTCGGTGCCACGCGCCCAGCCCCGACACGTCGTCGAAAGCCGTCAGGAACGCTGAATGTGGTGAAGGAGGGCTAACGCGGACGCGAGCCTTTATGTCCAGGTTTATTGTGCCCTCTAGGGGACTGCCACCTGGTACCTGGGGAATAATATCGACCATATTATGTATAAATAAATAAATAATAAATATATTAAAAAAAAATATGTATGAATGAGAAGCGGTGATAGCTTAGCGGGGGGAGCGTCGCCTGTCAAACTGACGGACACTGGTTCGATCCCCAACAACAGCTTGAGCTTCCGGTGAAGGTAACACCGTTATCAAATTCCCAGCATGGTGATAGGGTACTTTCTTGTACTTGCCTGGCTAGGTACCACCCTCAAGTTTGAAAAACTGTCACCAAACACATAGTTTCTTCAGGCAGGCATTGGTTACATATTTGAACTGTTTGGGGCCGAGACATTGGGTCCGTGAGGACCGGGAGCTCATCAGATTTTCCAAAACTTCAGTTCAGATCAAACTAGCACTGCAATTGAACGACAAGTTCAATTTGGCAATGCTGCCAACTAGTAGCGGGTTAAATCATTTGAGTTATAAGCTGACAACAGCTGGTGGATTGATCAAACGTTATTGGAGTAGCAATTAGTACTATAATTTAATAAATGCATCGGGCGTTAAAAAATAAGTATGTGATGGGGATGTGGTGTAAGTGTGATGGTAAAGATGTGAAAAAAAGGTAAAAGTGATATTGATACTATATGATCAGGCAGCAGGTGTCCAGAAAGGCGCGCTTGGCTGTGTATAGAAGAGCGTTGGTTCCAACACTAATGTCCTCGTATGGTAGTTAAATTTAGGAGTGACATAAAAAGACGAAGTCTGATTAAGTGAAGATGAAATGAGCTCTGAGGAGTAAACGAAGTAACACATGACTACAACGTGGGCCTTTATCTGACGTAGCAATGCCGTTTCTTCTTCTAGTCTCTATTCACGTTTTATTTATTTATTTGGAAAGCAAGCATTGTGTCTGAGAGCTGATGTCGTCGTACCTTATTCAGAGTGAAGTTCTTCCTGTTAGCTTGCGGCAGTGCGAATATGCAATACCCGTGTAGTTGGAACTGCGGAGTGCGCACCGCGTGAGGCCCCGCCGGACTCTGCACTGCTGGGGTCTTCAGGGACGCTGATTTCGATTTAGGTGTTAGATGTTTCGAGTTCTGAAATAATAATAATATTTTAAACGGGAGTTTGTATAGATGTATGGATGGATGTTACTATTTCATGCCTAAACGGCTGGATGCATTTGGATTCAATTTGGCATGGAGATAGCTTAAAGCCTGCATTATTATATAGGCATATATTCATCATCACCGCCTTTCATCACCAGGCGGGTAAAACCGCCGGGCGCTGCGCTGCTAGTAATAATAGTAAAAAAAATATTTAAAAAATACGCTTTTGTAGCTAGCTAGTAGTAGTATATAGTATATTTAGTATTTAAAATATTTTATAGTATTAAAATAAGCACAACTATCATCTCTTAAAACCAGGTGAAACAGTGATCAAAGGCTTGTTAAAAATAATATATTTTAAAAAGACGGTACGATCAAGTTATGTTATAAATATAATAATAAATTCAAAAGTTGCCAAATATTTTGATATATTTAAACCAAGTATTTTTGTGGATATTTAAATACAACTTATCAAACACTGAACAAATTTAATAATAAATAAATAAATAAATTTACCATTTAGGTATGAGACCTGACGGTAATTTTTATAAAAATACTGTGATGCAATTTGGGTTTTGATTACAATCTTAATATTGAATATCATTCACAATATTTTAAGTGTAAGATGTAAACATCATTACTATTTACCTAAGAATTAAAACAAATAAAACAATATTGTTCAGTGAAATGCATTCAAAAAACGGTTTTACGCGAATGAAGCAGACATAGACGATTGTATGCGACCATTTTTATAATTTATAAGAAAAAACTACATTATACATGACGTGTAAACTACGAGTTACGTGCTGAGGCTCGCGCTCGCCGCCTGGCACGATCATAACTCCCAGATGAAGAACTGCAAATAAGTTCGAAACTGGTCGGAGAGTAATTTTCCAGTGTTTACCACGTGAGTCCTAGTCGGTTTGTTACATTACAATGACGTGTAAAGTTTTATACACTTCACAAAAAGAAGGGCGCTCCCGGATGGCCGCGTATACGGATACATACCTTTTTGGAAAAGATGTGATATTTCACGTCGTGTGGCAACATTTCCTTTGACGCTTGCAACAAATAAACTTCTACTGTGACCTGAAATTAAAAACATAACTCAACGTTTCTGATATGATAACAATCAATTGCTAGAAGTGCACGTAGCTTAGTTACGTAATCGACCATCACCCATCAACTAATTTATTTATCGTGAAACAAGGTACTCCTCGCTAATACCTTAGATGGGTGATCGCCAGTGCCATTTTCAACTAAGCTATTCCGTGCTTCGGAAAGCATATGAAGCCTTCGATCCTGGTTGACGTGTCACTGTATTTCTGTTAATTAAATCATGTCTTATTGTCTAGATTAACATTTTACTTATTCTATTGTATTTACATGTAGGTACCATTATTTTTCTTATACTATTGATTGTGCCATCATTTTAATATTATTATTTCCTCCACAATTGGACTGCAATCTTTGTATGTGGAAAATTAAGTATTGAGGCCTATCTTACCAGTCTATCTATTCCTATTTGGAACCTGGAGTCTTCAAGTCGCGAGTGAATAGGTACCTTCTAGGTTTGCGTGCTAAGTCCTAGACAACGTCATCACTTAACATCAGGTGAGACAGTTCTCAAACGCAAACTTATAATATGTAATAAAAAAAAAAAATTTTACAATTTTCATACCGTATTCAACAAAAGTACTTCATCTGTATATTTAGATTTTTTTATAATATATGACTCCATTATGAACTAGGGCTGCCAGATTATGGCCAATAATACCCTTTTCTGAGAGTAAGGATCGTACCCCAGCAGTGGTGACGTATTGGGCTGCTTACGCAGCTGCGTGGATAGACAACTGTTTGATAATTCAGGTATTAAAATATTTCGAAACTCATTAGAAGTATATGTGGATATGGAGGGCTGCATCCAGCTTTCTTTAACAATCATAAATAGGTCGTTTGTTCACATTATCGATGGGTAGCTTGCGTTGCTCTTTCAAATCTAGAGAAGAGACAATAATGTGTGCATGATG
The DNA here is from genome assembly GCA_934044485.1 of Apeira syringaria. Lineage (NCBI taxonomy): Eukaryota > Metazoa > Arthropoda > Insecta > Lepidoptera > Geometridae > Apeira > Apeira syringaria. The sequence continues at coordinate 29,017,818 of OW203655.1, forward strand.
CTTTGTTGACTTGGCCCTTAAGTTGCTAATCCACTGGGATACATTTGCGATTTCTTCTTAGATCAGCTCGTGTCCGATTGGAACTCGTATAGAAACCCCAAGCATACTCCTCTCCATGACTAGAGTTAGAGCTCGTACTAGTAGCAGAATATAAGACTCGTAGTCGTATATAAGACTAATAGCTACAGACCCACCAAAACCTAGGACCCTTTCGATTCCATACGTCATCACCGGTAACATACATTGATCAGACCCGTTTAGTCTTTTAGAATGAAAAGTTATCTATGGATCATTTTCAAATCCATGTATCGTTTTAGCGCTGAGTTGTAACAAGCGTACGAGCACACACATTTACAACATTGTCAGAGGAGTTACCTTGAAATCGCTTGTGAGTCCTTCCATATGTATTTCATCAGGGAAATGCAGTAAGTTCCCGGTGGGCTGGGTGAGCTGCATGCTGCTAGCTAACACTCGGTCGCGGCACTTCAGCAGGCATACTGCGTGGTGACCTACGGCACCGTCTGAAAAATACTTTTTTTTTTTATTTATCACACTCAGACCCCCGCACTAGGATTCCCTGTGTCGCGGGAGGCATGGACACACACTATCACAACACACAAACAACCAAGACCCGGGATAAACACCTACATTCATCGCACAGATGTCTTCCCCTGCCGGGATTCGAACCCAAGGTCCCGGAGACACAGAAGTCATGTCACTGACACTGACCACGGCTTCAAGAATCAACATTATTATCGGGTTATTTTCAATTTATTTATTATGTTTTCATTGTTCAACCTTTCTGCAGTTTACTCGTAAACGTGGCGTATGCACTTGTATCGATTATATTCGTGACCGAAATGCTGGTCTTTATCCTGGTCAAAGATTAGCACGATAGCAATATATCGTGACAATGCTGCCAGAATTTGGATCTTTGCCCAGTGGTACCAGTTTAATGGACTAGATTATTATTTTATTTGTAGATATATTATTTTTATTCTTGTATGACTCATAGATTGCTCACAATGTTTTTAATGTATTTTTTAGGTTATGTAAATTAATACAATACATCGTGAATATTCATAATATTAATTCTTGTATTAGGGATCATGTCAGTATAAAAGCTTGTATCCTGTATTTGTTAAATTATATGAATTTTTGTTATAAATTATTTCTGAATTATTGAATTTGCGACTATCTCCTTTGATGGTTATTTATCGGTGGTGGAGCCTTTGATAAATGGTGAGAATGTGGTGTATTAGAATAAGGCTGAACCTAGGAATGTCTACTGGCACATATAATAGCAGCCTAAATAAACTGTGTGCTCGGTGACAGATTATCAAACTTGTACCTTACCATCCTACTGTGGATTCGGTAACGATGTTTGCTGCACGAAAGCTCAACCAGGATGGGCATCGCACCAATTAAAATCATATACTAACAACCCCTAGGCCATCGTCGCTTGAAACCTGCTCATACAATGATCGCTTTCACACTGTCACCCCGCACTAGGATCCAATGTCGCGGGATGCATGCTAACACAATCACATTACACACATCCAAGACCCGAGAACAAACATGTATGACACAGACATATTTGGGCGGGATTCGAAACTACGACGCCCGTTATAACCGTACCTGCGTTTAGCTGCCGCACGTAGTCCCTGCGCAGAGGAACGCTGACGCTGTTTATATGCAGAGAAGCCATGCCTGCAGTGGCAGCCACTCCGGCACCTTCCACTTGTAATCTTTGCATCTCTTGTACGCTGGCGCTTCGACGATGTGCTAAAAGAAAAGGTACTCTTAAAGCCCGGCATGCCAATTACGGTCGAATGGCACTGGAGAACTGCGAGTAGCTGTTCGAACACATCCGATGTTCGGGGACAGATTTGAAACTTTCAGCAAACCAGGCTAGAACTAAACCTAGACTAAGCATTCACCATGTATTGGGCATAGATGCTTACTAAATTCAATAATGTAATAAGAATAAAGAAAAATTTCCAAAAAAATGGGATGTCTGTAAAGTCGTTAAGTCGTAAAGTCGTACTAGCTTCCGGTTTCCGGGAGCGCTCATTATACATAGCTTGGCCATTATGAATAAATAGTACATTGATATACGAGGGGCTAAATTCACCCATTATATACGAAGAATAAATGGAAGCCGAGTTATAATAGGATTACTTTTCACTAAGAGTGCGAGAAAATAATATAATCCGATATAATATTAAGACTTCATTTGTGTAGCCACTACGCACATGTCTGTTTGACCGTGTCTGGGTGTGTATATGTATATAAGTATATATATCAGTCATCAGGTGACCATAGTACAGGCTCCGCCTAGTTTGGGACCTGAAGACCTTGTGTGAATGTTAATAAAAAAAAAATTAAAAAAAAATGTCCACATTTTAGCATAACGATCACCGCTTTTAATTCCATTTTCAAAAACGTATGCACGGCTAAATTAGGTTGGCTAAGGTGATACAAGATGGCAAGGTTTCCAACCTTTTTCGTTTTAATGGGCTCGTTGGTGATACAAAAAATAAAATAAATTATTTTAGCCCTTAGCTAAATATGCTATTTTAAAGCCGCTCTGGGACTTAGCAATGACAGACTTTTTGAGCAAGAAGAGTGAAATATATTTTTTATTTCGGACAACAAAAAGTACATTACATACATTAGTGATTAAAACTAAATTGGAACTACAACTATGCTATTAGCCAACCAGTATTGTTATATACCGTGTACCGGTATGATGGCTACACATTATTTTTTTCTGAGAGGACGACTCCAGGAGTGGGAATGTACTGACAGTACATGCTATCTTTCCCCCAGACAAAACATTGATTAGTTTTTATAACTTAGTAGCATTATGTGCAGAAGCAATCAAATGCGTTGAAGAACGTACTTCTCAGTCACACCTTGGGCGGGTGACCGCTAGAGGCATTTTAAACTAAGCGCTTCCGGGCACGAAGGGCACGCTAAACCGTCGGTCTCGGATGTTGATGTAAGACAACGGTTACGCCAAGTCGGTCCCTGGGACCCGTCGTAAGAACGTCGTAAGAACTCCCGTCACTGGCCAGCTTCGTGGATTAAGGCAAACACTTCTCTCTGGTAGAACGGCCTGTGCCCTAGCCGTGAGAACCTATTGGGCTGATTATGCCTATAAAGTAGTACTCTGCGGTTCTTGATAGTTTGTTAGTAGTGTCTGGAAGAGATCGGTAAGCAATAAGTCCAATTGTAATGTGAGTAGGTATACGTTTTGTTATTTTTGTTTTTGTGAAAGGTGTGCAATAAAGTGTATTTTTATTATATTGTTATTGTACTCACTTGCGAGCAGAAGTAACCTTTCCCCTTCAGCCTGTTCGGTGGATCCGCTGAATTCGATTGTAGCGGCGCATAAGTTGAGAGCTTGGCTCGCCTACAAATAACAAAAATGTTGTGTTCAAATTCTGAAGTTAGTTCTTTAAAAAGCGTTCGAATTGAAGGCGACTCGATATTTGTAGTAGCTGTGACGGCAATTTGAACGTTATGTACCTGCGATATGACAGTCTGTTGTTTGCTGATCTCATTCTGCAACTCCTTGATCCTCTGCCTGACAGTAGTGACGTTGGCTGCAGGCTCGTCAGGAGTGGCCGGCACGTCGCGCTCGGGAGATGTGTGACGCACTGTGCGAAGTGGCGTTGTTGGTGTATTTGACTGGAAAAGATGATGAATATAATTAAATTAAATATTAATATAATTTCATATGATATTAATAAACAATAATTTAATTTTTATAACTTCATACACCATATACACTTGTCCTACTCATCCTTGAGAAACGTGAATAAATTGTCTTATCTTAAAAATATAATAATTACTACTGTATATACAACAGGGAGTGTTTTGAAGAACTCTCCAACCTTATTCCAGCATCAAAGTTTTACCACCGTACTAGCCGAAATCGCTTAAAAGCTCATCCACATATAATTGGCATGGGATTCATACACTGTGCGATTCAACCGATCATTTTGGGCATACACCTGCAAAATGTGGAACGAGCTTCCACCCTCGGTATTCCCGAGTATAGCTACAAGATGGGATTCTTCAAAAGGAGAGTGTACAAAGTCTGAAAGGCATTGGCAACGTATCGTAATGCCCCCAGTGTTACAGATATCCATAGGCAACGGTGATCGCTTACCATCAGGCGGCCAGTCTGGTAGCCACCTATTTCATAAAAAAAATGTTTATATGTACTGACTTATTGGAGTAACTTACAGCGTTCTGCATCCTTCTATAAAAGCTGACACTGTGAACCAGTTCGTTTCCTTTATCCCTGTGAATTGCTGGCGTCACCGGATTCGCCTTCAAAGGCGACTTGAAATGAGCCTCAGGAGTCTTGAAATTGTCTGGAGAGTTGTACTTATCGGGTGACTTGAAATTTTTCTCTTGGTATACAAAGCTCGTAGATGATAGACAATTCTGGAATGTTGTATAAATCTTTAAGTACATCAATAACTAAGCACCATTTGGTTTATAAATTATCTATTGTTTTTACAATAGCAATTAGCTACATAAAAAATGTAAATATATAAATAATTAAATAATATATTAAAGCCCAATTGCATAACTTGCATATATCACGGCGATGTTCAGTGACGTTGTGGTCGAAGATGTTATCACGCTAGACCTAAACTTACTTAAACAGTTACTTAACTAGAACTCACACTTTATACATTTAAAACATTTATACGGGCTTAGAGTGAAACTTACGCGTTATCAACATTATCATCAAAAACTGTAAAGTGCTCTCTATAGATGTCGCTAGTACGCTTACATACAAAAGGACAGAATATGTGAGTAACAGCACTTTCATAATTGTATAAAGAATACATAGTTATACAACGTCCGCACAGGCAAGCGTACTGGCGTTCACTAAGACTAGGATCACAGAAAGAGTCTGGATGCGACGAACGCTTTCGATAGAAAATAGATGAACCCAGCGAAGTTCGATCGCCAATAATAATGCGATCCAAAAACTTAGAAAAGAGGAACTCAGAATGTAAACTATGTATTTGATTGATTCACGTAAACGTGCATTCTGTCGCACAGAATGCACGTTTGCATGATCTCTAGTCTGAAATCTGCGAGCAGCTTAACGATTTCTTCCCCATAACGTTCAAATTTATGAAGGAAAAATTTGGATACTTTAATGAGATTTGAACCCCGACTACAGAATACCGTCCTGTTGCTTTGCCATTTAAGCTATAGTACAACTAGTGGCAGATGTTTTTCCTCCAAACATTTGAACGTAAGTTCTGCCTAGCATTATGATAATGCAATGAACCGTAAAACTAAGATAACCAAATTTTTTCACTTTTGGCTCAGTAAAACTAAGCCAGACTAAGTCAGGCTTTAGATACGGATACGGATTTTGTAACGACGTGAATTCAACGTTGAGCCGGTATAAATGTTTAATAATATATTACTTTATTAACTTTTGGCGGTGTGGGTCCCTCGCTGTCACCGGCGAGCGCTTCATCCAGCATGTCATCCAGCTCGCTGTCACACGCGGAACTGTCAGAGTCTTCACGCACCGCTTTGCGATAACTGGAGTTGTTCTTTACAACCTGTAATGGAAAGGCCCGTGTTTTCATCAACTAAACTTGGAAGTTCCTGATTAGAAAGTCAATCAAAATCAATTAGAAAGCATACGGTTTTTGAACGTACACACTATTTCATTAAACAAATGTATTTTTATGTAACTTGCTTGTTTCCTTATTTTTTGGTATATGTGGCAGAGGCGCCGGCTGCCAAAAATTCCAGCGGGGGCTGATGACCATAATTTTAGTAGACGAGCAGTAGGTAAAGAAGGTGACGTATTTTATAAATACCTACAGCGATTAAGCATACAAACGTTACATTAAGAGCAACATTTATAAATGCGACATTTAACATTGTTGCGAGTGACGCGGGACCACGTTTACTATTCAATATTGCGATATGATCCCACAATGGGCGACATTGACAGTTTTGGAAGTCCGCTATTTTTAATTCGTCCATATTGAAACAGTCTTGATTCAATTCTAGATTCAGCATGCCATTTTTCGTAGTCTGTTAGCATCCAACTTGTCAATTTCGTACAAAACCGACATAGACCGAGCTTTGTGCTCATCAGAGAGTCTGCCTCGCACTGGACTGAATATGAACGGAATATTAGTAGACTTGACATCATGATCACGCATTAACTGCGCGTCTATGCGGGTGGATAACAAATTGATGTTATAGGACAAATCGACCTACCCCTCTTTCTTTTGCGTTTATTTCGCACGACGTTAGCGCTGTTGTTAAAGTTAATAAGACTTATTTGTTCTCGACACGCGAAGCTAACAGATTCAAATTTCGTTTTTTTTCGGCTTTTACACTAACAGTCAAGACAGAAGTAATATCGCTTGTCTGTTGTTTTTTTGCATTCGTGTTTAACAGTAAAAAAGTGAAAAGTAAAACAACCTCTTAAAATGACCTCTACGGTCTTAGTTGCTCTGATCCCGTGCGCCGACGGTCGCCGTGGCGCAGTGGTTAGTGTCAGTGACATGACTACTGTGTCTCCGGGGCCCTGGGTTCGAATCCCGGCAGGGGCAAACATTTGTGCGATGAGTGTAGATGTTTGACCCGGTTCTTGGATGTTTGTGCTGTGGTTGTGTGTACATGCCTCCCGCGATACAGGGACTCCTAGTGCGGGGGTCTAAGTGTGAAGAAAAAAAAAACAACCCACTAAGTACTTGGCTATCAGGGGTGCTACAGACCCCGGGTAACGAACTCACGTAGTTGGCACCCCTTGGCGACCGCTAGGTATTTGTATTATTGTTGGTATGTTGTGTGATTACATTCAGCCAAAAATAAAAGTGTTTCTGTTTTTAATACATTAACTACATAACTTGTCTTAAAAACTCCTCGATTAGACTTACATTCATAACTTCTCTCCCGAACGAGGTTTCGGCCCAGTTGTCTGATTTATTTAATTTATCGTTTACACTCTGCAGAACGTCTTCTTCGACACTGAAAAATAAAACAGGAATTAATAGAAATAAATGAATTCTTAAATAAACCAGTACTTCATGAATATCTACATATTTCTCCTCCGTGTTTATTGTGAAAATGACTGATTGATGAACTCATAATTGTTTAAGCAAATTCTATATTTATTTTGAATAATACACCCTTACTTAAAGCGTGAAGTTCATTTTATCGCGTTTGACAGCAAGCATACAAATCTAGTAGGTTGTTCTGTTGATACCAGGACTTTTGTGTTTTTGAAATCACGACATTATAACTAGGCCTATACGCTGTACAAATACTACTAAAAGGTACTAAAAACTTATATATTTTGCAATCGACCGGTTCCGACCGACGAATTTATAATAGAGACTTATATACGGACATGACAATGTAAAATTTAGTATGTTGTTCCATCGATAACAAGACCTTTATGCGTTTCCCACATCTCGACATTGTGGTCAAACGCTCTGAATGTTATAAAAAAATATACTCTGTTACTGGTTGTTTACAAATAGTATCACGCTGATTAACCGGACCGTTTTGTGGCAGGGCACTGCAAAACTAAGTACTTTGTAACCAATTTGTCTTCGTGGCTTAATTTTAAGGTTATGTTTTTTGTCGTAAATAAAGATCTTTATATTCTATTTTGTTCCAAAATCTAAAAAAATATTTTATGTACACCAAGGAGACTACAGTGCAAATTATATATATATATTAAATGGTACGTAAATACGTAATATCTTTTCTATGCAATGTTATGATAAAAATAAAACATTTTTGAAAGAAAATATTTTATTGTACCTACTAGTAACACTGTATATACCTATTCTAAATATCTTTGCCGCCATCATAATTAGTGTTTACTAGCTGAGCCCTGCGGCTTTACCCGCGTGATGATGATTGATGATGATGATGATGAAAAGTAGCCTACCTATGTGTTATTCCGGGACTTGAAGTATCTAAATACCAAATTTCATCCAAATCCGTTTCACACGCGTGGTTTTGAAAAACGGTTACGCTATCTATGTTTCAGATTTCATCCAAATCTGTTCAGTACTTTTTGCCTGAAAGAGGAACAAACAAACATCTTTTGTCATAAAACTTACGCATTTATAATATTAGTAAAATTTTCGTTTTGTTACGTCTTTTGTTGAGTTTGGTCAATTTCTTTAGGACATTTGTTCGCGAAAGAAAAAAAAAAGAAAGATAAAAAAATCGCGAAATTTTGGCGCGAGCCTAAGCCGGGTATTCTAAAGTAAAGTTCGAAAAGAAACTAAACTATAATAATTTAAAACAATTGCTAGTCATTATGAATAATTTTTTTTAACTAGAGCTCCAATTAAGACAATATTAAGCATATTCATACTTTTATTTATTAATACTTTAAATTTATCAGTTAGATATCTAAAAGTGAAAATCCGACTCAATCGGGAAGCTGTTGTAAACTGATATTTGTTATTAATCTATATCGGTGACTTTAAAGCACCTTTTTTATAAAGATTATATCGAAGCAAATATAGCTTAGCGGTGGTAACCTCGGCCATCACACTGGCGAACATTGGTTCGATCCCCACTAACGGTATGAGCTCCCGATTAAGGTAAATTGATCGTTATCAAACTCCCAGCATGGTGGTGGTACCCTAGCACCTACCTTTCGAGTACCCGACTGGCTAGCTGCCACTCTAAAGTTTAAAAAAAGTGTCATCAAACGTTGACAGTTACTGTCAACTGTCTGTCAACAAACACACAGTGTGTTCAGACAGCAGTCCTTGAAAGACCACATCGTCACTGACCATCAAGTTAAAAGGTTGTCAAACGCTAGATCTATACAGTATTAAAAAATTTAAGAAGTCGACTCGACTGCCAATGTCCATGGAAGATCACGCTTATAAAGACGAAAGTTTATTTGTCGTTTGTATATTACTTCTTCGGCTGTACAGATTTGCGAGAACTTTGTAATGATGATAGCTCATATTCCGGAATAACATATAGCCTACTTTTTGCCTCGAAAATATTGACTAATCCCGTGGGATAACGGGAACACACAAAAACCGCCAATACCACGTCCTATTTCACCGCGGGTAACCCCGCGGGGCGCAGCAAGTATTAGATATCTAATAATCCTAGACAACGTCATCACTTAACATCAGGTGAGACAGTTGTCAAACGCAATCTTATATGTAAAAAAAAAAAAAAAAGGATAAATGATTTTCACCAAATTTTGTTCGATAAGGAGAGTTTAATTAAGAATAACTAGATTTTTTCGGTAAGTCCGGTTGTAGAACTTATAATTATGCACAGAGCATAATAATATCCATCAGGCGGCCCGTCATCTTGTTTGCCGCCACCGGATTTCACCTTTTGCGGCCTTCTAATCTTTGTAGGCTTACTAAGCCTACTCCGAATAACTAACTCTCGAGGTATTAGCACAATTATTCGGGATCTTTCCGAAACTCATATGGTATGACCTTGTACTCTGCAATACTAAAAGATATTGTAGCGATAAGAGCTCAGCAGTGGGAGCTTCGGCTGTCAGCCTGGTTCGATTCCCACCAAAACGGCTTGAGCTTTCAGTGAAGGTAACACCGTTATCAAATTCCCAGCATCGTAGTAGGGTACTTGCTAGTACATGCCTGGCTATCTACCACCCTCAAGTTTGAAAAACTGTCACCAAACACATAGTGTGTTCAGGCAGTAGTTGTTGAGCCAGTGAGATAAATATATGAGAGACGATATAAAATATATATATATGAACTATAGACATTATATTTTGCGCGTAGGCTATTTATTGGTCTAATAGGAATGTGAATTAAATGGAATATTCTACAGCCATATTACGATATATACAAACACACATACATACGAACCTCAAAAAATGTACCTAAGTTACGAATAAACTCTGAAAAAATATTATCCATCTTTTTTGCTTTACGGTCATTTTCACAGTAAACAAGGAGAAAAAATAAACATACATTCAATGAAAAAAATATTTAATTATAAAAAGTAAGAAGACATAAAACACTCATATTATTAGAATCATTATCAATTATCACAGACAACATAACATAATTAACCTATTTTTTAAATTAAATTTTAACCTGAAAATAAAATTATGGTTAGATTTAATACTATACTTAGTACGTAATAAATTAAGTTACAGGGTTTTTACATCTGCTCACAACACTATATGGAAACAAGTGGTGAAGTTTTCGATGATCAAGATACCCCTGGTTCAAGACAGTGCCGTCTTTAACCAATTTCAGACCCTGGGCACACAAAGATAATGGGGCCCTTATGATCTTGACAGAGAACTATTTTGTTAGAACAGACATAGAAAGTAGATAAGCAAGGTTCTAGTTCTATCTTTATCTCTTCACTTTAAGTAACTCAGCTTCGCGCAGAACGAAAAGAAAATAAGCAACTAGATATTGTAATCATATCATTATCATTCTATTTTTTCAATGTAAATATGACCGATTATCGCTTAGTGATCTGGCATGATGTAGGAGGGCTCTCTCAATCTCAGAGCCCTGGGCACGTGCTTTGAGTGCCCAGGGCCTGGATACAGTACGATTTAGAGAGCGTTAGGACTAAGTGACTCCTGTCCTAATATTCACCGAATCATTTATTCATATCATAATAATAGCGACATCTTATTGTATAACATAATTTTATAAATAACATAGTATTATACGAAAATGTATTGTACATTTGCTATGATTATCCAGGTCATTTTAAACTAATTTTTTTCATAATAAAAAACTACATTACTTGGCAAAATTGTACATAAGCAGCATAGTCGTTAACATTTATACCTAAAAATGTACTTCTAAAAGTTGCTCGCGAAATCGCAGAACAATTCTTTATTATTATTTGTATACATTATCCAGCTTTACTTCCGTTTATAGTCGAGTATTTCGAACTAGGTATCGGCCTTTCCCGACCATTCGTCGCGAATGTTGGCGTCGAGAGGTTGCCAAGATCGGGCAGCGCAAACTCACTTTCGACGTATGGTAACCGTACGGGTGACGGTCATCGGTAATGCCCGAAACCTAGGTCGAAATACTCGATTGTAATGGGAGCAAAACCGGATAATATATATAGAAAATAATGAGTCAAACTTACGAGAATTTTCAAACATCAATATTTTATTATCTAATCATATAAAAATTATTTACTAAAGAGTAAAGAGTAAATCAGACTATTTTCTATAATAGGCAACATACAGTCTTAAATGTAATAAATTGATATATTTATATGAAGTGATTAGTCTAATGGGATATTAAAACGAAGAAAATCATTTGTGGTTTGAGTCTCAAAAGAGTGACTTATCGTTTTTACGTAAAACGACAATTCAAAACGAGACCTTAAAATCCACATATTCAAAATTGTAGTCTGAATTTACATTGACTTTATTCGTGAAATTGGCCACACAATGAATTTTGAAGGAAATAGCGGATAAAAGACAAGACAGACACAGAGGGCGACTTTCTTTTACACTGTGTACATATGAAGATTTCTTCCGCGTGAATACCGCACACGTTAATAATGACGCACGAGGACAAAAACACAAAGTGAGTAAACTCAAGTACATTCAAGTACTAACAAAAGAACAGTGGAAAATTATGTATTCAATAAAGATAGTGTGGAGCCTATTAGGCCGGACTGCTTTATATAGTGCGTTGCATATTTATAACCATCGACACTGCAAAATGCATACTATATCATGCAAATTGTAGAAAGTCAAAGAAATGCAATTTTAACGTAGTACCTAATGATAGGTCGTAAGAGCAATGGTGAAATAAAAGAATATCGTATAAACTGCCGCAGTTTGTTGAGAGACGCTTTATTTGTGCCATTGATCCGGTGTTGTGTTGCCATTTCTTGTGAAATCACGTTCAAACCACAAACTGTTGCTGTCATACTACCGAGAAAAGTATTTCGACAAATCGTTTTCTTAGAATTTGACAGTCCTAGAATGTACAGAATACGAGTTTTCTGATATTTACCTATATTATATATACATACTGACGTGTCCGCAACCGGAAAAAATGAAATCTCGGAAAGTAATGTTCTAAATGTAATTTTGCACTATTAGGACACCGAATTTTTGTGCATGTAGTGTTGGAAATGCTATGTTTGCAATCGTTGGATTAAAATACATGTAACTTTTTTTTAAAGTCAACAAACATTAACATTCTATATATCACAACTTTATTGTGGTAGCTATCAAGGCGAGTATTAGAAACTACCCCACCATGCAACCTCTTTCATACGAAGATCACAATCGCGTTAATAATAAAGCGAACCACGCTAATAATGTCGCAAGAAGAATATGCAAATTCAAGTAAAGTTACGTGCGACCCGGAAGACCGGTTCCGGTAACATCACAAAACCGGTAAGTGTACCTTTGTCAAGGTACAAGGCTGTGTAAGACAAAGATGAATTCAATAACTACATAACATGTTGCAATATCGGTGAAACTTTAATTACTAATATCCTCTTTTTTGTAATCGGCAACAATGAAACGATTATCATTCAGAAATATGTTTCCACATCGTCATGATTAACCATTAGATCACCGCCAACGGAAGAATTCTAATAAATTATTTATATGAGTGTCAACAAGTATGAATGATCAAATTGATCACTTGATTACTTGATTAGTGGTTTATTTGAGAACAATATATCCAAAAATATGACACGTAAAAATGAGTTGTTATTATTAATTATATTTTTAATTCTCTACAAATTATTTACCGACTATTAATTATTTACTAAGCTATGTATAGATAGCCTAAGACTGACAAATATACAGGACTTCACCACCGTTACAGACATTGTAATAGGAACAATAAAATATGATTTTTAAAAGATAGAGAAAACAATACTGCTACAACGCGTGGCCGCATTCAGCTGCAACTAACTTAAGTAGTTTTTTGTTTATTGAACACTACAACTTGTTCCATTGTGTGATTTTCAACAATGCTTTAAAATAACTTTATTTCTACTACATGCACTGGCGGGACAATTCTGATAGCATTCGATAAGGCCCAATTATACTGCATAACTACTGCAGCTTCTATTTCTCATAGCATAGTTCGTTAGTGTAATCTATGATCGTAATAACACGCGGTTGACTTTTTTGACCGTGCAGATGAAATCATTCAACCACTTATGTAATTTTTCAACGTTCTACAAGTTTTTTTTTTTTTTTTGAAAGATTATAAGCTTGCGTTTGACCACTGTCTCACCTGATGTTAAGCGACGACGCGGTCTAAGGTGGAGCACGCAAACTTAGAAGGAACCTATTCACTCGCGACTTGAAGACTCCGGGGTTGTACATATCGGGAAACACAGACTCAGGCAGTGAGTTCCACTCTATATAAAACCTAACTAAAATTTAAATCATTCGAATAACATTCTGCAGTTTAGTGCTGTTACTCCTATTTTTTACATACAAATATCTAAATTATTTCAACATCGTGCTTTGACCTGAAGTAATTTAAATGAAGTGTCATGTCTCTTTGACATTTCAGTCATATGTACGGCCGAACAACTTTTGTCTGGTCAGCTAGTATACAGTCGTGGTCAACTAATTAGGGACAATCTCTAGTTAAGCCAAATTGTGGATTATTTTTTTATTTTCCAACGAGTCTTAACAATATTCCATATCTTTTACATGTAAGTGTAATTAGTCATTTATGTGCGCGATTATACAAACAATAACAACTTCTTAAATATTAAACCTCTTTACAGTATAGCTGATAAATTATCATAGTGCTATTTGTTCAAAGAATGCTGGCTGGCCATTTAATTAGGGACACTGAGGTATTGCGTTCTAATTTCAAAATTGGAATTTTAATATTTTTTTGTTTCTTTTCTTATTGTTTCGTGGACGTTTTGGCGGCAATCCAGATTTTTTATTTTAAGTTTTGATAATTATTTTGAAGAAAAATGGGCAAAAATAAAAGTTGCGATCCAACACTACGAAAAATTATCATGAAGTTTGTCGAGCGTGGTTGGTCATACCGAAGGATAGCACAACATTTAAATTGTTCTAAAACTATGGTATGCAATGCAGTGCCACATTTCAAGCGCTATAACACAGCTTTAAATGTGTCCAGAACAAAAAGATCGAGAAAAACGACTCCGCAAGAAGATAGAATGATAACCAGGTTAGCTAAGAAAGATCCGTTTCTAGGCTCTATTTTAATGAAACACGAAGTGTTTGGGGCAAGCGAAAGAGCCGGTGTATCTGCGAGGACCGTTCGACGACGTTTGGTAGAAGCAGGGTTGTTCGGAAGAGTGGCTCGCAAAGTACCGTTGTTGAAGAAAGAACATAGAAATGCTCGTTTGGCGTGTGCACGTAAATATGGACATTGGACCTACGCCCAATGGCAACATGTACTTTTCTCTGATGAGACCAAGGTTAATTTGATTTCTTCAGATGGAAGGCAATATGTACGGCGTCCTGTAAAAGCGGAAATGAATCCAAGATTCACAAAAAAACAGGTGAAACATGGCGGTGGAAACATTAAAATGTGGGGTTCATTTTCTGGACGTGGAGTGGGACCTGTGAGGAAAGTTCAGGGTAACTTAGACCAACATCAATACAAGGCAATATTGGAAGAAACTATGCTTCCCTATGCTGAGGAGCATCTCCCTATTATATGGACGTTTCAGCAGGATAACGACCCGAAACATACCGCCCATTCAGTCAAGTCGTTTCTTACCAGTCAGTCTGTATCGGTGCTAGATTGGCCAGCAAATAGCCCGGACCTCAACCCAATTGAGCACCTTTGGCACGAAATCAAGAAAAAAGTTGCCACTTATCGTAATACAAATTTGGATGAACTTCATGAAGCTTTTTGTGAGGCATGGGTAAACATTCCTGTCAAAACATGTCAGAAACTGATAATGTCTATGCCACATCGGTGTCGAGCGGTAATTACTAACAAAGGTTTTGCTACTGGGTACTGATTTTACACGTAATAAAATAGAGCTGTTAAAGATATTATAACACTGCAGATTATAAGTTTTGTTTAACTGTATTTTTCATTATACTTGACTGTCCTTAATTAAATGTCCACTAAAGAATTGTACCTTAATATTTAATACATGTTAAATCTTTGATATCAAATACTTTTTCTATTTATTTAATCTTTTATTTACAGCCATTTATAGCATAATAATCGGACCACATTATGCAAATAATAGGTGCTGAGAAATCAATAGGGTTTTATATTTATATGTACATAACCGGTTATAGCCCTTCACTATCTTGAATGTCCCTAATTAGTTGACCACGACTGTATAATTAAAATACTATCCGCAATTTCACTCATGAATCCGAAGAGTAAAATACCATTAACTCTACGATATTATATGCGTTCTACAAACGCAAACGCGTCAGACATTATACCAATGTCAATTTATGCTTGACAACTCTTATCTAGAACTAGCACGTAACCTAGTAAAAGTTATACCTAGATATGGGCATTAGGCATTGATAAGTTATACCTAGATATGTGCATTGTACAATACGTTATAGCAAACATTGCTAAGATTTATGGCAGTGGTAACATTGCTCGTATAAGCAATTTGTCATTAAGTTATGATTAAATTATAATACTAGACGCACCCCGCGGTTTTACCCCCGTGAACTACGATTTTTCTATTATCTCAGAGGAACTGTTTCGGTTTTAATAACACTCTTACTTACGTTCCATGGAACGTGTGATGACATCAGACTTCATAGTGACCTAGCCAAGACGATAAGTAGTGAACCTTAAGCAGATATCATCATAAGCAGAGTCATCTGATAGAAATCACATCTATTCAATGTGTGGATTTCTCAGAGATAATCGTTAAACAATGAATACAACACATAAGAGATCCATTATTACACTCACATTAATATTGTATCGTTTAAAACAGGAAACTTAGTCCTCTTGTATACATATCCTAGAATCTTTTCAACCAAACATTTCCCGACACGTGGGGTCTTAAGGCTCACCGTTAGAGATCTATCATCGTTCTGTCGCCCTTGAACCGATACAATATACAACGTGAGTATAGTCTGTCGTGTAATACTCACTATAGTTTTGAAACTATATTTAGGATAACTATTTTAAGCTTTAAGCTACCGTGTGGCACTGGTTGTACTTTATAATCAGACGTAACAGATATAAGTAGAAGATTACATTATACAGTATGGTACGGTTCACATTTGTAAGCTTTGTCGAAGTTGTTCGATATGGCCAGTACGCTTCACCTTCACAATAAATAATACAGTCTGATGTAGTCGACAACTACTGTCAGTCTTACAGTAAGTTAGAATTATTACAGAAGAGCCACTTAATAGTGAACTCGCTAAGAGCATTATTCTACAATTCATATCATATTTTAATGGGTAAAAAGTAACAGGAAAAGAAATAATTAACCACGTTAATATTAGAGTATCTACTTATGGTTGTTTGTTGGTTTTCAGCGCAATATGGCCGCTTAAACTCATCTGATGATGGGAATCGGACTTGCCCGAACCGTAACTGGAGATATTCAGTTATTAAACGTGAGTTAGGCTGGATTCCATAATATATCAGTACAATACGTACACACACTGTCAAACGCATTCTATCATAGGGCGGACTACAGTCAAATAGATAATCAATCTGATTTTGGGTAGTATTTGACTTCCTTCAAAGCGATAATAGGTTCATAGAGCGAATACAACACCAAGTTCCATATCCTTTGTCGAATGAAGTTACGCATCAACCGCCATCTTGAATTTCGTGTCGCAACTACCCTGCAAATTCAAATACACAAAAAGAAGAATACACACTCGAGGGTATAGTGCCCACACCTTGATCCTCCACAGTCGGAGTATTCTTCTTGAGAGTTGGTGTGGTCTGTGTCTATGTCGGATAAGTGCGGGTATAGTTTCGGTTGTTGCAACGCACTGCCGCCATTTTGTGCGCTTTTGTTGTTGACTTTTATCCTCTTTATATCGTCCACTACAGCAAGAACCACTGGTGAGTCTTGTGAACCTGGAATTAAGGTTGATCTTGGTTAATTATTAAAGAAGAGGTATGACCGACATTAGCACAACGACGTCTTACGTCATCAACTACTATATTTTTCATTGACACTTTATATGAATATGACAATTCAAGCGACATGATAAATCACATGAGGGCAACGTCAGTATTCCGAGGGATCCAAAGTAAGGTTTTACAGTCCTAAGCCGCAAAACATCTACATATTAAATACAAATCCCGGGTCATGATGATTCTCTGGGCTATTTTCCGAAACTACTGGATTGATTTAAATAAAATTCTGCACAGATATGTATCTTTGTCAAACTTAATATATAGACTTTTTATTCCAAAGTAATTACTTTTATAGACAAATCATAAAATGCATTAGTTTTATAAGTTTCCAACAGATGGCGGTGTTAGTTAATCTATTGGTAACACACCTACCTAACTTTTAAAACTATTACACCAGCCACTGCAAAGCGAGGCTGGGTCAGCTAGTATTATGTATTTATTTCCGAAAAATACATACACGAATACATCACGAAATTCGCGGGAATACGCTAAAATGTGAGTCAGTGCAAATATTGCACAACTAAAATAAAAGGGAAATGCAACTGTGACGAGACTTCGACACAAAGGTTTCTTTGTTTCGTCCGCTAAATGATCTTTGTTTTAGAGAGTATTTTTGCTTTAATGGTACTTATTTTTATGGGTGTTGTAGCTCAGTGGTCAGTGGCGTGACTTCTGCTCCCGGGGAACTGGGTTCTAATTACTGCAGGGGCAAACTTTTATATGATGAGTATAGATGTGGTGTTCAATAACTGGATATCCCCTCCAAATATTAAATACCTAGAACATCTATACTATCTCACATGAAGTAAAGCGATATGTGGTCTGAGACGTGGCACGCAAGCTTAGCAATTAAAATCGACGTACTCAGCAATAATGCCACTGAATGTGGCATTATTGCTAAATAAGTTAATAATTTAAAACTGTCACATGTATTGTTGTGCATTAAAGTGTCATCAATTAATTTACCATAATGATGGCGCATTGCCAGTCAAGTCTAGTCGAACGTTGATAAAAAGGGATGATGGAATTAAATAATTTAATTATAATTTTTATACTTACTTCTTCGTTTAACTGGCTGAGATCCAATCACTTTCTCATCTTTCTTATGGGATTCCTTCTCGTTCAATGCAGTCTCCGATTTGGTCTTCTCAAATGTGACCTTGGGCACGTTGGAGACTATCTCCGGCTTTTTGCTTGCATTGGCCAGACTGACCGTGCTCCGCATCAGGGGGGCCTTGTCTGACGGCTCCGAATCGCTTTCGTCATCGGAATCAGCGTGCGTCCCTATAGGCTTTTGTTGTGGCTGTAAAAATGTTATTATTATGAATATAAATGAAATGGTTTACAGATTGCATTTGTTGATTGTGTGGGTTATGAATATGTTCTTTTGTGGTGCGCCAAATATAATGAGGTGTGTTGATAATTATGAACATAAATAATGGTAGGTACATCCGAATATGCGTGTAAACAACATTTTGTATTAGCCTTGGAGCAATGAGTATAGGCCTAAGTCAATTTTTTGCATGCAGCTAGCCAGGCGGGTTATTTGAAAGTAGATTACCACAATCTACTTTCAAATAACCCGCCTGGCTAGCTACCACTCTCAAGTTTGAAAAACTGTCACAAAACACATGAGTTCAGGCAGCAGTCATTGAGAGCCAGTAAGCAATATCGGTCTAGCGTGATAACATCTTCGACCACATCGTCACTGACCATCAAGTGAGATAGTGGTCAAGCGTTAGATCTATATTGTATAAAAATATCTGAGAATCAAATATTACCCAATTCAAGAAACAAATAAATATGTTACTCGCTGCTAAATGCTATTATAATATGACTGACTTTTTGTGTGATAAATTTGACGGAAACTATAAGACTATAATGGCAACGAGTACAATATTATAATGGTACATTTTGTAGTATATATATGTACCTATATATATCGCTTTTTTATTTATTCTTGTTTTTGTAGTGTAAAAATAAAGTATTCAAAAAAATATGTAAATTCGCTCAAATGAGTCAAGGACAAGCGTCGTACTAACTAAATTTTAATATCACACTGTATACTCTTAATGTACAGTAGTAGTTAGTCTACGATAATTTCAATAATTGACAAGCATGTCATAGACACGATAAATACAATAATTGAATGTATATAGACACATGTAATTATTGGTACAAATACAAATACAAATATATTTATTGGCACAAAACACTTTCAATACATGATAGATTACTAGAACATGTGATTATCGATGTATACATAATTATGTATGTGAATACAATATAAAAGGCCTTTATGGTAATTTTTTTTATTGATAATGTAATATATATGTGTAATAAATAAATACCACTAAATAACGTAACCAATAAATGTGTAATTATTGGTAATGTAACAGTTTAGAGGAAATTCTACATCAACTAGAGCAAATCTATGTCGTGGCCAGATATATTGCGCAAACGTAAACTGGTAACACTAAGGAAAATTCAAACACAATGTTACGAAACGTACGCAAACATGTAGTTTTCAAATAAGGCCAACCCTACAGATGTAACCGGCAGGCTCGATGTGTAAAAATTTACACATATTACTACATCGCATCGTACATGTGTTACTTATCATCACACATGTAATTAGCTAACACGGGTAGCTTCTTGTAAAACATGCGGATAATTACTATGCATGTAAGTTCGTTTCCTATTTTTTTTAAAAAACTTCTTTCAGGGAATGTGTATTAAAATGAGGCACTCGGAACCGCCATGCAATTATAATCTTAATCGAAAAAGAATAGGATTTTCGCACACACAATTTTTCGGCAAATCAATCAATTACTACCAATAAAATGGCGAAAGTTTATAAAAAACAATGGTAGATACTTTGATTATTATATATACATATAATAATACTACTATTATATATAAATATAATAATTCCATTATATTTTCGTTTCGTTTTATACCTATAAAACGCCATTCCATAAGTAGGGATACAGGGAATAAATCAATGATGTTTTACTAAAGATGACGTATAATCATACTGCGCGGTGCTCAGATTTTGTTCCTTTACGACATAAACATGCTGTATATACAGATAATACGGTACAAATAATATAGAAAAGGATAGCTATATGTTTAGACTTGCGCTTGAAATACGCGTCATAATCAAAATTACTACAATTGACTTAATTTTGCCGCCTCAGTTTCCGCGCGCTTGTGCGACATTACCTCATATAAACATATAATATCATTGGGATACATAGTATACAAAGTAATCTAGTGATTACCTGAGCTTACAAGAACTTGTATCTCCGTATCACAAATGTCGCCACGGAGCTGAACAACCAATTTAGTAGCTACAATGTGGACTTATGTATAAGGATACATTCCACAGACGGAAGCATCTGGGAGTTGCACATCCTTGCATGTTTGTGGCATTTATGGATCTAAAATACCCAGATGTCACGACTACGCGGGATTGAAAGAGGAAATCCAGTAGACGGATTTAACAATAAGTCGTTGGTGATGTTGGGTAGATCCTATAACCGGTTTTAGCAGGTCTCGGCTGGATCTACGTAGGTAATAAGTAAATTACGTAGGCACATAAATTCAACAATTTTGAAAGGAAATACCGGTAGGACACGTTTACACTATGCCATGATCATACAAACATACTATAACATAATTTTATATTATATTTTGTTTTAGAGTCGATTTTAAGAGGTTTTAAACATTCCAGTTTGTTGCATCCCTGAGGAACCATTATTTTTGTTGGGATAAGTAACCTATGAGTTAATACAGGTTATGAGGTATATTTCGCATTTCGAAATCACGTCATTAATGCGTTAAGCGACATAAAACTCACAAACATTGCATCGCATGTATTACATACATTGTATGTATATATAACATAGATATAATATAGATAACTCAAATATATATATATGTAATCACGCTAGACCTAGAATGTTTACTGCGTCTCAAGGACCGCTCCCTGAATACACTGAAGGTGTTAAATTTTATTTGACTGTTAGGTGACAGTTTTTCAATCTTGTGAGTGGTATCTGGCCAGGCTCTAACCACGAACTACTACCCTACCACCATGCGAAATTTAATTTTGTTAAGAATATCCTACTTTTTTTATGTCGGATAACTAATAATTGTAGCTCACCTTATATTGGAACCTGTTATTAAGCATCTCCATTTCCTTCTCTCTTTCCAGCTTGAACTTATTAGTGATGGTCGATTCGCTGATCGTCTGTTCTTTGCTGAACAGAGCCGCCAACTTTCCTTTTATGCCACCACCCAATGAGCTCTGACTAACAGAATCTTCTTGGACTTCTTCCTTGGAAACTGTACGTGATCTGACTTCTTCTTTAGAATTGGTTCGAGATCTTTGTGTTTCTTCTTTAGAAGATCTGGATTGGATCTCTTCTTTAGAATTTGTTCGTGAGCTGGTGGGAGTGGTGTTGGCAGATTTTGGTTGTGGTTTTGGCTGGATGAGGGGTTTTGATGCTTGCTTATCGGCTGAAAGTAAAGAAAATGAGTTAGTAAGCACAATAAATGTATATGCATCTTTGATTATAGAATAGGAAGCTAGACAATACCACTATTTAGATATATGGCGTGTGTACGTTATAATGTAGCGCAGCATATAAATGTAGTAAATGTGTCGATCAAAATGCGAGCTTCTAGCCGAAGCCATCACGTTAAATTATACTTTTTTATTTCTAACTACAGAGAAAAGGGGTTTCATCTCAGAGAGAGAGATCGCGGGGATTTAACCATTAATAATGTGACACGTACAGTATCTTTGTTTTCAAGCATTTACATGCCATTTGAACATAACACCGCTAAGTAACTGTGTATTAACACATTCTCTGGGAAATGTATTGATGACAATGCAATTTCATCTAATAAAACACAAAGATAGATCATGCTCGCATTGAGATCTATATAGGTACTATTAAAACATATATGTTCATGTATATACGCACGTGGGCCAAACGACACAATAAAAATAATATTTTTTACAGTACCTAGCATCGTATATAACTTTTCTGTCGGTGGCAAGTATGAGACTGAATTCTAGCATAAACATTATTAAAATTGGTCTCTTGAGTATCATTGAGGTATTTTGCGAGTTCTGTGAGCTCCTAAGTCCTTTGAGTCGTTTGAGTATTTTGAGTAGTGTCAATTGCATTGAGACGTATATAATTTTCATATATTATGAGTAATTGGTATGATATAATATGCGTCTTATCTATCTATTACTATCAAACGGGATAAAATTAACCGTCGGACTATTAATTTAACATTTACTGTTGTGGTTTAAACTTATGAAGGGTACACAATGCCTGCATGCACGTTTTTTCATAGATAACATTCAAGATAAGGACTCTGACATAAATTTTTTTGCTTTTTATTTGCTCGATATTTCAGCACACATCATGTTCGCGAGTAATCTGAAGTATACTAAGTTAGTTTAACAGAACCGACAACTCTGTCAATTAAACGCAACAAACGCGGAAGAAAGAGGGTAGACAGATCTGTCTGCTCTTAGAGAACACCTACCCGCATAAATTTCAGTTTTCTCGTACAACAAATAAAATACATGGTAAATACCCAGATAACAAAATTAGTTTCTACAATTCTTATTTTATACACCACGGTAGATTAAAAACTCTGTCGCAAAGAGGTCGAGGTGAACGTCCAATCTCCAATGTATTAGAAACGACTTGAACGATAACAATGAAGAGATTTTTTACACCTTTATCTGCGGCTAACACAAGCTTTTGAATCAGCAGTACGATTTTACACCTTATAATATGCACAGCAAGGTGTAATTTAGATTACTTAGTGATAATAAGGCATGAGATATTGATGAGGCAAGACGACATCGCAAAAACCTATTGAGTGATACACGTTGTTCTGCAGCATATGGTTAAGGTCCATGTATTAGCAAACATTTCAAAGTTTCGTTAAGGAATAATAAAATAAATGCTTTGTCTTATTGTGACAGGGTGTTTAACAATTAGGACAATTTTTATTGCTCGCTGAACGAATGTAATGAATTGAATTATATTCAGATTAGAAGTATATTACAAAAAGATCATTATTTCTGAGTATTTAAATAGTGAAGAGATAATTGAGTTTTTATGATCTTTTATACATAACTTATATTATTTTATATAACTTAGGTTTTATTAAATTTTAAGAGAAGTGACCAAGATTTTAATCATGATCATCTTAGGTGTTTTATATTATCATGAAGACACAGGCCATCCACTGCAGATGAACAATTACATCATTCATCATCTCTACAAAGACCGGCAGCAGGCTGCTTCTTTGTCAGATTGTCTATCTACTTTGTCGATGGACATCCTACAATGACGCCAGTCAGTCCGTGGTCTTCACTCACGAACTCTTGACCATCGGTCAGTTCTCCGCTTGCGAGTGAGGATGCGGTGTACAATGGAGCACGCTTGCCTAGAAGATACCTATTCATTCGTGATATGTATGCCTTGCCCACTGACATTTGCAATCTTTGGTTTCTTTTGGTTGCCTGGAAGAAATTGCTTTAAGCAATAAGGCCGCCCTTTGTGTCACTGTATCTATATTTGTTTGTTTTCTTGATGTGTGTAGTTTTTAAATAGTGTGCAAATAAAGAGTTTTCTATCTATCTATCTATCTTACTAATCTGCTAGGCTGTCCATGACTTTAGTTCTTCTATGATTCTCAGAGACATTCTCATTCTGATTCGATCTCGTAGAAAAACCACCAGCATAGTTATTGTCTATCGCTCATTGTGAAACCTTGATCTTGCTTATACAAGGCCTATAAAGACCATGTCTATCATAAATTCTATATCTATCTAAGCATACGATATTCTCGTGTTCGTGTGACACCGATTTCCTCATATTTTGGATTGACCGATTTTGATGAGAGTAAATGAAAAAAAATGTTGTAAATGAGTAACCAACTGATATCGATTCTTAATTAGACTCCTTATGTGGCTCTGTGTTCAGGTTTCCGATATTTACTTGATACTTTTCTTTATTTACTTTTAACAATTGAACCATTTTTAAATAATATTACAAATCAATTGTTCGTTTTCTATATTAATGCAAAAGATCACATCCATCGACTTTCTAAGCGCACATCAAGTGTTTCTATTCAAAATAAGAAAATTTTTCGAGTTAACAGCATCCTACTAATATTATAAATTCGAAAGTTTGTGTGTATGTTTGTTACTTCTTCACGCTCAAACGGCTACATCGATTACGATGAAATTTGGTATGGAGATAGTTTAAACTCTGGATTAACACATAGGCTACTTTTATCCCGGAAAAAGTATAGTTCCGGTGGCATAGTTGAGGTAGCGGGAAAATTGTAATCCACGCGGGTAAAACCGCGGGGCGCTACTAGTCTAAAATAGATTTTCGACAATGTCATTGGCACTACAACTCTGTTTCACTAACATAACAAAATAAGCATCTAGTTCCATAGCACACATCATTTATTCCTTGCTTGGAGTTTAATGTGACCAAAGAAATGTTTCGGAAGTTAAGTAACTATAATTACTCGACTTCTTTAGTTAATAACTTAAACACATACCGACGTCTTGTACTCTAGTTGTAAATAAATAAGTATTTGACTTCGAACATAACATACTCTATATAATTATGTTCGAAGGTATTTGAAGTCGAGTCCTCTAGTGCTGTTCCCATAACCATTTAATATGCCGGATTTCAGTTTAGCTGTGGCTGGGTCACACGCTTAGCCGGAGGTCAAATATTTGTTGAGCAACTGGTCTTAACCTTTCGTCAATAATCAATACTTTGCGTATGTCAATATAAGATGCCAGTATCAACAGACAACAGATTTTTCCCGAGCAACAAGCCTTAAATAAAAACGAATAGAAAATAACCTTAACAAATGTCAGAATCGTCCCCCTTATTCTTCGCTTGGTACCTACGAGCATGGCAGGACATAATATTATTCTCATTATTTTGTACCACCAGCGCCCGTGATTTTGCTTTAGTTTTAAGAATTAATGACATTTTTTGATTAATTTTATATATATATTTAGGAAGTATGTATCATAAACATCAAAACGCAAAAGACAGACGGATATCGCCACAAAATATATCACACTCATCACACTAATATTATATATGTGAAAGTATGGTATATGAAAGTACACACAATGTGTATGTTTTTTACTTCTTCACGCTCAAACTGCTGTACCGATTTGGATGAAATTTGGTAAACAGATAGTTTAGACCCTAGAATAACACGTAGACTACTTTTATCTCGGAAAAAGTATAGTTCCCGTGGGATAATTTAGGTAGCGAAACCATAACCCATGCGGGTGAAACCGCGGGGCGCAGCTAGTATGGTAATACAAGCAAAAATATCTATTTCAGTGAAATAATTAATATTAAATTGATGATGTTTAATTAATGATATTTATTGAGCTGCCCGTTCTGATATACCTAAATATGCAGCCACTGATAAGCCAAGTAAGTAAAATGACACATATCATCATACAAAGCGCAATATTTTTGTGCAAACCACTATACAATTATTTATTTCAAAAAACTCTGCAATAGTTTAATGTTCGTTGCACGAATAACTTGCTTAACAGTAACTTTCGTGTTCATATAAACAATTAAATCACACATAATATTGCACGTACAAAGTATCGACTCACTGTGTCACAGTTTTACTATACGACACTAGTCAGGGCTGATCAGTTGTTTGACGCTGTAACGCGATTGTGATAGTGTTCGTGCCCCGGCTACTGAAACAACTTAGTTACAATGATATTTTCGAGGCGGTTGGAGCGTCGGCTATCAAACTGACGGACGCTGGTTCGATCCCCACCAACGGCTTGAGCTTCCGGAGAAGATATCACCGTTATCAAATTCCCAGCATGGTGTAGAAAACTTTCGAGTACCCGCCTCGCTAGCTACCACCCTCAAGTTAAAATAAAACTGTCACCAAACACATAGTGAGTTCAGGCAGCAGTCCTTGAGAGACAGTAAGCATTCTAGGTCTAGCGTGATCATATCTCCGTCCACCTTGTCACTGACCATCAAGTGAGATAGTGGTCGAAGGCTAGATAAAAATTGATTTGCTACAGGCCATTAAACTTCTTGAGCATCGTCGTCTCATCTTTTATTTTTGTTAAAAATAATCGTTCATCAGTATTGATCACTTTAATGTCTCGCTAGTAGGTTAATGGTACAAGTTAACAAGGTAAAGCCTTGACGGAACATCTGTTACAAGAGAAACGGAATTAAGATAACTTGGGACAAATAAAAACTACATTTTATGGACGCCTTCGCCGAGTGCAGATCTTTGAAGTGAGTTATGATTTTTGGAGCGCAATCTCTCATTCACAGAACTCCCATAATGTACTAAAATAACAATAAAATAAATATTATATCAAACATTTTTTATTTTGTAAGGATAATAACATAAATATAATATAGTCAAAACAATCTTCGTAAAAATACCCATTTTATTTAACAACTAGTAGCGCCCAGCGGTTTCACCCGCGTGGATTACGGTTTTCTCCCTACCTCAATTATCCCACGGGAACTTTTTCGGATAAAAGTAGCCTATGTGTTAATCCAGGGTTTTAACTATTTTCATGCCAAATTTCATCAAAATCGGTGTAGCCGTTTGAGCGTGAAGAAGTAACAAACATACACATTGTAAGGATAATAACTTAAATGTAATATAGTCAAAACAATCTTCGTAAAAAACCCATTTTATTTAACAACTGGTAACGCCCCGCGGTTTCATCAATTATTATCCTGCCTATTCCCAATAAATAAAAAACACACACATACACATAACCTTTCGCATTTATAATATTAGTAGGGTAACTAGCACAACAACGGGCGTTGCAAATACTGCATGTACATACCTATTGAGATTTATACAATTAGTTAACATAGTTAACGAACTTCAATGTTACTCATTCATCTATTGCTGTTATTGGCAATATTTTCTTGAACTTAACGAGATTTTGTTTTCTGGTAGCAATCCGGAAATATTGAAATTTTTTTTCAAATTAGTTTACACAATAGCGGAACGCACGAGGTATATAGCAACCTATGTGTCCGTGAAACATTTTGTCGAAATTAAAGAGGAATACTATAATAACATTGATATTGTTTTTTAAATTCAATTGAATTTATTATAATATACATACCATAATGGACTCAAATCTATTTAGATAATATGCATATAAATAAATGATGGCTTGCAAATATTAGTTTTTTTACAAATAAAAAGTACAGTAAAGCCTACACAAGATCGCGCTTGTGTCGTAGGTTTCCTATCTCTTCCAACAACACAGCTAAACTATACAATACAATTCATTTATTCAGTTAACTTAATCTAATTTACATTTAATTGGTTTGGGACCCTCTTTTAAGTATGGAAATACCTGTGTTGGAGGATCCCGCTCTTTCGAAGTAGTATAACTATCATTGATTAAGTAGGTAAATAAAAATTAGGTAAATAAAAATTAGGTAAATAAAAATTAGGTAAATAAAATAAAGATAAAGTAAAGTAAGGAAAGGTGAGACTAATAGGTATTAACCAACTAAATATTTGAATTAAAACGTTACACTTTTTTTTATTTCATACTGTACTAATTTAAATGACTTTTTTATAGGACCAATCTAAAAAATATATCGCATTTAAATTTGTTACTGTTAACTCGGTCGGTTTTTATGTTGTAACAAACATAAAAACCGACCGAGTTAAGAACCTTTACAGATACTTGAATTTACGATTATAATAATTGTTATTTATTGTGAAACAAAGGAGCGGGTATTTTCTTAAAGTTTTCCGCCGCTAAGAGATTGATTTATTAATTGCGGAAACGACGCAATCGTTTCACAATACTCCACGGAGGTTCTATGGCACTTTGACACCTCTGCGCGGGTTGAAACAATGCCTTAAGATATGACTGATAATAAAATTGTTTATGACCGAGGAAATTGCTGTCCTTTATTTAGGACGGCGCGCGGCGTAGTTAATCGTTGATATCACTGAGAATTGTAAGTGAATGACAATGGTGTTACCATGGTGATTTTGCATGTCTGTCAAAAAACATGTACCAGACGATGCATTTATAAGCTTGGTTGTTGATAAGAAACAACCAACTAGAACTAGAAATAAACTTAATTGTGTGTTTGAAACTAATCATTTGCATTGTTTCATAAATTATTTTCACTTTTCATTTCTGATTCATTCGCTTTAAACTAGCATAATCTATTGCGAATACAAATATAAGAACACGAATATTCACAAATGAAAATATTCGTTACGTCACTAGTGGCACGGGAGGGAGAGAGCACGACTGGGCATAGATTTTTTTATATTATAAACTTGCGGACTTGAAAACTCCGCAATTGCACTTATCGGGAAAAAGTCTCGGGCAACGAGTTCCATTCCGCAGCAGTACGCACTACGAAAGTATAAGAAAAACTCTTTGTACGTCATAGGTGGTTACCATAATATAACGATGGCGCGTTGCTGTACTTCTGGTTTACCGATGATTAATAATTTAAATAGCGCTAGGATGGCCAACTCATTTAAATCAAAGATTTAATATAGAAAAGAATTCCTCATTTCTTTGTTTTGTTTTGTTGTTGATGTAGAGTAGAAGCCACAATGGGAACCTATATAGCATATTGCGTTTATAAGATTTCGTAGAACAGGCAACTGTTATAAGTTTGTAATATCGATCTTTCGCCTGAAACCTTTACGGCCTAATAGCTTCTATCTAGGGTATATATATTAATACTCGTGTTAGCCCATGGTAGTATAGTAATAATCCACAGTTTAAATAACACAAATTCCAAGAAATAAATTGTCCGTGGCAGCGGTCCGATCAACCCTTAGACCATTCCAAAACATAAGTTGTGGCACTTAGCTAGTAAAACATCGAGCGCCGTAAATCTCATCTCATTCTTTTAAAGTTCAAAGTGTCGTCTAATCATATATATTAGATACAACCCCACACATTCATTGTTTATGTAAAAAAATCATCTCTAAATTTAAAATCTTGGCCATGATATATTTAAAAATTTCTAAGAAATTTTCATGTAATTCATCATCATCTCAGGCATAGGACGTCCACTGCTGGACATAGGCGCCTCCCCCATTGATTTCCACAAGGACCTGTTGGAAGCGGCCCGCATCCAGCCCTTGCCTGCGATTTTAGTCAGGTCGTCTGTCCACCTGGTCGGTGGCCGTCCTATGCTGCGCTTGCCAGTCCGTGGTGTCCATTCATGTAATTAATAAGTAAGAAATACTATAAAATACTACTACATATGTAATAATCGCAATTATGTCTCAAGTTCTGAAAACTTAACATAAAATAAATTAATCTAAAAACAGTACATAGAACACATAAAATCTACGTACTTACAATTATATCCACAATTTGATCCTTTGAAATCTAGTCGTACACTGTCGAATGATATTTTCAATTCGTCAAAATACCATTGAAGTGTATGCACAAAAACCTTTCAGTACTTTAACGCAGTTTATAAAAGCAACAAAAAACAGACTGACCATAAATAAAAAAAAAACACTGGCTACTAAGCATCGATAAAAGAAATATTAATATTTAAATTTCGAATGGTGACAGTCGGTTTGCGCGCGCGCAGGTTAAAGCGGAATGGCTATTGCACAAATCGACAAACGCGGGTCCACCACTTCTCTAACGATACCGTACCTCCGTACAGATTAAATGATAGTCACTGCGTCAATCTTGTGATTACGTAAATTATATCTGAAACGATCGATAAATCAATATAAAGGGCAGTGCCGTGGGACACAATGGACATTCGCCTGATAAAATGTTAAGCTTTACAATTTATTTATTTTTTCAGCTTATTTTGTTGACATGTCTAATTATATGTCCATATACTAAACTACACCTTATGAGAACAGTTCATGAAGGTCAACTCTGGTTAAAGAAAAGTTTATTTATTGTTGAAATGTATATTATAATATTTTAAATTAACACGCATGAGGATCTGTCCCGCCCTCTATGCCTGTAAACACCCGCGAGCCTCCGTAATGTCATCGGCATCTGTAAAGCCTTTAAGCCATGCCGAGAATATTTTACGATTTTTTAAAATGTACGTATACATATAGGTCTAGCGTTTGACCACTATCTCACTTGATGGTCAGGAACAGTGGTAGATGATATTATGACGCTAAGCCTAGAATGCTTACTGGCTCTCAAGGACTGCTGCCGAAACATAATATTTGATGACATTTTTTCAAACTTGAGGGTGGCAGCTAATTAGGATATTTGAGACTCGTTTATTAGTTAATTTACATACACGTCACCGAGTAGAAAGAGGATGTTTTGTGTTAACTGTCAATTAAATAACTAATACTTCAAAGACGCCGCTTTCGGCAGCCAATAGCGTCACCTATGCGAAAGCCCGACCATATTTTTATATAGTTTTACATTACATGTGCATTCTGGTATTGGTATTTATAATTTTGCTTTTTACATGTGACCATATTTTTTATCAACTTCAAACACACTGTAAAAGTAATAAATGTTATCAATGTATAAAACACGGGAGTTACTCACGTAATAAGTCAGAGGGTTCCGACTATAGTTTCAACCACATTCGGTGGTCTTTTTCAAGGAGAATACGGGGCGCTCGCGGACGCGGTCGCGATTCGCCTAGTACTATTTGCAATAGAAGATAATAAATCTTCTTCTTTGTTTCAGTATTTATGGCAAGACTATAGGTAGAATTCACAGTGTATTATTTAGTTGCTCTAAGTCCAGCGTTCAAGTTACACGAGTAACAAACATACATCTTTACAATACATCCATACACACAAACTTTCGCGTTTATAATATTAGTAGGACTAGTAAAAATTAGGGGCCACTACTAAAACTTCAATAATATAACCGTGCGGAGTCGAGACTGACCGCTAGAATTATATAAAAACGCTGGCCATAGATTACTATTAAATCAACTTTAGACGCAATCAGCATCCGGATCAAAACATATCCCACGTCAGATATTCACCAATGATTCGTGCTATTGTAGCAGCTTAGTTACCAATCGCTTTGTTACTAGATACCTTTGACAAATAGGCTCATTGAAGTGACAACAAAAAAGTAACAGTATTTACGGTCCCTCACTATCTAACAAAGTAGAAAACATAACAATAAAATGTACCATTGGGATAGCGTTGATTGTTTTTACCCGACTGCGAAAGAAGGAGGGTTATGTTTTTGACGTGATAACGTTTTATAAATTGATGAATACCAGTAACACTCATGAAAAATAGTAACGTTCCGCGTAACGTTCTACCTGAGTTTTGTATTACATAAAATAATCAAAGTCAAAGTCAAAGTCGAAGTCAAAGTCAAAGTCATAAATGATTATGACGTTATGACGTTATCACGTAAATCTATCGTCCGTAAACCGACTTTACAGACAACCAATTTTTTTTAACTATTAATATTTAGCTCCCTGTTGCTTCGTGTACGCAATTGTAGGGTTTTTGTAGGTTTTATTTTTGCCGCGTATTCTTATTCTTATCGTATGTAGTCTATGTCACTTCGCTAAAAAACAACTATATTGTTGTGAGAGTAATGTATAAATGTGCATAGCCGTTTAGGAGTAGCGAAAGCAAACACACAGACAAAGTAAATTGATGTTATTTGGCAACTTCTCACTAATTTCATAGATATTAGAAGTTATTGTGAAATAATAAAGAGATAATTCAATTTTATTTATTTGCATTGATATTTAAATTTTTATAGTTCTCGTAATAAAACTTTGAAAACAGATATAGATAAAAGATATATATAAGTATGTAAAAATATGGACATTTTGAAACAATGCCTATCTTATCCGAAGGTTAATGATATTGGACATGGTGTAAGCCCTTACTGTATGTTTAAACATGAGAGTCAATACACCTAGCCAATAATACCGGCAAAGATCAGCCAACAGTTATTACAAAGGGGGTTTTGTCACAGTTTCACGCATCAACGATTGCTTTTTATTCAGCTGCCAGTTGTTGCCAACGGTCTATGACGGTATTCTGTGCTTGAACCAGGAATAGTTTGCTTCACAGTCATCGAATCGCATAAGTATAAAACAATTGAATAACGGCCGTATCGGCCGTAACAATAATCATTTTTCCGCCGTGTCACACTTGTACTAGATAAGCGACAGTTAGTACTGATTTCAATTGTTGCACGTTGCAGTCGAAGGGCTCTTGAATGGAGAGACCAAGGACTGGCAAGCGCAGCATAGGACCGCCACCGAAAAGGTGGACAGACGACCTGACTAAGATCGCAGGTAAGGTAAGCATATGTCCAGCAGTGGACATCCTATGACTGAGATAATGATGATGATGCTGAACATTGTTGCAATTATCAGTAATAGATTCAGCACAGTAGACCGACTAAGTACAACTTTTACCCGTTCACTTAAAAATATTCCTCTTCTTGTTATGGCTTGGATCACATGTTTGTATAGAACTAACATAAGCAAGGTTGGTCGAGAACCTTGGTCAATTCCTGCCTCGATAAAAAATATTGTCAACAATAAAAGCATATATTTTTCACAGCATGCCATAATTTGGATATGGCAACCTCGACCCATAAGCATGGTCGTCATCATTTAAAACGGGGTAACACCTCGAATTTAATAGAACTGAGCAAAGATACGACGCACTTGGAAAAGTTTGCAAAAATGAGTTTTTATGCGTGGAATACTGGCAGGTTACAACAGTTCTTGATTGGAAATTCTCGTGAGTTTGATACATTATTATATATATGTGGTATCCGGCTTTACTCACGTTTATAGTCGAATTTTCGACCTAGGTTTCGAGCATGTCCGTGTGCAATACCTCATATGAGGTATTTTTTAAAGTGAATTAGGTTTTTCAACAAAATAAGCTGAACAGACTAAAAAATTGTCTACTTAGCAAATGGTCAAGCCTTAATTTGGTATTAATTATTATTGATACCAAATATCATGCTCGTGCAGTCCTGTGTTCGATCATTAGCTGTTGTGTTCACGGCTGTGAGCAGCAAATGAGCGAGCACAGGACTCGGGATGCTGCTTCACCAAGACAACAAGTCTGTGTGTTTTCGCAGAAAACGAGAAACAACTTGGACACCTGCATCGGTCTAACGCCTGGGTCATCCATTTTATAGCCTGATTTGTAGCGCGATTTCTTTCTATTCTCTAAAATACAAAGGGATACAGATGTCATCGCCGTCGCTAAATGCATTCGAACAGGCTATAATGAGGTGCGTCGGGTGGTTTTATAAAAAGTGTTTTGAAAGGTTCATAAGCATGATCTTAATAATGCTTACTTACTTAGCTGACATTAATAGCAGATCCATCGAGAATGGTTAATTTTTGAAGTGGAAACTTCTTTAGCGGCGCTGTGCACTTTTGTATGGGGAAAAAAATGTTAAACTCACGTCAAATCGTAAGATCATCAGATCGTCAGATCGTGACGTCATCGAAACCACATCATATTAGACAAAAGTTGCACCTCATCATGCACTATTACCTTCTTTTACACAATAAAATTAAAAATCCTTTAACGTTAGCGGAGATACGACTGCACGTACCACGTCGATTTATGCGCGGTGCTAAACACGAGTTCGGTCCACGCCGTCTTTACCGGCTGCTGGAGCCGCCAGCGCATCTCCACACCGTTCGCGCTACTAATGCTCCTACCGCGAGGGCTATCAAGCTCATTAATGACATAATCACTCAATATCCAGATCTGGATATACTCCATGACAATGCAAGCAATTTTAAAATAAAAATTGTAGCTCATTTTAATTGTACCATGTAATGTTTTGGCTTAGTCTGTAAGTTGCATGTGTTCATTGAAATAAAGAAATAAATATTATATGTATGTGTCGCACTTAATATTATAAATCTGAAAGTTTAGATAAATGGATGGATGTTTGTTTGTTACTCAATCACGCCAGAACGGCTCAAAGGATTTGAATGTAAATTGGTATGTATATACTTCAGCTCCTGGAATAATACATAGGCTACTTTTCATCAATCATGTTCAATTTTTCACTTCTGCCGGCACTCCCGGAGTGCAAACGGTGTTTTTTATTTAATAGTCTGTATAACGAACCTGTTTCGTGTAACAAAACTTACTGAGTCTCCCACGCATGTTTTGCAACTGCAAGTGAGGTAGTGAACAGTGAAGTGGACTGGTACTAATGATAATGACACAGCCAAAGCTACTTATTTTCCACACATTATTTTGAGCGCTTCACTTCAGAGAATAATGGATGCTTTGAAAGTGAAAATAGTCCCCTAACGACGTGGTTTCGAAAATTATATGGTACAGTATGATATTGTGTCAAATGTAGGTTACATTTCGCCGATGTTAATGGCAAACCATTCTTTTGAGGAGATTAGGCAGCAGTTGTAACAGTTAATTTTAATGAATTTGATATTTACGATAAATACTCGGTTATTTCCGTTCCTATTCGAATCATGTATTAAATCTTCTAGGCCGGGTGTGATTACATCCCCGACCATATCGTCACTGACCATCAAGCGAGATGTAGTGGTCAAACGCTAGATCTATAAAGAGAATACATAGCCATATAGATAGATAGATAGATAGACAATGCTTTATTGTATCACAAACACATTTGTACATATTATTACAGTACTTAACAATTAATATAGTGAGACAATAGGCGGCCTTATCGCTGAAAGCGATTTCTACCAGGCAACCGTGAATTAAATATATTGTAGATATATAAGTAGTTATAGAACAATAATACTTTAAATTAGTTTAACTTGAAGTGGCTTGAGTGCCTTTTATTTTAACTCGAACATTTTAACGATACTTTATTCGACAATTATGAGTATATTCGTATGTAATAAATGTCTACCGGTAATTAAAGATATATATCTCATATATGTTTATAAGTAGATAAATAATATTTAAGACATTGTATGTATCCGTTACATATATACTTTTTTACACCTACTCCACATGTGTATATCTTACGATTCCTGTCTATGCAATGGTTCTTCTTCTTCTTCTCAGCAATTGGACAGCCACTGCACCACACCACACAGCATATCCCTCCCCTATATAGAGGGTATTTGCCAATTCTCGCTACGCTTGGCAGGCGGGTTGGCAAGCGCAGTATGATTTTGGATCCTCAGAAGGCGCTGCTGCCCACCTTCTGGTACGTGATCCCTTAGCCGACTCTTACGGCACCCGCGGGAAAAGATGGGGGAGTACTATTCTAGGCCGGTACCAACACGGCCATGTGACACATACAAAGGTTGAATGTAAGAAATTGCTCCAAACGACAAGGCTGCCAATTGTACTACCAGTATTTTCACATTTTAAATTTATTTTATATTTCGTGTTGTTCAATAAAGCGTTTCGATTGATATTTTCGTTGTTTGAATCAAAAAGTATGATCGCAAAAGAGATTATAGTCGTGTTTGAGGTCACTAGCACACCACATCACGGTGTATATGCGCACGTTGATGGCTGATAAGAATCTAGCTACCCTAGTTTCAGAAAACATACGAATATTCGCAAAACTGTCACATTGACTTTCACTTTGACCTGTCACTATCCGGATCAATTAAGTGTCACAGACAAAGATTTGTCCCGTTATTTCTAAGCAAGTTTAGGAACAAGTCTTCAATGGAACATTGATAATAATTGAAAGTACCTATACAATTCAGCAATACCAACGCGTGTCAATCGGAACATTCAGATAACAGCGTTAGAAGAACTAATTGGTTTACGGTGGCATCTTACGACAAATAGAATGTCATTAATTATATCGCATTGTTTCATTTACTGATGAATGTGACTTCATTGATACAAATGTAAACCGGACTTAATCGCATATTTTTTATTACCCGACTGCGCCAGTAGAAGGGTTGAGTTTTTCGAGTGTACGGTTGTATGTATGTATATTTCTATAAAATGCGCTTAAACGGTTGATGATCGTTTCATTTTTTTGTATAACATATATATAAATATAATATGTCGTCAAGTAATATATTATCAAAGTTTCATTTTTATGACATTTAAATTTATATGTATATTTATATAAGTATATATCAGTCATCAGGTTACCATAGTACAGGCTCTGCCTAGTTTGGGACCTGAAGACATTGTGTGAATGTTGTCCCATATTATTATTATTATTATGTCACTTTATTTTCTTAGGTTTAGTTTTTTTACAGTACAAATATCAAAAACAAAAATTAATAAAGGTATTATAAAAAAACCTAAACCTAGAGTTCCGCTAGCAGCGGGGCAGGGCCCAAGCTACCGGTGGTTAGGGCAGCAGAGTGAGGAACCTCCGGACAATACGCGCCGTTTCAAGGAGTACCGCCTTCTGCATCTGACCCTTGATCCAACCGTCTAGCGAGAGCCTCTTAAGATGTCGATCGAGGCTCTTCGCTATTAAGCCGTTCGTCGAAACGACTATCGGGACAATGATCGTCGAGTCAACATCCCACATGGCGGTTAACTCGTGAGCTAAGTCAAGGTACTTGCTGAGTTTGTCCTTCTCAGCCTTTACGAGGTTCTCGTCATGCGGGATGGTGATGTCGACGAGCAGTGATAGTTATAAATATAGCGTAAAAAGATTTGCATGTTGTGAAGAGGAATTAATTACATGTTACTAGGAGAGTAATGACTATTTTGAATATTTATGTATAGAAGGGAAAGGTCGAGAGGAGAGATGCAGGCCGCTTCCAACCGGTTCTTGTGGAAATCAATGGGGGAGGCTTATGTCCAGCAGTGGACGTCCTATGGCTGAGATGATGATGATGATGATGATGATGAAGACCAAGATAGTTTGTTTTTTTTTAAAAAACTAAAAAACAATGCAATAGCTACGTACTTGTACGTGCTAATTTTTCGTACAATGATCTATCCGGTAGCGGGATCTATCATTATCATTAGGTTCGAGGGTGACGCACGCAATGATTGTTGTTTTTGTTTAGATTGTTTAGATTTTGCTTGTGTTTTTAGAAGTGACTACTATAATTGTGATATTATCATTATCACTGGAGTACCGTACCTGTTTCAAGGATTATCGGTGGTGAGAAAGCAGTGGATTGAAAATAAATAATGAAGACTATGACCAATACGAGTTTATTTTATTAAACACTAGCGGTTCGTCTAGACTTCGCACGGCATGTGCCGTGGTGGTACCGGCCTAGAATAGTACTCCCCCATCTCTTCCCGCGGGTGCCGTAAGAGTCGGCTAAGGGACCACGTACCAGAAGGTGGGCAGCAGCGCCTTCTGAGGATTGGAAATCATACTGCGCTCGCCAACCCGCCTGCCAAGCGTGGCGAGTATTGGCAAATCCCCCCTATATGAGGGAGGCATAAGCCCAGTAGTGGACGCACATGGCTGAGAGAAGGCTTCGCACCGTTACATGATTGAAGTTTCAATAAGGATCACTATTTTTATATTGCCTAAAAAAGCCTAAAAAATCAGTAGCATAATGCTACTGATTTTTTATAGTTTTTTGTCGGCCAGTACCGACAAAAGTATAAACTTGAACAATATAATTATATACACAATCATATTATACAATTATACACACGCCGCAGTAACGGTAACAATGTCGCGAAATCAATTGTTTTAATCGAAGATTCTCAATTCACTTGTATTATTTTCCACTCAAAGATACCCTACGCGCATTTAAGAAGTTTTCTAACTTCGAAAAATGGCAACATCGTTCCAAATCCGCGACGCGACGACGCGCGGTTTATAAATAACTTTATCGGGTCTATTGATGTTTGAGCCCCGCCTGTAAGAGACTATTTCCCAAAATGCGAAATCTAGATTGTGTCATTCGCTTGCGTGTTCATCCACACAACATGATAAGATCATTTTCAGGCGTATTGGACTCGTGTTACACTTTACACGAGTTCCGTCAAAATTTGAAGAACAGAAAAAGTAAGATAAAATCACAAACTTAACTAATGTATATAAAGTGGGATATGTATCAATATACATATCCCACATAAGTGTAAGTTTATAATTTGATTTCAATTGTGTTTATTTAAATTTCTTTTATCTATAAATTAAATATTCGAGTAAGTGTTTGCATTCTCTGTTCGACAATATTAACCAGGAATTTATTAAGAGGATCCCTGTGATGATGAAAATATATTGTTTATCGTATGGTCCGAGAGTTGAAGAGTTATGACTATATAGACATTTCAACATTATTTACACCCAACAAAATGACATCTCCGTTAGGACACAAATAGAACGCGTCATTAGCAAAATTTCTAGAGAATAGCTAGTCATTGAGATATTAGCATTTTGTGCGGGCTTTAGACACGCTGGCGTGGTCGTAATCGATTTGTATTGTCTTCGTAAGCATGTTTCATGTTGGGACGGCCGCCGTGAACTCGTGCCGAGTAGCTAGCTGCTACTACGATAAGGAAGTAGTTCTGCAGTAGACGTATTTCAGCGTTTTTATGGTTTATTGCATTAACAACATGCTAGGCGGACCTTACGTTCAAATTATTTGGGAAAAAACTCGACTACCAGTGGGACTTGAATCCACGACTACATAATTCCGTCCTGTCGTTTTGTCTAACTAAGCTATGGTAGCACTAGTAAGGGCTACTATAGCTTAGTTGTATTTTAGTCTGAAAAGTATGTTGTTTAAGAGACCTTCCTACTGCCTTGGCGAGATACCCCACACACGTTTGAAGAATGAACAGTCAGTGTGTTCGTTATCATCAAGTGCCAGTCTCTACTACACCATCATAATATCATAATAATAATAATAAATTCCATCATGGCAAACTATGTAATATACTAGAGCTCGTAGCCGACTTGAACTATTGTTGGATTCTTCGTGGTTTAATGTTGGAATGGTCGGTGGTCATCAAAACGATAATGTAGCTGTTGCCACTGCATGTTAGCAGTGGATCTCTATTTGACTTACACTACGATTCGATACAAAGGGTAGAGCATTGTCGTTACACAGTTCTTGAACGGCACTTTAAAAAAAAATAATTACAAAATAATATAATGATATCTTGAAATCGTGTACATCGTGGAACGGACTTAAAACTTTTTGAAAAAAAGTTAAGTTATAACTTAAATGGTTTGAACAGCATAGTTTTTACAAAACTATGCTGTTAACAAAGCAGATATAATATTCTAAATCTAAAAGATTGGTAGTAATATGGAACAGCAAGGTCACCATATCTATAGCAATAATTAAATGATAGGCAATGGTAGGATAGATAGATAGAAAACTCTTTATTTGCACACTATTTCAAAAATACACACATAAAGAAAATAAACAAACGAATATAAAAACAGTGATACAAAGGGCCTTATCGTTAAAGCGATTTCTTCCAGGCAACCAAATTATGGATAATGATAAGCGTAATAGCTAAAGATAGACGGTACGCATGCATAGTATAGAAACGTCTAGGGCGGGACCGCTAGTCGAAGTATATGCACAGCAAACCTGCAAATTTCGCGTTTGTACCACAACACATGCAAAATTTGAGTCATGGCAAAAATATGTGCCAAACAATTTAATATTTTGACCGTTATCGAAACTAGGTGACACACTGACTGTCAATGCAAATATGTAAATCAAAGTCGTCTCACGTCTTGAAACACGCCAGTTCAAGCACCTTGTCATAATATAAAAGGATATACTAATACTAAAAATGAGTACGAAGTGCGAGAATATTTTTTACTGAACAATAGTCGTTAAGTGGTGGTTGTGTAGCTACTGTCTAGGCTCCAGTTATGGTAAAGTGATAAGGAGGTGCTAAGCAAAGTGTCAACATTGAAACGTGCTACTTTACAGAGAATCATGTCAGGATGAAGCCAATAACAAAAGAGTAACGGTTGATAGAGGTCATATTATTAAGACGTATTCAGAGAAGCATTATCTTGTAATTACAATTTCGCAATGAGGTAGGTAATGCAAAGAAATGATTTTTACTATGGATAACCTATAAATTACCAGTTATTATTATCAACATTATCATAATTACACGTGCAAGACGTCATCATTTTACGTGTAACACGTCCATAGATAGATAAAATATTGTATTGATGCACCGAATTAACGCGGCCTGTACCTAGGTATTTCCTTTTTTAGGGTTCTGTAACTCAAAAGGAAAAAACGGATCCCTTATAGAATTGTTGTCCGTCTGTCTGTCTCTCTGTCTATCAAGACCCTTTTTCTCAAGTACGCGTGGAGGTATCAAGCTGACATTCATATCAAATACTCAAGTCTACTGGCCTTGGAGCTGTGAAAAAAACAAATTTCTAATCCAACGCAATCAAAGGATACAGCCGTTTATGCTACAAATATTCGAAACTCGCAAGGGAATCAAAACCTACTGGGTACTTCCCGTGAACTCCAAGTCTTGAAATTCGGTACGTCTTATAGCGTCTTTATAGCACAGATAAAAGAAAAATTGCGAAAAGCATACATTTATAGTTACAGCATATATTAAAAATATTGTTCATAATTGTAAACTTACTACCCCTTTCTTTTGTACAGAACTCTCGGTGCGCGCGTCCGACTCGCACTGGGCCGTTTTTTTATTAATCTCTTCAACTTTTGGGTGGACGTCCTACACTGAGTTTACTAATCCGTTGAGAGAACATCAAGAACAGTCGGCCCCATAGGTCACCAATTCTACGGAATATGTACCATAGCGTTTTCAATTTGCTAGCACGCTGAGCTGTGTGATATACATTTTTGAATGATGAATGAAGAATATTTTTTGATTGGAAATTATCATGAGTTTGACGCATTATTATATACATTATGTGCGATTATTTACTGAGATCACTTATGAGTCCCATAGAGATCACTTTCCGGTTCTTATAACAACATCCTTTCCTATAATTTCTAAGTTCAACATTTCTCGACATGGCCCAACTTTATCTAATATTGACTAGAGTGTATTTGTTGTTCAGAGTAATTCATTTCGAAAATATATTACATCAGTAACGTAACTGTCTAATTATTGAAACTAGTCAATCGTCTTATAAATAATTAAATTATTCAAGTATATAACCTTTAGGCCACCGAAATCAAGATAACTCTTAAAATATTAATTAAAAGTGACTAACCGACACGCGTGCGATTCGCTAAATTATTGCATAAAAAGTGATAGCCAGTCAAACAAGATTCACAGACATTTAATTATGTCTAAAAAACTAGTTAGATACCAGCCCCTCCGCTGCCACGAACAAACTATATCTTAGATTTTTTTATATAAAATGTCATATGGGCACTACTGTAAGTAACTGAACTAGACATTCTAACAGGATACATTTTTTTTTATTTGATAGAGCAATACACCTTGGAATAAATTACTATAATTCTATATTCTTATTAGATACCCGAAGAGGTCAATGACCTCTGCGTCTAATGAACCTGTAGCAGTTATGCGGGTTGGGATAGTATTTTTAAATAATTATATTGTATTCCCACCACAGCAAACACAACCTCTCTAGGAATTGCATCATCTAGGCGTGAAGTGTAGGAACAAAGATTTGTTTAATGTCGCAGTAATGTGATTTATTGAAGAATATCAAAATTGTATACTAAATAATGTCCACACATATAATAAATTTTTCAACCGACATTCACTACTTAGGTCATGGAACAGTTTTTATAATGATGTGCACTGGACCGATTTCGATAAGATTTCTATGGGACAATTCTGCAAATAACATCCTTTTCAAATGAAAATAACATGTGTCTAAATCACTTAGCAAATATATAAAAAACAACTGAATTGAGAACCTCTTCCTTTTTAGAAGCCGGTAAGAAGTTGGAGATATACAAGTAAATTTTAAAATAAATAAAATTACAATCTACATAATAGATTGTAATTTTAACAGACATTATAAATCAACCTTTATGTCTGATAAATACATTTAGAACCCGTTGTAAAAGTAGTTTGGTTAGTTACTCTAAAACTTAAAACGTCTGATGCAATATTTTTAAGATTGATGTAGCAGAGTTTACGTATGCGATTTTTTTGACCGCTATCTCTTTTTTTTTTTATGGTCACGGAAGATGTCGAGCACAAATACGGTCATTTCGTTTGTTAAAATGACCGTATTTATGCTCAAATCTCTAAGGTAGCTTTCAAATTAGTCGACAGAGTGCAGCGTGGGCACTATCCGACTTCAGTGATGGTTTGGTGGGGTATTAGCTATGAAGGAGTGAGTGAGCCATACTTTTGTGAAAAAGGTATCCGAACATCGGCACAGGTATCATATCAAGATACCATTCTTGAGAGAAGCCCTTTAACAACACCATTTTAAATAACCAATAAGGGTCCTTCCAGCAAGACTCGGCGCCGGTTCATAAAGCTCGGTCTACGCAGTCTTGGGTGGAAACGAACGT
This sequence comes from Apeira syringaria, assembly GCA_934044485.1. NCBI lineage: Eukaryota > Metazoa > Arthropoda > Insecta > Lepidoptera > Geometridae > Apeira > Apeira syringaria. Next base: position 29,060,461 of record OW203655.1, read on the forward strand.
TTCGGACTTCATCAGAGCTGTAGACTGGCCGTCGTCGTCTAGTCCTGATCTTAATCCGCTGGATTATGATTTATGGTCAGTTTTAGAGAATACGGCTTGTTCTAAACGCCATGATAATTTGGAGTCCCTAAAACAATCCGTACGATTGGCAGTGAAGAATTGTCCCATGAAAAGAGTGCGTGCTTCTATTGATAACTGGCCTCAACCTTTAAAGGACTGTATTGCAGCCAATGGACACCACTTCGAATAAGCTTTTACGAGTATATTTAAAATTGTTTTATATTTATGTATTAAACTAACATACTGTAAAAGTAATAAATGGTATTTGCAATAGAATGTTTTTTCTTTGTTTCAGTATTTATGGCAAAACGGTATAAAAATATAAAACCCGGGAATCACTCACGTAGTAAATCAGAGGGTTCCGGCTATAGTTTCAAGCACACGGAAATAGACCACCGAATGCGATTGAAACTATAGTCGGAACCTTCTAGGCCTCTGACTTACTGCGTGAGTAATTCCCGTGTTTACATATTCAAACATTTAGGACTAGAAATTACTTGAATGAATTAAATTAGTGATAATTTAAGTTTTCATCTCAAAATAGTTTAATTTGGTTTGTTTTATACAGAACTTCCGTTAAGAATATGTGCCCGTATGTTTCGTTAAGAGTTTGGGGTCAGATTAAGGCGTATTTTAAGTTGAACAATGTATATGGAAAAGTATAAACTAAATGTTTATACAACGTTCTCACTAATATTATGACTATTAAACTAATCTGGGTAGAATAATTTGTTTAACTTATTAGCACGAAATCCTAAGCAAAAATTAATTTTCCCACAATGTTATATACCTACCCATCTTGAGACCTACAAACAAAGCGAAAAGATAGACTCGTCTCATAATGTTACATCGGCAAAAATATCTCACGCCTTAAAACACCTGTATTAATTAATACGCCATCAATGCGTCACTCAGTCGCAAGTGGGTTAATTACCTGCAAAACCTTCAATCACTTCTCAAACTAGGACTTCTGCTGTTTTTTATTGATTTAGCTTGATCTCAATCGAGTAAACCGCACGTACATATATACAAGTTACACGAAATCAGTCCCAGATCATGAACACAATATACACGCGTGTCTATGTATATAAGTATATATATATCAGTCATCAGGTTACCATAGCACAGGCTCTGCCTAGTTTGGGACCTGAAGACCTTGTGTGAATGTTAATAAATAAATAAATTAGCGTGATAATGCATTTGTTTTATAGTAAAACTCCTGACAATCAACAAACATATATAATAATAGAAATATGGACTCACCTTTATTATCGCCGTGCAGAGTTTTGACGGAGGGTGCCAGACCGAAGGGGGCCTTGGGTATAATAGCAGCGCCCTTGTTCTTTTCGAACAAAGCCTTACGTTCGCGTAAGGACATTTCCGCGGGGTCTTTGGCTTTCGGACTGCCCGCCTCGAACATTGCAGCTTTGGACAGGACTGAGCTGCGGTCAACATTTCCGTTCGATTTGTTAGCGAACCTTTTCGGTAACGGCGATCCCTTGTCCAGCACCGGTTTGTCGTCCGGTGCCGGCTTTGTTTGTTTACAATCGGCGGCGTCGTTGTAGTTCTCCTCTCGCAACACAACATTGTTCTCTTTGTCTTTGTCACTTTCACACTCGTCATCGGACGACGACTTGGCGGGCGGCGTGGGCGCTTTGTATTTTTTAATTGACGGTTTCTTGGTAACCGGCGGTCCCGGCGTGACGGCCACCATTGTCGCCATGTTGGGGGCTGTCGGTGCAATGGGGGTTGTGGCGCAGTTCGGCTCCTGTCGGTCGGGATCGGCACGTTTCGTGTTGAAGTCGTAGACGAGCCGCGATTGGGTGGCAGAGACGCGCCGGTAGCCCTCGCCCTCCTACGATTGGACAACGGGCGCGGATTGCGCAGGGTGAGCACGTGCTCTCATATCGATGCAGAGCGTACAGTACGTCACACCGCGGTTGCAAGTAGGTTAGACGGCTCTAGCTAATAGGGCTCGAGGCGAAGTTGCATCATGACCGGCGCGGGCGGGTTGCGCGATACCAATTAGCTTAGAAACAAAGGCATTCATTCAAGATCTGACGCGAGTTATTTACGCTTGTTATCACAGTTCGCGGGTGGTTGATGTAATGACGTTAGATTAAGAACGCGTGAGCCACGGGAGGCGTTCAACATACGACTAAACAGTGACGGCTGGAGCGCCCGGTGGAACGCACGTGTAGGAAACCGGACCAGCTGATAGCTCTTGTTTTGACGCGAATGTAACTTACGCATCGTCATTCTAAATTACAGGAAGCGCACATTAATGTTGAGTCTGACTGCGGCGTCATACATAAACTAATGGAAGGCACTGAATAAAAATAACTAACTAACTATAAAAGAACTAAATATAAGTAATGTATTCCGATATCAGATGTGCATTTAGAGCAGATGTTATTGACAAGGTGTTGCGAGCGATAACGGTAACATCTGCAGTCTATATGAGTAAGGTTTATATAAAATCATTTTAACCAAATAACATCGATACAATGATAATGTTTTTTATAAAATCATTCTCAAAGTAGAATTGATACTCATTGAAAGAATGATAACTTTGAATTTATATTTTTCTTCTAAATATGTGTTAAAACATAAATTCTCATTTGAATTAGTTAAAAATGATAGACAAAGGTCAAAGATATTTTGACATTGCTTTCTCTAATTTGCACGAGAAAACAATATTACATATGAAGAAGAGTACGGGAAAAGTTTACAAACGACTAGCGGTCTTTTGCGGCTTCGCACAGATATAAAATATTTGAAAATTAAAAATTATAAGGATCCCTAATTTTTTAAAAAATATAATATAGCCTGTGTTACTTAGGGTGAATGTAACTTTCCAATGGTGAAAGAATTTTTAAAATCGGTACTGTACTTTTTGAGCCAATTCGTACAAACATATTTACATTAAAATCTTTCCTCTTCATAATATTAGTATAGATAGTATAGAAGTAATAGATCGAGAGCTAAGAAATCAGGACCGTGTGGTGATGGGACGCTCTGTTGAAATGCGACGTGGGCGACGTGATTACAACACTATCAATGGTGACGTGCCTGTTTTAGGGTTCTGTTCCTGTTCCGGTCTGTCTGTCTGTCTGTTAAGACCCTTTATCTCGAGAACGCGTGGAGGTCTCGAGTTGAAATTAAAACGCTATACTCAAGTCTACAGTCTCTAGAAGCTGTGGAAATAACGAACTTATAAGTTTACGTAAAAAATGATACGGCCGTTTATGCCGTAAAAAACGTATATTTCGACACTCAATGGAATCAAAATTATGGCGTATTTTCCGCTGACCTAAAACTACGAAATTTAGCAAGTAAAACCGTCTTTTACTACAAATATAGGGAAAAAAACTGGCCGTTGGGGCCGAAAGGTTCTCGAATGGAGACCACGGACTGGCAAGCGCAGCATAGGACGGCCACCGACTAGGTGGACAGACGACCTGACTAAGATCGCAGGCAAGGGCTGGATGCGGGCCGCTTCCAACCGGTCCTTGTGGAAATCAATGGGGGAGGCCTTTGTCCAGCAGTGGACGTCCTATGGCTGAGATGATGATGATGATGATAGGGAAAAATTTGACAACTATACATTTGTAATTAAATCATAAAAAGGGCGGTCCAAATTTTGAATTGAGTTAACCGTGTCAAGTAATGTATCGTATGAAAGGGCTTCATTGGCGCAAGCTTGAGAGATTATTAGTTATATTGATTGGTTTTGGAATTTTTTTTTAATTTATTAACATTCACACAAGGTCTTCAGGTCCCATACTAGGCAGAGCCTGTGCTAGTCCCGATAGTCGTCTCGTCGAACGGCTTTTTTAAAAATATCCAAAAACTGGAACCGACTTCAATACTCAAAAGTGTGAAATAACTTGTCGAAGTCGGTACTATTTTGATAATAGTTACTTTTGAACTATTATGGTACCGACTTCAACAATTTATTTCTAACGATACATCACGAATACGACGTTCGTGGCTCCACATATAAAAATATTCAATTCGTTGTAGATTTTTGTAAATACCAATAATTTGTTATTGTGTTTTGTGTCACAATAAAGAATTATCTACATATCTGTCTATTTACGTTTTTCTTCTAAATAACTTTAGAATAATCATTGCTAAGACTACGAAACTTAGTTTATTTTAAATTGTTCATAAAAGTGAAATTGTGAGTATCTTGTCTTTCGTGAGCTCTTACCTAGATGGAACCCGCATAGACAATAACAACGTTACAAAAAGTCCGCGTTAGAAACGGCTTACTCAAATACAATGTCCGGTTAGAGATTATCAGGGATTAACGCGTTGGTCTCCGTGGGAACGTCACCTACATCAGAACTTTTCAACTAATGCAAGCAGTTAAAAGGAGAAAATTGGTATAATCAGTAAAGGCCCTTTTAAAAAAAGTTAAATACAAGCTTGAGAATGGATGTTTTCTAAATCAATTATTTAAATTTTAATGATTTTCTCGTATTTTATTAGTCATCTGTACAATGTTTTAAATCGTATAAAGTATCAGAAAACATACATGATTGTAGAAAATGAACTAAACCAGCAAAATAAAGACATAATATATATATAACACTAGTAGCGCCCCGCGGTATCACCCGCGTGGATTACGGTTTTCCCGCTACATCATTTCCACGGGTGTCACAAATTTTACCGGGATAAAAAGTAGCCTATGTGCTATTCCAGACTATAATCTATCTCTGTGCCAAATTTCATCCAAATCCGTTCAGCTGTTCTGGCGTGATTGAGTAACAAACATCCATCCATCCATTAGATAGGGCAAATTGTCCGGAAACAATGAGCAAAAAATAAAAAGTTTAAACTTTTTAAAACCTCAAAACTGCCGGATTATATGCACAGGATTCACTGTTATTACTGTGTTTTGGGATATGTTTGTTGTTATAATAAGTAAGAGCAGCCATAACATTCCATAAATTAAGCCTATTAACCAATTCTCTCGTTTAAACTTTCGGTTGCCCTTCCGAAATTGTGATAGACGCTCCCCTGTTTAAAATGTCATTGACATTCGTGTGATTCTGACACAAGCACTTGAAATTAGAATATTCTTCCAAGCCACGATGGCCTAGCGTTGGCTGTCAAACTGACGGACCATGGTTCAATTCCCACCAACGATTCGAGCTTCCGGTGAAGGCACAAAGCCATTATCAAATGGCAAGCATGGTGGTAGGATACTATAGATTACCTGCGTGACTAGCCTCATCCTTAAGTTTGTAAAACTGTCACCAAAACCATGGTGTGCTCTCAAGCCTTTGAGAGCCAGTTAACATCTAGGTTTAGCGAGGTACCCTTGAGTTTGTGTATGTCAGGAACGACAGCTAAAAACACGCTAAATATTCCGCTCCTAAAGGTTTTTTTTTAAGAGACAGTGAATGTTTAAAACATAATAAACTAAATCTATACATTTTATCTGTGTCAAATTGTTCATATCGTCATCGGATAAAGATTAGAAAAATGAAGCTATTGCGTGTATCGACAATCGATCTGTCACAGTTGTACTATTAATAAATAAATGATTAATAGATAAATGATAGTCTGTCTACCCTGACGAGGACCAAATGTGACGTTACATATAATAATATGTATACATGTTTAGTTAATGACAACAAAAAAGTTGACAGTCTGGAAAAAATCTAGTACCATTCCGTAAATTGCCTAAAGCTAAACAAATTAACCTCTTTATTAAATTACAGAGACTACAAAGGCGTGAAGCAATATTTCATGCTCGATCTCAGCCGCGTCATCTAGCGAGCTTCCAAGTTCGACGCACTCGAACAACAAAATGATAACACATCTCTTCTCGGAAAGATATTATCTCGAATGTACCATGGGCACTAGAACGAGTCGCCGATTAAGGCATTCGCGGATAAAAACTGAGGAGAGACGGTCTACAACAACCGGTAAATGGTGCGCAAAAAGTTGGTTCAACGTTCAAGAAATGTAGAATTTTAATGTCAGTACATTTACTTTGTATAACATATCTAGTACACACAACACGAGTGTTAATTCGGAACCAAGGTGTGACAGCTATGCATATTAACAGCAATCAAAAGTGGTATATTGGTTTTTACATTTGTTGGGCGAAGTTTATAGAAAGAGACTATACGTTTTTTTTAATGTGTCTGCCACTTTCATATTCTTATATGATATTCTGAATTCCATAACACAGGTGACCCTAGTATGGATTTCATCGATCAGCACCAAACATAACTTATTTATAATATTTTCCTTAATAATGCTGTGTCCGGTATGCTTAGTCTTGTGATCAAATAAATACAAATACAAAAAAAATCTAAATGATATTCCTCAGCCAATAAAACTGTGAATCTCTTCTTCAAATCAAATGGTATTTACTCTTTTTATTTATGTTTTAGGGAATTTTACCAAATTCAATAATAAACAATTAAAATCTATTTAATGTAATTTATTCAGTTTCTTATGGAATTATGATTAGGTTTAGGTATGGGTTATATAGGTTATAACTGAACGTCTTTCCTCAACATTAAAACATTTTTAACCAAAACTAAGCTCTATCTTATCTGGGTTGCCATTGATTACATCACATTTACCTGTGTAAATGTGATGTAATGTTATGCTCTCGGTTTCCAATAATATTAAACGTTGGGTAAATATCTGTATATTTACCCAACGTTTAATATTATTGGAAACACACATACTGTTTATTTAATCTACTGATGCATTACCACATCTGCGATGCAAGAGATAGGAAATGCGTAGCACAATCGTACAATTAATTCTACAACTCGTATGAATCGACATTATCGCTAAGAAACTTTTTACATAAAGGATTTCAAGGAAATCTTTAGTTCGCGGCAGCGAAAATGTTTAGCCATATTCTAAGCATATTTATGAGTGGCATAAGAAGACGCGATGTTGAAACAATGACGCAATAGAAAAGAGCAATTAGGTATTAACTACGCAACATGAGATTCGAGCTAATTAGAATATTTTTTATACTTTATAGATCTAGCGTTTCACCACTATCTCACTTGATGGTCAGTGACGATGTGGTCGATATGTTATCACGCTTGACCTAGAGTGCTTAGTGGCTCTCAAGGACTGCTACCTGAAATAATTATAAGTTTGGTGACAGCTTTTCAAACTTGAGGGTGGTATTTAACCAGACGGGTACTAGACAGTACCCTACCACCATGCTAGAATTTGATAACTGTGTCCTGAAATCATGCCCTCTGAGCCACTACGAGCGTCCTTTTCAGTTAATTTATCAGGAGATCACTGTCGTTTTATTTCATGTGCATTACTTATTATCTAATCTTGGGATAGTCTTACGATTAGACGAACTGCAATGCGACATCCATATATGGTAGACGTTCCCAGTTGTCGCACGAAGCGTTTAGCTTCTAGATTCACAGTGCGCACAGCTAACGAGTGGAATTCATTGCCCAAGTCTGTGTTTTCACATGGATACAATCTGGGCTTCATCAAGTCACGAGTGGACAGGTATCATCTAAATAGGAGAGACATATCGTAGACGGCATGATCACTTAACATCAGATGAGATAGTGGTCAAACGCCTGCCCTTTGATAATAAAATATATAAAAGAGATTAGATAAGACTTTGGAGGACATAGGCTTCTTTTAACTCTGAACAAAGTTCAATCCCGTGGAATAGCTGAGGTAGCGGGAAAACGTTAGTCCACGCGGGTGACCCCGCGGGGCGCAGCTAGCTGCTGTTCATAAATATACATAGGAGCTCTACAGGTAAGCCATGGAACGTGCAGCCTGTGAGAACACAATACCTACCCGTTCCGAGTGAGGTCAGTGGCTTCACGGGACGGCACAAAACCGCATTTTATGTTTGCAGCGGCTCACTCACGATCTAAATACCATCAGCTTTTTGTGTCTAAGGTTATTTTGGTTCAAGTCGTGCGTAAACAGACCCTGTAATATTATATTAACTTATATCAATAAAATTCAAAGTTGGAAGGGTTCTTGGCGGAGATTGTATCCTTCCATTGCTTCTTATACCACAATATTCTTATTGCATCTCTTTTAAAGGCAATTATAACGCAACTCAAAAATCATTTAAATTTAGAAAAGGACATCAGTTTTTCTCATAATAAATTATAACAGCATAATTGGACAACTTTATCTGCTAACCGTTACGCTACGCCGAAAACTAATGTTAAACTTGTTTTAATTACCCACACTGATTCAGAATAGCACGGCTTAATTTGTTTTTTCCTACAAATTATTATACTTGGAATAGGTTAAAATGATCACGATATGAGATCAAAATTTATAACATTTATTTGCACCACTTTTTGCCAACCGCAATCTTAAGGAATAGAAAATTGGATAATCTAAACATGTCCATGGACACGTATGAGAATAAAAGTTTAGATAAAATAGGCCTTTGGGTCTAGAATTATCATCTATTTAAAATAATATTGACTAAATACAATGTGCCGCATAGGAAGCACTTAAAATAGAACAGCACTTTTATCTTTTTTAGGAGTAAATATCGCTAGACTAATATGTGCATATCGATCAACACAGATAAAACATCATTTTCAGGAAACGGAGGTCTAAGGGTTAGTAGAACTATGTGTAAATATTTCAATAACGAGCGCATGAAATCGTTATTGCCGAGTACCCAGGCGAGCTGATGCTTCAAATAACATCAGTGCGGTAAGCGGCAGTGCTCACAGTACTGTGCGTTTCCGCAAACCTGCCCCATATACTCGTACCATACGTATAATGTCGGCTATTTGGTTGTGTAAGAAAACATACAGCATTGTAATCATAACAAACAGTTACAATAAATATGTGGTAGGTGCATTGATCTTTTTTTTATATCTACTGTAAAGATCTAGCACTTGTCCATTATCTCACTTGACGGTCACGCTAGACCATGCTATTGACTGCTGTCTGTGACCAAAACACACTATGAGGACACACTATGTATTTCCAAACTTGAAAGTGATTGCTAGCGTACGTAAGAGTACGTACCCACTCGACAGTACCCTACCACCATTCTGGGAATTTGATAACGATGTTACCTTCGACGGAAGCTCAAGCCGATGGTGGGGTTCGAACCAGCGTCCATCAGTTTGACAGCCGCCGTTCACACCGCTGAATTTTCATCGCTACAAATTCTGAACAGCAGCCTTATCGGCTAACGTTAGCGTTAACTATTATGAAATGTCCCTACATTCGTCGACTCTCATTGGTGTTTCAAACAAGAATGAATAGAGATGAATTTAATTAAATGAGATTTGTTGTATGAAAGCACTAATGAGAATGGAGAATAGAGACATTTCCTAACGGGTAAACTTGCCCGGTAAGACCGCTGTTTCGTGATGTTCACCATAGAAACGATTTGCAACTTAAATATCATCATAACACCATCATTAGCAAATATCAGTCGAGTGTGAACAATGACTGGCAGACACGTGACATCGTTTTTCCACCAAATATCATAAAGGGATAAAGATCGCAGGCAAGGGCTGGATGCGGGCCGCTTCACTCGCACAGATCCTTGTGGAAATCAATGGGGGACGCCTATGTCCAGCAGTGGACGTCCTATGGCTGAGATGATGATGATGATGATCATAAAGGGAAGTTTATCTGCAGCTTCATACTTTAACTAGATACACCATGCGGTTTCACTTGCGTGGACTACGCGTGGAATAACTTCAACATTATCTTTAAAGTAAATAACAGTAGGTACGCAATCGATTTCGATGAAGTTATATGGAACAATTTGAAATCATATTTTTAAAGATCAAAAAGAAAAACAGCCCTAATTGAATTTCTATCGGTTAGAGACTAAAAAACTATCATCTAAAAACCGTCAAAACCGTTTCTTCTACAACCGAATCGAAAACCTATTTGGAATTCGGCTAAGAAGACTAAATACATCGACTAAAACCTGTTTTTTTTTTCATTACATCTAACAGACGAAATCGACAAATGGTCACAATGAACCCGATTGAAACAAGTGTTTATTGTAGCAATAACTTTAACATCCGACAGCTGTCCCATGACCAAATCGTTTGGAAAAGTATCATATTCCACTCGATGTGATCTGCCTTATCCATGCTTAGTTCGCAAAACAACCAGTGACTGTTATATCTGTACAAAGAATGGATATAATAACTAGTGTTGCGACACATAGTAAATTCGGCCTCTGACCGAATGTCGCCGAATATATTTTACTACTAGCGGTGGGCCCTGGCTTCGCACGACCACAAAATCAAAAATTATAAGAATCCCTAATTTAAATAAAATATATAATATGGCCTATGTCACCCGGGGATAGTGTAGCTTCATAACAGTGAAAGAATTTTTCACATCGGTTCAGTAGTTTCGGACCCCATTGAATGCAAACAAACTAACAAACAATCAAATCCCCTTTTCATAATATTATATCAGAGCGGCCTGAATCTATGTGGAATCTATGCCCGCCCTATGAGAGTTCAGTCGAATATTTGACAAGTTACTCGTATATGCTAACAGTCTACGGAACTTGAGATGCTGTGTCCCTTAATATGAGACTGAATTAATATGATAAATTAAACTTGGATGACAACTAATGTTATCAGAATCGGATTCTGTGAGACGAGCGTATCGCCATATGTTGAAATAATAGACTAAGGCTTTTGATAAGGCATGTGTGGTAACTTTAATTGTTAGCTTTATTTCAGCGGGCACTAGAATAAGATTGTACTCGTATAAATGTACTACATTCTACATAATATCTGATTAAGTAGGTATCTAAAGTTTTTAACTACTAACATTTTGCGAGTGAGCGTTTCTTTCAATTTTATAAAGGATTTTATTTGAATAATTCAAATATTCTGCATCCGGGCGAATTATTACCAATTATTCATTATTCGGCAGAGTAGTAAAAAGTAACCGACTGCACAGAATAGTGACAAAATATTTATTACAGCCCTAATTAAAATGGAGACGTCATCAGTTTACGATGTTTATGAGGGGGCTAAGTTTTGGGAACGTGTTTTTAAATTATAATTACTAGTGATAAGTAGACGGACAGACGACAGAGACACTACACCGTTGGTTTTTAACATATCAAAGTACGATTTATTATGATTATGACGTAACGTCGACATTAAAATGCATAGAATGCAAATTACATAGAATAGACACATATATCTTATAATGAACAGACAGAAAAATAGCTGTCTGGGAGAAATGTTGTCAAGCATTAAACTACAAGAATGTTGGCCTACGAAACATTTTAAATCTATATTCATTGAGCTGCTTTAATCTATCCTTCAGTGATACTCAATACTTTATATTAAAGATAATTGTTTCAATAGATTAACTAGGAAGCATTTGACCGGGAACATAGAGGACGTGGGTCCGGGACTCCGAGACTTAGCTCCCTGTAATGTAGGTTTTTAAACGTGAATAGTCATACACGAATCAACAAGCACCTGCACTCGTGGGCATCTGGGCATTAAACTCAAAATATAGAACAAGCAATGATGTTTTACTAAAGATGACGTATATTCATACTGCGCGGTGCTCAGATTTTGTTCCTTTACGACATAAACATGTTTATTGCGACAGATAATACGGTACAAATACTACAGAAAAGGATAGCTATATGTTTAGACTTGCGCTTTTAATACGCGTCGTAATGAAAACTACTACAATTGACTTAATTTTGCCGCCTCAGTTTCCGCGCGCTTGTGCGACATCTACCTCATATAAACATATAATATCATTGAGAACAAGGAAAACAAATAGAAACCATGGTAAAATAACCCGATAATGGTATAAATGTGTGACACAAAAAAGATGAACATCAATAGACACAAGATTCATTGTGAAGCGGGAACCCCGGTCTAGCTGCGTGTTCTCGGAAACACGAACGCGAGCTACGTCGTTTTACGACTATTTTGAGCTTCACGGCTATATTTAAGTTTCTCGACAAAGACTGGGTGGCCGGGCGGGGATGTGAAGAAACTACAAGGGAATTAAAACTACGCGTTCAAAATTCTCGGATTAAATCTTGGTTTTAACCGTCTCGAATTGGGCAAATATTCAATAAACAACTTTTATTGCACAGATACAAGCACGTCAATTGCGAAGTGGCGTGCTTTGGTGGATACTGAAGAAAGAGTGACGATTCGGCGCGGTGTGGCCTTAAGAAACTGAGGCATTCGAAAAATGACCTATATTGTTATGCAGGCGACGCAGATTCATCATTTTTCACGACAAGACGATTTTTGCCATCAAACCATGCGCCATTTGTTGAAGTCTGTCTGCTGTAGCAAACGAAAAATCGCGCGATTACTTTGTCTAAATGCTGTCGTGCGGGCACATTTGTTATGTATGACAAGTGTCATTCAGGTTGATTGCAGAAACTTCTCTAGAGGACAACTACTTGAATACACGTATGTGATTGGCAACAATTCTTCAAACTTGACGATTGTAGTTAGCCCGGCAGATACAAGAAAGTACCCTACCACCGTGCATCCCGTTGTCATACAGTAACAATGGAGGCCATGTCGAGGCTCAAGTCACTGTTACACTACTAAGGTTCTCTAAGAATAATTCGTATCCTAACAGTGAAAAGAAAATAAACAAATTTTTATCATAGAGGAAAGTACAAAAGTTAGGTATACAATATAATATGCTTAGAAAAATCATTCTTAACAAGTAGTAGAAGTAGTAAATAAAATATGAATATCTGTCGTTTTGAATCTGAATTAAAAGTGGTAGCTGTTTGAAGATTTTTTTAATTTATCACTCCGTTTAAAGCATATACATAAAAAGATGAAAGAAGTGAGACTTTACTCACTATAGTCCAGGATTTCGACCGAGGTTTCGAGCAAGTAGCGCACTTGCATTTTTAAGTTTTCGGTAACTTAATATTTTAGACTTTCTCCTTGTCCGACTGAATTCACAAGGACCAAAAGCGGTGGGCCCACACACGGAACAAAATTTTGCTCAAGCCTTACGTCATGAAAGCTGTCCACGCATTCCTATGCGAACATTCCCTGAACTTTTGAAAGCAATAATGGCAGTTTTATATGCGCTCGAGTGGACCCTTTTGTGTTCCATTTGCCGACATTTTAAATGTTTTTTTTTATAGTTTTTGTTATGCGTTATTGTTTCGCAACTGTAGTCGAGAGGTTTTATCGTTGAAAATGGAGGAAGCTGGGGGTTATTTCGTTTGCGGTTTATTTTATTAGGTGCTTTGTCTTATTTTTTTTATTTTTTGTTTAAATGTCAGACAAAGGTACCATAACATGACCATAATTGGAATGTTTTGAACGACTCTATAGCTGTTAACACGTTGTTGGAACCGTGCTTTGAATACAATTTGGAATAGTATGGGTGGTTTCACTTTTAAACGCAGAGGCGTGACGGTCAAGGACATGTTAAATCGTACGTTTTTGGGTAATCGTCTTCGTGGGAATGTATAATTTTATATAATAACTAAGATTTCTGTTATGAAGTTTAAGCCCCTTTTATTTTAACTTGATAGATTTAGCGTTTGGCCACTATCTCACTTTGATGGTCACAGAACATGTGGTCAATTGTTTACTGCCTCTCAAAGAGTGCTACAAAAACCATATTCTTACTAATATATATTGTATATCATAATCATACATTGCATTTGGTTTACTAGATACCAATTGGAAAATAAATCATTGTAACTAGTTTTTACAAATTGAACTTAAATGTAACTTTGGCCTAATAAATATATTATTATTGAATTATAAATGCAAAGTTCGTGTATATTTGTGTTACTACTTAATGCTCAAACGGCTACTCCGATTTCGATGAAATTGTTCTCGAGTGTTGAATGTTTGTGTAATGTGATTGAGTGTGTCGCCACCTCCCGCAGCACAGGGCATCCTAGTGCGGGGGTGTGAATGTGAATGAGTACCTATACAACACGAATGAATATTGACGTTACTATTAAAGACAGAAGATCAAAAGTAGTTCGATTGATTCAGCGGTTTAGACAAGATATCGTAACAGACGGAGTTACTTTTACATTTATATAATAATACTTTAGCTGCGCCCCGCGGTTTTACCCGCGTGGTGATGATGGTGATCATTAAAATAAGCGGCATGTGTTAATCCAGGGTATGAGCTATCTCCATTCCAAAATTCATCGAAATCGGTGTAGCCGTATGAGCGTAAAGAGGTAACAAACATACAAACAAACTTTCGCATTTATAATATTAGTAGGATAGTATTTATTGATCACATAATAATAGGTAAGTATATATTCGTACATAGATGATGGCCCGCCTTTTACATATCAATCACGCAATACATGTAAATGCAATAAAGATGCTATCACCTTAAATTCTTCAAGGCTAAGGCTGTAGTTAAAACGGACCGAAAAGGTCACACTCACACATCGATAGCATATGGCTGGTTTACACGGATTGTTTAACAGGATTTGACGTGTTGCATTATGCGTGTTGATCAACAGTTTAAATATAGAGGAACAGTTTTCAAAGAAATAAATTTGTTTGTCTAGAATTCTGGAAGTACAATATTAAATGAGTAAAATTCAAATTTACAAAAAAAATATTCACATCACACATCGCAGAACACACAATGACAATTAATTGATCCCGTGAGTAGCAAAGGTCACTAAATAGGGTGAAAAAAATTTTTTAACAAAAAATGCAACCGACTTCAACACCCAAAAGTGTGGAATGATACAAAAGTATCTATCATCACAATATTGTGCTCATGGTACCGACTTCGACAAGTTATTCCACAGATTCTGATTTCGATTCCCGGAAAGGTCAAACATTTGTGTGTATGAACATGTCTGTTTGACCTATGTCTGGATGTGTATATGTATATAAGTATATATAACAGTCATCAGGTTACCATAGTACAGGCTCTGCCTAGTTTGGGACTTGAAGTCCTTGTGAATGTTAAAAAAATATGAGTTTTAATTATACTTGTCATAAAACCTGTGCCACTGGTGCCTGCGCCAAGTCACGCGCACTTTATTTTGCATAATAAACCAATCCGCATAGATCTTTGGGGCATCCCAACTAGCAAAACCTTATCTACTTCAGATTCGAGAGTTCGAGGCAAACTTCATTCGCGTTTGTAAAGGTCGAAAACATTGATTTTTGTATATTTTCATTAGTTGCAGATAACCGGAACGAGCTAGCAACCAACAATAAGCATTCACGGAACGGCCCCTTTATGTTAATCATCAAATAACAGTCACTTGTTTTACATGTGATGATGAACATGATTTTTGGCGTGTTTGCTTGAATTGAAACCTGAGCAAGGGAAGGATATTATGAAGATGGCTATTTTCATATAATATTTTTTATATAAGACAATGAGCAGCTGATACAAAATTGATGTATAACTATATAGTAGATAACTGTTTCTCAATGTTTAAGCTAGATATTCATTATACATAGTTATAGTAAATACCATATTAAATTAATCCTTTGTAGAAACTAGTCACGCTTTGCTTGTAACGTATATAATATATGTATGTACTACAATCCATTTTGAAATCTGATTTCACAACACAGGGAATCCTAGTGTGGAGATCAGAGCTAATTGTGAATCACTTTTACTTGTTTTTATTAGTATTAACATAATTAAATTTGTATACGATATGGTTGAACTAAATAAAGAAATACTTATAGGATTGATAGTTAGTATAGTTGATAGTTCAAAATAAGAACCCTGAACGTAGTGAATGTTTCAAAACACGAAACGCTAAACAACTTTACATCTTGCAATGCAAGGCCCCCGGCGGGATAGATTCTTTCACAAACTTCTTTCAAGTGCACTTTTCTCTGATTGGTCGGCGAGTTGACATTGGCTTTGTGCTCTCGTATTCTAAAATCTTTGTACTCACTTGTGAATAGAATTTTCCTGTCAGAAACCGATGAGTGAAACTAACGATTGACATTGACATAATATATATTTATAGTATGTGTAGTATAATATATCTTTATAAACTGTTGCTTTCTCGTTTTTATATTTAATTTTACTCTACTATATGTCATTGCTAGAGTTGTGTATATATCTTTAACAATTATAACAAGTCGTATCTTTAATAATGTATAAGGTAACCATTTGTATTCACTGCCGATTATTCTACTGTCCATCAAAACTTTGTCTGGTAGAAATAGGTACAAGCGATAAGAGCACGCATCATAGCACCATAATGTTAACAATGAAGTCAGTTTTTTCTTTTTACTTTCTTGCACTGGTTATCGTATGATGACTTATTTAATAAATTGGTGGTAATATTTCGAACACATGTACGACTTTAACATTATTTTATGAACTATTTCCATTAATTATGCTCGCTTCTCACCAGGTATATGCTCACAAATGTGTTTGCGTCACAACATGCTGAATCTTGTCCACGGTAACTGTGAACACATCATTCTGACAATAGGTGATTTTGCTACATGACATGTGGGAAATGTCTTTTTACGCTCTTTTAAAAGTGAGCTCTGGTTAACCAAGAACGTGTCAGTTGTGTGCGCAACGTTTTGTTATAGCGTACACATGTATACTTAATATTATAAAGAGGAAAGATTTGATTGTTTGTTTGCATTGAATAGGGCACGAAACTACTGAACCGATGTGCAAAATTATTTCGCTGTTGGAACACTAACCCCCGGGCGACATAAAATATTTCATATTTTCAAAAAGAACCGGGTTCCTTATAATTTTTAATTTAGAAATTTTTTACCCGTGCAAAGTCGGGACGGACAGCTAGTATAAGTCCACGACGCGAATTAAGTTGTCTACTTATATATAGTGAATATATTCACATTTCATGTTAGCGACGATGTCATCAAGCATTATAAATTAAACATAGAATATTGAATGGCTCTTATGGAGAGCTGCCTAAGCACATTGTGTGTTTTTCAAACATGAGGTAGTGGCTAGTTACGAATCAACAATTTTGTCTTAGGACTTTTTATGAAAACCATTTGCCGAAAAATGAAAAAAACAAAACCTTGGAAAAATTTGATATGGGATCGATGGAGACTTTTCCCAATGTATGTATAATTGTGTTCCCAACATACGTACCAATTTATAGATTAATGCGAATTATTTTATACCTCTCCCTTTTTATGCTAATTTGATCCGACTATTATAAATATTTGTCAGTAACTAAGGCTAAGGCCCACTTACGCAAATTTAATTATCATCGGTTCAAATGACAAATTTGCTGGCAAAAGTCGTGATTTGATCCTAGACCAGAGGAAAATCTGGGATTATTTTGTTGGCGCAAGTGGGCCTAAGCCATACAATGTTTAGATGGATAGAGCAGATTAGTAAATCGTTTCTGATTAGTATTCCATGCGGGCTTACAGGGACATTGTCAGCGCTTCAGTGATTTAGGAGCGCAGTGAATACGTAGAGTAGACAAACTTATTTTAAATTTAGAAAAAAGACTGCCTGAAATACGCTAAGTAATATAACTTTTTAAAAAAATATATATTTAACGAGCTTTTTGGCTGAGACAAATATATCGCTCTGTTTGGCAACAAAACAATACAGTACACAGCTTTTAGAAATAAAACCTAAGGTGTTTTTCATACAAAAAGCAAGTCAAAAGCCGAAATGTACAATTAACTATATCTTATGAGGTTTCTATTTACGACAAATGTTTAAAAAAGAACATTTTGTAACGGGATAATCTTAATTCCGAATAAATAATTTATATGAAATTTTACGCGTGTATGTAATAACAAAATTATCTCGTTCGATAATGTGTTTTTTTTATATTTTTGGTTAATAGAAACCTTCTTTTGATATTATATCATTTCGTTAGAGAATGCTATTTTTACTATTTTTGCGTAAATATAGACTTCTATTATAGTTAACTACTAGCTGCGCCCCGCGGTTTTGCACGCGTAGTGATGATTGATGAAAAGTAGTCTATTTGGAGACCTAAAGTATTTACATACCAATTTCATCCAAATCCGTCCAGCCGTTTGAGCGTGATTGTGTAACAAACATCCATCCATCCATCCAAACTTTCACATTTATAATGTAAGTGGGATAAATCTTCTCATTTTTTTACTAGCTATACAATTAAGTCACCTATAGCTTACCCAGTATACTGATGTGATAGACCAATTTGGACTTTAGCATAAATAGAATGAGAACTATCATGTTTTATGTAGTCAATTTTACTTATCTTATAGAAGTGTTTATCAAATAGATACTGTTTTGATAAACAGACGTTTCCTCACTATCTCACCCGATATTAAATCAATTGATGATTCAGCCTAGGGGAGAGAGAATGTCTAGTTTAGAAGCCACATCGTGTAAGGGTTTTGCGACTGCATTTCATAAGAACTTCTATTTTTTGTATTAATTTTTTCTGCTTACCTAATCTCGACTAAGAACGTATTTGAGCAAAGAACTTCACTGTCAGCCAGCGCTGTGTAATCCTCAAAGTAACGCAGATTAGAGCTGAGCGTGCCCTTATGGCTAAAAAAAAATGTGTACTGTTTTATTTATTCGTCATTGTGTGTACCTATATGTTTTCGAATTGTTTTTATTGGCAATAAATACGTTTTTAAACGACTTCAAAAAAGAAGGAGGTTACTCAATTCGACTATATATATGTTTTTATTTTTTTTATGTGTGTTCGCGGATAACCTCGTCATTTATGAACCGATTTTGATGATTCTTTTTTTGTTAGATAGAGTATACTTCCCGTTGTGGTCCCATTCAACTCATCAAAATAGGACAAGCGGTTTTTGAGTTAGGTATACTCCAATAACTGAAAAGTGCTACGCGTATTTTGATCATATTATTGTCGCGGTTGAAGACATCGACATCCCGTGAGTAGCACTGGTCGTGAGTAGCAGGGAGAAAACATTTTTTTTAACAAAAAATGCAACCGACTTCAACACTCAAAAGTGTGAAATAACTAGTCGAAGTCGGTACCATGAGCACATGATATGTGATGATAGTTACTTATGTGTGAACTATCATGGTACCGACTTCAACAAGTTATTTCACACTTTTGAGTGTTGAAGTCGGTTGCATTTTTTGTTAAAAAATGTTTTCATCTGTATCTTATCTATAGGGAAACATAGACTCAAGTTATAAATTCTTATGAATATTGCCACTCAATAGTATCACAACAACAAAACGATACACGACGACAAAACACCAATTTAACGACATGATTTATAATTCCGCATCGTACAATATCTGTCACAGACTGAGCAACAGTTATTACTAACATACGCAAATTACGGCAATTTGAATGCGTACGTACGATTTTGTTCACATGAGTAATACGCAGTACGTTAGTGGAAGGTACCCCAAGGATTCAAGATCTTTGCACTTTGGAATATGGGGCAGAATTAAATGCCCAATCACGACCCGATCTCAAACAGAACTATCAGCACAGCGGCCTGATAATCTCCAACCCGACGTTATGGCAGCAGCGCCTTGACGATGTTTTTTTTCTACTGTATAGGTCTAGCGTTTGGCCATCATCTCACTGGATAGTCAGTGAAGATGTGGTCGAACTTGACCACGGTAGACCTAGAATGATTACTAGCTCTCAATAACTGCTGTCTGAACACACTGTGCTTGGTGACAATTTTCCAACTTGACCGTAGCCAGCGAGGGGATACGCAAAAATACCGTGCCACTATGCTGGGAACTTGATAACTGTGTCACCTTCATCGGAAGCTCAAGCCGTTGGTGGGGACCGAACTAGCGTCCGTCAGTTTGACAGCCGAAGCTCCCACCGCTGAGCTATCAAACAAATAAATAGAGGCGTTTCGTAGATTCATAACAATATGCTCACCTTTTCTCGTCATAAAACTATTTAAAGCAATCACTATACCATGTTTAATTTAACTACTAGATATTTTGTGTACCATATGAAATTAGATATATGTAGTAGGTATGCTTATGACGTAATAAATACATTTTTCAATACAGCTTTCCACGTATCGTCACCGTCCCACGGCTGGCTTTGGCTTTGGAACGATGCCGACACAATTGTGCAATTAAAACCACGACGATGAATTCTCCGTTCTGACAGGTATCACATTTACGCGAGAAATTGTCTGATTTTAAAAAAAACCGTGAGACTAAGAACGTAAGCATTTTCATTAAACTTTAGAATTGAAGTAACGGGCTTATTCGCATATTTACGAACGTGATTTTCGTCAGTCATGAAATTATACGAATGATGCAACTTCGCCGCTAAAAATCACCGCCACCAATATCCTGGAATAACTCATAACATTTATGTACAATAAATATATCGTCGATTCGTTTTTACCCACACCATTGACCAATCGTAAGAAGCTTCGGGCAGTTAGTGGCGTTTATGTATATAATTACTAAAACTATAATTTGGATTAGTTACACATTATTACAAAAAAAAGAATGACTTTTAGAATTTGCATTGATCGTAGGGAATATACAAATGCTTTGAATTTTGATATAAAATTCTATTAATATGAAATAATTTAGTTTTAAATAGAAAATTAAGAACAAAAATATTAATTCGTCACTTTATTCAAAGGTTATTGATTAATCAGCAAAACATAAATTGAAACAATATTTTTCATTCGTTTTATAAACTATTGTCTAGAACATTATATATGTATGTACAAGGACCTTTTGGTATTGATTTTGTTTATACATTACGCTGAGCAAGTATGTATTGTGACGTCACAATCGATGATATTGATAATGTAAGCCCTTTTTTACGCGTTAAGCTGTTCAAACATGAGCCTTACCAACTCTAAGTCTCAGGGTGACGGGCTCAGCGCAGTTCTTTACGAATTGTATCTGTCTATAGGCAGAGGTTACCACTTAACATCCTGTGGGCCTTTTGCTTGATCCGTCACCTAATACCGTAAAAAATTTACATAATATATCTCAACCACTAATATTCTATTAGTGACGTTATTTCATTATTTAAATAAAATAAAAAACTAATGCATATTCCCCAATATCAGTAAAAAATCATAACGTAGGTATAACATGATAATTCATTAATATTCGTTATATATATTTATATATATATATACTTACCTTGTTTCCTTTTAACAACATTTCGAGAGTGGTCTTCATATTTTTAGTGATAATTAAAACATGTTTTGCTTAGTAGCAAACAAGCTAGAATATAGATAAAATCACGACATGTTTCCCAAAACACATCAGACAAAATAAAAAAGGTATTTCGATAGAAATATTGATACAGGTTATAAATAAGCGAGATCGCACACAATGAAAAAACAACTTGTTTTTTTTAAAATTTACTTTAATAAACTGTTCAAAGTGTGAGCTAGTAGTCAGCCACTCTAGGATTAACGCCTTACCCTTAGATATTAATGGGAATATACCGATGTCCCCTGTTTCTTTGTGTGTTTGTTGTGATTCATTCAACTGAGAATCATGAAATTTTACATACATATTGTCATGCATTGAAATGTATAGAAAAGAAAACTGGAAAGTTAACTTATCCTTTATTTAAGAAATACCGTTCCCGAATGAATTTTTTGATACTTTCACAAATGAAGCGGCAAGATCTAGAACCATCTGCCTTGATGCAATATTGTTTGCAATTCTTAGACTCAACCGTGTTGGTGTTATTTTGAATATATTGAATGTATTTATAACAATATCCGCGTTTAACATATAACTTTGTTTCAAGGAAAGGTACAGATCACTGTATTAGAAGATTTGACGGAGCGCCATCTATAGCATTGCATGGGAAACTTTACGACCAAGAGAATAGTTTGCTACATACAATTAACTGTCGCGTGGATGTCGCAACGGTTCGTTGCTATTTATGATAATTATTCGAATATAGCACTAACTCACTTTTCATAACATAAGACATGGAAATCGCAGCATTACCAAAACATTCGATACCAAAAGATCAGCATGACACTGAGTTAAGGCCGATTTGCTACTGTTTTGTATTTGTGCTATTGTGTTACCAAAATGACACGCTTGGTATACTTGCATCTTATACTCACGATTACTACCATGTAACATTAACATATTTATAGCAAATAAACGTTTATTCATTCATTCATAATATAATGAGAAAAACAGAATATATAATACTAGTTAAAATGTTCAATGTACATGTTTACCAAATAAAAACACTTGATGAATATTTAATATTTTTTGTCATATTGTGTTTTATTGAATGGAAAGTTAAAGTGGTCGTAAATATAATATATAAATAATACTTCTGCAGCCGGATCTCGTAAAAGATTTTACGTACAAGCGTAGTCAGGTAGAACAGCCATCCTTTTCCCATCTATATTTTTGTATAGTATCTTTGAAGTGAAATTTAGCAAATTGCCCACTACTTCACTGATTCAATGAGGGAAACGAAGAGAGAATTTCATGCCAACCTTACAGTATACGCCACTGGATGCAACATTTGAGTGAAACATGAAAAAAAATCTACTTAAAGTACAATCTCGCTTATTTATCATGTACACTATTATGTACACAGGAGTAGTTAATTCCTTAGTTGCTATGTACTTACCAACTCTGCTACTATCTGCTTCTCTAACCGCTGGCACTCGTTCGTCGCCGGCTTCGTGAACGTGTGAGGAGTCAGTTTACTCGTCTGCAAGAATAATGTAATTATGCAATAAACAGATTACAGTATCTACACAGGAAACGGTGTGATTGAGGGATAAGAGCCTTTGTAATTCTTCTTCGCCAGTCATTGCAGAAATGAGCGATTGTAGTAAAATATGCAATTCTGAGTGCACGAGGTGGCAATTCTGTTTGCGTGATACACCTTAGACCGCGTCTTCACATTTATCAATAAATTTATTAACATTTCAGAGAAACTAGTGTCTAAAAAGAAAAATGTTGAACTTCTGAACAATGGCATAACACTGCTTCGCTTTTACCACGCAATTGGGAAACGGAAGCGGAACGGAACTTCCACTTTCAATTTGACTAATTAGTGTGCTAGTTCTATTCTCACGGCTTGAGCTTACCGTGAAGGCAACATCACGCAGGTATAAGCCGCCACTGTTACTAATAAAGAATTGATTTTAGAAACGTGTATTTTTCATGTTTTTGGCTCTTGAAACTTCGACACTGTTAGCGTATTATTATAACGTTGGTTATGAATAAACTGGTTGCGAACCGTATTTAAAGTCAAATCTTGGATATATTCCAGTAGCTGCCTGGCTAGCTACAACCTTAAGTTTGAAAAACTGTGACCAGCTTCTTATAGAAAGAAAAAATATATATCATCATGATCATCATCTCAGCCATATGACGTCCACAGCTGGACATATGCCTCCCCCATTGATTTTCACAAGGACCGGTTCGAAGCGTCCCGCATCCAGCCCTTGCCTGCGATCTTAGTCAGGTCGTCTGTCCACCTGATCGTGGTGGACAAAAAAAAGATAACAATCATGTATTCAGCAAAGCAAAAATTACAGCAACAATACAAACATATAAATAAATAAATAAGTAAATAAGCCAGCTATGGTAGCTACTTCCGTTATTATCCTAATAATATTATAAATTTTATTATATTTATTTTATAAGTTAACAATAATAGTAAACTAAAGTAATAAACTATGATTAGAAACATTAATGAAATCAATAACTTCGCATAATAATTGTACCATCTTTTTTCCTGCGCCTACCTACTCCAAATGAAAAAAGAATTTGTATAAAACATTAAAAATAATCAAAACTTTACAAAATTCAAAAGGTATAGGTACTATATGAAGTAAATACACGAAATAGCCTCTTAAATTCAAAGTTATTTTTAACAAATACAACCAACATTAAAAAGTAATTTAAGTCTTATGTATGTTTTACAATATTAAGTATTATCGCATTTTAGAAATCGCAAAGTAAAAATAAAACAATAATAAATGAGAAAAAGGAAAAAATGTGCTACAGAGTTTCACACACATTCATATATATATACGCACCTCACGCACGCAAATACCACGTGTCGTCACGATACACACAATCTCACGCAGCTATATATAAACGACAATACACACACGCACGCGTATGCAATCAGCCAAGAACAGTGCTAATTTATTCATTTGTAGGCAAATTGTTTTTAGGAATGTCTATGCATTGCAAGCGCTCTATAAATACTAAGAAAATTATGCTTGAGCTTAAATTTAAAACTAAATATACTCTTTAAAGTACGATATGGTGGAAGGTGACAAATCTAACAACGCACGGACAACAGTCAGGCGAGACAGTTGTCAAACGCAATCTTATAATAAGTAAAAAAAAGTCAAGCATAACAATAAAAGCGCCAGCGCCAGCGCCGTGGTGGTACCGGCCTAGAATAGTACTCCCCCATTTCTTCCCGCGGGTGCCGTAAGAGTCGGCTAAGGGACCACGTACCAGAAGGTGGGCAGCAGCGCCTTCTGAGCATCGGAAATCATACTGCGCTCGCCAACCCGCCTGCCAAGCGTGGCGAGTATTGGCAATTCCCCCCAATTGGGGGAGGCATTTGTCCAACAGTGGACACCCAATGGCTGAGATGAATGAATGAATGAATAACAATAAAATAATAATAACAGTAAATTAAGATAATAAACTATGAATCGAAACATTAATGAAGTCAATAACTTCGCATCATTACATAAAAGAGTCATAATCAATATATAACAGTTGCATTTTTTTTTTCATGTACCTACTCCGAAACACAAAAAAAATGCATAATACATTAAAAATATTAATGTTTCACATTTTACAATTTAAAAAGTATATGTACTATAGATACATAGGAAATACACGAAACAGACCCTTAAATTTAGAGTTAGGCCAAAACAACCAACATTTATAAGTTATTGAAGTCTTATGTATGTTTTACAATATAAAGGATTATCGCATTTTAGAATTCGCTAAGAAAAAATAAAACATTAAAAAATTAGAAAAAGGATAAAATGTGCCACAGAATCAGCCACACATAACAAATATAATAGAATGTAATAGTTAATAGAAGAGATTAAAAAGATAATAATCAAATTGGAGGTATGAAACTGTTTTTCATCAATAGGTCTGTATCGGGTTTCTTAGAAGAGAGCTGTAGTCTCATTTCAGGTTCGGCGTCCAGTCTTTTGCGGTATATTGTTTTTGTGGCTGTATAGGTCGAGAATCCTGTTTCACACAAGTTACTGAAACGGGAGAACATTTAAGGCCATTTTGGCAAGCATTGGATATTCATCAAGATTCTGCACCACATATCGTTAAGAGATCGTCGTTTTGAAATGTGACTCCATACTTGTGTCTGATGCCATTTACCTAACAAAGATTCATATATCTCGTTGGACATACTTTCGGGCGTTTGCAGACCTTTAAATGACTAAGTTACCCCTTTATTGTTTGTAAGAATATTACAGGACTATTGGCCTTCCCCAAATAAATCAAAAAATCTACAGAATCTTTTATTAGCGCTACTGGAGTGGTTGATATTTACATACCTGTTTGGACTTTGCCGCGGTTTGAAGAACTTTATTGATGTCTTGAAGTGAATGTATTGAAACATCCAATGTAGAGACGTCTTCATTCCTAGCTTGGTATTTGGATGGCTTGGCCACTTGCTTCTTCGTTGGCGCTGGGTTCTGTAATAGAATAAGTGGCCATTCTTAAGTCTACAAAAATATAAACTAAAGAACCATTCTATTTAATCATTATTCTGGACACACATATCCTATGAATTGTCTTTGATCAAATTTTATCAATAAATTATTATTATCTTCTTCTATCCTTTTATTAGCACAGTACGTACTAACAAAAGGATAAATTAGCAAAAACTTTTTTAATTAGAATAATTAAATTCTTTTTATTAAATAGGCTGTGAGAATTATAAGGAATTATACAGTTTTAGTAGAATATTATAAACTAAAAATGGAATGTTGTCAAGATTATTATTAGTTTTTGAAGCAATGATAGCTCAGCAGTGGGGGCGTCGGCTGTCAAACTGACGGAGGCTGGTGCGATTTCCACCGATGGCTTGAGTTTCCAGTGAAGGCAACCCGTTATCGGTTACCGTTATCAAATTACCAGGATGGTGGTATAGGGTACTTTCGTGTTCCCGTCTGACTAACTACCGCTCGAGTTTGAAAAACTGTCACCAATGCATAGTGTGTTCAGGCAGCAGTCCTTGAGTGCCAGTAAGCATTCTAGGTCTAGCGTGATAACATCTTCGACCACATCGTCACTTACCATCAAGTGAGATAGTGATCAAACACTAGATCCAGAGGGTATAAAAAAATCATCTGTATATAAATTGAAGTGGTATTGAAGCCAGTATATAATTGCTGCAGCCAATAACATAATAAAATAAAAGATATAGAAAGAGTGGTTGTATTTTTAAATAGACAATTAAGGAGTGATAATTTTTTAGATATAGATGCCGGCAACCAGTGTAGTAATACTTACAAAATTATGATGTGTAAGATCATCCTCCCAATTATTTATCTGATCAGCGAGTGCAGCGAGACGTCCAAACTTCTTCTTGCCTTGTGGAGCCAGATCGTCCACCTTGGATGGCTGTTCGACTGATGGTGGAGAGGCCACATTGAAGTCTTCTTCCGTTCGGTGGATAGGGGATGAGATATCAGGATTGTCTGTAATGTGATGAAAGAATTTCAAAATCTAAATTCATTTACTATGTTAAAAAAGCTTACATATTTAGACTCTTACTGCATCGCAAAATAGCTCAGGGCCAGACTTTTCAAATACCCTTTATCACACTCAGGACCATCCATAAATTACAATGTTTTTTAAGGTGTGAAATCATTTGTCATTATCATCTTTATCACCTTAGCCATAGCACATCCACTGCTGTACATATCCCTCCCCATGTCTCTTTTAAGGGGCTTTTACAGTACTCGCCACGCTTGGCAGGCGGGTTGACGAACGCAGTATGTTGATTATATCCACAGAATGCGCTACTGCGCACCTTCTGGTACGTGATCTCTTAGTACAGAGGGAGGCGGTCACAATTCTAGGCCAGTACCCCACCGCAAAGACGCAACTTGTATTAATATTAGTTTAATCAAAAATGGAAATTAGAGCTGGCAGCTTCCTCGCTCAACGTATTAGCCTAGCAATACAAAGAGGAAACGCTGCCAGCATCTTGGGTACAATGCCGCAGGGGCCCGTTTTAGATTTAATTTAGTTTTTATTAAATGTTTAAGGTTTTTATTTTAAGTTAGATTATTTTATTGTTATTCTAAATTATTTTTATATTATGTTTAATCATAAATTATGATATCCATTTACATTTACACAAATACCATAAATGTAATAAATGTATAATGATGGTAGTAACATATATTTTACTCTTGTCTTACCTGAGTATAGGTTTCCAAGTTTGTTCAATCTAGATTTTGTTTTATTCCGGAGACCACCTCTTTCAGACTTGAGCTCAATGATTTCTGTCACTTTCTCCATGTTGGAAGTGTCTTCATTTGTTTTGCCGTCTGTAATTTATTATATCATAAATTTAAAATCACTTAGAACCAAACAAACCATATTCATGTTAGTTTGATTTGACAGGCAGTCATAAACCTATCTAATGCACGGCACTGATGAAGGGTCATAAAAAGAGAAAGTAAAAGACCTGTTGAATGTTTTTTAATTAGCCAAATCAATCTCAATTTTGAACGACCATGTAATTTAAATTAAAAATTGTATTTATTTTATTTTATTTATTTATTCAAACTTTGTTGTTCAAAATAAACTCACAGATAATGGAATTCATTATTTGTGTGGAAAAAGAAAAAATGTGGCCTTAATTTTTCTATGGATTGATATGACTGCTATATAACTTGGTTGCCAGTGATAATGTAGTTGAGCTAACCATGCAGGTAAATATACTACTAAGTTACTTCAAAAATAGTATCTCAATACGTAATTATTATGAATTTAAAAAGAAGATATTCACTGACCCTACATGTATAAGGTAAAGCGGATACAATTTTACAAAAAAATCATAGTAGAACTTCTATTTTAAAGTGTCCAATCTAATATTTATAAATCTTACAGATACAGTCCCTTTCTGTTAATTAAAACACTTCCACTTAATTTGAATTTTCACAAAAACAAGTACACAATTCACAATCCAAAATCCACAAAGAGCTTTGACTTATTTGTGATTGGACTGATTTCTTTGAAATTATAACATTAACTAATTACTTTGCAGTGAGTATTATCTCACGGTATGAGTAATGTTTGTTGTTTGAGGAAAATAATTGCTATTTAAACAACTGATAAGAGTAATGGGCATAGCTGTAATTATATTTTTAACAATAGCCAAGTATTATTTTAACACCATAGTAGCCACTATCTCGTGAAGCATGAGCTTGAGGTCGCAGATGACAGCATATAATTTACTCATAGGAGTCACAAGCTGTGTGATTCAACCAATCATTTTTGCCATATAGCTACAAAATTCCACACGGCTTCCTCCCTTGGTATTCCCAAACAGCTACAATAATGGATTCTTCAGAAAGAGTTAGCAGAGCCTTAAAAAGTATTGGCTACATATTTTTACAGCACCTATATATTACAGATATCTATAGGTAACAAAAATTGCTTAACATGTGGTGGCTTTTCTCTCTCTCATTTGTGTTGGATTTGAAGCAATAATAGCCTTGTGAGTGGCAGCTATCAGATGGGCAATGGGTTAATTATCATCTCTCTGTCATATTTGTACATTGAGAGCTGGAGAGATATCAGCACCACCCAGTCTCGATCAAATCAAAGGCTTTTTCATAGTCCACAAATGCTCAACGTAATGGCAAGTTATACTCTTCCATCTTTTGTCATCATCATCATCTCAGCCATAGGACGTCCACTGCTGGACGTAGGCCTCGATCTTTTGTATAACTTGCCAAAGCGTGTGGATGTGATGTTTGATGATGACTCTTGAGTTCAACTTGTAAACGTGGCTCAGAAGCGAGATGGGTATATTGATAAGCGAGTCTAGTCACCATTCTTAGAGAACAATACACCACACACTTTTGTTCCATGTTTACGGCTTTGACCTTTCAAGCATGATGGAGTTAAAGAGCTTCTGAAGGACTTTCAGCATTTATGTATCACCTGCTTTCAGATGCTCTGATGTAATTCCATCGTCATCTTGCACCTTTAAGTTCTTAAGTTGTCTAAGAGCCATTTTTATCTCGTACAGGCTGATGTTTGGGATGTCTTTGGTATTAACAATTCGACTACTATTTTCCCCAAAAAAATTTTTGGATCCTCTGAGATACAACAAAAACCTAATAATATTATAAGTAACTCTGTCTGTTACACTGTTACACCAAAACTAATAAACCAGTTTTGATGAACTTACTTCAGTATAGAGAAAGAGGGAAAGAGACTCATACATTATGATTGCTCATGCAAATCAAATTCATAATCTGTGTAATATTTTGGATACTTGTCAATAAAATTGAGATATAAGATACTATTTTAATTTCAGCGAGGACTGTAAAAATATAGGAAACACAAGTACATTCACATCTATGCAAGAATATTTCTATTTATAACATCTTACACATAGCTCGAGACCTAAGGGCTAGGGCTTAGGACATAGGTATAGTCAAGGAAGTGAACCTTAACTTCTAGTAGCATTCATCATGTCTTGCAGGCTGACCAATGCAGTGCAAACTACATCTAACTAAAAGTCTAAGTAAAACCATGGTTATATTTAATTCAACTCTTGATTGTCCCATCACATGGTACACTGTAGGTTAAGGATATGCACAAAATCGTTTATATGTGGATATACTAAAAATTAGTAAATAATAATGTACAGATACGAAAATATTGGGAGTGAGGGTTGATAATACAAGAAAGCGCTTTATTGACAACATAATAAAAATATATATTCGGACAGCTTTAGTATCCTCCTCAGAGAAATTGGATGTTTATGGTAGTTGTAATGGTAGGGTCATAATGAGACTGCAATAAGTTAAGTCTCTAATTAAATCTCTAATAAGGTAATTCTCTTATTTAATCAAATTAGTTTTTTCGAACCAGCTATGTTATCTCTGCTGTGGGAGCATCGGCCTTCAAACTGATAAACTATGGTTCACCAACTGATTGAGGTCCATGTAACACTATCATCAAATTCTCAGCATGGTGGTAGGGAACTTTCCAGTTCTCCGCTGGGCTAGCTATCACCCTCAATTTTGAAAAACTATCACCAAACACATAGTGTGTTCAAGCAGCAGTCCTTGAGAACTAGTAAGCATTCTAGGTCTAGCATGATAGCATCTTCAACCAGATAATCACTGACCATCAAGTGAGATAGTGGTCAAATGCTAGATCTGTACAATTATATTAAAAAAAAGGTAAAAATTATTTTAACAAAAAGTTCTTATACAGATACAATTAATTTTAAATTAGTTTTATCATTATTCCTTTAATCCTTATAGAGTTTTAATATTATTTAAATTAATCAAATGTCAAAATATCTCATATTAAAAAAAAATATTAGTTTCCTTTAAGTAATACACTTATGGACTTAAGAGCAATAGGGTCATTATGACAGTCTTCAGTTACTTTGCCAGGTCTTCTACCATTTACTCTATATATTATATTCTTGCATATATTATATGAAATCCAAAGGACACCTCCTTTGGATAGAAAATGGTTAATAAGGTTGTCACATGTTTTCTGACAATCCCTTATAAACTTATGACTGTCACAAAACCATAGCTGACAATTAAAAATGGTAAAATTAGTTAACTAGCAAGCCCAGTAGACATTTATTACTTGCAGTACAACAGGTTTAACATAAAACTTAGATTTTTTTATTTTTTTTAATTTATTTTAGGATCTACAAACAGTACAAAAACTTACAATTAGGTGCGAAGAATATATGTATAATTATAGGTAGTTAATGTACCAACAGCGTAGACCACAGATTGAAAAAATTGTTGTTATTAAGATCTAAGCATGGTCAAAAATCCATGGGATCGTTGACTCTTGACTGAATCATTGACCTGATATCAGTAAGTGAAGATCCCTCTTCATTCAAAAGAAATCAAAACAATTGTCGATTATGATATCAACAGTGCCGAAGTTTCATATTAAACCCATATTAATTATTAGTTGTAACACTTTAAAACTAGGGTCTGCTAAAATGAAGGAGTAAAAAGGAGTAAATTGCTAAAATAAGAAATCATATAAAACTGTCATCTTAATATGTAAGATACACATGCATGTATTTCACTAAATTTGTTATTTATTCAGACATTTAAAATTGTGCCACTAATACTTTTCAGTTATAGAATTTCCATTAAATTGTTCGATTCATTTGTTCAATGCAAGGGAGGTTATGAACATGAAAGCCTATAAATGATGAAGCACATTTTTATAGTACTTTAAACTCAGTTCACGTATTTACTTACCTTCGATTTCTTTGATTATCACATTACTACCCGTGCTTGCTTGCGAGTCATAGACAATACTAATTGGAGCATCTCTTTCCTCCACTTGTACTTCAATCTGTATGTCATTCCGATGTGAAATATTAATCTCTACTGACACATCAGAATTACGTCTTGATAAGCTTCCTCTTTTAGGGCTTTTGAACTCCTTCTTTGTCACTATAACATCATTGCGGGCATTTTGGGATGACACCACGGCTAACTGGTCGGACTTCTTTAAGCTTGATCTTTTATTTATAGCTTTTACTGGAGTGGTAGATTTCCCATCATTGGAAGACTTCTTTGGCGTTTTTGTCGATGTAGGTGACTTTATAGACTCGTTTAAAGATTTTCTTGGGGAGGTAATCGAACTCCTTGTAGTCCTACTCGGTGATTTGGTTGAAGAAACATCAGTTTTTATCAAATTTTCAGTTAGAGGTTTCCTCTTAGGAGTCTGTCCGGAATCAACTAATTTCTGGTTAATTTTCTCCTGTCTAGCCTTCGCTCGTTCTAACATACGCTGTAGGAAGAAAAGACGAGTTTTCCTTAGCAATTTGAGATAATATTTACAACATAAGCCCCCGAAACATTACTACAAACATACCTGGGTAAAAGGATCCATTTTATCTTTTTATCGAAATAAGTTTGTTAGTAATAATTTGCACTCATACATATACTTTTGTGGATGCACCCAAGAAACTTGAAACTTTCGCTTTTAAACGACGCCAACCAATTTAAGCAATGAGATTGTTAGAAAACTCCCCGTTGCCGTTGCAGTTGAATTTGATATGACAGCACATAACACTAACCGCTGTTTTTCAAATTGTTGCTTGTTATTTTTTTAAATAATATTATGGCTTTGGATACAAGTTTTTTGGCCAAAACTTATTACAGTCACTTTTGAGATCAGTGTTTCTGTAATCAGTTTCAGTGTCAATTTCATTGGCTGGATTCACGATTCACTTTCATCAACGCACCATCAACGTTTGTTTGTTTAGAACTTTGAAGTTCAAGTCAATTTCATGTCGTTCTGCTGCGTTATTGGGAAAAATCACACACGAAGAAGAAAAGGAGATAAATATCTTTTTGATACAAAGGTATATATCAGTCTTTTATATCTTTAACTCTTTATCATAAAAGATATACGGTCAAGAAGACAAAACGAGTGTTAAGATTATGAAAGTGATAAGAGCAGAGCCGGCCACGCGTTACTATGGCACCGTTAATATTGTTTGCGGCTTCGATTGGGTCATGCGTGTACTCCAGTGCACCTTAACTAAAGATCAGTGATCACTCCATGTGTGAGTGTGGCCTTGACGAAAGAAGGGTAGATCACTTTTTTTTCAACTGTCCTAATTTGGGTCAATCCTTATATGATTGTATTCCACTCAATATCCCTCGTCCGTTATCCATGAAAACTCTGTTAGCCTTCACTTTATCTCCAGTATTAGTGTGTTATGTATATTTATTTTTATATTATTTGTAAATTGTATATAATAGTTAGTTTTAGATTTATGTAAACTACATGGCAACTTGGTTATTGATCGAGTAAAGCTAACTAGGGATGCTACGGAGCTTGGACTCCGACTCCGATATGTCGGAACTTTCTATTGATATTACACCTCCGGTTCCAATTTCGGCTCCGTTGTTTTTAAATCGCAGGTTTAAATCGGAGGTCTCGACATAGCCAATAGTGGTGTGGTAATGAACATTACACAAGGCACCATACCATTATCTTAAGAGTTTTATGGTTTATTCCATTAACAACATGCTAGGCGGAACTTACGTTCAAATTATTTAAAGGAAAAAATTCGGCTGCTAATGGGACTTGACCCCATGACTACAGAATACCGTCATGTCGCTTTGCCCAACTAAGCTATAGCAGCAAATACCACTAGCACCGAATTTCGTCCTGCCTTAACATCTGAGGGGATGTTGATATTAGCGCCATATACCTTTATTTGTGTAAAAATGTAATTAATAGAACTGATAGACCAACATTACAGTTGATATCGTATCGTATCAAACGAAGGCACCTTACTCTTATCTTAAGTGTTTTTATTGGCATTGGTAAATGCAATAAACCATTAAACTCATCACTTATATAATGTAAAAGTAGTCAAAGTAACATGTCTACAATAGTTGGAAACATGGTATCACCCGGATTTTTGTAGAAACTATGTTCTTTATTATTACATAAAATTTTCACTAAGTTCAACAGCAAGTGAACAACTTTTTATTGGTGCTGGTCAATGTCCCTTAAGGAATATATAAGATGGAGATGAAGCTGCGAAGCTTTTGTTTTTGTATTATGCATAATTTGTAATTTTTAGAGTCAATTCAATTGATCAGATTTGCTTATGATTTTTATGAACATAATAAGGAATGTTTTTATATATAAGGCGTGTATTAAAATGGTTTATTAAATTTTAATTTATATTAAATAAGCTGACTCAATAATGGTTGTACTACTTTATCATTTATTAAGCATGTCCTCAACACTCCTTCTTACATATGTTCACCTCCGACTCCGACTCCCATTCCGATTCAGTTCCGATAAAACCACCTCCGTTACATCTCTAAAGCTAACCTACGTGGTGTTAGTTGCGTTATACGTATCCTATCAAATTTAAATTGATAATGCGTCCTGAACATCTTAAACACGTGTAGTTTTAGCTGAATTCCTTATTGTGTTAGTAGTCGAAACACACAATAAGTGCATAGAAATTGTAAAAATGTAAGGCTTATGAAGTCGAAAATAAAGCATTAGCAATAAAGCAAAGAATTTTATTCTAGTAGCACCGTGATAACTTAATATAAATTAATAATAACCTTAATATTACCCCCTACCATACAGATGCTTTTTTATTTTTGGCTATCGATTATTTAGGCAAATCAGTACGTAACGTCTGTACCTAACGTAAATCAATTGCCAAAAATTTAAAACTGTCCAAATGAAACTTACTGGTCTGTTATTGGCTCAAGTTTCCTGTCTTATGCGTAAGCATCGTCTATTTGTTTGTGTACATACAATGATATTTTATGTACTTAATAAGAGGTAGATGTCGCGCAAGCGCGCGGAAACTGAGGCGGCAAAATGAAGTCAATTGTAGTCATTTTCATGATGACGCGTATTTCAAGCGCAAGTCTAAACATATAGCTATCCTTTTCTATATTATTTGTAACGTATTATCTGTCGCAGTAAGCATGTTTATGTCGTAAAGGAACAAAATCTGAGCACCGCGCAGTATGAATATACGTCATCTTTAGTAAAACGTCATTGGTACATAACGCTTTGAGTATCCAGGTTGGTTCATTTACCTGAGGTTCTGAGATGTCTTCACTCGCAACTCTAATATCATATAGATGTAGTATCCGGCTTTACTCACGTTTATAATCGAGGTTTTGACCTAGGTTTCGGGTATGTCCGATGCCCATCCTCAAGTGAGTTTACGCTGCCAGATCGCGGCGACCACTGCGGGTGGCAGCGCGCTCAGCTCGCCTTGACAGCTGCGGTGCGGGTGAGGGTGGCGGGCGGGGCGCAGTTTGTGTTGAGGGGGTGCGCCCGTGACTGGTAGCGCGCCGCGTCATCGTCAGGGTTGGCCGAAGCCGCTCTCGAACGCAGCCCTTCAATTTATCACTGAACGCACGCCTAGCGTGCGTCAGCAGCTCCATCGGCTAAGCTATATCTTGCTCTGACAGCGGATGTGCGGCGTTCACGAACTCAATTAGATCAGTATTTGCTCCACCCAATATTTGATCATGACTGTTTACGTCAACCTGTCAGAACAAATAATGCTCGATGAGACCATAATCTTTCTACCGCTAGAATCGATCTAATATTGGTCGGCTGTTAAAAGTGACATATGCAGAAGTAGCTATCATGTGATCCATGAACAATGTAAGTGACTTCTTCTCCTTCTTCTGTATTATGCCTTGAAGTAGCCGTTCGTGAGACATCGATCAAATATTGGTCAACCAAATATTGGTCATTCAATAATTGACTGATGAAGCTTCTGAACGCAGCCCTGGATCCTTATCTATGCTTGGATCCATAAAAAGCAATTGTAAAATTTGTAAATACGTTTAGGTTTTTGAAACAAAAGGAAACGTTACTTGCTGACCATGATAATGCCCGGCCAGTGAATTACCGGCCAGATAATTGGCGACCAGATAATTCAAAGCCATGTACATGAGCTATCAGGCCGCGCATTATCAGGGTGGTAATTACTAGGATGGTACAAATTCTACCGGGCGATAATGCGCAGCCAGTGATTTACCGACCCGTGCTTTACCGACCCTGTATTTACCGGCCTGATAATTGAAAGCCACTTTTATAAAGTCTAGTCCACAATGAATTCCCTTGATGTTCACACCATAGAATATATGGTCCACGTCTCCTTCGTCCAGACCACATTCACAAAGAGAGTTATCCCTTATCCTCAGTTTGGCTAGGAAAACAGGAGTGCAAGAATGATTGAGTAGAAGCCTGCAAATAGTTGAGGTAGTTTGTTTATCAGCTTTCTGGAACTTCGAGAACCAAGGTTTGTCAGGGATTAAGGGTTGTATGTCAGCATAAAATTTTCCTTTTAAAGTTTTAGATATTTGCCAATATTTGCACCATGTTTCAGAAAGTATTTATTTTGATTTGGCACAGACATCATGAGAATACATTTGGTTATGGTCAGAGGAACCCGTTTGAAGAGTATTTATGGCAATGAATCAGCACATTCATTTCCAATTATACCTGAGTGACGTGACATTTGAAAATACCTATTGATTTCCACTTGCCATCCACTTCCACTACTTAGAAGATCGCATTATATTCCACGCTTAGAGCTCTAGCGTAGCGTAATATTCTTATCACTTAGAGCAGTTAGAGCATTCAGATATGGGCTAATCATTTGCACAATGAAATTTCACAATGAATGAAGTAAACAAAGACAAACACATACGCCATGTTTAGTTTTTTTTGCCAGATTGTCAGCATTGAGCTAGGCCAGGTTTTGACTATCGCATGGTGAGCAAAACCTTACAAAAGATATCCACCAATAGAATCAATTTAAGAATCATTTTAGACCAATAAGCGTAACGGATATCAGCCAATAGGAGGTGGTCGCGAATTATCTGGGTGGCTTTTATCGGCTGCGCATTATTGGGTCGGGAAATACTTGCCGAAACAAATCGCTACCGGGGTGGAATACGCAGCCAAGCACTGCGCAGCCCGTGAAATAACAACCTGATAACCGACGTACATGGTCATGAATTATCTGGGTGGTATTTATTGGGTCGGTATTTATCAGGGCGCCAATTCCATGGCCGGCAATTATACACACTCACAAAGTTACTTTCGCTTCCTAATCAGTGTGAATCAGTGGTTACTTCTATGAGTAAACAAATAGGGCTAGCGCAAGCGACCATATAGAATGTAATACTACCGTGAAGCGACTTGCTCGCCTGGTTGGTTTAGTTTTATCATTCTTGTTAACAGTTGTTTTATTGATAAGTGCTGAATAAGGGGTGTTCTATTTGTATCACAATGGGGAATCAGCTGGTTGGAGTAGCTCCTTCGCAAATATACCCAGTGGAGCACTACCTCAGTGACCATGTGGACCTTATTTTTGATCAAAGGTAATGCTTGTCAACAATAATGTTTCTTCATTAAATTAAGTTGTATCCACTACATTCGTTATCATTATTGGTAAAAGGTAGAGTACCAAAAGTATGAATGGCGTAGTTTTCTAATTTTCTAAGACATACTATATAATCGCAATCCAACTTAAAATGTAACTTATTTTCTCAATGACCCCACACATTGACTTGATATAACCCATCACTCTAAGGGAATAATTTAAGGCTATCAGCCTTGCAATAGTCCTTGCTTTACTTAAGCCAAAGTATTACTTTCCTGCTTTGATAAGTATGACTTACACTTAAATAGAGAGTACTTTAGCATCATACTTTTGATGAAAGGAAACAGAATGCTCAGCAAAAGCAGTCCTTGTTCTACACGACTAAGTACTGACTATGATGTGTGATTTGTTAGTCAAACTACAGTTTCCTGCATTAATATGAAATATGTCTTCAAAAATGGAGTTGATAGAAAAGTTGTAAAATATTTTCGAGCAAGTTGAACCAATCATATTAAATTTATCCAGATGTAAAGTATCTAAATGTTAAGTAGGAGATGTTTATTTTCAAAACTATTGTTACAATCTAAATTGGGAAAGTTTAAATGTTTTTAACAGCACCATGCAGTAGACACCAAGCATGACTTTGTAAACTTATTGAAAATGAGCTCAATTTGCAGAATAAAGGGCTCAAAAAGTCGATGTTTAATAAAGTTGAACCAAATAAAGTACCTATGTTGAAACCACTAATATCTGTAGTTTAATATTGTATATTTTTGCAATTTTGTATTATATCAAAATCAGAAAAACTGAATCTTAATTATTTGCCTACATATTAGATAGCTAAGCATACATTTGCATCAATAAGTTTATAGCTTGCATTGCAATGATATTCTAAGAGAATTTGAACCTTATTGCCATTGTCTTATAAAAGTTTATTTATTATTTGGTCTAAGTAATTATCTAAAGAAAAATATATAAACAAATGTTTAAAAAAATATTTGTCTTATAGCTTGAAAAACAGGACTGTCAAACTTAAGACGTACATAGATTGAAAAAATTACAGTCCATTATTATATGATACCTTTCATCTATTTCCAACATAATAACTGATATTTATTCGGGCCCCTTTCTAACCTATTTCTAAAAAAGTAGGAGGTTCTCAATTTGACCCATATGTTTTTTATGTGTTTGTTTGTGCATAACTTTCGACTGGGTGAACCAATTTTGAACGATCTTTTTTTTAATTTGATACTGATGTTTTCCATGTGGTCTCATTTAAATTTAATTCAAATAGGTCAAGAGATTATTGAGATACACTATAATAACTGAAAAGTGCTA
This sequence comes from Apeira syringaria, assembly GCA_934044485.1. Taxonomy (NCBI): domain Eukaryota; kingdom Metazoa; phylum Arthropoda; class Insecta; order Lepidoptera; family Geometridae; genus Apeira; species Apeira syringaria. Next base: position 29,098,985 of record OW203655.1, read on the forward strand.
TGTATATGTCGATGATATTATAGTTGCGGGTGGAGGAATCAGTTAAACTACACATGACAATTGATCATGTAAGTAGCAAAAGTCACTGAAAAGGTTAAAAAAGGTGTGAATGTTGTAGTTGGTTCCATTTTTTGGCACATTTTTTTTTATATCGGTCAGTGATCCAATTTTACATATAAGTGTAGGAAATAATGCTAAATCGGCACTGTAGCTGACTTATGTTGTGAACAGTGCTTGTCTGAATAAGTGATATTTTATCATTCTCTTAGTTTACAAGTACTTTATCAGTAGGTTAATTTTTTTTATGATACGAACTAAACCCTTTTCTAAATCACAGTCTGGGCTCAACTCGGTTTCTTAAAGTTGCACGAGCAAAATCTCGAGAAGGCTTGGTAGTTGTTAAAGTTTTTGCCATACAAGATCCATCTCTACCACTGGCAGAACATAAAGAGAGGATATTAAAGATTAAAGAGCAGCTTGTGTCGGCATTCAACTGCCTGCCATTCCAGAGAGTTATTGTAAGTAATTTAATTTTTTAAACATTATAAGCTTGCTTACACCATTAAGTTACCATTGTTAATCTTTACAATTTATTTATATGTATTGTAGTATTGCTCATAAAGTACCAACTTGCTAACCCTATCTTAATTAATTTATATATTCTCCATACCGTCTCTTGCACTTTTCAAGATTTATAAGCAGTCTCATAAAATTATCTAGAAAGGATACAGTAGTGATTATGAGGATGCGTTCCGGAAACATGCCATCCAAGAAGTTTGCATTTCTAATGGTAAAAGTCTCATAACCAAACTGTGACCAATGCGGTGTTCCTGAGGACTTACTGCATATCTTGGTAGAGTGTGTTTGTAATAGCACCTTCCGTATTTCACACTGCACATATTATAAATGGATTTTCAGGTTGCAATATCATACTTTCGAACCCTCATTCAGATGATACAAAATTGTGTACTGATAAAATTATACAATGCTATCTTCTCTGATCAGTTAAATTAAATACCTGTTATTTTTTTGTTGAATGTTTAAGTCATCTATTAAGTTTTGTATGCCTAATTAGAGTGACATAACCTTGTTTATTGATTATGCTCTTTAATAAATTTAAGAAATAAGGATTTTTTAAAAATGAAATAGGTTACTTTGACGCCATTGTTTCCCTTCAAATTGACTTAGGATAAAAACAATAGTGTGTATTTGAATTTAGGTCCCGCTCTGCACATGTTTTAGATTTACTAATAGACATTCTTTAAATTTCTGAAAGCACCCTCATTTCGAAAAGTTAAATTGCAATATAGCTCATCTACTACATAGTTCATATATGTTCATATATATATAGTATCATAGTTCATACTATATTGGTTAGGATACTTTTTTTTGGTATTATTTAATTTTAGTCAATTTTTTCTAAATTGGAAAAGCGATATAATGGTTATAATGGAGTCCTGATCCTGAGTTGAAATCTCATTAATAATCGTTTTTTTACCATGCAAATTATTAATAGTAACTATTTTATAATATTTTCCAGCTGACAGATAAAGCTGGTCTTCTAATGCGAGAGTACTGTCGCTGCAGTGTCTACGATCGAATGTCTACACGCCCATTTTTGGCTATTCTAGAAAAGAAATGGATTACCTTCCAAGTTCTATATGCTTTACATAGAATGCACAAGCTTGGGATCTGTCATGGAGATATAAAGGTGAGTGATATGAGCCTTAAATACCTATCAGTTTATATCAAATAATTTTGTATAAATAGAATACATTGTTAACAATAAACAACATGGGTGATTTAGAATATATTTTCATTCTAGGTCTAGTGTAATAACATCTTCAACCACATCTTCCCTGACCATATAGTGAAATAGTGGTCAAACACTAGAACAATACAGTATATTAAATTTATTAAAAAAAAATGTATACATATATTTCTTTTCACAATATTCAACCGTGAATATGTAGTGAGTTTTAAGATAAATTATATTTATAACTAATTAATGTTTTCAAAAATCCTGTATAAAGTCATGGACACAATAGTAAATACTTTCTACAGTCAAAAAATACCATGTGTTATTTTATTCATAACATCAGCTATCGTGAACGACCCGTCAAAATCATTCAAACTGAGCTGGAACAGACAGTCAAACAAACCGAAACTCACATAATTATTTTGTGTAAAAAGTATAAAACTGATTTTCATTACCGAGACATGGAAAATTGTCTATATTTCCTTAAAAATATAGACACTGAACTGATTTAAATATATTCTTTGATGACACAATCTAAAACCGGTATGGTTTGAGATTTTCAGATAAAAACAAGGATTTTGTTCATCAGTTTACAAATCACGGAGGTCTTAGTTTTAGTTAACTCATACAACTAAGTCAAGAACCTCCTCCTATTTCGGAAGTCGGTATAAAATAAGAAAAGAAGATTCCGAATTATATTTCTTTGTCAAACAGCTAGAAAATATAATGGTGACTTCGTGGCTGTGGATCCTTCTAACAGACATCGCCTCTTTCAAACCTACCTTCTTACCTGACGACAACCCGGCAGATTTTAGCTACTTCTTCGATACTTCTAGAAGAAGGCTCTGCTATGTTGCACCTGAGAGATTTGTTGGAGCACCTGATCCAAACAGCAGGGCTATGGTAAGATTATTTATTCTATTTAATCTTTGGGTCTTGGATATTTGCGTTATATGTGTGTCCATGCTTCCCATGTAAAGTCGATCAATCCTACTGGAGGTGTGCAAAAATAAATAAAATGAAAAAATCTTAAGTAATAAGCCATACATTTATGCCATAGATTACTGGTGATTTAAATCAATTATTTGAGTCGTTTTCTAGTAAAAAATCGGGATGTCAAGATACAGATGTACTAGATACAGAAAAAAAGCTATGGGGCAATCTTTGGGGACTGCAGATAGAAGTGAAAACTACATAGTTGCTCAGCCAACATATAAGCTTTTCTAGTTATCAAGCTACATAGTTTTATTACATCATGCAGTCATTCTCAAAGATTTCACCAACCAACGAACTGGATCATTCCCAAGTCATGCGAGTGTTGCCCGTTACTCAATTAATAAAAACCAAACAATAAGATATAAAAACCGGCTACACTCACTTTTATATCGTATGGCGAGGCCGAAGACGTTACGGAAATGCACTTAAAAAATACAAGTAATCTCTAACTCTTTCAAAAATTCTCACGGTGACGACAAATGCACATGAACTGTGTCTTACACCAAAAGAAAGGAGGTTAAAAAAAAAATGTGATTAGTATTTTTTTCTGAGCCCGTAGGTTACCTGTAAAGTACATACACAATTTGTAACACTAAATCAACATGCGTCAGGTTGTGTCCCGCCCTCTCTGCCTGTAAATACTTTAATGTCATTAGCACCTGTTAATCCTTTAACAGAATACGGTAGAAACGTGAGCATAGCCGGTTTTTACTTATACTGTACAAAACTCACGAGCGTTTTCAAACTTTATAAGCAATATGTGTGAGTGGTTCGGTTTTTATTTTCAGGGAGATGATAAAGGTCTTCTACTGAGTGAATCACCTTGCAAACTCGGGGAACTAGTGCCAAGCATGGATATCTTTTCAGCTGGGTGAGTACCTAATAAGTGCACAAATACCTGGGGGCCTGAATACTTTGCTAGAAATTTTTGCCATTTTCGTGTTTTAGCATAAAAAAATTTGAATAACGCTCTTATTGCTTGTACATTAATTAACTTTATTGTTTTAGATTTTTGTATATCCACAGTCTTCCACCTTTTTTTTAGAATGGTAGACTAATTTATAGTGCCAGACACTCTAAATTACTTACCACTCTAAAGTTTGATAATATGTCATAAAAAATACGGTTTATTTAGGCAGCTTTTTTGAAGTTCGGTTACATTCTAAATACACCACGATTCCAAATAAAACCACTTCTTCGCGTATCATCTAGTGGGTACATGCACAAAAACTGCACATAAACACATGAACCCTGGAATAACATATAGGCTAGTTTTTATCCTGGAAATATAGTATAGTTCTCGTGGGATAATTGAGGTAACGGGGAAACCGTAGTCCACGCGGGTTTAACCGCCGGTTGCAGCTAGTATTATAATATATAAAATACAGACTGTTATAAAGCTTTACCGTTTAAATCGGAATATATTACTTTAATTTGTAATGTACTACATACATAATTATTATTATGTATATATCTAGTTTCATAAATTCACCGTTTGTTTTCTACCTTTCCCTCAAGTTGTGCCCTTCTGGAGCTATGGAACGATGGTACTCCAGCATTAGACCTCCACGGCCTGCTAGCGTACCGAAATGGGGATCCAAGACCGTCCACCATGACGTTGCCTGACGGATGCGATCCTCAGTTGAAGGTGCTACTTCATTCCATGACTGAACGAAACCCTAGGGATCGGAGGAGTGCTGAGCTATATCTGGATGAGGCTAGAGGAAAGTAAGTGTAGTTGGATGTACCTAAGCCTTTTTCTAAGACAGTCTGGGGTATATCCCAGCAGTATCCATATATCCCATATACCCAGCAGTTCTAATTATTTCCATAAAATTGTCAATCCCAAATAAAAATGGTGATGACGATTGATCGGACCGGACCTTAGGCTTTCGGTGACGATATATCCTCGTCATGATAGATCCCGGTAAAATATATTGCGGCCGTAGAATCTACCCTTCTGAGGATATGACGCCGCTTTACGTAAGATCCGATTTGACCAATATCCTGGCTGGAACCTTCGTTAACAATATCTAGATTGAATATCTGTTACGAAGATCTTGCGGCGTCTCTGGCGTCTGTCCTTAAAGGCTAGTAAAAGCTATACTTTGGTTTAGAGCTTTAGAGTATTAGTTAGAGTATTACTTTAGACGGATGTTTCTGTCAAAAATATGTTAAAAATAATGTATCCATCAAACGGATAACATTAAATACAATTAAAATTATATGTACCAAAAAGTATCCAATATTGGTCAATAATCATTCTCCACTTTTTCTTTATTGAAATGTATTTATTATTCATAAGCATTGAATCATCGATAAAAATGAAAATCTATATAATTGTCGCCATTTTCGTTTTTTATAAGCCTTGTTACCATTGTGGAACCTGAAGAAGCCAATTACCAATTTGCAGTATATGAGTCAATCATGCTACTAAAAGCATCAGGCAAAATATATGAGTAACCATTTGTGTCAAAATATATGAGTTTTATTTAAGCTCTGAGCATATATTATATAGTGTTTTTGTCCGATTGATTGACCCAGAAAACATAACCACATATTGAACATTGAATGATCCCGGATATCTGTGATGTAAGTAAGAAAGTGGTGGTTTCCATTTGAGAACATTTCGACCCCAACGGCCATCGGTTCTTCGAGCTATGTGCCACTTCTACTTGCTAATCCGCTAGGCTATATCGGTGACGTTCGTTATTCTACGGATCTCCTCATTTCTGATTCTAAGAGCTTGAAGGTGTCTTCCAATGCGGAAGTGAACAGTTTCGGACAGATAACGTCTCCCTGTCCAATGCAATGGAATCTAATAGCTGGTTTATGGATAAGAAAATAGTGAAGATCGCTTTATGGGCAAGTTGTGAGCTGGCAAGAGGCAAGCGGCCAGCAAGTTTTTTTAATATTCTAAAAAAGGTGTTATTAGTAATAGTTAAAATAGATCTCTCGAGAGTTTCTGTAACCTTTCGGCATACTTTGCGAATCCGTGTTCCTATCCGATTTATGTCAGCCGTTTCCATTCGGAAAGACATTCGGATTTTAGAAGCGAAATATAATAAGGACGAAAAGGCCGTAAAGGTCGCTGTTGAACAGAAAAAAAAGAAATAATTATCTGCATAAGATCCATAAGTCAAGCACATGCCATACCCTATAATTATGCATTTTATATCCATATCTTTTTACACTGAAAAGACATCTAGGACATGTGCCATGTGTGTGTGACTTGATATTCTCTCTACCTCTTTATTCTTCACTCGTCCGCGACTGTTGACTTTTACATTCTTTAGGTTAAAATCCTGTACAGGGTTAAATAAGAATAATAAGAATGCATTTGTACTCTATTCTTAGCTATTTGTGATATGCTAACCATGCTTAATTTATCTTGCGATTTGTTTTCCAGGTTTTTCCCGGAGTACTTCTACTCATTCCTGCAATCGTACATGCTAATATTCTCTGCGCAACCGATTCTACCTCCAGACGAAAAAATCCTACGAATCCATCAAGACATAAAGAACATTATAGAAATCTTCACCCAACCCTCCGACGCCAAAAACTACAGAGATCTCACAGACGAGACCACAGACAAACCAAAAGAAAGCATAGACAAGTACAAAGGCGGTTTCAAAGTTCTAAATGTCAATGTTATAGATTATGATGAGAATTTCGACAATAATCAACTGGAGAGGAAAGAACTGGGACCGGATAGCGAAGGACTGATCCTGATTACATCTTTAGTGACGTCATGTATAAGGGGGTTGCATCATTGTACGTCCAAATTGTACAGTTTGGAGATACTGCAGTTGCTATGTGAGAATTCCAGTTCGGAAACCATATTGGACAGGATATTGCCTTATATTGTAAGTATGCATTTATTCCCGATGTAAATTATACAAGTTTTGATTAGCGCCATCTATATGGAGCGGAGTGTAACTTAATGAAAATGAAACATCATTTATTAATTTTGGACCTTTAGTTAAATTATCGAATAGCTAACAAAAAGTAGATATGTATTAGAGATTTTTGTGAGAAATTCGATGTTTGTTGATAGGATTTGATATTTTATATGACAACGGCGGCCGTTTAGTCAAATGTATTCAAACACCCGCTCTAGGATTCCCTGTGTCGCGGAAGGCATGGACACACACAATCACATAACACAAAAAATATTTATTCAAATATCTAACAATGACTAAAAATACTATACCACTGTCTCCAATCTCCATACTGACATTGCAGGCATTTAGACGTCCTATAATGTCTGAAACCCATATCTCAGATATGTCATATGACAATCCCCATAAAGTTGTCTAAGCACAAAGCATAGCATCGATGGCTATACAATTAGAATGAGAAAGAGGTGGAATGAATGAATAATGTCAGAAAGAACACAAGAAAATTCTTGGATGGATGATTGGAACGTAACATCAATATGAAAATATGCGAAAAAGAGAGGAATCTGCGAGATCATCTAAGTATGGAAGAGACAGCTATTGTACAGGGACAAAAGTGTATCAATGTAAGTCTGTAAGATTAGATTAAGGTAAGAGGGAGACGAGAAACGCACACTAAATGAACGCCATTTTAATTCACTCCCTACAGTTATTGCACGGTGACTTAATTCAAATACGTTAGATATTTGAAAGAATATTTGAGTATGTCGCCATTCTAAAATGAGGAATATCGTCGATTGAGGTTGAACATTTCCTTTGAAGATTCACCTCAGCCACGACCCGACAGCCCGCGTCCGCGCCGCCGCCATAGCCACGGCGACGTGCAGTATCGCGATGGTGGGCGCGCTGCCGCACTCGGATTGCAACGTGTTCCCCGAGTACATACTGCCGGAGCTGGCTCCGCGGGCCACGGACCCGGCGGTGCCGGTGCGCCAGGCCTTGGCTAATAATATAGGTAATACTGCCTCCAACGACCGAACAATATAAGTCCAATTTAACACATAAGTACGGTTATTATCGAGTGAAACCCTTCACAATTTTTGATGAGGTTGTAGAATTGAGTATAATCGATATCGATGCTGTTTAGTTTTGTTGAGGCTTGACCATTTCCTCAATAGACAATTTTGGGTATTTTCAGCTTGTTTTGTTGTAAGTACTACATGCCTATAAAATTTCAAAAAATACCACTTATGACAATAAGCAAAAGCAAGCTTCAATCTTTAAAAAAGCAGCCTGGTAATTATTTTAAAATATTAAGATCTTTTTCTTATAACAAGCCTGACCTTAAGTCAGTCTTGAGTCGTTGTCTTGTTGTGTGAGAGCACTGATCGTCGACTAGATACAATACTCGAACAAGCACTTAGTGTCGAATTTTATCGAATCGACGATTCATACTTGCATAGCTTCGTCGTCTAGAAAAATATTGTGTGTTATCATTTACACACACATTGTCACCGACTAGCAATTATGAAAACCCTTCATTATTATATTTTACGTAATAATTATAATCGCCAACTATATCACCAAAGGTTGAAACTATATAGTTATACGATTACTTAATGTATTTCGACCATTGCTTCACAGCCGAAATAGCTCAGTTGGGAGAGCGTTAGACTGAAGATCTAAAGGTCCCCGGTTCAATCCCGGGTTTCGGCAATCCTTTTTGGATGTAAAAAGGAAAGGCTTTCCCTGCGAAAGCCTACTAGACGCTGTTTTTAAATTAAATTCGTCCTGCCAGTCAATATCAAAATATCATTCGGGCACAATCCTTTCTTTAGAAGAAAGTGAAAAAAAAAAACGCCGAATCGTCCAAGGAGCCGCCTCAGAAATTGACTTCGCTCTATTGTAAAGAAAAATCCTAATTTTTCTGTCCTAACTAAGAAATCGGTGGATCCGTACCTTAATTATCTTATAGGAGCTTAGCATAGAAGTTATAACCTTATACAAATATTGTTTCCCTTTATGTACATAAATTTTTTAATTATTTATTTTCAATTTATTTATTTGGAACAATAACATGGTTGGTTTACAAACATATCAGAATCGATGACAGTTGGAGAAGTATAAAACTGTGTCGCAGATGTCAACGTCGTTCTCCGAAAGGCACATATTAAGTTCCACAATGACTATGGTAGTTTACATGTTTAAATTTAAAGTGTACATTTTTTTTTAATATTATGTATTGTTTGTAGTTTAATATTTTAACGTAAGGTCACGCTCAGCTTACCGTTATTTTTGTTTGTTTACAGCAAAACTAGCAGATACGGCCGTACGGTTTCTCGACCAGACGCAAAATATGGCAGACAAAGAAGCGGCCAACATCAACTATGAAACAGAACTGTCAGCTCTTCATGAAATGGTAACAACATTAGTACTGAATTGCTTGCACAATTTATAAACAACTTATCATGATAATTATTTTTTTTATTTTTTTCATATTTTTATTTACCATGAATAATTATTACATTAGACGGTCGCCCTGGCTCACGTCAGTGGTCTGTGGCATGACTTCCGAATCTCCGGGGCCCTGAGTTCGAATTCCGGCTGGGGCAAACATTTATGCGATGAGCATGGATGTTTGTCCTGGGTCTTGGTTGTTTGTGTGATGTGATTGTGTGTGTCCGTGCCTCCCGCGACACAGGGAATCCTAGTGCGGGGTTTACGTGTGATATATAAAAATATAAAACAAAAAATTTAAAATGCTTCTTATGTGTATCTTAGTAACAGAAGTTTGCTTAATGAACTATTTATTAAAGGAAAATACCACTTACCATAACATAATAGGTTCAGTTAAAAGTACTATTTCTTATAAATAGTATAATATTTTATAAAATGCATTTTTCAAATATTTAACACAACGCATTACTTTTTTGTTTTTTTTATACTGTATAGATTGAGCGTACGACCACTATCTCACTTGATAGTCAGTGACATGTGGTCAAACATGTTACCATTATCACCCTAGACCTAGAATGCTTACTGGCTCTTAAGGATTGCTGTATGAACACACGATGTGTTTAGTGACGGTTTTTCAAACTTGAGGGTGGTAACTAGCCAGGCGGGTACTCGAAAGTGCCCTACCATCATGCTGTGACTTCGATAACGGTGTTAACTTCACCAAAAGCTCAAGCCGTTGGTGGGGTTCGAATCAGCTTGTGTCAGTTTAACAGCCGACGCTCCCACCGTTGATCTGTCATCGCTTCTTATAATGTAAAAACTTCGTTTCAATAATTGTCACGACTTTAGATTTATTGACTTTCATAAGTGCCTCTAAATTGATACGAAATTTAAATACATGATTTTAATTTTGAACTTTATAAAACTGTGCAGTGTCAAAAGAAAATAGCGAGTTGAAACTTTATCGACTCGCGCCGACTCGGCGTAATATGTAGTTTTGTATCGCAGGTCCGATCGACGGTGTCATACTTATTAACGGATTCTCAAGCTGTAGTAAAGCGAGCACTTGTCGAGAACGGAATAACCAAGCTGTGTATATTCTTTGGTAAACAGAAAGGTAAGTACATTAATTAATAAAGCTACTTTTCACCGCTGACTCACCCGATGGTAAGTGACGACGCGGTCTTAGGTTAAGTTTGCGTGCAACAGCAAACTTAGAAGACACCTATGATAGATGCCTTGAAGATTCCCCGGAACCAACCTCAAATTCGAGCGGTTACAAAATAAATATTGCTGACCTGGGAGCAAATACCAACTTAATCTACAAAGCAATGTCTTTTGCTGTAAAGATCGCGGGTTCCGAATTTATCTCTCCTCTATCTTGGATCTTCAGCGTATAATAGAATACACAAATAGTGGGACGGCTTTAAAAGCTCTTAAAGCTGTCCCACTGCCAGTTTAAATTATTTATTTATTTATTCGCCCATATTAACAAAATAATATAATTTAACAAGATAATTAAATACTAACAATACTGTCAATATCTCACAGTCAGAAGTGATTTAGTCCCCTCAATCATCTTCTACACCAAAAGACAATCAAACTTCTCAGCTATCGCCTATAAGATGCTGTTACTGCTTGAGCGAAGTCTGATCAGCAATGAAGCAGTCTTTTTGCGCCAAATAGCTTCAAAAGAATTAGGTTAGGTAATTGGTTTAGTATCTTTTTTTTTATTTACAATAGGCAGGCGTTTGACCACTATCTCACCTGATGTTAAGTGATGATGCGGTGAGTGAGTGAGTGTGTGTGTGAGTGTGTGTGTGTGTGTGTGACAAGTTTTTTCTTTAACTAAGAGAGAACAAAATGTGTGCGCATTTGCCGAAAGTGGTGCGAGACTATCGGTAAAACAGTTTCTCATCGTGATAGTAAATATAGTACGATACAATATATGTTAGCATATATGCGAATCAGTTCGGTCAATCTCAGAATCTTGTGGGAGTTGTCCCTATGAGCGAGTCATTCAATTGGTGCTTAAGGATTTAGAATACTCGGTTATAGATACAATAAAACGATTGTTACCTACCAACGATTGTTATTAATCTAAGCCTCTAAATCATACACTTTTTGACTTTATTAATAAAACCCACCCGTTTTATCAAAATATATTTCAGACTGTTGAAATATTACAAAAAAATCAATCCTTTTGAATAATCGAAAAACAGTCAGTTCAAAATACATTTAGCGTGTGTAAAAGGCTTTATTTCACTATTACAAATGCAAACAGTATACAAATTAATTACAAGTAACAAAAACGAGTGTGCGGTGCGAAACGGGCGGTGCGCCAGGTAGAAGAATCTCGAATGAATCGGCCGAGCGGTGGCGGCGGCGAGGCAGCGCGAGCGCAGCCTGTTGACGGGCCACGACTTGCGGTGCAGTTTGTATGGCCCCGTTCTATAAATAGAACGTCGCCTCTGACACTCGCGTATTGCTGCGTGGTGTATTTATTTATTATGTTTAAGTGTGATGAATGAATGATCCAGTGTTTATAAATGTGTAGTGCGTGTAAATATATTGTATTATACATAAATCAATATTATTAAAGTATTTGTGATTAGTGTGCTGTATCTTTTGTGCATAAAATAAATAAGTATATTATTTTATATAAGTTAGGTTGTTAGGTCACCTACACACATAAAAAGGAAGATATTTTTCAGATTCTGATTTCTTTATTGTTAGCTGTGTTATACATTTAGTTCTTAAATATATTGTGTAGGGGTATCAACAGCTATGTCCATTCGAACATACAATATTTATTGGCTTATATTAAAAGTGTGGTCGCCAACCAATATGTATGTGTGCTCTTTCCGTTCCATTTGCATTTGAATTTTACAATTTGAATAAATACTCCTCAATATATCTAATTATAAAACTAAGAGAGGGCGCTGCATGTTGAAACACAGGCGATGAGCCCAGTTCGGCGACAGATAACCAACATATTACATGTGCAAAACCATTTCAGATATGAAATTCAATAAACGCACATATTTTCCTGAATTTATTTTTTATTCATTTAATTTCAGTTGAGCATTACGTAAAAATAAGGTTGGAGTTAGGATGTCACACCGAAATATTTTCATTGATCGCCAACACAACTGATAGTGTTTTGTTTTGTCCTCAGCTAATGACGTCATTTTGTCCCATATGGTGACGTTCTTGAATGACAAAGAGGAGGCTGCGTTACGCGGATGCTTCTTCGAACGCGTGGTCGGTGTTGCGTCTTACGTCGGCCACCATGCCTCTCCGATACTAGTTCCGTTACTGCAACAGGTACATTATAATTACGCCTATATTGCGTATATATCATTCTAGATCTAGCGTGATAACATCTTCGACCACATCGTCACTGACTATCAAGTGAGGTAGTGGTCAAACGCTAGATCTAACGCTGTATAAAAAAAAAACTATAAAAATATATTACGCATATATACAAATTATTTGATATTTAATATATGTAATAAGATATTTTACACATGTTCGTAATAATCCTTTGGTATTGTATTATCCTCGCTCGGGATTTCTGTACACGATCGAGTTAGAAATGAGGAGATCCATAGAACGAAAGTCACCGAATAGCCCAGCGAATTAGCAAGTTGAAGTGGCAGTGGGCAGGGCACATAGATCGAAAAACTGATGGCCGTTGGGGTCGAAAGGTTCGCGAATTTAGACAACGGACTGGCGAGCACAGCATAGGACGACGATTGACTAGGTGGACAGACGACCTGACTGAGATCGCAGGTAAGAGGCCGCTTTCGTCTGGTCCTTGTGGAAACCAATGGGGGAGACTTATGTCCAGCAGCGGAATTTCTATGTCTGAGATGATGATAATGATGATGATTATATTATCCCGTTAGGAATTGTTAATGCAAATAATTTTACGTAAATAGAAACCTCAAAAGATATAGTTCATTGTGCATTTCAGCATTTTTACTGTGTGATTGCTTCTTTATGGAAAATGCTTGTTATTTTAACGAGTGAAAAGTTACAGTAGAGTGTAAGAAAAGCTTACTAATGGTTACCTTTATTCCAGGGTCTGACGGACCCATCAGAGTGGATCATAGTGAAAGCCCTACGAGCCACCACGAGCTTGGCAGAACTGGGGTTGTTACCGAAGCAGGCGCTATGTGACTTGGTTGCCGAAAGTGCTAATTGTTTAGCACACCCGAATCTATGGGTAAGTTTGGACTAGCCACCCCTTCTCTAGGTGGGCTACTCTAGCGATATTCTTGGTTGTCAAAAATTACTACTTAGATAATAAAACATATTTATCAGTGGCGGATTGACTACGTAGCAAGAGTAGCAAATGCTACGGGCCCCGCGCAATTGGGGGCCCCGCATACAAATAATTTCTGGTCGGCAAAAAGTATATATTTATATCGAAGTGTAAAAATATTGAATAAATATTTTCTTTCTTTCTTTCAAATATTAATTATTCTGACGTGACTAATATTACGGATAGGAAGAAGTAAAAGACTGGAAGTGAAATTTTACAAGTTTACCAATATCATTTCTCAAACGTTAAAACATAAACACTTGTAAAAAATTAGTTGACATAGAAACAAAACCGTTTTAATTACCTCAACTTTATTATATATAAATTAAATATTGAACACGATTTACTTAGAGAATTCGATATGAACAGTATTATTTATAAATTACCGCATTTTTCAATGTTTCAATTAATTTAGTATCATAAACTTGATGATCTAAAGCAATCTAACGTCCCCATGATAGGATTTGCTACAGCCCCCGCGCTGACTTGATCCGGCACTGTATTTATATGGAGATAACATGAATAATATTAATGTTGCATAATTTGATTCCGCCATCCCCATTCCATCTTAGGACGACCAGACGGACGGAAATGCGACATCCATACATGGTGGACGTTCCAACTTGTCGCACGAAGCGTTTTGCTTCCACATTCTTAGTGCGTACAGCTAACGAATGGAACTCATTGCCTAACTCTGTATTTCCGAAAAAATACGACCTGGGTATCTTCAAGTCACGAGTGAATAGGTATCTTCTAGGCAGGCGTGCTCCATCGTAGACCGAATCATCACTTAACATCAGGTGAGATAGTGGTCAAACGCCTGCCTATTCCCAATAAAATAATAATTAAGGGTACAAATACTAACGCGGATAAAGGGGGCTTCCGAAATGTAAATAAATATGTCTATAAGGATTTAAGATGTGCCTATGACATCACAGAGGCTCGCGGGTGATTACAGGCAGAAGGGTATAATATAATATGTATTACAAAACTATACCTTACAGATTTTTTTTCATTGGCAATAGGAAAGCGTTTGACTAATAACTCACCTGATGTTAAGTGATGATGTGCGCTGCGATGGAGCACATCTGCCCAGAAGATGCCTATTCACTCGTGGCTTGATGATACCCAAGATATCCAAGACCTACTGGCTCAAAGAAATTACTAATCACTTATTTTAGACTTTTAAATTACCTTTCTTCTGGTGTAAGGCGCATTTATCGTTACCGCGAGATTTGATAAATGAAAAATGTGGTCGCTCCAAATTATTTATGCAACAGTTCTCGCAGGTGTTTCTTTTTTCAAGTTTATTAGATAGGACATTCATCAACATTATTAAGCAAATATTTCAATTATTATATTTAATAATAATCAGGACATGTATTTAAGAACGTAGTATAGGATCACTCAAAATATTTTTTTAATTAATTTCACCCAGTTTTCTCGCAACTTCACAATGGGTGGGTCAAACTTCTTTACGGGAAAAATTACGTGATATTTGTCGAGACCACCCTCCCCCGCGCGTGAGATTGGGGAAGGTTCGGCTTGACCCCCTAGACGCCTCACGTGATTAATGGACGCCCGCAGATAAATTGTTTCAATTGTTTCACACTTCGACACGACTATGGTTTCTGTTTCGGCCAATGTACTCAATAATTAAAATTTATTTCGCAGATAAGACACGAAGTGTGCGGTCTAATTTCATGTGTGGCGAGCCTACTGAACCCGATAGATGTCAACTGCAAGATATTGCCGCTGGTGTGGCCACATCTCAAACACAAATTGATACAGGTAAGCTTCACCATGTATATGTTCAATTTGAGTGCGATTTCATAACTTGATTTCTTGTCTGTTTCTGTACGAATTTTGAAATCTTTTTTCTCGAATCCATAACATTACGAGATTCTTCTTGTCCTTATCTCATATCAAGGTGGGGTCGGCACAACATATTCTCCTCTCACTCTGTTCCACCACCAGTCATTTCAGTGCTCACACTTTCCATAAAGATATAATTCTGCGCGCAGTCCATCCATATAGTCTTGGGCCTTCCTCCACCCCTTTATCCATCCACATTCATGTTAAGTACTATTTTTGTTATATGTTTCATCCCTCCTCATGACATGCCCATACCAAGTTAATCTATTCCCTTTCACCTTATCATTCACTGGTGCTACTTTCAAACTTATTCTGATATTAAAATATATTACTTTTTTTTATTCACACTCAGACCCTCGCACTAAGAGGCATGGACACACACAATCACAAAACACAAACAACCAAGACCCGGGACAAACATCTATACTCATCGCACAAATGTTTGCCCCTGCCCGGATTCGAACCCAGGGTCCCGGAGACACAGAAGTCATGTCACTGACACTGACCACTGCGCCACGGCGACCGTCAAATGATGATATATGATAATACATAATAAATCATTTATAATGGGTCGTTTTATCCCTTCGTATAACTTTCTACTAGTTTCCATTACATAGAATACACTTCAGATTTATTCTTAGATATTACGAACGCAATCTTACAATAATTGTAAAGGATATTACATAATTGTATAATATTTTACAGGTAGAAAGGCCAGAATTACTATTAGAGAGCCTTGCTGACCCTATACCCAGAAAAGTTCTAGATGCTGTTTTGAGACATGGTGATGTAGATAGGCTTGTACAAACGTTGAGAGAAAGAAGAAATACCAGGTTAAAGGTGAGCGCATTCATTCATTCATCGCAGCCATAGGACGTATCGACACATGCCTCCCCCCTATATGGGGGGGTTTACGAATGCTCGCCACGCTTGGCAGGCGGGTCGGCGAGCGCAGTATGGTTTCCTATCCTCAGACGGCGCTGCTGCCCACCTCCTAGTACGTGGTCCCTTAGCCGATTCTTACGGCACCCGCGGGAAGAGATGAGGAAGTACTATTCTAGGCCGGTACCACCACGGCACCTGTGAGCGCCTGTATGATATCCTTATTGCGTATTTAGTAGTTGGTATGAAAATGGCTGACACGCAACTGGTAATGCGCCATGCTCCATGTTTATATGGCGCACTGGTATCAAAGTTTTGACTATTTCCTGAACATACTGTATGTTTGGTGACAGATTTTCAAACTAGAGGGTGGTAGCTGGCCATGCGGGTGCTGGATAGTACCATAACATCATGCTATTAGTTTGATAACGGTGTTTTCTTCGCCGGGAGCTCATGCCGTTGATGGGGATCGAACCAGCGTCCGTCGAGTTGAGAGCCGACGCGCTAGGCTGTCGGCGCTTCAAGATTGGTCAAATCGATTTTGAAGTGCCTTCAGGAAAATGTTATGTTGCGTTTATCCCATTATTAAGTGTAGAAATTCGGTTTTAACCTAAGTACGTTTATATATTGTATTTTTTCACCTAAATCTACATCGTCGTTTTCCGTCGCACATACTGTAATGCCTATGTCCAGCTGTGGACGTCCTATATGTCGGAGATGATGAGACACATAATATAGAATAAAAAAATGTGTACACCTTTCCGAAAATTAGACAGGCAATTGTTTTTCCACAGCTGAAACAAGGTACAATGCCGCAGTACTCGGAAATGGGACAGCAGCTAAGAAATCTCTTCAGAAGGTTGGCCTCAGATGGTAAATAAAGCTTTTTATCTAATCTCATACTGAAATATAAAGAATAAAATATCAGAAACAGAACTTGAATGACAGCCTTTATAGACAATTGTATCGAAATGTTAACTTTTTTTCCATTAAGATACAGCTTCAGCTGGGCCAAGGAGGTTGCAATGCAGTTTTTCTACATAAATAGTCTGTGGACCCGGCGCAACACGCATGCGCGACCAGCTAATGGATTTTAGCGCTAAACGTTTACAAACAAATGAAAACATATGCTGTAATTTTACGTAAATTTCATTATCAATTTGATGAGATTAGAAAAAGTAGTTTATAAAACTGCACATAATTTGGTCTTAAAACACTCGTGTAATGCTATAAAAAACCTCGCTTACGCTCGTTTTATTAGCCTACACTCGTGTTTTAAGAACCCTTATTATGATACAGTTTCATACACTACTATTATAATACTAGCCGCTAATACAGAAACACGACTGATAATAACTAACACATTTTAAGCTATTGCATAGCTTCTATCGCGGGCCTTGAACTTAGAGACCGAATCCAGAAATTCCGTAACGAAAATAACCTGACACCCCCCACTCCGACCGGCACAGCGGTGATACTTTTTAGTTTTTCCATCTATCGATGAATAGCAGAATTTTTAATGATCTTATTGAAATATCACGCTTGTCTGTTTAGTTCAGCAACTCGCCTCTAGGTGGCATTGGTTGTATCGGCGTTACTGCATAAGTTATTAATATATTAATTGTATTAGTTGATAAAAAATGCTATGAAATAGCTTTAGCGCGGCAGTCCCCGAGTGCCACATGTCTTTTTTTATTACTAGTTGTAACTGCAACCAACCTCTTTCCTACCTACGAGTGGATGAGCTAGTCATCAATATTAGTATGATTGGGTAGGATACAAAGATTAACTTGGGTTTTTTTTTTCAGGTATGACTGAGCATGTTGAGAATCAACTTCTAGCAATGAGCGCTCACCTGATCAAGATACAAAGTTCATCCACTCAGGTGAGATACGACATTTGGTGCTCTGGGGAACCAGGGGTGAACAGCATAACATATTTATATAATTTATTTGTATTAATTCTATACACGTCAAAAATAGGATGTTTACAATAAAATGTAGGCACTTTCAATGGTGGTAAATCTGTTAATCAAGCATTTTATTTGTTTTATACCATTAATTGCCCGTTGCAGCCCATTGCTGGACATATGCCTCTCCCATTGTACGCCATCGTACACAGTCTCCCGCCTCTACGTGCTGCCAGCTGAAATTTATAAACGTGGGATTTTATTCACATGCTAAGCATTTGCTGAGCAAAGTCGAAATCGACAACTTAAGGACAGCTTAGACTCACAGCAGTGCATTTTATTTGTGAAATATTTATGTCTTATATTAAATTTAACTCGAATAATGATAGTTTATCTACGATCAAGTAAAAAATCATAAACTTTAAACTCAGAACAAATTCCACGGGAAAAGTGGCCCTAAACCAGCAACGACTTCGAATTTTTTTTTACATATAAGTTTGCGTTTCACAACTGTCTCACCTGATGTTAAGTGATGAAGATGGATATTACAAATAGACATGCTTGTTGCTTGGTTTATATTCAGAACGAAGCAGGGATCGGTTCTATAACTGACATGACTTGGCATTTGAGTAATAGCGGCGTGGACGATGTTATGCAATAAATAGACCAAACCAAGTCTATAATAAAACAATAATATTTTACTTCTTTTTTGGTTTAAATTTCAATTCAATTTCCCACGATATATGATTGGTTTAGTAAGTGCTAGTTTGCACAAAAATGTCCGACAGAGGGCGCGCTGGACACGACTTTTAAGCCCCGCCTACTTGTACACCAACTTGGTTGGGTATTTTGTTTAACGCAGTTACATTTGTTGACATCACATGATCACATGCTCGTAATATTAATATTTATTTATTTAAAAGATCACCAACACGGTGTACACCAATACATTTCAAAGGGAACAAGCATTCTTAAATAAATTCAGTGTCACAGCAATTATAGGTGAAAACAGCGTGGTAAATTTGAGATAAAATCACAAAATATCGTGAGCAAGTAACATATATAGAAAATATTGAAGGTGGCTTTATACAAAAATAGATAGCTACTTTTAAATTATATTTTAAATGTTATGTACATTAAAAGAAAAAAATAATAATAATAATAGTTTGGTTTAACTGGAAACTTAAATTATTGTAACTACATGTAATATTGGTATACTTAACTTAAAATAATTACCATAAAAGTGCAGATAGTATCAGGATGTCAGGGACTTTTTAAATTCGAGGATATTGTTGGTAAATAGATCTACTTGCTTAGTTCTTATAGCGACATGATACTGCCTGCGTCGATAAAGAATATATTAATTTATCATATTTTAAAACAAGAATGTCAGATTCTCAGTATCAAAATTTACGTAATTTTATTAAACTATTTGTTTCTGTGGGACGGCTGGTGGTATGCATTACATCTTGACCAGGACATTTTTTTATCCTGTATCACTTATATTATTGCTCTAATTACTTGATGTAATAATATTACTTTTATTTTTATTAAACATTCGTTTAGTGCAGTGCATCTGCATTATGCAAGTGTGGAACTAAAATTAAATTAAGTTATACCTCATTCTTCATCATCATAATTTCAGCCATAGGACGTCCACTGCTGGATATATGCCTCCCCCATATAGGGGGGGATTTGCCAATACTCGCCACTCTTGACAGGCGGGTTGGCGAGCTCAGTATGATTTCCGATCCTGTTTTGTATGAATAATATTGTGTAATGTTTTTCAGCACATAACAGAAGCACCTGGACGTTTAGCTCTGAGAAACACCGGCATATCAAGATCTGTACAGCTTGACGATGCACTACCGCAAAATATTACTGACAAACTGTATGCATCTACACATAACAGGTAAGATAAAATTGATTACAATGATATTATACACATCCCCCTCAGTGGGCGAAATCGAAAACTACTGTGTCGGGCGTGTGGGCGCCAAAATGGCGCCCGCATTGCACAGCCGGCCGCGCGCATAAGGCTCAAATTACATCGATCATATTTCACAGAATGACATACATATATCCACGCCTCTTTCTCGTCGGGGTCGGCAGTAACCACAGCCTTCCAAACGCTACAATCCTGACACATTTCTTCAATAATATTAAATTATAAGCCGGTTCATTAAAGAAATGAATCTAAAATGGCGGCTTGTACTTGCGTTGATAGACAGTACAGTCAGCAAACAAAATGTCTGACTCCATATAAATATGAAAAAACAAGGGCGAGTCCTTGTTCTTTCAAATAGTATGGTTTCTAAATATTATGTATTTGGTAGAATGAAAAATACTACCATATAGATTGGGAAAAGGTCAAGAGAATGATGACTGGTTGAACATAGATAATATCTATGATGAGGGCTATATTAAGAACAGTCTTATTAATTAATTAATATTGTGTGCGAGGCGGCCGTTCAACCGGATCATTAGTCTAACGGTTCTACTCCCATTATTCTTTCATCCCATGAATCCTCGTTGCCTTTCTCGTCCAAAGCCTAATCTATTTCTGTTTCGCTGCTGCTCTTGGTAGCACTCTGCCTTATGAGCCGCTGGTCCCGGGTTCGATTCCCGGACAGGTCAAACATTTGTGTGTATGAACATGTCTGTTTGATCTGTGTCTGGGTGTGTGTATGTATATAAGTATATATATATATATATATATATATATATATATATATATATATATATATATATATATATATATATATATATATATATATATATATATATATATAAGTATATATCAGTCATCAGGTTACCATAGTACAGGCTCTGCCTAGTTTGGGTCCTGAAGAACTTGTGTGAAAAAAAAGAAAAAAAAATTCTTTAGCTACATCTCTTGTCCGCTACATCTCCTCAATCCGTTCGACTTGGTTTATTAGCTTCTTCCAGACGTCTGGAGTAGTAGAAGCAATAGCTTTTCATTATCGGAGCGCCCTGAACCTGTTTGGTATCGACTGAGTTACAGGGTCGCAGGTCTTTTCCAGTCTTGGAGTTTAACTTAGTCGTACTCATAAATAAATTATGGACGTAATACAAATATTTTTATATTTATTACAGAAGAACGCACAAAACTTCTGTGTCACAAGAAAATCAAATGAACACAGAATGGCAACACATGTTTGGACATTCGCAAGAACATTCGCGAGGTATGAAACCAAGTAGTTCATACTTACATTAGTTTTTATATTCTATAGATGTAGCATTTAACCACTATCAAATACTTGATGGTCAGAAATATAATAGTTTCAAACTATTTACTATTACTGCGTATTATTGATTTGGGCTGGAACTGAAACGTGGTGTTTGATTATGGGCCTTGTGAGCAGTCTGAACGTCGCATGATGAACTATGGAGAGGGTTATGCTCGGGGTTTCTCTACGCGATCGAATCAGAAATGAGGAGATCCGTAGAAGAACGGAAGACACTGACATAGCCCAGCGGATTAGCACGTTGAAGTGGCAGTGGGCAGGGCACATAGCTCGAAGAACCGATGGCCTTTGGAGTCGAAAGGTTTTCATTGGCAGCCGTGCTCGGTAACCGGCAAGGTGGACATATGACTACGATAGCAGGCAAGGGCTGGATGCAGGTCGCTTCCATCCGGTCGTTGTTGAAATCAATGGGGGAGGCATATGACCAGCTGTGGACGTTTTATAGCTGAGATAATGATGATTATTGTTTTTGCGTTTAAGGAAACATAAATTACAACGGTTTCTTTTTTAAATAGTATAATCTTGCGTTTGACCACTGTCTCACCTGATATTAAGTGGCGACGCGGTCTAAGATGAAGCACGCAAGCCTAGATACATATTCACTCGTGACTTGAAGACTCCACGATGTTAATTTTGTCATTTATGTCCTAATAATTTAGTAGAAAGCTCAGGAATATACAAAACATTGTCGTTCAAAGGCCGCTGCGTGCGCTTCACCACAACATTGATGTATGGTTTATACAAATGCAGGGGGCGAGTCGGTGACACAGACGGGAGCGGCGTCCAGCAGCGTGGCGGTCTCGCAGTCACACTCCGTACCGCCCACTCACTCGCAAATGGGGCATAGCGCGACCTATGTCCAGTGTAAGTCATTTGAAAACTTTGCCATACTTTTTTTTTTACCTTTACATTTACCTTTAGGATTTCATAGCTCATAATTTATTTAATATTGTGCTTGATTGCTATTCAGCTAGCGTTCGATCATTTTATGCCGTCGAAAGAATCATGCTAGACCTAGAACGTTGGCTGGAACTGGCTCTCGAGGATTGCAGCCTGAACACACTGTGTTTGATGACAGTTTTTCAAATTTAAGAGTGGTAGTTTGTCTGTTAGTTACTCGAAGTATTACGAGTTATATACAAATAGATAATTTCAAGGTAGGGAATCTTTGACCTTCACATCAAAATTTAATCTGAAGGTCCAACATTCCCCAGATAACCCGAGTCAGTGTATCCCTATAGGTTCAATTCGGGAGACTCCAAGTCACAGGTGAATAGGTAGCTTCTTAGTTTATGTACTACATCTTAGAACACGTCATCACTTAGCATCAGGGGCCTTACTATCACCTTTGTAAAAACCATGCAAGTTCCGAGCAGTTCTAAAACATGCCAGAGACAATAATAACCTTTCACCTTTGAGAATATCAATGTTCAAACCGTTCACCTAACTAAAGGAACGTGATGCCGTGGTGATGGTATGAATTCACACTAAGCGGTTTAAGCTAGGTTTTAGAAATTGCATGGTTCTTACAAAACTGATAGTAGGGCCCCAGATCACACATTGATCCAGAGCGTTATTTTCCGACGTTTTAATGGATAAAGTTTGAAGGATTGTTTTTATTACATTGATCAATTAACACCAAACATTTCAGACAGCATGGCTCCTTGTCGCGTTGAACTGCGAGATCTGACGTCAAGGATGCAGCAAAAGTATAAGAAATCTCTGAGAAGCCACGAAACGACCGGCACCGATCCTGAGGACATTCATCCACCGCCGTCGTGGCGTCCAGGAAACCAATTGCTGGCGTATCTACATGAACACAAGTGAGTTAAACATATTAGGTAATAAAATTTCAAATGTCTGCATAATAACAACTGTCCATGATATGCTGTATTATAAGTGATAACAATTTTTAAATTCAGAGTGAGTGTAGGAAATATATAAGTCTAAGTTAAGAGTAGTAGTAGTAACACTCTATATGAGAGTTTGTCCGGGGAAATACTGCCATCATATGCGAATATTACTGCCAGACAGTAGAAATCTACTGCCTGGCAGTAATATTCGCATTACTGTGTTCCGGTTTGAAGGGTATGGTTTTCGCTGAAATTATAGGCACATGAGACTTACCAACTTTATGTCTCATAGGTGACGGGCGCAGTGCAGTTCGTTACGAATTGTATGTCTATAGGCAGAGGTTACCACTTAATATCCTTGGACCTTTTGCTTCTTCTGTCAATTTTTATTTTTTATTTTTTTATCACACTTAGACCCCCGCACTAAGATTCCCTGTATCGCGGGAGGCATAGACACATCCAAGACTCGGAACAAACATCTATACTCATCGCACAAATGTTTGCCCCTGCCGGGATTCGAACCCAGGGTCCCGGAGACACAGAAGTCATGTCAATGACACTAACCACTGCGCCACGGCAACCGTCAATTTATCCCATAAACATAAAAATGTACTCTGACAAGATTTTAAAATGTTGGATGACGCTGGTCTACTATTGGTAGCTGCAAGTGAGTCGTACCATGGTCCTTTCTTGATACTTAACTTCTTGTAATCAGGAATCATGTAATTACGGTAACGTTATATATATTGTTTTGAACATCATCGTCATCACAGGCTTCGTCCATTAATTTCTACAAGGACTGGTTGCAGGCGGCCTGTTCCTGAGATCTTGGTCAGGTTACGAATACGACGCATATAATAGAATAACTATCTATACAGTGAGTTAAAACTACATGGCGCAATTTATTTGTTCAAAAGAAACTCATTCTTAACTGCGAACACTAAGACTGGTAATAAAGGCAAATAAGCGTTTGGCAAGGGTCTCTTAACTAACACCTCGTCTAGAATATAATTAAAACTTTCTAACAACGCGGCGTAATTATGGCCAAGGATCTCTCTGAACTGCACACGTTTACTTTCCAGATGTTATGATATTTTTAGTTCTTAGTGTCCTCACTTACTTGTTTCTTTGTTCCTACTTTGACTAGGGTATCAGCCATCTTGTTTCTAGGACATGATATGTCCTTTAGTCCACCTTATTGTCACCTTGCATTTGTTTGACAAGTCTTGTAAAGCTGTGTGGCGTTAGTGTTATGCTATTCTTGTAAAGCTGTGTGGCGCTCAGCTAACCTCGATCTAGTTACTAGCATTTGAGGGTATATATGACTGCCGCGCTATCCGTAATAAAATCCGTGGGTATACTCTCAAGATTTCCCTCAAGTAGGGGCATCGCACGTGATACCGCCTTTACAGCCAGCAGCAGGCCCATACACTCTGCTTGCATTGCTCTCGTGATTGTAATCTAAAGATTATATAATAAGAGAATTGACAGACATACCTATGTGTAATGGGATCCCGCAAATCATTTGACGCGGTGATAGCGTCAAGGCTTTGTGTGTCAGTCGTCAATCAGGCAGTCACTGCATCACTTGTCACGTAACACAATCCCTTGTCATGCAACATCGTGATCAAATCTGTAGCATCGTAGTAAGGTCTAGCGCCCGCCTGCTGGCTAGGTAGCTATAAAGATAACCCAGTTTATAAGTAACCCATGTTTACATTATTTATAAAATGAGTCCCAAAAATTCCCAATATCTGTAAGTAAGTTTCTGTTTACGCAGGGCACGTGTAAATGAAATGGTAACGCTGCCAGCTCACCGGAACCTGTTCGGGTCTTGTTCAGACGACGGCACTGTGAGACTGTGGGACGCGCAGAGGCTTCAAGGGCACTCACACATAAACAGGTTTGTCGTCATTCATCTAATCTCCCAATAAATACAATATTATACTATTTAATGAGACGTCATCATCATGTCAGCAATAAGACGTCCCCTGCTGTAGACAGACGACTTACTGAAGATCTCAGAAGGTGGCCGGCTGCACGCCATAGATCGAATTGTTTGTAGAGAAAGATAACAATTGTAAATATGATCAAAATGAAAAAAAAATTAGGAAGGCGATGTGAAGCTGCCAATCCCAATTGTTAATGGTCTAAAGCAGGGATGCACAGACTACGGCCCGCGGGCCGCATGCGGCCCGCCGGTCGAATACTGGTGGCCCGCCGACAGCAAAAATAATACTCTCGTACATTCGAAAATATTGAGTTCTATTCCAGAATAAAACCAATAACAAATGTTCGAAAAGTAATTTGAATCTCGCGCGCGCGCTCTATCAATCTTATCGGTGCGCCGTGCATGCGTCGGTAACAGCGGTCGGTAATGTTCGTGCTGATCTCGGTTAAATTCGAGCGAGCGAGATAGCAATAGTCCCAAATTCCCGATAGCTCGCGTAGGTAGATACACGAAGCTTCCAGAGTCGGTTTCGAGATTTCTCCAGACAGTTTTCGACTCTATGCGCGTGGTATAAAAGCCACGCTAACCGCAGCGACCGACAGTTCGGTTTTAATTTGAGTAAACTTGAGTAAAGTGTCGTTAGTTCTAGTGTAGATTTTAACTCGACTAGCCGGTGTCATAATTATAATATATTTTGATCCACATTCAACGTAGATTTCCCGTCAAGTGCCGTGTATAATTGTGTTGTGAAATCGTAAGTAAAACTGTTATTAATTTTATCTACATATTTTATCAATTATTTTTGGTAATTAATTAGGAACTGTAATTGGTAGACATGGGCGTTTTCGTTATATCACCAAAACCGTTACACCGCTCTTTAGTAAGAAAGAGAAGAAACGAATATCAATCCATTCAGTTGTGTGCACGGTTTTGCGTTTTGGTTATATCGTTTGCAGTTTTCATAACGTAGGTATTCTCGCGCGTGTTTTGATATCGTCTCGATAATATAGATATCATAGTTTTTGTAATATCGGTTATGTGCAACCGTCATATCGATATGATACGATATGAAACTCATATCGGTTATTAGTTACGTTTTGATATATCGAACTCATGCCTAGTAATTGGTTTTAGGTGCTGTGGTAATCCTAGTCAGGATTAAAACGCAACATGGACATGCCAGGAACTAGTAAAAAACGTAAGGTTAAAGATGAAAATCGGCAGTTTCAAGAAATTTGGACTGAGAAATACTTTTTTGTATGGTCGCATAACAAAGTCGTTTGTTTAATTTGCAAGAATTCTGTTGCGATTGCAAAGGAATATAATGTAAAAAGGCACTATGAAACGCAGCATCCTACTTTTACGAAGTTTACAGGCGAATTAAGAAAGCAAAAAGTTTTGTCTTTAAAACGGGAGCTTATTGGTCAACAAGCTATGTTTACAAAACCCATTCAAGATACAGAAACAGCTACAGAAGTTAGTTATGAAATTTCTCGAATGATAGCAAAGCGGAGTCGCCCCTTCAATGATGGGGATTTTGTAAAAGAATGCATAGAAATTGCCGCTAAGAAAATGTGTCCAGAAGCAGCAAAAAAGTTTGAGAAAATTCAACTGAATCGTATGACCATCCAAAGACGAATTATGTCTTTGTCAGATAATATTGCGGAACAATTAAATGAAAAAACTAAGATAATTGATTTTTTTTCATTAGCACTCGACGAATCCACTGATATTAGTTCCACAGCTCAACTTCTTATATTCATACGAGGTGTTACTCAAGATTTTGAAGTCTTCGAAGAGTTATTAGGAATGTGTTCATTGAAAGGTCAAACCAGAGGAGTTGATATACTCAATGTACTTTTGGACGAGTGTTCAAAAACTGATTTGGACTTATCGAAATTATCGGGAGTTTCGACTGACGGTGCTCCTTCGATGATTGGTGTCAATTCTGGGCTAGTTACTTTGTTGAAAAAGCATTTGCAAGAAAAAAACTTAAACGCTGAAGATCTCATGCAGTTTCACTGCATTATACACCAAGAAGCCCTCTGTTCTAAAAAAATTGAATTTGAAAATGTCATGAAAGTGGTAGTTTCGACTGTGAATTTCATAAAATCACGAGGACTCAATCACAGGCAATTCAAACAATTCCTTGATGACATTGAATGCGAACATGGAGATTTACTGTATTATACAGAAGTAAGGTGGCTAAGTCGTGGATTGACACTGGAACGATTTTTAAATTTAATAGAAGAAATTGATATTTTTCTGGCGGAAAAGCAAAGGGACGTCCCGGAACTTAAAAGTCCTGATTGGTTGTGTGATTTGGCTTTTTTAGTTGACATTACAAATCATTTGAATGTCTTGAACACACGGCTTCAAGGCAAAAATCAACTGATATCCCAGCTCTACGCACATGTATCATCCTTTCAATGCAAGCTGACACTTTTCAGATCGCAATTGAATTCTGGAAATTACAATCATTTTCCGAATTATAAGAAAATGGCTGAAAAATTCAAAAAAACTGCTATTAATTTCAGTTATGTAAAAAAGCTAGATATTTTGATTCAATCTTTTCAAGACAGATTTTCGGAGTTTAAAACAGTGAAACCTCTGTTGGACATATTTAGCAATCCTTTCACGATTTCAGTTGAAAATGCGCCAGAGTTAATGCAGTTAGAAATTATCGACATTCAGAACGACCAAGATTTACGCAACAAATTCAACGAAGGAGACTTGCTGAACTTTTACCGCTGCATTGATAAAAATACGTACAAAGAGTTGCGCATAAACGCTCTGAAATGTGCAAGCTTATTTGGTTCTACCTATATATGTGAACAAACCTTTTCAATCCTAAATAATAATAAAACAAAAAATCGAAACCGCCTTGCAAATGAAAGTTTGGAAGCAGTTTTACGTGTTGCTACAAGTAAATTTGAGCCAAATATAAAAAAGATTGTAAGCACTATGCAGTGCCACGCTTCAAATTAATAAATTCTTTTTCAATTTGAATACATTATTATCAATTTTTCATTGTCTTTAATTACCTATACTTCTGGTGGCCCACCATCAGTTCATAATTTGCCCGAGTGGCCCCTAGTCTTAATAAGTCTGTGCATCCATGGTCTAAAGCCTATGTTAGAGGCCATCGAGGGGTCTCAAAAGTGCGATACTTGGACTGTCCTATCTGTCTGTAATGAATCCATACACTGGATTATTATCCGTACTTTGAAGAACTCTTCAACTGAGTATTAGTAGTATAGAGTAGAGTAGTATTCCGGCGTCATGGTTTTACCACCGCACTAACAATAATTGACTAATGGGAGTCAAACTGAGAGTGATTGTATCGATCGTGTTTCCATACACCTGCTAAATATGGATCGGCCTACCTCCCTCTGTATTCCTGAGCTACAATATAGGATTCTTCAAAAGGCGAGTTATCGGAGCCGTAAAAAGGGTGGTGGTAAAATTGTGCCATGGTGGTACCGGCTTAGAATAGTACTCCCCCATCACTTCCCGTGGGTGCCGTAAGAGTCGGCTAAGGGATCACGTACCAGAAAGTGGGCAGCATCGCCTTCTGAGGGTCGGAAATCATACTGCGCTCGCCAACCCGCCTGCCAAGCGTGGCGAGAATTGGCGAATTCTCCCTATATGGGGGAGGCATATGTCCAGCAGTGGATGTCTAATTGCTGAGAAGAAGAAGAAAAAGGGTGGGCAATGTATCATAATGCCCTTAGTGTTACAGAAATTCAACGGATAGATAGGAAACGGACGGCTGGACAGCTTGTTACTTATAAAATAAATATTTTGCAGTGGATGGCTGTTTCACAGCAGGTGGATCGCAGTAAGCTATTTATTTATAGTTATAGATATGTTTTACAGGTCCAAATCGATGTACAACAGAAGTGCAGGGCCCGTAGTGTCCCTGGCTGCGTGTGAAGGGGGCCACTCGCTCGTCGCCGCTACACAAGAAGGGTCTATCTTCGTACTCAGGTATATTTATAACAATCAAGTTAAATCGAGCGGTGGTTTTTACTATTTATATACGAGGGGCAAACTGAAAGTTCTTAGGAAATCAAAAACTAATTAAACTCACTATATGTTAAGTTTTCATAGTTTACGTGTTCAGTAGTATCACCAATCTCTTCATGTTTTACCGTGTAAATTCCGCCGAAAATACTTCAGTGCTTAAAAAGCTGAAAATGAATAGTAGGTGCGATGGAGGAATTCTATAATGTGTCGTGGTTTTTTTTTCACCCTGCCGGGTGCGCTAGCAGGCCCGAAGGATAGCCTACTCCCGTTCATGTATGTTAACCACGGGCTACTATTTTATTCTTTATTTATTGATAATATTTATGTTCAAATATTTGAAGGATAAAATTCGGCTGCTAGTGGGACTTGAACCCACGACTACGGAATACCGTCCTGTCGCTCTGTCCAACTAAGCTATAGCAGTCCATACCACTAGGGCCGAATTACTTCCTTCCTTATTAACATCTGCGGGGGATGTTATTATTTTCCTTCAAATATTTGAACATAAGTTCTTCCTAGCATATGGTTAATTCGATACACAATAAAAACTCTTATTGATAATAGTCCAAAGTTTACAATTCGTAGTATCTTTCTTCTAGACGGGCTTTTTTATTCTAGCTTAATATAATTGTATCAGATTGGATAGCGGTTCGTCTCGCATGACGCTGTCGCAGTGCCGTCAGCTGGAGGGCGCGGGTTCGGGGGCGGAGGGGGAGGGCGGGTGCGTTGGGTGCGCGTGTGCGGGCGGCGTGCACGCGGGCGTCATCTCCTACGTCACTCTGCTCGCCACCATCGTGGGCTGGGACCTGCGCGCGCCAGGTGACACCTCGCTATGTCTACCATGCTTATATAAATCAAATTGTAAAAAAACTTGTGACACAAGTCATTTGGGTGCCGCTTCTCATATTTATTAGGACAAGCAATTCTTAAACTTGCAATAGTGATTCATAAAATAATATATACGCACAAACAATCTCATTTATAATTTTAATATAAATGAGAAAGTAATTATAAATGTGTTGTGTCTCAGGTAACGCGTGGAAGCTCCAAGGCGATCTGAAACAGGGCGTGTACACGTGTCTGTACGCGAACAGCAGCGGGTACTTGGCTGTGGGCACGTCTAGTGGCGCCATCTGTGTTTGGGATCTGCGCTTCCAACTACCCATCACGTCTGTTCGACATCCTAACTGTAAATCAATCAAAATAATTACCACTGATTCACTCACTCACTCACTGATTGAAAAAGATCTAGCGTTTGACCTCTACCTCACTTGATGGTCAGTGACGATGTAGTCGAAGATGTTATCACGCTAGATCTAGAATGCTCACTAGCTTTCAAAGACTGCTGCCTGAACACACTATGTTTTAGGTGACAGTTTTTCAAACTTGATGGCTATAATGATGATACCATCCTGACTGATTCTGGCGTTTTCTTCTGTATATGAAATCTCGATATGAGTAGTGCTCTGCTGTATGCAATAAGTTGCAGACAACTTAACAGTGAGCTTTCCTTTTGATGAATCTCATCCTGTAGCTACTACTAAACGACCGGTGGAACCGCGGAGTATACGACTCGCCTGTGTCAATTATAATAAAATATATGTATGGGCTTTCAATTGACAGCGGCCAGTGCGGTAATAGTCATGTCATGTGCGGTGGAAGTATGCGGGGGCCATAAAGTGAGCTATAACACACACGTGCGTAATATGATTATCCCTACAAAGTTACATTTGTAACTTACTGCAAGTTAAACGGCGAATTCTCAATTTAATAATTAAATTATATAAATATTAAATGTTTGTTTTTTAAACGTACATGTGTGGAAAAACGTCGTATGTAACTCGTGCGCACACACACACACATTACAAACTTGGCTGAGCTACATCCTCGCGTGGGCTTCTCCACTGCAACCGTCACGTGTAATGAGCAACTTAGCTCACATGTATCATACTACAACGGCATTGTGTTTATCCAGCGGAGCGCGTGCGCCGTATAATAGGGTTCGGCTCGGAGACGTCGCGCGTGTGGGCGAGCGGGTTCCGTGACGCGGGCGCGTGGTGCCTCGAGTCGACGCAGCGCACGCATGCCCTCTGGCCCTCCACCAACTCGCCGCAGCCGCTGCACTACGCCCCCGCGGTCAGTACTCACTCACTGGCTTGATATATCCCACTATGTCGCCACCATGTTCACAACTACACCACCTTCTATTTCACCAACGAGCCCCGCTCTATCCAGCTTTCATGTGCAACATTTTTCACACTAACCTGTTTGACATGTTTGTAAGCTTTCTATAAGTATTTCAACTGGAAATGAATTGACATAGTTCTAATTTACGTTTGTATTCCTGCAAAATCAATTAATTATATGAGTTATTAGCTAGCTGCCAGTTTTCAGCTGAATACTTGGCAACTTGCCAAATTAATTATATTAAAAAACCTGAAATGGTGCTGTTCTGTTAGATGACTGAAACTACTTATTTTGGCTGAAGACTTCATAGTTTTCTACAAAAAAACCTAATAGTAATGTGTATGTTCAGGGTGGGCGCTGTTAACATATTGTATTTAAATAGATATGTATTTGATATCAGAGATATTTTTTCTAATTAATTATATGTTCGCATGCTCTGTGCACTTTCTTCATTCTTATTTGCTTCACAAATGGTTACATACCATTATGAATGTATAAAACACGGGAATTACTCACGTAATAAGTCAGAGGGTTCCGACTATACTTACAACCACATTCGGTGGTCTTTTTCAAGGAGAATAAGAGGCGCTCGCGGACGCGGTCTCGGTTCGCCTATTCACTACACACTGGTTACATACCTGTGTAGTGATTTTTTTTTATCACAA
Organism: Apeira syringaria; assembly: GCA_934044485.1. Taxonomy (NCBI): domain Eukaryota; kingdom Metazoa; phylum Arthropoda; class Insecta; order Lepidoptera; family Geometridae; genus Apeira; species Apeira syringaria. The sequence goes on from OW203655.1 coordinate 29,131,046, forward strand.
TGATACCCCAACACTTAGATTATCTGTGTCGCAAGAGGCATGGACACACAAACACAATAACAGTACAGCAAACGTACAAGACCCGGGAAAAACATGCATGCTCATCACAAACGTTTGCTCTTGTCGGGATTCGAACCTAGGGCCAAGGAGAAATGCGACTAACGACTGAGCTACGGCGACCGTCAATATGAATCCGTCCGTAGTGTTAATATGAGTTTCAACTTATTTCCATGAAGAGGGCATTAAGTCAAATCCAACAATGCTTCCCCGTTCTTTATTTGTTTCTGATTTTTTTGTTGTGTGTTATACGAATTTTATTTTTAGCGTAAAAAGAATTAGAATGAAAAAAATTGAAAAGTAAACATGCCAATGTTTACTTTTCATTTCAGAGTTCATTAATTTATTCAAAAGTATTGACATTTTAAGTTTTGTTGTTGCTCTCAGTCAATATTATCAACGACCGCTTATCCAAAGAGATCTCCTTTTTGTTGAAGAGATATCCTTTTTGTCTAATTCTCTAAATAAATTCCATGTTTATAAACCAACATCATGTAACCCCCAGGCATCCCACTATACTTCAGCGATATACAGCGGTAATGTGGGTGGGTCCCAGTTCGTGGTATGCGGCGGTTCGGACCAGCGGCTCCGATACTGGGACCTGGAGCATCCTGAAGATTCTTATGTACTCCTTCACGCCCATCACGACCCTCTCAAGGACAATCCAGCCGCCCTCAAGTATAGGTAACTGTTCTCGACTTTTAGATTGCCGAATGAACAGCCACGGTGACGCTACACATCCCTGCCTAACAACAATTTTAGGCTGAGCTGCGAAGTCCAGGGTACCCATTCTCTTATTTATTATATAGTATTTAACCTAATGGCAACAAAAACTTGGCACTTTAAATCAAACCAACAAATACATAAAATAAGAAGGGAAACTTATAAATCTAACATCTGTATACTCTGAAGCAACGCCTGTAATAGCTCGTGCATTAACCTGAGTCGTCTGTCGACAGCGGGGATAAGAATCCAGAGAACCCAGTGGAAAAATGAGGACTTCAATTGCTCACTCTTTGAGCTCACTTATGAGCTTAATATTCTCAATTTAAAATTCATATTGTACAACTAATTTATGTTATCGATACCATACTATTATTGTTGAGGTATTATAATATTATTTTAATTTTATTATTTCTATTAACTAGTCCATTGTCCACTTTTAGACAATTAGAGACCTGCGGGCCTGCACTTTGTACAATTAGAGACTGCAGAGTAAAGAATCAATTGAACGTAAATTGATTAATTGAACATAAATTGATTAAAATGAACTTTGTTTCAATCAACAGAAGTCGCATAATCGACGGCACGACAGTAATCCAAGAGTGTTGCAAGCTGCATCCCAGCGCCTCGGCCTCGTTGATGGAAGACAACGTGTACCGAACGGTGGAGTCCCGATCGTTTTACCACTCGGCGCCTATCACAGACATCACCATGGCCGAGGGGTCGAAACCCTATCTCGTCAGCTCATCCGCGGACGGGGTCATTAATGTTTGGAAGTAGAAACATAAATTACAGAACAAACTGTCATGTTATCTAGTGTACTGTGACACAGAGAATAGAAAGTTTGTTTTTGTCCCTTATCCAATTGTTTATATGTTGGCGATACTCATACAGTTGGTGCAAAATTATTCGTGGTAGATATTTATATTTATTTATTTATTTATTTATTTACACCAGAATCAAAAAGAACAAAACTAATCCTAAGTAATAAACTAGCAAACATTTGTGATAAACGATAAATAATTTAATAGATGCGCGGGCCATTGATTATTGCTAAGTATATATATCCTTAACAGTTAATGTTGAGTACCGTTTTTAGGATACAAATAGATATATTTGTAATTTTCAAGTTTTTAAATTCGTTTAACGGCTTTGTTTACTTTTTAGCTACTTGTCTGTGATTTGTTTGACAACTTGATAGATTAGGATTTTAGAAAGTTGCTTATGCAATGAGGAAGAAATCTGCCTAGTTCAGCTCACTACAGATGGTTGACCCAATAAAACTGTAAATACCACTCTCTTTTAGTTAGGTTACCCATGACCCTCGCCACACTACTGGTCAGATTGCTACACTGGAGGCATATCAATCTCTTGCAACCATCGCATTGCACCACATTGTCTTCATTGCAGTCATTTTCGTATACGAAACACTTCATGTTTTTGGTTTCTTCTTCTCTCAGCCATGTGCGTCCACTGCTGGACATATGCCTCCCCCATATAGGAAGGATTTGCCAATACTCGCCACGCTTGGCAGGCGGGTTGGCGAGCGCAGTATGATTTCCAATCCTCAGAAGGTGCTGCTGCCCACCTTCTGGTACGTGATCCCTTAGCCGACTCTTACGGCACCCGCGGGAAGAGATGGGGGAGTACTATTCTAGGCCGGTACCACCAGTTTTTGGTTTACAAAGTCAGAAATAGAAAAATAACGCAATTTTTTTTCTTTGTAAAATCACTTCACAAACACAAGTTTTGGCGCAAGTTATGTTTAGTACATGATTTTCATCACTTTAAACACTTATTTGTCGCAATTATGTAGTATAAACAATTATTTATCATAACATATGACGGCCGTGGTAGTACCGGCCTAGAATAGTACTCCCCCATCTCTTCCCGCGGGTGCCGTAAGAGTCGGCTAAAGGACCACGTACCAGGAGGTGGGCAGCAGCACCTTCTGAGGATTGGAAATCATACTGCGCTCGCCAACCCGCCTGCCAAACGTGGCGAGTATTGGCAAATCCCCCCTTTATGGGGGAGGCTTCTGTCCAGCAGTGGACGCACATGGCTGAGAGAACATTATGACACGACGTAATTTTGACACAAAGGAGGTCGAATGAGCTACTGACGTGGGGTTGAGACCGAAGCCTCTCTTTTTGTTTGTTTGAGTTTCGTATCATTATTAATATTACCATTATACTGCAACGTCAACTTAAGGGTGACTGGGAATTAGACCGGCTCCCAGTCAGTACCGGTTCACGTAGTAGCTACGGTCCCTCCATCGGGTACGGTACTACTCCTTAACAGTTAATGTTGAGTAGGTACCGTTTTTAGGATACTAATAGATATATTTTTAATTTTCAAGTTTTTCCATTCGTTAAACGGCTTTGTTTACTTTTTAGCTACTTGTCTGTGATTTGTTTGACAACTTGATAGATTAGGATTTTAGAAAGTTGCTTATGCAATGAGGAAGAAAACTGCCTAGTTCAGCCCACTACAGATGGTTGACCCAATAAAACTGTAAATACCACTCTCTTTTAGTTAGGTATTTTGTATGTAAAATGACCTTTTATAGCAATATCGCTTCCAGACTATTAATAATCAAAAATAAATAAAATCTAAATAAGACACCATCCGCATTGAGCTTTGCGATTACTTTCCCATTACATATTATTAATGTTCTATTTGAGAAATGGTGAATGAAAATGTTTGAGATTGTATATAGAACGTATTTATTATAATTTACATGTTCATCATACATGACATAGGCCTCCCCTATTGATTTCCACAAGGACCGGTTGAAAGCGGCCCGCATCCAGCCCTTGCCTGCAATCTTAGTTCGTCTGTCCACCTGGTCAGTGGCCGTCCTATTGTGGTCTCCATTCGATAACTTGTAGGACTTTATTAATTGTGGCACTTGAAAGAGAGCTTCGCGGCGGGGGGGCACAAGTATAGAAGCGTACGCTTCCCTTTGAGACCCATGACCTTCGCCTCACTACTGGTCAGATTGCTACACTGGAGGCATATCAATCTCTTGCAACCATCGCATTGCACCACATTGTCTTCATTGCAGTCATTTTCGTATACGAAACACTTCATCACTTTAAACACTTATTTGTCGCAATTATCTAGTATAAACAATTATTTATCATTACATATGACGGCCGTGGTAGTACCGGCCTAGAATAGTACTCCCCCATCTCTTCCCGCGGGTGCCGTAAGAGTCGGCTAAGGGACCACTTACCAGGAGGTGGGCAGCAGCACCTTCTGAGGATTGGAAATCATACTGCGCTCGCCAACCCGCCTGCCAAACGTGGCGAGTATTGGCAAATCCCCCCTATATGGGGGAGGCTTCTGTCCAGCAGTGGACGCACATGGCTGAGAGAACATTATGACACGACGTAATTTTGACACAAAGGAGGTCGAATGAGCTACTGACGTCGGGTTGAGACCGAAGCCTCTCTTTTTGTTTGTTTGAGTTTCGTATCATTCATAATATTACCATTATACTGCAACGTCAACTTAAGGGTGACTGGGAATTAGACCGGCTCCCAGTCAGTACCGGTTCACTTGAAAGAGAGCTTCGCGGCGGGGGGGCACAAGTATAGAAGCGTACGCTTCCCTTTGAGACCCATGACCCTCGCCTCACTACTGGTCAGATTGCTACACTGGAGGCATATCAATCTCTTGCAACCATTGCATTGCACCACATTGTCTTCATTGCAGTCATTTTCGTATACGAAACACTTCATGTTTTTGGTTTCTTCTTCTCTCAGCCATGTGCGTCCACTGCTGGACATATGCCTCCCCCATATAGGAAGGATTTGCCAATACTCGCCACGCTTGGCAGGCGGGTTGGCGAGCGCAGTATGATTTCCAATCCTCAGAAGGTGCTGCTGCCCACCTTCTGGTACGTGATCCCTTAGCCGACTCTTACGGCACCCGCGGGAAGAGATGGGGGAGTACTATTCTAGGCCGGTACCACCAGTTTTTGGTTTACAAAGTCAGAAATAGAAAAATAACGCAATTTTTTTTCTTTGTAAAATCACTTCACAAACACAAGTTTTGGCGCAAGTTATGTTTAGTACATGATTTTCATCACTTTAAACACTTATTTGTCGCAATTATCTAGTATAAACAATTATTTATCATTACATATGACGGCCGTGGTAGTACCGGCCTAGAATAGTACTCCCCCATCTCTTCCCGCGGGTGCCGTAAGAATCGGCTAAGGGACCACGTACCAGGAGGTGGGCAGCAGCACCTTCTGAGGATTGGAAATCATACTGCGCTCGCCAACCCGCCTGCCAAACGTGGCGAGTATTGGCAAATCCCCCCTATATGGGGGAGGCTTCTGTCCAGCAGTGGACGCACATGGCTGAGAGAACATTATGACACGACGTAATTTTGACACAAAGGAGGTCGAATGAGCTACTGACGTGGGGTTGAGACCGAAGCCTCTCTTTTTGTTTGTTTGAGTTTCGTATCATTCATAATATTACCATTATACTGCAACGTCAACTTAAGGGTGACTGGGAATTAGACCGGCTCCCAGTCAGTACCGGTTCACGTAGTAGCTACGGTCCCTCCATCGGGTACGGTACTACTCCTTAACAGTTAATGTTGAGTAGGTACCGTTTTTAGGATACAAATAGATATATTTTTAATTTTCAAGTTTTTCCATTCGTTAAACGGCTTTGTTTACTTTTTAGCTACTTGTCTGTGATTTGTTTGACAACTTGATAGATTAGGATTTTAGAAAGTTGCTTATGCAATGAGGAAGAAAACTGCCTAGTTCAGCCCACTACAGATGGTTGACCCAATAAAACTGTAAATACCACTCTCTTTTAGTTAGGTATTTTGTATGTAAAATGACCTTTTATAGCAATATCGCTACCAGACTATTAATAATCAAAAATAAAACACCATCCGCATTGAGCTTTGCGATTACTTTCCCATTACATATTATTAATGTTCTATTTGAGAAATGGTGAATGAAAATGTTTGAGATTGTATATATAACGTATTTATTATAATTTACATGTTCATCATACATGACATAGGCCTCCCCTATTGATTTCCACAAGGACCGGTTGAAAGCGGCCCGCATCCAGCCCTTGCCTGCAATCTTAGTTCGTCTGTCCACCTGGTCAGTGGCCGTCCTATTGTGGTCTCCATTCGATAACTTGTAGGACTTTATTAATTGTGGCACTTGAAAGAGAGCTTCGCGGCGGGGGGGCACAAGTATAGAAGCGTACGCTTCCCTTTGAGACCCATGACCCTCGCCTCACTACTGGTCAGATTGCTACACTGGAGGCATATCAATCCTTGCAACCATCGCATTGCACCACATTGTCTTCATTGCAGTCATTTTCGCATACGAAACACTTCATGTTTTTAATTTACAAAGTCAGAAATAGTAAAATAATAATAATAAATCATTTATTGCCACAAAAAAAGAAATATTTATACAGGACATGTTTAATTAATTAAATATCTATGGCAAAAGAGATAGGCTCAGCATGTGTCATGTTCCCACAATGTAGAGATCATAACGCTGTTTTTCAGCCTACCCCTAAGCTCGGACTATGGTCTTGGCCGAGATATAAAAACAGAAAGGACAAAAAAAACGAACACCCACAGACAGCAGCTTAACAATTATAGGAAGCTAAACAAATAAATATTGTACAAACAAAACAGCCCCAATATTGCTCGAGAATAGGCGCGGTATGTGTGTTTTCGTGTGTGTTTATGTGTGATTATGTGATGTGTGGTGTCATGTTGGTGGATGTGGTGTGTGTATTAAAGTTGCATTTATGTACTTTAATTATAATCATTTTGACACAAAATAACGCATTTTTTTTCTTTGTAAAATCACTTCACAAACACAAGTTTTGGCGCAAGTTATGTTTAGTACATGATTTTCATCACTTTAAACACTTATTTGTCGCAATTATCTAGTATAAACAATTATTTATCATTACATATGACGGCCGTGGTAGTACCGGCCTAGAATAGTACTCCCCCATCTCTTCCCGCGGGTGCCGTAAGAGTCGGCTAAGGGACCACGTACCAGGAGGTGGGCAGCAGCACCTTCTGAGGATTGAAAATCATACTGCGCTCGCCAACCCGCCTGCCAAACGTGGCGAGTATTGGCAAATCCCCCCTATATGGGGGAGGCTTCTGTCCAGCAGTGGACGCACATGGCTGAGAGAACATTATGACACGACGTAATTTTGACACAAAGGAGGTCGAATGAGCTACTGACGTGGGGTTGAGACCGAAGCCTCTCTTTTTGTTTGTTTGAGTTTCGTATCATTATTAATATTACCATTATACTGCAACGTCAACTTAAGGGTGACTGGGAATTAGACCGGCTCCCAGTCAGTACCGGTTCACGTAGTAGCTACGGTCCCTCCATCGGGTACGGTACTACTCCTTAACAGTTAATGTTGAGTAGGTACCGTTTTTAGGATACAAATAGATATATTTTTAATTTTCAAGTTTTTCCATTCGTTAAACGGCTTTGTTTACTTTTTAGCTACTTGTCTGTGATTTGTTTGACAACTTGATAGATTAGGATTTTAGAAAGTTGCTTATGCAATGAGGAAGAAAACTGCCTAGTTCAGCCCACTACAGATGGTTGACCCAATAAAACTGTAAATACCACTCTCTTTTAGTTAGGTATTTTGTATGTAAAATGACCTTTTATAGCAATATCGCTACCAGACTATTAATAATCAAAAATAAAACACCATCCGCATTGAGCTTTGCGATTACTTTCCCATTACATATTATTAATGTTATATTTGAGAAATGGTGAATGAAAATGACTGAGATTGTATATATAACGTATTTATTATAATTTACATGTTCATCATACATGACATAGGCCCCCCCCATTGATTTCCACAAGGACCGTTTGGAAGCGGCCCGCATTCAGCCCTTGCCTGCGATCTTAGTCAATTCGTCTATCCACCTGGTCAGTGGCCATCCTATTGTGGTCTACATTCGAGAACTTTTCGACCTCACCGGCCATCAGTTCTTCGAGCTATGTGCCCTGCCCACTGCCACTTCAACTTGCTAATCCGCTGGGCTATATAGGTTTCTTTAGTTCTGCTATGGATCTCCACATTTCTGATTCAATCACGTAGAGAAACCCTGAGCATAGTCCTTTCCATAACTCGTTGTGTGCCTCTGAGCCTGCTCAGAAGGCCCATAGTCAGAGACCATGTTTTGATTCATTTATATGTTACAGATGATAATTTTTGTTTTTCCTTATCTCTGTACTAGATAGATATAAGATTCTATTTTTGTATTAAAGTTACCATTATGTTACATAATATTGTTTTATTTCATATTACTCCACAATTTTATCAACATGTTTTTGATATTTTAACCAAGTTTTAGAATGATTAGTATAAGCAAAGCAAAAACTTAGTACTATATCACAGATGTATGGGATATATCAAACTAATAATATACATTGGTATCTTGGAAATGGGTCTAACAATTTAGATAAACAAAAAGTGTTTTAACAATGTTTCGTTTTTTTAACTTAGCAACAGAATCATCATCAACATATTCAGCTAATCTGAGCGAACCTGCATCCCCCAGTAACTATAAAATAACTTTAATCTTAACAAAAATGTTAGTGTTAGTTTCAAAAATAATTTAGATTAAACACCATATAATTTGGAGCAAATAATAAAATCTGGTTAGGGTGGGACGCCAAGATTAAAAATATTTTTTAAATTTCATTGAAATAGGTCATAATGCAGATCACTATTCCTAGCGATCTAGCTCCACTAGGTTTTTAATAGAAACCTGTAATTTTAGTGGGATTGATAAGCGTCACACTAAATTGGATTTTATTGTAACCATATATGAACATATTTTAGTTATCCTATTTTCCAGAGGTGGGCAGCAGCACCTTCTGAGGATTGGAAATCATACTGCGCTCGCCAACCCGCCTGCCAAGCGTGGCGAGTATTGGCAAATCCCCCCTATACGGGGGAGGCTTCTGTCCAGCAGTGGACGCACATGGCTGAGAGAGAGAGAGATTTTCCAGAATTTTAATTTAGTTGAACAAGAGAAACACTAACATTGATGTTTGTATAAAATGTTTTTTTGCTAAAGCTACCTAATATAGCTATAATTAACTTAAGAATTAAAGGCTTACTTTCAATTTACTGATATCATGAGTTCTAATATATATTCTTAAAGTAGCGATCTGTCATACAATACTTAACCTGAACTTGAAATAAAAGTTAGTAAGTATAATTAATGTTGTCAAGTGTAGTTATTTAAAATATAGTTTATAGCTCACTAGAGTTATACGAAACTAGATGTAAAGATAGACGTGTGAAATAAACATCATTGAGAGCATTGGATATATGAAAACTTTTATATGTTGAGTTGAACTAGCAAGCACAGCAGAACTTTACAAGACAATGGGTAGATGATTTGACTATGTCAGAAGACGCTGGGTGCAGAATTTATGCCTCATTTTCGAAACGAAAGTAATTACTTTAAAAATTATATTTATTATTGTGATTACTGTAACCGGTAATTATTATAATAACTGCTTTCGAACAGTGCAATGGGCAGACTTATCTGACACCTAATGTCAATCCTTTAGCTGATGATGAACTAACTGAGTTTGGTATCTTATTCAGCTTCATTACTAAACATAGCTAAGCCATTTAAATCCCATACCTTCATGTCTGCTTGTCACTATTAAAATTGGTGGGGCAGGTTAATGGGGATGATGAATTTGGTACTTCACTTTTGAATAATACCACCATTATACATTGTTATGCATGTTAGTCTATCACATTATACTAGATGTAGTTATATATTACACTTTTGAGCTGAATTCACTTGTCCCTCTGAACTGTTAGTCTAAAGTTCAGTATAAATTATTTTTTCTACTAGATCCTTGTCTCAGCTGCATGTGATGCCACAAACAAATCAATGCATGGAGTATTGTTCCCAAAATTAAGTTCTATTTTAGTTGATACTCTTTAAAGTAACCCTATTTAGTCTTTTTTTTTGCATCTTCATCAGGAACGTCTTCTAATAGCTTATTCAAGTCTATACCATCAAATTTAGGATTCTGTGAATTGGATGCATGTGCCAAGAAAAGCTCTCTAAGAAACTGTAGTTCCTTTGTCAGCGTCTTGACCTTTTCCTCAAGCATTTGGTTTTCTGCCTTCAGTTTACTAACTCGTGAGAATGTCTCTTGCGTCCTCTGCTTGGACTTGAACCGACTCTTTTTCACTGCCTGTGGAGAATTTGAAAATGAGCTTAGAGTTTATTTTATTTTTATAAAGTTCACATTTATTGTATAACAACAATACCATACCAGCCGCATTATTGATAGAATTCCTTTAGTAATAAGGAATGTTGAACAATTAAGTGTACATTGCAAAATAAACACTAGATAAAGTACAAAGCAATGCTTAGCAGTTATTAAAGTATATAATGTTGTAGAATATCCCGCTTAGAGAACTACTTTAATCCAACCAACCTCTTGGCCATGGGAACATTTTACCCATTTCATTGGAAGAAAAATGAAATGTTTAGGATGTAAAAAAGATAAGAAGAAAATGTAACATTTTTAATTATAGATGCCATAAAAGATACAAGAAACATGTTTTAAGAGTTAAATGTAGTTATTTTAAGACACATTGTAAAAAGTCCTCTAGGTTAGATGATTCTCAATTTTGAAGCCAGTTTTTTATACATATTTTTCTATGCACAATTGCCATAGGATATTTATCCAGGGGAAAAAACATGTTCCGAAATCTGTTTTTGCAGAAATGGTTTCTAACTTTTCCAAATTTTAGAGTGAGTATTAAGATTACTACTACTTTTATTATACTAGGTTGGAGAAAAAGTTTCTACACATTTTTTAAGAAAATTCAAAACACTTTTTAATATAATTTATTTACATTTCACTAAAGTATGTAGGTACCACTTTGTTCGATAACTTTTTGCCATCTTGTAGGTAGGAACATGATCCCATTGCTATAGAAATTTTGGGGCTTCTGATCAAAATTACACCATGACAAGTGGTTTAAGCAGTTCTCTCGTGATGTTAACGTGACACTGCCTAAAGAATTCTGAAAAGACCAAAACAGGTGGAAATCTGAGAGTGCAAGGTCAGGACTATACGGCGGATGCCGTATACATACCTCCCACCTCCCAGGCAAACTCTCTTAATTTTTGCTGAGTGGCTAAAGATGTGTGAGGTCTAGTTTTATCGTGATGAAAAACCACACCCCTTCTGTTGATTAATTCCAGGCGTTTCTCTCAACTTCTTGCTTTAATCTCATCAGTTGTTTGCAGTAGAGTCCAGAATCCTGCCTGGTCGTAACAGCTCATAATGAATAATGCCCTTATAATCCCACCACACACACAGCATCACCTTGTTGCGAGTTAACCCAGGTTTCACCTCAGTCTGTGAAGCCTGACAGGCCTTTAACCACAACCTTTTTTGCACGTTCTTGTCGTATATTATCCATTTTTCTTCACCAGTTATCAGCTTCTTCAAAAATGGTTCATTACGTCGTAATAAAGAATCACAAATGAGTACATGGTTCATAAGTTTCCTTCAGTGAGTTCGTGAGGTACCCAAATATCGGGGCTTTTTTGTGTACCCAGATTTTTTCAAATGCGCCAAAACTTTTTGTGCTTAATTCCCAGTGCTTCAGCTACGTCGTAAGTACTTAAATGCCGATCTTGCTCCACGTTTTAAAAAATGGCATCCATTTAATCAGTAATAGGACGAATAGAGCGATGTGCGTCATTGACATCAAAATTTGCATATTGAAAACGCTTAAACCAAATTTTTGCTACTTTCACAGACACTGCACTAGGTCCATAAACATTGCAATTTTTTTTTTGGCTTGTGTTGCATTTTTACCTTTTTGTAGTAAAATTTACAAATGTATCAAATTTCTTCATTAGATTCACTCATCTTGACAGTACAAAAAACAAATAAAAATCACACATTTTCCTAATTGTAATTTATCTTCTTTAAAATTTAAATTTTTATGATACCAAAACCAGCCAGATACAAATAGTACAGCTAAAAAGACTACAAGATACTATAATGCGAAAAGACTTTTCCCCAGCCTAATATAACTTTTAATGTGTAACATAATAAAAAACAACCTTGTAAGGATAAGTTAGCCTAATGTTTAATATTATACAATACAAGAACTTAGTAATAGATGTACGAGGTTAACCTGTGCTAAATTGTATCATCTTATATTGTGCTGGTTGCACTTTCAAGAGTACAGATAATTAAACTGTTTACTGTTGAGAAATGAAATAATATGTATTGCATAATATTACAGCAATATAACTTTAATGTATTATAACAAACTAGATAAATGAAAAAGCTGATGCAATATTAGAAACATTACATGCAACAAACAAGAATAGATACAAACAAATTATTGCAATCTTATATTGACGAAAACAAAAGTGTTCACACTGAAATACCCTACTATTAGTATTTATGTAAATTCAACACTGTACCTCAATGATGTTTTACTAAAGATGACGTATATTCATACTGCGCGGTGCTCAGATATTGTTCCTTTGCGACATAAACATGCTAACTGCGACAGATAATACGGTACAAATAGCATAGAAAAGGATAGTTATATGTTTAGACTTGCGGTTGAAATACGCGTCGTAATGAAAATTACTACAATTGACTTAATTTTGCCGCCTGTTTCCGCGCGCTTGTGCGACATCTACCTCATATAAACATTTAATATAATTGGCCGCCACAGTTTCCGCGCGTTTGTGCGACATCTACCTCATATAAACATAATAATATCATTGATGTACCTCATTATTTCTGTCTCGTCGCTTCCTGTAATCCTCATCGTCATCCTCCACATCACTCACAACTCGCTTCCCTTTTTTAGGAGGCATCTCCAGTTGAAAGCCTTCTAATATCATCAAGTAAAATTGAAAGACTTATTGGGTCATACGCCGTTTTGGATATAACGTGATAAACTCTGAAAAGGTTTAACAAAATATATTTTTATACACGCTAATTATCACTATCTTGTATAGATGTTGATGTCGATTACGCATAAATCATGACGCAATGTTTCCAAGAACAGCGTGAAGCACTGATCAGAAAGCGAAACTTTTAAGAACGATTGTTTCCAAACTTACCTATTGTATGTGGTTATTACGATATGCAGATTAGATTGTACAAATCAATGCTTGTTTCTCAACAGCCAACCTACTGAACCTAAACGGAATTATAGAAATGGTAGGTACTTGATAGTCAATTTTTACTGACACGACAACCACAAACTAAATTATTTATATAGAGTACCACAAACTAATGTGTATCTCAGCTCTGAGTCGGTTCAAAGATCCGAATCGGATCGATTTGAGCTTGTGATCCGTAACTCTATTGTAAAACGCATGACTCACGTTTCAGCCGTGACTCACATGAGCTGTGATGTTACAGAGCTGTAGTCAGTTGATTTTGAACTGTTTATCTGTAGATCCGCTAAGTCATATGCGAGCTATGTAAGGCCGTATACTCACGGATCAGCCGTGACTCACACGAGCTGTGATGTTCCAGAGCTGTAGTCAGTTGATTTTGAACTGTTTATCTGTAGCGAGCTATGTAAGGCCGTATTTATTTTAGTTCTGGAATTCAGTCATATATAATCTATGGCCAATATGACAATGTATTTCTTAAATTCAATCAATGAGTGTGAAGTAAATTAACAAAATATTAGTAATTATTTCATTATCCTTTTTATATTTTTTTTTATTTTTTAATATTCCTACACGTAAAATATAAACAACATTATTAAGGTGTTGACATTTTTCTGACAAATATATTTTAATTTCAGGGGGCCTACCACCAACTCTTATAGCAGTATTATTGTAATCTTACTTTGAATTTTCGTACCACAAGGCCACATAAGCAATGTTACTTTAATGTTGTTTAGACTAAGCAGTTTTGTGACGTAAACCTCTATTTCGTTCACTCAAAGCGTACCATGAGCCAGCGCCAACGAAAGCGACAACGCTATATGAAAATATAATGTTGTCTCGCTTGCCCTTATAGCAGGAATGTTTCTTCGTTCATTCTACACGTCACTGAGCGATAATAAAACAATAATGTTTTAAGACGTTCATGGTACGAATCTGAGCATTATTACTTTAAGCTTGAAGTATGACGTTCTTGAAACATGATGGTTTTGTAAAAGTTGATGGTACGGCCCCAGATAAACATTTAGTCAAATATTATGCGATTCTAGCGAGGGACTCATTTTGAGCCACAGAGTCACCATCAACTCCGTACAAAAAAAATACATATTGAACTGATCTGTGAACCGACTCAAAGATCCGTATCAGACTCTTGAGCTTTGATCTGAGATACGGATCGTGATTCTTTAGTGAGTTACCCATGTCTACAAACTAATATATGATCAGTGTTGCCAGGTGACCGTGTGAATTTCCCCCAAACTTTTTCAAAATCCCCCCGAAAATAAGCTTTTTGAAAAAAATACCCCAAGAACCGTTTTTACTCATTTTAAAGGTCTGCACACATACAATGTGTAACGTGCGCGGATACAAATGTACTCTATGGCGCGTATCGGGTGGATCCGGGCAATCTTTTATACACGTTCGAAGTAGATAGAGGCGTTCGATCCGATAACTCCCTGTCCTGGCGACAGCTCAAGCCGAGGTCCGAACCTCAGTGGTGCCCTTGAGCTAGTCGCCTCGTCCTCTCTTAGTGGCACAGCGCCGTCAGCGCTAGCCTCACTAGGCGGTGCGCCTTCTGCGCCCGCACAAATACCGGGCTGAGTACCATCTGTGCTCGCCCCCCCCTCCGGTGAAGCTGTAAATGCCGGTAGAGGCAAACAGCATTAGTCCGTAAGAAAAAAAAAAAAAAAAAGATAGAGGCGTTCACACCGCACGCGGAGCGTGCGTATCGCGTGCGTGAGTGACTCCGTTAAATTCCATCTAGTGTTGAGCAGGGCCAAAATGTAAGAGCGGCTCTATATTTCATATTGTACTACTTCAAATCTTATATCACATCAGTTGAGAAATCACATTACTTAATCTCCGCCTCCGTAAAAATATATTATACCATGAAGACAGATAGAGAGCGAGACGCATGCTACAAATTACAATAGTACGCCATTCTAAAATGAGCATTACATGCCCGCGTTTGGAGTCTAGAGCGAGAGGGAAAGACGTTGACATTACTAAATACTGTGAAGCGGGCATTGAAGTGACTGTTTCGATTTGAAGAATTTGAATATATTGATTACAGTATGTGTTTTACTTGTGATATGTAATTTTATTCATTAACTTTTTCATTATATCCTTCAAATATATTTCTTTATTTACCTACTAAAAAAATATTTACGTACTATGATTAATCGTTACATATTACTCTGCAATACTGGTTAATATTATGGCTTCAATTTTGACTGACAGACAGACCGTATTTGTACTGTAATAACGTCAAATGTCATAGTTGTATCCGTAGCTTCAAATGTCCCACAGCGCGTTAGTTCGCCTCGTCCAAGTTCCACGCCTCATTGGCCTCAGCTCATTTGAGGTGGGGTGGGACATTGTACTGGCTTAGTACTAAAATGAGGCTACTCTTACAAACTCATTTTCATTTCGTGTCCTACCCAACACTACATTCATCCAAGCATTAAACGAATTAACGAATCATAGAGTAATCTTATACACTGGAACGAATTGAATGATTACAAATTGAATGAATAAACGATTGTATTGCAGTAGTGTAATGGGAATTGTGTTTGTGGTAGAATGATAAAGGTACGAAAAAGCGTTCAAACTCACTCCCAAGTTAATTTTTCCTCCGAAAATCCTTCCAGAGTTTTAAAAAAACCCCAAATTTGCAGGGAATCCCCCCCTCCCATCTGGCAACGCTGTATACGATGCTTACACATGAGACAGGAAACCTATGGAGACCACGGACTGGCAAGCGAAGCACTGCCACTTCAACTTGCTAATCCACTGGGCTATATCGGTGACTTTTTTTCTTCTACGGATCTCCTCATTTCTGATTCGATCGCGTAGAGAAGCCCCGAGCATTGCTCTCTCCATAGCTCGTTGTGCGACTCTGAGCCTGCTCAGAAGGCCACGTCAGGGACCACGTTTCAGTTCCGTAAGTCATCACTCGTAGCACACACTGTACGAAGACCTTCGTTTTCAGGCATCGTGGTATTTTGGACGAGAAGACGTTTAGGAGCTTCCCGAATGCTGCTCAGCCGAGTTTTATTGCCATTTTTTTAAAATTAATTGCCAATGCTTGCCACTCGCTTGGCGAGCGCAGTATGATTTTCAATCCTCAGAAGACGCTGCTGCTCACCTTCTGATACGCGATCCCTTAGCTGATTCTTATGGCACCCACGGGTAGGGATGGGGGGTATTCTGAACCGGTACGCCACGGCAACATATACAACAACATATTATATTATATACATTATACATAAATAATAGTACGTTTTGTTTTTTCCGGGAAAATCATTTATGTGGGAGTCGCCGCCAGAACTGAAGGCGGTATACCTACAACAAACCCGGAGCAGACTGATGTCTTTCGGGGAGAGATGGAGTCGCGTTAGCATTCACCATGCCGCCCCGGCATAGGGTCCGCCGCCGTCAACCAGACCATCGGCATGGTGGGGCGACCCGGCTTAAGTGGGCCGCCCTCAGATGCACGCAGGCCATTTGAATATTTGACGGGTGGGTTTCCTCGAAACCCCCTCGCCGAGGGCCCTACGGCCGAGGAAGCGGTCATATCGCCTCCTCCTTCCTTTCAGTGGAGGGAGGAGGAGGCTCCGTCCCGTTCATGGAAAGTGTTAGCATGGAGGTCGTCCTCCATGACCCTGTCCGCTGTCTCCGTCTACGTATACACACATAAGGTTGATTGTGCCGGCAAAATGTTGAAACGAAGATTTACTTTTTGTGTTGATTATTCAAAATAAGTGTTTCTTTGGATGTTATTGTGTGATAATGGGGTATTATTAACCGTCAAGTGTCCGTTTTGATCCATAATTAGATTACCAGTCGTGCAAATATTAATCATTTGTAATTTCCCTTCAGACGACAAAAAGTAGTTATCTACGGGATATTTGAAAATTATTTGCGTTTTATTCATTATATCCGTTGACGGCCACCGACCAGGTGGACAGACTAAGATCGCAGGCAAGGGCTGGATGCGGGCCGCTACCAACAGGTCCTTGTGGAAATCAATGGGGGAAGCTTATGTCCAGCAGTGGACGTCCTATGGCTGAGATGATGATGATGATCCGTTGTAAAACTAATTGGTTCAATTATGAAGAATGCATAAAAAAAAACCACCGCTTACGCGTAGGTACTGAGGACGAACGCCAGATATTTTTTAAAGCTTTTTATTTGAAAGCTGGTGCTTCCCGTGTGGTCCCATTTATCAAAATAATAACAATAAAAAATAACATGCCGAGTTCCGAATAAAGAGTATTTTTCACCTGGTCTCCGGGGCAACCACTGCACTTAGAGGTGTGGTCATATGAATCATTTTTCTTTATTTCATGTCGAAGTAGAGAATCGAGCCAGGTGAAATAGCCCAAAAGTAGTAGTTTGTCTTTGTCTAGCAAGTCGCCATTGCACAGTTAGTTGTTCTTGAGGTGGAGTAGGTAGGGTGTCCATACATACGGAGTTGTCAGTCTGTATATCGTCGGTTACATACAATTTTATTTTTAACAATAAATGGAACCGGCTTCAGCACTCAAAAGTCTGAAATAACTAGTTGAAGTCGGTACCATGATAGTTCACATAATTAACTAACATCACAATATTGTGCTCATGGTACCATTTTTTGGTAAACATTTATTTTCATCCTTTTCAGTGACCTTTGCTACTCACGGGATCCATTGTCATTGTGTCTGTTCACCGATGTTTTCAACCGCAACTATAATATCATCGAGGTATGCGTAGCACTTTTCAGTTATTGGAGTGTAACTCAAGAACCGTTTGACGGATTTTAATGAAATTAAATGGGACTACACGGGAAGCACCAGCTTTCAAATAAAAACGATCGAAATCGGTTCACCCAGTCGAAAGTTATGAGGTAACAAACATAAAAAAATATATAAAAAAACATACGCGTCGAATTTAGAACCTCCTCCTTTTTTGAAGTCGGTTAATAAGCTGAAAGGACTCAAAATTGTTTATTTAGCAAATGGCCAAGCCTTAATACTGTAAAGGCTGCCATACATGCTACCAGCAGCCAGCCGCCAATTATAACATGCCACGTCACTGCCTCTCCGGCCCACCAATGCCAAGCCACTGGGAGGGGAGCGTGACTAGCCTGCCACCCAGCCTATTTAAGCCAGGCGGTCTATTATTAAGCTCTTCCCGATTAGACGTATCACTCACCACTCAGCTACTACCCATCTTGGTGGCTCCCCAACCGATAGGCCGCGCCTTAGTCTGCGACGTCCACACACACAGACGCTACCTCGTTTAGGCGATAGCCCAAGCCGAGGTCCGAACCCCTGAGGTGCCCTTGCGCTAGTCGCTCCAAATAGTCAAAGAGCATACATCCTTAGGGCCCACTTACTGGTACCGGGGCAAGTCGATCCGATATCTCCCTGTCCTGGCGACAGCTCAAGCCGAGGTCTGAACCTCAGTGGTGCCCTTGAGCTGGTCGCCTCGTCCCCTCTAAAATGATACTGGAAATTAGGTTTTCTCACATTTGCCATTATAAAAAAAAAAACATGCGTGCTAATCCATGTAGTAGGCGGCCTTATATACGCACTAATATGGCTGACTATTATTGACATCATAAAACATTAAAGTTGATTAAAAAATGGTAATCGGGATGCTAGCAATGCAAAGACACATAGAAATAACAACTACAAAATCAATCGACCGTAAAATTATAATATCCTTCACGATAAAACTAACATATAGGTACTTAAGTAGGTAAATCTTATTTACATAATGGAAGCATCAGAAGAACAATCTAATACTGTAACACGAACAATTAAAAATTACAATTAGTATCAATATTGGATAACTATGCTCGGGTAAACATTAAAAGTTCTCTAATAATATAAATAACATAGGTAACAAGTGTCACAAAGAGTTAGTAGCATTTAAAGTTTTAGACACCATAAATGACTCAAAAAACTTTTAGCTAAATCTATGGAAAGACAAAGGTATGAATCGATGAATTAAAAGAGATATCTGTGTGTTAAGTACCTGCATAATATATTTTCCTAGCTCTTTACTAAATCTCTCTATCATCATCTACTCTCAAAATACAAAATGTTAGTTCATGTACTCATTGCGAAATCATAATGACCTTAACTGGATCATACCATAGATTAATAGTTTCCGTTGCTTGGGCCGGCAAAGGTATTATCGGGCATCGATGATTTGAAGCGATAGTAGGTCAGAAGTGGGAGAGACGGGTTGGACGTCGGCTGTCAAACTGAGTAACGCTGCTTCGATCCCCACCAACGACTTGAGCTACACAGGTGAACGTAACAAGAATAGCAACCGTTAGCATTGCGTTACGGTACTTTCGAATACCCGCCTGGCTAGCTATCACCCTGAAGTTAGTAAAACTGTCACCAAACACAGTGTGTTCTGGTGGTAGCAGTATGAGAGCCAGTAAGCATTCTAGGTGTAGGCGTGATAACATCTTAGAACACATTGTCACTGACCATCAAGTGAAATAGTGGTCAAACCCTAGATCTATACAGTATAAAAAACCCACTACTATTGAAATTAACTTCAAACTTTTTAGAAAAGGTCTGCTTTAAACCCTAAAACTTTCTTGCAGATATTCTCATAAACGTTTAAAAGAATAATTAATAAGAATCTTACTCCATTTAGGTTTTCCGTAAACGCAACCAAGTTGAAAAATGGTAAAAACTTTAAGCTTGAAAAAGATGATCAAATAGTAACATATGCAAATAGTATGATTAGGGTGGTAGTGTATTAACTGTGATTAGGTAATAAAAAGAGATACACCGATGCGACGCGATGTTGACTCATGTTGATATTCAGTCGAATATCAGTCGAAATGAAATCTGTAGACTTGAAACCCAGATTGACAGTTGGGCATGTACCGGTACTGCACAAATGCCGGCTAAATACTTTGTTGGGGGCGAAAATCATCAGTTCCCGTGTTTCCACAAAATGCACAAATAGGTCTACTAAAAACTAACTGGTAGGCGTGCGTTTGCCTGTAGTTGAATGTAGTCCAATTTTTAGCTTATTAGTTACGTGATCTTGGCGCGGACTCCATCTCCCTTTTTGTACTAATATCGTTGGTGATCTATAAGTTTTGGGTCATTTGTGCTGTAAGGATTACAAAAAAACTACCATCTATAGGCGGTCAACAAAGTGTCGGAGAACTAACCCTTGCTTGAATATAAGGACTCTCGTTTGACGGTAGCTAAAAAATAGGAATCATACTACTAGTTTCCGGTGAAATTACAGGCACGCGAGACTTACCAACTTTGAATCTCAGGGTGACGGGCGTAGTACAGTTCTTTACGAACTGTATTTGTCTATAAAGAGGTTAACATCCCGCGGACGTTTCGCTTGTTCCGTCATCTCACCAGAAAATAAATTACATATCGTCAATAAGTACGCGTCGGTCGATTTAGTATGTAATCGTGATAAACCTGCTTTTTCGTAACGTATAGAACCTTCGTACACTAATTAATGTTTTCAGTTTCGTTTCTAATGTATTGTCTTTATTAATATTAATAGTAATTATAACAAGTATGCACCTACATAATGTTTTTATATTATATACATTTAAGAAGCAAATTGTATGCCTGTTTTTTTGGAATTTAAAAATGTTTCTAGTGATAAATTATTATAAGACATTAAATTAAATCGGATAGCCATCAAAACATTCATGTTAAGGTTAATAATATTTTCATGTCATAGATTAGGCCTGAAAACGGTGTCAGTAACATTAATTATCATTATCATACATTCCCGATAGATTATTTGGCACAAAAATATTTTCATTTATAAAATTGATCCATTTTGTGCTCCCAAATCACAATACATGTATTATTACATCGTATTCCACTTATAAATAGAATAATTATACAAAAATAACAAAAGATTAGTTAAATACATTCACTACAATTGAAAAATACAAGTTATCATACGAACGATGACAAATCCATATCAGGAACGACATTTGTATAAACAGTTAGATAAAACGAGATTTTATTATTTACAGTAAATATTTATTGACGAAATGTAAATATAATAAATATATATGTAATAATAATGAAATCAACAATATTACAACTGTAAAAGCTGAAAGCGCCGTTTTACGCTCTTTGGCTTACGCCGAAAATGTGCAATGGCGGTGATTCTGTTGTTCAAGCAAACTAGCTAAAATTGTATTATACATCAAATGAAATGAATATACATGATAGTTTTATACGGTTAGGATTACGATAAAGTCTGAAAGGCAAACGTATAATTCAATACTTTTATAAAAATGCGGGTAGTTTTAGGTAAAACAAGTCGTTTAGTTACTTGGTGCTGGCTAAAACTACTCCCAATTGAATAAACTCATCTAATATTACAGAGAGCGTTAAAAGGAATTTTACTAATTTGAATCTTAGCGTAAATACAACATGATCATTTTCATTTTAAAGAATTTTAGAGAATTGTTACTAGTTTGAGTGAACAGAATTACGACCAATCTGACACTGTCTCCACTTCACTTCCGTGAGAACGTTGTCCTAACAATAGTATGTACACCACTTTAACAATATAGTATAGCAATGTTCAAGTAACACTTTTTAGCGAGACTTCGATCAAACGATCATGATTAAATCAATAAATAGCTTTACACTACAACGATTAGAAACCACTTTAAACTATTTTTTTTAATAATATCTAAGCTCTCAAATTTTACATTGATAACTATCTACTCAAAAATAAATAGGTATATTTTTTTGTTTATATAATATTATTCTAAAAAGTTAAAATGTAGTTTCCATTCATAATATTATAAGCACATTATGGTGCGTTAAGATGTTATCTGATTGCAATATGACTAAAGTATAACATTCATAAAAGCTTTTACTTTACTATGGGTACATTCCATTCGCAATCATTAAGTTAATTTTGTCCACGTATTCAGAGTCCATTTCAGAGTTTCTGGGCGGAATATCTACAAAATTAATTATATTTTAAAAATGATTGAGATTAATAATCGCACCCATAGTCAAACAAAAAGTTTGTATGAATGTCATATTTTCACTAGAATAACTTTCTATTGAAATATGACTTCTATAAGGAAAGTGAAAAAGCACAAAGAAGTTCATATATTCATCTGATATTTTATTGTCTCGGTCGCTACTGTGTAAATATATAACGTCACGTCCGCAATGGTTTTGACCTGTGCGCGACCGTGATGCAATAAATTTACGCAGAAGCGACAGAGATAGATAATCACGTCAATGTACGAAATTTTAAGTGCCTCGCGACTGCACTCTCCGGATGTTTATCATGTACTTTTACATTTATAAAGATACAGAATACCATCTAATATTTTCTAGTTAATAAAACTTGATTTAACATTTGACTATAAACATTTCCAAATAAATGTTCACTTAACCATGTAATTTTATATTTCTCAGGCGGGAGTTCACCAATATTTAAAACGTCCGATTATGAATTTAACCGTCGGTCAAACAGTTTTATCATGCAGTTAACCAACGGTTAATTGATAATCAGACGTTTAAATTTTTGTGAACTCCACCATAAGGCTGCTGTTCTATATGGTTAAAACTGTTTAACCGATGGTTAAATTGATAATCGCACGTTTTAAATTTTGGTGGACAGCAGCCTTAGACAATATAGTCAATTAAAACAATTCAATTTGACGGATTCAGAGAAATAAATCATAATATAAAACTAAGATAAATAAATATTTAAACGGTAAGACTAACATAAATATTAGATTATTTTAAACTTAGGTACATATTTTCTTATGTACCAATGTTTATTCTTGATTTAATACGTCCAAAATAAGATTTCAATTAACAAAACATCCCCGGAGTTTGCTTATACAGCAGCCGTGTATCTCTTAAACGTTTAAACTTCTTAAAAGTCTTAACTGAAAGATTGTATTCTAATCTAAGTAATATTTTGCTAAACAAACTTTATGTACTTATTACATTATTATGAGCAAATTTTTTTTGGTTCTCTCATATATTTAAAATAATATGTTTCTGTTAAAACTTAATACAGAAGGTTTTCTCGCAGTAATTTTAAATGCATTATTTTTCATAAACGCATAACACTTACACCCCTGCAATAGAATATCCTGTGTAGCGGGAGATATGGACATACGGAATCACATTACACAAACATCCAAGACCCGAGAGAAACATCGATACTCATCACAGAAATGTTTGCCCCAGCCGGGATTTGACCCAGGGCCGCGGCTCTGAAGCTAGTATGATCACTGAGCCACCGTAACCATCAAACAGTCAATACATAATTACATCACAAGTAGAAGTGAACAACTATCAAAATAAGAGCTGCTATAACACATTCGCTGTTATTTAAACATCGGGATCGAATTTGACATGAATTATACAGGTTTTCAGGGGAAGTCCTAGTATGTATAGGTACACATTACCTACATTCCATTAAGGTAGGCAATTTCAGTCCCAGCACTCGGTTAGTCGTGGACTATATTCACGGGGCCGAATTAGGGACAAGATTCGAATTTATGCGCCATTTTAGTGTGGTGTAAAGTTGCGAATTAAAAAAATAGCATACAACTAGGTATGTTTAGTGATATAAAATATGGATAGCTACAAGAAAGAAACAAATAAGTCCGTCATTCACCAACCAAATTATCCGAGATTTTCGATTAACCTCGGATCAAATGTCAATTTTTGCTTATGCATTTGTGATTTAATCCGAGAATTACGAGAAAAATCGGATAATTTGGTAGTTAGTTAATTAATTTAATTCTCTTAATGCACGAAAGTAAAACGTGATTCAACGGTTTATTTATATTAAAAAAAATGTTGTTCAAATTTTTTTCTCCACTTAATTTATTATTAATCTCAATAATTTGAGATTAATCTACTGCATCTATAATTAGATGCAGCAGCCATATTAATAAGGTTCTAAATCATTCGTGAGAAGATTCAGTTATCTACTCAATATTGAAAAAGCTATTTACTGATTGTGTAACGTTTCTTTTTTGTAACGGGCCACCCATACTCTATGTAGACCGCTCTTTGACCTATTCTTGTGTTTTTTTAATCCTAAAGTAGACAAAGAATGAATTGCAGATTTGTGAACGAAATTTTATGCTTGATCATGTGAAATCCAGTATTGCGCTTAATTTTCAAACACTTTATTATATTCATTAGTTACTTGTTACTTTTCTTTATTAAAGCGGTTTGTAAATTAAGAATGTCATAATTGAATACTTTTGAATTCGTATGATTTTTATGATGCGAGTGTATTACTCATTTTATGGTATTGGGGAAAATCGTTACGTTTTACCTTCATAGTGGCCAGGAAATGCAGTTCGTTAACTGAGTTACACTAAATTTTCTTGCAAAGCGTTACATCTCTTTGCATTACTTTGCACCACTTTGCGTTACGTGGCATTACTTTGCGTTACTTTGCACCACTTTGCGTTACGTGGCATCACTTTGCGTTACGCGGCATCACTTTGCGTTGCGTTGCATCACTTTGCGTTACGTGGCATCACTTTACGTTACGTTGCACCTGTGTTACGTGGCATAACTTTGCATTACGTTGCACCATTTTGTGTTACGTGGCATCAGCTACGTTGCGTTGCGTTTTATTGGTGGTTTACTGCGGCGTTTGCATCTGCGTCTTGCGACACTGACACAACCACTTGATAATCCTGGCATTGCGTTCTACCACGCTAGGAGGCTCCGTGTTGCGGTATATTTGCTTCTGAACACCGCCTGGCCCTTGCACCTGGAATAAAAGATGGTAATACTAATAATGCTTTAGAATTCTGTCTACCAGATTAAGTTCCGAAAGGTCTTCTGTCCTCTTTCTATCATCTCTTCATAATATGTTGGACAAGTTACCGTGTAATCAGCAGCTGCAGGCAAAGCATTTGAGTCGACAGTGGACGCTGAAGAGAAGAAGA
Source organism: Apeira syringaria (assembly GCA_934044485.1). Classification (NCBI taxonomy): domain Eukaryota; kingdom Metazoa; phylum Arthropoda; class Insecta; order Lepidoptera; family Geometridae; genus Apeira; species Apeira syringaria. The sequence goes on from OW203655.1 coordinate 29,156,049, forward strand.
TGGGACTGTCAGCCGGCGCGGACATGAGGGCCTCGTACTGGCGCGCCTCCAGTCCGAGCCTCTCAAAGAACTGCCGCAGCCGCAGCGACTCCTCTGAAGGGCTCGAGGGCGTCTCGTCGCCTTCGCACGGGGCCGACGCAGGGCTGCGCCCTTCACCACGTCTATACCTATACAGGACAACGATTCTGTGAAGTAAATGCAATGATTTTGTCAAGTCGAACGGAATGATTACATGAAGTAAATGGAACGATTATGGGAAATGAATGGAACGATTATGTGACTTGAATGACAAAATTCTCTAAGATTATCTTCTAGATAATTAAAGGGTACCTGTCAGAGATATCCGATTTGGACCTTAGTATCGGCCTGGGGCGGCGCTGTTTGTATCTCAGACAGCGCTGCCGTTTGAACGTGCCGAGCGGTGACGTCACTTCCTCAGTCCCTGCACCTCCTCCCCCGACCCCGCCTCCACTCGCGGGGCAGATCTGTGACGCGTTCACGTACTCTTTATTGTCATCTATACGGGGACGCATGCGTACTTCAGAGTACTGGGGCTGCTTGTTCACGAGCTCCGTGTTGGGTTCGTGGTATCTGACAAAAACAAAAAAATCACTTGAATAAATTGGTTTTATTTTCAAAACTTTAGCCGTAGGTCGTCCACTGTTGGAAATAGACTTCCTTCATATCAAGAGAACAATTTGGTAACGTTCCAATTTTCGGAGGAAAAAATTCGGCTACTAAAGGGGACTGGGGCCCACGACTACAGAATACCATCCAGTCTCTTTGCAAACCAAGCTTTATTTTTTTGGCTTCGTTTGGAAAGCGACAGGACGGTATTCTGTACTTGTGCATTAACTAAAACAAGTCAAGTACATGGTAGTATTTTGGTCGCAGGTATATGTTGATAAATCAGGTACCTGTTATAATCCCTTTCTCTATTGGTGTAGTCTTTGCGGAGATTGACGCATTTAAGTGGTGTTTTGTACGAGCAGTCGTAGTCTCCATAGTCATACAGAGGCGGCTCGTCTTGGAACTGCGGTGGGGGCGCACTGGCCTGCAAATAAAAAAAAAGTGCAACATTTCACTTTTTATTTTTTATATGTCTGTTTGTAGGAGTCTGTAGGTTTAAGTGTCTATGTATGTATGTGTATTGTAGTGTTGCGTTTTGTCAGAAATAAATGTGTATTCTTTCTTTCTTTCTTTCTTCTTTCTTCACTGTTAGACTGTTATAATACATTATTTAAAAGTTGAATCCTAATAGGGCCGGGTTGAACTAATATCCTAAACACAGGGTGACCTAGTTAGTAGTGAGCTCGTAAGGGATGATTCATTTTATTGGGTCATTAATTTCTTCGTTTAAGTATGTGATACAAATCAAGATGTATATACCAAGTTGGTACTTTTATATATATTTTTTCACCTACTTAATATTCGGTGCTAAGTATGGGATGAGCAATAGAAAACTACCTTTTATGGCCAAATAAATTAACCATACTAATATTATGAAGCGCAGCATAAGACAGCCACTGTGGACAGACGACCTGACTAAGATCGGGATAAGGGCTGTATGCAGGCCGCTTCCATTCGGTACCTTTGAAAATTAATAGTGGAGGCATAATATATGTCCAGCAGTGGACATCCTATGGCTGAGGTAGGAATATTATAAAGCTGAAAGTTTGTCGTTTGTGTGTTTATTACTCCTTCACGCTGATACGGCTTAACGGATTCGTATGATATATGGAACTAGCTGCGCCCCGCGGTTTCACCCGCGTTGATTACGGTTTTCCCGTTACCTCAATTATCTAGCGGGAACTATGTTTTTCCGGGAAAAAGTAAAGCCTATGTGCTAATCCAGACTACAGTCTATCTCTGTGCCAAATTTCATCCATCCATCCAAACATTTATGATATTAGTGGGATTAAGATAGCTTATATACCCTAGAATTGTATATTCGGTTATTATCCATGAATCAAGATACTAGGCTCTCATAAATTCAATAGTAAGTACTGTGCGAATGTTTGACACGTCACCTAGCTTATACTACTAAGGTTACTATTATAATAAGCGCGCCTAACCTGGAAGTGTATTCCGACGCGCGGCAGTGCGGGGTAGTGTGCGGGGGGCGGCAAATGCGCGGGGGGCGGGGAAGGCGCGCCGTCCTGGAACTGCGGCGGCGCTGACACGTAGCACTCCAGCTCTCCGCTGGTGCCACCCGGGACCCACTCGCCCCCGTAGTAGCAGTTGTAGCGGCTATCACCAATCATAATTAAAGGATATTAGCCAAGCGCAAGCTTTTAATAATTAATTATACAAAAAAATATTTAACTCTAAAACGTATCTTTACTTTAAAATTATGCACTTCTGTATAATTAATTTCTCAGCGCAGAGGATGCACCTGAAGTGCCCAATAACGCAGTATTGGACTAAACTGCATGTCAGGCACGCCGCGCTTGTGCCAAACGAATATATATAGACTGAGATTACAAAGCTGCATAATATTTAAATATTTTTTAGTATTTTTAAGGGCTACATTGACATAACTTGTTGTAATTTGTAATTTTAACTATATTAATAAATTGCGTAAAATGGATTTTTATCTGAAACAAATGAATGAATTATGAATAGATCGCTAAGATATACCATGACATTTGTCGTGGCTCAGTGATCAGTGACAGGTAGGAGTGGTACTGAACGCCATTAAGCAGTGTTATTTTTCTCGGCTCCTTCCCGCCCTCCTCTAGGCCTCCAGCGGCCAAAGGCGCATTATCGCCCACTTCGGGAAACAGTGGCCTAATGTCAGACCCACACACTATAGGTTGCGCGTAGTGAAAATGTCTGAAAGTGAATACCTGGCGTGCTCATGTTGCGTGGAGTTGGCGGAATCAGTGCGGTGCGGCGCGTGCGCATGCGGCGCGGGCGGCGCGCTGCGCTGCGTGTAGTGCCCGCTCGAGCCGCCACTGTCGCGGGCGAACGATGACCCGCAACGACTGGTGAAGTCATATTCATAAAAATGTTATGTTTCGATATTAAATTAAATGTATAAAAGGAAAATGTATTTATCCTATGAAATAATTATAGGTATATTACCTACCTAATGTTTTTATCCCGGTGTATACTGTGTAAGATTTGTATGGCAGTATTTTTATTTTATCAAATGCTTGTGTAACCTTATTACCAATAAAAAACGACGAACTAACTATAAAATACATTAAAAAATCGTCATCATGACACTTAGACAGACGACAAAATTTGACAGTAAAATGACACGGAAGAAGTTAGATCAAAAGCAACAGCATCTATGGACCAACAATACAAAATGGGAAATGAATAAAAATTGTAAGGTGATGAGGGATTCGATGTCTACCTGACGAACGCTGGTTAGACTCTTGAGCTTCCAGTGAAGGCACGATGGTATCGAAATTAAAAATCATAAATCAAACAGCATGGTGGTAGGGTACTTTCCCTTACCCGCCTGTACTACTACCACCCTCAAGTTTGAAAAACTGACGCCAACCTCACAATGTGTTCAGGCAGCAGTCCTTGAAAGTCGAGAAGTCGAGAAAGAAGAGTAAACATTCTAGATAGAGCGTGATTACACCTTCGACCACCATAGTCAGTGACCATCAAGTGAGATAGTGGTTAAACAACAGATAGATCTATAAAGTTTAAAAAAAAACATAACAACGTAGTTTAGACATTCAGAATGACGTCACGACTTCAGCTTTATTGTGTTCATAAGTGCTTCTAAATTGATGAATAAATTGATGCCTAAAGTTCATAGGTACTCGTATTTTGTGGACATGCAAGCAGTGTTTAGCACTTAACTTAGTACAACTAATATTTCATTTCATTTGTTTAACCAAAACTTACGTTCTGATTCATCGTTAAGGATTTTTTGTGGATGTACTATCCTGTACACTGGCATATACAACTAGTTTTTTTTTCTTTTTTTATATATATCTGAGTGAGTATTTTTTCTGTTTTCCCCATATTCAGTGCATGATGGCTTCGCGCTTGTTGCGCATCTGCCAGTATCAAGTTATGTATTTCTGTTCTGTGAGATCTCATCTCCTTACTTTCTTCTTCGACTTCGATTGCATTTGGGGCGATATTAAAGTCGAAGGTTTTACTAAACTTGGTTTTTTACATATATTTTTTTTACATATTATAAGTTTGCGTTTGACAACTGTCTCACCTGATGTTAAGTGATGACGTTGTATAGGATTTAGCACGCAAACCTAGAAGGTACCTATTCACTCGCGACTTGAAGACTCCAGGATTGTACATATCGGGAAACACAGACTCGGGCAACGAGTTATAATTTAAGTTAAGGAGACGTTTATCGCGAAAAAGTTAACCATTATTAGATGCCAAAAAGAAATTTAAAGTACCTAAGTTAGATCTGAGAGTAATAATATACTTAATAATAGCTACAAATGTTGAAAAATAAAATAATAACTACATTATAAATTAGGGTGACAAATTATTATACATTCAAAATACTATTTACATACTATTTATATATATATGTTATTACTACAAATAAAATCTGATAAGGTAATATAAATTGACTAGAGGTCCGCTCCTCGCACGGGTATAACAGTATTTCTCCACTATTTAATGGATGTTATTATACATATAATGCCATGTTTCCAAACGCTATTCCAAGACTTGAAGATAAAGTTTGGGAAGAGCTGCCAAGTCATGGGTATAGTTTTTAAATAGATATTTCTCTCCAAGTACCACAGCTTCATTAGCAAGCCTATCAGCTTTCTCATTGCCTTTAATACCGCAATGACTGGGTATCCACACAAACGTGATAGAATAGCCTTTTAAAGTACACGAATGCAATTTATATCTGACTTCTGATATAAGGGGATTATAAGGTTTACATTTGAAAGGAAAATTTGCTACGACTTGTAATCAAATAATCACTTTTTATGATTTAGCAAAATAATGTCAATGACCTTAAGGGTGCTAAGACATTCACCAGTGAAAACAGACATTTCAGATGGAAAATTATTTTTTTGTTCAGTATTGATTTGAGTATGAAATACGCTCACTTCTACATATTCTTGCGTCGTATATTTGGATGAATCTGTATAAATGTGATGCCAATTTGGCCAGTTTGTATCTACAATAGCATTAAAATTAGTATTAGCATTGGTATCTTTGTCAATGTCTAAATTTAAACAAACTGTTAGGGTGTATATGAGAGCACATACTCATTAGGAATTATGGCTAGGACATGAAATGACGTCACTCCGCATTCAAACTTCCATGTATAGTTTTAAGATGAAGGAGGTATGTTAAGTGTTGTTTAACTAATCCTGCCATAAAGTTGGAACGTTTATTTTAAAATTGTAAATTTCGGCGCGAAAAATTCACAAACCTATTAAAATCCGATATAACCTATAAATTTAGAAAAATATCTCCTCATATATCTACAAAATTATAAGCCCTCAATATTATTTATTTTCGCTAATTATAATGTAAAGATTTACAAGTATTAAACAGATTTACATTAGTTACCTAGTATAAGATTGGTAGTTCTCCTGTCCCGGTGAGGGGTGCTCAGAAAACGCGTCACACGACGACATAAGGGAAGAGTGATTTGACCTAAAAGACAAAGTGGTGAATTATAGAACCTTCACCATAGATATTTCATCTTTTTCTTTTTGGCACCGCAGTTGAATTGCGTTCAGGCAGTCATGTATTTTCTTTTTTATTCAAGTTTTGTTGCATTGTATCAAGTTGTGGGCTTAGTAAGAAAGTCCCTCTCCGTTTTTTATATTTGATTCAGTAAAGTGGTGGACTTTACAGAAGCTTTTTTTATTTTGGCCATTTATTTTACTTTCCAAAACTTGTGTACTTCCACAGACAATTTACCGTAAATAATTAACCATTATTACACACTCTAAAAATCACCAAATTCGCAAAATGAAACACATGTAAATATTCTCCATCGCAATTTCCCGCCACAATCAATAATAAGTCATATTTAGCACAGCGTAGTCAAAAACAGTGGTCGTTAGTTTACGAGGTAATATTGTGAAAAGAGGTGCCAGGTGGGTAATTCAGATAGGTAGGATTTTTTTAAGTGAATGATATTCGTCTACTTGAACCCACGTCTACAGAATATCGCCCTGTCGCTTTGTCAACTAAGCTATATTACCGCCCAAAATCAGCCCTAATTTATTCTTCTATTACCATCGGACATATATGTTTTCTAATTTGAACGTTAGCTCCGCCTAGCATCTGTCAAAGCAACCTATAAGGCCCATAAGTAGTATTGGAAGCAATAGCTCGTTAGAATTATCACAAGAACAAAAAATGAAGCGTGCTGAAGACAGCTCGACAGAAGTGAAAACTCACCAAGGCGACTTTACGCCAACGAGACTAGGAAGTCACGCTGATTATCACGTGATGAAATATTTGATTATTTAATACACACAAATACTTACTTTAAAACCATTCTAACCGACTTCAACAGCAAATTCGCGGAGCATTTAGGTACCTATTTGATAAAATATGCAATTCGCTCAAGTGTGCCTGTAAAGTTTTAAGAGTTCCTTCGATTTCTGCAGGATCCATCATCAAACCTTGACCTGGAGCCTATGCCTACTTAGAATTATCACAAGGGTAAAAAACGCAGCGAGCTCAAGACCACTCGACAGAAGTGAAAACTCACCAAGGGGACTTTACGCCGACGAGACTAGGCAATCACGCGATGACATAGTCGATCCTTTAATACACACAAATACTTAGTTTAAAAACCATTCTAACCGACTAGGCGACTTCAACAACATATTCGCTGAGCATGGAGGTATTTTAAAAAGTATGCAAATCGCTCAAATGCGCTTGTAAAGCTGTAAAAGTTCCTTCGAGTTCTGCAGGATCAGGTCATCAAATATTGACATGGGGCCTAAATCTACTATTCAATAAGGCAATGTATGCTCTGATCACTACTAAAGCCGATTATAACAGTCTTGGCTGTGTGCTATTTTTATTTCGTCCATATTGAATCAATCTTGATTCCGTGTGTTTCTAGATTTAGTGACATAGCACGTAATTTTCGCAGTCTGTTCCCATCTAATACGTCAATTTCGAACAAAACTAACTTAGGCCGAGCATAGATTCAGGCCGCTATTTACTTAGCAGACTACAAGTTTATGACGATGTCTTATTGGCATCAGCCCAGCCTCGCGCTGGACTGAATATGAACATTAAATTAGTGGACTTGAGACCACCTGGGATGTCCCATTAAAAAGATTTTTCCAAATCAGTCTATGCGTTTTCGAGTAATCGAAGAACATACCTACAAAAAATACAATTAAGAGACCGGCGGACACGATTCCGACGGATTAAGACCTTCTTTTTTGAAGTCGCCATAAAATAAAACGCTCAGCGCGCCTAAGGAAGTTTTCATTTTAAAAATAATGGCAAGATAAAATAGATAACTATGTATTATTTACCTGGTACCCTTGGAGGAACAAGAAGCCGTCCTCTGATGCCCAGAATGGCGCCGACGTCTGGGCGACCTTCCTATAGTGTCGGTGCCACATTGATTACCGCTGTAAATGTCACAACATTCTCATGAAAGGTAACTGTTATGTAGGTATATAACATTATCCAATAGCGTTGCCGTAAGTACTAGAAAATACTAATAAAATCACCAAATATTTATCCTTGAAACGAAAATTGTATGTATGTTTATATACCATAAGCGTAATACTACGCTACTGTTACTACAACCTCAGGTGATTGGACCAATAGATAAACAATAAAAACAAATAAAGCGATGTTAGCTAGCCCAGCGGTGGGAGCGTCGGCTCTGAAACTGACGGACGCTGGTTTGATCTCCACCAACGCGAACGGCTCGAGCTTCCGTCCAGGATATCACAGTTATCGAATCCCCACCACGGTTCTACTAGTATACCTCGCTAGCTTATCGTTGCGTGTTGAGTCAAGTAAACTGTCACACAGAGAGAATTTGTAGCTTACGTCTGTAAGATGGCGCTGCAGGTAAAAACTCCTATAGAGTATATATGTTCGAAACTTAAATGTGTTGTTTATTTTGTTTTAGCTGTATGATTATTTCTGGAGCTAGTTAATCATCATGGTCTGGAAAGAATCTTTTTTCTGATCATATTCTTACTCAACACCCACATAGTTTATGAAACTAGCATGAGTGGACATTGGCAGAATAGTGACAACTAGACACAGATGATTGAAACAGAAGAAGAAGTTAATATGCTATTATAAACCCGCTCTGGTATGCCAAAATGACAATATTTTTGAGCGAGATGAGTAAAAATAGTCAAATAATATTTTATGGACTCTAAATATACATATATACACTATAAGAAAACTCACTGTTCCGGATAGCACCTCGCTTGTGAGTGGAGATCTGGCAGTGATTTGTGACTGTTAATATTTGTGCAACCATCCTCTTCACGCATGCTCGGTTGAGAGTGAGAATTCGATCTGTAATATGTAAAAAAATGTGGGTAGTAAATAATTAGTAACATAATATCAGAATGTACAGTTCACAAGGAACATACTCTACCACTGATTAAGCCATGTGAGCTCTGTATATTAAAAAGAACCCGGTACAAAGGCAACACTAAAATGAAATGTGAATTGATAGCCATTGGGCTTCTCTTTCCAGAAATTTGCAATTTTATGCATGAATCAGTCGTAATAATGGGTTGGATATAGTACCTGATATACCTAGGAGCCGAATGGGCATACTGTGCAGGTGGACTGATGGCCCCCATCTGATCAGCTGGAGAACCTTCGCCACTCAAAACTGGCTCAGGTAGTTCGATATGTTCAGGACTTGAGTGAGAACTCGCTGGAAAATTAAGATAAAACAATTACCTACACAGCATATAAAATAACACAAGTTAAACATGTTTTTAATGATCTCACACAGAGGGGAAAGTTTTTCTGTCGCTTGTTACTCCTCCACGCTGTAACAGCTGAACGGATAGATTCAGTGGTTGATTTGTTGTCCGAGTCTGTGTTTCCCGATATGTACAATCCTGGAGTCTTCAAGTCACGAGTGAATAGGTACCTTCTAGGTTTGCGTGCTACATCCTAGACAACGTCATCACTTAACATCAGGTGAGACAGTTGTCATATAATAAGTAAAAAAAATAATTCTTAAATTGATGGAATGAAGATAGCTTTTATATATACCCTAGAATAGGCTAGTAGGCTACCCGTAGGCTACTATTTATCCCGGCCCCTGCCGGGATTCGAAATAGGTAAATAGATACAAAATAACAAACTTCGGTTATAAATTATAACCGAAGTTTGTTATTTTGTATCTATTTACAACTGCAGGTAAACTCACATACAACAGCTAGTTTTACATGAGCTATTTATGTACACAAAAAGCGATGATTTCTGCACAATTATAAAAATAATTAACTAGCTGCGCCCGCAGTTATATCCACACGTGTGATGATTAATGATGATGATGAAAAGTAGCCTGTGTGTTATTCCTTGATCTGAAGTATCTTAAAGTAAGTATCTGAGTATCATACCAAATTTCATCCAAATCCGTCCAGTCGAAGAAGAAGAGTAACAAACATAACCATAACTTCGCGCTCATGTAGGATTAAGTGAGAACCATACGTGCTGCATAAGTGCTGGTCCAATTGAGACTGAAGAAAATAAGGTGTATGAAGCTAGTTAAGCTGTTCAAGGCTGACGAGCCCCATCTCCCTTTTCAATAATATCATCGGCTTATATCAGACAAAGAGCAAGAAGGGCCAGTATTACGGTTCCGATATGTCTAAATAGAAGAAAACATATGATCATAACCTCTCTTTCTCTATTTACTATATATTTATATCCATACTTACGTATGGAATAGGCACTCTTGATCACAACCTCACTGGGTCTCTGCCTGGGTATAACAAACGATTCAGGGAAGAACACTCTCGCGTCTCCAAAGCTCAAAGGCCTATTCATCTTCTCCCTGTGGTCGGGGTCCGATTTGTGCGCTTTAGATCCCGACGTTCCAGATGAGGAAGTTCCGGAGAAGGTTCCTGAGGTGTGTTGCGAGCGGGGGATGGTGTTATCCGGGTATTCTTTGTGCCGTCTGGATTCTGGGTACATTTTATGAGCTGGAAGATCATTTTGGTGATGTTAGAACGGAGAAAGCAAGAAACCAAACGATGTTTTAGCATTAGGGACTGTCGCTACGGTATACATATTGGACTGGATCGATGTAGGAGTTTATGTCCGAGGCGTTAAATGTAATAGATTTTACTGTAGGTTTTGCTAGTACTCGATTTGTTAACTAAGTGATTATTTTAAAAGCCCCGACACATTTCTAAAGATGACACGACTAACAAGATGCATCGACCATGGGCTCTATTTCGTGAAGTGACGGTGACAGTATGAGTAAAAGTGACTATAGGTAAACCGCTTTAATTAGTTCACGCCCTGGAGGTACAGGGGTACCAAGAGGGTACAATGATAACGGGGAGCGAGAGAAATTCGGGCGAAGGGCGCGCCTAACAAAATGAGAATTTACAAGAATGCGCCCACCGCCGCCCGCACCTAACGCGCACTACGTTGTCGTCATACCCCCCGCGTCCCTGCACCCCGCGAGCGAAAACCCATTAAAGCGGTCAGTCTATTGGACAGTGCACACGATAGTCTCGATTTCGACGCCAGGTACGTGCTGAGGCTCGCGGTGGCAGCCTGGCACTTACCGGAGAGGGAATTTCCAGTAAACATGCGAGTCCTAACAGGTTCTAAAATAATAAATTTGGCTTACATATAACACGCGGCGGTGAGTAGACATTCTCTCGACTGTCACAGTGCTCGAGGAGTCTTCGGAGCGTGCTTTGAAGACCCTCGCCCGCGCTAACTGCCCTTCGGCTCCCACCTACACTCCTTGTAGTACCATCTGTAAAGGTATTTACGATCAATTCGGTATCCTGGGACATCTTCATCTCAGCCATAGGACATCCACGCCTAGAAATATGCCTTCTCCATTGATCTCCACAAGAAACGGTTGGAAGCGATCCGCATCCAGCCTCTTCCTGAGATCGATTCACCATGAGTTCAGCCTTTGTGATCATAATAGAAAAACAATGAGATTCTACTTACAGGGGTTACAGCAAGCCTCGTTGGTTAGAGCACCAGAACTGACCAGATGGCAACCACCAGCAGCTATGGCTTGGCTCAAACCGCTGCTGACCTGAAACATCCAACCACAGAAAATTAGGAACAATCGCTTTGCCTTATTCGAGCTCTAAAAATGCATACCATCATGATCGGCCGCCCATAAATCTCCCTCCCTCTCCTATGGTATCTCGTTTATTATATTTCCTCTATTCTTTAGATTATTAAGTTACAGGTTGTTGGTTAGAAAACCATCAACCATCAACTCGGTACCATACTTGCTATTTGTCATGTTTTATGAACGGGGTCGATGTTGTCCTAGACCGTGCCAATGAAGTGACGTTTCCTAATACGATGAGTACTAGGAGCTCAGTAAGCAACAGATGGTTCATACAGGCGGCAAGCATGACGTTTTACATGTACATGTGACATGCACACACACGCAGTGCATGTGTGCACGGCTCGGTGGCTTATTGTGTGCGTCTCTAGCACTCTATTACATTCACTGACGCACCGCGAAACTGTCGAGCTGCTTTAAACTTGTGGTCTCCTTTTTTCGTAATAAAATTATTTCACACTTATCCTACTAAGAGTATTTTTGCAATAAAATTACAAAGTGCGTATTAGTAAACACTCGCTAGTAAGATCCAAAAATGTCCGTATTGGAATAGTTATCATAGATTTTTTTATGGGATTAGGTGACGGATCACGGCCCACAGAATGTTAAGTGGTAACCTCGTCCTATGGATATAATAATAATTCGTAACGAACTGCACTGCATCCGTCACCCTGAGACATAATGTTGCCAAGTCTCATGTGCCTGTAACTTCATCGGAAGCCGTACCCTTCAAACCGGAACACAGTAATGCAAATATTACTCCCTAGCGGCAGAAATAAATATGGTCGCAGTACTTCGCCGGGCGAAACCTTACATAGAGTACTACTGATCTTAGAAGTGCCAGATATGATACTAAACGTGTGTTAAGTAATAGAATTACTAGGCGAATGGGATCCATAACATATTAACAAAGACAATGCAGTACATAAGGAACATTTTGTTGTGTAGCTGTCTTGGGGAATTCTGACGCTTGCTAACACTGAACGTCTTTCTCGTTCGTTCACCTAATCTGAAAAAAGTATGAAAAAAGGTGTTCAAGTACAATATAGATAATTAATCGACTCGATTGATCGAGTCGAGATGGTCTTACCCTCAGAGGCAACTCTTGCTTCCGGTCCAATACTGTTTCAGACTTGACATAAAATGCTTTGGTCTCCGCAAGCAGTTCCACTGCAGACTTGCGTTTCTGCTGCTGCTGTGGTGCCAATGACCGTGGCGCCGCCATATTGTCCACAGTCTTCTTGCGCGGGAGCTTGAAGCTGGCGAATAGCGAGTCGGCTAAGCGACGTCTGGGAAATATGTAGATTGTGTAAGCATCTTTGTCAGATTACATAGGTTTTGACAACATGCTAGATGGAAATAACGTTAAAATTTTTGAAAAAATTCGGCTACTCGTGGCTTTTGAACCCCGCGACTACAGAATATCGTCCTATCGCTTTGCTAAACAGTAGCATCTCACAAGCAGACCTTCACTAACACCATTTTACGGGGATATATTTCCTAGTGTTATCTGCCTCAATTGTTAATTATATCATCTATTCATTTAATGTCACTGTACATAAATAAAAAAATGAACCAAAACCTTGCTAATCTCCTTTATATTTATCTACCTATATGATATCCTTTATACCCGCGGTGATATGGTACGTGATATTGACGATTTTGCGTCATCTCGCGGAAACAGACAATATTTTCTGGAGAAAAAGTGTTATCCGAGATGCCTATGTGTTATTCATTCCCAATTTCATGCAAATTCGTTTAGCCGTTTCAGCGTGAAGGATTAGCCAATATACAAACGACGAACGACAGACAAACTTTAGTCTTTATAATATTAGTGTGATAGTGAGATAGGTGGAAAAAATCAAATGGACCGCCTGATGGTAAGAGATCACCATCTCCTATATCATATATGCCTCTATATATCTTAATAGTAAATTAAATAAATTCCGTCATTTCAGCTTATGGTTGGGACTTGGGACAAAAGGGTAGTGAGAGCCGTTTTTTTAAGCGATAAATTTAGGATGAGAAATTGGGTATTGCTGTAGACGCAATCCCAGCACTGCCCAGACTGTAAATCCCAGTACACAGTTGCGTTGTGAATTTCCTTGAATATTAGATCAAAAGATACATCGTAAAGTAAATTCTTACCTAGGAGGAGATTCGAAGCTCCGCGAGTACGACGCACAACCAGCGGCGCTCTCGAACTTCTTGCGCACCTCCTCGACCTTCGACCACCCGGACTCTACGTTCAGCCGCCGGCTCAGCGGCGTTGTTTGTGACGCATGCTTCGTCAACTCCTCACGCGTCTTTTTCACTGACACCTGGACGTCATATTCATCATTTATTTCATATCATCTATACTCTATAGCAATATCATCTATGGAAGACCTGCATTGCATATATATAATGGTAGTGATTCTCTTGTTCAACTATACTAAGCTAAGGCTCTAATTCTATGTCCGCTAAATTTTAAATTCGTATAACTCCTTACAACGCAATATCTATTGTTAGACGAGCTTTATTCGAGCAGGCCTAATGCGGGTAGTTTTAGTGGGCACCACATAAGTGGAGGCTAATTTTATCTAAATATACCCGCAATTTTAGTAAAAGCATCTAATTTTAGTGGTGTTATTAATAAGCATCGAACTGATTAAGACTTTGTATACTGGAAAATTTCCAGACTGAGATTTTCGTAATTTTTCAGAATCTTAGTTTAGTTGAACAAGAGAACCACTACACATACATGAACTCTGATAAAAAAAAAATTTAGGCTTTTAAGAAAGCGCTCGTAAGAGAGTTTTCCCGGGAAACTTTAGCCGATCATCCTGATTAAGCAACGTACTGCTCGATCACACTTTGGATGTGTGACCGCTAGTGGTTTTTTTATTCTGTTTTGATCTATCGTTTGACTACCATCTCACTTGATGGTCAACTTGACGGTCTGAAAACTCCGATCCGGCCAACAACACAACAACACTGTCTACGAGGGAGGCTCATGTCTCAGCAGTGTGAACGTATGCAAGCATCATCATTATAATCTCAGCCATTGGACATCCACTGCTGGACATAGGCCTTCCACATTAATTAGCTCAAGGACCGGCCAGAGGCAGCTCGCATCCAGCCTTTAACTGCGATCTTAGTCAGGTCGTCTGTACACCTTGTCGGTGGCCGTTTTATACAGCGCTTGCTGACCGCGTGGTCTCCATTCGAGAACTTTCCGGCCATCAGTTCTTCGAGATATGTGCCCTGCCCACTGCCACTCCGACTTGCTAATCCGCTGGGCTATGTAGATGACTTTCGTTCTTGTACAGATCTCCGATTTATGCATGCCCCGAGAGTTGCCTACCTCAGGGGTGCGGGGGTTGCCTATCTCAGGGATGGGGGGATTGCCTGCTTCAGGGATGCGGTGGTTGCCTACCTCAGGGATGGGGAGGTTGACTACCTCAGGGATGCGGTGATTGCCTACCTCAGGGATGCGGTGGTTGCCTACCTCAGGGATGGGGGGGTTGACTACCTCAGGGATGCGGTGATTGCCTACCTCAGGGATGCGGTGGTTGCCTACCTCAGGGATGGGGGGGTTGACTACCTCAGGGATGCGGTGGTTGCCTACCTCAGGAATGACGTCGCGATATCTCGCGTCGCGCGCCTCGTGACATCGCTCAATGAACTGCCGACGGCGCAGTGAGAGAGTGGCTGCCTGTTGCCGATACTCCTCCTCGTCGTCCAGACACCTGAAAACGTTAAAAATTAAACTAAAGAATATTTTCTCATTTTACTATCCTATTTTTATTTATATACTGTATAGGTATTCATATATATATATATATATATAATTTGATCACTATCTCACTTGATGGTCAGTGAAGATGTGATCACGCTAGACCTAGAAAACTTACTGGCTCTCAAGGGCTGCTTCCCGAACACACTATGTTTTGGTGACATTTTTCCAAAAAAGAGGCTAGCTTAGCCGGGCGGGTATACGAAAAACCCTACCACCATGCTGGGAATTTGACAACGGTGTTACCTTCACCGGAAGTTCAAGCTGTTGTTGGGGATCGAACCAGTTTCCGTCAGTTTGACAGTCTACCCTGCCCCCGCCGAGCTATCATCTCTTCAAAATCACATACAAAATCATCCTCTCCACGGATTGCCATCATTTCTCAGGAATCGTACGCATTTTTGGGACCACTAACATTTCCACCAACCCGCTTTGGCTAACGGGCTAACACCACATTTTCTGAGAGGAAGGACCATATTCACGCAGTGAGAAATGAATGCGAATGAATTCTTCTTCTTCTTACACCCCCCAGGATTCCCTGTATCGCGGGGGCATGGACACACACAATGACATCACAACAAACATCTATGCTCATCACGTAAATATTTGCCCCTGCCGGCATTCGAACCCAGGGCCTCGGGGACCAGAAGTCATTTAAGCCACTGACGACTGAGCCACGGGAACGCCAATAATAATTGTATAGTATTTTGACATACATATGTATATGCATTTTAGATATCTGTATAGTTATTTTTTATATAATAAGAAGGTACGTAAAGTTTACTTCAGGCAAAAGTTTTTGACATGTATAATAATTTGACTCTAGTTTAATACTAATTGTGGTATAGATATTTATTTATATCTAGACCTATAATTAGTGCGCTAAATACACTAATGTAGGTCTTAATATGAAAATTGAGAACCGTAAAAGCAGTTCTATTCTAATCTATCTTTTTAATTGAACGCCAAATGTGTTGCTAAGCGCAAAACTTGAGAACAGCTCGAACAATTTTTTTTATTCTCATAGATCTTCCTATTTTTTTTATGGCAGAAGGAAGGGTATTGAAACGAGAAAAAAAAATAACTGAAGTAGAGGATAAACCGGGTGAAAGCGCGGGGCGCAGCTAGTTGAATAAATTTGTAATTGAAATTAGGTATATGCATACCTAGCTGGTTGCGCGAGGTGCGAGCGACAGGGCTGGTAGCACGACAGGGCGGCCATGGCGCCGGGGCGGGCGGCGGGGGATGGGGTCGCCGCGGACCCCGCACATCATTCGCACAACGAACCCTGTCACACTCCACCACTGACTACTACAGCCTGGCGTTGACGGGGCTCTGTAACAAGCAACAACAATTGTTAATTTTCCACACAAACTTACGTTTATGTTTAGCTCACTGCTTACGTTTCTTAAGGCGAGGTTTTCCCGACGATTTAGATACATAGCGCCCGAACTTATCTGTATTACATGAGAGAGCACAGTGGTCAAGCATAGTTCCGACGTTGACAGTTGTCACGGTCAGACTGAGCGGGCACGTGATACAGCGCGGAACGAAATTAATTTCTCGTATACAATAAAAAATCATGAATATTACAAAAAATAACGTTCATACACTACAATCTACCCAACAATTTTTGCATGTTATGTCCTGTAAGTTTTATATGGATATTCTCATTATTTCATAAATGAAAACACATAAAAATAGCGCAAAAGAAATGCGGGCCGTATTGATAACCTCCTCCTTTTCTGAAGTCGGTTAAAATCAAATCTTTTACACATGTTTTTTTAAAGTTGCGATTTGTCCTACCACACGGCCATAAGTTTTCAGTAGGTATATATGAGTCTGAAAACTATCGTGAGTTTCTTCCATAAATCACACGAAGTACTGCAAACAAGTTCGAAATTGGTCGGAGATACATTTTCCAGTATTTACCCACTCCTAGTTGGTTCGTAGATTGTAATTAGGTATGTATATGATTGTATTTATTAAGTAATTTAGTAATTAAGAATTTATTTATTATCTGTTTCTCGACTCCTCAATTGACATAAAATATAACGCTGCCGCCCGTGCCCCGAGTCCCATACTAGGACGAATCCTGTGTTGCATCCAATGATGTTTTACTAAAGATGACGTATAATCATACTGCGCGGTGCTCAGATTTTGTTCCTTTCCGACATAAACATGCTTACTGCGACAGATAATACGGTACAAATAATATAGAAACGGATAGCTATATGTTTAGACTTGCGCTTGAAATACGCGTCATAATGAAAATTACTACAATTGACTTAATTTTGCCGCCTCAGTTTCCGCTCGCGTGTGCGTCATCTACCTCATATAAACATATAATATCATTGGTTGCATCTGAAAACACGCTTTTCACAATTATGAATGATGGTTTATAGAGGCGAAATCTCGGGGTTACAGTCCGATGCGTTGGATCGACCAGATGGTTACATTCTACACTCAAAATTCCAGTACACAAGGATCTACAAATTGCCGGCAAATCAAGATGGTGCCAATTATCCAGAAAAGGATATTTGGTTTGAGATAATCGCGACCGTCAGTCATGAGAATAACAAGTAATGGAGGAGCACGCTCATTGTGCATCCCGGTGACAAAAGGTAAGCGCAATAAGAATTTTAATATAAATACATAAATAAGTGTACGCGGCCGATACAGAACATCTACAGGACGCGATTGTCAACCGTCCCGTATAATCTGCGGGACCATCCCCGATGACCTAGTATGAGTGTATTTAACGTCCGAAAACGCTACAAACGCGTAGTCGTATATCACAGAGGTCTTCAAACTATGCTATAGACACCATACAAACTACTAGCTCACCTGGTAAACGTTGTTCTGCTATATAAATTATCGAAATGTCAAAGTGACATCACACTTCGTTTAAATTATACTTCAAAAGAATGACCGACGCAACGTTCAATTATTTGGATATATGTTTTAAAGCAAATAATAAAATTGCAACAAAAAAATACTTAACAATCTCAGACCCACCAAACATAAAAAATAAACAAAAAATTTCATTATAATCGGGCAAGCCGTTTCGGAGGAGCTTGATAACAAACACTGTGACACGATATTTTTATATATTAGATTATACTTTTCTATTGCATTATGCAAACGTACATGTAGCAAAAAAATATATACAAAAGTGAGTGTAACCCTTCGATCAAGAATACCGTTGTATTCTGCATCGAAGGTCAGGCATGGCCCGCAGGATGTTAAGTGGTAACCTCTGCCTATAGACAGATACAATTCGTAAATAACTGGACTGCGCCCTTCACCCTAAGACATAAAGTTGGTAAGTCTCATGTGCCTGTAATTTACCGGAAACCATACCATTAAACCGGAGCACAGTAATGCGAACACTACTGCCTAGCGGTAGAATAGATCTGGTAGCAGTACTTCTCCGGGCGGACTCTCACATAGAGTGCTACTACTCTTAAAAGTACAGTTCTTTCGTATAATGTAACTTAATATAACAGTCACGAAAGTTTTCAAACAAAAAGAGCAATTTCTACGCTTAATCATAATATTAGTCTGGCTGTCGTTTATTGGAGCCTCAACGCTGGTCGCACCTCGACAATGAGCCAGTCATCAATTCAGTTTCTCGCAGCTATTCAAACTGTTACATTGACATTACACAACCATTTGATAAGAAAACACTCGGCTTTCTCTTAGAACCATGACACAACATTATTAAATCCATTTTTAATACGATCTCTGACGGTGGGAACACAAAATAGAAATATTTATGTATTTATATTAATGTCATTGAAAAACTCGAGAGTCGATGCAGCGGTAGATCTTATCTTATTAATCTTATCTTTCAAAACTTAAATCTTATAGATTTAAGTTTTCAAAACTTAAATCTTATAGATTTAAGTTTTGAAAGAAGGTAACATCGTTATCCATTACATAGTATGGTGGTAGGGTACTTTAAAAAATCCAGACCAAATATCTACGTAGATAAAAAAAATACAAACCGATAATCACGACTCGTCCGTGGAACATTCTTAACGAAAAAACGATAAATTCGTCAGTGTCGTAGTAGCAGTCAATTAAATACGCCTCCCGCGACACAGGGAATCCTAGTGCGGAGGATTGAGTGTAGGAAAAAAAACATATATTAAGGATAACTCAAAAAATACTGGTAGATCTTCATCAAATTTAAATGGGACCACATAAGGAGCACCAGATATCAAAGAAAAAAATATTATCAAAAGCGGACATGTAAAAAAATATTGGGTACACAAAAATCAGTAGATTTGGTAACCCCTCCTTATTTTAAAGTGAATTATAAAAGTAAAAATACATAAAAAAAGTAAAAAAACTAACCCGCTACCAGTTGGCAACGTGCCCAGAATGTTAGCAGTATTGCCACGTTGAATTGCAATGCTAAACCGATGAGCAAAAGAAAATTAAAACTAAATATAGATAAAAAAAGTAGTCTATAGATTCTTTTAAGAAATACAAGATAGGCTACTCACAATATTATTTTAATTATTATCCAATAAGGAATATTGTTTTCTTCCAAATCTGCTGTGTTTTACTGTGTTACGATTCTATTTCTCCACCGATTATATTTCTGTATATTATGTAAAAAAATTAGGAGAAGCAATACGCTTCTCCTAATTTCTCTATTGCACTGACACGACTAAACAGTGTCTGGCATATTATATCTGTTACCATTTATGCAGATCTATTGTTATTGTATTGCAGTAATTATCTAATAAGCTAAGCACATTCTATTAATTCTGGATAAGCCATTAGTCATCAGGATTAGTGTCTACTTCGTTACTTAAAAATAGGGATGAAGAAAATAATTCAGAGTATTATACGTAATATGCCCTTCACGGGCGATATTCTAAACATTGAACAAATGAAGAAATGTCTGAGAAGAAGAATAATGATCGAATCTCATTTTATTGGTTTGCCTGTTTTAGTCGGAACGCATCTGTTCGCTTCTTCTCTCAGCCATGTTCGTCCACTGCTGGACATATGCCTCCCTCATGAAGGGGGGATTTGCCAATACTCGCCACGTTTGGCAGGCGGGTTGGCGAGCGCAGTAAGATTTCCGATCCTCAGAAGGCGCTGCTGCCCACCTTCTGGTACGTGGTCCCTTAGCCGACTCTTACGGCACCCGCGGGAAGAGATGGGGGAGTACTATTCTAGGCCGGTACCACCACGGCTTTTCGGCCACGTTCGCTTACATGACCAATTAAATTTGATGTATCTGTCATTACTAGCTTTTGACGCGGCTCCACTCACATTAACATAATATATTACACAGTTTTAGTCATATTTCCATTTACAATTTTCTCTTTTTCCGATGGGTTTGTGTATTCCTAATTTTTCTAATTAACACATTAAGTTCCCTGGCGTTCATCTTTCTATTCTTGTTATTTAAAACTATACATCATTTAACTGTGATAACAATATTTAATTATAAAGAGTATTTCCTGAGTTAAGAACATTTCTAGGCTCCCTGATGTCCTATTGAAATAAAACCTAGCAAAACACATTAACCCAACCTAGGAAGGAATAAAAAAAACCTTCTCAAAGAAGGTTAATACAGATGTGAGAAATACTATTTAATTACATTCAGCATTTCTAGTTTTATCTTAACAACAGACAGACAGACATAAATTAAAGAGATGCACGGGGAATTAAATCTTCTTGTTTTATGATGTCAAAAGATCTTGAGCTTTGAGCCAAAAGATATTAAGTTATTTTTTTGTCTATGTCTGAGAGCTGTATAATTTATTTATTATTGTTAGGATTATGTTACTCAGTGATGATAACATCCATTTTATTTTTAATTTTACTTTTGAAACAAATCGTTTCAACAAAACATAGGATAAAATCCAATCCTCCCTTTTTATCATATTACAATACGGCTGTATTTTGCATTTAAATTTAGCAGTTTTCATTCGCCTAATAGTACGTAAAGTATATGCATAGCGTAATACAATTACGGGCCTTTTGGCATTTCCCTGAATACATTAACATGATTAAGAAAGGCCGGTAGAGACGATGTAATGAGGTCATATTATAGAGGGATTATAATGAAATAGATTATCGATAATTAAGACATTAAAGGCAGTGAACTGGTGCATCCGTAGGGGAGCTTACTAATGAGAATATCTAAATCTATAGGCTGGGTTAAGCCTATAGATGCCAATAAGCCAATGTGCTTTGCTGTCACACCTGGGTGGTTTGCTGGGTCCATGCCGGGGGTCAGGTCGATGGCACTGGGCCTTATGCCGGGGCGGGATGATGAATGCTAACGCGACCCCATCTCTCCCCGACAGGCAAGACTGCTCAACGTGGTTGGTTTCAGTGTGTTGTAATAACTAAAGACACGAGAAGGCATTTTTGGCAAGTTATACTATAGGGGTGAAGAGGTAGGTACCTTCTAGGCTGGCGTACTACATCCTCTCTAACCTGTGATGTCCTCATCACATAACCTCAGGTGACGCAGTTGCCAAACGCAAGCCTGTTAAATTTATAAAAAAAGGAAAATTATTTGTAAATAAACATACGTTTTTAGTAAATAAACACACGTTTTTAGTGGCGATGTTTCGGACACTCAACTAGAATCATTAATAGATTCTCGCATTTTATAACCAAATTTCATTCACAGTTTACGCTGTTATTCTATAATTAGTTAATGGTTTTAGTTTGCTAGTTTTAACCATCTATCAATGACCATTTCCGGGTACATTTTAATAAAGATATTTTATTAAATCAATTACCTTGAACGCGTCTAGTTTAATTGAAAGTATAACCCGGCAAAAATCTATGAAAAACATCGTAATAGTTTGTTTGAAATAATTGCATGTTAATAAGTACAATCATCATCGTTATGATTTTTCACATTATTAACAGCCTCTGCCGCGTTACAATTGGGCCCATTGTGATATATTTTGGAGCGAATATTAATTATTCTGCTCATTAACTATTAAGTATTACGTCCGCCATTCGACGCTCTGCCAACTTACAAAGTAGTATGCCCGCTTCCATTTACCATCAATTTTATTGTATTCATAGCCATTGTTGTCAAGTTTCTCATAATAGTGTAATTAGCTAAGAGAGAAAAAAACTGGTAATGTAGTAAACTGGTCTGTGTACTTATTTACTTTCATTTTTACTTAGGATGCCAACTTTCTAGTGCTGGCAGTTACATTACTTTGTTAAGTGGGAAAATTTACAGATCATCACTTCAAGGTTTTACCTTAAGGTGGTTCGATTTTCATACAAACGTATTGTCCATTTATATAAAAAGAGAGTATTATTTCACACTGGTTAAACTGTGGCTGGTTTGGTTTGATATTGGTCTTTGTTTGCTGCAAAACACATTTCATTGAAGAAAATAGTAGAAAAGAGAAAAGACTCTAGCGGCCTGCTACTATTCTATTAGTAGCAGGTAAGTAAAACAAAAAAAATCCCAAAATATGTAACCGACTTCAACACTCAAAAGAGTGAAATAACTTGTTAAAGTCGGTACCATGATAGTTCAAAAGTAAGTATTATCAAAATATTGTGCGCATGGTACAAACAGTAAAAATTGAACCGATTTCGTCACTCAAAAGTGTGAAATAACATGTCGAAGTCGGTAGACTTCCACCACCACCATACAGTCGTATTGAGAACCTCCTCCTTTTTTTAAAGTCGGTTAAAAATAAGAGGAGAGACTGAACATCCGCAATCATGTTTATTTCAACGCTCTACTTCCCAAGTGGGTGAGATACATTAAAACACATTAACCACCCAAATAAGTAGTCATTAACTTGCTTCTTATTTTTTTTAAATCGTGTATAACGTTGGTAAACAATCGTTAAATAGCATCGTAACGGAATTGATTTAACCACACTACTGGCGCAAACGAAGATCTACGTTGAAAACACTATCGAATCGTGGCTTTGGACACTCTCGCGAATTCGTAAACACGAAAGAAAGCTTTTATGTCATCAAAAAGGAAGGGATTCTTGGAAAGCTATTAATTAAATGTATCGATTAACACTCGAGCGGATCGCCGTACTTTTCATGTAATTCGATACGTTACGATCGTTTAATTTGAATGTTGCCCTAAATAAACTGCCCTAAGTACCTAAACGAAATTAAAACTGAAGACGTTGTATGGGTCTTTATCGTCTGTCTGTCTGTCTGTTTATCAGCTTATCAGCTTACTGTTTCTAAACTATGCAACGTATTACTATCATGTATGTATATAGATTTTCCGGGAAGGTTTATATGTATTAATGCAATGCAAATTTCGTATGAAATCTAAAGTGCACCGAAGACGGGCTAGGTCGCTGGTATTCTTAATTTCCTTTAGGCCTTAAATAGAAAAAAATTATGTACCATGTTTCCACAACAACGCAGGGCTTTGGCATCTGAAATACAGTTTAATTACTAGTTCGGATGTCAACGGATCCTGCCGTAAACAAATCACAGCCATACATTAAGGTGCATGCTTATTATATTACCTATTAATTAGTCTGTTAAATATGTGTGAATTTGTTAGCTATGTAAGTTATTGTCAATAAAAATATATTTATTTATTTATTTAATTTCTTATCGTGATGGATCTGAACCGTCCTGGGGGAATCTAAAAACACTATGCGTCTATGAGCAGGATCGTGCTCCCATTATAATACGCATTTTAAGTATTAATGTGCCCTTGCATATTCAGTTAATAGTTTACCCTAAAATCATTTAATTGCTACAGGGGAAAGGATGCATAACCGATGTAACTTTTCGCTCCGAGTTCTCTGTTACAGACTTCCGGGATTTCATCGCAACAATATAACACAGGAAGAGATTTACAAATCTAAAGTATCATTATTATATCCTTATTATTGGTTATTTTTGCTTCAATTATTTGTCTGTTAAATAATATTTGAATTTATAAACGTATAAGGAAGTTAAATTTTATTAAATTAACCTTTCAAAGTTTTTCGGAAATGCAGCCATAACCGGCACATAATTATGTAAGTTTTAAGAAAGTTTATGGAAAAGGTTTCTGTTACGTAAGAGTGCATGTATATATAGTACTGTACCTACCTGTACTTCCTGCATGCAACTTATGCATGGAGGGCGGGAGTTGTACACTGCATGATAGCCTGGAATGTTTACTCTGGGATGGAGTAATTTAACACGCGGAATAAACACTAACCCCCTTACTTATAAACGTTGAATAACCTCTGAATAGTTATTCAGTGTTTTGTCTTTGTCGCTTATATGACAGTTTGACGTTGAAAGAACGGAACAAAACACTGAATTACTATTCGCAGCTTATTCAACGTTTATAAGTAAGGGGGTTTATCTTGTGTATATAATATATTTTTTTAATGTAAATTTATTGTTTCAATTATAGAGGTTGTTGCTCGTCAGTTGCCCGACTTATGCGCTCGTAGGAAGAGCGGAACATTTCTGCCTTGTCATTGCGATATAGCCTATCAATTCTTCTTGTCCTTATCCCACACTAGTCGGTATCGGCACAACATGTTTTCCTCTTCCATTCTCTTCTCTAATTAGTCGTCTCAGTGCTCACACCTTTCGTAAACATATCATTCTTCTCACCGTCCATCCATGCCTTCCTGCGTTCCTCTACCTCTATATCCATCAACATTCATGTTAAGTACTCTTTTTGTTACATGTTTTTCATCCCTCCTCATGACATGCCAAGCCAAACTATTCCCTTTCAACCTATCATTCACTTGTGCTACTTTCAAGCTTCCTCTGATGTACTCATTCTTTATTTTATCCATTATAACGCCTATAAATAAAGCCTATCAATAATTTTAGCAAATTATTATATTGTCATAACTTAGATGGTGGTCGTTAGTAGCATTTTCAACTGAGCGCTTTAGTGTTTCGGTGAACACGTTAAGCATTTGGTGCCGGTTGTTGTCAAGGGATAACGGCCCTTAGATGACGTCAGTGGTCGCGACGTCTTAAGACTCCATCATTGTGCTGGTTTCTAGTCCACCAATCCAGATTAGCCAGCGTTGTGGTATGGTCAATGCTTAGTTCTCTCTTTGAGAGGAAGACTCGTACCCATTGAAGATTTAAAAAGGCTGATTATGGCCAAGATCGCAGGAAGTCGCTTCATGTTATGCCCGATGCTTCTATAACCGAACCTTGTGGAGATCAAAGGGGGTGGGCTATGTCCAGCAGTGGAGGTCCGTTATGGCTGGTCCCTCAAATAAAATATCTGTATATATATATATATATATATACAGATATTTTATTTTGAGGGACCGTAGAGATTCATAATTATCATCAGCTGCTCAGCCATAACGGACCTCCACTGCTGAGAGAAGAAAATATATATATTTTCTTATAAGACGAAGGTTTTTATGAAAAAAAACAATAATCGTTGTGTAGAAAATTAATTTCTAATTGAACCTTGACAGTGATTTTAATAATATAAACTATTTTGTTGTCACATTACGGTGTTTGACATAACTACATATAACCGAACATTATTTCGATCCGATTGACATAACTATCAGTTATCTGTCAGTTGACGCGATTTGCAGACTGTGTTTTTTATTTTCATTTATTGATTGTACTAATTCGAATACAATATTTTTATAGTTAATGACAAATTGTAATAGTTAAGGATAGATAAAAAAATAATTCTGTTTAATGTTATTATAATAGTAGAATATACACCTTATTAACAACGTGATGTAGACATAAAAAAAACTATTGAAGCATTTAGACCTGTCTTCCTAAGAACTGAGTCAGGTAATGTCGATGCTAAGCATACGTTGCAAACGAATTCGTGTTATTCTGTGTAGGCAGAAATAATTAAATACGGCCGTGGCATATTCAGCAATTCATCGTGTTGTGTAAACTATACAATAATAATGCATAGTATGATACTTTTTCATTTAACACCCACGTTTTTTTTAAATTTGCTAACTAAATATAATCTACATAGTATATTCAGATACGTACGGCGTTCAAAAACACTTCCACCTCTTTGGTTGGTTAAAAATAAAACGCGAGAACGAGCGTGAACGATGCGTTCCAATTTTAAATTTCGACAGATTAAAAAGGTCCGTACACAAAGAAGTCCGTTTATAAAATGCGGTTGTGAGTAGAACAAATCGTGAGATAATAAGTTGGTATAAAGATAGATATAGCAAGTACATCGAGTAACGGGCATGTTCGATGCTCAAAGAGAGGTTGATGTTGAAAAATGAATGGCCAAAGATTCGTATCAACGAGTTAGCGTCCGACTGAGCGAGTGCGCACAGTGGCAAGCGGAGCGACAGCGGAAAATAAGTAGTACATTAGTCACAACGTAAGTGTCTCTGAAGTTTTCTGCAAGAAGCTGCGCAGTGGCTATTTTTGAGTCGCTAGGCACTGGGCTTATTTATACAAGTTTTTCACTCATTTTACTGTCTAGCTTACTCTGTTCGACGATAAACGGTTTTTCCGGTACATGCGCAAATGTTTACAGAGTCAAATATAGCCTGCGCGTACCTACGAAGTACATATCATAATGGTATCATTGACATCTTGCATTTTAAGGTAACTAACTAAGGACACACTCCACTGTAGCGAAAAATTAATTAGTAATCATTGGGCGCTACTGTGAGTTACCGACTCATCGAATCTTCAGTCCTGCAAGATATATTCCCAAGATACTACCACTTCACTCTGCGTTTATAATATTGATTTTATAAGTAGGTAACACATTGTTACCGACTATAGAAGATATAAAGGAGTACTATATATTTATGGTACGTAATACGTTACCTAATGTATAAAGTGACTACCTTTATGTTAAGTGTATATACTAAACATAAAGTGTGTAGTGTATACGCTAAACATTCACAGCGTTTTCCAAATGTTGCTCGCTCCTCTCATGACCAAGCCTACTTCCGTTTAACAATTCCCATTACCGCTCGCTTGAAGTATATATTGTAAGTAGCCCACGCGTGGGATATAGGATGATCGCATTTGATGTGTTTATTGTTTATATAATTTACTCCGTGTTTTACCGACTGGTTTGTGTGTGGGAACGCTCTGGAGAGACTGGCGTCATCCGGGACATGAAGTATTTATCATTGTTAAATCTAGCATTTGATAATTATTTTGATTAATGTTCAGTAGCGATATGGTCAAAAATGGTATCATAATAAACTGGGAATGTTGACGGCACTCACGGACAGCTGCCTAGAAATACGTCTATGACGGTCGCCGTTGCGCAGTGGTTAGTGTCAGTGACATGACTACTGTGTCTCCGGGACCCTGGGTTCGAATCCCGGCAGGGGCAAACACTTGTGCGATGAGTGTACCTACACTCATCGAACATACACAAAGACCTGTTTGTCCCCGGTCTTGCATGTTTGTGTGCAGTGATTGTGTGTGGCCATGCCTCCCGCGATACAGAGAATCCTAGTGCAGGGGACTGAGTGTGATTAAAAAAAAAAAAACTTACATCCTAAAAATTCTTAATTTAGTCATCACTTCAGTTAGAAATTCCTTCCACAAGTAAATTAACTAAAATTTTTCCTTATAACATTTTAGTCAGAAAAATATAATATTAAGAATATATAGATTTTCCAAACATCTCCCAGACACATAACAATATATATTATACAATAGAAATAGTTTATTTTTATTAGAGTTAGTTTATTAGAATAACAGTGTAACATGAAGTGCCTGGTTCCACGAAGCTGTGTAATCTTGAACTAAACACTTCTGTCCTCGACTGTACCTTCATACATAATACAAACATTATAATGAAACTGTTATCAGGGGGCTCTAAACGGCTGCAGTAATCAAATAGAGACGGAATGCGATAAGGACCCAGAACGTGGAAAATACATACATGACCCTACTCTACCGGCTCGGGGAATCCTACGGTAGGTACCTACATATTATCATATTACACAAAAGAATATAATCAATCACACAAAGAATAATATGTTACAGATTCCAGTCCAGCTAGGACTTAAGCTTCCAGTGATGGTAACACCGTTATTAAATCCCGGCATGGTGGTAGGGTTCTTTCGAGTATCGTGGCCTGGCTAGCTATCACCCTCAAGTTTGAAAAACTGTTACCAAACGGTCGCCGTGGCGCAGTGGTTAGTGTCAGTGACATGACTTCTGCGTCTCCGGGACCCTGGGTTCAAATCCCGGCAGGGGCAAATATTTGTGCGATTAGTGTAGATGTTTGTCCCGGGTCTTGGATGTTTGTGTGCTGTGATTGTGCGTGTCCGTGCTTCCCGCGATACACGGAATCCTAGTGCGGGGGTCTCAGTGTAAAAAAAAAACATAGGTTATTGAGAGCCAGTAAATATTCTATGCTTAGCGCGATTACATCTTCGACCACATCGTCAATGACCATCAAGTAAGATAGTGGTTAGATCTATAAAGTAAGAAAGAGAAATTATAGCCAGCAAGCATTCATTATTTGAGCAAGGACCTTTTCAATTCATTATCAAACTGAGATAAATTGTGTTTTTCAATATGTCGTCACGTCAGCTAAAACGCTTGCGAACGATTTCTTCCTGATGAATTAGATCATATTCAGTTATGATATCACATACATATTGTTATATAAAGGAAACTGGAGCAGTAAAGAGCACTATGTGAGAATTCTCCCGGAGAAGTACTGCCACCATATCTATTTCTACCGCTAGGGAGTAGTGTTCGCATTACTGTGTTCCGGTTAGAAGGGTATGGTTTCCGGTGAAATTACAAACACATGAGACTTACCAACTTTATGTCTCAGGGTGACGTGCGCAGTGCAGTTCTTTACGAATTGTATCTGTCTATGGGCAGAGATGACCACTTAATATTCTGCTGGCCTTTTGCTTGATCCGACAACTTAAGCAATAAAAACAATCTATTATCTTTTTGCATTGTTCCTCGTTTTACATACAGTAATATTTTTCATATTTAATTATTTAAACTATTAATGGAAACTTGTGATCGGCCTTCAGCATACATGAACTTTGCATGTATTTTATTTTAATAATTTTATGAGTTTCTTGTGTACAATTGTAAGTTTTCTTAAAATTGTAAAATAACATCAAATCCCACTAATATTATAAAGGCAAAAGTTTGTTTGTGTCTAAGTGTGTATGTTTGTTACTCCTTCACGCTCAAACGGCTGCACCGGTTTCGATGAAATTTGGTATGTACATAGTTTAGACCCTAGATTAACACATAGGATACTTTACATCCTGAGAATAATTGCTGTACCTGTGGGATAAGCAAATAATTCCAAAATCTCTGTTACTCCTTCACGCTCAAACGGCTGTACGGATTTCAATGAAATTTGGAATGGGGATAGCTTAGAGCCTGGAATATAGGCTACTTTTACCCCGGAAAAGTATAGGTTCCTGTGAGATAATTGAGATAGCGGGAAAAACGCGAGTTAAGCCGCGGGGCGCTACTAGTAAAACATAATTCGCATATTAGTTAGATCAATTCCCACTTCTTAAGACTGGCATAGCGGAGTTTAGTATAATCACCCAATATTCCCACAGCTGGGATACGGGTCGTCTTCTCAGAGAGGATGAGTGGGCATAATAAAAGCACCACGCTGGGCAATGCTGGTTGGCGGATAAGCTAATGGTCAGCCCATTGCCCGAGTTTCCAGGCCACCTAATGGCCTCCGAAATTGCCACTTTCGACGGGACTTTAGCTCACATTAAATGTGAGCTTAAGTCCCGTCGAAAGTGAAACTCTATATTTTAGAGTTTCACTCCAAAAATTATATCCTATAAACTTGCGGGCTAGGGTAAAACTACGGGTCACAATTAGTTTTATGGTTTATTGCGTTAACAACATGCTAGGCGGAACTTACGTTCAAATTGTTTGAAGGAAAAAAATCCACTAACAGTGGGGCGTGAACGCACGACTACAGAATACCGTCCTGTCGCTTTGTCCAACTATGCTATGGTAGCACTCAATTGGCGGTCAAAATGTATACCTTCATTTTGACATCTGAGGGGATGTTGTTGTTTGCGCCATCTTCCTTTAATTGTTTGAACAATTAGTTGGCCAAAGTGACAGGACGGTATTCTGTAATCGTGGGTTCACGTCCCACTGGTACTCGAACTTTTTGCTACAAATAATTTGAACATGGGTCACATTTAGTTAAACATACGAGTAAATCCCGATATCGCACACTCAGTGACACAACCAGCGTGTTCTCAATTTCCAGCTGCACGCTGATAACGATAACAGAAGAACGAGGATAGTTATCGGCTCACAGGCGAGTACCGGTCCTCAACCTTCATTACTAAAGTTTTACTTAAGTCAGGTACCTGTTTAATGACGTCAGCCAGCTTAGCGATTGTTTGTTTTATCATTATACAGCTTTTAGCTGACTGTCATTAGTGGTACACACTTACACTACTTATAATTTCTTAGTGTCTTTATCACTGCATATATGTACTAGCATTTGAGCACTACTTCGCTTGATAGTCTGTGGCGATGTGGTCGAAAGTGGAATCACGCTGGACGTAGAATTTTAACTGACTCTCGGGGACAGCTGCCTGAACATACTGTTTGGTCACAGTATTTTTTTAAAACTTAAGGATGGTAGCTACCCAGGAGGGTTGAAAAATTCTACTACCATGCGGAATTGAGAGACCTTGTGGTAGGTCTACGAGTGACCATATAGATAACTGTTTAGGTGCCTAAGAGAGAACAGATATGGCAATTGCCTAGTTTCGAGCTGCAGCTAAGATGAAATATTAATACATAATTCAGGGGTAACAAACTATTATATATACCGTAACTTGCCATTGATTGTTTATTATATAAGAATCATGACCTGTATCTATAAGGACCTTTTTGGGAAATAAGTACCTTTATCTGACTCCCTCTGCAAGCTTCGAGTTTCAGCTGTTGTCCGACTAGAACCCAAGTGGTCCCTCCGCACAGTTACTGCTTTGTGATGTAAATAGGTAAGTTTATAACTTACCTATTTACATCACAAAGCAGTAACACACAAAACAACGTTGACTATGTAAAAAGCCCACTCTAGCAGTCAGCTTTAACTTACGTATACAATCAAATGGGTAAAAAAAACAAAAAAACAAATCTTAGAAGCCATAAAAGTGCTAAATTTAACCACAACTTCTACAGCATCTCTCCCCAGCCGTCTCATGTTATTTTAATATGAATGTAACTGAAATAAAAGCAAAAGAGACGACAGTCCCCTTTCTATACGCGTGTGCGCATGTGTCGCAGCGGGGCAAGCGATACCGATACAGAAATAGTATCGATTACGCAGCTTCCGGGTAGGTACATCAGTATAAGAAAGGTAGATAGATATAAATGAAAGTACATATTATATTCTTTATTGATAACAATTTATTTAATTGCTCTACAAAACAATAAGAAATAACTAAGAAAATAAGTTTTGTCATACAAAAATAGTCGGTGTCATCGCTTTTCCATCTCTTCCAAACACTTTTTAAATTGAGAGGAATGCGCAAAGGGACAGCGATAGGTAATACACATAATATTAGACAGCATGAATTGTTTTTTATAGTGGTTGATAATCGGGTTATTTATTATCATAATCATTCCATTTCGAATTTTGAGTTCAGCATAATAATTATGTTTCAGTGGCAGATAGGGTTGCCAGATATTAGGTTTTCGATCGGACAATCGGGTTATCGTCATGATTGTCAGCTAAATAAAATTTAATTAAACAGGGCAAACACCAATATTAGATATTTATCTGCGTAAGCACTGTAAAAACTAGAGTAGATATAAACATTTCAGACGTAGAAGTGCTACTAGCACTTGTATTAAAAATGGTAAATCAAGAACCTTTTTTCTTACAAGGTTTATATTTTTTTTTAATAAGCAAAATATTGAACTTTAAAAATTGACTTCCTCGTGGATCAATTTTAATATCATCCTGAAATTAAAGCGAAATGCTTAAACCTACTTTGATTAAACTTGGGGCTATGAAATTATGTTCCATCGTATGTAAAATGTTTTTTTCTAATCGGTTCATAAATCATGTATGAAATTTTGTTTTTACTTACTATAAACTTGCGCTTGACAACTGTCTCACAGATGTCTGTCGAACGTGTGTGAATATAGTGTAAGTATATAAAAAAAGTTAAAAACAGTCCGTTTTTTCTGAAATACATCTGGCAACTCTAATAATAGCATCTTGAATGATTAGTGTTCAAACACAAATCACCACTGCACTAGTACCGAAGCCGTGAAACAATTGAACTCAGCACAAACTGTCATTTATCTTGTACAAATGAGAGAGAAATTATAGTTTATAAGGACGGTACGTGCGTTATTCAATTATTTATACGACTGTGATACGATGACGGTGACGCAAGTTATTCCTGTTCCAGGCACAGATCGAAACAACAAACTTATTGTACCGTATTTGAAAAGTCCCTAGCTGTTCATCTCGGTTTTCTTTAAAAAACAAAACAGTCACGTTGCTTTAGTAGAAATTATCTATGTATACATGTGTAAGTGCTTCAAAGATACTTCGTTCAAAAATGTTATTGTTACTTAGGTTACGCTACATTTCAAAAGGTATGCAGCCATTATGAACCTCATTAAATCAGTAGCTCTAGAAACGAAGACAAACAAAGCAGAAGATTAAACAATAGTTGCTGTGCATGGACGTTAGAGAGCGTTGCACTCAAACCCGTAAGAATCCAGCACATATATAAGTAAGCCACATTTTGGGAGCCTGATACCTACCACATTTATAGAATATAAAACGCGGTTTCACCCGCGTGGGTTACGGTTTTTCCGCTTCCTCAATTATCCCATAGGAACTATACTTTTCCGGGATAAAAGTAGCCTATTTGTTATTCTAACCTACAAAACCATACCAGATTTCATCGAAATATGTGCAGCTGTTTGCATACACACTTACACACATCAAACTTTTGCGAATATAATATTAGTGGGAGGTATTAAGTGCACTCGTGATGACTAAATTAAATTTATTATTAAGCCGACGCACGGTCAGATTACAAAATTAGAAAAATACATTAAGGAGTTTCTTCTTAAAATCACAAAAGTGGTAATATACGTGATATTACTGAAACTTATGCCACATTAAATACAAATCGCACATACCACATTTCTAACAATGGACCTAGCATACATGACCCACATGATTCAATTGCGAAACTTACTAAATTAGACTTGTAATCGATGGAAGTTTTTGTGTAATCGTATTAAAGTACATAAATGTTAGCGCAGTCTCAAGTGTCACACATTGGAGTGACAAGCAACGTCGGTTGACTTTATATAATATGTACATAAGTAGGTTTATTTATACATCTAGATTGACTACATATTCGGAATAATACAAATGACGTAAGATCGTACAAAAACAATTCATCAAATAAGTTTTCAAGAGCAGCTTGAGACGAATGTAAATCTAATATATGTAAAAATCTCGTGTCACAGTGTATGTTATCAAAATTTTCCGTAACGACTTTAATAATTTTTATAGAATTGATTGTTATTTGGTTGGTCTGAGACGTAGTAAGTATTTTTCACCGTCATACCCTCACCCCCAATTTTTATCGGGATTTTAGAATTTATGTGTGAACATAAATATCCAAATAAATTCAACGTAGAGCATGGACGTGGAGCAATGTAAATGAAGTAGCGAGTCACTATGTTTGACATTTTGATAATTTATATGATAATAAAAATGAGGAAAGCTTTAATATTTATGTACAATCGTCGTAAACACTTTGTCGAGGAAGTTTTCAAGGGCAGCTCTCAACGTCAAATGATAATCCAATAGTTAATTAGTGTGTAAGTAAAGTAAACCTTTTTAATTTAGAGCTAATCTCTAAATTACTGACTGACAGCTTGCAATCTCAAAATCTTTTTACCTTATTTTGTTGGAAGTCCTACATGTCTGGTCTAGTAAGTAAAGTTAAAAAAAATCAAAAGCAGGACACTAATACTTCACGAATGTTAATTTTGATTGAACAGAATTTGATTTCATTCGCTAATTTGTTAGTGAAAAATTATTTTCGATCGACCATATTTTTCTTTCATTTAACATTCTCGTTATAAGAACAAATGCGCTTGAACTGTTTCTTACACCAGACGGAAGAAAGGAAATTAAAAGTAAAAAATGTGATTAGAATTATTCCTTTATCAGCCCGTAGTTCATCTGTAAAGGTACATATTTGTAATATTGGAAATCTACACGCATCAGGATTTGTCTCGCCCCTAATATAATAATTAATTAATTCGAATTCCCCTCTTCCCCTACAAAACACCCGAGAACCTATTTAATGTCATCGTCACCTCTTAAAACCTTCAATGAATATGTAAGATCTCTTACAAAAGTAAGTTTTTATATGACACTCTAAACCTCGCACTAGAATTCCCTGTATCGCGCGAAGCATGGACACAGACAATCACAGCATACAAACATCCGAGCCTCACACTCATCGCACAAATGATTGCCCCTGCCGCGATTCGAACCCAAATTGTCGAGGCAATTTTCAACAGCAGCTATAGACTAACGTAAGATGGCACAGTTTCAAGAGGCAGGCCAGGAGCAGAGTGCGTACGAGTGTAGGCAACACGTTATTTATTCACAGCACGACACGGACGCCACAGTTCGTTCACATCGCGACAAACATGTGCGCTGCGTGTTTACAACTTTACATCATGTAGCTCAGCTACACGCTGAGTCATTACCCACTGAGTTATCAGTAGAAAATGTTACAAGGTAATGAAAAAAATTTAGATGTTAACTAAGAACTATATGTTACTTTGTTAAACGCAAGTAATTTACTTACTGTTAGCTTTTAAAGGTACATCATCATTTCTAAAATAGAACATCTACTGCTGGGCATATGCCTCACAATATCTTGTTTTTAGGGGGGTGACAATATTCGCCACGCTTGGCAGGCGGGATGGCGAGCGAAGTATGTTGATTTAATCCGTAGAATGCGCTGATGCCCACAACCTGGTTGTATAATTTTTTTTATAAAACCGTTCTAAATTCTAGACAACGTCATCACTTATCATCAGGTGAGACAGTTGTCAAACGCAAACTCATAATATGTAAAAAAGAAAATATACTAGAACGATACTAAAGATAGTGACGCTTAAAAATATTTTTGGAATTTCTGGCTGAACCGGCAAACATTGTTAAACATTTCTGACAATATAATAAAAACGAATCCCGAAATAAACAGGTGGAGTCGCCTTGTGTCAGAACTTTACAATTACTTTTGTCCAGAAGGAATCGGCGCATGCGTACCGAAAACTATTCCACCTCAATTTTTTTTATGCGATCCTCTTCAAATTGCCCTACTGATGATATAAATGCATGTTGCCATGTGGCAACCCCGTTCCATATTGTTTAAATCGAAATTGCTTGTTTAAGCAAATCCAACAACATAACAAATACTTGCAATTGTTTAATTGCAAGGATTTGTTATTTTTCAACTGGACAATTATTTTTTTATATTCTTTATTGAAATGCAAATACACAACATCCTGTGACTTTCCACGATAAATTGAATACTTTTAAGAAATATGAATTTCTAAAGGTTCGAAAAATCTCATATTTGGTTAATTAAGACGCATGAAAATAAAAATATATTTTTTTAAAAATATGATAAAAATATATATAGTATTTTATTTTCTTAAATCGTTATACAACACTTAATAATATTCTTAATAATCTCTATTAAGAAAATTATGAATTATTGTATAAATATTTCAAAAAATAAAACAATTATTATTAATTGTTAATTTTCGCGCGCTCACAAGTATGCTTCGCTTATGGTTTAGAAAGGTTTGGTTGGTTGGTTCCATGAAGTTCAAACTAAGAAGAGCTGTCACGTAATAATAATAATCGTTATCAATAATAATAAGATAAAGACGACATTAGAAGTTTTCAGATTGATCTGCAAGCGAAACTAATCATTAGTACCTATGCATTTGCAAACGGCATTCAACCTTAGGGTGATATACCACTTTCTTGGCCGATCGTACCAGCGCACGAAACGGTGTCAAATTCTTCCCTCACGAAGTTCAATATAAGGTAAATTATTACTTCTATTTGTATATCTTCTTAACACGTGTTATCGGCTATGGGCCCTAAGCAAATAACCAGCATGATACGCGTATCTACAACACATAAACATCTTACTTTGGGTCGCCGAGTCCACAGGGATAAAGTAATATTTATTGTTGACACGTGGACGGGATAACAGATTTAATCATATGTTACGATAAGAGCTAAATTCGGACAATATTGACAGACGGGTTTAATCTATATCTTTTTGTAGATGTAATATTGACAGCCTGGTTCAATCTACATCTATTTGTATGTAAGATCTGCTGGACGATAGTAGAACTTATAAACAGACAAGTTATACCCCGCGAGGACTATGATGGACTATATATCGATGGACATAGGGGTTGAATTTTAACAAAATCAGTTTATGATTTATGTTATTGTTAACTGAGTCACATACATTGGATTCTTACAATATAAGCCTGAAGTTACGTCATGACGTTTTTTTTAAACGTTTAGTATGTATCTGTTTCTTATTTTCCTCCTATCAAGCTGCGCCCCGCGATTTAAACCGCACAAAGTACTCTTTTTCAGCGACCTCAGATATCCCATGGGATTCATACCTTTTCCCATATTTAAAATAGCTCAGGGTCTCATCTATCGCTATACCAAAATTCATCGAAATTGTTTTAGCGGTTTAGGCGTGAATACGCATCAGAGAGACAGTGGCCCTAAATATGTTATGTCTCGAACTAGCTATAATTAACATTCGGCTTAATTTACCTAAAACTATCCGCAAATTTAATTTAAAAAATCTAATTTTATTATTGTTATTGATAAGTGTTATAATAGTTTTGACTTTATCGAAATCATAAAAGAACTTATTTTATTTTTCATAATTTTAGTTTATTTTAACAAGTTTTTTTTTAGTTGTATTTTAGCACATTTAAATTATAAGTTTGGATGTAAATTTCAGCTTGTAAAATTAATTAAAATTATTATCTATTACTATAAAATATGCCGCGCTTTAAAAAGAAATATATAAGTTCATTTAATATACATAATAACAAATATATATACATAACAATATCAGTGTATACGATGACCAAATGTTTCAACAATGTTATGTCAGCTATAATACATTAAGAAAATAATGTATATTAGCAGATCTTCAATATCAGGTATATTGAGCTATTTGGTCTGAATAAAGTCGACCTTTCCGATTTTTTTAAAAGTTATAAGCCTGCGTTTGACTGCTGTCTCACCTGATCTTAAGTGGTGACACAGTGTGATTTTTTTTGACGACTTAAGGATTCATTTTTCAACTTTAGTATGCAGTAAAGAATTGTAAATTGTCGTCGAAAGCAAAATACGTTCTTATCTTATGCCCTTACCTATAATTAATATCTTTGTGACAAATTTTAGCCAAATCCATTCAGTTGTTTAAGTAGTAACATAAAAAATGAAATCAAATACATAATTCGACATCAAAAACTTAGGTCAATAAATCACATCTTATTCTATGTATATAGCCAGATAGAGCATACCCAAGCTGATTGATTAACAACCTGCACAGAGTAACCACAACCTGGATATGCATGCCGACCTTTGACCTGCATTGTCATTTGTTATAACGGTATAACGTATAATATATGTATAGATATAACTGTAAGGTGTACCTGCATCTAGTCAGATGCAATGCGCGTGCTCAGTTATGCATACTCATTGTTAATCCATGTCTGCAAGGACTGGAACGTGCTATGCGCGGAGTACGAACCCCTGTCGTAAATTCGCAACCGTATCGCAGAAACAATTGAACTCAGTGAGAATAACTTGCGTCACAAAGTCTAAAAGTAGTCTGTGAAGTACGTGTATTTAAAGTCACTAATATTATAAAGACGAAAGATTTGATTGTTTGTTGATTCGAACTACTGATTCGATTTGAAAAATTCTTTCATTGTTGGGAAGCTTCACTATTACCGGAAGACATAGGCTATCTTTTCAAAAACATTATAGGAATACTATTATTTTTAATTTTGAAATTTTTAACTGTGCAACCACATATTCATAATCCATTTATAAAAATGTAGAAATCGAATCTATAGTTAAAGAAAAATCTATAAACTTAATCGCTGTTCATAGGCTGTTCAATGGAAGGTTTGCCGGTTTGAACGCCTTCGTATTTAAATATGGAATATAGTTTACAAATTTTCGTGTTAAATAATATCAAATTGATATTTAAATGAACATGGTCAAAGCGGCCTATTCTTATTTTCCTTCTAATTTTGTCAGATCCACCTTATCATTAGTAGTCCTGCGCTGAATACGTCCTGCGCAGATTACGGTCCATATTCTCCACTCGAGAACTCAACAGGTCGTCAGTCCTGCGCTCCATGAGCCCTACCCAAGAACCACATCATCTTTGACCAAGGCCAAATAACAATTCATCCTTACAATAAGCTTCAACTTGGTGATATCGGTGAATTTCGTCAATCAACGGATTTCCTACATTTTTTATCTCTCGTAAAGAAATTTCAAGCATTGTCTTCTCATAAAGAATGCATTCGACCGGCTCATACTGGCTTTACTGTAACAGATTATTACTGCTAACGCTATTCCTAGATTCTGATAATACCTACATAATAAAGCGATTTCATTCAAAAACGCAAACAGTCCTAACAACAATGATGTTTTACTAAAGATGAAGTATATTCATACTGCGCGGTGCTTAGATTTTGTTCCTTTACGAGATAAACATGCTTACTGCGACAGATAATACGGTACAAATAATATAGAAAAGGATAGCTATATGTTTAGACTTGCGCTTGAAATACGCGTCGTAATGAAAATTACTACAATTGACTTAATTTTTCCGCCTCAGTTTCCGCGCGCTTGTGCGACATCTACCTCATATAAACATATAGTATCATTGCCTAACAAAACTAATCAGGGCAACCTTCATGAGACATAAGCGCGCGTGAGTATAATAACAATAGCATATTCAATTTCTATATATCGCCCTAACCTAGCTCGTTCTTCCGGCTACGCGGCCAGAATACTAACGTGTTAAAGCCCGGTGTTACACAAACAAAATCTATTACACCTGTGCTAATAACTTGGATAAGTGCCGCGAAGGTGAACAGAGGCCTTCTTGATGAAGATGGGCTCTGAGAGTACAGATAGTGTTATGCGCTCCAGATTAGTCTGTAACATAAATGACGCAGTGCAAGAGAGTAAAAATATGATGTATTCAGGACTGCTGTGGAACAGAAGTTCTTATATGTATAGAATATAATATCCCCAAAGAATGACACAGTAGGGGACGCGCGGACGGTACAACCGAATTTCTCAGCATGGCTGACCAACTCATTTTTTGACATAGCTTGATCGGAAGCTCCTGTTCAACTAGAACTGGCCCAAAACAGCTGGTTTTCGCAAACAGATTCCTTTTCGTACATTACAGAAACATTTTTAAATGGTACGAATAAAGCCATTTTGATGTCTCACGTGAGCTAATAGTCCTGCTTAAGTTTTATCGTCTTTTTAATCAATCAAAACCAATAGCTAGTGGATTGCTCATAAATGTTATTGTAGTAGTTGCAGTATTGTAATTGGTTATTAGTGTTTTAATTTAATAAAGGCATTTATCAAAACTCCCTGACGTAATAAACTAATTAAAAATCTTCTAAAAAATTTCAAAAAAAATCCTATATATAGTAAATAGCGCGATTATAATTACAGTTTAATGAATATGTGCAGGACATTAGATACCATTCCGATATAAAACCTGCAGTCCACGAATAATCAAACAAGTACGACTTTGTTCGCAGACGGTTTAGAAATATTAAATTGGCTTCTCATAGCATGGGTATGATCAAACTCTCCCCACTTATCAGTAAATAAGGGAGCGGATGGTCACGAGCGGATATTTGTGAACAAATACCAAACACGGTTGGTAACCAGAGATAGGATGCATTCGATTAAGGTATGCGTATGTTTACCTGACGAATGCGTGTTGATTGTTCACTGTGTCATGATCATTAAGGTCAATCACTATTAAGGCTTGACCATTTGCTAAATAGAAAATGCCGTGTCTTTTCAGCTTATTTAGTTGATAGTCTTACATGTCTAATAAACTTTAAAAAAATACCACTTATGAGAACAGTTTATGAAGGTGCTGAGAGCAGTAGCACTCTACGTGAGTTCGACCGGGGAACCACTGCCAATGGTGACAGGTGCAGTGCAGTACTTTTCGTACTGTATCTGTCTATAGGCAGAGGTTACGCCTTCTGCGTGTTCCGTCACCTTATTCAATAAAAATGTTTTTACTGATATTTAAAAACTTGAATTTATTTGCTAATTCATTAGCGAAAAAATGAATACATTGATCATGGACCCAGGACTTTGCCGGATAAGGGATACCGTAAAAGTTGGAGAGCGGTTTTTAGTTTTTTAGAGATGACGAAGCACATACGTTGGACTGGATACAGTCGCCTTGCTACTGATTATTATAAATGTAATTTTGTCGATATTGCATTTGTAAATCAGTGGTGATTCTGTAGTTTGTATACTATTAAGGTAAAGTCTAAATTAATGTGACGCTTATAAATATAAATGACAATACTAAAATTAGACCTTATGATGAAGGGTTTAAGACGTGCCGATGACAATTCAGAAGCTCGCGGGTGATTACAGGTAGAAGGGGCGGGACTATGAATATTTATTACAAAAATATACTATACAGAGGACTTGTGGACTCAAAACAATATTACTAATCACATTTATAGACTTTTTAACTTACTTCCTTCTTGTGTAAGACACAGTTCATGCCCATGTGTCATATAAAAATTTTTGTTAAATGAAAATATTATGGTAATTCGAAAATATTTATTCATTGAAAAATTAGCAAATGAAATCTAATATTGTTCAATCCGAGCTTAATCTCATGAACTTCTCTCTCGAGTGTTTTCATTAGTTTATTAACCACTAGCGGTCCGTGCTGGCCTCGCACGATTACATGATGAAAGTTTTAGTAAGGATCCCAAATTTTTCTTGTAATAAATATAGCTTACGCTACTCAGGTATGATGTAGAATTCTAGTGGTGAAAGAGTTTTGAAATCGGTCCAGTAGTTTTGAGTTTATCCGTCACAAACATATAAATCTATACTGTTTATAATATTACTGTAGATTCAGTATACTGTAGTTTGCATGCTCCACCTTAGACCGCGTCGTCACTTAACATCAGGTGAGACAGTGGTCAAAAGCAAGCTTATAATCTTTAAAATATATATATACAGAACATTTAAAAAGCTTTAAAAAAATAATCTGAAAAGACTGATCAAATGGTGCCTTCAAATGCTAGTTGTTTTTGGTAAACTTGCCGCTGGATATCTATCTAGGGTTTTAGAAATAAAAACCGCACCATAATCTTGAACGTTATGCAAGAAGAATGGTGTTTCCAAATATCCATGTAAAGAGCACCAAGGCCGTAGAACAATGAATAATAAAGAATAGCTAAGGGTGACTAATCGAAGGGCTACCAATCAAGGGCATCAATGAACGACCGCCGGACGTTAACCGACATTGACGCTTTGTAGACGGATATGGGAACGGATGCAATGACAACAGGAGATGGGGAATCGAGAAAAACATAGTTTTTTTTTATAGAAAAGATATGAAGGAACATCCGGTGATAGATGTTCATATTATTTAAATAAAATTATATTTTTGTGAAGAGGAAGAGATAACAGGGGATATCGAATTATGGATACGCGCGAGTATAGAGCAAAGAGTCGTCTAAAGTTTAGACTTTAAACTAACAATTTTTACTGCTCAACGAATTTGGCGATAAGTGAAGAGGCATGCGACACGGCAAAGGTGTTAAATATTGAAGGAAAACCCGAAGATATGATATAAACAATTATTATTTATCACGTGTGATTTTTTTCGGTTATATGGTCCTTCATAACATATCTGAAACTAAAATTGTCTGAACAATTACCGGTCCTAACGGAATATAAGCGTTGCTTGTGTACAACTGGCATTATACGCTGAGTTGAATTCGATTTGTGGCAAGGAACTGCGAAACTTATTTGTTTTTTTAAAAAATTAATGTACAATAAACACTAATTATAAAAATAAATAAGTTGAGATTGTTTGTATATCTTTTAGCCATAAATATATTACATAACTTTATTTCTGTTAATTTATAAAATATATTTAATTTATCTATACTTAAAGAGGAAAGATTTAAATGATTATTTGCAATGAATAGGCTCCGAAACTACTGAACCGATTTGAAAAATACCTTCACTGTTGGGAAGCTACACTAACCCCGGGTGACATAGGCTATATTACATTGCAAATAAATTAGCGATCCTTATATTTTTTAATATGATTTTTATTACCCGTGCGAAGCCGGGGCGGACCGCTAGTAGTGTATATAAAAATACTATTAATCATTGAACTCACTCGAGTAGTGTATGTAAGCCACTTATTATTTTTCCGAACGTTAAGCCTTAGTTATTTATTTTGTTTCTACCAATTAAATATGCATGACAAGAATTGAAGTCCCAAGTCCTGTTTCTTATTATGGTAGCAATATCCGTCGGCAGGCCTCGGACAGATATCGAAGTCATTGACGCAGCCTGGCGACATCCCTATAAGGTAAAGTGGCAACACATTGGAATAATAACACGAAAATAACAATATGGATAGGGCATAATTTTAGCTCCTATTTCATTATTAATTACGTATTAATTATTATTAATCATACAAATTAAATGGTGAGTTTCACAAGCTCTAGCTTGGAAATAGTGTAAAATGAAATATTTTTTTTTATTGCTTAGGAAAACCAGGTTATGAAGAATAGGAACCCCAAAAAGCATATAACAAAGTTTGCGGATAAAAAATTCAAATCGGCATAGAATTCTTCAAATTATAAAAGCATACTGTATAGGTAGGTTAAGCCAAGTTGAATAATTACTCCATCATATTATATGGCACGTTCCAATAGCAATATTTAAAAAAAAAAATTGTTTACATATTCCTTTCCCGTTCGATCTTGGCAAAATTGGCGTTTGTCTGAAACGCACTTATAGTATACTAACTAGTATAACCTAAACAGCCCTCTTTGAGATG
The DNA here is from genome assembly GCA_934044485.1 of Apeira syringaria. Classification (NCBI taxonomy): domain Eukaryota; kingdom Metazoa; phylum Arthropoda; class Insecta; order Lepidoptera; family Geometridae; genus Apeira; species Apeira syringaria. The sequence goes on from OW203655.1 coordinate 29,199,307, forward strand.
TAAATTAAATACATTTATTGAATCACTTGTAGTCGACTTGTAAAAGATATAAATATATTTTTAATAAAAACAGCAATAAACTAAACTTTGTCCCCGCCTGGACCTGAACCACTGAAGATGTCGACCGCAGTGATCGACGAAACGTCTGGAACACAAGTTTCATTTAGACCACGGCCAAACAGCCCGGAAGCAATACATACAACATGCAACGCCTGCCGTGAAAGCCTTAGAGTTTACATTGAAGACTTTCAGTTTACTTCTGTTTTTTTAATGGACATGTAGTGCATGCACCAACGAAAACACAGTAAAACGCAACTGACATTTACGTTAGTTGCGTAGTAGTTATATTATGCGCACGCAATCGATCTCCTTTTCTCTCCCTCATTCCTTCACTTCTGTCCTCTGGCAGTTGGTCGCCCCGCCGCTCACGACTTGAGCTCAAAATGATAAGCTTATCGCTTCTAATCAACCTATTTTTGCAAAGGATAGATCAAAGACGTTCTATAAAATACGGTAAGCAAATTAAAAATACCGTGGATTGTGAACGGCAAGGTGAATGCAAACGGGTTCAGAGATACGATACCGCCGCGGTGCACCGTGGGAACCGGCCACTTGCGAAAATTGCACCTCTTGCGGTTTGCCGTGCCCAGGTGACGGTTACACGGGTAAAGCTTCATTCAGATGGTAAGGGTTTCCTTTGAGATAAAGCTCTGCTTCGATTACGATATCTGATTCGGATCAGATCGTGATACATGATATCGTAATCTAAGCCGTGACGGTCGCCGTGGCGCTGTGGTTAGTGTCATTGACATGATTTCTGTGTCCTCGAGACCCTGGGTTCGAATCCCGGCAGGGGCAAACATTTGTGCGATGAGTGCAGATGTTTATCCCGGATCTTGGTTGTTTGTGTGTTGTGATTGTGTGTGTCCATGCCTCCCGCGACACAGGGAATCCTAGTGAGGGGGTCTGAGTGTGATAAACCAAATAGTCAAATACCAACTAAAATCGTCACGAATTTAGCCAGACTGTGTCTCAGAAGTGTTCTACTAATAATTATTTTCTTAGTACCGTTATATCACCAGTCATAGTCCTCCCAGTCAGTAACTAGAAACGTGTTGTCAGCGAGGGAAAGTGCCTTCGATATAAACATGGAAAATCGGATAACACCTGGGTAATGGTCGGTCTGGTTTCATCATATAAAATGACTGGGGTTTCGTATCAAGTTTAGACTAGATGCGCGCCGCACTCTGGCCGCGCTGCAACTTTTCATAAGCGCTAAATCTCTTTCTAAAATAACTGTAGATTTGAAGAGTTTATCATTTTTAGAATCTAACATGAATGAAAAGAAAGACCCTTTCCTCGATCATATATGTAAATACTAGCTGCGCCCCGCGGTTTTACCCGCGTGGTGATGTTTGATAATGATGATAATGAAAAGTAGCCTAAATGTTATCCTTGGACCTACATAAATCTACATCACCATTTTTCATCACCAATCCACCATCACCAGATGATGAAAACAAGCTATGTGTTAATCCAGGGTATAAGCTTTTTGTGTCTCAAATTTCATCGCAATCCGTTTGGTAGTTTTTACGTGAAAAAGTATACATACATACATCCATACTCACAAACTTTCGCATGTATAATACTAGTAGAATGTAACATTACTGACGTTTTCTGTCATGAATGCAATGATTACTATTGATAGACACCTTGTGGTAAATATGTTCACTATGTACAGTGCATATTTGTTGCATAAAGAAAATTAATACTTCTAACACCACTTAGAAGATTTAGTGAGTCAGTAACAGTGAAACCCACCATTTGGCCCACCTGACAGAGGCTATAAATCGTCCAATCGCCTAAGATACCCAAACCCACACATACACAAGTTTCACTTGCGCAAATCCTCATTAATATTCTAAATAGTTCTAGGTACACAAACAAGATCTAGCTGTTTTGAAACTACATAAGGCAAAATTGATTTGTTATTTTAACTAGTCGACGAATACATGTATTACTTTAAAATGTTCTCCAAAAAAAAAACATTTGACGGTCGTGGTTCAGTGATCAATTAGACTGACTTTAGAACCGCGGTCCCAGGTTCGAATCCCGGTTGACGCAAACATTTCTGTGATGAGTGTACTAGAGTTGTATATATCCTGGCAGAGTTGCCATGTAATAGCGTTATATATGTTGTGTTGTTATGGTGCTTGTCTGGTAAATGATAAGGTAGGTATATAAAACAAATCTGTTGGTTAAACGCGTACTTTACGCTTGGTTTGTACATGATGAAACTTAGCTAACTATATAACTTAGCGCTGCGTCGGCTTCCAAGTTCATACACTACAGAGCACGCTTTTTCGTTCTCGGATGTTGGATGTTTGTGAGCGCCCATGTATGTGTGCGACACAGGGTATCCTAATGCGGGGGTGTGAGTGTAAATGCGTTTACATTTGACCGGTTTTAATGGGTTTTCTGAGTTGAGCACCATCTGTGCTCGACGCTTTGATTTTAATTAAGATATGATTACACTTACATTAATTATATGCGAGGATGGCATTGACATCACATCTAAAGCCTAACCATTCGAACTAAATTATACTTAATAAACAACTCGATTCGCCTACTAAGCCCAAAGGTTTCGCAATAGTCCGTATTCAGAGAATAATTACAGGCTTCAAATGAGCCAAGTCTGGTATATCTTTATAAGTCGCGAAGGTCTGCCCACGCACGCCCACTGTCAAGGCCCACGATGTGCCCAATTAAACCAATCGTTTTTGTATATATACAAATTTTATTTATTAGTCCCTAATAGAGACCGGCCTAAAAGTAATATTCTGGATAGATAGAAATGGTGTTTTTAATTATAAACATTTTTTTTAAATACAACGAAAGCCGTATTGAGTTTGAAAACTATTGCAAGTTTCTTCCATCATTATAATCTAAGCACCACCGGCTAGGACTCACGTGCTGTTTGCTGGAAAATTACTCTCCAATCAGTTTCGAGCTGATTTGCAGTTCTTCATCTGGGAGTTATGATCGTGCCATGGAGCGGCGCGAGCCTCAGCATCTAGCTAAAAGCAGTTTTAACAGTTTGTAAAAATAGGTGAACTTATCGCTGCCAGTGATCTCATTAAGGCAACCATAATGAAAAGGACCTTGAATGGAGAGGAAAACGCAAGGGCCGACGTCCATACTTTTCCGGTGACCTCATGGTAGTTTGTATAACAATCAAACAATTTTTTTTTCTTTTTTTTTTAACATTCACACAAGGTCTCCAGGTCCCAAACTAGGCAGAGCCTGTGCTATGGTAACCTGATGACTGATATATATACTTATATACATATACAAACCCAGACGCAGGTCAAACAGACATGTTCATGCACACAAATGTTTGACCTGTCCGGGAATCGAACCCGGGACCAGCGGCTCAGAAGGCAGAGGGCTACCAACTGGGCCAACCGGCCAACAAAAAAAAAAAAAACTTACATACCTAAGTTTTGTACGGTTACCTTTTAATTGCTCAGGAATTTTAAGCTTCAACATACCTGAAACAAAATGAAAACCTTAATTAAATTTAATATCAAGGGCGTATACTATAACTGGAATGGCGCATTACAATATCATGTCATTATTACCATTCAAATTATTGAAGAAGATGATTCGTCTTCTAGTGGGACTTGAACCAACGAATACAAAATACCATCCTTGTGGCCCAGCTATGCTGCAGTAGCGCTCCAATAGCCATTGGTGATTTTTTTAAAACTGTATAGTTTTAATAAACTAGCGTTTGACCACTGTTGGTCAGTCGGGTTCAGATGTTATCACGGTAGAGCCAGAATGCTTACTGGTTCTCGAGGTCTGGTGCCTGATCACAATATGAGTTTATTATACATGTAAACTTGGTATCTAGCACCCTACCACCATGCTGGGAATTGAGTTACGGTGCTACCTTCACCTGCAGCTCAAGCCATTGGTGGGGATCAAACCAGCGTCCGTCAATTTGACAGCCGACGCTCCCACCGCTGACCTATCATCGCTTCAATGAAAGACTTTCAACATTAAAGACCGACTATATAGATAATAAGACTGCAATTACATAATAATCCATGCTTTACATATATGTAGAGTAACTATAAGATTTATTCGTTTCTGAATAAGCATTACCGCGATATGTTTCAGATTTATGTGAAAAAAAACCTCCACAATATGTATAACCTGTAATAACCGTAAATGTAATAACCTACCTGCAGAAATAATTTGGATTACAAGTGACCCTATTTTAATACTATAAGCAATTTAACAACGCATGTATCGTCCGTAGTCCGTACAGACTGTAATTTCTCTGTGTCACAGATAAATGACAGTTAGTACTGGAGTCAATTGTTTGACGCTGCGATACGGGTTCGTTTCTTCTGCGACAGGGATTCTTGATTCTGCCGCTAAATTGAACTTTAAAAAGATACATATAGGGGTAGACAGAGACAGCCTTCTAATTACTTCCTACTTCCTACGATCCCGACACACTTCTTTCGCTTCGTCCACGCTCATCAGACGTTTTATACGAGAGCGTCTGTTTAGAGATACCCTTGACCTGGCCCTTTCTCAGAATTTCCTCAATCTAATTTCGGAACGTCCGCCTAGGTCTTCCTCCTCCAACACTACCATTCACTTCACCATGTAAACCTTTTTAAAATATCTTATTCTATTAAGACTTGTTAAACGTATAAAATAAAACTAATTTCATAACTCTATAATCTTTCCCGTAGTGGTAGGAGGCTAGTTTTTAGATTTGCTTCAATTCTGACACACTCCCCTTTTTTTTTCTACTTGCATAATCGTTTTCGTAACATGCTCGTCGATTCCATATACTCGTGACCTGGCCTTTCTCTAAAACGGTATCGATCTAATCGGTTACTTTTCCCTTAGTCGACCCTTATTCTCAACCTCGCTCCAGATCCTAAAAATATTGAAAGTCGCCAACATTTTTGTACCTTACGGCATACAAACTTGACATTATTATAAGTTTTAATTACGTACTTTGATGTGATCGAAAATGTTATCACGGTAAGCCTAGAATATTTAATGACGTTGAAGAATAGCTGCTTGAACACACTATATGTTTGGTGACTGATTTTTAAACTTGAGGGTGGTAGCTATCCAGGCAGGCACTCAAATGTACTCTAACACCATGCTGGGAATTTGAGAATGGTGTTGCCTTCACCGGTACCTCAAACCATTGGTAGGGATCGAACAAACCACTCATTTTTTCAGCTGACGTTCCCACCGCTGAGCTATCATCGCTTCATAATATATGGCCCATGGAGCTGCTAAACGCAGGCGGTAATTAAAACTTTTCAGTAGTCGCAGGCAACGAATCTAACTTGTTCCTTATTCTGTCTCTCACAAACGATAGTTCGTTCCCCTGTTCATAAACTAACCAGACATTCATTCATCATTTACGAGCACTTAAATCGATCCTTAAACATACATCGAAATCAGTAACAGAGCGGTCACTGACCTAACCTACCACACGTGCTACAGTTCGAAATCAACTCGATTGATGAACGCCCTCGATTATAATGCCGTATCGATACTTAATCGATATTGACTGCATTCTGTACCTACGCGTGCTCAAGGTTGATTATTTTGGAACGTGGCACAAAAATAGAGATACCTACGACTATAGTAAATGGAATGACGATTGGAGAACTTTAACTTAAAAAAAGAATTGAGTAGTTCATGAAACTGTCGAGTTTTTTTATAGCATTACAGGAGTGTGTGGACCAATTATGTGCAGTGTCATACACTACTTTATATAATCTCATAAAATAGATAATGATATTTACGTACAATCACAGCATACGTTTGTAAACGTTTAGCGCCAAAATCCATTAGCTGGTCGCGCATGCGTGTTGCGCCGCGTCCACAGACTTTATATGTAGAAAAAATTGCATGACAACCTCCTTGGTCCAGCTGAAGTTTGTATCAAAAAGTAACATTTCGATACATTTGTCATACCTAGAAGAGCTGTACCATTATGATTTTTTTAAATTTATTTTAATATAATTGTCTATACCAAGAAATACGAAACCAATTCGCATTATTGTGCTCCGGCTCCATACCCTTCATGGGTATGGTTTCCGGTGAAATTACAGCAGTGCAGTTCTTTACGAGTTGTATTTGTCTGTGGGCAGAGGTTACCACTTAACATTCTGTGGGCTATTTGCTTGTTCCGTCACCTTATCCCATAAAAAGTAGGTACTAGACTGGCCTTCCTTCTTTCTATACGGTGGCAAATTACATAAACATAAAATATACTTACAATGGTTACAAAGACTACAAAGATAGCTTATGTATAAGATTACAGCATCAGTAGTATTTTATTTAACATCACATTGACTTTCCCTATTGTTTCAATTCGTAAGTTTAGATAGAGTTAAACCAAATTTAGTTCAATGCCTTATAATATAATGCAGTGTAAAAAAGGTTTGTGGACAAATTTAATTACATTTTACGCTAATTTTCTGTTGTAGTCTAGTAGACGAAATTATAGAAATAAGCTACGCTTTTTTTTCTGTAAGTGGATCCATAGTTGTTTTACGCTGACTTTGTGAGCATTTTGTCCAATTTTTCGTGCACGATACGACGGCGGATTTCGATTTACTCTCCGTCACGAATAACGGCATGAATGTTTTGGGCGATGGCCACGCTAGTTATGCCCCACGGCTTTACTCGCGTTTTCTATGATTTCACATTATCTCTCCACCACTCTTTTAGTTTTTACCTACTTTATTACCCATCGTGGTAATAAAGTGAATAGTAGACGGTTATCATGCTCAGTGGCACTGAGTTTAGAAGCGCGGCCTCGAGTTTGAATCCCGGCTGGGCCAAACATTTCTGTGATGAGTAAGATATATGTTTGTTTATGGGTCTTGGATGTTTGAGTATTGTATCCATGCCTCCCGCAAAACAGCATATTTTTAGGGCGGGGTTGGATATACAAAAAGATAACCTCCTAAAACAGACAGAATAGCTACAGCTACGAAAACTAATCTTTGCTTAAAATTAATTATGTACTTATTTAAAACTACTACAAACTACTTACATTACGAATAGTCAAACTATTAAACAGCTCACAGTCTTTTTATATGCAAAAGGTGGCAAATGAGCAGATGGTCCGCCTGAAGGCAAGCGATGACCGTCGCCTATGAATATCGGTAACAGAGGGGGCGTTATGATACGCTGCCAATCCTTTTAACATTCTCTATTCTTTTCTACTACTATTCTTTTCGAGAATCCCATACTTTAACTACTCGGGAATACCGGTGAAGGAAACTGTTTTCTTTTCTTCTTTTCGACGAAACTAGAAGCTATCATCATAGCTCAACGGTAGGAGCGTCGGCTGTCAAACGGACGGACGCTGGTTCGTTATCCACCATTATGTCTTACGTCGTTTGAGCATTATTAATAGATTATGTTTCATATATATTCGATATTATCAAACAAATATTATAAAGGCGAAAGTTTGTGATTTTGTGTGTATGTTTGTTACCGCGGCGCAGCTAGAAAAAAAAAAGATAAACCGGTCGAGATACCTACTCGACTAATATACATAAGTTAAACCGTAGTTTCAACTAAATAATTTACATTAGTTATTATTGATGTTCCATTGGTATCTAGAATAGAGTGTCGCATTCTGTTTCACAGAACAGATAACAATGCAACAGCCGTAGAATAAAAAAGCGTTATTGTTTACACGGGTATAAGTGAAGGTGGTAACTAGGACAGACATTTATTTACACTGAAGGACGTTAATGACAGCTGTCAAGAGATGGCAGCATCGGTAACTTCAAAATTCATAATGTAAAGTAAGCTATTCAATTCATATTTTACTCTGACTAAGGATAGGTATGTATCATTCGTGCAATAAAGCATATCCGCCCAAGATTTGATTATGCCCGTTTATATCCGCCTGTCATGATATGCTCAACAAGACCAAAATTTGTCTACCTTGGATGGAGGGTCACAATGATAGTTCGTCCACTTTGACATGTCTAAATCATTATCGTCTGTTAAAGATGACAGATAGAATAGTCGACCACAATGATTCTTTTATTCAATCAAACCAACTAAAATGATGTCAAATAAGATACGTTTTTAAACCGTTACGATAAAGTCGAAGTTAGTATGATACTTATGAATGACAATACGGAAACTGGATCTTTTATTAAAATTCGGGTAATTTTAAATAGATAAAATAAATCGTCACATTATTTGGTGCGCTTTAAACCTTTCCATATTCTAATTAAATTCGTCTAATAGGTATTAGAGACAGCATTGTAAAGAGTTATCGTTGAGACACACATCATGCAAAGTTCTTACTAAGTTTATAACTATCTCTACAGTACTTTGAACCATCTCTTCTAAAAGTTTGCTACGTTTTCCTATTCTCACTCTGATTTACCTATTTATTCACTATTCATATTTTCATAGGTTACGAATAATTCTTAAGTACCTAGCGGATTAATTGACCAAAATACCTATAGTGATAATGATAAATGATACATTTTATTTATTCACAAAACTCAGTTACACTTATTGTTAGTAATAATGTTTATGACCTCTTATGATTTAAAGATCTTATCTAATTTAATTTAACTTAAATTACTTTTTAAAATAATGTTTTATTAGTATTAAGATCCATATATGCCTTGGTTTAAATAAATAATTTTCATTTCATTTCATTAAATAAATTCAATTAAGTACTACTTCTCGAATAATGAGCTCCTGTCCCAGTACTAGTTGAGAACTGTGTTACGATATACACATTTCGACATAATAAAGACTTATTCAAGAAATAAATATTAAGTTTAATTAATGGACCGACAAAGTTAAAATAACAAGTAGCATGTTATACCTATATATGTATAACAGATTGTTTTCTCGTACTTGTTATCGGCTAATTTTCTAACACCCCGCACGGACACACTAATACAGCGTCACCGCTCCTTACACACACACTCACAGCCATACACACAATACGACTATCCAGCAATTTCTATCTTAGATCTAGAGACGGTCGCCGTGGCTCAGTGGTCAATGACATGACTTTTGTGTCTGCGGATCCCTGGACTTCTATCCCGGCAGGAGCTAACATGTATGCGATGAGTATAGGTGTATGTCCCGGGTCTTGGATGTTTGTGTGCTGTGATTGTGTGTGTCCATGCTTCCCGCGACACAGGGAATCCTAGTGCGGAAATTTGATCGTACATTGAAACCACATTATCTACGTTACCGGTAGTCGGTAGGACCGGAGGTAGTCAAAAGGAGAGTCTAAAAGTCTGAAAAGATTCGCAGTGTATCGTAATAACCGAGTAGGTACCTACCTATTACAGACAGCCATAATCGACGGTGATCGCTTACCAATAGGCGGCCAGTCTCCCTTTTTGCCATTTATTACATTTAAAAAACTAGCTAGCCAGTCACGTAGTACACTGACTAATAAATAATAATTCACAATGGAGCAACAAATGTAAATAAATTTAATTAAAACTTTTAGGTTGTAGTTAGTTTATCTACCTATATAAGTTACTGTCAACAGAAAACATCTGTTATTATCATTACATTAAATCTACAGTCGACTATTCCGAGATAAGGCTCACGGAAAAAACTGGATCACGATCTTCATTCAGCCATTTGTCAGTAGAAGATCACACGATTTTACAAATAATGGAAAAGGGTCGTCGACCCCGGGCGGCTGCTAGATCGATACAATACAATATGGCCGACACGCAAAAAAATTAAACTCATTCGTTTGGAAATCAATTTTGAGGCGAAACTGGCAGGCTGCTGGCACGGGTGCTCCAATTGTCCGCCGACGACGCGACGGGTCTATATTATACTAACTGCGCCCCGCGGCTACACCCGCGTGGACTACGATTGGCCCGCTACCTCAATTATCCTACGGGATATATACTTTTTCCAGAATAAAAAGTAGCCTCTTAGTAATTCCAGGGTAAAAACTATGTATCTTCGTTCCAAATTTCATGCAAACCGGTCACGTATCTCAGCGTGGAGGAGTTACAAGCATATATAGTCGACAAACTTTGGCTTTTATAATATTAGTGTGAAGTCAAAGGCTGTTGGTCTTCCAGAGATAAATAAATAATATGTTGGTATCGTCGCCGCGAGTTCTTGACAAGGCTAATTGTATCCCGGGAAAAGGATAGTTCCCGTGGGATAATTGAGGTGCTCACCAGGGCAACCCGTAGTCAACGCAATAGAAATTGCGGGGCGCATCTAGTTTACAATAATATTTATATAACTACATTGATAACATCAACTGCATTGACACCGAAATTAAAATGGCCGTAATAGATTTTACCTATACCTACACAATACTGCCTTTGGTTCATATTAGAAAAACGATTACTACGTCGTTTCTAATTCGCGGTAGCGGAGAGATTAATCCGAGTGAAAATTAATTAATTAAGAGGTTAATTAATTAATTTTCACTATCATCAAACACATAGTATGTTCAGGCAGCAGTCCTTGAGAGCCATAACATCTTCGACCACATTGTCACTGACCATCAAGTGAGATAGTTGTCAAACGCTAGACCTATAAAGCATTAAAAAAATCCAAGAGTTCATACTGGCCCAAATAAACTCTAAAATCACAACTTCATAACAGACTAAAAATAATTTCGAATCCCTATTATAATAATAACTTATAATATCATTGGAAGAAAGTAGGTACTTAGTGCAAATTACTGTAAAATTGGAAATATTGCGTGTTCGCTAAACAAAAAACTGGCGAAATTGTTATCAAAAACAACTCAGGCGACACGATAAAGCACGTTGCTAAGTGCAAAAGAAGTTTTCAGTTCCACCAGATAATGTATTGCTCTACTAAAATATAGCTTCTTTTTATTGCGAATTGTGAAATTGCTACACGTCTGGGTGCTGGGTGGCAATTCTACTATTTATTAATACAAGCAATTCATGAACAATGCAATGGTAATTCAAATGTAATCATAAATCAACTTGGTATTCCGCTAAAATAACAATTGCATCTCGATTGCATTGTAGGTTTGCATTGCTGTGGAAAATTAGATCTGTGTAGATTATCTTACGATTACGATTATACTCCAAGTAGAATAACAAAAACGACAATTCATTAACAATCTATCAGCAATGAGTTTAGAAGAATCGATACCCTAGTAGCTTGTTAGTTAAGAACTATTTGACTTTTTATTTCTTTTCGACTTATATTTTACCAAGAAAACGCTAATAAGGTCATAACAAGGCACTGTTGTTAAAATCATCATAATCATCACCACAGATCTAACAAACAAGACTGATCCTACCTTGATCTGTCATCATCGCCATCTTCATTTTGGCCACACGAATTCCATCTTTGAACACAAGTCTGTCATTTCCACAGCAACCGAATGGAAACCGCCTCGATCCAGCCAGATACGATGGATCATTCCTGCCTGTAAGACATATTTCTACTCGTAACTTGAAGGTACCAAGATTGTATTTATGGGTGGAAAATACGGGCACTGACTTACCACAGAGTACCACATTGAAAGCAAAACAAAAGGTGAACTTCATGAGTGTCAAGAATATCTAAGTATAGATGGCGCACTGCCGTCAATCTGGTCGTTTGTATGTGTAATGGAGGATGAGGATTATAATTAAATTATGCAGCTCCAAGACACACTAGACCACCGATAATCACTGATATTATATATATATACCTGGGCTCTGGAGTTGCGTCACAACTAGAACTTTTTAGCTTGTCTTGGAAATCGCCAGACCGCGCGCAGAAGTCATCTTCGCAGCAGTTCCTCCTCAAGAACTGCTGCACAGCAATGTCCACCGTAAGTAGTTCTGTTAATTGAGATCCAGGAAGTGTATCTCCACATACAAATCAGATTACTTAGTCAACTAAACATACACAAGGCGTCAATGAAATCTCTATATTTTTTGGAAAATTGGAATAGACATAGATTTAAATTTATTTGTGTTCTTTTATTTTTATTTTATTAAATGTGATCCCATTTTCGGTCAGACATACACACACCTTATGACATACCTTTTGACCTGGGATACAACAAAAACCTAATTAATATTATAAATGTGAAAGTAACTCTCTGACGTTAGCACCCCTAAACAGCTGAATTAAATTTGATGAGTTTTGGTAAAGAGATAGACGAAACCTTGGAGAAGGACAGGCTACTATGTTTCCTGAAAAAGTATGGTTCCTGTAGTATAAGTGAGGCAACGGGAAAACTGCGAGGCATAGCTAGTATATTTTTTACGGATAAGTTGACGGTAGAAGCAAAAGGCCAGCAGTAGGTTAAGTGGTAACCTCTGCCTATAGACAGATAGACAACTCGTAAAGAACTTCACTGAGCCCGTCATCCTGACACATAAAGTTGGTAAGTCTCACGTGTCTGTAATTTCACCGGAAACCGTACCCTTCAAACCGGAACACAGTAATGAGAACACTACTGCCTAGGGGTAGAATAGATATGGTGGCAGTACTTCCCCGGGCGAACTCTCACATAGAGTGCTAATGCTTTTAAAAAAGTATTATGGTCCATTTAATAAGTAACAGTTTTAACGCACATAAAATGGTTCGGATGTTTATCTGAGCTGTTGATGAGAATGTTTAATGATCAATCACAGTATGTCTTTCAGCGGTGATGCATTAGAATTAGGATGTGTCGCTTAACACATTGACTGCAGAGTGGCCACGTCCACACTGTGATGACAGAAGTTTTAAACATCCGAGTCATCCTGAAAATAAACTGACAGAAGTTTCTTTCATACGCCTTAAACCAGCCCTTCAAATATGAGTTTACCTTTCCGAATAGAAAATTGGTCATCATGTAACAGAATCCATTGTATGGCAATACAAAAAAAAGCAAATTACCAAACATAAATTGAATCTGTATTAAATGTTATTTTTTTATTATATTATGTTATCATATTTTTTAATTAACACGCTTTTATTGGCTTTGCCGGTATCTATGTAGGTACCTATATATCTATGTAACGCAATTTTTGAACAAGATGACGAATTTTTTAACCTCCCAAATACGTCGGTTTAATTTGAAATTTGGAACACTTATCGGGAATTGGCAATGCAATAATTAAATTATTGACTCCAATTTTCTCACTAGGATCTCCAGGAAAGATTACAGTTTGGCTAACTACAATATTGTGTTATTTAAACTATTTCATATTATAACTATTTTTTAATTTTTAATACTGCGACTATTCAGGTATGGAAACTTACATTTTCAAACAGCAAAACATTTTGGTGGGAGAAAATAAGAAATTGTTTCTGTACACGTATGTTTTTATAAATACATCTCAGGTTTATCTACAGAACTTTGCACTCATTTATATCCTAACTAGCAGCGCCCCGCGATGTTCCCACGGTGAAAAGGTACGTCGTATTGATGATTTTTATGTCTTCCGTCATCCCACGGAACATTCAATAAACAAATTGTTGTTTTAGATAATGAGTAAGCTCGTATAAGTCAAAATGAATAAACTTACATTTAATGAATATACGAAGGTCGCATAGCAATAACAATTGAATGTTGGGCTAGTTGACATCAATTTTTTTATAAACGTCGCTAAAAATACCTTGGCATAACGATTAATATAATATAATTCTGTTATGTACCTTATCAATGGTTTAATGCGGCAATTTGAACGAGTGTTTGAAATACATAATCAATTTCTTAGAATAATTGGTCTGGGGACTAAGCCGCTGACTTGATTTAAGGTTTACAAGTGATTATTTGATCATTTAATTCGTTACAGCGATTGAGTACCTAATCGTGAACGAGTGCGCTCTGGCATATTATTACATATTAATATTTTCTTATCACACTTATACCTCTGCACTAAGATTCCCTGTGTCGCGGGATGCACGCACATACAATGAAATAACAACAAACATCCAATACCCCGGACAAACATTCATGCCCATTACGTAAATGTTTGCCCCTACCGGGATCCAAACTTAAGGCCCTGGGGACCAGAAGTCTTGCGGTTAATGCCTGAGCCAGGTCGACAGCCAAATTATTAAGAATTAAGATCCCTTTGTAAGTCTTCTCACATATCTAGAAAATAATAGAAGTAAAATATCCAATAATCTATCTAATCTAGTTACCAGGCAAGATAGTTTTGTTAATGAATTTGACGCGCATTGTGCTACATAATGGAACTCCAAGAACTGGCGGCAGACAGGTTAAAGGTAGTTTACTGGCACGCATCTTCGTGAACACTTCAACTTGTCAAATACAGTCAATGATTTATAGTTTAACAAGTGGAACAATGACTTTCTCTTACATCCATCTTTTGCAACGATTCTTAACGAAGTAACTGCCATATTGCATCTGAAAACAATGAGGGTTGTTTGCGTCATAGTAAGTACATATATATATCACATGTTGCCCGTCTGTCCGTGGTCACCATACCGTGAACCGTTGCACTAGTGGTGCTCGCTAGTTATTATATTGGATGGTGACCACTGTTCTGGGCGTTTCCAGGATTTTACCGGCGTTCTAAATATTCTAAGATCGATCTTTTCCAGGCAAAAAGATTTCAACCAATAAAATCCTCGATAAATAAATTTGCTATCGTTATTCACATAGGTTTTTCTTTTAAATGTAAGGTCCAATCACCTGCACTATGGGTTCGATGACAGCTTTTCAAATCTGTTAAGGAATCCCACTATCCCACTATAATACAATATTATAAATGAGAAAGTTATGATGGATAGAGGGATGGATGGATGTTTGTTACTCAATCACGCCAGAACGGTACAATGGATCTGGATAAAATTGCGCTATTCCAGACTATGATCTATCTATGTGCCATAGATAGATCATAGTCTGGAATAGCGCATAGGCTACGTTTTTCCCGGTAAAATGTATGATTCCCTTGAAATTATTGTTGTAGCGGGAAAACCGTGTTCGATGCAGGTGATACCGCGGGGCGGTACTAGTAGACTAATATTTATTCTTATATATATAGCAAAACGCTTCAAATACTACAAATCGTCTGGAACTCAGCGTCTTGCTGGTAGTAAACAACTAGCGTTGGTCTTTCGGCATGCTGTGGATATAATTAATGTAACAAAAACCAAAACTCTGGGGTGCTGGATCGAAGACCCTAGCGAGCGATCCTCACAGTCACCCCATTTATTTATTTATTAACGTTCACACAAGGTCATCAGGTCCCAAACTAGGCAGAGCCTGTGCTATGGTAACCTGATGACTGATATATTATATATACTTATTTCGACCGTGACTTTTTGAGTCACTTTTATACTACATCCTTCGTTTAAGATCAAGTATTTATCAATACCCTGCTTGCAAGAAAGTATCCTTGAAAGCATTCATAATCACATGGAAAAGAACCTATGGATTAATTATGGCCCATCTGTCAAGTCAATTTTGTACAGCTCCTGATTCTTCATTTTTTCATCCATGGAGCAACCATTAACTGGCCACCCTAATGTACACTTTACGGTCTGATGGGCCGGCGGTTCGACGCGTGCTCTTTGAAGTTTAAACTCATAACACCTGGCCTTACTTGAACCTCTTATTAGCTGTTCTATGCTTGGAGGATAATAATTTCATCGTCTAAATGTGCTTCGTAATGAGATTTGTAACTAATTTTCGTACCTCTACAATAGGACGGATTGTGAGTTGCGACATCAGACATCTTAGTCAGTAAAATTACTGATATTTTTACTACACTTTTACTACTACTACATTTTTATCGTACTACTGACTACATTTTTATCGTATCTCGTAAGCAACATTCTAAACATAGTTGTTTTAACGTTTCACCGAAAACTATCTAGGCGTAAGTTTGTGCGGGCGTTAGAGTCTGAATTATTACAGCTTTATTGATATAAATAAGCGTGTCCTTGATGCTTAAATTGAGTAAATGAATTTCGACTTTGAATTAGAGTACTAAATGTAGCCAATGAAAACAATTATTACAAACGAGGACAATTACTCTTCAAACTAATTCCAGCATTGAAGTTTTATCTCCGTACAAGCCGAAATCGCTTGAATGCTCATTCACATATAATTGAATAATGAGAGTCACATACTGTACAGTTTAACCAATCGTTTTTCCACACACCTGCAAAATGTGGAACAAGCTTCTTCCCTCGGTATTAGCGAGGGAAGAAGCTCGGAAGAAGCTATTCCCGAGTAGCTACAATATGGGAG
Source organism: Apeira syringaria (assembly GCA_934044485.1). Lineage (NCBI taxonomy): Eukaryota > Metazoa > Arthropoda > Insecta > Lepidoptera > Geometridae > Apeira > Apeira syringaria. The sequence continues at coordinate 29,215,589 of OW203655.1, forward strand.
CCTTCAAAGGGAGAGTTAACAGAGCCTTAAAAGGATCGGGAACGTATCATAATGCTCCCATTGTTACAGATATCGATTACTATCAGGCGGCCCGCATGACGTTTGCCACCATTTGCATAAAAAAATGTACTCTCTTTTCAGTAAACTTTAAAGCTACTTATGGGATCAATTGTCATTGTGTATGTTCACCGATTTCTTCACCCACAGTTAGGAAGTCATTCAAGTAGACGTTACTGGAGTGTAACTCAATACCCGCTTGACCGATTTTGATAAAATTTAAATGGGACCACACGGGAAGCAGCAGCTTTCAAATAAAAAGATAAGAACGATCATAATCGGTTCACCCAGTCGAAAGTTATGAGGCAACAAACATAAAATGTGCCGTGGTGGTACCGGCCTAGAATAGTACTCCCCCATATCTTCCCGTGGGTGCCGTAAGAGTCGGCTAAGGGACCACGTACTAGAAGGTGGGCAGCAGCGCCTTCTGAGGATCGGAAATCATACTGCGCTCGCCAACCCACCTGCCAAGCGTGGCGAGAATTGGCAAATCCCCTCTATATGGGGGAGGCGTATGTCCAGCAGTGGATGTCCAAGTGCTGAGGAGAAGAAACATAAAATAAAACATACGAGTCGAATGGAGAACCTACTCCTTTATTTGAAGTCGGTTAAAATGAAACAATCAAATCGCATTCTCGCCGCTCATCACCGCTAGCTGTGATAGCATTACCCACATTCGTGCTAACTTTCCTCGCAGTTAGAGCGGAACAATAAAACAACAAATTACCCCCACGTGATACTTGGCTCGAAACATTACAGGCTATGTAAGAAATTTATAATTTCACGCCACTTATTTCGGCTTGTCGATAATGTTCGATATTAGCTCGGCCCACTTTTATGGCGTTTTTTTCTTCTCTTCCAAATTGTCAGCGATATGAAAGTAAGGCGGATTTGCACTGAGAGGCGCACAGTTAACATGATTTACGATGAATGCAGATGCATGATAAGAGCAGACGCGCGAGTAGACGCGTTAAAAATACGCAGTGTGCATAGGCCCTAAAGGCACAGACAGCCCTAACTGTAGGAGGGAGTTCCACAGTTTCATTTTCCTGCTATATGCAGGAAAATGAAAATAAAAAACATGTGCTTTTACAATGCACGGCCACAGAGGATACAAGACGCAGAACCATATTTCATGTGATGTAAAATATTAAATCACTTTCGGTAGAATGTGACTACAGGGAGGCCAAATGCGCTACTCGCCTAAGACTGGAGCAACTGTACCAACAACCTAAAGCCATGCTCCGCTATGTCACGGAGTTAGGATGGTTAGGGAAGCGCACATTTTCCTCACCAATACACCCCAAGAGCGACGTCAGTGCAGAACTTATCGCTCCCACTTTGAATAAAGAACAAGAATAAAGCCCTAAGGGCACAGTCACATATATACGACTACGTTTGGTACGACTCTACGGTTGTGCGACTACGACTAGAATCTTCTAGTCCACTGAATTGACAGTAGAATAGTAATCAATGACGCAATACTCTGTGTTTTATAAAATAGTAACACGAGTTGATATGCTTCGCCAGCGCTTACATTAAGGTTACAATGCAACATGCATCGAGTGCAGTTCTTGTTCACATGACCAGATACCTGGATCTAGATATTTATAGCAGAATCAGCCATTTACATAGACCACTGTATGTTTGAAACATGTACATATAAATATGGAAATTATATATTGTCGAAAGCTTTATACGAAATTATTTTGTGGAAATACATTAATGCAAAATTAACATTGACATTAGTGCTAATCGTGTACTTTGCTTACAGTGAAGTGGTGTACTGTTCTAAAGCTATGTTCTTTTCTGTTACCCTGGTAGCGTCTATGCAAAATTGTAATGGGTTTAGTTGAGTATTTTGTAACATACCCAAAGACCCCATGGTCTAACGCATCTGTCTGCTAATAGCAATATCCCTTCTTTTGATTTTATATTTAACCTATATTCTAACTAAACAAATGGATCCGAAATTATATAACATCGTATATATATAGCCGTATATTTTATGTAAGACAAGTATCAAAAGGAACTGTGAAAGTCATGCACCATTTTAAAGAATATAAATCAATCAGATATTATATGAATAAAAAAATGATCATACATAATTTAACATTTATTATTTCTTTTTAATGAAATACAAACATCCATCTACACAACGAAATAATATTTAACAATGTGCTAATTATAAATCCTCACGGATACATACTTTTACAATATTGTAAATCATCTCAACGACATCAGAAATAATTATGTAGTGAATATATTCATATATATACAATATTAAAAAGACAGAATTGATGTAGATAAAAGATTTGTTCACCAAAACCAGTCAAGCATAACATAAAACGACGAGGGTTCCTTTACAATAATTCAATCGGAATAAAACCTTTGTAGAATACTAACACGCCAAGTTGATCTCGTAACCACATCACGTTCACTGGCAAAAGTGAACATTGGAATCGTAAAGAGTCAAATTTCAATATATCGATTCCACATTTATCGAACGCGAAAATTGACGTGGGTTTCTTGTGGCATTTTCATTTTAATGCTGTCCATTTGCTAAATAGACTAAATTCAGAATATTTTGTTTAAATTCCTACATGAATACATCTTTAAAAAAATACCATTTATTACAACAGTTCGTGAAGGTTAATTGTGATTGAAGAAAATTTTTTTGCTAATTCATTATTGAAAACATATTTTTGGACGACCATATTATATTTTCTATTTCAAAAATTCTCGCAATAACGACAAATACACTTGATCTGTGTCTTACACAGAAACTAATATACGATGCTCACGCATGTCTTACACTAGAATAATGAAAATTACTAAGTCTAAAAATGTGATTAGTAAGTTTTTAGGGGCCCGTACGTCATCTGTAATATTTATCATTTTTTTAAACCAACAAAGATCAGGATTTGTCCCGCACCTTCTGCCTGTAAACACCCGCGAACCCATAGATATTATATGTTTATATGAGGTAGATGTGGCACAAGCGCGCGGAAACTGAGGCGGCAAAATTAAGTCAATTGTAGTAATTTTCATTATGACGCGTATTTCAAGCGCAAGTGTAAACATATAGCTATCCTTTTCTAAATTATTTGCACCGTATTATCTGTCGCAGTAAGCATGTTTATGTCGTAAAGGAACAAAATCTGAGCACCGCGCAGTATGAATACATGTCATCTTTAGTAAAACATCATTGCGCGAGCCTCTGTAATGTCATAGACACTCCTAAGCCCTTAAAAGTTTTGTTATAAGATGTTCCTTATTCTCTGATTTGACTCCGTATTTCATGTGAATTTAGCTTATGTCAAGTATTATTATCTTCGTAATGCATTCAACTGTGGGCATAAAAAGCTAACCTAAAAGTCCCTCCCTATTTCCTCTATTCAGTAAAGCAGTGGCATTTTGATTAAAGCAATTTAGGCAATTTTGTTCCTCTTTCCTACACTTTTATGATGCTCTCCATTTTCCAAGAAAATGTTGAAGTGTTCCAAGGAGGAGTAGCAGAAGTCGGTTCATATAGGTACTCGTAGTTTTTTAAATACGGAATTTTCTTATCAAAATATCAATATTCTTTTTCACTCAAAGGCGTCTCGAATTTTAACTGAACTTCCGATTTTTTTGTAAAGCGAAGAAATAACGATAATTCAGTAGTGAAATATAGATTAAAAAATTAAAAACAGAACTGGAATGACAGTCTTTATAGACAATATATCGAAATAAATTTAAAAAGTTAACATTTTGATACAGCTCTCCTATGAGAACTGTATCGAAATGTTAAAACACGCATGCGCGACAAGTAAATAGATTTTGGCGTTGAACGTTTACAAATAAATGCAAACTTTTACGTAAATTTCATTATCTATGATAAAGTAGTGTATGAAACTGCACATAAGGGGGCGTCCATTAATTACGTGAGGTGTTTACGGGGGGAGGCGGTCAAGCCGAATCTCACCCAAACTCACATGGGGGATGGGGTGGGTTCGACAAATACTCACGTATTTTTTTTCCGCAAGGAACATTGTAATGCAGCGATAAAACTGGGATGGATTGGGTAAAAATATTTCTGTGTGGTTCTATACCACGATATTAATAATCTCAAATAACAAATCCTGATTAAATCCAACAATATCAAGCACATATTCATTTATTTATATTAAAAATATGTATTTTTAAAAGTCTCACGTGAGATAATGGGTGGGGGGAGGGGGTCCAGCAAAATCTCACGACATCTCACCAAGGGGAGAGGGTGGGTTGAAAAATCGCTAAAACTACCTCACGTAATTTATGGACACCCCCTAATTTGGTCCTAAAACAATCGTGTTATGCTATAAAAAATCCCGCCTGTTTTTTTAACTTACACTCGTGTTGTTAAACCCTTATTATGAAACAGTTTCATTAAGTACTATTATGAAACTGTATCATAATAAGAGTTCTTAAAAACGAGTGTAAGTTTAAAAATATACAAATGCATTGCAAACCTCCTTGGTCCATTGAAGCTGTATCTTCATGAAAGAGTAACATTATGATACAGTTGTCCATAGAAGAGCTGTATCATAATGTAACTTTTTAAACTTATTTCGATATACATATTGTCTATTTAATAAAGACTGCCATTCAAGGTCTGTTTATGATTTTAATATCCTTATATTTCAGTATTACATTAGATAAAGTAGGTTTTATTTCTTATTTTATGATATAGGTGGCAAACAGGCAGACAGGATGCCTGATGGTACACGATAACCGTCGTCTTTGATCTGTAACACTGGGGCATTACGATTTGTTGTCAATTCTTTTTAAGACTCTGTTAACCTTCATTCTGAATAATATATAGTATAGTAATAGTTATAATAGTAATTTATAAATGTGCTCAAATAATAAAACAACCATCAGTACTTACCGAAAAAAGGCATATAGAATATACCTAGCGCAGATACAAATACTAGCTAACAAATAAAGCTTTAAATATATATATACCTAATAAGGATACTTGCCTCGGACTAAAAAAACAAGATGGCCAAAACTAAATGACAGTCAAATATGACCCCTAAAGAAGACCACACTCGTGGTGAGCAAATGTATTTCTCAGCGAGATCTGGACATCTGGGCCTTTGCGAAGCAAACAAAGAAAATGCCATCTGTGAATTGCCATTGAAACTGAACCCCCGCATTGTGTCTGATATCCATTATCCTCCAATAATATATATAAGGTTTGTATTTTTACAACAGCCGGCAAGGATCATGCAAATTACAAAACAAAGGAAAGGATGTGTTTGCTGATATTAAAAGTATTGTCAAAGAATTTTTGCGGTGTGAAGACACTTGTTAGTTTACTTGTATATTATATTTTATACATTATTCATATATTATTAATTTTCAATCTAATATATATATTGTATAAAATTCTCGTGTCAGTGTTTGTAACCAAACTTCTCCGAAGTGGCTTGACTAATTTTTATTTTTACATTTTGTGTGTATATGTAGTAGGTCTGAGAATGGGTCGTAAACTGTATTTTATTCTCTAAGTGATAAGGATGGCCCGCTCCAGAACTTTTTAAACCCGTAGACCATGCGGGTGAAACCACTAGACGCAGATTTTTATTTAAGAAAAAAATCGACTAATAAATAAAAAGCTACTAGTCATATAATAAAATTTATTTAACTATTAAAATGTTTTGTTATTACGGAGTAACAAATTATATTTTAATAATATGAGGTTCCTAATATGTAACAGCAATGGAAGATGAAAAAAAATTATTGTAGACGTGCTCCACAGTTTCACCCGCGGTTTAGTTTTTATGGGATACGAATAGCTTTGCTTTTTATTATTTTCCGCACCGTTAACAAGTTTTTTTCTCTGTAAAACCTTCATTGTACCTTAACGAAAATGTGGAGTATAATACTCGAAATGCCTTTCTCTCAGAGTGATGCAGCACGGAAGAGCCCAGTTGAAACTACCACAAGCGATTACCAGTTCATTGGGAACGGGGAGGGGGGATTCCTCGGATTAAAAATAAAATAAGGCACATATTTTTTTGCGGATCAGGTCAGACATGTCTTCAACTGTTCTCGTGTCTACGGACATCACTATACTTTTACTATCTGCGTATTGTAGCCAATCGCAAATTGTCCGCTTTCGTGGCGGATTTTTAATGCGATCTAAAAAGTCCGCCACAAAAGCGGACAATTAGCGATTGGGTACAATACGCAGATAGTAAAATTATAGTGATGTCCGTAGACAAGAGAACAGTTGAAGACCCGTCTGACCTGATCCGCGAGAAAATATGTGCCATATTTTGCTGGAGTTGATAATACATTTAGCACAAAAACATGGATAACCGTTCTGCAACCAGATACCGCGTGCCCCATAATGTTCGGTCCCACGCTGTGTTATTTATATATACGTTTCTTATAAGTCATAACTAGTCATACTTAAGCCACTAGTATATTACCATTGTCGTTTTTACTGGATGTAATACCTAAGTAATAAGAACAAGAAAAACACGCAGAAAGATTAATTGTGCCCGCGGTTTCACCTATTCGGACTAAGCTACACTTTTATTTCCATCGCACCATGACCTCATCGAATCTACATTTGTCACATGTATAACAGTTTCATACAACATTTTATTGTAATAATTTAACACAAAACCTTGGATTCTTACGGGCAAGACTCGAACCGACATACTCTGAATTTTTCGGAAAAAATGATGTATCATCTTATATCATCATGCACGAAGAGACTATAATCTTCCTACCTCTAGATTCGATCACATCTTGGACGGCTGACAAAAGTGACGTTTGCAATTATAGGTAAATATTGGTGTTATTTACGAGAAATTATTAGGAATGAGGCAGCTATACCTACTTATCCTTTTTTACCAGAGGTTTGCTGTCCCCCTGTGATCGCGGGCGCATATTGAAAAACACTGCGTAAGATAAAAAAAATCATAAAATCTAAACCGGCTGCGCCAGAATTTATCAACCGATAATTAAGATATTTACATAACAATAAATAAAATCACAGCATAATTTCATAACATACACAACACACATGATATAATGGAACAATTTGGTACATTTAGTTACGTTCTAAAAACATAGGTAATTACTACACTTAGATCACGCTGTTTTTTTAGAATCATTTTATTACGTGCAATGAAAAATTAGACCAACAAACTAGGTCGCAAGTAAACAGACGATGTATAGTTAGCTGGTCATTAATTTTATAACGTTGGTTGGGAGCTATTTTTATACATCTTTGTAATTACATTATGTACAAATATAACGCCACAGAAGGAAATAAATGATTATTTTTTCTAACCAAGATATATCTATATACATACATTCCTCACCAAGATCTGCAGGATTAGCGAACACAATTTTTGCTATATTTATTTTTTGTTATTGTGTGTTTCTACATTAAATTTATTGAAGGTTTTTCAATAAAAATAAATATAGTGAAAAATAACGTGTGGCACTCGGGGACTGCCACGGTAAAGCTATTGCATAGCATTTTTTATCAACTTATGCAATTAATATAATAATAAACTTATGCAGTAACGCCGATACAACCAATGCTACCTAGAGGCGAGTTGCTGAACTAAACAGACAAGCGTGATATTTCAAAAAAGTCATTAAAAGTTTTGCTATTCATCGATATTAAAACTAAAAAGTATCACCGCTGTGCCGGTCGGATTGGGAGGTGTTAGGTTATTTTCGTTACGGAATTTTTGGATTCGGTCTCCACGCTCATGGCCCGCGATAGAAGCTATGCAATAGCTTAAAATCGTGGTTCCTGCAAATCTTGGTAAGGAATAAAGAGGACCGTCGTCCCGGCTATATGCGGTTATTTGGTGTATGGTTATTATTATTGAAATTTTAGTAGAGATTCCTATTTTTTTAGTAATGAATTTAGCTTATGTTACTCAGGGATATTGTATCATTCTAATAGAGAAAGGTTTTTATAAAATCGGTTTAGTACTTTTTGAGTTTATTTGTTATCTACCAACATATCTATACATATATCTATATTATTGTATATATATATACAAGAATATAAAAAAATACTAAAAATGGAACCGACTTCAACACTCAAAAGTATGAAATAATTTGTTGAGGTTACTATGATAGTTCAAAAATAACTATTGTGAGCATCGTACCGACTTCGACAAGTTATTTCATACTTTAGAGTGTTGAAGTCGATTCCATTCTTTGGTAATTATTTTTTTCCCATTTCCAGTGACCTTTGATTGTATTCACGAGATCAATTGTCATTGTGTATGTTCACCGATTTCTCCACCAGCAAATATAATATCATTGACATATGCGTAGCACTTTTCAGTTATTGGAATGTAACTCGAAAACCGCTAGACCGATTTTAATTAAATTAAAATGGGACCACACGGGAAGCACCAGCTTTCACCACTGTCCCAGCTGATAGATAGACAGATAGATTAACTCTTTATTGCAAATTATGCAATGTACACCTGATGTTAAGCGTTGACGCGGTTATGGATTGTATATTACATTATTTATAGAGTATATAATATGGAATATATCCGATTTTGATTGAATGATTTAATATTATAATTAAACCACTAGTATCTATCTCGTAATTGCCGACACAAGCTAAGCTCCATCTTGCTTAAGCTCTTAAAAGAGCAGATTAGCCTTATGGAGCAACCAACCAGCAAAAGATTCCCAATGATTCAAAAATGTCACGTTATGGCTGCGGTCTTGTGGTCATCTGAGAAGTGTGACACAAAGCGCAATTTACCACTTCTTCAAAGCTTTATCGATGTTTTTTTTTACAGTAGAAGCCAGGCATTTAACCGCTACCTTAACCGATGCAGTGATGATGCGGTCTTAACTGTATCTCACCTACTTTGTAGATTCATTACTGACTCGAAGACATCCAGATTGTCTATATGTACTTGTAATAAGGGAGATGCAAGCACCGTTGTCGCTAGCGTTACGTTTGCTCAATGATTTGCTTGAGCAGGCCCAGGATTTTGATTACGTTAGCTGCTCTGACACTGAATTTCACATGGCGGCAGTAAAGTATATAACTTCCGCTGTATGTAAAGTAGTTAAATAGTTAATAGTTTTAGTTAAAGAAATATCAATTTCAACTAAGGGGGTGTCCATAAATTACGTGAGGTAGTTTTAGCGATTTTTCAACCCCCCCCCCCCCTCCCCCTCTCCCCTTGGTGAGATGTCGTGAGATTTTGCTGGAAGCATGTTTATGTCGTAAAGGAACAAAATCTGAGCACCGCGCAGTATGAATATAAGCATCATTGCTGCACATCATCAAAAAAAAAAAATACAAGAAGGTATCACTTGCCCCATATCCCAAAACTGTCAAAACGAAATAATTCATCTAAACAGGATCTTATTAAGATAATTCATAATTCTATTGGGGCCGAATTGCCAAGGGTGTCGGCCGGAACCGGGCCAAGGTCGTTACGGGCTCAGCTGGGTGTACCTACCACTGCGCGGGGCACTCTCTATCACAAAGGATGCTTACAAAAAAGGACGAAAACAGTTAAACAAATAAGCAGTTTCTCGCAATCCGCGAGTGTATTCTCTAATGCTATCAAAGGTTTCATTACGGCTCGAGATTTAAATATGAGGAACGAAAGTTTGTTTTCAGAATATCAATATAATTCGTGCGAAGCGAGGTCCCATCTTATTCGGAGGTCTCCTTTGATAAAATGTCGAGAGCGAAATAGGCCAAGGCCGGAGGGACTTTTCCCAAGGCCAGGTGATCCCAGATACCAGCCAAGTTTACAATTATAAGGTGAATGAATAACACTTTTTCGCAAAAGTTCATATCATAACACTTTCTTTTCAGTTACAAAAACTGTGTTACATATTTGTTTATGACACAAAATCATAGAGTATAACTATTATTTAAATGGATCGAAAAAGTCAAAGGTCCTTTCAGGTACCTAGTTTTAATAGGTACAAATGCGCGATGATAGCTCAGAGGTGGAAACGTCGGCTTGAGTTTCCGATAAAGATAACACCGTTATTAAATTCCCATGGTGATAGGGTACTTCCGAGTACCCGCCTGGCTCCACTCCGACCACTCTCAAGTTTGAAAAACTGTCACCAACCATATAGTGTGTGCTAGGTATTCCAGGTCTAGCGTGATAACATCTTCGACTACATCGTCACTGACCATCAAGTGAGATAGTGGTCAAGCGCTAGATCTACAGGTACAGTAGGTGCAAATCTTTTATGAAAAAAGGTAACGCACGGTTCAGTGTCGTGCAAATGAAATACGTGCAAGGTATGCTTATTACTCAGAATTTAGGTTTATTGTTCAGAATGAAAATGTAGTTGATGGTTTCGAGATCCGACCTCATACAGAATGTCTCCTTTGGGAGCACGTTTTGAGCGCGATATAGGGCTAGGCTGTATGCCTCAGAGGCTCATTTCCAGAATATAATGCCGAGGCTTCTAATATATCAGTCAAGTTTGCGAGAATTATTAATAACAACTTCAGTTATGCACGAAAGTTGAGTTTTCTATTCTTTTATAGCTTGTTTAATCTTTATCCTGACGCAACAAATATCTAAGTACATTATTGCTTAAATGCAATATAAAGTCAAAAGGTCATCCGTTGTTTAGTACAGGAGCAAATCATCTATGACAAAAAGTAACGCGTTTTTCGCTGGCGTGCAAATGAAGCATTATATACTATATTTATTTATTTTTGAATCGAATAACAACAGCCCTTTATACAATATGACACTTTAATATTTAATAATAAGTACCTAGGTCAACTATAGGTCCTCACCGACAAACATAGTATATTTTTACAATATCGTGAACCACATATTTATATACAAGTATTACTTATGTACTTACAACTTTTATGCAATGTGGTACTAATAAAACCAGATTATTCACAAAATTTCTCTGCTCAACTGCAGCTGCCTAGTCGATCCTAAACTTCTACAAAATAGATCCATGTCGCTAACTAAGTAAATTGCAGTTATTGCTTGCTCTCCATGGATATTAATTTTGCCTATAATTAGCATGAAGTACCGGAACATTTATCCCTTGTCACACTTCGACGACCCCCTCCCACCCCTTGAGTTGTGACGCAATTTATGGATGGCCTCAATCAGTTCTCTACATTTTATGTAATCCGAGAGAAATCATTACAGGAGTTTATTTTTTACTTTGTTCTTAGTACAGTAGTTCGGATAATATAGGTACCTATAATACCTATATCCTACAAAGGTTCTAAAGAAGAACATTGTTACGACATCTTCAAATACAACATGTGTTGCCTTAATGAATAAAAATGCTTGCTTTCATTTCTCTTCAGGCTGTTCTTTCGGGATGAGGCTCGGGTAACCAGGGCAAGGTCGGGACATAGCGAGATCATAAAGGTCATTGGCGAAACGTAGCGCTGCCTCAACGCAGAAATGTTCGCCGCAGCCGGGATTAGAACCCGGGGTCGCAGTTCTAAAGTCAGTGTCACTGATGACTGAGCCACTACGCCTTACACCGTCTATTCATGTCCAAAGTGCGTAATCATTGTCTTTGTTATTACGTCTTTCACCATACAGCAATGTTCCCTCATTACACTGTTATTCTTTATCCATCAAAAACAACCCAGCTACACGCAGACATTTCATTTTCACATTCATTAAATTTTACTACTAATATGCAGGCTGTTTCTGTATAATAAATAATATGAAATTACAAATTTAATGTTTATAAACTAAATGCAGAAAGTAATCAAAGCATTGGTATAATGAAAAGGCATTAAATAGATAATTACTTTTAAGCAGTAAATGCCAATATCACATATTGATAGTTTCTGAATCAATTTCTCGGAAACCCGCGATACAAAACTATTTCGACACATAATATGGTGGTATGATAATTTCGAGTATCAAATCCATCCAGGCGTGAAAGAGTATCAAACATCAATACAAACTTTCGCATTTGTAATATTAGTATGATAGTATGATTGTCGAATGTGTTATATATGTAAATCGAATAATAATATAAAATCATGCATTTTTTAATGGGATAAAGTGACGGAACAAGCAAAAGGCCCACAGGATGTTCAGTAGTAACCTCAGCCTATAAACAGATAGACAACTCGTAAAGAACTGCACTGCGCCCGTCACCCTGAGACATAAAGTTGGTTAGTCTCATGTGCCTACAAGCACATTTCACTGGAAACCATACTCTTCAAACCAGAACACAGTAATGCGAACGCTACTGCCTAGCGGTAGTAATAGATATGGTGGCAGTATTTCCCCGGGCGAACTCTCACAAAGAGTGCTGCATGATTGTATTCTTTGATAGAACTTGATCTTTTTTTTTATCACACTCAAACCTCCACACTAGGATTCCCTGTATAGCGGGAGGCATAGACACACACAATCACAGCACACAAACATCCAAGACCCGGTACAAACATCTACACTCATCGCACAAATGTTTGCCCCTGCCGGGATTCGAACCCAGGGTCCCGGAGACACAGTAGTCTTTTAATGTGTAAGTAGCGTGAATGGTCATATTATTACGTGTAAATGTAATCAATTTACATTTCTGGAATTAAGATCAGGTTGTTATTTTAGACAATTTTCATTGAGCCGTTTTAAATCAGCTTGAAGGCTCTCAACACCACTGACCGATTCAATTGACCTAAATATTTTTCTATCATCGTTATTTAACAAATTAAGCGGGAGTCGAGGAAGCGGTTAGAAATATAGGTAATAATTAAGTACCTATTAAATTTAAGCATTAAAATTCATACAAAATGTACTTTACAGATGACCTACGAGCAGAATAATAGCTAGTACCTACTCATTAATTTTTAGACTTTTTTAGTATCTTTCTTCTGTTGTAAGACTCGGTTCAAACCCATTTATCGTATCGCAAGAATTTTTGATAAAAGAAAAATATGGCTACCGAGAATATTTTTCATTACTAAAGTCATATTTTGCTATTCACAATTAACCTTCATGAACATTCGTAAGTGGTATTTTTCAAAAGTTAATTAGACGCGCAGGGCTTTCAACAAAATAAGCTGAAAAGTTTCAAAATTTTCTATCATCTATATTATTTTTCTAAACTATAAAGAGTTCAGTGTGAGAGTCAGTATTCATGTACGTTCAATTCAATGCACCGTTGCCATAGAAACTAATATTAGAACCGAGTATATGGGTATTTCTCATTTTTGAATAAAATAAAATTTCATCAAGAAAAAATGATATTCGAATAAATTTGATGATGCATTTTATTAGAATTGGCTTGGTCATCATGGTAAAAATACTCGCCGAGCTTGTCGTCTTGGTTGAAATAAAATTACCTTCCATGGAAGTGACCGCAGATCCAGGGAAGTGACTTATGTAGGGAATGTCACTTCCCTGGATCATCCCATGTTCCACCAATACTTTCCATGGAAAACCAAAAGACATAATTTGAGAATAAAAGATCAGTGATATCATTTCCAAATCTTTTATTAATCTTAAAGAATATGTAACACAGGAATTTTCTTATAAACTCAGTTTCCAATTTAAAAACATAAACTATTACAGCAGCTTTGGGCTCTCCCTTTTCGCATCAATTAAGATGTAGTTTTAGTAATACGTCCAACCCTTTTAATCAACTCTTGTACAATTACGAAACATTTATTAAATATCAACAATAAAAGTATACTATAATATATATAATACTTATTCTATTTAATATGGCAGTTTACTCAATATTTCTGTAACATTTAAGTTATTCATTATCAAAAAATAGTTTTCTCGCCGACCGGGAGTAGGTTCTTTTAAAATTGACATCACGTCACTGCACAGGGAATACGTCCTCAGGGTCTATCCAAACGAAAACAGCATGTTCCTTGGTTTCTTTTTTGTACATTTTATTCTGGGTTCATCACTCTCACGGAATCATATCATTTGACCAATGAAATGCTTTTCCTTTTTTTGAACAAAAATTTGGCAATAATCCACATCCCATCGTTCAGTTCTATACTTGTATATTTTAAATTAGGTGGTAGATTTTCGCCTTTTTCAGTAACTGGCACATTCTCGTCATCTTTATCTTTAAATGTATTATCTTTAAATGTGCACATACCGCACAGGCGTCACTCCACAAGCATTCCGACACTGTACAAAATGATTGACTCTTCAAGTCACTAAGCTTAGGTCATCTGTAGTAATACTTCTTCTTTTAAATTATGGCTTCTGTAGCTACTTATAGTAATACATTCCCCATCTAAAATATAATAAAAACAAGCAAATGAAGCCATGCAATCACGTCATAACCACCACAGTAAAACCTGCAAAGGCCCATCCTTTTTTGTTATCCTTATTGTCTTTTCCGTGGATCGCTGGTCACTTCCATGGCATGATTTTTATCCATGGAACCAGGGAAGTGACCTCCACGGAAGTGACTTTTACCCGTTTAAGCTCCATAACTGAACCTCAAGAACAGGAATGAACGTGCTTGTTTAACCACGTGTTTTTCACACTATAACACATTAAATTCACACAAACTAATTGCATAGTTGTAAAGTACATACCTTTGATGATCGACACAGTTGTGACTGCTTGAGCTCGACGAGCTTTGAAAATCAAAATGTATTTACTAATTTCTCACAGATGTTACGCCGCTGGCAGAAACTGACAACTAGGGAAAAAAGATAGGGTCTCAGGCCTTGTCAACGGCCACGTACGATCGGAAAAGCGTTTGTTATTTTTCTTGCATGGTCGGTGTGACATTGATCCATGGAAGTGAAAAAAATTTTGATCACATTTGTTATGAAAATAAAAATGTATCTTCTAGTAGCTTCATAAACATATATTCTCGTATTTAGGGAGCAAATGCATTTAAAACAAATTTGATTTAGTTTTTTACATTTTTATAAAAGCAGAAAAAACACAAAAAATATTTTTCTTCAGAAAACCTATGTGAGCACATCCACGGAAGGGAACTTTTTATTAATAAATAAATAAAAATACATTAACATTTTCATAAAATATATAAATTTCTATCTCTTAAATAATGTTATTTAATGCATACTTTAATACAAAAAAGTATGGTTATATTGTTTTGTTACTATCAGTTAGAAAAGTTCGAATCACCAATTTTTTTTGGAAAATGAGAAATACCCATATATATGATCTAAAAATTTTTTTTTTTTTTTTTTTTTTTTCGTTTGTTGGTAGTTTTATTTGACAAAGTCGTTTTGTTAAAAAAGTATTACTGAGTTTGATTATCAAAACGCCGATATTTAAATAAATAAATAAATGTTCGTGTTTGCTTAAATTACTTGTATAGTTTAAAAAATGACATACAGAACCCACACTAAGAAAAGTTCTTGTATCGTGGGTGTCTCAAATTAAAATATATAATTATGTCTAATTTTTAACTTGCAGTGATACTACTCGTATTAAAAAAGGAAGCCAAGGTACGCTCTAAGACCACGTAACTAAAAACTGGACTAGACAAACGCACACACAGTCAGTTTTACGCAAGCCATTTAATGGTATGCATTTTGCGAAAGCACAGAAAAGCATTATTATAGCCTAATTACAAAAATATTTAGTGAGAATCACACGTGCTGCCCAAATGCCGGCCCAATTGATACTAAAACAAACTAGGTGCATGAACCTAAATTATGCTGTCCACGCTAGAGGAGCTAGCGCAATATCTCCATTTCATAATATTGTACCACCACAGTTCTACTGATTCATAAGATCTCTCGGCCGCCACTCTTCTATCTCTTTCAGGCGTGCATTAAACGCATACGGATTAATAATAAAACAAACATATTTTAGTGGTAGTTATAACGCCCTTAAATCGTGTTCAAGTTCTTGAAACTCATCAGAGCAACCATTACAAATGTAATATATTCATATCAGCTATTGTGTGATAATTTATCGTACTATTGCGCCTTGTCTGCTAGATATGATATAGATAAGAGTAATACAATAACGTATATATATAGGTTTATAGGTTATCTAAATGATTGAGCACAGATTGTGTTAACAAAAAGTAATATTATTATAGGTACATATTTACTAAATTAATAATTTTTGCGTAAATCTGTGTTTCTGCAATACAATCTAGGTGCCTTCAAGACACGAATGAATAGGCATCTTCTAGGCAAGCGTGCTCCATCCTAGACTGTATCATCACTTAACATCCGGTGAGATAGCGGTCTACTGATTGCCTATTCACTAAAATGAAAAAAAACATTCGCTTGATTTGACTACTCGCAATTACATTATTTTTTCTATTGTTATTCTTTTGCTATATATATACATAATTGGCTAGGTAATGAATTATATATTATATTAATTAATAGTATTGAAAACTGATTTGATCTGATCACACAATTGTTTCGGCTTCTTCCGGAAACCTCCATCAGGATCTTGAAGGCAGTGCGTTGTCAAATCGTCTAGCAAGACGAGAGATTTCACGTAAGCCCGTCTTTAACAAGTACAAGCATTGAATCATATTAAATGAATTTTATTTTTATTCTCTTAAGGAAACTACAGCTTATATGGAATGCTAATGGATATTTGTAAGTATGTTAATGTTAAAGTTTCCGCATATGGGTAATAAAGTGCACAGTACATTATATAGTGTAACCAGATTTCGTATTGTATAACATTTTTGGTAATAAAATAATTAGAGTGAACAAAACAATTATCTACAATGTGGAAGTATTTGTTCAAGAAATACGAGTATCGTTATTTCCGTAGCGTATAAACAATAAAAATTACTGTACCTACATTATATTATGTTTTAGCTTAAACTGAGTAATAAAAATACAGATGCTTTTCATACAATAGATGGCAAACAAGCAGAAGAGCGGCCTGATAGTAAGCGAGCACCGTCGCCGATATATTTGCAACACTCGGAGCATTACGATAAATTGTCTACCCATTAACTCTCCTTTTTTTTATTGTATTTATTTTTTATATTATATATATTATTATTACGTTCCCTTACTGTAGATACTCGAGGGTGCGTTCGAGGGTTTAATCAGCCAAATATTGGTCGCCCAATATTTGATCGAAGGTTCGCGAACGGCTACTTCTACTCGTAGTATGTCACAGAATAAGAAGACACTTACATTGATAGTTGATCCCGCGATAGTTACTATTGCTTATGTCACTATTGACAGCCGACCAAGATTTGATCGACTCTAGACGTAGAAAGATTATGTTCTTTGCGAGCATAATTTGATGTGACAAGTTGACGTGCATGAACGGGCATGAACAAATATTAGCCGGAGCTAATATTGCTCGAATGGTATTCGTGAACCGATGGAACTGGACGGACGCACGCCGGGAATACCGAGGGAGGAAGCTCGTTCCTACATATAATATGTGGCAAAACCGATCGGATAAGTCGTACAGTAGGAAGGCTTTTTCTTATACCTTAGATCGTTTCACCACGTTTCACTATATGTGACCATATATGATGGTCAGTTCCGATGCGGTCGAAGATGTCATCACGCTAGATCTAGAATGTTTATCACTCTATTATTAATCACTTATAACTGCATATGAGTGACCGCGGCTAGTGAGCTTATAAAGTTGTGATTACTAGAATATTTTTTATAAGATTTGAGAGTATATAAGAGTTACAAGAGCTCTTCAGAACACATGTTCGTTGTAATTAAATTTACAAATTTAGATATTTAAGAGCAGTAGCACGAATGTGAGGCTATTTCTACCGCCAGGCAGTAGTATTCGCATTACTGTGTTCCGGTTGGAAGGGTATGGTTTCTTATGAAATTGACAGTATTTGCGCAATCCGGTTCTTTACGAATTGTATATACCTATATATATATAGGCAGAGGTTACCACTTAGCATCCTGTGGACCTTTTACCTGTTCCGTCACCTTATCCCATAAAAAGGGACATCTGACAGAACAAACAGACAAAAAGTAGTGTAGTTATTAGTAGCAGCATTTTTGAGCATGAATCTGCTAGTTAATAATATTATTTGATTCGACAATTCACGTCAGTTTCGAACGACGATATCTAGATAATAGTTCGCCAGGAATTCCTTTGTTCGCGGCATTTATGTCTATGCCTCCCGCGACACAGAAAATCCTAGTGGGCGTTATGAGAGTAAAAAAAAGAACAATTATTGTGTGCATTCGCACATGAAAAGATGCAAGTTATTAACTTATGAAATAGATTGGATGTCTTAAAAAACTTGTATTGATCCCTTGTGATGAGAACCTAGTTTGTTAACAAGTTACTTACACAAACGTAGAGATGGTCAATAACAAACACTACTGTGTACTTTGGAAACGGGATTGATAACGCATTCTCATAAGTCCTCTTGCGCTCGAAAAGTATATTTTTTAATGAAAAATATCATATAGCCCACCCTTTTGAGTGTTCAGTAGTCTCATACCCACACAACGACAAATTTTGGTCATTTGCATAATGTCTATTTCACGTTTACCGTATTTAATTGATTCGCATGCGGCCTTAGAACCATTATTAAGCAAAGCAATGAATTCTCGGTATCTTCCGATTTCGTAAACATATTTTTATTCGAGAAAATTAAGAATTTTGTCTATATTTTTAAACCTAATTGAATTTTGAGATACACCGCCACGCCGGACACAATACTTTTAGGAAATACATTATCTACATGATTGTGTTCATACACGCGAGTACGAATCGCCGCGGAGCCATATCAAAGGAAAGAAAAAAATGAAATTCAATTATTCTAAAGATAATCACAACAATATTACAAACGCGAAAGTTTGTCGTCTGTATGTTTGTTATTCCTTCACGCTGAAACGGCTGAACGGGTTTGTATGAAAATTTCAATGAAGGTAGCTTAGGTATACCTACCCTAGAAAAAAAAAATAGACTACTTTTTTCCCTGAAATTGTTGACTGTCCTTAATAAGAATGTAAAAATTCGAAAATAAGGTATTAATGACACCGCTTCATATTGGAAGACCAAGAAAAAAAACCGAAGAGCAGATAAGTTGCCAATAATATGAGTATTGAGTATTAAGCAAAGAAAAGGAATCCTGAGAAATCGCATGTAAAATTGCACTATACCATAAGCAACGCAGTTAGAAGATGGGTGATACGTAGGTATGAAGTTGTAGAACTTCAAAGAAGATAAAAGTACTGTAGAGTACCCCAATGACTACCGCCCAGCTATTTTATTCTAAGTACCGAGTAAATAAAGTAAGTTCCCGCTGTAGCTCTGGGTAGGTTAGGTACCTACATAATAAATTCAGGACGCGGCGCGGGCGTTAGAATCTTTTAACATTTTGAAGCGATCAAAGCTCAGCGGTGGAAGCGTCGCCTGTCAAACTGGCTGCTTAAATTCCCACCAACGGCTTGAGCTGACGGTGAAGGTAACACCGCTATAAAATTACCAGCATGGTGGTAGGGTACTTTCCAGTAGGTACCCACCTGGCTAGCTACCACCCTCATGTTTGAAAAAATGTCACCATACACATAGTGTGTTCAGGCAGCAGTCTTTGAGAGCTAGAAAGCATTCTAGGTCTAGCGTGATAAGATATTAGACCACATCTACACTGACCATAAAGTGAAATAGTGGTGAAACGCTATAAAGTATATAAAAAAACATTAGGTAGGTATACCTAATAAAAAAAGATTATCATTCAAAAGTAGGTACCTACGTCATTGAAGCTTAATTTGACTTTGAAAGAAAATAAACAAAACAAACTTTAAACAACTAATAAAACATATTTAAGTCACTATATATTTATTTACTCCATATAAATAGATATATATTTAACAGATAGCAAAGTATAGAGTTTCAAAGAAAGTAAATAAGTAAAGATGAGATGGAAATGGGATAAGGAAAATTAATTGGAACAAGAAGAGTATACTTTAGTAGGTAAGTAAACACAAGAATAATAAATAAACACCCACATAACTCGCTTTTAGGAATGAGTAGATCCCGAGAATAACAAGAATAAAAATGAACTTAATTTTATGTTATAAAGTTTATTATCATAACAGAATTTAATAGCTCGAAACAGTAAGAGAAATTTGTAAGTATACAACTGTACATACAGTGTACAGTGTATATATACTTAGTACAGAGTATATATATATACTTATACATTAATGATCGCTCTCGATAGTTACGACAACGTTCTTGCATAATCATTATGCAGAAGTGACCACAGTTATAAATGAGAAATCCACTTACCGTGCTCGTAGAGATGGGATGAGTTGTCACACCGCTGTACCTGCACTGGATTGCAGCATCACTAACGGGTCACCACCACACGATCACTCGCGAATATACCTACGCATCTATAACACAAACAAATATACGTACATAAACACAAAAACTCCAACGGTTACACTAAACCTGTTCCCGGTACACGGCTAGCGGCAATCGCACTTGTTGCAAAACTAACAAAACGATTCACAAATAAAAATCGTCGAAAAGAACTCACGTTTTACAATCGATTTTTTAAAATTGTTTTTCTAGTTTCCTCTACAGAATACAGTTGTAGCAAATATTTAGATGAACTTTATGTTCATAAAAGTCCAAGGTTGTAATATGGTTTCAGTTTAGGTGATGTATTTGTTTGATATGAATCATAAAATTAGTAAAATTCTGGTTTATTCAGCCACTTCACTGCAAGGCGCGTGCGTGGCGCGTGCAGGCGACAGCGCCTTCGGAGTGCGCAAGCTGACTGAACTGACATAACGGGTGACGGGACGGGCCTGGGCGGGTCTGTGGGGCCAACAGTAAAAAATACACTCCTATGTTGCCCTGTTCGGTTCGCCCTTTCTACTCTATTTCTACGTAATCTTTGAGAAACCCTGCCTAACATGATGTCTACATCATAGCTTTTTACTTAAATTAAAGTAAGATGCGGTTTGAAGACTTCCTAACGTTTCCTCGTCGTAACAAAATGTTACGAACTATTTTTATTGCACCGAAGATGGAACTTTTATATTATTATATTGACCATAAACCAATAAATAAACCTCTTTTTCAAAATTTAGGTACCGAACCAACTCGATGACAACTCCATCAAGTCATATGTTACGAAATTTGAAAAGCGATTTGAAATAAAAAGAAAAAAATCATGTATCTATCAAAAAAGAGTAAAAATTTGTTATTGTAGATTTAACCAATGTCTTTCAAATTGTCGTCATTTTTAATAACTCTTTACCGTTCATATTTCTGTTGTTATTTAGTTTTAGTTCATTATTGGTATAGATAGTTGTATGTATGTGTGAGATGTCACATTGAATGAGCTTCGAAGTGGATCGGTCTTCGTGGGCACATATCGCCCTCTGTGCGGATCTCACATGGGCTACGGAACCACCCGATGAATTCATTATAGCTAATCAGGTACATTTGATTAAGTAACTTTAGTAGACCTGAGTTACGAGTCTTTACTCAGGCAAATTAGAAGAAACTGCTTTTTGACTTACTTAAATTAAGCATATTTTAAAAATCTCGTATCATTTCTGTGTGATCTTCATATATAGAAATAATCTTTGTCTAATCTCTTAAATAGAACCATTTCCCAATTTGATCTCTGTGAATCATCGGTACTATAGACACCGTGCAGAAGTAATTTAAAGTATTAGCTCTTTCGTACAACTTCTGCGGAGCGTTACGTTACTTACGCTTTTTGCAGAGTTCTACGTAGTTACCTATATCCTTTGACTTCCCGTCACCATGATAAAGTGCACTTATAGTTCACTAGCCTCGTTACAAGCGATGTAACTACAAGTTCTTGGTGTTTCAGCGCCTCTGGGCACAACACTGCCGAGTGTCGCAAGCGCTGCAGGAGTCACCTCTAGACCCACAGCCAAGTCAATGTCAATTAACAGGTAAGACTTATTTTATTTATGAAATGGGTCCTTCACACTGACTATTACGTATAACGGGATATATATATCCCCATTTTGCCAACAAATGTGCTAAGCCAAAACAATTTAAACATTTAGGAAATGGGTCATCAGAAAAATCTTTGAATTTTCTACACCTACTGTGCTACTGTAGATCGTAAAACATACCTTAAAGTGACAAGGTTCACAAAGTTCTTTTAAACCTTTTTTTTGTACACCACTTTTTCTATTTCTTTTTGTTACGGCTGTGCTATTTTTTATCCTTATAAAAAAATAATTTGGACGGGATGTTTATTTGAAGATTATCGTACTTTAATCTGTCATTTTCTCAGCTATCTTTATAATTCTTTACTTACAGATAGCAAGACATCAAGCCAAAGCCAAGAAAATGGAAACAGCAGTGGCAGAAGCGTAAAAGATGTTATCCCAGAGTCGAGATTAGCCCAGTTCTACGGAAATTTCTTTTACGACGAAGTTAGGTTCGGATAATACTTGAAAGTTATAGTAATATAAAAAGTAAATATCATTTCCCATTTTATAACCTCTTCAACTTCATGTGCATAAACTTTATGACACAATTTTTGGCGGGAAATAATTGTTGACATCGCCCATCTCTTCACTCTGCCAGTGACAAAATAATTATGTCCTGTCGTTCTAATTATTATGTGTACTTATGCTTAGCCAACTTTATGTTTTCCCGCCGGATAATTTTGCCAAACTCTTTGGCAGGGAGAGATGCTACACAAATACGAATGAGAGAATAAATTGTCGTGGTTACAACGGACAAGGATGTGAAAACACTGATCTGACGGAATGTTGGATGCTGCCTGAGGTAAGATTTAGGCATTTATGTTAGGAAGATAACGGCTGAATGCAAAGATAATACCATAGTTAATACCATGTAAATATTTTATTGAGTTACTTTTTTTATTGAGAATAGGCAAGCGTTTGGCCACGATCTCACCAGATGTTCGTGAACAATATCGTGTCACGCGTGTCGCTGTAAAAGCTCGAAGAGAGCTTTTTTATTTCGAGTCAATGCCATACGGCGGCCTATCAAATTTGTTCGCCAACATTCAATGGTATAGCATCAATCATGGTTCTACTCCTCAAGATGACCAGGTTATGATAACAGAACGACATATCAATGTACCCACGAATAGAATATGACGATGAAGTGATCAGACAGAGAACCAAAGCTATCGGCTTAGCTTACAAGATAAGCAAGCTGAAGTGGCAATGAGCAGGTCTTATAATCCGAACACCGGTAATCGTTGGGGGAGACGTGTTCTGGAGTGAAGACTGTGAAACGGCAAACGTGTAGGACGCCCTCAATCTGATGATGTTGATAACAGGTTTTTTTGTTGAAAGGTGGAGTACTGGTTTCGGAAACTTCTAGACGATTCGTCGGAACGCAGCATGTTCACACGCCGTCGACGCCAGTATAGAATGCTACCTGATGAGGATTTGTGCGTAACCATCTTCAGATCATTAATTTCTTTCTGTGTAACGAATTGTCTATTTATTAACATTACTAGTAGCACCCCGCGGTTTCTCCCGCGTATACGTTTTTCTGCTACCTCAATTATCCCACGGGAACTATACTTTTTCCGTAATAAAAGTAGCCTGTTATTCCAAGCCACAACTTAAAACTATCTACATAACAAATTTCATCGAAGTCGGTGGAGCCGTTTGAGCGTGAAGGAATAAGAAACATACACACAAACTGTCGCCTTTATAATCTTAGTGGGATTATCAGGGTATTTATCATGTATTACAGTTTTATTTGAATTATTTGCTCGATATTTCCGAAATAACGGGCAAATAAAATAAATGGTAAATATTTCGATAATACATAAAATATTGTCTAATCATTTTGACCGAACATATTAAATTATTTGAGGAAGCTTAACCACACATTAACTAGTGACCATTTTTTTTTTTTTTTTTTTTCTTTACGTGGGGAAAATGCATTTACGCACTTCCGCCTACCGGGAAAGTAGGCGGGGTGTGTCGGGCTCGCTCGAGCATCACCGCTCCCTGGGGGGCCTCATGGCCCCCAACCCTAACTGCACCCACAGCAGCCAGGGTCCACTACCGACTAAAACCCACGGTGTCCATCCTGCCGTTAGAACGGAGGGAGCGCGGGGTACATTTGCATACCGCGCCCCCACCACGGCCGTCCGTTTCCGGACCCCTCCAGGGGGGAGGATGACCCTCCCCCTCGCGACCGTGCCGGGACCAAGAGCACGGCCGCACCACCCCGGGGACCACACAGTGCAAGGAACGCCAGACTTCCCACATCCGACGCTCGTGGTCCCCTGCGATGGGCCAGATGGAGCAGCCCCATCGCCAGCCGCTTCGACCGCCACCCTCCGACGGCGGCCATATCGGCGCCACAGCAGGAGACGAACTGAATCACTCCCGCCGCAGCGCCTCCTCAGCTGCAGCACCGTCCAACACGGCGCCGCTGCCCCCCTCAGTTGCAGTGCCTTGACATTAACTAGTGACCAAGCTCAAGGACGCGCCACCGCTGAAGTATAGAAAGAGCTATGCTCGGGGTTTCTCTAGAGATTAAATCATAAATGAGGAGATCCGTAGAAGAATTAGTCACCGCCATAGCTCAGCGGATTAAAAAGTTGAAACGGCAATGGGCAGGGCACATAGCTCGCAGAACTGATGACCGATGAGGTCGAAAGATTGAACAGAGGCCATATGCATGCAGGCGCAGCTTAGGACGGCCACCGACAATTTGGCCAGACAACCTGACCAATATCGCAGGAAAGGGCTGGATGCGTGCCGCTTCCAATCTGTCCTAGTAGAGATCCATGGGGGAGGCATATATCCAGCTGTGGACGTCTTATTGGTGACATGATGATGAAACACACATCACTGTAGTTGTAGTATACTATGTCAGGGAAAAGTTTTTAGGTTTAGAGAAGGTCGGAAGTATGTTTTAAGAAAGTATTTGAAATATAGGGTGGCAATATTATAAGTAATAAGTAGAACATTTTACGAGACCTAAAGACTACAACGAATAAGTAATAGTGACTATAACTGACACCGATCGGCAGCTAGCGAGCGCTGGGGCCCGAGCACGGCGCGGGGCGAAGAGGCAACTTTGGCGGCTCGGGTATGCAGTGTCAGGGGGCTCTGGGCCAGCCCTCCTGCCCCTTCGAACCGACGTCCACCCCGTGCGCCTAGCCCCCCACCTGCGTCTAGAAAAATCAGAGCGAGAAGACGCCAGCCTCGGAGACTGACAGCACTAGCACCGCCACCTCCGGCATACTGTTTAGAGATACCGGCTCAACTGTTCTGTGATCCTACGTGTAAAGTGAGTTTGTAAGACTTCTAAATTTTAAGGCCTGGACTAGAATAATCCAGTTTGTAAGACTTCTAAATTTAAACGTCTGGACTAGAATATACAAGCCAAGAGACTGACAACATTGTATCCGCTACCCTCGATAAATCGTACCAATACATTACATGTACTAGTAGATAAATTTACCTTTAGCTAAATGGTTCATTTATTTTGCAAATAGGTACATGCATACATAAAGTCACGCCTTTTTCCCGTAGATGCACAGCTTTCCTGACACACTTTTTTCGCAGCTCCCACACTCATCGAACTTCTCATATATGGGCCGATTATTAGAATACACATGACCTGGCCCATTTTTAGAAGGAACATCCTCAATCTGTTTTGGAGACGTTCGCCACGTTTTTAATTTCTAACACCTCCATTAGCTTCGCCCACGAATGATTTATCTTTATGTCAAAACCATCTTAAGATTTTGTATAGGGATGGATAGTGTGTCCGGGATTTTTTCTTTAAACGTCACAGCGAAAAGATGCAACCAATTGACAGCCGTCACCACTGTTCATTTACTTAATCTATTAATTTGTCTTGTGATTCTGCATATAAATGAAGTTTTTCAGATAATTTAGAATGTAAATTCTCGTGATTTTGTCACATAATTGTATATATTTAATATCCGGCTTTACTTACGTTATTAATCGAAGTTTCGACCCAGGTCTCGGTAATGACCGACGCCCATCCTCAACTGAGTTGACACTTTTGCATTTGTCAGATATTGTCATTTCGTAACGGTAAACGAGATGGATATATAAAAGATCGCTGACTTCTCCTGCAACGACATGCTGTAAGTTGCTTAAGATTTTGTGATCTTATAAAGTAAGTTAGTCCTATGTAATCGATTAAATTAGACGGCCATCTTGACACTACTGACCTGCCACCACTGATTGACAACGGTTTTTATTTAATCATTACACTCAGTCCCCCGCACTAGGATACCCTGTGTCGCGGGAGGCGTGGACACACAATCACAGCATACATACGCCCAATACCCGGAACGAACATCTACAGCTATCGCACATACGTTTGCCCCTGCCGGGATTCGAACCCAGGGTCCCGGAGACACAGAAGTCATGTCAATGACCACTGCGCCACGGCGACCGTCATAATAGTAGATACAACATACATCAGGCTGCTGGGGGAAGCTTGAACTGTCGCTGTCCAATGCGCAACCATCTTAACAAATGGAACGGACGGTCCGCGACTGAAATAGTGATGAATTAAACTGTTTTCTCGAAGCAGTCCAAGAGGTTTACATCACACGTCTCTTAATAATACATATTGCGTTAATTGCAATTCGATGTAATATGTAATCATCAGTTATCGAACAGTTTATACTACTCATAAGGGCCCATGGTGTGTTTTTCACGCGCCCACTACGTGCAGATGATGCTTGCTAATTAACGCGCTTATTAATTATCAATATTCAGACGCAGATAGTAAACCTTTGTATACGTTCAAAAATTTAGTAGCGCCCCGTAAACTCTCATTTATTAACCGACTTCAATAAAAGGAGGTTACTCAACACGACGGTATATATGATTTTTTTTAAAATTTTATGTTTTTTCGCGGATAACTTCGTCGTTTAGAATATACTTTTGTTCTATCATCAATAGTTTCCGCAGCGCATGCGACGAAAGACGTTTAAGAGCACTTTTTTACACCTTAAGTTACTTTACTTAAATTTTAGTAAGGATCCCTAATCTTATCTAGCAATAAATATAGCCTATGTTATTCAGGGTGCATGTAGCTTTCCAACGGTGAAAGAATTTTTGAAATCGGCTTAGTAGTTTTTGAGTTTATACATTACAAACATACACACACACAAAAGTACAAATTTTTCTCCCTATAATAGTAGTGTAGACTAATGAACTTAATAACTAACCGTTCATTACAATCTTGGAAACGTTACGTTATACTTTATATGGCTGGTGTATAATTATTATACAAATATTAGTTATGTATCAGCATATTTAGAGAACATAGCTATAGAATAAAAACGTCTCTCATTCGCTCCAGAGCACGGCCTCCTACCATATGTACCCAGTCTCTATTATTTTCGCAGGTCATTTTTGTCTTGTTTCAATAAAATTAATAACTCATTTATTTCAGGGATTATCCTTTTTGACCAGAGTATTTTTTGCAGTTCCAGTTTGATCCACCGCGGCCACCTCAACTGGCTGAATGCCAGCGCGCGATGAGTCGTCTCACCGCTAGCGTACAGGCTGCCATTCGCGCCACCACGGCTCGATCTCCCCCTTACCGTGGCACTAACGTTAGCCGGTACGCGCCCACCGGCCAACGCCCTGCCCGCTGCCAAGATAGACGTTATATCTGGTGGCCGAGGGATCACCCTTCACCTAGGCTCGACCGGTTTCAACTCACTCAGAACGTTATCTTCAAACCGAAACCACAATCTGTAGAACAGAAACAAACTGTTCCAGAAGAAATAAATACACCCGAAGAAGAAACCCAAACGATAGAACCTCAACCCCCTCCACGATCTAGTTCACCGCAGCCGGTTGAAAAGACAGAGAGCCCAAGAGAGAAAGTCTTGAATGATGGACAACAACCGTCGACTAGTGCGGCTGCTATGGACGTAAGAGCGAAAAGACTGTACAGCACAGTGCTTAGTATGAGCGCTCCGTCACCTATAGCTCTCACACCAGCAGGGTGCGTCAGGTTGGCGCAGAAACTAGTAACCCCTGGCATTCTTAAGCTAAACCCAAAGATAGTTTTACCTGGAGCCAGAGTTCGTCCCCCAAACGTTGATAACAAGTTTGAGGAACTAGAAAAAGAAGCCTTGGAACAATATAAACCTTCTGACGAGAGCATAGACACGAAGTTCCAAGAACTAGAAAAACAGGCCGAAGAACAGTACAGCAATAGCAATAGCAATACTAGCTGTAGCAGCGGAAACTCAGCAGAAAAAAAGCCATCGAATTCCAGTTCAGAAACAGAACCAAAAAACAAACAGCCAGCAAAATTTCATAAAGAAAAGCCCGTGGACAGCGTAGTAATATACTCCCAGAATTTTCCCGACCTGAACACCAAACAGGCATCGAGTGTTATGAATTTAAAAAACTTCCACGCCCCCCCTAGGGGGGAAAAAAAGGACGGCCATAGAACGAGTAAATCCAGATTCAAAGGGGATTCGCAGCGACCTGCATCGGACACTGATTACGAATCTCGAGATACGAATGTCAAGAATCATAAAGGTCCAATGCGATGGTCCTTGCACGTGGTACCTCCAAAGAAAAGACACCTGACTGTATGTGTGTCTGACTTCTCATCAGACGAAGAACTTGAAGAAGCGACTGGTTCTATAAAAGACGCTGGTCCTCGCGTTAAGACCCGCGCTGGAAAAATGAAGATGTCAGCACACGGAGGTGGTGACCTCCATCCAATCATGAGAAAAGTGTAGTTTCGTATTAGATGCTACAAACTGGTAATGTTTTGTATACATCCACCCATCGCCGAAGCTAAAAGACCGTACAGACCCGTTCACATGAATTAACCGAGTAAATTCGTAAGTGTTGTGTTCGTAACTTTTTTACTACCGTAGATTTTGAGTGGCCGAAGTGAGTTTTTTTTTTTGATACCATGGAGTTTTTGTGAGATCCCGTAGAGAAGTAATGAAAGTATTGAACTGTCTGACCGGCTGGTGTTCCGATCAAGCTGTTTTAGCATTGTGCTTATTTTTACTAGTCATAAATAATTTCTATACCTTATTTACACTGTTTCAATGAACATTTTATACTAAAAAAAATACGATTTTCGTGTATATATTTGTATCGCTTTAGCAATTCAACATCTTCACGACACTAACCTGAAAAAATATTGTCTATGACATATTTTAATTACTCAAATTGTTTAACGTTTTTTATGTTGCTTACCTACACTCAGCTGATTTCGATGTTTTGATTATATCATTGCTGTAAACTGCTGCCAAAACTCTGCTTTCAATCCGGAAACCAGGTAACGGAAAGGCTAGTGGTTCCTTATGTGACGAAACGTCCATAACGGAGTTTACCTATGCAACCTTAGCCGAACAACTTGATTAGGTATGTATTTTACATTCATCAGCTATCCAAGGACCGCTGTACATTTTCATCTGAGCGTTAGCGTATTAAGCCGACAGCCTGGGCTGTTGTTTTAGGAGTCGTGAGGCCGCTTCATAGGCACTCCGGCGGCTAAATAACCAGACATTGATCTAAAGCCTGTGTACAATGAGGTGTTTTCTCAAAAGAAAACTAGTCCGAAAATACTAGATGACGTAATAGTCATAGAATTTAATCTGCATTAAGAAAGAGAAATCAATGGGGGAGGCATATGTCCAGCAGTGGACGTCCTATGGCTGAGGAGATGATGATGATGAAAGAAGAAGCAAGTAACACTAGAATATTCCAGGATCAAAAAGGAGATCAATGTAAAATAAACACCTGAGTCACAGAGTAGTAAGAGAAGCAAGAACTAAAGTATTAAACTCAAAGAAGAACTATTTCAAAAACGATAGCGCCATCTATTACTTTTATTATTGCTAGTTTTTTTTTATAAAAAGCTCATTCCTCCTTGCGGAATGCTCGGCTTCGTAATCTTGCAGGCTTTGACGTACCTTCTCGACAAGAGAGTCGTTGTGGATGAGCCTTTTAGCTCGCCTCACTATCGACTGAAGAGTCACAAGTTAGTAGGTACTTATCCGAGCCGTCACACAAATGAGAATAGTACTCCATACACGATCGAACCTGTGCTTGGTACAAGTTCAGCAGGTGTTCTGGTGTGAAGTCCTGTTTCACCTTTGCCAGGACGCCTAGATTTTGGTGGCCAACCAGCTTTAGACCCAATGTATGATCCGAAATTCAGTGTCGAGCTTAAGGAGACGCCTAAAATGTCTAGCTCTAGATGTTCAGTAATCGGCACGGATACATCACTGAAAGTAGGGGTCAAATTAAATTGGCTGCTTTTTACGGAAAACTTCTATCAAATATTAATAAGAGCATAATGATATCTTTACTGCCTAATTTTTTACATATTATTATGAAAACTTATTTAATATAAATAATAATTATACATTGACTAATCAGTTTAAAAAATCTTTTAAGTTGGCGATAGCGCAGTTCATAATTTGAATAGTCATATTATACTTTATTTTAAAAAAATATTTCCTATTAGAATAAAATGCCCAAAATTGGATAAGGAGGCGAGATATTAATGATATTTTAACTAAACAAATATATGTTTATACCCAACACGATTGACTTTTCAATAAAACCTACGAGCGCTACTTGGTGTTGTTTAGCGAACATGATTGGTATATTTTGATTCTTAAACCCAGTGTTATATATATATATATATTTATAAGACCAACCGCTAAAATTAAACCTGTTGATTTCGTAAGGCATTAATTATTAGATACAAACCAACCATCTCAGAGTCAGAAACTGCTGCGATATAGGAGCCTGCTAGGTATACATCGTCTTTAGAGATCCGTCTTCTTAGGTACTTTATTTCAATACCGTTGCGTATTTTGCAGGATAAAATTGACATTTATATCATAAACGATATTCAAATCATTTTCAACTGCGGTGAAAAAGAGACAGTCTTGTTGTAGTACTTACCCTAAGAATCGATTATTTAATCACCTCGTATCACTTCTTTTGCACACCCGTCCTTCCCCGACCTGCGTTCAAGCAGTAGACAGATATACCCATCCTTATGGAAAGCGATATGTATCGGCTGAGACCAACAATGTTTTACTAAAGACGTATATTCATACTGCGCGGTGCTTAGATTTTGTTCCTTTACGACATAAACATGCTTACGGCGACAGATAATACGGTACAAATAATATAAAAAAGGATAGCTATATGTTTAGACTTGCGCTTGAAATACGCGTCGTAATCAAAACTACTACAATTATACTAATACTCTATACAATTGACTTAATTTTGCTGCCTCAGTTTCCGCGCGCTTGTGCGACATCTACCTCATATAAACATTATAATATCATTGGCTGAGATCGTTACTGCCGCGCATCGGTCGAGAAATAGAGACTGTATCCACTGATTAGAAAGACTGTATCAAAATAGGTCTATAGTTTTCAACATTATTTTACTGTATCTCTATCTCTCTCTCTCTCTACTCTATCTCTGCTGCCACTCTTGTGGATAGGTGTAATAAAAGAGGTTTTAAAAATTGTAGGGAATGTTCCAGATTCCAATGACATGTTTCAAATTTGAGTTATAATTGGCGCAAATCGTATTAGTGACGATTCTTTGATAACACGAGATGAGATACCATCAAAACCTGTTGCACAGTCGTCTTGTATATTGTTTACATAGAAGTAATATGACCTACGTACAATAGTACATATTACTTCTATGATTGTTTATGATATTTAGAACCTCGTCTAAATTTGTTTCTAATATACCTACCAATAGAGTTCGGTTGTGAAGGGAGTGCAGTTATGTTCTATGAGTCATTATATGCAATTTTACAGGCAAGATGTTTACCAATATTGCAGAAACAATTATTTACATGATTAATAGATGCAATAGGAGTATCTTTTGATTTCAGCAAAATATCACTACTTTTATAATCCTGTGAACGTTATTTTTCTAATAATTTGCCATGTTTTTTTATTATTATGTTTATTATTATCTATCTCTTTTCTAAAGTAGTCATTTTTAAGCTTTCTTAATAAGTTTGTACCACTGAATAGAAAGCGAAAAGGTTTGTACAAAAGTTTCTGTATTTAGAATATGACAGTTTAAGCGTTTCATTATTAGGTTTATCTTTTACACTAATGTGCATTCTGTCTCTAGTACGAATACATCTTAGCATTTCGGGAGTGATCCAGGGCTTAATTATACGTTTGTTATGTGGTACTCGGAATGTTCGCGTATTAATTTTAATAATTTCCATTAGCTTTCCAACAAAAAGCTCTGCAGCTATGTTAGCGTCTAGAGACTGGAAAATATCAATGAAACTAAGGGTTTTAACATTTTGTTTAACAGCGATAAAGCCCGTCCTTATTACGGTTTTTTTTTTGTAAGCCGTGAGTTCAACAACTTGGTTTTAATAATTAGAAGTCCAGGAAAGTGATTTGTTATAGATGTATTTAACATAACTGATGTGCACTGATATTTAGTTTTAACCATTATTCCATCTAGTTGCTATTTTGTGGCTAGCTAGTAATCCATGCCGTGGTGGTACCGGCCTAGAATAGTACTCCCCCATCTCTTCCCGCGGGTGCCGTAAGAGTCGGCTAATGGACCACGTACCAGAAGGTGGGCAGCAGCGCCTTCTGAGGATTGGAAATCGTACTGCGCTCGCCAACCTGCCTGCCAAGCGTGGCGAGTATTGGCAAGTCCCCCCTTATTTGGGGGAGGCATATGTCCAGCAGTGGACGCACATGGCTGAGAGAAGAAGTAATCCATGATTTGCTAACAGCTCTATGTATCCAGCAGATTTTCTGTCTACATTATCTGGATGTATATCTATTTTTATGTCTCCTAATACTGTTATAGTTTGAACTTTTTTGTAAGAGCTTAATACACAATCGAGTGAGTTCAGAAAATAGTCGGTATTGTTTAAGGAAGGTGGAAGGTATGGTCGAAGATATTAACACGCTAGCCCTAGAAGAATGCTTACTGACTCTCGAGGACTGTTGCCTGCACACACTGTGTAGGGTGTCAGTTTATCAAACTTGAGAGTGGTAGCCAGACGGGTACTCGGAAGTAATCTCTACCATCATGCAAATCAAAATGCACCCTTCACTTTGTCTTCAGCTGAACATGTAGGAATGCCCTCTTCACAAATATATAAAGTACTCACATTCGATTTTCGGTAATTCAACATCTCACAGAGTTACCAGTATCTTATAAATCACAACAGCCACAAGTGTACGTAGAACAAACATTGAAATCCAAAGAAACATTATCAAAAAAAATATATTAAATACAAAACAATTTAAGTTGTTATAACTTAGTTCTGTTATAACTAATTTCTCTTACACTAAGAAGGTCTTCTCATCACAGAGTCCCTGTGTATATCAGCTGTCCAGAAACTCCTCCAAGTCTGTAGGGTCTTCTTCAAGCTGTATTTGATCCAAGCTCACTTTTGGAGTTGGGGTTTGAGCTGTAATAATAGCAACAAGTTCATAAGCAACGAGTATATACTATTCCAGTTTCTCGCTACTGGCGCTAAAATGTATGGTAAAGACAAGGAGCAGAATTTTGGTTCACTAGCACATCTGTACATGCCTATTCAATAGTGACTAGAGTTCATTATATTTGTAATGAAATGGGCACATTTACTATCAGCAAATGTTCTACACATGTCTATAAGGCAGGGATAGCGTGACCATACTTTAGAAATTTGAAGTATATAGTTAAATCCTAAACATCCCTAGTGGTCTACATACTCCTATCACAGTTTTTGTCATTTCATTTCATGAAAGTGTGATGAAAAGCATGATGAGTGATCAGAGAAAACACTGTCATTTGATAAATTATACTACAAGTAATAGCCGATAAACGAGATTCGCCAATAAATAGATATTTTGTGGAGCATGAGTGTTGGACAGATAAAAAAGTACCTTTAAAAAAGTGTTTACAAACATATATACAAGTTTACTAACAAATGGGTCTTATTGCCTGAATAAACAAGTTTTGATTTGATTTGATAGCCAAAGGTCACTTGATGTGAAGGCTACACAGAACAATAACTTTAATATAATAAAAAAGTGTGATTTTTCGCCATCCATCTATTTCTCAGCCCCTCTTTGATGCTGGAGAAAGTAGTTTCATCAACAGCACATTCTATATCTATGAAGGTCACTAAACAGGACTGCTTGTCCTTCAGTGTAGATTAAACCTTGTGAACCACCACTTGTTGAAGTGCAGTTTCTGTAAATTTGCCTGATTAATAGGCATATTGATTTTTATGCACAGGGTTGTCTATTATATTGTAACTAAAAAAGTGGGAGTTAGGGATCTTTAAAATCCAAGAATACTTTTTCACCAATTTTGCACAAATTAAATTAAAAAATCATATGGTGTATTGTGTGTTGAATAAATATATTTGTTTGTTGTTTGTTTCTTAAAATTATTAAAAAATATTATTTTTGTATTATAGATCTAGCGTTTGACCACTATCACACTTGATGGTCAGTGACGATGTGGTCGAAGATGTTATCACGCTAGATCTAGAATGCTCACTGGCTCTCAAGGACTGTTGCCTGAACACACTATGTGTTTGGTGACAGTTTATCAAACTTACTTAATTATTTTTATGTAGGTCAGCAACAGCAGCTCTAGATATTACTATTTTCACTTGATACCTACACAGTTAAGTAGAGGATTTATTTAATACATAAAATCTTGTGTGTATGGTAGGTCTGAAGATAGATCGTAAAATATTTATCTCCTATTACGTTCCATATTTTAATGCGTTTTTAGACAGACATAATTGATTTTATGTAATTTGAACGAAGTCTCGTGTCACTTTGACTTTTTGAACATTTATAATTATATGGCAGAACAATGTTTACCACTAATTTTATATAAAACTAGCTGACCTGGCAAACATTGTCCTGCCATATATATAATATGTATTGTCTAATTGTCTAAGTGAGATGATACTTTAATGATTGACGGTTAAACTATTATGGATATTAGTTCATACTAAAATATCAAAATCAAGATAAAAAAGTAACGAGTGAACAATTTAATAACAAATCGGTCAAGCCGTTTCAAAGGAATTCGGTTACAAACACTGTGATATGAGAATTGTATATAGGTATTAGAACATATAGTTCTAGTATTTGCCAACTATCTCACTTGATTATTGATGATGTGTTGAAAATGGATCATGGTAGATTGTTCATGTTGAGAAAGTTCCCTACCTACCTTCATAGTGTTCATTATGATAATGTTATCTACCAAAACCCCAAGCCCAACGTGGGCTCGATCGAACCAGCATCAGTTTGCATGACAATCAGCACTCACCATCTCAAGGCTATTATTGCTTATTTATGGTCTAAAGACTATTTTCAGCGCCACATTTACACATTGTTACTTTGTTGAAGTTGATTGTGTCATTTTGGTGGCTCATACTATGATGATTGTTGAACAGGCATATATTAAATATAATTATATAAAATGGTAATATTAACATAGTCATACCTGCAGTGATAGTCCCACTGTCTAAGTATTTAGCCACATCATTTTGAAATGCAACACTGCTGGTTTCTCTCCTCACTTGTAGCTCAGCTAGTTGCTGCTTTTCACGCTCATACGTTTTCGCTGTAGCCAACTTATTGCGCACACTTTCTAATGCAACTGTAAAAGAAATAATATTTTTTTATAATCTGATGATAATCCTTTCAAGTGCATCTTATAACACAAATGTTATGTATGTACAGTTTTATGTAATATTTGTTTCTTCTATCAGTTTTATTAACTTTGAGCAAATGTATTGAAGACAGTTTTTAATGTAGTATTAGTAGACTCAATTGAGTATCTCTCCTTTCCTTTGTTTTTATCATACTATGCATTCTCATAGTAAGCAGAAGTAAAATTTAATAAGCTATACCATGCAGCTATTTTTGGTTCAGTCTTTTAATACTAAAAAATAAAGAATGTAGATTTGGCACTGTCGGTTTTAGGTTATAAACCAACTATGTTTATTATCCGATAGCTACATATGAATACATAAAAACAACCAAATTATTGAAAATTGATGTGAATTCCAAAAAAAGACGTTCTAGATTTGGTTGCACTATTATAATTATTTTTACTGTCTGTGACCCCAGAATTTCATCCCTTATGAACATCTCTTTGTCCTTACCCCACACTAGGTGGGGTCGGTGATATCATTTGTCATCTCAGTGCTCACACCTTTCATAAACATATCATTCTTCACACAGTCCGTCCATGCCTTCTTTGGCCTTCCTTTACCTCTATATCTATTCACATTCATGTTAAGTACTCGTTTTGTTATATTTTCTTTATCCTTTTTCATGACATACCCATGCTAAGCCAATCTCAAAATCCAAATGCTCCATCGTAAGTCGCTTTATCACTTGTCATCAGGTGAGATGTAAATAAAATGCTTGTCCATTCTCAATAAAAAAATGATTAATTTATGAACTGATTTGAATACTTAATTAACACTTTAGGTTGAATCCAAAACACGTAACTCATTGTTGAGGGAATTTGAGTTTTAAAATGGCCACTTGTCGATATCACATAGACCATATAGGATAATAATTAACCCTGATTTTTCCAGGGTAATAGATTTGAACTGTCAATATGAATTCCCAACGTTGGGTTTTGGAACTATACAGAGTCACAATGTTCAATGTACTTGTCTGAAATACCTTATGCTCAAGCGGCACTCACAAAATACACATGTCTATTTTGCCAAGAGGTCAAAACAGTAAAGTTATTTGAATGAACAGTTGAGTTATGTAGTTAGTCAATTCCTATCTCTATTTAGTAGATTTTAATTTGAAGTACTCAACATTTAATTTCGACTTAAATATCATAAGAGATTTATGGTTTATTGCATTAACAACATGCTAGGTGAAACTTACGTTCAAATATTTGAAGAAAAAAATTCGGCTGCTAGTGGGACTTGAATCCAGGACTACAGAATACCATCTTGTCGCTTTGTCCAACTAAGCTATAGCAGCCTATAGCACTAGGGCCGAATTACTTCCTTCGTATTAACATCTGAGGGGACGTTGTTATAGCGCCATCTACTTTAATTGTATGAACAATTAATTAATAAGACTGATTTTTTTTTTCTTTTTTTTTTTTCTTCACAATAGGCAGGCGTTTGACCACTATCTCACCTGATGTTAAGTGATGATGCGGTCTACGATGATTCACGCCTGCCTAGAAGATACCTGTTCACTCGTGACTTGAAGATGCCCAGATTGTATTCATGTGGAAACACAGACTTAGGCAATAAGTTCCACTCGTTAGCTGTACGCACTATGAATGTGGAAGCAAAACGCTTGGGGCGACAGGGTGGAACGTTATAGACCAACATTACAGTAGATATGATCATATCAAAATGCACCACCCCTTACCTTAAGAGATGTATGGTTTATTGCATTAACAACATGTTAGGTGGAACTTAAGTTCAAATATTTGAACTTAAATATCATATTTATGAAGTTCATTTTTCTGTAGTTTTCAACGATTGTAGACTGACACTAATTTGTGAATATAAAGTGACAGAAAGTGATCATGAGTTAAAAACTTAGTTTTCGATAAATGGCGATTTCTTGCATGAGTATATATAAATACACTCAAAAATATATATTTAGTATATAATACAGACGGTTGTTTACTAGTATAAGGCACTACTTACTTTAAAATACCTTCATTTTATGAATTACATAAATTTCTAGGCTACATATAGAGTTATTGATCGTGGACAGGCAGTTTCCCCCTCTATGGTTTAATCATACACGAATAAAGTGTAGAATTATGACCAATATGAACCATAAAATGTGATGAATGAAAATGCAAGCAGTATGAATACAGTACAATATGAGATGGCAAGCTAAAGCAGAAGAATGCTTAAAACATAATAAAAATTAAATATTATACCAACCTAATATATACAAACATTTGGTATAATATGACAAGTATAGTTTTACCAAATTATGGAGTTGGGTCTTATATTAAGTCAATTGAATTTGAGTAAACAGAACATTTGGGGTATCAAGGGGGTTCATACCAACGGCCTTGAAGCAATATTTGCTGCAGGAGATGTGTTGAAAGTATAAAATTATTTTTTCGGATATATGTGAATTCTTAAGAAAATATTTAAGAATACCTGAAATGAAATGTCATGTCGTTTCTCTTTCAGTTGCGTGAATGTGGTCTCTCTATTTATTGTGTATTTTGTGGTAATTTTCGACTCTTTGGCTATGATTTTGGACTTGTGGCGAAGAGATAATTTTAAATATAAGAAAGATGCCTTTGAAGAATAAAAAAATGTAGTCAAATACATTGGACAACAAACAGTAAAATAAACAGTTTCATATTTAGCAATATGATTTACCACTACTAAATCACAACACCCCACCAGAAAAGAAGACAGTACTTCACCCGGGGGCAGCTGCTCAATCTGTATCAAGTACAAGTCTGATTGTGCATGGAGTACTGTTCCCACTTTTGGGATGGGTCAGCCAAATACCAACTAGAAGCTCTGGAGTCAATCGAGAGGCCAGCCAAAAGAATCATTGGCAGTAACTCTTTGGTGGAACGTAGGCTTCAGAGCCATGAACACCGGAGTAGCAAGCCTATCAGTTTTTTATGGGGTGCATTTCGATGAATGTGGACTGGAATTACATAATCTGATTCCACCATGCCCATTATCGGTCGACTCGACGTACGGCAATTCGCCATCGCTATATGGTAGATATACTACCTATACATACAAAGCGTTTTGCTTCCACTTTCTTAATGCATACTGCCAAGAAATGGAACTCGTTGCCCGAGTCTGTGTTTCCCGATATGTACAATCCTGGAGACTTCAAGTCGCGAGTGAATAGGTACCTTCTAGGTTTGCATGCTAAATCCTAGACGTCTTCACTTAACATCAGGTAAGAGTAAGTTATCAAACGCAATATATAATAAGTAAAAGTGCTCAGGCGCTGCGGGAACTGCAGCCCCTCCGCCTTTGCATAACAAAGCATAGACATCAAGTGACCCATAGCGGCTGAGGCTGGACGCTGAAGACAACCAAAAAGCCGAAGAAGCACTAGCTACGCTCACCGGTCGCCCTTTGCGGTTGCCAGGTTTGTTTAGTGCTCAATATAAATCCGTACTGAGCAATTGATCTTGCGACGTGGAAACGGTTGTGGGTCCCGGTCTCTAAGAACCGAATGCTACCTTAAAGTTGAGCCGGGTAGACTCCCCTCCCCCTCCCTCTCTCTTTCCTTACCCTCCTACAAAGGGGACTTATTTTAAGATCTTTACCAAATTATTTTCTTGCAATAACCAAAGGAGCAATATTGTGGACTTTTTTAATTATACATACTTAAAGTAGGTAAGCACTTACCCATTTTTTTTTCTTTGTAAACTGTAAGTTGATATTGATGGTCTAATTTCCAATTTTCCATCTTACTTCTTTCAGCAATATCTTCAAACTCTGTAAGGTCATCTTCGACAGTAGTCAGCAAACCCTGGATGTTTTTTAAGCTGTCCATTATTTGTGCTATGGTGGCTGTGAGGCTTGGAATGTGGGCCAAATTTTGTGACAACTCCTGCGCACTTTGTAACTTCTTCTTCATAATTTCATGAAGTTCTGTTGTCAATTTGTCTACTACCTCAGCAGCTCTGGCATTTTTTTCGGCGTTGTCATGAATTGCAACCCAATCTTCTTGATATTTTTCTAGTAATGCTCCACCAGCTCCATAGTTGACTTTGTTTTCGCCTTCAACTTTATGTTTATCTTTGAAAATACTTGTAGCATTCCTCACGCCTTGGAAGGCTTGTCGTATATTATTGTTAGATGCTAAACCCTCTTGCACAACCGATATGAATTCTTTAATGTTTCCGAGCATGTCGAGTATTGTAGTCAATTCACTATCGATACGATTAGTATAAGGCAATTCTAACATATATATTTAAAGTTAAAAATTAAACACACCCAGCTGAGCAATAAGTCGTGATTAAGTCCACAGTTGCTGTTAACACTGATTAGAAAGAGAAATAGATAATAATCACACGAAGAACGGACCGGTCCTTATGGACTTTGCCGTAGCGCTCACTGACACGATATTTGACAGATTTTAGTGTTGTTCTCTAGTGTATTATGCAGGAGTATCGATATCGATATTTATAGGGATGGGAAAATCTTTATTCAGGCTTTTTGCTCTAGCATAAGAAATCCTCATAGCTATAATATGTATACACCTACTCAATGCCACATTGCATGGCAATAAAAAGTCAAGTATTTCTAAAATAACTTTTAATTGTTTAAAGAAAAATGTAAATGTAGAGGTACAATTTGCTTAATATGTATATATCTATAAGTGAGTATACATAATGCATAAACATACTAAAGTTAATGTTTTTTAAACAAATAGAAATTCATTTTTTTAAATTTGACTGCATCGAACTGGAATCTGTCTGTTACAAAACCGCAAATATTTTACCTGAAATAGAAAAATACTATAGAGTTACATCTCATTAAATACAAATATATTCGCTGAAAATAGGTAATATATACAGTGTATTGCATTTATGATACTTGTGAGGCAATCATACAATTTATCTTAGTCTTCAGATAACTGTGCTATTTCCTAATTTTTATGCCAATTCAACTCATATGCTCATTTTTTGGCACTTAAAATAATGACTGAAGATTATTGTCAATCTTACAATCCGAGATGCTCTAAGCCGTAAAATGCGACACTAGCCATTTTTAAACACGTAGTATTAACGATAACCTTATGCCTTATATTAAACTATTATAATTGATTAAAGGAGCATTAGGTTATCGTGTGTAGATCTCATAAATAAGTTTCATGCTCCCTTTTTGTTTTTCTCAATCGGGCCAGCAGTTGTGCAGCACATGCAAGGATCAAATATTCATATAATCAGGAAATATAATGGGACATTCAGACACGTAGAGAGATATTTGCTTTCAAAACATGGAGCTCTAGCTCTCCTTAAAACAATTGGTTGTGACATTGCCTGTGGTTGTATGTAGTCCAGTTTTTAGTTACTTCCTTAGTTTTTTTAATATCATTATGTATCTATTGATACTAATATTATAAGTAGGTAATGTTTATGAGGTTGTAGCAATGATGTTTTACTAAAGATGACCTATTTATACTGCGTGGTGCTCAGATTTTGTTCCTTTACGACATAAACATGCTTACTGCGACAGATAATATGGTACAAATAATATAGAAAAGGATAGCTATATGTTTAGACTTGCGGTTGAAATACGCATCGCAATGAAAATTACTACAACTGACTTCATTATGCCGCCTCAGTTTCCGCGCGCTTGTGCGATATCTACCTCATTTATACATATAATATCATTGGGTTGTAGGTGTTAAACTATGTATCTACCGATATCTGAACCGATACTTTAACCAATAGAAGGCAACGTAGGATCATCATCATCATCATCACCATGCGGGTGTAACCGCGGGACGCAGCTAACTTAATATATAATTAATAAATGTATTTAATTTTTGGACGTATAAATCCTGTATTACAAATTTAGGCATAGGTTAGGACTTAGATTAGTAATAGTACATTAGCTACTTACGATGAAATTAAGGTTTCAGCTGTTCAATAATATAAAATAGTATCACGAAGACGAAACAAATTTCGCTTTTTGATTAATGAAAAAATTTATTAAAATTTCTATTTTACGTGAAAGCCAAATGTCAAAGATTCCCGAGTATTTATTGGAATGAGTTTTTAATATCTGTCGTTCGTTGAATGCTTGGAGTATATAAATGTAAGATGTATGTAATGATCTGTGAAAAAACGAGTAGTAAAAAAAAAAAAGAATAAATATTTTCAAAAGCTGCACTAAGTCTTCGAACAAGAATCAGCCTTATCCCTTTCGTATACGATTTAATGATTTCGTCAATCCGTGGCGGTTAGATTCTTATCGTCCTAGGTTAAACTATAAGGACCATAGCATTTGGATGGCAGATTACCCACCCTGGCTGTTAATCTGCCATTCAATTGCTGTGTTCCTTATAGCTTAACCTAGGACGATAAGAATCTAACCGCCACGGATTGACGAAATCATTAAATCGTATATAAAAGGGATAAGGCTGATTCTTGTTCGAAGACTTAGTGCAGCTTTTGAAAATATTTATCAATTTTTTTACTACTCGTTTTTTCACAGATCATTACATACATCTAACATATATACTCCAAGCATTCAACGAACGACAGATATTAAAAACTCATTCCAATAAATATTCGGGAATTCGGGAAATTTGACATTTAGCTTTCATGTAAGAGAAATTTTAATAATTCTTGTTATTTCATTAATCAGAAAGCGAAATTTGTTTGGTCTTCGTGATACTTTTTTATAATATTGAACAGCTGAAACCTAAGCGAAAAGTAGCTGTAGTAGAATAAGCGAATCACTACCATTAGTAGTGATTCGCTTATTCAACTGAACTAAACTAAAATGTTTTGAAACTAATCCAGTTCTTATAAGGTTACGATTAAGTCTAAATTAGTATGAGACTTATCAATAACATCACTAAAATTAAATGTATTTATTAAATTTGCAGGTAGTTTTAGCGAACCTATGCCTAAATTTGTAATACAAGATTTATACGTCCAAAAATTAAATACATTTATTAATTATATATTAAGTTAGCTGCGTCCCGCAGTTACACCCGCGTGGTGATGATGATAATGATGATCCTACGTTGCCTTCTATTAGTTAAAGTATCGGTTCAGATATCGGTAGATACATAGTTTAACACCTACAACCCAATGATATTATATGTATAAATGAGGTAGATGTCGCACAAGCGCGCGGAAACTGAGGCGGCAAAATTAAGTCAATTGTAGTAATTTTCATTGCGACGCGTATTTCAAGCGCAAGTCTAAACATATAACTATCCTTTTCTATATTATTTGTACCGTATTATCTGTCGCAGTAAGCATGTTTATTTCGTAAAGACCAAAAAAACATCATTGCTACAACCTCATAAACATTACCTACTTATAATATTAGTATGAATAGATACATAATGCCTGACACTTGCCATAGAACATTTGCCTGATTATAAGAATATTTGAACCTTGCGTCTGCTGCACAACTGCTGGCCCGATTTCGCTTTCTGATCAGTGGATTAAGTCACAATCATAGAAGCAATATGTACTACACGTAGTACATATTACTTCTATGGTCACAATCTAATTTGTACTCCCCTTTGACGAACCCAAATTATTAGGTACTTAGGAGCTCTGATGGACAGTCGCCTTAGCTGGAAACCTCACATTCAAAGCCTTGCTGGTCGAACGAGGCGTCTCATTTATGTATTTAAAACCATTAGGTCGTCTGTTGACCCAGAGACTCTAAAAGTTGTATACTACTCTTTAGCACAGTCTATCTTATCGTATTGTGACACAGCCTGGGGAGGTACTTATTCGACTATTTTGATGAAGTTAGAGAGAGCACAGAGAGCTATTTTAAAAGTAATGCTTAAAAAACCTTTGAGATACCCCACAAATGCCCTGTACAAAGACGCTGAGGTGTTAACAGTTCGGCAACTG
Organism: Apeira syringaria; assembly: GCA_934044485.1. NCBI lineage: Eukaryota > Metazoa > Arthropoda > Insecta > Lepidoptera > Geometridae > Apeira > Apeira syringaria. The sequence continues at coordinate 29,259,225 of OW203655.1, forward strand.
TATATCTTGCATATAATTTTGAAAAAACACAAATCCCTTGAGTACAACACTGAGCTAGATTCGAATATTCGTAGGAGGAGTCGTACTTGTCCTAGCGTACCTCAGCGAACATGTATTGGAAATAGACATTATGAAGTCCTAGCGAATATAGTTTATAACAAGTTTAATAAACAATTTCATATATATATCCCCTACCCTACAACAAAGTAAAAGTAGTCATAAGTGACTCTTTAAGAACGCTTTGCTATAGAGAAACTGAAGAATTAACGAAACTTTTACGGTAATATTAATCTTCAATGTGTATAGCCAACACGCACAATCATTCACATAAATACACCCTTCACATTCACCCGCATACATCCGCAGACACACACGCACCCACACTTCTCTTTCACAACTCACACGAATACACTCATACACAAACCCCCACACGTATATATTATTTGCTTGCCTATATTTAAATAATTATAGTCTTTTGGTTCACACAACTATGTACTCTGAAAAATCATGCTTTGTTTTTTTCTTTTTTAGATTTTAATTACACTTTAGGCCTTAAATAGAAAACATTTATGTACCGTACCATGTTTCCACAACAACGGAGGGCTTTGGCATCTGAAATACAGTTTAATTACTAGTTCGGATGTCAACGGATCCTGCCGTAAACAAATCACAGTCATACATTAAGGTGCATGCCTATTATAGTACCAAATAATTAGTCTGTTAAATATGTGTGAATTTGTTAGCTATGTTCTGAAAGTTATTGTAAATAAAAATATATTTATTAAAAAAGAAAATCACTGATCAGAAAGCAATAAAATTAAATTTGATTGAATATGAAAATTTGATTGACATCACCACTGATCAGAAAGCGAAAGATCACATTCAAATCACGTTGATATTCTTGGGGTACGTTTCATTTTGGGCTCACAGTGCATACATAATGATTTAGCTGTTCCGAGATTAATTCAGTACTGACAATGCTGACGCTCGTAACCAAATCGGAACGGATTTTTGAGTGTGAATGCGCGCGAATTCTTTAATTAATGTCAGTTCCCATTACAAATACAAATACATTTATTTCTTAAATGGTGCACTTTTTACATGCTTAAACTACTTAGACTTATAAACTATGACTATAATGTTGCGTATGACATTCACATATGTACACAAATTAAAAAATAAAATTTAAAAAAAAAGGCTTAGGTAGGTGTCAAGCAGGTCACTCTAGCCCCCACACTAGGATACCCTGTGTTGTGGGTGGCTAGTCTCTTCCATGAACTATTATTATAAGAAATGTTAGGTAATAAGTAACTAAAAAGTAATTACTAACTAAATTTTAGTGTTAAATTAACATATTATATCACAAAAAAGAAAGAAATTAAAAATACACAGAATACAATACTACTAATACAATGCGTCGCTGTGTGAGTGAGCTGTGAATACGGAGAATTTAGGTCAGGTAAGGCTGGGTTTGGAGAGTAAGAGTAAGAGTTAAGAGTCGGCTAAGGGATCACGTACCAGAAGGTGGGCAGCAGCGCCTTCTGAGGATCGGAAATCATACTGCGCTCGCCAACCCGCCTGCCAAGCGTGGCGAGTATTGGCAAATCCCCCCTATACGGGGGAGGCATATGTCCAGCAGTGGATGTTTAAGTGCTGAGAAAAAAAAAAAAAGGCTGGGTTTACAATAAGTGCGAATGGAACTTGGGAACTAAGTAGGTACTTCTCTCATTTAATTATTTAATTTTGATTTATATTATAGACGTAAATGTTTAAATTTAGTACAACCTTTGCAGTGAAATTGCATAAAAGAATATAAGAAATAAAAAAATAATATGGTTTAGGGTTACCATGATGATATACCCAGCTAACAATGGTACAATGTTAAATATATTATAATAATAATAGTAATTATTTTCTAATATATATTTTAAACTCCTAAACATCCACAACGTCATCCATGAGGTCATCATCCTGTGCTTAGAACGCTCACGAGTACGACGTAGAGCAGTGTGAGCGCTGTCAAACACATAGATAAGTAACTATGCACTGAGAGTCAAACATCTGACTCATTAAGAGAATCTGCCGAAAAGTTGTAGTCCGTCCACAAAAAATTAAAAACGTAATTTTATACATCAGAAAAAAATTACCCATTTAGTGCCCATGAAGTACGGAAGTGAATGATTTAATATGAATTTAATGGGAAAAGACATTTAAGTAAAGATTCGCGCGCCTTCACACTCAAAAAGTCGTTCCGATTTGCTTACGTGCGTCAGCACTGTCAGTACGAAATTCATCTCGGAACAGCTAAATTCTTATTTATTTATTTACTTACAAAATCCACAGCTCTTTATAAACAAATTATTGTACTAGTAGCTTACACCTAAGCCCAATAACAGATTTACATTTTACTGATGTAACTTACGTACGAACGTATGCACTGTGAGCCCAAATTGAAACACATCCTCTATGCACTCTATTTAGTTTGTTCTGTGGTGGGTACTGACCATAGATCAGATAGAATAACATAATAAAATTAAAAAAACAAGTTTGAAAGCTTTAACGGTCGAGCGCTGCGAGATCAATCATAAATTTATTTTCAAAGTATTCAGCAATCATGAGTACAGATGAACTTAGCAAAAACGAAGTTCCACAAAAGCTTTTGGAATGGCTTTTAGCTATGGGATGTCCTCCATCAACAGTACCGACAAAGAAAAGATTTGAGGAGTAAGTTCTCCAAATATACACAACTTTGAATTCAGTTATAGGTTGTACGCTTATATTTTTCCAAGAATAAGCTGATTAGAGAACATCTAAACAGACAGAAATGTTCATGATAAATAATGTACTTAAAACATTTTCCTTGACAATATTAGCTTGCACTTGACCACTGTCATCAGATATTATATTCTGTTCCAAAATCTTGGATATTTTATGTTAACAAAGGGGATAGCAGTCGAAAAAATGTATATTTGATATTGGTAGTTTACTATAACTGACCAAAAGAATATGTAACTACTTGTTTCTAGTCATAATCTACTGAATTATAAAATAAACATTGTTATGTGCTATCTAATTCATTTCAGTGTCTGTTTTATGCAATGTTGTAACAAACAAAAACATTTTTGATAGAAAATATTTTATTGTATTGTATAGATACTAACTGTAACTGTAAGACTGTATAGATTGTAAATATTTTGCTCTATATTTTAATGTATTATTTAAGTTATGTAAACATATCTTGCTTTTATAATGTTTGTTTGTCAATAAATAAAGTTGTAACTTTTAAGAATCATAGAACACAACAAAATGGAGCACATTATACATGAAATAAATTAAATTATTTTCAAATGTTTTGGGCAACTGGCATGTCCTATGTCAGTGACTTTGCTTGACATTTCTTTGCTTACAAAAATTATTTTGTAGGATCATTATCAGTAAGATTAAGGAACAGGAAAGTGATGTACACAGTGTAGGGTGTAGCTTCCAAACTTAGATGGTCACTCATGACTTGTAGACCACAGAGTGTATCTATCCCTGGAACACACCCACCCAATGAATTCCACCAATTACAATACTCATATTCTGAACTGTTTCTGATAAAATACAATATGTCAACAACTGTACACTTATGTACAGGGCTCTGAAGTTTCTGAAGTCTAGAGTCCCTGCTAATGTTATTTTTGGCTTTAGATCTACACTAAAGGTCCAGTTGGTAGTTGCATGACTCACCCCAAAGATGAGAACAGGTACACATAGTTATGTAAATTCAATGTGCATGCATTGAATTGATTCATATGTGTAGAACAAGTCTAACTCTAACAAGTAAAGTTGTCAGTAAATGGTACAAGTAAAATCCAAATTTTATGGGATAGCTGAATTCCGATATAAACGCTGTGGTATATACATTGCTTCCAAATATTCTATATCTTGCTATTTTCAGAATATGTGAAGAGGAGTTTTACATTGTCTGGCGAGAGTTTATGGAGAATGTCGAATCTAAAGATATAATTAAAACCAAGAGGATGCAAGTTTTTCATGATGACTTACAAAAATGCCTAGAAACCCGTATCTGCAGTGAGGTTTGCATCTACCATTAAGATAATTTGAAATTCATGAGGGATGCTTCTGGCTATTCGCCATAGGGTGTTATTTTTTGTTTCCCTTTGTATCTTCATTAGCAAGTATTTTCTGGATGAAAAACATGTACAAGTGAACTGATCTCGTCACTGTCAGATCTAGAGGTATGGGATAAGAGCATGATGATACTATAATGTCTATGAATCTCAGTATTTCAGGCTTTATACAATTTCTTTGGGTATAATGTGATACTTATGCATAGTCTATATCACAATCAACAATTGTTTGGCTTCTTCCACTGTCAATCAGGCTTTGATGCAATGGTTCTTGGATTGTTTGTGTTTTTATATGAACCTATTTATATGAACTTTCCACAATGAGATTCAGATTTAAATGCCAGTGTCATATTAGTCACAGTAAGTTTCTGATGCAATATTGGACATGATTATGTTTTTATTTCTCCAAAAAATCTAAGAAGCATACATGATTTGGGTATATGAATGCCCTAAATGTTATGAAATCAGGCTTATTTATTTATACTAGCTGCACCCTGCAGTTTTTCCCGTGTGGAATACGGTTTTCCTGCTACCTCAATGATCCACTATCCACCAGTCACCATGTCACTACCATGATGAACTATACTTTTTTTGGGACAAGAGTAGCCTATATTCCAGAGCCTAACCTATGTCCATACCATTTCATCGACATTTTAGTGAAATTTTACATAAATCATATAACAAAACGCAACTGACTGCATATCAAAACACTTGAAACTGAAAGCTAAATGCAATATTGTTTATAGTTATGTATGTGTGAAAATATGACAATATGAAATGTTGAAGTTGATAGATGAAAAAAAAAATATAACCGGATAAAAAGATTCTATGTCTGTCTCCTGGTTCTAAGCTAGCTCCCCACCAATTTTCAGCCAAATCAGTTCTAACAATTAGATGTCTGTTTGCCCGTAGATGTATCTAGCCTACTTTTTAGTGACGTGATTTCTTTATCAATATTAATGGTCAAAAAAGAGTAACAGCCGTTCTTGAGTTATAAATAGTGTAACTAACACAACTTTATTTTATATATATTATAATAATATTCCAACATACCTTATAATATAGATACACAATTACTTGGATGAAGTTATGTTCAGGATTGTTTTAAATTGTCTAAAAATCTAATATAGACTGAAACTCCAACTCCGATATATAAAGGATCCATGATGGCTGGGTAGGTGGCAGGGAAATGCTCCATACACTTCAAGTGGGGTATTAGTGTATTTCATATCGCACTCACCTATGCAGGTATTTATAACTACACAAGAATTACAGCATCAAAATTTATTTGATATGATGAAGACAAACACATGGAGCTTCTTGTCAGGTGACATGTTAAGAACTTATTGTTGAAGATGTAACATTATGAATAGGTCCAACACTGTGAATTAGTTCAATATAATTAGGGTTCTATTCTAGAGGATGTAAAGTAAATTATTATAAACATTAACAATGCTTTCTCTGTTTCATAGAAATATTACCTAGAATTTTACTTAAATCCCACAGGAAGATGAAGATGAGGAAGTGTTTGTCCCGGAAGAACTGTCTCTTTCTAGGGAGTACTCAGAACTCAAGGAAAAAGTGGCTGATGCAGAAGTCAATCTTAACAGGGAAAAGGAAAATTTACGACAGATTATAGACAAGGGTTTAAGTAAATGTAAGTTATAGATGAGTTGTAGCTTTTGTTGTTTTCCAGACCTATAGTATAGTTTAAGATAATATGCATATTAAAGTTAGAAAACTCTCGTGAGTATTATACATTATAAGAAGAAAGCTGGGTACACTCACGATTCTTATTGTATTGAGTAAATATAATAGCAATGCACCAGTGGAATGTAAACACTGTGGACACTATGCGGACTGCCTAAATAAAATTTCGACACAGTGTGATATAGGCACATCAGCTTAATGCTGCTCGCCTATTATTCAAATAAATAAATAAATAAATAAAGGCCCACATTGGCACATACAAGAGTCCATGTGATCATAAAGTGGGTGCACAGCCATGAAAAAGATGTCTTACAAGTCCAAAATGTCATCGGCCTTAGCCCGATATGATAAGAAACGTGACTGAGGCCAGTTTTCTTATAATTATGCTTATTCGAATATTATTATAAGCTTGCTTCGGGACATACGGCATACACAAGGAAACTTTTTTTTATGTGAGGTACCTTGAGAGCTCTGACCTGGCCTGACGACTGTCAGTCTTAGACAATAATCTCGATCGACGAATTAATGGACCTTACCAAGGGAGCGTCCAGTTGAATATGCCACCAACGGTCACTTTTCATAGTCTTGAAGAATATGTTGTGATTTTGCATCAAATCAGGATATATTAGCCAGGGGATAAAAAGGTTCATAGAAATAGCTTAATAACTTCTATTTAATGTCAGGGTAATATTGAAAATGTTCATACCTCTAAGTATTTTTATTAATTTATTTTTTGTTTGTGATTTTATCATGCAACCAGTCTTACGATTATATTTTCTAGATTTTTTGTTGTGTAGGGCAAGACCCTTTTTGGTCAGTATGACTCTTAGTCAAAGATGTCCCATCTCTTCTTAAGGCGACGGATGGTTTCAGGGAAAGAGAGTTGCCCCGACGGCTGGTTTGAATGATTGGAATTCATTGCCTAAGTCTGTTCCATAGAGATACAATATGTGCGTCTTAAGACCACTAGTGGATAGATATCTTGAGGTATTGTGATCCATAATAGACCACATCAACACAATCAGAGGATATAGTGGTCAAACACTTGCCTATTCTCTATGTAAAAAAAGATATATATCAACTTTGTTCTTCTCTACAGCATCATGTCTACCTTTATTCCGAAAACGTTTACAAGACGCACAGCGAAGAGTTTGGTTGCTCCAACTCGTAGCAGAAAAACAGAATGTGGCAAAAGCCGATTTAGGAGAAACAAAGACTAAAGCTGTTTTTCTGCGTGGATCTCATGACGTTTCTGAGATAGAGGTAAGAAGAAATACATATATTTCTATTTCTAGTTGGATATCTCTAGAATGACTTACACCAAAGAGAGAAACTGCTGGTCCATATGATCCTGTATCCATATTGTAATTTCGCACAAGCAAAAACAGTAGAACTGACCAATCAGAAGTTTAAATAAAGACCACTGAAAGCTTTACCAACCAATAAGAGCATGTTATGTTTAGTTTCACACAGTTACAGCTCAGCGTCGGCTGTCAAACTGATGGACGCTAGTGCGTTCCCTAGTTACCACCCTCAAGTTTGAAAAACTGTCACCAAACACATAGTGTGCTCATGCAGCAGTGCTTGAGAGCAAACACTCTGGGTCTAGAGTGATAACGTCTTCACCCACATCGTCACCGATCATCAAGTGGTCAAAAGCTAGATCCATATATATTTTTGCTCGAAATCTGAAATAGCCGTCTGATTATATTGCGAAAATAAGGAAAATGAAAAAAGTTTTGTCCTGTTAACAATTTTTAAGAAAAGAACTGAACCGATTATGATTAAATTTATCCAATCTGAAAGTGTATCCTCCTTTGAGTTGATATTAAATACACAATGTCTAGTGTTAATTCCACGAGAATTATTCTAATCTTACTCAGTCGGAAACCTTTCCAACACGTGTTTCGTCTTTGCACGAGCCATCTTCAGAACATGGGGGCGAAGGTCTGATTTATCCTCGGAATGATCACTATGGTGTATTTGATATGGGTTTCAGCAAAGTAACTGACGGTCGTCGTGGCTCAGTGACCAGCGACACTGACTTTGGAACCGCGACCCCGGGTTCGAATCCCGGCCGGGGCAAACGTTTCTGTGATGAGCAAAATTGTTTGTTCTCGGGTCTTGTATGTTGGTATATTGTGATTGTGTGTGTCTATGCCGAGACGCTAAAGACCGCAACAAGTGGAGACGCATCGCAAGGGCTACGTTGTCTAGTTAAAAGACATAGTCTTCAACCACGACCACTCTGTCAAGAGTGAACGACTGAGGAGATGTCTATACCTCCCGCGACATAGGGTATCCTAGTGTGGTGGTGCGAGAGTATGGGGAAAATAAACCAGAATAAATAAAGAAAAAATTTTCATTTTATAAACACTCAGACCATAGACGATCACAGACAAAAAATATCCAAATATGTGGATAGCCAGTGAGCATTCTAGGTACCATGTAGATAACATCTTCGAACACATTGTCACTGACCATCAAGTGAGATAGTGGTCAAACGCTAGTACTATATAGTATCAAAAAAAAAGAAAATAAACCGCATAATTCACATGCTACATTTTCATCTTAATATCTTAGACATTCACGAAAAAGTATTCAGTATGGCTGCTATATATGGCAGTGGTACATCTGATTTTTCCTTATGTTTTCAGTATTGTAAGCAGAATAAATATATAGATTTAATACATTATAGATCCATTGGTTGACTATCTCACCGAATCATTAGTTATGATGACTCAAAAGAACACACCATATGCTTCGTGACAGTTTTTAGGGTAGTAGATAGCCAGGTGATTTGATAACGATGATGCCTTCACCGGAACTTTACGCGGGTAGGGATCGACCCGTTGATTGTCATGTTGACAGCCAATCAGAAAAGTCAATACCCTGTTGAAAAGAATATACTACCATAATGTTAATTTGAGCGAGTTAATCATGAGCGTGAGTTTTAATATAATGTTAATCTTAAAATTATATAATAGCACTCTGGAACACTTATTTTCCAGAGTAAATTACGCATATGCGTGAAAGCCCTGTCTCGCCGCTCTGCCAATGCCGTTAAAACTTCTGAAAAATCTGAGATAGAGTTGATGGAATCTGTACCAGAGTTGATGGAATCTCAAACAGAGTTGATGGAATCTCAAACAGAGTTGATGGAATCTCAAACAGAGTTGATGGAATCTGAAAATCCCGTTGCCTCCATGAACACTGAAATTGATTATGGTATGTCCCTTTTAAAATATCACTATCTGTGCCGTGGGTATCATAATTTCTTTATTGATTAAAGGTGGAAGTTCTCAATTCGGTTGTTTTTTAAGGTCCTGCACCTCGTAAAAACGAAACCCTTACCTGATCACTCAATTGAACATCTGTCTGCCTCTTTGTCTATATATCAATTTGTCAGGACCCCTTTTCCCAGGAGCCCGTCGAGGTGTCAAGCTGATGTTAAACTAATTAAAATAATATAATCAGGTTTGTAATGCGTATGAGCAGTCACACAATCAAACTTCTACCCCAACATAATCAATAATTGCCATTTGCTTGAAAAGGAATAACAAACTATAGAGTAACTCCTGTTGACCTACAATGAAATTAGGCAAGAGGCGATGTCCGTAGCCAAATAAACAAAAAAAATCGAATTGATATTGTACATTGTTACATAACAAACACGGTTAGATGAAATAGAGATAGTTCACAGGTACCATCTGTGACTCCCGAATGCCCATTAAACTGAAGTGCAAAGTTAACCAGACCATAGTCCTGGATTAGACCTGTTGTGATCTATGGATCTGTGTGTTCAACAGCGAAAGATAGATGAAAGAAATATGCATGTGGCTGAGATGCGAATGCGAAAATAGATGTCTGCTGTGACTAGATTGTACAAGAAATTAGTGTATCAGAAGAAGCTTGAGAGAGGCATCAGTGAGTTTTCATCCATTTTATTAGAACAACAGTGATTAGTTCGTCTATAAGTGCGAGCAAGAGTCCTTTCTAGTAGGTATTTTCTTTTAGACAGTTTTAAATCGGGCGTAAAAACACTTACGCCCGCTGTGAAGTACAGAGCGGGCGTAAAAGAGTTTTTACGCCTGCTCTATACGTAACGTTATGTATAGAGTACAACAGCACACCATAGAATAGCATCTCTCTATACTACTATGGTCACGGGTTTAAACCAAATAGGTAAATCTAGAAGAAGGTCAAAAGCTGTATGAGGTGGAATACGCTATATTCCACCTCATACAGCTTATGAGGTGGCTTGGCTTGAGCGGTACACATATAAAAGTGTACCGCTCAAGGTACACTTTTATATCCGTCTGTATTGGACGGATATAAAAGTGGCGCGAAATAAAAACAAATGAAAAGCGCGCGAATGAGAACTGTTCGAGGCAGCGTAGTAAAAGTTCAAGCGCAGAAATGTTTCAAATCAAACTTGATATTGTATTTTTTGTTTGTATGTTACTCTTTTACGTCTAGACGGCTAGATGGATTTGGATGAAATTTGGTATGCATATAGCTTACACGCTGGATTAACACAGTATAGGCTTATTTTCTTCATCACCATAATCACCGTTTTTCATCACCACGCGGGTAAAACCGCGAGGCACGGGTTATAAAAATATATTATTTCAGTTATTACTTTATATAACATATATTATATGTACCATTTCATGCGTGCCACTTCCAACGCGTCCTTGTGGGGATCAATGGGCGAGACCTGTGTCCAGCTGTGGACGTCTTATGGCAGACATGATGATTCTGATGAAGATGTACCTTCTTATTTATCAAATTCATTAGTAGTACTATTTAAAAGTGTCTTATATATTTTTCTCATAGTGGAATGAAAAGTAAAGTGCATCACACGGTCACGAAATATTTTTTTGTTCTGCCGAAGTATATTGAATCCAAAATCCATCGCTACGCTTTGGATTCAAAATAGGCGCCCACGCCGTAAAAATTATTTTGCTCCTTTGTGATACAATATAGGTACTATAGTACTTGAAAGGCAATAGGTTAGTTTGTCATAGGCATGCCGTGAGGATGGTAAGCATATAACGAAAAGAGTACTGGGTATGAAGGGGAATGCATAATATTAAAACGAAGGCCAAAGATGGTATGGATACAGGACTGCGTGAAGAATGATATGAAAGATGATTTATGAAAGATGTGAGCACGTGACATTACTAATGATAGAATGGTGTGAAAGAGGAAAGCATGTTATGGCGACCCTTCTGTCGTAAGAGTAATAACAAGAAGATATAGACTCCTTTCGTCCATTCTTTTTATTACATGTCCATATTGCTCTTACAAGTAATTGAAAGTGTTTGGTTATAATAAAGCCTAATTGTGTTTACAGATGAGGGGATTTCTCTGCTAGTGAAATGTCGCCCGGATTTTTTGTTCAAGCATTTGTACAAGATGCAAGCGGCGTTGTGCGGTGCGATAACTGTCGCAAACGACGAGATAACTGACGCAAGCGACGAAATAACTGATGCAAGCAACGAGATAATTGACACAAGCTACGAGATAGGTGACACAAGCGGCGAGATAACTGATGCAAGCAACGAGATAACTGACACAAGCGACGAGATAACTGACACAGGCAACGAAATGCAAAATATGACAAGGTACGTTCTCCATACATTTTAGTATAGTCTATTCATACTTACCTGACAAGAAATGTAAACAAACACAACACACACTTGAAAATAATTTATGTCAACACTGACTAACAACAAATTACAAGTAATGGCACGTATAACTTGCTAAAGCACTGTTGTAGTTTTGTGTAGCTAGTGCGCTTGATACCAATGCGGTCGTAGCGGCGATCTGTGCGAACGTCTCAGCTTAGCCGCGCTGTCAATTGTCTCCCACTCTTACCCCTTTGTCCCTTCTGCGACCCGCGCATGCCTAGCATCGAGACCGGTTAGGTTTGGTAATAATGAACCATTACTTTAAATAATGTAACGCTACGTTACAGCCGTTGCCTACCGCAGTAAGCCACGGAGCACGTGGCGGGCGCATCTTTCGATGCCGTGCAATGAAATCCGTTTCGATGCCAGGGCATCAATTTAAAGCATAGCAATGTATGTCGTTAGTAATTATTGGCAGAGAACCAACACTCCAATAAAGATTTATCCATTGAAGAAAAATACAATAAGTTCATACAAATATTAAAAGAAGCGACAAGAAAGACTAATACAGAAGATAATAGAACTGTTTCAAAAGAAACACAGGAACTACTTCATGAAAGGAAAAACCTCATTAAAGGAAAGGAGGATAAATATAAAATATCAGAAATTAGTAAAAAGATAAATGAACAAATTAGAAACGACAGAAAAATTTAACGAGACAACACTATGAAAAAACACTTAGGTGACACACAAGACAGGTGGAATTAAAAAGGCTATAAAAGAACTAACAGTAAAAAAAGACTGGATGCCAAAAGTAAAGACTGACAAAAATAACTACACTTGTAAACGACCAGAAATACTGGAGTTGGCTACACAGATTGTTACAAGAAACTATGTAAAAGCAAGAAGAACGGAAGAACTCATAAATGAACTAGAATCTGTAGGAACATTAGTTCCTAATATCACACCTACAATTTTGACGGAGGAAATAATGAAAGCAATCAACTCTCAAAAAATAGACAAATCTCCTGGATCTGACCAAATAACCAACGAACTACTAAAATCGGTTGCATCGACCATTGCTCCGATAAACATATGTCAGAACAATATTGAAAGAAGTATCACTGGAGTTAAGAGAAAAGATAAAATTAGACTAAGATACATAAAAAACATAACAAAATTAAGAAGCGTCGAAAAATTACACAAAATGCAAAAGTAGAGATGGGCAGGACATATGTTAAGAGAGACACAAGAAAAGTGGACAAAGAGTGTGACGGAATGGTACCCAAGAGATGGCCATAGAAGTAAAGGCAGAAAAATCAATAGCTGGCGGAGAGTGGTTGAGAAAGTCAAAGGACAGGAACTTGTGGAAGGCATTAGAGGAGGCCTATGTCGAAAGACAACCTGATTCCTAAAGGTACCGGACGTCGATACTTAAAATATATAATAAAATTCAAAATACATACTAAAATAAAAAATATATATATATATATATTATATTTAGATATAAGTATTGTAAATTTTAACAGCAATAAAGGCTTGTTATTATTAATGTATGTCGTATTCCTATAACAATACGTTTGAATGTCCATTGGTAAAAATTTAAATACCTTGCCATGCCGTCCCGGTCTGCGTAGGCCTTTATATGATGACTCCTCAGGTTAAAATGCCTGTTATAGTCTCATGACAAATTAGCCTTACTAGCAAGCAACAATATGATACCTATTTCTATGATACTTACATTGTGATTCTCATGGCTAAGGCGGACACTAGTTTATTTGGTTTAATGTGCCTTTTCTTCCAGAAGATTAATCGTGCCTATAACAGCGCGGACGGTCGTTTTGCAAGTCAAACTGGCTTACGGAGCAATGAAAAATCGCGCTCTTATCAGGGAGTCTAGAAAAGACCTTATCCGTGTCATCGATGAACTAAGCGTAAGCATTTTATGTTTTAGTAACACTGCACTCCCTTTTGAGTTTTCGTTTATGTAAGTGCTCACAGCTAAAACACCCCTCGTTAACCTATTTTGCTACTACCATTGAAATCAGAATTCTAGATCAAACAGCTCATAGCACTCGATAACTTAAACTATTATTATTTTTTACGCACTCTAACCCGCGCACTAAGATTCCCTGCTTTGCGGGAGGCATAGACACACACATACTACCAAGAGCCGGGACAAACACCTACACTCATCATATAAGTGTTGACCCCTGCCGGGACGAGAATCTAGGGCCCCAGAGACCCAGAAATCATGTCAGTGACCACAGAGCCACGGCAATGGCGTCAAATCCCACTGGAAGCCGAATTTTCCCTACAAAAATTTGAACATAAGTTTCGCCTAGCATAATGTTAATGCAATAAAGCCAACAAACCATAAAACTACGTCAAAAATATATAATATTTTGTTTATATATTCTTTCGTGGCTTTCTGAATACCTCACTCATTTATTTGTCCCTCAACGACATTCAATCGAAGCCGCAGTGCAAGTACGGAACCTTTCACGATCGCGTAGATCGTCTAATTTGTCATTTTATATATGAAAACAGGTTTTGTCGATTTTTTAGCGAATATCACGAGGATAATGAAATTCGACAAATTTTAACGACAGTTGTGATAACTCTAGCGTAAACTGTCGATGGTATTGCAAATTAGACGAATATTTCACGACATGCGCCATTTAATCTCTTTGACATGCGCTAACATATTATCCAAAGAGAATATAAACTACGACGTAGAATATCATCTTGTATGTAATTGTGTTTCCGACTTTAAAAAAACAAATTAAGCGATACACAACTTGATAATATTAAGATGGATTTTGGAACGTAGGGCTAATAGAGAGCCACGGATGATGCACAGTAGCCGACCGTTTTATGACTCTTCCGAATTTCTAAAGAAATAGCCCGTATGACCACTATCATACAGGCTATCGAAAGTGACGTGGAAAGGTCCAGATCTCACGGACTGCCTGCCCACATTATTCTTACTATCTACAAAGTAGTTTTGTACATTTAAAAACATAATGTAATGGTTTCTTTAGATATTATTATTGTTTTAGGTCCTCACTGCTGTTCGGTTTTACGCCGTTGGCAGCTATAAGAGGAGTAGGTATAGGACAGGAGTATAATTTAGCGCTGGCCTAAAAAACCGTAAGCAAGGCGATAGCTGAAGTGAGCAAGGCCATAGTGCAACGACTCTTTTCTGTTTATGTTAGGTTCCCTAGCACAGCACAGCGTAAATGTACGCAATGCCACTTGTCTGTTTTCTGCCATCCATTCCACTAATCTTTGATTTTGCGCACTATTGCAACGATTTTTTCTTTCTTAAAACGATAGCAATATTATTTTTATATCACATTCCTCTATACAACCCGCATTTCGTTAGAAAAAACACTAACTGTGGAGGCTCCGACGTTATAACTTGCCTTTATTGAATATATTTTTCTGTCGCAAAAAATATATATTTATGGAAAGAAGCAAGTAAAGTAACGATATATATATATATCGCAAAAATACACAATACTGTACCCAAATGCTAGAGTTATCGTTATATTCTTTTAAATTTATTTTTAAATGAATATAGCGATTTAGTGGTCGATAAAAGTAGTCTTTTGTCGACCACCTTTTCATTGTCGTGAATAAATTCGTCTAATTCGCAAAAATACACAATAGTATTAATATGAACTGGGTGGGTGTATGTATTTCTAAGGTTTATCTATAAATTAATATTTTGTCTACGCTTTTTGAGTCTGAAAACTATCGCGAGTTTCATCCATATAACATTTCCAGTGTTTACCACGTGAGTCCTAGTCGGTTTGTTACATTACAATTTGTCTACGCTATCCACAAACGTAATCTATCTTTTATGCAGATGATATATTTTATGATTTTGTATGGTGCTCCAACATACACATATTTTTGTTTTTATTTAATAGGCAAATTGAAATAACACTCAAGGTACACTTTAGACACAGGTTTCTGGGAAATATTTTGTATCCACCGGTGAAGGGGTAAACTTTATAAATTATTACATCAACAAAAATAAAATATTTCATTTCAGATGTGCCTATAGACACACTGAGGTGCAAAGCTTCCTATAAACATTTTGTTTTTAGTGGTCTAAATATTAGGAGAGATTTGCTATGAGCCCTTTAATATGAGTTTTCCTTAGCAACTCTTTCGTAGAGAATTTTGGTATACATAATTCTTATTTTATTTCTATCATTCCGCCGCTGCAAGACATAAAACATTGCTTGGAAAATAATAATCTAAAATGTGTTAACGGCAACGAAACACTTAATTAACACGAGACTCAAGATTAAATAAAAGGTCAAAATGTTCTTGAAGTAGGCCGTGTGCAAAGCCAAAACTCCTAACAAAAAAAAATCGTGTCAATAGTCGATCGCATGCGATAGACAAAAGAATGCGATCTGCGTTCGGTACTCGCACAAATCGTGAATATACGAATTACACGATCTTGTAATTTATCGACACGAGTTCCGTACTTGAACTGCTGTTTAGTAAATCCAAAATTGTTTCTAGAAAGACCAATCAGAAGAATGCATCAAGTTGTTGGTGACCAAGTGCGAGCTAGTCTACGCCGATAACAAAAATGCCGCCATCAGAAAACTTTGCGAGAATTTTTATACTATTCCCGAGATATCGTCGATTGATGACAATCATATAGATGTGGCTTTTGAGAAGAGGAATATTACGAAGAATTTGCATGCAAGCAATATGACTATTGTAAGTAATAAACAATAAATGTATGTTAATTTCCTAAATACAATCCTGTATGTAATGATAGTAATATATTTGGAATTACGCCATTCAAACACATTGTCAAATCATCCGGACTTGATAGGGTGAAATACATTCAGAAATTGATTTACCTCGACATTTCGACCAAGTATGAGGCTGCTCTAAGCGAGACTATTATTAAGCTCTCTTTTTTCTTCTTGAGTAATCAAGAAGAAAAAAGAGAGCTTAATAATAGTCTAGCATGTGAGTAATCAAGAAGAAAAAAGAGAGCTTAATAATAGTCTCGCTTGCCTTCCCACTCCTACCAGGGGCTTGCCTTGGCTTTGTCTGGAGGGAGAGAGAGTGATGTTGCATTGCTGTAAGCTTGGCTAGTGGCTCAGTGGCCAGGCTATCATTGCTTCAATACCTGGAGTTGCACCCTCCCTTAGCTAAACCTATTTAAGTTGAGAAGTCGTTTCTTGGCAAAATGTTATTATGAGTTAGGCATCTTGTTATGCACCTCCTGGTTCGACCCCAGTCTACTGTGTTTCGAAAGCAACCATGTCCTGGTTCGTCCCCAGTCAGGGGTTTGCTGTAATCATGAGGCAGAACGATTTACAGATATAGATTACGACACTAATTTGATTGAAAGTGTGGCACTTTTTGTATTAGCAACTTTAGTTTACCAGTATTTCTATAGATGGCGCTGCTTTACGTTTAAACGTGGCATCTCTTGCATCATGCGTCCCTATGTGAAGACACAAAATAAATCATCAAATCTTTCTACACGAGTTCGTAAACTGCGTTTTGTTCATTTATTATGTAATGGGATAATCTAGTATAATTCACCATAAATAGTGTTCCAAATAAGAATTTCCTCGTTTAAAGGAATTTTGTGTACACGTAATTGATATCATATCGTTTTCTCGATTGTGATTAAAAGTACTTTAGAAAGACGCTAGACTCTCACGACTTGGCGAACGCAGTGCGGAAGTGTACAAACTAGCAAGAGCTTTGTAGGAAGTCCATCGACAAGGTGGTCATGCAGCATGACAAAGATATCAGGAAGAGACTGGATATGGGCTTCTAACCAGTCCTTGCTTGGGAACCCATTCAAGCAAGGACTTATGACATGATGTGTTTCCCTATCAATCTCTACCAGTGTAGGGAGCATTATATCTTGTGGAGGTTTTGTGGCTGAGATGCTGATGATAATTTCATAATATGTTTTGTATTATGACCATTTTTCAACAGAAATCCAAGCAAGACCAATTAAAGAAGCTCATTGTCTCAGTGGCAACATTAAAAAGGCAGACGCTGAATGAGGAAAAATCTCTCCGGTCTCTCGTCAGCAGCATCAGTCAGGATCCTGATAAAGTATTGAGTAGGTACTGAGTTTAACGACTCATGAGTATATATTGTATATCACAGATATATAATATATGTCTGCCTAATAAGCATTTATGCTTATTAGGCAGACATATATTGTATATCTGTGATATAAGCCTAATAAGCATAAATGCTTATTAGACAGACATATATTGTATATCTGTGATTGTCCAATTTAGTCTTTGATATCTTCTTAACTCTCCGGGTAACGGGCTTGACTTTATGAATATTCAGATATTTCAAAGTGATGCTGCTTCAAAGTAATTTTAATGAAAATTTCGTTGCTTATTCGAACAATAATTATCAAAATAATCGTTCTGAACTTTCTCGGCAAAATTGGATTACTCTGGACACTGGATTGCGATTGTAAATTGCGATTTCGATAGATTTATACTATTGAACGCAACACTAGCGCACGATAAGAATCGAGTTTCATAGAATTTAACATAAATACAAAATTACGTTGAATAAGATTTCAACTGATTCAGATTAGAATTGAGATTGACATTGAAACTGCGTGGTTGTAACTATAGTCGGAACCCTCTGACTTATTACGTAAGTAATTCTCGTGTTTTATACATACGCAATGTGTCAAAACCACGTCAGTTTTAATAACAAAAAGGTTAATTCATTGCAATCAATAAATACTATGATTTATGTCGCCTATATTGACGATCGAAGGGTCAACGCCGGAAGCATGGAACAGAAGCGTAGTAGTGTTGTTCTTTAAGAAGGGTGACAACACATTGCTTAAGAACTACAGACCCATTTCGCTTCTGAGCCATGTTTACAAGCTGTTTTCAAGAGTCATCGCGAATCGTCTCGAACGTAGGTTTGCTGACTTCCAGCCTCCCGAACAAGCCGGTTTCCGAAAAGGTTACAGCACCATAGACCACATACATACGCTGCGGCAAGTTATACAGAAGACCGAAGAGTATAACTGCCCTTATGTTTAGCGTTTGTGGACTATGAGAAAGCCTTTGATTCGATCGAGACGTGGGCGGTGCTTGAGTCTCTCCAGCGGTACCGTATTGACCATCGGTATATCGAAGTGTTGAAGTGTTTGTACAATAACGCCACCATGTCGGTCCGAGTACAAGAGCAAATTTCGAGGGCGATTCCATTGCAAAGAGGCGTGAGACAGGGAGACGTTATTTCTCCGAAACTGTTCACTGCCGCATTGGAAGACGCCTTCAAGCTCTTGGAATGGCAAGGATTCGGCATCAACATAACGGCGAGTACATCACTCACCCTAGCTTTGCCGACGATATTGTGGTCATGGCAGAATCGATGGAAGACCTCAGCACGATGCTCGAAGGCCTCAACAGAGTTTCCCTAAGGGTGGGCCTTAAAATGAACATGGACAAGACGAAAATTATGTCAAATGCCCACGTTGCGCCCGCCCCCATATCAATTGGGAACTCGTCTCTCAAAGTTGTTGACCATTACGTCTACCTAGGACATACAGTCCAATTAGGTAAGTCCAACTTTGAGAAAGAGGCCAATCGTCGACAAACTCGGCTGGGCAGCGTTCGGAAAGCTCCGAGATGTCTTCTCGTCCAAAATACCGCAATGCCTGAAAACGAGGGTCTTCGAACAATGTGTGTTACCAGTGATGACTTACGAAACTGAAACGTGGTCTCTGACTATAGGCCTTCTGAACAGGCTCAGAGTCGCACATCGAGCTATGGAGAGGGCTATGCTCGGGGTTTCTCTACGTGATCGAATCAGAAATGAGGAGATCCGTAGAAGAACGAAAGTCACCGATATAGCCCAGCGTATTAGCAAGTTGAAGTGGCAGTGGGCAGGGCATATAGTTCGAAGAACCGATGGCCGTTAGGGCCGAAAGGTTCTCGAATGGAGACCACGGACTGGCAAGCGCAGCATAGGACGGCCACCGACCAGGTGGACAGACGACCTGACTAAGATCGCAGGCAAGGGCTGGATGCGGGCTGCTTCCAACCGGTCCTTGTGGAAATCAATGGGGGAGGCCTATGTCCAGCAGTGGACGTCCTATGGCTGAGATGATGATGATGATGATATTGACGATCGCATCAAACCTGTAGGTTTATTTTACTTTCCTCTGACCAAGAATTATTAAATTATAATTGAATTGAGCGAGTAGGAGGAATGTCTTGTAATAAAAAAATAGGCTTAAATACGAAAAAATATAGCTTTTACACTTTCTCGTTTGTATTGTGGCAATATTATATTTTACGAAGTGGCAGTATATTCTCGTTTCTTATGGCTATATTTTTTTCAGATGCCCCAACTCCCCACGGAGCGTCTCTCCTGCGTCAGTATTACGAAGATAAATGCAAAATATATAAGAACAAAGTGATTTCCTTCACAAACTTCGATGTCTCCGATTACTTCGAGAATCGCAAAAAAAATAAGAACAAAGTGACTTCCAGCTTAACCTTCGTTGACTCCGATTACTTCGAGAAACGCAAAAAAAATAACAACAAAATGACTTCCAGAACAAAGTCCCATAACTCCGTTTACTTCGAGAAACGCAAAAAATATAAGAACAAAGTGATTCCCAGCTCAACCTTCGTTGACTCCGATTACTTCGAGAAACGCAAAAAATATAAGAACAAAGTGACTTCCAGCACAAACTTCGATGACTCCGATTACTCTGATGATTCCGATGATGACTCCCTATCAGATTCCAGTGGTTGGTTAATAATAAAAAATATCGAGATATTGACGCGTGAAAATTGCGCAACGTAAAACAATGCATTAACCGCATAGGTTGGGCCAGTCTCAGTACCACCTTGACTTTGAAAATCGGGCGGACACATTAAGATCGGTAGATCATTAGTCGGATGTCTGATAACTGGACTTTGGGCTGGCCACTTGTCTATCTGCGCATTTTTGATTGAGTATACTTACAAAAATTTTTGGGGTCCCATTAAAAGATCGATTTAGAAATTAAACGATCTGTAGAACAACTAAAGTCGCCGTTTAAACTTGCTAACCCACTAGGTAGGCAATTTGAAATAGCAGTGCGTAGGGCACAATACATGTAGCTGATGGCCGTTGGGGTCGGAAGGTTCTCGAATGGAGACCACGGACTGGCAAGCGCAGCTAATGACGGGCAGCGACCAGACCAGACGAAATGACTAAGATCCCAGGAAGAGGCTGCATGCAGGATTCCAACCGGCCCTTGCGTAGATCTTTGGCCTACATCCAGCTGTGGACGTCCTCGTCATATGCCTGAGATGATGTTAATGATGATTGAGCTTGCATTCGAACAATTTTATCACTTATGGTTTCGAATCTAAGTTGCTCGCATGCCTAAGGAGGTGCTAATTCACTCCAGATTTGAATACATGCACTTCATTTTCAACCTCCAAGATTGCAGTTGAGTGCCTATCATGAAGTAAAATGTATATTTTTAATTTCAGAGAATATCAATTGTGATATAGAATACGAGCTGCAGCTTTACAAAAAGCAGTTTAATTTGGAGAACAATAGACAATTGACTTTAAGAAGGTAATTGAAAATTATAATTCATAATAACCTTTTCTATTTTGCATGGTGGTAGGGTAATTTCGAGAACGTGCCTGGCTACTTGTGTTCTGACAGCAGTCCCCGAGAGCCAGTAAAAGAAACTGTCGATTGCATTTTCGACAACATTGTCACTAACCATTAAGATAGTGGTCAAACGCTAGATCTGTAAATTATTTTAAAAACCAAGCCTTAATTTAATGTATGTAATTCTCATGGTCTCTCAGACTAACTGCTCTAACAATTTCGATAAAAAGTTGTACATTTATTAATTTGTTTACACCAGAATCAATACAAATATAACTAATTCTAAGTAATTTAATAACAAAACTTTGTGATCAAAGATATGGAATACCTTAATATACCTAGAATGGTTGTTGGTCGCTGTACTAGGATTCCTTTACTAGGTGTCACAGCTACCACGGTTACAGCCTCTGAAAAGCAAGGTACTAGAAACGGGTATTATGTATACTTTGGTTCAATTCATACTGATATATAGTTAAATGTTAGTTACTTTAAAATATTGGTTGCACTTGTTATTGGATATAATTATTATTTAAAATGAACTTGAATTAAAATATTAGTTTTTTTATAACCCTAGAACCCGCACTAGGAAAACCTGTGTCGCAGGATCCATCTTCCTGTAATGTCCATATAATATTCAAAATAGTTCTCTAGCTTCTTGTTACCAACAAAGCATGCCAAATTTTTCAAAGATTTAATAAATAAATATTATGATTTTCTTCCTATGGTAGTTGGACACAGTTTTGTTTTACAAGTGCATCCATATTAATGTCTTGCCTAGGAAAACTTTCACCTAATCTCGAGCGCCAAGGCACGTTATTCATTAGTCTTAATCAATCAATCAATATAAACACTAATTGAAATAATTTTAAAAAAAAACTGTTTCAGAGGGACTTCTATTTGGATATTTGAATCTCTCCACTCTTTGCTCCTACAACTCGTTGAGAAATGCCAAAGCGAAGGCTTCCCCACATCTCTGATCTCTCCTTATATCAAATTGAGAAACAGTCTTCTCAATTTCGAGCGAGACAGTGCGAGGAAAGTAGATCTTGAGGAAATGGTGGGTGCTTTAAAAAAATCTGCAATGGAACCTGAAATGAGTTTCGGTAAGAATTACTTTCAATTTATGATTTTTGTTTCAATTTATGTATTCGAGAAAGGTATGTTAAGATGGTTTGGTCATGTAAAGAGAATGAAAGAAAAAAGTTTGACTAAGCAGGTATGCGTGGGTGAAGTGAATGGTAGTGTTGTGGAGGAAGGTCTAGGCGGATGTTCCGATATCAGATTGAGGAAGTTCTAAGAAAGGGTCAGGTCAAGAGTACTCTGGATTGACGCTCTTGTATGAATGGTTTCACTTGGAGGTGATCGCATGTCACCAGTTATTTGAGAGAAGCTTTCCCTATCCTTTTAATACCTAGGGAATCCTAAAGGTTCAAAGAAGGAAACACAGTAACAATAACAGTATAGTACATACATGACAATCTGAAATCATGTATATTATAATTTTAAGAGTTCAGGAGAGAAAAAGGATATGGTTCCTATGAGCGTGGATGACGCGAAAGAAATGTCTCGGCATTGTAGCTATTGGAAATCTGTGGTCTCTGTCGACCCGGTGGGGAAGAGGCGTGAATATATGCATTTGCCCATTTGAGCAGGCTAAAGTCTGTATGAACATATCGCCGCCGTGTTATTGCATATACTAAATATCACCTCATGCGTCATAATTATTTTGCAGACCTCACACACCTTAACGCCGAGCAAGAAGTACATTTTGACAAAAGAAAGAAGCGTCTTAACGCGAGAATCCTCGGTATAGAGAAGGTCCACAATATTTTGGACGACTGCACGGAACTCATGAATATGTTATCACAAAACTATATAAGGGAATATATAAGTGACGAAAGATATCTCAAAGGGAAGCCATATTCGCGACATGAAACCGATTACTTGGAAAGTTTCACAAGGAAAAGAAACGTCTTAATGAAATCATTGACGATATAGAGAAGGTTCACAAAATTTTGGACGACTGCATGGAACCCATGAATATGTTTGATTTGTGATAGACAAAAAAGTAGACTAGACTATCAATAAATCAATCAATTAATCACATTTTTATTTCTGATTATAATTAATCCATCGTGGGTTTTTCAATTCACATTATTATATAAAATTACACAGAATTAAATAAAATTTAACAAAATTAAGTCAAGTAGGTAGTACAAATTAGTCTTATTATAAATTAAAAACAAAAATATAAGAATTTCTAACATTAAGGTATAAAACTTGATCTATTATTTTGCATGACGTTGTGATGGCAGCACATGCATTTTTATTAAGTGGTTGAGGATAGGACCGTCTACTCTATCAGCCACTACTCTCAGGTAAGTGTTGCGGCTGTCGCGCACTCGCCGCATCAGGGACGCCACACTTTTACGCAAAATGGCAGAGAATCCATCGGTACGTGCTTCCGCAAACATACCTGATGCGCTGCAGAAACGCGGCAGCCCCAACACCATCCTGAAAGCGTTATTGTATTGTACTCGTAGGGCACTCAAGGCGTTTTGAGTACAGTCTATCCACAAGCTACAGGTGTAAAATGACTGACAAAACGCTTTGAAAAGCGTTAATTTTACGTCTCTTGAACACCTGGCAAACCTGCGGACCAACATATTACTCCGCACTGCAAGCGCCCTACGCTCCCTTTCGATATCCATGTCATCATTCAGTGTGTCAGTAATCCAGTGTCCTAAGTATTTAATATATAATACAAATACAAATAATACAAATACAAATCATTTATTCAGTGAACTTAATCTAATTTACATTTAATTGGTTTGGGACCCTCTTTTAAGTATGGAAATACCTATGTTAGAGGATCCCGCTCTTCCTAAGTAGTTTAACTATAATTGATTAAGTAGGTAAATAAAAAGTAGGTAAATAAAATAAATATAAAGTAAAGTAAGGAAAGGTGAGACTAATAGGTATTAACCAAAATAAAGAACTAAATCTAAATACTAAATTTACAAAATTTACAAAATTATGATTCTATTAATTTATTTATTGCCTTGCATATGTGTGTGTGAAGGGTGTGTGTGTGAAGGGTGTGTGTGTGTGTGTGAAGGGTGTGTGTGGGGGGAGTGTGAGTGTGTGTATGTCTGTAAGGGTGTGTATTTGTAGCGGATGTGTGGGTGCAATTTAATATACCTACGCTTGATGAGACTTACGAAGGAATTTGAAGGAGTTTTTCTACTTCGTTATAATTTAATGTCGATAGCCATTCCTCGAGGGCTTTTTTACAGTAAAAGCTATTTAAAGGGTAGATATTAATTTTTTTATTAATAATATTGTATAGATATTGACTTTGTTTTGCATATTGTCGAGATGCATACTGAGTCCGAGTTGTAACGCCAGAGGTAACTCTTCCTCTTCTTCGCTTACTTTGGTCTTTATTTGGGTTGTACTCAATAGATTTATGTTGCATCACAACAGCATTTATTATATATAGTTTTCTAATTGACAATACTCCATATTCTTGATACAGCAAATCTGTAGAATATCTGTAGGGCTTAAAAAGCATTACTTTTAATAAGCTCCTCTGTGCTCTTTCGAGTTCTAGGAACTTTGTCTTAGTAGCACCTCCCCAAACAGGTATACAGTAACTTTGAACCGATTGTGCTAAAGAAATATATATATATATATATATATATATATATATATATATGAGACCATTTTGAGTGGAGCACCAGCTAGCCTTACCTCTGGAACGCATGGATAGTATTTTGCGCGCGCTTTAAAAGCCATTAATTCGCTTTTTGAGGCATTATATCTAAGACCGTGTGTGTTTGCATAATTCTCACAAATGTTTACCAATTTGCGAAGAGCACTGATCGAGGGGCTCAGCAACACCATATCATCATATACACAGCGGCTGCACTCCCACTCGTTAAAGGTGCACTTCTGTAATATTCAAGGCCTGTACTCCAATCTCGTGCCAGTCCACTACCACCTAGAGACTGAAAAGCCGCCCCTATTGTTTCTCACGGTGACGCAGATACGATGTCCTTCCGACGTAGCCTACCTTTCCTACCATAACAACAACAACTACTTACGTGCTTATACGCTAGGGATGACATTTGTATCGAGCGCCTCCGTAATCGTGAAGACTCCAAACACAGCCTACTCTGGGTTATGGTAGACACAGGTTTTTTTCCAAACCTGTAATTCTCTACGCCTGTGTTTTTCGATCGCACGGTGGCGTTCAGGTAACGACGGCGCTTACCGAATATCGCAATGAGTCACCGGACATATGCCTCCCCATATTGGGATTTACGCTTGGCAGGCGGGTTGGCGAGCGGAGTATGATTTTGAATCCTCAGAAGGCGCTGCTGCCCACCTTCTGGTACGTGGTCCCTTAGCCGACTTTTACGGCACCTGCGGGTAGAGATGGGGAGTACTATTCTAGGCCGGTACTACCACGGCACCGAATAGATGCGAGACGATTATGTCAAAAATCTGCATTCGGCAAGTGGATGTTCGCAAAGAGTTACGCAAACTGGACGTGAACAAAGCTAGTGGTCCGGTTGGTATCTCAGTTCTGGTACCTACTAAGGACTTGGGCGCCTGAATTAACTCCGGTATTTACACGCCTTTTTCGGCTTTCTTTTGAGTCTGGTTTAGTAACAAAAGTCCGGAAGCTTGCCAGTGTTCAGCCTGTGCCCAAAAAAGTAGTCGTGCCGACCCTGCTAACTATAGGACTATAGACCGATTTTAGTCACGTCGTTATAATTCCATACTCTCGAAAAGTATTTAAAGTTATTATTAATTTTTAAGTGCAAACAGCATTAAAAATAAAAGCCTCTTTTTTTAAAATTTGTTCTGCACATGAACAATTTAATTAAGTACAATTTTATCACGAAAAATGTATGCGACGCTAGCATGAAAAATCTGATTATGTCTAAAACGGCAAGGTAAACAATATGTTCAGCTGTGGACGCACATGGCTGAGAGAAGAAGAACCTTAATATTCTCCCATGAATTTTTGACATACTTATGGCGTTTTCTTTATACATGAAATATTTTATATAGGTACTTCTAAATAGAAAACTGGTCCTGGTTGTGTCTAAGTTGGAAGGAATACAGAGTTTAAAAATACGTAACTCAACATGACGCCTATATAGCCGAAGTAGTAAGCAGAGGTTTGTTATATATACAAACACTTCGATATAGCTATGTTTGAGCTAGATATTTGCAAGAAAATTGTTTAACACTAAATGTGCCATAAAACAAGTTATTTGATGGCCACGTAACTTATTCATAAGTAAAAAAAACCTTACAGTTCAAGAGTAACTATTATCAAAATATTGTGCTCACGGTACCGACTTCGACGAGTTATTTCTCACTTTTGAGTGTCGAAGTCGGTTCCTTTTCATACTTTTCAGTGACCTTTGCTACTCAGGGGATCAATAATTATCATTGTGTATGTTCACTGATGCCCTTCTCTTCACCCGCAATTATAATGCTGTCGAGGTACCTATATACGTAGCACTTTTCAGTTATTGGAGTGTAATTCAAAAACGGCTTAACCGATTCATTAAATTTAAGTGGGGCACCACGGGAAACACCACCTTTCAAATAAAAAAAGAATCATCAAAATCGGTTCATCCAGTCAAAAGTTCTGAGGTTACACAGGTCGAATTGAGAACCTGCTCCTTTTTTCAAGTCGGTTAAAAAGTGAGCCACGGATCTAAGAGGGGGCATACCGGGGCCCTTGCCCCGGGCGGCAGTTTCATGAGGGCACCAAATCCTTGAGACAATAATTTGACATATCGAACAAGTGAAGCGATGATAGCTCAGCGGGGGGAGCGTCGCCTGTACGGACACTGGTTCGATGCCCAACAACAGCTTGGGCTTCCGGTTAAGGTAACACCGTTATCAAATTCCCAGCATGGTGGTAGGGTACTTTCGAATACCTGCCTGGCTATCTACCACCCTCAAGTTTGAAAAACTGTCACCAAGCACATAGTGTTTTCAGGCAGATCCATTTCTATCGCCAGGCAGTAGTGTTCGCATTACTGTGTTCCAGTTTGAAGGGTATGGTTTCCGGAGAAATTATAGAACACTTTATGTCTCAGGGTGACGGGCGCAATGCAGTTAACTAATTTTATTTTATTTAAAAACTTTTAGGGAAATTAACAGCTAGCCGATAAAACGTGATAAGTAAACATTCACTGAAGGCCAATTATAAATTTCCACAAATAGCCAAATTAGTTAACAAAACAAAAGTTAATGGACGACATCTAGATGTGTGGAGTAAAGATATATAATTATAAATACAAATTAAGATAAGTTATCTATACATAGAGACATATTTAGCTTTCAAAAAACTTAACTAAGTGCATGTTTCAATTTTGCAGAAGTAGTGTGAAACATATCAATATCGAGTTATACAGCCAAATGGGCTTCATTCTTCTACAGCATTTGCACGCCCGAATGAAGAACGAATTCTGCCTGTAGTTAGTCTTTGCAAACGGTACGTCGAGTAGCTTTGGACTCCTATAGATCCTATCAGTAGTGCGGAGTCCGAGGTGACTGAGTAGATCCGGGCAGTCAACTAAACCATTCGCTATTCCCAAGATATACGTGAGATCAGCTATGCTTCTCCTCTACCACGAAGTGGTAGAAAATGAAATTTGCGACATCTCGCGTTATAATCCGGTAAAAAGATTTTTGATCGGAATTGTAAATAGCGTAGGACCTTTTCTGAATACCTTCTATGCGAGATACATATATATCGTATGTGGGATTCCATACCTGCGAAGCAAATTCCAGGTGGCTGCGCACATAGGCACAGTACAAGATTTTAAATGTTTATCTGTCTATACGCAGAGGTTACGGCCTTTTGCTTGCTCCATTATCTAAGCACATAAAAAAAATGAAAATTGGAGTCAAGCGGATGTAGTACCGACTCTGCTGATAGTACTAGTATTAACTATTTGCAATAATATAATGGTACCTAGGTAATTAACTATTACTATACCTACTTACTTACTTTTTTAAACTTTTCCGAGTATAATAAAATCTAGTTATTGCATGTAGGTAAGTATGTGATATTTGTCATAAGAAGACGGCCATAAATTATGTAAGGTGTTAAAGAGGAGGTGGGGGTCAAGCCAAACCTCATCCAGTCTGACGTGTGGGAGAGGGTGGTCTCGACGAATATCACGTATTTTTTGTCCACAAGAAACATTGTAAAAATGCCAGAAAATTGGGTTATATTAAGAAATAATATTTTTTACGTGATACTTATCTTTGTCTTTGAATATTACACCTAACTAGTCTTTTATGTATAAAAAATATAAGAATAATTAATTTTCTAAATATATCCGTCACAATCAATCATAATTATTTTTACTTGTTATTAAACAAAATATATGCATTACAAGATTAAAGGCGAAGAAGGTCCAGCAAAATCTGACTTACCAAGGGGTAAGGGGGGGAGGGTCGAAAATTCGGAGTTACCTCACGTAATTTATAGATGCCCCCTTATAATGTGAGATCCGGAAAAGGCGCATATATAGAAGCTTCTACCGGGCGCATAATATAAGGCTAGGTACAGCTCTGTATGTATAAATACGATATAGACTGCACAGCGGCTCAAAGCAATCAGCAATGTTTGTGGGGCTTGGCGATTGCTCTGGGCGGTTACTCACCTCGCCGGCAAGGCGATGACACTCGCGCTCCCTACTTATGTACAGTACAGTTCGCCAAATAGCCGCTACAGCTCACTTGATGTCTTAGATCACTTAAATCAGCCTGCCAGGGTTCGTTATACCTATCATTATAATGCCATTTTATCCTGTGTCGTGACACGGGATACCCTGTGTCACAACACAGGGTATCCTAGTGAGGGGGCTAGAGTGATATGCTTTAACAACAACTGTGTGTAACCTACCGAAACCTTTTTCTTTTTGTATATATCTGTGACGACCAATATTGGGTGTGACACACCCAATATTGTCTTTCAATTTTTATCTTGTCCTATAGGTAGTTCATAATTTTAGTCTAAGCATGTAAAATGTGCACCTTTTAAGTAATAAAATAGCTCATCGGTATTTCCAAAATTTATCAGAGCTTTTTATCGATGCGACGCGTGACCAAAATGCTGGCACATATTTGGCTCAACGAATCAGCATTGCAATTCAACGTGGCAATGCTGCTAGCATTTTTGTCCCATTAGTGCCCATTTTACGGCACGGTGCCAGCCGGTACCGGGTTGGAGCATTTGAGTTATCAATAGGCTACCAATAGCTAGTGGTTTGCTCAAATGTTATTTTGGTAGCTGCATTAGTGTTTTATTTAAAAAAAAGAAAAAAAGAGGCACTACCCAATTAAAAACAATAGTAATAAATATATTTATTACTCGTAGGGCTAGGCACAAACCACAGGCTTCCAATTGCTACGATCCAGACACACTTCCACGCACCTTTCATACAAGAGCGTTAGTTTGGAGTAGGTATTCTTGACCTGTCCCTTTCATAGAACTTCCTCAATCTGATTTCGAAATGTCCGCCTAGTTCTTCCTCTTACAACACTACGATTCACTTCACCGATCGATATATTCATCACACATTCGATATTATTTTCGAAGAGATGATAGCTCAGCAGGAGGAGCGTCGACTACCAAACTGACGGAAACTGATTCGATCCCCAACAACAGCTTGAACTTCCGGTGAAGGTAACACCGTTATTAAATTCCGAGCATGGTGGTTGGGTAGTTTCGAGTATCCGCCTGGCTAGCTACCACTCTCAAGTTTTAAAAACTGTCACCAAACACATAGTGTGTTCCGGCAGCAGTCCTTGAGACCCAGTAAGCATTCTAGGTCTAGCGTGATAACATCTTCGACCACCATCGTCATTGAGCATCAAGTCAGATAGTGGTCAAACGCTAGATCTAGAGTATAAAACATATTTATAAAATACCTATGCGTTGTCAATATGCTTTTGTTCATTTTCTCTACATGATCAAACTCTCTAAATAACATACTTTTCTGAATCTTAGTCACTACATGTTCCATTACACCACAATATTCCTTTATCACACTATTTTTTACACAGTCCACTCAGTATCACTCCAATCAAACTACTCAGAGCTCCCATTTTCACAAAAATTTTCTGCTTTCATGCATTTTTTACCCCACCCAACCTTCACTACCATACATTAGGTAATGTTGGAATCAACACTCCTCTGTGCACACCTGCTGCCTGTTTATATAGGAATATAACGCTCCATTCACCATATTTCCCGCATTCACTTTCCTCTCAATATTTTCACACAGTCCATCTTTGGTACATTTTGTAACATTGACTCCAAATGTACAAAACCTGTCACTTCTTCTACTTTTATCACTATAATCACTACATTGCAGTCTGTCATTTTGTCATCTCTCTCAAACACCACAACTTTCGTCTTGCTTGCATTTATTTTCATTCCCTTTTTGTCTAAATCTTCATGCACGATTGTTACCATTCCGTGTAACTCTAACGATGATGCAACTTGGTCATCGGCGTAGAGAAGACATATCATAAGTAGTTAGGTAACTCAATCTTCCTCACTCTGTCATAGACCTTTTCCAAATTCATTAATTTCTGATTTCTGATATGAATTCGCAGTAGATCTTTTGGCTTTCCGTTAAACACGTAAGGAAAAGACCTGTCCGCACATCCTATTCCCTTTCGGAACCCAGCGTGTACGTACGAGTAGGTACATCACACATGACACACATGACTGGCCGGTTGGCGCAGTTGGTAGCACTCTGCCTTCTGAGCCGCTGGTCCCGGGTTCGATTCCCGGACAGGTCAAACATTTGTGTGTATGAACATGTGTGTTTGACCTGTGTCTGGGTGTGTATATGTATATAAAAAAAAAGTATATATATAAGTATGTATTTAAGTATATATATCAGTCGTCAGGTTACCATAGTACAGGCTCTGCCTAGTTTGGGACCTGAAGACCTTGTGTGAATGTTGTCCCATATTTATTTATTTATCTAATAACAGAAATTAATATTGGTCACACTTATTAAATGCACATTTACTCAAACATAAACAAGTTGATTTTCCTTCAAAACGACGACCACTAAGGAAGATTTTATGTATGTTTATACCTACTGAGACTATCGATGCGAAGTTGTTTTGATGCATATTATTTCAGATACTTACGTATTTGAAATAATATACAACTTAACTTGGAGAGTAAAATAATTGAATAGAACACTTTGTGTTACAGTTATCCGGTCCTGAGCTATGAGATTTCACTTGGCTCACTGAAGTTTTATTGCAATGAAATATATCCTACATGGGAATCTTAATAATATTAAGGAATATAACTATGAAAACGAAATTTAATTATACTCAGCCATACATGGTAACAACACACAGACAGACAGAATATAAAGTAACGCTACATTCTTGTTTGGTTGTTCGTTCTTAGCACCTCTTACACATTGTCAGAAAAGACGTAGACAACATTGATTTACAAAAAAACCCAAGATGCACAGTCTCGAATAAAAGTAACGCTCGAAACTGTAGCCAAACACTCACCAATTATACCTACGTAGTTATAGCGGCGGTTGTCGGTTGGACAAGGCATTGAGTGGAGACGAACATTTATATTTTTTTTTTCATAACACATTTGTTTAGTATTTTAAGAGTTTGCAAAATTGTGTTCTAAACACATAATTATACTTTTATCTGAGCGTAAACATCTTTTTGGGTAGGACATAGGTATATCAATAAAACAAATATTAACTGTTATAATCGTTTATTTATAATAAAGGTATTAATTATTAAAACAGATACGAGTTATAAATGTATAAGTTTACACGCAAAATAACTCAAAATCAACGGCACGAAACACATTAACTTCCTTGAAATAAGTTTAGTTTATTGTAGAGTTGTCTTTTTTAATTAGATTTCAATTCTCCTGTTGTTTTTTTAGCAATATAATGTAGACGAACGTCTATAGACTTTTCTATAATAGCTTTTATAAGGCTAATTTTGTGATTGAATAGAGCAGGTTGTTCACGGGAATATATGTCAATACTAGAAAATATATTTAAATGGAAGGCACGTTATAAAACTAAGGAACACAAATAGACCTTGGTTGTGTTTTTTATGCGGTGCTCTCGTCTTATAATCTCCTCTGTTTTACTACATATAGTGTAAACATCTTCACTCGCCGAGCATATATAATATTTACGAACATTAAACAAATCGTCAAATTGACTACCTCTCTTCATATATTAAATTATATAACGTAGCCATATTTGTCAAAAACTAAATACAAAAAGTTCAAAAGTACATAAACTTATTAATTAAAGAAATGAACACAACAAAAAAAATCGACTCCATTGAACAAGAACAGGGTCATCGTTGTTATGCGTTTACAATAAAAAGGAGGACACAATGGATCGTTCTTACAGTGAAAAAGCAGGTATTTAAATTTGCCGTATTATACTTAGACGTTGAGTGAAATTTTTAGACAAATTAAATCAAAATCACATATTGTTTCCTATATTCAGTTATAAAAACAAGAAAAACTAATTCATAAACTCTTTTACTTACCGAAAATATGATATCCCATCCTTTTTTAACCTTTATGACGTAATATTCTTAAAAATTGTCAGAGAACACTTCGGCATTTTTAACGAGTACACCTAGACGCGAGTCGCGGGCGACGTGAGACTATTTGAAATGAGCGCACTATTTAGAATGTTGCGCTCATTTTACGCGTACGGTTTTGAGACGTTGATTGTGCATCTAGGGTTTTGTTGTAAATCAATGGTAGACAACCTAGATAAGATACATTGGCAAAGTGGGAAAACAAGCGATCGCGTGGCTGGATTCCGATACGTTGGTCGGATCAAGTTCGTACCATGTTAGATGCAGAACATGTAACCAAAAACTGGTGAAGATGGCGGCGTACATACGAAAAGTAGTGTAGGTGTTCACGACACTAAGACATGATGAATACGACGCAAGAAGGCAATAGCAGAATGGTGCTTACTAGGGTGTGCAATGGGGATTGAAATTTTAAATGGACAGTTATTTATTTATGAAGTAAAAGTCTTAACAACTACATATTATTAACAAAATAGATAATAGTAGTTGATCTAATAGTTAAAATAAAAGTTAAAAGGGTTGAAAGTTTATGCTGAAAGTTAAGTGTTTATGAAATAAAATACTTCATAATTGTATTTAAGCAGGTTAATGGTAAAATTATGTTTTTTTTGCCGGGGGTTCATTGGGGGTACAAAATTAATATTGATTTAGTTCCTTATTTACAACATTATAGCGAAAATCAAAACTGAGAACTATTTGTTGTATTTTTTTTAGATTCATGACACTATCGTTAAGATTTTAAAGATACCTATAAATACTTTATAAATAAAAATCTAAACTATTGAAAGTATGAAGCTGAAGAGTTTGTTTGTTTGGTGGAACGCGCTAATCTCAAGACCTAGATGAAATTGAAAAAATCGTTTGCGTTTTTAGTGTTAGAGAGTCCATTTATTTATCGAAGAAGGTTTTAGGTTGTAGGTATGACGGTTCTATAATATGACGGTCGCTGTGGCGCAGTGGTTAGTGTCAGTGACATGACTACTGTGTCTTCGGGACCCTTGGTTCGAATCCCGGCAGGGGCTAACATTTGTGCGATGAGTGTAGATATTTGTCCCGGGTCTTGGATGTTTGTGTGCTGTGACTGTGTGTGTCCATGCCTCCCGCGATACAGGGAATTCTAGTGCGGGGTTCTGAGTGAGATAAAAAAAAGTATCACGCTACAACCAATAGAAGCGGCGCATAAATGAAAGATGATTCCTCGAAGTAACTATTCCAAGCAGACGAAGTCGCGGGCAAGTGCTAGTTTATAGGTAGATAGGAGTAGGTAGGTACCTAATATTATCTATCTACGTAATATTAAAATCTTTGCATTTAACTGTTATAGTGTTAAGTGGGTAGCTACCTAACCTACCTAAGTAACAGCAGTCTGTAACATCTCATTTCGGTACTAAAACTATCAGTGGCATTGCGTATGACAAAGATACTTAAATAACAAGACTTTTAATTGGTCAGTCTTTTTTTTGTAAAGAACATTAATAACTCACCCAGATGTCAACCAAATCTAAAATATGACAAATAACGAAAAAAAAATAACAAGTAAGTACTTAAGTAACTATTATGCTAATTCCCCAACCTAACTTGAAGTGAACCCTCGAGCGATTGAACAGGAATTTCTCCTTCAAATCTCTTGTAAAGGCCAAATATATAAAGCCCCCAGCTCTGCAGGGTTCCGGGCGGTATCAGGGGAAACGAGGGGCCTCTTAAATCAACCCCCCTTTTGTGGCAGGAAGGGGGCCGTTGGGGTTGAGCGGAAAAATTACTCTATTCCATTCCGTCCGTACTGCCCCACACACACCCTAGCGGTATACATCGATCGGTGGGTTATAATGGCAGGGGGAGTTACCCCACCCCCCACCCCTCCCCCTCGCTGACTGGTGGCACTTGTTCCCCGTTACGAACGTAGGGGGACGTTCAACCTCCATATAGTTAGGTAGAAACAGCAGGCTGCTTTTTGCGTTACATACTGTTTAAAGTTTGATGTAGTTAATTTACTTACAGGTAATTTTACCTTTACCTATTACTTTACCATTACTTATAAGATAATAACTGACTTATCTAGACTTGCTTATTATTTATGATCCTGACGACACGATCTTAATAGGTAACTACCTAACCTCTAATATCAAATTACAATTACTTACTTATTAAACTTAAATGCTTAGAACAATTGACTATGTATTACCTACTTTATTTATCTAAGCCTAAATGTTTAACCTAGGTAATTATCTCGGTTCATTCATACATTAGGTCATTAGGTAGGTAAGCTTAAGCTTTATACCTATGTAGCTTCTATGCGTAACTAGTATAGGTACTTATCTACTTACCTGTAGCTCAATGGGAAGACTATCATCTAGGTTACCTACGTAAGGTGGCCTAGGTTAGGTACTTAAAGGTATAATGTTACGCTATATGTTTTCAGCTGACTCCTGATACCTACGTAGGTATCAAAATTACTATAAAGTTAGTAGGTACCTATAATCCATAAGGTAGGTATTATCGTCAATTTGAGTCGCGACCGGCATGCGGCAGCGCAGCCGCAGCGCCATGTAACTTCTGTGCTAGTCTACATAAATCAACAGTATTATTTTTCCTTCTCTCGTGTTGAGAAGCTCACTCAATCAGCCGCAGTCGTATTCTGTATTCTCGTATTATTATTAGCTCACCACTCACGTCGCTAGGTACCAGACAGAAAAAGATAGAGTATTACAGCTCAGGTGTGTGTTGAAAAGAGATGGGTACAGACGCTAAGCCGGTGCCGGTCGAAGGCCCTTATTTCCCCACCGCCGCCGCCGCACCGCGCCTCCCCTGACTCGCTTGGCTTGGAATGGATACTTGGAATAAAATCGTGAAATCACCGGAACGTATTTTGTATTCCATGCTTGTGTTAAGTCGGTCAATATGCTTTGCTGCTCTCAATCTAGTATTATTATTAAGTAAACGTTAACGATTGATCAATTAATTGGCGAGAATGAGTCTTGCTAAATTGATGGTACATATTGATTAATGTAGGTAAGTAGGTACCTAACTCAAGAGTATTGAATTAATGAATTGTGAACTGATTTGTTATTTAGGTAGGTTAGTAGGTAGGTAGGTACTGTAGATAGGTACCTACTTAATTATATACCTACATAGGTACTCGTAAAAAGCTAACATTCTATAAGTAGGTGGCTTAGGTAGGTACCCATATAAATACCTATTTATATGACTATTCTACACAGTGTAAGTTTACCTACAATAAGTATTTTGCAATTAAACATATTTTAAATACCTACCTACTTAAGTAGGTAAGTACTATAGAATCGTCGTCATCTAAACGAATGGTGTAGTGTAGGGAACTCTTGATGTGGACCCAGGAGCAATGGCATAAAAATGTATAATTGCGATAAGTTCCGGTTTAGAGTTAGTCCTAATCCGAAAAGATTAAGAGTGTAGTGTCCCGGAAAAGCCGAACGGCTGAGATGCGTCCACGCAGGGAATGCACCCTTACAGTGGCTCCACAGTAATGTGGAGTAAGTAGTCCACAGCATGGGTGGTTATTATGAAGATCAGACGATTTTCTTGAATAATGAATATAATGATATAGATTAGTTTCGCTGGCAGATCAATCTGACAACTTCTATTATCGTTTCTATCTGATTACCTATTGATAACGATGATTACTGTTTGTTACGTGACAACTGTTCTTAGTTAAAACTTGATGGAACCAACCGATAAACTTCTTTTTCTTAGTCGTATACTTCATTTCTGAAGGTCGTGTCCCTGAAAGGCCTTCATAGCTTTTTGTACGATATTTTTCCATCCCGTTCGGTTTTCGGCTTCTCTTAAGGCGGTTGTGCAGTGAGACCAGTGAAGGTAGTCACTTGGTCTGACCAACGGGTAGGTGATCAGCCACGAAGTCTTTTTCCTTCAACTTTCCCCACCAGTACCAGTTTGTCTAAATTATGTGGCTTACTACGGGCAACCGATAAACTAAACCATTGTAAAATTCCGACAGGTGGACTCGCCTTGTGTCAGAACTGTCAGAATTTTATATAACTTGTGGTTTACTTCCTTCCTCTCTTACACGATGAATGCAATACCGGACACTACGTCTCGATATATTTAATTTTAAATTCCTCGATATTGCACTAATACTGCATCCCTCATCTAATTGGGGAATTAATTGTGCCCTTTCAGTAATGTTCAAGTTTGCAGGCATTGAAGATGATATTTATATGCAGTTTTTTTTAAAAAAGAATACGGATAACAAATCAATATTTTTTAGGAAAATAATAGAAATTACTATACTTAATGTATTTGCCAAAATGTCAATGGTCAGTTTTCTTTGGCAAATAGAATTTGGTTGTTTATTTAATTAGTTTTTATTACTTTTTTAGAAATATTTAAATTTTCTTTGTAGAAATTAATGTCTTATCCATCTACATCTACGCTAAATACTATAAAGAGGTAGATTTGTATGTTTGTAACGGATAAACTCAAAAGTTACAGGACCGATGTCAAAAATTCTTTCACCATTAGAGTCATGTGGGTCAAGTGTGCGCATTCAAAATATATCGAAAACTATATACTTAGAGCTAAGAAACGGCAAATCCCCTCTCCAGTGCCCCGCGAGACGTCCTGCGAAGCAGTATTGAAAGTACGTAGTACTGTAATCTCTTTGCTGTGAAGCGCTCGTGTTGCAACGGCGCCCGCGTGCCATTTTGATCTCACAGGTAAATGAAGATTTTTGCTAAAATTTTTACGATATGTTGTCATATTTGCGTAAACTTTCGTAGTCATGTAAACTTTTTGAAAATTTGCTATCGAGTGCAACATAATATCTAGTTTGATAATTGGCAGTGTTTGAGTTGTTATGATGAAGAAACAATAAACGACATTCATACAATTATGTTTCGATGGTTTGGGTTAAGTGTGCGCAAGCCTGTTCGCTGTTCGCAATTTCAGCTTGATACCTCCACGCGTTCCTGAGAAAAAAGGTTTTGACAGACGGACGGACGACAAAGTGATCCTATAAGGGTTCCGTTTTTCCTTTTGAGGTATGAAACCCTCAAAAGATGAAGAAGATAAATTAGCCAAAAAGAAAATAAAACTAGATTTACATGAAAGACTAAGAAAACTTCTACAAAATCATCGGAGACTGTCAAAAATAAGACTGTTAAAAATAAGGCTTAAAAATAAGAAACTAGAAAATGAGTATTAATTCCCCTTATGAGGCGAAAAGTATTCTCATCCGCCAATTGAAGACTAGATTAAATGTAGTCATTGTGGAGCCTGGTGGCACTAACAGTACACCAGCTTGCACCCGAAGCAGCCCCTTAGTTTTTGAGTGTAGGTTAGGTGTCCTTGTTGGAGAAGATGCAACCGAGGTCCAGAACAGACTGGGAAAATGGCGGGAAAAATTGGAGAGTGCCGGAATGAAGATTAGTAGAAGCAAAACCGAATACCTGTTTTGCAACTTCGGTGGATCATCTAAATTTTCCCATATAGCCTTAAATGATGTATCCCTACCAGTCTGCTCCGATTTTACGTACCTCGGTTCATTGATCCAAAATAACAGCAATATTGACCGAGACGTAAGTAACATTGATAACAGGATAAATGCAGGTTGGATGAAATGGAGACAGATCTCAGGGACCATATGCGATCCGCGAATGCCCTTGAAACTCAAGGGCAAAATTTATAAGACCATAGTTAGACCTGTCGTAATGTATTGATCTGAATGTTGGACAACAAAAGAGGTGGATGAAAGGAAAGTGCATGTGGTAGAGATGCCAATGTTGAGATGGATATCTGGTGTGACTAGAATGGATAAAATAAGGAATGAGTATATCAGAGGAAGCTTCAAAGTAGCACTAGTAAATGAATTGAAAGGGGGGCATATCATGAGGAGGGATGAAAAACATATGGCAAAAAGAGTACTTATTATGAATGTAGATGGATATAGAGGTTGAGGAAGGCAGTAGAAGGTATGGATGGACTGTGTGAGAAATGATATGTTTATGAAAGGTGTGAACACTGAGACGACTATTGATAGAAAATAATGGAAGAGGAAAAGGTTGTATAGACCCCATCTAGTGTGGGATAAGGACAAGAAGAAGGTGTAGAAGTCTAAATTGCATTAACGTCATGCTAGTGCTATAGGTACTTATTATCATCTACTATAACACTTCAAAACAGCTACTAAAAGTTATCGATATCGATATACATCCACCTTAAAAGTGGGTGTTGAAACTGCTTGTACTTGTTAGTATTTTAACACATTTTATTGGCGCTAGATATTTGTTTTAAAAATTATGGTACAAAAAATAGAAAATATCATGCATATTATATTCCTTACTTTAGGAAAACTGTGTGGAAAAGGCGAAAATCTTAAGCAAACAAGTTTATTATTGTAAAATATATATTGTAATTTTAATCATCATCAGTTTCGACAATCACAGATATGGCAGAATCGGATATAGCTTACATATGCCTATAGCTTAGCTATCGATAAACGCGCGAGCGAGAGACATCAAGGTCAGTACGGCACTACAGTAGAGGCGGCCGCGGCGAGGTGTTTGCCGGGCGGGGGGAGATGCGCCCGCGCTACACCTCATACCCTAACTGCACTCAGATCGCGCGTGTACTGTACCTCTATGCCTACCGGTAAGTATTCATGATAAGTACCGACGGTAATCTTCTTCTCTATAATATAAAAATGAATCGCTGAATGTGTTGCTAAGTGCAACTCTCGAGAGCAGCTGAACCGATTTCGTATTCCTTGAAGTACGAGGATGGTTCTTACGGAAAGAAAAATTTAAGTAATTGCCTGAAAAGTCTAAAAACAACACTTATTCTATACTCCCATAGGTACAAAATATTCGTAATAATACTTAAAAGTCAATTTGAACTTTAATACTATACCATAAAGTTTAAGTGTTAGTGGAGGGGTTCCGGGAAGACAAAACAATTGAGTGGTGTTTTATTATTTAACATGATGTAATTGTTGACTTATCAACTTTATTTTTCTTTTTTTATCTTACTAGCTGACCCGGTGTCCCGTATAGCAGAATAAGTAACGAATTATAAATAAAAAAATAAAAGATTAAAGAATCGACTATTAGTCGTTACGAAATTTGCCGGGTCAGCTAGTACTTAATAATACCTAAACGATGTAAGTAGCTGGCCGACAAAGCAGCTTTCAAACTTTACCTACAATCTCACCCAGCTAAATTGGTATGTAGACGAAATATACATAAGTATTATTATTAGCCCGAAACTCTTCAATACGCTTTGAGCCTCACGATCCGAGTTAGCCCTGTGCGACCAAGGTCGTTAACAACGGTTGGCGGGGCCGGGCGGCAGAGTGGCGCGGTGGCGCATGGCGACCCGCTCCAACTCCGATAAAACATTCTCACTCGCAAACAACTACACTACACTACCTAGGTAGGTATCTAGCGCGCACCTACCTACGTATGCATGCTCACAGAAGATAGAAGCATAGGAGCAAACGAGAGAATGATAACAATATATCAACGAGTGCGACAGAGACAGACATAGCTAGTAATCAACTGCTCTAGGAATTCGAGGGCAGCCAAGCCAATGCTGGCAGCCGACCATACTGACTGGCATTACTGGCACTGGCAACTGCGACAGACAGTGCTTGGCTGCCTACGAGAGAAAGGAACAGAATTCACTGCTCGCTAGATTCGGTCTCGGTTTGCCTTGCCTTGCCTTTTCCAGTTTGCCGCGATCGAAATACGTGTGGTGTCGTGTCGTGCGTTACGTGCCTTGGTATTTTTTGCCTCCAAGCCAAGATGTGTTTGAGCAATGCGGCTTCAAAATTGTAATTTTGCATTACAATTGTGATTTAATTTCAACATCAACAAATTGACTGCTGACTATCTAAGAACTGTTCTTCAATCCATTTATTGTTGAAATCATTCACATGATAGCGAGTCGTTTAATTATACGCTACGCCGGCCATTTTGTTTTGTGTTGTCTCGAAAGACAAAATCACCTCTATTGAAATGACAGTCCGTTTGTAAAATTACAATTAATTTTGCATTTTCGTTTGTTCTAGATGTTGAAGGTTGATCTAAAAGTTTGATGAATAATTTACTCGAGTGTGTATTGTTTTTGATTGGACTCGTATATGTACGATTAATTGAAATAGTAAGCGGCGTCGTGTAATAAATTTGCTACAATAATAAACAAAACAATCATACATTGCGTGCTCGAAAAAGAAGTGATTTATGTACCTACATACATAACAGTTTTGTTTTTGGATAATGTTTGTGAGTAAATAAGTTTTATATACCTAGGTTCATAATTACAATTACGCCGCATGAGTTTTCTAGGATGAAATTATATAGGTACTTCACGTATATTCATATCTTCTCGAATAATTATCACATTTCACTTGGCTCAGGAAAATTAATAGATTAATGTCAGTTTAAATCCACGGAGATTTCTTGCAAAACATATTTAAGTAAGTAGGATAAACGTTTACCTACCTACTGTACCTGCTAACGTACATAATGTTTGTTAATTTGTGTTTCTCATGGTTTTTATTTCCCTGAGCCAAGCTGCGAGTAATGTCAATAGTACCTATCAATACTCTTATATATCTACTTGTGGTTGAATCTTTTACTTAATAGTCCGGTAAAAAAACTTAAAATATGACGCCTTCGTAGGAGGGTAAGAAAAGGTGGGGTGGGAAGGAGGAGTCTACATCCACTCCCTGATATATATATGTTTTAATATTTTCATCATTAATAAGCCACTTTCATACAGAAACTTCACCATTTACTCCTAACCACATGAATGGATACTAGAAGAGCTTCCAAGTGCTAATAATCCAAACCCTAACCATACTAGCAACTGAGTCTTCCCTGCCTGTCTCTTGATATAAAAAGAAACACATATGACAGAACACCAAACTATTTATTTTGGTATATATACATAATATTTTATTGCATATATCATTTCTAAAATGCATCTTTTTAAATTTATTTACATTTCACCACAATGTGTTCGACAACAACAACTCTGAAATTTTCTTGATTATCATAATTCTCTTTTCCAATAAATCTTTTAAAGGCTTTCTATTAGGACTCAATTATTTGTGTATTAGTGCCATCTTAAGCCACAAATGGGTTGTCTGGATCAGAGTGATTGAGTTTTCTACATATATAGCCATGATGATGAGATAAAATATTGCGAATACCTTGCACAACACATTGAACCAACGCAGCTTAAACAACTTAAAAAACTACCATGCTCTCAATCACCTGCCTCAAAAGAGTTCTCGAGTAATTTAGACACGTTGCCAGACAGGAAGGAGACAATCTCGAGAAACTCATAATCTCATAATTAGTGGGAAAGTAAACACCAAAAGAGCCCCAGGTTGCAGCCCGATGCATTGGTCCATTCAGGTCCACACCACCCTGAACACATCCGTCCATGATGTGATACACATCACTGGGAATCGGGGAAGATGTCATAACATCATTCGGAGAAGGTCACGACCCGCACTTGCCACATTGAATTGCAATGAATGCTGATTTGTTGGGCCAAATATGTGCCAGCATTTTGGTCAAGTGACTCATCGATCAAATGATCTTATAAGTTTTGGAAAATTCAATGAGCTCACAGTCCCACGGGCTCAATGCCTCGACTCGAAATGGTTCAAATATGTAACCAATACCTAGGTTAGCATACCTTCACCATTTCAATTTCGCCACCGAATAAGCCACTGGGCCAGCCCTAACATGAGTCTCGGAAAGATCTGACAGTGTAAAGTGTCAACGCATGTAACATCCTTTACTAAAGGCTGTCCTCAATTAACAATCCAATTAACAAAACATTGAGAAGAATGAAATAATAATTCAATCTAAATATTAACTATAATAATTTACATCATACTGTCAATTGTTTTTTTACAGTGTAATCACACTGTCAATTGTTTTATTTTTGA
The DNA here is from genome assembly GCA_934044485.1 of Apeira syringaria. Taxonomy (NCBI): domain Eukaryota; kingdom Metazoa; phylum Arthropoda; class Insecta; order Lepidoptera; family Geometridae; genus Apeira; species Apeira syringaria. Next base: position 29,302,010 of record OW203655.1, read on the forward strand.
CAGTGTAATAACAATGTCAATTGGTAAATTTTGAAATGATCTTGCTTTGCAAATAATAAAAAAAAATTCAACCATAAGTTTTGCATAGTGTATGGTCAAGGAATATTTTACTGTGAATATTTTTGAATATGTAGATTAAAAGATAATCCATACCTGCTATATGATTCAAACCTTACAAATACTTGTTGACTTATCTGCAGAAGCCTTATATTTTGCATTTCATTGATCCATTGCTCAATGTGATGAGCTTGTCCTATATTTAGCAAACTAGAGATTGCATCAGTAATGTGCAAAAAAATCTTGTTACTATATCTTAGGCACTGGATCAATTAAAAGCTGCTTTTTGTTTTTCTGACCATGAAACTTTCATCCTAGCACTGCTATGTTTTACAATGTTTGCTTTGATAGTAACTCACCAAATGAAAGTATTCTCTAGTTAACATAATAAAAATATTGAGCTGCATATTATTTTGAGCAAATCAAGGAGTTATTGTAGTTAATTTATTATTAATAAAAATAATTTTGATAGAAACTGTGTGGATATTTGCTAACATTGACCATTTTATTACAACTATTTGTGCATTATAATTAGTGATGTGCTGGATCGTTAAAACTGTCCGCGGATACAGATCTGGATATTTAGCGTCAAGATACGTGATACTTACTTACTCAATCTGTCTCGATGCGCGAGATCTTGAAACGATAGTAGTCATCACGCCCAGTGCAACTATAGGCAGGAGACCGACTTGCATTGTGCGGGTATTACTTTTATAATGTGTATGGTTTAATGTGACACTGGGCCACATAGATAACCTTTATGTGGATATGGTTTTGATACAAGAGTTAAAATAACGTCTATTAAGAAGTTTTTTAGTGTAATTTGGAATGAATTTAAGATAATAAATGATAAATGTGCGAAGAGTAAAATTTGTGATGTAAAGTATTCCCGTAAGCGTAAAGGCACAACTTTAAAAATCATCTACAGAGAAAACATCCTAAAGAATATAATTTGTTCTTAAAGTTGTGTACTCTTGGTATGGTAACTAACTGCGATAAATGTTTGCCAAATATTTCATTTAAAGAAATAAAAAACTAGAATTTAATAGTTTTTAATTTTATGTAACCACTGATAAATAGCATTTCATCCCATCAATCTTAAATTAATAAGGTGAAAGATCCGTAAAAGATCCGCGAGTAACATAACAGATATGGATACGAATATCCTGAACATCACTAATTATAAACTTGTGATGTGTATTTTATATACATATATGTATTGCAATATATAATTCTTTTGCATCAGTCCCCATAGCTACGCAAAGCCATTCATCATTTACCAATGTATTGCCTTTGTGTGTATATTTCAATATAACATTTGAATATAATAACCCCCAAGTTTCATCCATTCTCATTAGTGGTTCTATTCTATATCAGTCTATTTGAATATTAGTATATTACATTTTTAAATGCATCTTGGATGCCTAAATTTATCAAGTAATTTTTAATTTGAGATTACATATTCATATTTCTTAATAGAATCTTGAGCAACATCTTTAAAAGAGATTCTGAAGTATACTACAATACACTTCAATGTAGTAAACTATACTGTACAACTGTAGTAAATTAACAACTAATTCGTGTTATTTTTTGCAATAGCAGATTAAAACATAACAGTTTCAATGAGATAAATGCGATTTAAATTGTTCACAGGTATCATAAAACATGGCAACAAAAGTTGAATCTGATTTTCCATCATCACCATCTAATGATGAATCAGGTTTGTCTAAGCTCTAATTGGTATTGATCAAAATGAAACAATGAGTCACATCATCACATGCTTTCCCTCATTAAGCATTGAAACCAATGTGTTAATCTGGCTTAAAATATGAATCACCAAAACAAATAACAGTACCCAGAATAAATGCCATCAAAGATGTTAAATATAATACATTTTCAATCCAACCTTACCTGATCCAGTTTCGACCTGAAATATAATATCTGATCGAGCAATTGAGATGAAAACAGTTAAAAAAGCTGTTTGATGTCCATTTATATTTAAAAATTTGTTGTATAGTTTGTTCTGGTTTATTTATATGAGTGGCTTTTTATTTCATTTGGTGAAAAGGGTGTAAAAAGATTTTCAATTGTTATATCTGTAATTATTACAAAAATCTTATTGACAGTTAAAATTAAAGTTGAAAATAATAAAAGAAAACAGACTAATTCCAACAAGAAACCTACTAGAATAATGTTTGGAAATCTGACTAGCTTTTGTCAGTCTATATAGATAGTTCAAATGCTTCAACCTACTTCCAGTTGGTAGTACTGGTTAATGTTGTCAGTTATCTTGTAACAAGCACAAGTCTTTTTACACCTATTGATTATTTATAATTATTTTACATTAACTTTAATGCTTTAAAAACATGATTTCGCAACTACACCCAAGAAAATAAATAAAATTCTTAAAATTTATCGAATTTTATTTTAAAAGAAATAAGCATCTGTATTGAACCAACATTGTATTTGCGAAAATGTTTTTTAGTGCTGTTTGTGTAAGCTCCTACCTATTCATAACTTAAGAATTATCTACCTATATTAATTGAATAAGTAGGTAATTGTTAATTTGGATGTGGTTTTGCACTAAATATTGCATTGTACCTTGTCCAGCATACTTTTTGATTTTGCTTGTTGCTATGAAGCATGATTTATGTAAGACATGTTCTTTGTGAGCTTTTAATGAGTGCTTTTTTGAATACTTTTTACGCTCTGAAATTAATTGTTAATGTTACTCAATAATCTGTAGTCAGCTGTTCTGTAGACCCGGACTGCGTTCATAAACATAGCCTTGCCTAGTTTATCCCAGAATATAATATGCGATCTGTATCGCAATCCATGCTATATTGCTTTCTCTGTCTACGTTTCTATACATGGATGGCGATACATTGAATGGTTCGCATATGGACGTGTAGTTAGCATTCTGATACAGATGATTTTCCATGATAACTTTTTAATCCCAACTTCTAGGACAATGATTGAACATACAATGTATTTATTGCTCTATCGATACTTATAAGTTTCATTCATGAACGCGACTTCTTTCTTCTAGGCTGCAAATGTATGGGAGTCTGCCATCCTTCTTTCCGAAAGCATTCTCTTGCACTTTTAGTAGGTAAATTAAGCAGTTTAGAGCCACATTTAGGCTTTGTTTCATTGGAACAGGGTTACTAAAATAAGGTATTTTTATTGAACCGAAGTACATGTGAATAAAGTCGCGGGCATGAGCTGGTGTAGTGTATATTAGTGATGTAACGAATGTCATTCTTTTAACTTACGCGGATGCGAATGCGAATGCAAATATCTGCTACTGCGAATGTTCAGTTTAGTTCAAATTTGGCGCAAATTGTGATTGTGGATTGGTGGCAGCCTCGAGGTGCGCTCCGTTTGTATTTTGCCCCGAGAATTACTGAGTTGATGCGAATTCATCCGACTGAAGTGTCATTCCGCTCGCGCCGGTCTTTTAGTAAACAATACAAGTGAATTTGAGGTTAGAGTGTGAATAGATATTTATTAAAATAAATAAATCAAGTTCTTGTGAAATATGCACTTATTTGGGCGTTTCTCTGTAAACTGGACAACTCATTGTCTCAGGCTAATTTTGTTTAAAAAAATAAAAGATCGTAAATACAGTGTAAATTCTTTATAACATATACATATCATAAATTATAGGCAACGGTAGCAATTGTATTGATGATATAGGCAAACATACTTTATGGCACTTTCTGCAATAACACTTAAAGTCCGCTCGCGAGCTCCGAGGAATCATAAGGAATGTTGATGTAATGAGGTAGAGTTGTGATTTAGTCGATATTGCGTTATCGACACCAACACATCTTAAGGCTCCGCACGAGTGTAAATTATGAAAAATTCTATGACGGTATTATCTACTTCGTATAAAATAAAATTGTTTTTAATTTAATGGACTGTACTTGATGAACAAAAAGAACATACAGTTCAATTAATCACTGTGGCAATCAGAGGAATTTGTACTCGAAGAATTTGATGTACTATCATTACTCTCGTCAAGTACTTCAATAATAAATGAGTCAAACACTAATATGTGTAGTACTTTTTATAGTAGGTACAAAATGCTATCGCTAAATTAAAAACGTTTCGATAAGCGTGCTCTCGCGTTAAGGTCGACTGTCGACACTGGTACTGGGAAAGTGCGGGGTATGGATAACGTGACCTTACGTCCCGCTTTGAGCGGGACAGTCCCGCTTTCAGGCAGACTGTCCCGGTGTCCCCAGCGAGGTCGACATAGTCCCGCTTATGCAAACAGTTGAAAAGATTATTTAAAATGTATTTTTCCCGCTCGAAGAGACAATACGAACTGCAACTTTGGGGGAAATAAATTCACGCCACTAATGGGGTTTAGAAAGTCGTGCTTATTTAACTAGGTATTTTGTGTTTAGTGCTTTGATTAATTTGTGTTATTCTGTCTTTTATAATAAAAATCTTGTAAAACACTGATAACTTTTTTAAAATATATAATTCTGCAAATGTCCCGCACTGGCAAAAAAAATAAACGGTCACGTTAGGTATGGAGCGAGTGCCGGGCGCGGCGCATACCCGCCCACTTCCTCAGCCCCCGATTCCTCGGAGCTCGCGGGAGGACTATAGATTGCAGTTTGAAAACAGTCATATTTGAAAGGATAGTGAATAGATCATGTTCATGCTGTGCTCAGTTTGGATAAAATCAAGGAGCAATATTACCTTTTGCTCACATTTTTAATCAGTTCAATGGTATTGGTATAAAAGGTATGATATTCCAAAATTTTGGAATATCTGCACACCAAAAAAACTCATCACTTATTGACAGAACTTATTAACTCTTCACAATAATAAAATAAACTAGCATGCCTAAAAAATAAAATCAAGCCGTTTTAATAATATTAAAAATATTTAATAATTTTTCAGCTGAGGAGGGCCAGGAATTAATAGAAGAAGAAGAAATCCCTGAAAAGATTTCAACTAATAATAATGTTGAAGATCTGCTGAAGCGTCTTCAATCATCAGGTGCTATTATTAATAAACCAAAGCAAGAATATCACTGCTATACCTGTAAACAAGATTTTGATTACTGGGACAAACTTGAGCAACATTTGATCACTCACGTTTCACTCCCTGCAGTGCTAGTCGACAAGCTGCCGTCAGACGATGAAGATATCCCCCGGTCCGGAGATGAGGACTGGTCTGATGAAGACGAAGAGGCGCCGCCGCCGCAAGTTACTCACAAAACTCCCACAAAAGTTGATATATCAGATATTCTTAGAAAAACCGGTCTTTCTCTAAAAAAACCTACCGAAGTTCTTAAGAGCTCCGATGCCACTCTAGATAAACTAAGTGGTCTTGGTTTCACAATAAAGAAAAGCCCCCTCAAGAAAGAACAAGATATTAAAAATGAACCCACCATTGAACGCGAAAAAGAATCTGCAGAGAAAAACAATGATGTTATGCAAAAACTGGAAAAGCTTGGAGGTATCAAACTTAAACTTAAATCTGATGGTGGTAATTCCAACAGCTTTAAGGTCGTGAATGGTTTAAAAGATTTTAAAACATCTGATGATGAAGATGACGAAAATGAAAAGAATGTGGAGAGTCAAGATGGAGAATCTGATGAGGAACCAGATAAATCAGTAGAACAGGAAGATTCAGGTGAAGAAGAAGATTCCGAAGATGACATTCCACTTGAAGTTAAAAAACAAAAAGCTCAACAATCAAACCAAACAATTATTCCTGGTCAAAAAATCGCCAATATGCTTAAAAATGTACAAGGAGATACTGCACCCCATAAAGTAGAGTACTCAACAACCCCCACAGCGAAACTTATTAAACCGGCTTCTATCCATAAATCCCCTTCAAAAGATACACCACCTCCAAAGCCAGTAGTATGCAGGCCCAATATAAAGCAAACACCGAAACGTGGAGCGAATTTACCTTTGCCCAGCAAAGAGCCTATGCAAATCAAAGAGATAACATCACCAGGAGTCACATCATCTACATCGACGCCCGATAGACGCGAGTCACGTGATTCAAGTGTTGAGAACATAGAGGTGAAAAAAGAAATAGTTCCAGATGAACCTCCATCCACTACTAATAATATTCCTCTCTTCTCAAGTACAATAAAAACTGAGACGTCATCACCGCCTCCAACACAAGATATATCTGCACCTATGATAGATAGGGTTAAATCGGAGTCTGCACCAGTTTCCACCAGTAACGCGCAACCATTGTTCTCAACTCAACCAACGGTTGCCACTGTTCCAACTCCAATATTACTAACTGTAACAAAGACAGAAGACTCAGAAGGTGTCACTATTATAGAAATAAATGGCGACTCAAATGACGAAGATGATGACTGTTGTGTGGTATCAGCTACTCCAGCACCTGATATAAAACCTGTTATCCCAAAGACAGAACCTCTTCAACCGACTTACCCTCCGTCTTCGTATCCTGTCAGCTCTGAAGCTAGCTACATGGGCCCCATACCAACCAGCAGAGCTTCAACACTTTCATCTCTGGAAAAAAAACACAGTTTCAACTGGAATGCTCCTGATTCGAAACCCCCAATCGGGATATTGGAAAAAAGCGCAGATGATATCTTCGGAAGCCTCCTTTCCAGTGCACATAAGAAAGAAAATCTTATGTCAGATGCTAGTGAATATATTTCTTTAGATACTCTTGGACCGCAGCACTCGTGTGAAGTGTGTAATACGAGATTTACTGAAATATCGCTATTAGAGAACCATAGGAGAATGACTGGACATTCAAGCAGTATAGTTGTACCTTCATCATCCTCCACACTTATGCCTTACAATCCATCATCTTCAAATATTCTTCAAAGCCTCCTTCCAGTGAAGCATATGGTAGATCAAGTTGGAAAGCTAGGAATGGTTGGCACACAAGGGTTTACTCACCAGCAAAATGTTATGATTAATATTCAAGCATATCCTGGTGCTGGGGGCATGATGGGTCCACAGACACCATATGGAAACTCTTATGGAAATGGGCAGAGCATGCCAGGACAAAATATGCCTAACTATGGACAAACGAGCAGTGGAATGTATGGAGCAGCACCAGGACAGCAATATCCTAACCAAAATTATATGGGACAGCAGCCATATGGGCAGTTCCAGTCTCCTATGTCAAATTCATTTGATACATCAATGTATTCGTCAGCATCACCGCTACAAAGTATGCAGCAGGCATATGGGCAGCCCCCTACTAGTACTAGTTCACAACTAGGCCAAATGGGACCTCCTCCAGTGCCCACAAGTAATCCGTACATTCCCAGCTCGAGTTCCGGTGGGAGTATGAAATCCCCGAGTAATGGCAGTGGAATAAAGATTCAGAACATTCAAACTTTCCCATCTGGACAAGTCTTAGGCGGTCCAGGTGGCGGAGATGGACAGCAGTCATTAGCTCCAGGGCAGATGATGGTTAACCAAATGCCATCCCCTGGTCAAATAAGGATGGCGGCTGGGGCTAATGTTTCTGGGTCTCGCCCTCGAATGCCCAGCGTCAGAGGACAGAGGCCGACTATAAGACCCGGAATACAAGTACACGGGCAAATCAGAGGTGTTAAGCCTGGAATGCGAATGCCAATGAAGAGGCCAGGAAATGCGCATGCTAGTTCTTCTATGAAAAAGCGGCCGAATGTCTTACTCCCGGGCAAACACGACAATGAAGATTGTCAGGTGATGGCCTTACAGAAGCAGCGGGAAGGAATGCCGATGATTAAAAGCGTCCAGGGCGCTAATGACAAGTTGAATCTCGGTAGTCAAATATCGATAACCAAAAAGACTGTGAATAAGGAAGCAAGCGCCATGGCTAACGTGTTAGCGTCGAGAGGCATTAGCGTAAAGCAAAAGCAGAAAAGTCGTTCTCCATCTCCGGACAGACCTTTACCTCATATCCCGAACCTTGGTGCAGGGATGAGTATCAAACATACTTCGAAATCTAGCAGCTTTTCTATACCCGAAGCCAAGGTCGGCAGTGGGATGCTTCAGTGCCGAATATGCAAGAAAATGTTTATGAATCAAAACTCTTTAGCTGTTCACATGTCCAGTGCTCATCCGCAGAGTAAGGTCCCCATGTTCAAATGTGAAGAGTGTCCCGCATCATATCCCAAAATATTACAACTGCAGCATCATAAAAGAGTGTTTCACAATGTGGTCGGCCCTAATAAAGAGTTAGGTTTGCCCGTTGTTGACATGTCACAAGAGGAGAACTTGAAACGTTTGACTAGTCTAGGGATCTATAGTTTTATTCCATTGGCTAGTAAAGAGCAAGGGGGAGGTAGTTTCGGTATCCCTATAATCTCAGTACATAATGTTCAGAAGGGTATCACAAGTAGCTTACAAGCTCTGGGTGCAGATGGTCTCTTAAGTTTAGGACCCCTTAAACCTTTACCTAACACATAGTAATATTAACTGTAGTCAATAAGGAAGAACAGTTACCTTGTGATACACGTATATGTCTGTTTATCTTACTCTGAAGAGGAAAAAGCCAGACTAGTGATCACTCGGGAGGCATCTATGGTATAGTTTATGAAAATAGTATTTAATGTATACTATTAGTTCATATCAGAGTTAATTTACATATATTTTTCTTATTGTAGTCATAAATCGTATATTTCTATACTTGAGACAAGTGAAATATGTTCAATAGATGAAGTTTCGGATACTAAAATAAATATTCGGACAGACTTGAACAAACAGTAATAACTTCTCTACCTTTTCTTTGATTTATTATTTAAAATGTCACATAAATGATACTAACTAGTAATGATACAGTGAAGAAAATTTCAGTAAAGTATTTTTATTACATACATCTAACAACATGTATACTTCCTTGGGTTGTTATTTAAGATTGTAATGAACTTTTACTACAGTAGGTAGAAATGTATTTTGTTTGTGAAACACTTACATCTTAGTGTTCTATGGATATTTCTGTAGTACATAAATAAAAATACTTGCCTCAGTCTTTTCGTAATTATAATCTAGAACATTTGATTTTTTTAGTATCCATTTCAATAATGCCAGTCTCATTTCATACTCGACCATCAATTGGTATTTTGTTTTTTGTTCACGTTGAGTTGTCCTTGTTTCCTGAACAAAAATGTTGCCAGTGAAACTGTCGACATTGATCATTAAGACTTAGTATTATTAAATTACTTTAGTATAGTATAAAGTACGTTATGTAAGGGTTCACAGCATTGTGGAAAATATGGCGGTTATATTTTAGTTGATGCATTATGTTATAAATTATTTATTCGTATATTATTTCGTAATCTGAAATCAAAATGACGTTTAAAATGAATAATCAAATACAAATACTGGCGCATCTCCAATACTATCTGGGGCCTTACTATCAGCTTTGTAAAAACCATGCTAGTTCCGAGCAGTTCTAAAACCTGGATCAAATCGCTCAGTATGAAATCATGCCATCACCACGGCATCACGCTCCTTTAGGTGAACAGTTATTGTAGTCTCTGACATGTTTTAGCTAGGTTTCAGAACTGCTCGAAACTTGCATGGTGTTTACAAAGCTGATAAGTAGTAGGTATCAGATAATTTTGAATCTGTGTGCCTCGTGTAGTTTTTGAAATTGGCAACAACACAGTTGACATAGAACACATAGAACACTTTGCTTTACTTTTTTTGTTTATCTAACGCCAAACTTTCCGCAACGTGCTGAATAAATTCGAATATGTTTTCAATTCGTACATAATTACCTATATAAGCGTTAATATAAGGAAGTACTTATGTTTCAAAGTAATTAAAAATATCTAGTTTAAGTGCAATATATGTTGTAAGAATTAGTATAAGCTTTATATCTGTCTAAGTTCAAAGAGGTCTTTTTGAAACATTTAATAATTCCTATTATTTATGTAAGTTATTAGTATTTGGGAAAATCTAGATTGCTTTTACATGTAGCTCAAATAACTGATTGATCGTGTAGAAACAATTGCATTCTCCGGCAGTAAACGTAATGCTCTCTGTGTCATACTATACTAGATTAGACAACAGTTTTTCTTGTGCGTAGCATAAATAACTTATAAGTGTACGTAGCGTCATAGCGTAAACAATTGAATAACGCACATATTTGTTTGTCTGTGCTGAGCTCTGCTACTCAAATAAATTGAAGTTAATGAATTCTATTGGGTTTCGCTGCAATTCGGGCAACTGAACTCAATTGTTTTACGCTACTCTAGTATTGTTTGCTGTTTGTCCGTGATAAATGCCCATTGGCATAATACTGTACACCAGTTAGTCATGAGGTCATGACTAATTTCACATATGTATGATCTTACATTTCAGTTAAAGACTGTAATGTGGTATGTACTTCACAGAATTCAACAAAAATCTGTTCGATATACGTTGAATAATTTTTAAGTGAAGACGATGTGTCATCCTGTTGTTTGTGGCATACAATTGTTGTAGGTACTTTAACAATAAGAAACAATTGAATAACACAATGATTGCACATATCAAGTATTATATTGTACTACAATTACTAAGATATAGTTTGCATTGAGTTTAGTCAAACCTAACTCACAATTGAGTTTATTAATGTGGGATAAATTCACAATTTCTTCCAGTATGTCTTCAATGTCGAGGTACCTACTACGACCTATATATACTTTAATAAATATATTACTATTATTTGGTTTATACAGAACAATTTCAGATGTACAATTTATTATCTGTATCATATCAGTTCAATTGTTTTGGGTAATTTTGATGGATTTAAACCCTTTTATGACCCTATAAAATCAAATTAATGTTTTTCTGCCCATATACAGATTCTAATTTCTAATTAGTGTACGGGCTAATTTTTTTCCCCCACACACTATTATATGTTACGGAATTGGCGAGAATTTCGTTTAGATAATTAGATGTTTGACATGAATTTATGAGTTTCACTGTAGTCTGTAGATACCTACTTTACTATGGACTTTTCTATTATAGGTATATTTGGTGAGCTCTTGTATGAACTGTTGTAAGGAATGATACGAAAATGGTTATATATATGTTATGTATATATAGATAATTTTTCGGTACCTATAAAATGTGATTAAATTATAACTGGTTAAAAGTGCATACTTTTGTTAATGTGTAAACCAAATGATACAATTCTGTAACTTTAAATAGTTTTCTTCCTGTTAGACCTAACAAGTTCACTTCAATTGCTAAAAGTGACAAATCAATAGACAGTATCATGTATAATTATATGGTTACATAATTAGATGAGTTGAATTTTTGATTTGGTTTTTTGGTTTTTGATTTTGATTGAGTTTATATAATTACTTTTTTATTATTCAGGTATATACCTACCTACTTAAATATAATTTCTGGAATGTATATACTTACATACTTCTGGATTGCTCATTATGTCATGAATATCAGTTTTGTGCCCTTATGACATTAAGAAGTAACTTTTTGATTGTGTCGCACTGCAGCTTGAGTTATTTTTAGTTTCGTTTAGAGTGGAGTTCACCATAATTTAAAACCTCCGATTATCAATGGAACCGTCGTCTAAATAGTTTTTACCAAACAGTTAAACTGTTTACCCGACGGTTTAATTGATATTAGGACGTTTAAATTTTGGTGAACTCCACACGAGTAATATCTGTATAAGTGTTGAGTTCACCAAAATTTAAACTTCCGATTATCAATTTAACAGTCGGTTAAACACTTATAACTTTTGAATATTAGTAATAAAATCGGTTAAAATAATCGGACGTTTTAAATTTTGGTGAAGCCCACCCTTAGTTGATTATTTAAAAAAAAGAGTGAATCCATAATAACTACGGTACGTGAAAAGTATGAATAAATGTGTTAACAACAAACATGCTTTTGTATGTAATTATCAATCCTGCCTGTAGGTAGTAGTAGGTTCCTGTGGAAATCTTGCCATCCTTAACTTAGTTTATCTTGCAGATTTACAGTGCGCACAGCTAACGAATGGAAATATGTGTGTTCTTTAGGGGATTAGCAGTTTCCTTGTAGTATATTTGTCTATGGTTCAGGATGATTATTATGATAACTATTAGTATCATCAAAAAAATGTATGTTTTCGATTTAAACATCAAGATGCTGAGATTGACATCGATGTCTGATTTTTTAATAAGATCATAAGTGTAAAGCTAGAGTGTTAACTGTTCATTTCAGTCACAGGGATCTAAATTCGAGAATGTGAAAAAAGTAACAACTTTTGTGGAAATTACTTCGTATTTAACGCACTCTTGTATGCAGCATTGCCAGCTCTATGTCTTTTTACGTAGATCTACATATTTTAGGCTGTTCCTGCCGCTCACGTACTCAGTCCCAGAGTCTACGTATTTTTCATCAAACTTTACTATTTGTAAAATAACATGAGGCTGAATTGACATAAAAACGATCCGACCGGAATGTAGAACTACATTATAGTTCATTTAAGATAACCATATCCCATTTTCCCCATGGGTACAATCTGGGCATCTTCAAGTCACGAGTGAACAGGTATCTTCTAAGTAGGAGTGATCCATCGTAGACCGCATCAACACTTAACATCAGACGAGATAGTGGTCAAACGCAGGCAAAAACTTATCAATAGGGTAGACAATGGGTGCAATTTTAGATACCGTATATGAGTGAAAACTATCGCGAGTTTATTCCATAATTGTGATCTACGAACCGAACTAGCACGTGGTACACCTACCTACATATTACTGGAAAATTACTCTCCGACCAGTTTCGTACTTATTTGCAGTTTTTCATCTGGGCGTTATGATCGCTAGGCGTCGGGTGCGAGCCACAGCAGGTAACTATATATATTTGATATTAATATAAGTTAGGTATGTTCAATTTTATTTATATATTTGACTTCTATCAGCCAGTAGGTAGGTACCTACTTATTGTACAATTTGCTAACGAATTAACTAGATATACACAGTAGTCACGAAAGTCCAAGACACGTGAGCTAATGTAGTTGCTAATAGGGAATGCAATCTCGAGGCGTCATAAATTCGATCTCGGCGAGATCTCGAATGGGTTTCGAAAAGTATTATTTTAATTACCTAGATAACTCAAGCATTCTAGGTCTAGCGTGTTAAGTGTTAACATCTTCGACCACATCGTCACTGACCATCAAGTGAGATATACATTATAAAAATCCTCATATGACTGAAACTGCTTAGTACTTGTCATTATGATGCGATTAAGATACATGAATTATTGAAAATGTATTTATATAATTTTTTACTTGTTATGTTAATGAACACGAAAAATTTAGACCTGTAAAATCCTACTAATATTATAAATGCGACAGTTTGTGAGTATGGATGTGTTTGAACCCTTTCACGCCTAAACTTGTGAACGGATTTTGAAATTCGGAACACAGATAGTTTATACCCTGGTGATTTTTTAAAAAATAGTTCCTTATAATTAATTCGAGTGGTCGAAAAAAATTGTTATAACCCAAATCCGTTTATAAAAATTAAAGTTCTTAGTTTAAGTTCCAATTCTTTTAATTATTATATATATTCTATTTGAAGTATGAAGATTATTTTTATGAACAACGCATTTCTTTGTAATAATTTTTAAAACAATAGCAATTAAAAATACTAAAGATACATAAATATATATAGACCACTCGAATTAATTATAAGGAACTATTTTAAAAAAACCCATTTATCTTGTTCTTTGAACACTAAAAAAATATGGCTTTTATTTAAATTTTCATTGTTTATTTAATAAACAATATTTTTTTTATTAAAATAAATAAATAAAATACATATCATTTTCATGTAGGTACCATCTTATAAAAATACGGATGAAAAGTTATACTATAAATGAAGTTTTATTTTATATTTAACCTAAAGAAATTGTTGATGAATTGAAAAATAAAATATATTTTTTCTCACGATAATCTATGCCTTTCAGAAATAGCTCTAAAAAGATGTTTGAAAACAATTTTATTATAGCACTTGCAATGTTTCTGTTTAAGTAAAATAAGTAAGGATTTATAAAAAAAAAGTAAAGCATAATTTCTGACTTCTATGTCGTCGGGACCCTGGGTAACCTGGGTTCGAATGCCGGCATGGGCAAACGTTTGAGCGATGAGTGTAGATGTTTGTCCCGGGTCTTGGGTGTTTGTGTGCTGTCATTGTGTCCATGCCTACCGCGATACAGGGAGGCCCAGTGCGTGGGTCTGAGTGTGATATGAAAAAAAGTAATTAAGCGGAATATCAAGATAAAAATGTTATAATCGTGGATTATCGTTACATAATTTAGATGTTTATTACGTTAAAAATATAATGCATTTAAGGTACAAAGTGGGCAAGTCTTGCGCAGGCCACAGTAACCGTTGTAGGACGAATTTTCAATCCTCTGGGAATCATGTATAAAAAAAAAATTAAGGAAAATTAAACAAAACTATTTTCATAATATGTTTATTTAATTAGATATGGTAAAGCTTTTAATGAAAACACCATTACCAAAACCACACACATCGAGAAATCCTTAGAAACATTCACCACTGTTTTAACATTTTTGCACAAACTTAAAATATATATGAATACGTAAATACACAGGTAAATGCATAATTTCATCAATTACATTCTGGAAATAATTATTTCATAGTCATTCATTAGTATTTCATAAAAAATATACAATGTTTCAAGATAATTTTTTAATTATTATGAGAAAAACTACAATAATCGACATCTAGTTGTCTAAGTCACTTGGTTTCATTATATTGCAAATATCAATACATATTTTTATTTTAATAGGGCTAAGTAAAAAATTTGGGGCATTGCTATGCATTCTTAGGACAATGCTATTGCTAGTGTGCTTAAGTGATACCAGAAAGGTACGAATAAAGATCGCTTACTTTTCCTTAAATAGTATGATGTCTACAGCCCCCCAGCATCATGAATTTAGTGGCCCATATTATAGAGGCATCAATTGAATCAAGAATGAATTGAATGATGTTAATAATGAGACACTATTACTTTTACAGCCTTTTCATTTAAATATCTTGTTTGGGACAGCAGAAAAGTTATGTAATAGCTACTGCACCACATTGATTAAAAGGCTTCGGTCAGTTGTGACCTTGTGCATGCACGCCTGTACTAATCATGGCTAAAGTCTTTCAGAGAACACATCTTAAGTACTTCTTCTAGACTTGTAATATATTCAAACTTATTGGTAATAGTTATTACACATCAAATCACAATAAAATTAATTTAAATAATTAGTCATATCATTGAGATATGCTATCGGTAGTATATAATATACTTAATATATAAATAAATTACAACTATTACTTGCAAAGCAATATGTGAGTTACAGAGGCACTAAATTCTTAATAACTGTAGAACAGTTGCCCGATAAGCCAGCACTTGAGTCGCAACTTAAAGCTACGTACTTAAGGACGGCGCCGCGGTAATCTGCTCAGGCAGCTTGTTGTAGACAGTGGGGGCTATCACATGCGTGGTAATTAACTTGCAGGAGCGCTCCATCGTGCAGGACTGGGCCGCCAGCCTGCCTCTCCTGCGGGTGCAGTAAGAGGGACTGCTGCCCAGCACCCCAAACGAAGCCAGGTTTAATCTGGCGTACACCGCCACTTGGCGGTGTATATAATCAGCGACGGCAGTGTCAGAATTCCAAGCCTTATAAAGTGTGGGCGGGCAGACTCCCTGTGGGATTTGTGCTATGACTCATATCGCATGCTTCTGAAGTCTGAATAATATTATATATATATTATATAATAATAGTAATGGGAGTTTAGGTGGGAGTGAATGAGATGAATTGTATTTGGTAGCATTACTCCAGACGGAGTAGTTCCACATCAAAGATGAGAGTGGAGTTGGGAGGAATGACTCCAGGGTGGCCCGCTTGGCCATATGCAAAGTCAGGAGTGCAGGTCAGCTTGGCACGTTCACCCACTGACATCTGGAATAATTGAAAAAAAAAAATATTTTCACAATATTGTTAATAACTAGACTTGCATAGTAAAGTTAGTTAAGTAATAAAAACTACCTAAACAAACAACAAACGAAACAAATGCATTCACACTCACACTAGGAAACCTAGTGAGGGGGTGGTGGTCAGAGTGTGAATGCATTAGTATCATTTGTTGTTTTGGTTAAGTAGTTTTATCCTCATCTGATAACACTTTTTGACCTTTATACTTTATAACATGGCTCAGTGATCAGTGACATTGACTTATTAACCACGATCTGGTTCGAATCCCAGTTGGGGCAAACATTTATATGATGATAATAGATGTTTGTTCTTGGGTCATGGATCTTTTTGTAATGAGATTGTGATATGTGTGTGACTATACCACCCTAGGTACAGGGTATCTTAGACTGGAAAAAATTCTTTGAGCTGCTGCCGGACCTCAACCTCAGTACTGGAGAGGCATGAGAAGAAAAAGTTTGGAAAAGATAATCTAATAAAGACATTTCTTACCTTTGCAACACCTTCATCCCAGCCTCTAATGACCTCTCCCTTGCCAATACGAAACTTGAAAGGCTTGCCGCGGTCTCGAGAGGAGTCGAACTTCTTACCATTTGTAAGGGTGCCTGTGTAGTGCACTACAACTGTCTGACCTGACTTTGGGTATGAGGACTCTGGAATTAGTAGAAAAAATATAGAACAGTTTCTTCAATTAATACTACCTCACATGTAATTAGGGGGTCTATGTACACTTAAGACTATTGGTTTGGTACCGTTTCGGGAACAGTATTCGGGAAAGCGGTTGTTCTCATCGAGAGGGTCTAAAGCATGGTGCTTCGGTCCATACACTGGACAAAGGAATTAGCTGTTTCAGAGCCGTAAGGACGCGGCGGTTGGCGGGAAAAACAGTCGACAGGCAATAAGAGAGATACCTTCAATGAGTTCATAAATATAGTCAAATACGTTTATAATAGAGGAAATTTAAAAAAAGTTAGGTTATGTTGAAACTGAGAGAACACAACGCGCGAGCCGAGTAAGTGATGAAGACATTTTGCCGCGTCCATGTGCCCGATTATGTCGTGACGGCTTTATTACGTGATATTGCTTATGAGTAGATTGCAAATATAATAAGCGGGATGCACTCCGGGAGTGCCGGCAGAAGTGAAAACTTGCATAGTATATCTGGTAAAAACAATATTCATTTATGGCGCTATTGTACACAAACATTATATAATAGGTAAAGTTTATAGATTTTATGTTTACATTAAACACTATAGTGAGGGTGATAGAGCATACAATAGAATGAAGTCAAAATCAACAGATTATACGGGCGGGCGAGGTAAGCGCGGCCTGCTTCAAAAAGTTCGTATTATACCTACCAAGAAACAAAAATGTTCCTTATTCGTAACACATTTAAGTTTATATTTCTCTACGCTCCCTCCGTCTAACGAATTCGATGACGTCACGGGCCTGACGAGAGGTGTCTTGTCGCGAGTTTAACATTTTTTCCCCATACAAATGTGCAGAACGGCGCTAAAGAAAGAAGAGAAACTTAATAATATAACCTAATAGATAAAAGTGATTTATTTTGTTTTGCTTAGTACTTAAATATTAAGTAATACTTATTGTGATATTAGGTGACAACTTAAATAGATAATTTGATATTTCATAGTTAAATAAAACATGAATATTGAAAAGAAGAATCTAAATACTCAATTAAACACCTCACTTATTTTATGTATTTCAAAGCAATTAATGTTTTTCTCTTAAACGAAGGGTTATTACATTATTATATGCGAGAGGGTACAACCCCTCCTTTGAAGGGTAAGTTGCGACAACACCCCCTTTCTGCCTTAATTTTCGAGACATAGAATTTTTTCGAGGTTATATTTAATGACTGCTCCAGCGCTGCAGGTAGTGCATCCTCTCTGCTCTTGCGTAACAAAGCACAGACATTAAGCGCCCTTTCCCACTACTTTCATTACAAGGTAATGCATAGATTTTGAGTAATGCCTTTTCTATAAAACCATAACCTCACAATTTGGTAACACTTTGTTGATAAAATTTATGGCACACTCTTCGCTTGCTCAGCTCGCTCCTTGTGTTATTTCATGCCCCACCCTCCCCCTCCGTCTTCCCACTACATGTTTCTTAAACTAAAGTTCAGTCCCCTGCCCCTCCTCTTTTTTTCCCCAAAAGACTAATTTTTACCAAAAGTGAGGTTATGATTTTTCTAAAAGGCATAACTCAAAAACTATGCAATGAACCTTATAATTAGAGTGGTGGGGAAGGGAAAGGGGGACATACCTTCCCGTTTTTCGTGCCAAACAATTCTAGATTTCAACCCTCATAACTTTAGTCTACTTATAAAGGTCTCATTTTAGTATTGTCATTAAGTGCCATAATTAGATTATCATAACCATATTAAAAGTATCTTAATCTTACACTATGTTATTTAGTAATTGAACAACAACATTACTGCCAGTTTCTTTTCTAAACATAGAACATACCAGAACTCCTAGAGGAAGTTTCAAGGATCTGACCCAAGATAACCTCCGAAGTATGTAAATTTGTAACATGCTTGAATCTAAGAGCTCTATTTGGAGATATGATGTCATACTTTAAGTGATAGGTAACCTACTATTTTAATCTTTGCATAGTTTATTTGTTATAAGCTTGACGTATTTCTTCGTCTCGTCATTAAATTGGTGGACTGGCACAATGAAAAGGCATTAGAAAATGCTCGAAAAAAGAACAATAAAATGTTAAAATGGAAAATACAGTCTTACAATAATATGTAACAGTAGTACCATCTTAATGCGGCCTATATTAATAAAATCACGTGTACATGCAATGCAATAATCTCCACGCCTAGACCGAAGACGGGCGGACGCGGTGACCTTTATAACACCAAACCGGAATGAAATGAATAACGTTTATATCTAATTATACATACCATCTCCAGGAGAAATTGTTTCGACATTTACACCCATGGTTTAATTCAAAACACCGTAATTCTAGATTTCTGAAACCGAAAACGTACTTGTGCTAAGTAATAAATTTCTAGCAATGGCGTGAGCATAGGGAAGTGAATTAATAATCGATTTTTAATTTAATCGATTATTTTTTTTCATTGTCGATTTTTTGTAATCGATTCTATTAATGGTAAACATCGATTTTTAATAAATCGATTATAAGAATTACCCATTTTTAATCGATTTTTTGGCAATTTCGCTTTCTGATCAGTTCAGAGGGTGGCAAGCTTCCTAGCACTGATTAGAAAGCGAAATAAAATAGCTTCCTAAAGAATGTAATACTACCCCTTCGCATGGGCAATGCAAAATACCTAAAGTTTCTCCAGGTGGGAGCCCAAAATGGCGGCCGAAAATATTGAAGAGTATTAAAAATTTGTATGTGAAGAATTTGAATCTGAAATTGATAAAATCTGAAAATGGTCCATTTGGTTATTTTTTGTACTTATTATATTGAATCATTTTCACTCGAATTAAATTTAAATTAAATATTCATAATATATTTTCACTAATACGTCGAATAGGCATTTTTCGTATAAAAAATCGAGGTATAAACAAAAATCGATTATTTTGTTAAAAATCGATTTTTCACAAATCGATTTATCTCTACACAAAAAAATCGATTATTGAGTAATCGATTTTTCCGACTCGAGGTCACATCCCTACGTGAGCATAGATAAAATATAAACATGGCGTGGAAATGAAACACAAACGAAATGAAGTACTGCGCAAAATGAAACATTGAGAAAAAAGTTGCCTTATTTTTGAACATAGACAATTTCACCACTTTGATTTAGACAGATCACGTGGGGTACATGTTATAAAATTTGATGGTTGTCTCACGGCCAGGCCGGCAACACAGTGAGCTCCTTTCGAGCTTAGACGACATCGTAAAGAATAAACTGATGTCGGTTTTGAATAATGACATAAGTGATAGGGTTTGGGCATAGGCCTCCATACCTTCAAGATTGGGAAGTTTAGGGATACGTAAAATTTTAGATGTAGCTTATTTGAACGAAACTGAGAATGCTTTGGAAATAGCTTGCCCAAAGACTGAGATTTGTAAAGCTTTGGCATCGCAGAGTCAGTGAGACGGGCCACTTTGCGATCTAGCTCGGAATAATCTTTTAAATACGTGTTCTAGCATCGCAGATCGTGCTCGTATTTTTGCTGTTTCTGTGTGGGAACCTGGTCTTTAGTTGCAGACAATTCTTTCTTTTAGTACTTACAGGTAATCTTTTAGACCTGTCTGCTTTTCGTTTAGCTACCAGCTCACGCTTGGGTGCAAAATGCTATGAAACCCATCACTGCCAGTGTGGTACTGCAGTTGATCAACTTGGTCACCATGGGCTTTCTTGTTCCAGAAGTGCTGCTTGAATTTCCCGCCACGCATTAACCACATCATTTGTTGGGCTTTTACCATCGCCAATGTTGCAGCCATTCTTGAACCGAATGGTCTCATATTTGACGATGGTGAAAGACCTGACGGTATGAAACTTTTTCCCTAGAAGTTACGGTGGCCTTTTATGTGGGACGCTACATGCGTTGACACTTAAGCGCCAACACATCTTCCCGAGACTCATGTTAGGGCTGGCGCCGCGGCTTATTTGGCGGAGCAATTGAAGCGGAGAAAATATGCTAACTTAGGTAGTGATCACATATTTGAACCGTTTGGGGTCGAGACATTGGGCCGTTGGGAACGGAAGTTCCAAAACTAGATTAGATTAGATTTTTCAAAACTTATCAGAGTGTTTGATCGATGCGACGCATGATTAAAATGCTGGCACATATTTGGCTTAACGGATCAGCATTGCAATTCAACGTGGCAATGCTGCTAACATTCTGGGCACCCTGCCAACTGGCTGACAATAGCTAGTGGTTTGCTCAAATGTTTTTGTAGTAGCTGTAGTATTGTAATTAATTATTAGTATTTTATTTTAATGAAGGCATCCGCCGTTATACATACAAATCTTATTGTAGATACATACATTGCTTTCTCGCTTTTTCCAGTCTGGATCTAGGTATAAGTACATTTTCTTTATTTCGCAAGTTATAGTTCAAAAAAAAGTTCATTACACAAATTTGTGTCATGAATTTCTTGGAGACAATTACTGTAGGCATACACGGATATAATGGTCATGATTTTGTAATTTTTAAAATAGTTCCTAACTGAAGCGCGTTTTTTTAGACCAAGCACTATTCTTATTGCTCGCTTCTGAGATCTCAACACCATTTATTTTTACAACACCCTTCAAAATTTAGAATACCTCTCTACTTTTTAGGAATTCAGGAAAGGGACTTTCACAACGAATATTGATGACGTTGAGGCAATCTTCAACCTCATCAGTAAGCACTGTCAGGGTTATATGTCATCATTATCATCATCTCAGCCACAGAACATCCACTGCTGGACATATGCTTCCCCCACATAGGGGGGATTTGCCAATACTCGCCATGCTTGGCAGGCAGGTTGACGAGCACAGTAAGATATTTGATCCTCAGAAGGTGTTGCTGCCCACCTTCTGGTACGTGATCCCTTAGCCTCAGCCTTAGCCGACTCTTACGGCACCCGCAGGAGAGATAGAGGAGTACTATTTTAGGCCGGTACCACCACGGCCTTTCTTTCTTTTTCTTTTCCTTCTCTTTTTTTTCTTTCTCTTTTTCTTCTCTTTCCTTACAAATGTAACGCTTTCTAAACGTCTTGGATCTTTAGTGTTTCCTAAATAGCTCTACAATTCGTGTTGCTACCAATTTAAGTATGTACAGTTATAAATAAATGAACTGCGGGAATTTACCCTGTGTTTTAAGTAAAATCTTATTCATCTAATCTCGTAGATATTTACACTTTTATAAATGCATGTGTTTGAGCTCGGCAAGTTTTTTTTATTAGTCACACCGCATAACAGGGTGTAGGACTGGCGGCTACATTCTGTATTCTGGGAGTTGGGAAGTAAAACAAGTACTGTTTCTTTTTTAGAAATTATTATATATATAAAGCTCGATTACCACTGATTCACTCACTCACTCACTCACTCACTGATTGACAGAATTGTTCTCCTAGAAGGAGCGATGGGGGATGTTTGTGGTGTAGGGGAAAAGTGTAGAGGAGATTCCCGTGACCTCCAGAAAAATCCGAAAAGTGCTATTTTTGGTTTCCATCATGGAACTGGTGTAGGGATCTCGGAAACTATAATCGATGTGGGGTTGGTGTCAAAACTAAAGATAACTAAAACCCTGGGATCCTTTTAAAAAGTTGAAAAAAAATTACCCTCCCGAACAAAAAAGAGGTTCTCCCATACAAAATTAAAACGATCGCAACTCCGGAACCGTTATAGGTAGGTATGGGGGGTTCAAACAAATGTTATAGAGGGTTTGTAGGGAAATTTAAGGTTTCTGTCAAAAATTAAAAATTGGTCCTTCGACCCGGATACCAAAATCCAAAATGCTCTGATCTGGCTGAAATTTAGTATTTAGGGCGATTGGGGGTCCCTGATTCCGAATATGAAAAAATTTTTTGGATGACGTCATGTTTTTTTTTTACTGGATGGGGATTTTCGCTGGCGATACAACGCCACGGCTGCGAGGCCGCAGGCCGAGCTTCAAACCTGCGAGGCCGAAGGCCGAGCTTCCATAGCGAGGCCGAAGGCCGAGCTTTCGGCCCGCGAGGCCGAAGGCCGAGCGTGGCCTCCGCGAGGCCGTAGGCCGAGCCATGTTAGTCACTTACGAGGCCGAAGGCCGAGTTCAGAATGGGGTGTTACGCATTTACATTCCTTAGGAGAGTCACTAACGAGGCCGAAGGCCAAGTCCCGAATGAAGAGTTTTTTTTCACTTCTCGAGCTGGTCTCCGAGGCAACTGCCCACGTTAACCACTGCACTTAGAGGTATGGTCCCTAAACAAAACTCGATTACAATCTTGGGGCGATTTTGCAAAGACTAAAATTTTATCAAAAAAATCAACTTGCACATGGTAACCCTGCCCACACTTTGTACTGAACTAGAAGAAACTGTCACTTACTCGACTTGTATGACAATTTTATATAATTTATAAACTGCAACTAAAACTTTAATTAAAAATACAAATGCACAACGATAACGCGGGCTGCTCGCAGCCCGCGCACCACCCAACACCTAGTTATAATATATAAAGCTGCTCTACCACTGATTGACTGACTGACTGACATCATTGTTCTCCCAGAAGGAGTGTTTTTGGGTTTAAATTATATAATGGACTGTATAGGGAGTGCCCACGTGACTTAGGGAAAAATCCGAAAAGTGTCATTTTTGGTTTCCTTGATGGAACTGGTGTAGGGATCTCGAAAACCATAATCGATGGGGGGTAGGTGTCAAAACTAAAAATGACTATAATCCTGGGACCCTTTTGGAAAATTAAAAAAAAATTACCCTCCCGAACAAAAAAGAGGTTCTCCCATACAAATTTAAAACGATCGCAGCTCCGGAACCGTTATCGATAGGTATGGGGGGTTCGAACAAATGTCATAGAGGTTTTGTAGGGAAATTTGGGGTTTTTGTCAAAAATTGCAAATTGGTCCTTCGAACCGGATACCAAAATTCAAGTTGCTCCGATCTGGCTGAAATTTAGTATTTAGGGAGATTTGGAGTCCCTAATTCGAAATATGAAAAAAGTTTTTTGATGACGTCATTAGTTTTTTTTTTACTGGATGCGGATTTTTGGTGGCGAAACCATATTCTCTTTGCGAGGCCGTAGGCCGAGCTGCAATCGAGCGAGGCCGCAGGCCGAGCTATGGAGGCGAGGCCGAAGGCCGAGCTCCACCCTAGCGAGGCCGGAGGCCGAGCTGTAGGCCTGCGAGGCCGAAGGCCGAGCTGGCCGTCATTGGGAACAGCTTAAAAACATTCCCTTTGTAACTTGCGAGGCCGCAGGCCGAGCCTTAAACACCGCGAGGCCGAAGGCCGAGCTTCAAACCTGCGAGGCCGGAGGCCGAGCTTCAAACCTGCGAGGCCGGAGGCCGAGCTTTCGGCCCGCGAGGCCGAAGGCCGAGCGTGGCCTCCGCGAGGCCGCAGGCCGAGCCGTGTTAGTAACTTACGAGGCCGAAGGCCGAGTTCCGAATGGGGTGTACCTCATTAACGCATCCTATGGAAGTCGCTAACGAGGCCGAAGGCCGAGTCCCGAATGGGGAGTTTTTTCCACATCTCGAGCTGGTCTTTGATGCAACCGCTCACGGGAACTAAAAGTTTTTGTCAGTTGTTCGACTTGCATGAGAATTTTTAAATCTTTTTATTTACTGGATGGGGATTTTCGCTGGCGATACAATGCCACGGTTGCGAGGCCGCAGGCCGAGCTTCAAACCTGCGAGGCCGAAGGCCGAGCTTTCGGCCCGCGAGGCCGAAGGCCGAGCGTGGCCTCCGCGAGGCCGTAGGCCGAGCCGTGTTAGTCACTTACGAATGGGGTGTTACGCGTTTACATTCCTTAGGAGAGTCACTAACGAGGCCGAAGGCCGAGTCCCGAATGGGGAGTTTATTCTACATCTCGAGCTGGTCTCCGAGGCAACGGCCCACGTTAACCACTGCACTTAGAGGTATGGTCCCTTAACAAAACTCGATTACAATCTTGGGGCGATTTTACAGCGACTAAAATTTTATCAAAAAAATCAACTTGCACATGGTAACCCTGCTCACACTTTGTACTGAACTAGAAGAAACTGTCACTTATTCTACTTGTATGAGAATTTTATATATTTTTTCAACTGCAACGACATTTTTGTTAAAAATACTAATGCACATCGATAACGCGGGCTGCTCGCAGCCCGCGCACCACCCAACACCTAGTTATTATAATATATAAAGTTCGATTACCACTCACTGACTGACTGACTGACTGACTGACTGACTGATTGACATCATTGTTCTCCTAGAAGGAGCGATGGGGGGTGTTTGTGGTGTAGGGGAAAAGTGTAGAGAAGGTTCCCGTGACCTTCAGAAAAATCCGAAAAGTGCCATTTTTGGTTTCCTTCGTGGAACTGGTGTAGGGATCTCGGAAACTATAATCGATGGGGGGTAGGTGTCAAAACTAAAAATGACTAAAACCCTGGGACCTTTTTGGAAAGTTGAAAAAAAATTACCCTCCCGAACAAAAAAGAGGTTCTCCCATACAAATTTAAAACGACCGCAGCTCCCGAACCGTTATAGGTGGCAATGGGGGGTTTGAACAAATGTTATAGAGGGTTTGTAGGAGAATTTGGGGTTTTAGTCAAAAATTAAAAATTGGTCCTTCGACCCGGATACCAAAATCCAAGTTGCTCCGATCTAGCTGCAATTTGGTATTTAGGGAGATTGGGGGTCCCTGATTCCAAATATAAAAAAAATTTTTGGATGACGTCATTTGTTTTTTTTTTACTGGATGGGG
Organism: Apeira syringaria; assembly: GCA_934044485.1. NCBI lineage: Eukaryota > Metazoa > Arthropoda > Insecta > Lepidoptera > Geometridae > Apeira > Apeira syringaria. The sequence goes on from OW203655.1 coordinate 29,327,434, forward strand.
ATTTTTGATGGCGAAACCACTTTTTATTTGCGAGGCCGCAGGCCGAGCTTCAAACCTGCGAGGCCGAAGGCCGAGCTTCGAGGGCGAGGCCGAAGGCCTAACTTTCGGCCCGCGAGGCCGAAGGCCGAGCGTGGCCTCCGCGAGGCCGTAGGCCGAGCCGTGTTAGTCACTTACGAGGCCGAAGGCCGAGTTCCGAATGGGGTGTTACGCATTTACATTTCTTAGGAGAGTCACTAACGAGGCCGAAGGCCGAGTCCCGAATGGGGAGTTTTTTTTCCACATCTCGAGCTGGTCTTTGATGCAACCGCTCACGGGAACTAAAAGTATCTGTCAGTTGTCCGACTTGCATGAGAATTTTTAATCTTTTTATTTACTGGATGGGGATTTTCGCTGGCGATACAACGCCACGGTTGCGAGGCCGCAGGCCGAGCTTCAAACCTGCGAGGCCGAAGGCCGAGCTTTCGGCCCGCGAGGCCGAAGGCCGAGCGTGGCCTCCGCGACGCCGTAGGCCGAGCCGTGTTAGTCACTTACGAATGGGGTGTTACGCGTTTACATTCCTTAGGAGAGTCACTAACGAGGCCGAAGGCCGAGTCCCGAATGGGGAGTTTTTTTCCACATCTCGAGCTGGTCTCCGATGCAACTGCCCACGTTAACCACTGCACTTAGAGGTATGGTCCCTTAACAAAAGTCGTTTACAATCTTGGTGCGATTTTACATCGTTTAAAATTTTATCAAAAAAATCAACTTGCAAATGGTAACCCTGCTCACACTTTGTACTGAACTAGAAGAAACTGTCACTTACTCGACATGTATGAGAATTTTATATATTTTTATAAACTGCAACTAAAACTTAATTAAAAATACAAATGCACATCGATAACGCGGGCTGCTCGCAGCCCGCGCACCACCCGAAATACTAGTTATATTATATAAAGTTCGATTACCACTGACTCACTCACTCACTGACTCATTGACATCATTGTTCTCCCAGAAGGAGCGATGGGGGGTGTTTGTGATGTAGGGGAAAAGTGTAGAGGAGGTTCCTATGACCACCAGAAAAATCCGAAAAGTGTCATTTTTGGTTTCCTTGATGGAACTGGTGTACGGATCTCGGAAACCATAATCGATGGGGGGTAGGTGCCAAAACTAAAAATGACTAAAACCCTGGGACCCTTTTGGAAAACTGAAAAAAAATTACCCTCCCAAACAAAAAAGAGGTTCTCCCATACAAATTTAAAACGACCGCAACTCCGGAACCGTTATAGGTGGGTATGGGACGTTCAAACAAATGTTATAGAGGGTTTGTAGGGAAATTTGAGGTTTCTGTCAAAAATTGAAAATTGGTCCTTCGACCCGGATACCAAAATCCAAGTTGCTCTGATCTGGCTGAAATTAAGTATTTAGGGAGATTGGGGGTCCCTGATTCCGAATATGAAAAAAATTTTTGGATGACGTCATTTGTTTTTTTTTTACTGGATGGGGATTTTTGATGGCGAAACCACTTCTTATTTGCGAGGCCGCAGGCCGAGCTTCAAACCTGCGAGGCCGAAGGCCGAGCTTCGAGGGCGAGGCCGAAGGCCGAGCTTTCGGCCCGCGAGGCCGAAGGCCGAGCGTGGCCTCCGCGAGGCCGTAGGCCGAGCCGTGTTAGTCACTTACGAGGCCGAAGGCCGAGTTCCGAATGGGGTGTTACGCATTAACATTCCTTAGGAGAGTCACTAACGAGGCCGAAGGCCGAGTCCCGAATGGGGAGTTTTTTTTCCACATCTCGAGCTGGTCTTTGATGCAACCGCTCACGGGAACTAAAAGTATCTGTCAGTTGTTCGACTTGCATGAGAATTTTTAAATCTTTTTATTTACTGGATGGGGGTTTTCGCTGGCGATACAACGCCACGGTTGCGAGGCCGCAGGCCGAGCTTCAAACCTGCGAGGCCGAAGGCCGAGCTTTCGGCCCGCGAGGCCGAAGGCCGAGCGTGGCCTCCGCGACGCCGTAGGCCGAGCCGTGTTAGTCACTTACGAATGGGGTGTTACGCGTTTTTATTCCTTAGGAGAGTCACTAACGAGGCCGAAGGCCGAGTCCCGAATGGGGAGTTTTTTTTCCACATCTCGAGCTGGTCTCCGAGGCAACTGCCCACGTTAACCACTGCACTTAGAGGTATGGTACCTTCACAAAAGTCGTTTACAATCTTGGTGCGATTTTACAGCGACTTAAATTTTATCAAAAAAAATCAACTTGCACATGGTAACCCTGCTCACACTTTGTACTGAACTAGAAGAAACTGTCCCTTTCTCGACTTGTATGAGAATTTTTATATATTTTTTTCGACTGCAACTAAAATTTTAAAAAATATACAAATGCACATCGATAACGCGGGCTGCTCGCAGCCCGCGCACCACCCGAAATACTAGTTATTATTATTATATATATATAAACCTCGATTACCACTGACTGATTGACTGACTCACTGACTCACTGATTGACAGAATTGTTCTCCTAGAAGGAGCGATGGGGGGTATATGTGGTGTAGGGGAAAAGTGTAGAGCAGGTTCCCGTGACCTCCAGAAAAATCCGAAAAGTGTCATTTTTGGTTTCCTTGATGGAACTGGTGTAGGGATCTCGGAAACTATAATCGATAAGGGGTAGGTGTCAGAACTAAAAATGACTAAAACCCTGAGACCCTTTTGGAAATTAAAAAAAAATTTACCCTCCCAAACAAAAAAGAGGTTTTCCCATACAAATTTAAAACGACCGCAGCTCCGGAACCGTTATGGGTGGGTATGGGGGGTTTAAACAAATATTATAGAGGGTTTGCAGGGGAATTTGAAGTTTCTGTCAAAAATTGAAAATTGGTCCTTCGAACCGGATACCAAAATCCAAGTTGCTCCGATCTGGCTGAAATTTGGTATTTAGGGAGAATGGGGGTCCCTGATTCTAAATATAAAAAAAAATTTTGGATGACGTCATTTGTTTTTTTTTTTACTGGATGGGGATTTTCTTTGGCGATACAACACCACGGCTGCGAGGCCGCAGGCCGAGCTTCAAACCTGCGAGGCCGAAGGCCGAGCTTTGAGGGCGAGGCCGAAGGCCGAGCTTTCGGCCCGCGAGGCCGAAGGCCGAGCGTGGCCTCCGCGAGGCCGTAGGCCGAGCCGTGTTAGTCACTAACGAGGCCGAAGGCCGAGTTCCGATTGGGGTGTAACGAATTAACGTCCCTCAGGTGAGTCGCTAACGAGGCCGAAGGCCGAGTCCCGAATGGGGGGTTTTTTCCACATCTCGAGCTGGTCTTCGAGGCAACTGCCCACGTTAACCATTGCACTTAGAGGTGGGGTCCCTTAACAAAAGTCGTTTACGATCTTGGGGCGCTTTTACAGCAACTTTAATTTTATCAAATAAATCAACTTGCACATGGTAACCCTGCCCAAACCTTGTACTGAACTAGAAGAAACTGTCACTTACTCGACTTGTATGAGAAATTTATATATTTTTTCAACTGCAATTACCAGTTTGATAAAAGTTACTAATGCACATCGATAACGCGGGCTGCTCGCAGCCCGCGCACCACCCAACACCTAGTTATATTATATAAAGTTCGATTACCACTCACTGACTGACTGACTCACTCATTGACATCATTGTTCTCCCAGAAGGAGCGATGGGGGGTGTTTGTGATGTAGGGGAAAAGTGTAGAGAAGGTTCCTATGACCACCAAAAAAATCCGAAAAGTGTCATTTTTGGTTTCCTTGATGGAACTGGTGTACGGATCTCGGAAACCATAATCGATGGGGGGTAGTTGTCAAAACTAAAAATGACTAAAACCCTGAGACCTTTTTGGAAAGTTAAAAAAAAATTACCCTCCTAAACAAAAAAGAGGTTCTCCCATACAAATTTAAAACGAACGCAACTCCGGAACCGTTATAGGTAGGTGTGGGGGGTTCAAACAAATATTATAGAGGATTTATAGGGAAATTTGAGGTATCTGTCAAAAAATGTAAATTGGTCCTTCGACCCGGATACCAAAATCCAAGTTGCTCCGATCTCGCTGAAATTTGGTATTTAGGGAGATTGAGGGTCCCTGATTCCAAATATAAAAAAAAATTTGGATGACGTCATTTGGTTTTTTTTTTACTGGATGGGGATTTTTGATTGCGAAACCACTTCTTATTTGCGAGGCCGCAGGCCGAGCTTCAAACCTGCGAGGCCGAAGGCCGAGCTTCCAGGGCGAGGCCGAAGGCCGAGCTTTCGGCCCGCGAGGCCGAAGGCCGAGTGCGGCCTCCGCGAGGCCGTAGGCCGAGCCGTGTTAGTCACTTACGAGGCCGAAGGCCGAGTTCCAAATGGGGTGTTACGCATTTACATTCCTTAGGAGAGTCACTAACGAGGCCGAAGGCCGAGTTCCGAATGGGGAGTTTTTTTTCCACATCTCGAGCTGGTATTTGACGCAACCGCTCACGGGAACTACAAGTATCTGTCAGTTGTTCGACTTGCATGGAAATTTTTAAATCTTTTTATTTACTGGATGGGGATTTTCGCTGGCGATACAACGCCACGGTTGCGAGGCCGCAGGCCGAGCTTTGAACCTGCGAGGCCGAAGGCCGAGCTTTCGGCCCGCGAGGCCGAAGGCCGAGCGTGGCCTCCGCGAGGCCGTAGGCCGAGCCGTGTTAGTCACTTACGAATGGGGTGTTACGCGTTTACATTCCTTAGGAGAGTCACTAACGAGGCCGAAGGCCGAGTCCCGAATGGGGAGTTTATTCCACATCTCGAGCTGGTCTCCGAGGCAACTGCCCACGTTAACCACTGCACTTAGAGGTATGGTCATTAACAAAACTCGATTACAATCTTGGGGCGATTTTACAGCGACTAAAATTTTATCAAAAAAATCAACTTGCACATGGTAACACTGCCCACACTTTGTACTGAACTAGAAGAAACTGTCACTTACTCGACTTGTATGACAGTTTTATATAATTTATAAACTGCAACTAAAACTTCAATTAAAAATACAAATGCACATCGATAACGCGGGCTGCTCGCAGCCCGCGCACCACCCGAAATACTAGTTATAATATATAAAGCTGCACTACCACTGATTGACTCACTGACAGAATTGTTCTCCCAGAAGGAGTGCTTTTGGGTTAGAAATATATAGTGGACTATATAGAGAGTGCCCACGTGACCTCCAGAAAAATCCGAAAAGTGTCAGTTTTGGTTTCCATCATGGAACTGGTGTACGGATCTCGAAAACCATAAGCGATGGGGGGTAGGTGTCAAAACTAAAAATGACTAAAACCCTGGGACCCTTTTGGAAAGTTGAATAAAATTACCCTACCTATTAAAAAAGAGGTTTCCCCATACAAATTTAAAACGACCGCAGCTCCGGAACCGTTATAGGTAGCTATGGGGAGTTCAAACAAATGTCATAGAGGGTTTGTAGGGAAATTTGGGGTTTTTGTCAAAAATTGCAAATTGGTCCTTCGAACCGGATACCAAAATTCAAGTTGCTCCGATCTGGCTGAAATTAGGTATTTAGGGAGATTTGGGGTCCCTGATTCGAAATATGAAAAAAGTTTTTTGATGACGTCATTTGTTTTTTTTTTACTGGATGCGGATTTTTGGTGGCGAAACCACATTCTCTTTGCGAGGCCGCAGGCCGAGCTGCAATCGAGCGAGGCCGCAGGCCGAGCTGTGGAGGCGAGGCCGAAGGCCGAGCTCCACCCTAGCGAGGCCGGAGGCCGAGCTGTAGGCCTGCGAGGCCGAAGGCCGAGCTGGCCGTCATTACGAACAGCTTAAAAACATTCCCTTTGTAACTTGCGTGGCCGCAGGCCGAGCCTTAAACACCGCGAGGCCGAAGGCAGAGCTTCAAACCTGCGAGGCCGGAGGCCGAGCTTTCGGCCCGCGAGGCCGAAGGCCGAGCGTGGCCTCCGCGAGGCCGTAGGCCGAGCCGTGTTAGTAACTTACGAGGCCGAAGGCCGAGTTCCGAATGGGGTGTACCTCATTAACGCATCCTATGGAAGTCGCTAACGAGGCCGAAGGCCGAGTCCCGGATGGGGAGTTTTTTCCACATCTCGAGCTGGTCTCCAATGCAACTGCCCACGATAACCACTGCACTTAGAGATATGGTCTCTTAACAAAAGTCGTTTACAATCTTGGGGCGAATTTACAGCGACTAAAATTTTATCAAAAAAATCAACTTGCACATGGTAACTCTGTTCTCAATTTATACTGAACTTGAAGAAGCCGTCTTTACCAACGCGAGGCCGAAGGCCGAGCTTCAAACCTGCGAGGCCGAAGGCCGAGCTTCAAATCTGCGAGGCCGAAGGCCGAGCTCGAATGAGGTGTAACGCATCAACGTACCATATGGGAGTCACTAACGAGGCCTAAGGCCGAGTTCCGGATAACGAGTATTTTCACATATCGAGCTGGTCTCCGAGGCAACTGCCCACGTTAACCACTGCATTTAGAGGTAGGGTCCTTTAACAAAAGTCGTTTACAATCTTGGTCCGGTTTTACCGCGACTTAAATTTAATTGAAAAAATCAACTTGCACATGGTAACCCTGCTCACACTTTCTACTGAAATAGATGAAGCTGTGAGTTATTCGATTTGCATGAGAATTTTATATCTTTTTAGCAACTGCAACGACATTTTTGTTAATAATACTAATGCACATCGATAACGCGGGCTGCTCGCAGCCCGCGCGCCACCCAAATACTAGTTATAATATATAAAGCTGCTCTACCACTGATTGACTCACTGACAGAATTGTTCTCCCAGAAGGAGTATTTTTGGGTTGAAATTATGGTGTGGACTGTATAGAGAGTGCCCACGTGACCTACAGAAAAATCCGAAAAGTGTCATTTTTGGTTTCCATCATGGAACTGGTGTACGGATCTCGAAAACCATAAGCGATGGGGGGTAGGTGTCAAAACTAAAAATGACTAAAACCCTGGGAACCTTTTGGAAAAATGAATAAATTTACCCTACCTATTAAAAAAGAGGTTTCCCCATACAAATTTAAAACGACCGCAGCTCCGGAACCGTTATAGGTAGCTATGGGGGGTTCGAACAAATGTTATAGAGGTTTTGTAGGGAAATTTGGGGTTTTTGTCAAAAATTGCAAATTGGTCCTTCGAACCGGATACCAAAATCCAAGTTGCTCTGATCTGTCTGAAATTAAGTATTTAGGGAGATTTGGGGTCCCTGATTCGAAATATGAAAAAAGTTTTTTGATGACGTCATTTGTTTTTTTTTTTACGGGATGCGGAATTTTGGTGGCGAATCCACATTCCTTTGCGAGGCCGTAGGCCGAGCTGCAATCGAGCGAGGCCGCAGGCCGAGCTGTGGAGGCGAGGCCGAAGGCCGAGCTCCACCCTAGCGAGGCCGGAGGCCGAGCTGTAGGCCTGCGAGGCCGAAGGCCGAGCTGGCCGTCATTGGGAACAGCTTAAAAACATTCCCTTTGTAACTTGCGAGGCCGCAGGCCGAGCCTTAAACACCGCGAGGCCGAAGGCCGAGCTTCAAACCTGCGAGGCCGGAGGCCGAGCTTTCGGCCCGCGAGGCCGAAGGCCGAGCGTGGCCTCCGCGAGGCCGTAGGCCGAGCCGTGTTAGTAACTTACGAGGCCGAAGGCCGAGTTCCGAATGGGGTGTACCTCATTAACGCATCCTATGGAAGTCGCTAACGAGGCCGAAGGCCGAGTCCCGGATGGGGAGTTTTTTCCACATCTCGAGCTGGTCTCCAATCCAACTGCCCACGTTATTCACTACAATTAGAGGTAGGGTCCCTTAACAAAAGTCGTTTAAATTCCTTGTGCGATTTTACCACGACTAAAATTTTAATGAAAAAAATAAACTTGCATATGGTAACTCTGTTCTCACTTTGTACTGAACTTGAAGAAGCTGTCTTTACCACCGCGAGGCCGAAGGCCGAGCTTCAAACCTGCGAGGCCGAAGGCCGAGCTTCAAATCTGCGAGGCCGAAGGCCGAGCTCGAATGAGGTGTAACGCATCAACGTACCTTATGGGAGTCAATAACGAGGCCGAAGGCCGAGTTCCGGATAACGAGTATTTTCACATATCGAGCTGGTCTCCGAGGCACCACGTTAACCACTGCACTTAGAGGTGGGGTACCTTAACAAAAGTCGTTTACAATCTTGGTCCGGTTTTACCGCGACTAAAATTGTATTAAAAAAATCAACTTGCACATGGTAACCTCGCTCACACTTTCTACTGAAATATATGAAACTGTGAGTTATTCGACTTGCATGAGAATTTTATATCATTTTAGCAACTGCAACGACATTTTTGTTAATAATACTAATGCACATCGATAACGCGGGCTGCTCGCAGCCCGCGCGCCACCCAAATACTAGTTATTATATTATATAAAGTTCGATTACCACTGACTCACTGACTCACTGACAGAATTGTTCTCCTAGAAGGAGCAATGGGGGGTGTTTGTGGTGTAGGGGAAAAGTGTAGAGGAGGTTCCTATGACCACCAGAAAAATCCGAAAAGTGTCATTTTTGGTTTCCTTGATGGAACTGGTGTACGGATCTCGGAAACCATAATCGATGGGGGGTAGGTGTCAAAACTAAAACTGACTAAAACCCTAGGACCTTTTTGGAAAATGGAAAAAAAATTACCCTCCCGAACAAAAAAGAGGTTCTCCCATACAAATTTAAAACGACCGCAACTCCGGAACCGTTATAGGTGGGTATGGGGGGTTTTAACAAATATTATAGAAGGTTTGTAGGGGAATTTGAGGTTTCTGTCAAAAATTGAAAATTGGTCCTTCGACCCGGATACCAAAATTCAAGTTGTTCCGATTTCGCTGAAATTTGGTATTTAGGGAGATTGGGGGTCCCTGATTCCAAATATGAAAAAAATTTTTGGATGACGTCATTTGTTTTTTTTTTACTGGATGGGGATTTTTGATGGCGAAACCACTTCTTATTTGCGAGGCCGCAGGCCGAGCTTCAAACCTGCGAGGCCGAAGGCCGAGCTTCCAGGGCGAGGCCGAAGGCCGAGCTTTCGGCCCGCGAGGCCAAAGGCCGAGCGTGGCCTCCGCGAGGCCGCAGGCCGAGCCGTGTTAGTCACTTACGAGGCCGAAGGCCGAGTTCCGAATGGGGTGTAACGAATTAACGACCCTCAGGTGAGTCGCTAACGAGGCCGAAGGCCGAGTCCCGGATGGGGAGTTTTTTTTCCTCATCTCGAGCTGGTCTTTGATGCAACCGCTCACGGGAACTAAAAGTATCTGTCAGTTGTTCGACTTGCATGAGAATTTTTAAATCTTTTTATTTACTGGATGGGGATTTTCGCTGACGATACAACGTCACGGTTGCGAGGCCGCAGGCCGAGCTTCAAACCTGCGAGGCCGAAGGCCGAGCTTTCGGCCCGCGAGGCCGAAGGCCGAGCGTGGCCTCCGCGAGGCCGTAGGCCGAGCCGTGTTAGTCACTTACGAATGGGGTGTTACGCGTTTACATTCCTTAGGAGAGTCACTAACGAGGCCGAAGGCCGAGTCCCGAATGGGGAGCTTTTTCCACATCTCGAGCTGGTCTCCGAGGCAACGGCCCACGTTAACCACTGCACTTAGAGGTATGGTCCCTCAACAAAACTCGATTACAAACTTGGGGCGATTTTACATCGACTAAAATTTTATCGAAAAAATCAACTTGCACATGGTAACCCTGCTCACACTTTGTACTGAACTAGAAGAAACTGTCCCTTTCTCGACTTGTATGAGAATTTTTAAATATTTTTTTCAACTGCAACTAAAATTTTAAAAAATATACAAATGCACATTGATAACGCGGGCTGCTCGCAGCCCGCGCACCACCCGAAATACTAGTTATTATTATTATAATATATAAAGCTGCTCTACCACTGATTGACTGACTCACTGACATCATTGTTCTCCCAGAAGGAGTGTTTTTGGGTTAAAATTATATAGTAAACTGTATAGGGAGTGCCCACGTGACCTAGGGAAAAATCCGAAAAGTGTCATTTTTGGTTTCCTTGATGGAACTGGTGTACGGATCTCAAAAACCATAAGCGATGGGGGGTAGGTGTCAAAACTAAAAATGACTAAAACCCTAGGACCCTTTTGGAAAATTGAAAAAAAATTACCCTCCCAAACAAAAAAGAGGTTCTCCCATACAAATTTAAAACGATCGCAACTCCTAAGCCGTTATCGATAGGTATGGAGGGTTTGAACAAATGTTATAGAGGGTTTGTAGGAGAATTTGGGGTTTTAGTCGAAAATTAAAAATTGGTCCTTCGACCCGGATACCAAAATCCAAGTTGCTCCGGTCTGGCTGAAATTTGGTATTTAGGGAGATTGGGGGTCCCTGATTCCAAATATGAAAAAATTTTTTGGATGACGTCATTTGTTTTTTTTTTACTGGATGGGGATTTTTGATGGCGATACAACGCCACGGCTGCGAGGCCGCAGGCCGAGCTTCAAGCCAGCGAGGCCGAGGCCAAAGGCCGAGCTTTCGGCCCGCGAGGCCGAAGGCCGAGCGTGGCCTCCGCGAGGCCGTAGGCCGAGCCGTGTTAGTCACTTACGAGGCCGAAGGCCGAGTTCCGAATGGGGTGTTACGCATTTACATTCCTTAGGAGAGTCACTAACGAGGCCGAAGGCCGAGTTCAGCATGGGTAGTTTTTACCACATCTCGAGCTGGTCTTTGATGCAACCGCTTACGGGAACTAAAAGTATCTGTCAGTTGTTCGACTTGCATGGAAATTTTTAAAACTTTTTATTTACTGGATGGGGATTTTTGCTGGCGATACAACGCCACGGTTGCGAGGCCGCAGGCCGAGCTTCAAACCTGCGAGGCCGAAGGCCGAGCTTTCGGCCCGCGAGGCCGAAGGCCGAGCGTGGCCTCCGCGAGGCCGTAGGCCGAGCCGTGTTAGTCACTTACGAATGGGGTGTTACGCGTTTACATTCCTTAGGAGAGTCACTAACGAGGCCGAAGGCCGAGTCCCGAATGGGGAGATTTTTTCCACATCTCGAGCTGGTCTCCGAGGCAACTGCCCACGTTAACCACTGCACTTAGAGGTATGGTCCCTTAACAAAAGTCGAGGCCGAAGGCCGAGCTTCAAATCTGCGAGGCCGAAGGCCGAGCTTTAATGAGGTGTTACGCAATCAACACACCTTATGGGAGTCACTAACGAGGCCGAAGGCCGAGTTCCGGATAACGAGTATTTTCACATATCGAGCTGGTCTCCGAGGCAACTGCCCACGTTAACCACTGCACTTAGAGGTGGGGTCCTTTAACAAAAGTCGTTTACAATCTTGGTCCGGTTTTACCGCGACTAAAATTTAATTTAAAAAATCAACTTGCACATGGTAACACTGCTCACACTTTCTACTGAAATAGATGTAACTGTGAGTTATTAGATTTGCATGAGAATTTTATATCTTTTTAGCAACTGCAACGACATTTTTGTTAATAATACTAATGCACATCGATAACGCGGGCTGCTCGCAGCCCGCGCGCCACCCAAATACTAGTTATATTATATAAAGTTCGATTACCACTCACTGACTCACTCACTGACTCATTGACATCATTGTTCTCCCAGAAGGAGCGATGGGGGGTGTTTGTGGTGCAGGGAAAAAGTGTAGAGGAGGTTCCCATGACCACCAGAAAAATCCGAAAAGTGTCATTTTTGGTTTCCATCATAGAACTGGTGTAGGGATCTCGGAAACTATAATAGTTGGGGGGTAGGTGCCAAAACTAAAAATGACTAAAACCCTGGGACCTTTTTGGAAAGTTGAAAAAAAATTACCCTCCCAAACAAAAAAGAGGTTCTCCCATACAAAATTAAAACGACCGCAACTCCCGAACCGTTATAGGTGGGTATGGGGGGTTTGAACAAATGTTATAGAGGGTTTGTAGGAGAATTTGAGGTTTTAGTCGAAAATTGAAAATTGGTCCTTCGACCCGGATACCAAAATCTAAGTTGCTCCGATCTGGCTGAAATTTGGTATTTAGGGAGATTGGGGGTCCCTGATTCTAAATATGAAAAAAATTTTTTGGATGACGTCATTTGTTTTTTTTTTACTGGATGGGGATTTTTGATGGCGAAACCACTTCTTATTTGCGAGGCCGCAGGCCGAGCTTCAAACCTGCGAGGCCGAAGTCCGAGCTTCCAGGGCGAGGCCGAAGGCCGAGCTTTCGGCCCGCGAGGCCGAAGGCCGAGCGTGGCCTCCGCGAGGCCGCAGGCCGAGCCGTGTTAGTCACTTACGAGGCCGAAGGCCGAGTTCCGAATGGGGTGTTACGCATTTACATGCCTTAGGAGAGTCACTAACGAGGCCGAAGGCCGAGTCCCGAATGGGGAGTTTTTTTTTCACATCTCGAGCTGGTCTTTGATGCAACCGCTCACGGGAACTAAAAGTATCTGTCAGTTGTTCGACTTGCATGAGAATTTTAAAATCTTTTTATTTACTGGATGGGGATTTTCGCTGGCGATACAACGCCACGGTTGCGAGGCCGCAGGCCGAGCTTCAAACCTGCGAGGCCGAAGGCCGAGCTTTCGGCCCGCGAGGCCGAAGGCCGAGCGTGGCCTCCGCGAGGCCGTAGGCCGAGCCATGTTAGTCACTTACGAATGGGGTGTTACGCGTTTACATTCCTTAGGAGAGTCACTAACGAGGCCGAAGGCCGAGTCCCGAATGGGGAGTTTATTCCACATCTCGAGCTGGTCTCCGAGGCAACTGCCCACGTTAACCACTGCACTTAGAGGTATGGTCCCTTAACAAAACTCGTTTAAAATCTTGGTGCGATTTTGAAGCGACTAAAATTTTATCAAAAAAATCAACTTGCACATGGTAACCCTGCTCACACTTTGTACTGAACTAGAAAAAACTGTCACCTACTCGACTTGTATGAGAATTTTATATATTTTTATAAACTGCAATTACAATCTTGAAATAAATACAAATGCACATCGATAACGCGGGCTGCTCGCAGCCCGCGCACAACCCAACACCTAGTTATTATTATTATTATATTATATAAAGTTCGATTACCACTCACTGACTCACTCACTGACTCATTGACATCATTGTTCTCCCAGAAGGAGCGATGGGGGGTGTTTGTGATGTAGGGAAAAAGTGTAGAGGAGGTTCCTATGACCACCAGAAAAATCCGAAAAGTGTCATTTTTGGTTTCCTTGATGAAACTGGTGTATGGATCTCGGAAACCATAATCGATGGGGGGTAGGTGTCAAAACTAAAAATGACTGAAACCCTGGGACCTTTTTGGAAAAATAAAAAAAAATTACCCTCCCGAACAAAAAAGAGGTTCTCCCATACAAATTTAAAACGACCCCAGCTCCCGAACCGTTATAGGTGGGTATGGAAGGTTTGAACAAATGTTATAGAGGGTTTGTAGGAGAATTTGGAGTTTTTGGCGAAAATTGAAAATTGGTCCTTCGACCCGGATACCAAAATCTAAGTTGCTCCGATCTAGCTGAAACTCGGTATTTAGGGAGATTGGGGGTCCCTGATTCCAAATATGAAAAAATATTTAGGATGACGTCATTTGTTTTTTTTTTACTGGATGGGGATTTTTGATGGCGAAACCACTTCTTATTTGCGAGGCCGCAGGCCGAGCTTCAAACCTGCGAGGCCGAAGGCCGAGCTTCGAGGGCGAGGCCGAAGGCCGAGCTTTCGGCCCGCGAGGCCGAAGGCCGAGCGTGGCCTCCGCGAGGCCGTAGGCCGAGCCGTGTAAGTCACTTACGAGGCCGAAGGCCGAGTTCCGAATGGGGTGTTACGCATTTACATTCCTTAGGAGAGTCACTAACGAGGCCGAAGGCCGAGTCCCGAATGGGGAGTTATTTTTCCACATCTCGAGCTGGTATTTGACGCAACCGCTCACGGGAACTAAAAGTATCTGTCAGTTGTTCGACTTGCATGAGAATTTTTAAATCTTTTTATTTACTGGATGGGGATTTTCGCTGACGATACAACGCCACGGTTGCGAGGCCGCAGGCCGAGCTTCAAACCTGCGAGGCCGTAGGCCGAGCTTTCGGCCCGCGAGGCCGAAGGCCGAGCGTGGCCTCCGCGAGGCCGTAAGCCGAGCCGTGTTAGTCACTTACGGATGGGGTGTTACGCGTTTACATTCCTTAGGAGAGTCACTAACGAGGCCGAAGGCCGAGTCCCGAATGGGGAGCTTTTTCCACATCTCGAGCTGGTCTCCGAGGCAACGGCCCACGTTTACCACTGCACTTAGAGGTATGGTCCCTTAACAAAAGTCGCTTACAATCTTGGTGCGATTTTACAGTGTCTAAAATTTAATAAAAAAAATCAACTTGCACATGGTAACCCTGCCCACACTTTGTACTGAACTAGAAGAAACTGTCACTTACTCTACTTGTATGAGAATTTTATATATTTTTTCAACTGCAATTACAATCTTGAAATAAATACAAATGCACATCGATAACGCGGGCTGCTCGCAGCCCGCGCGCCACCCAAATACTAGTTATATTATATAAAGTTCGATTACCACTCACTGACTCACTCACTGACTCATTGACATCATTGTTCTCCCAGAAGGAGCGATGGGGGGTGTTTGTGGTGCAGGGAAAAAGTGTAGAGGAGGTTCCTATGACCACCAGAAAAATCCAAAAAGTGTCATTTTTGGTTTCCTTGATGGAACTGGTGTACGGATCTCGGAAACCATAATCGATGGGGGGTAGGTGCCAAAACTAAAAATGACTAAAACCTTGGGACCCTTTTGGAAAAGTGAAAAAAAATTACCCTCCAGAACAAAAAAGAGGTTCTCCCATACAAATTTGAAACGACCGCAACTCCGAAACCGTAATAGGTGGGTATGGGGGGTTTAAACAAATGTTATAGAGGGTTTGTAGGAGAATTTGGGGTTTTAGTCGAAAATTGAAAATTGGTCCTTCGACCCGGATACCAAAATCCAAGTTGCTCCGATCTGGCTGAAATTTGATATTTAGGGAGATTGGGGGTCCCTGATTCCAAATATGAAAAAAATTTTTGGATGACGTCATTTGTTTTTTTTTTACTGGATGGGGATTTTTGATGGCGAAACCACTTCTTATTTGCGAGGCCGCAGGCCGAGCTTCAAACCTGCGAGGCCGAAGGCCGAGCTTCGAGGGCGAGGCCGAAGGCCGAGCTTTCGGCCCGCGAGGCCGAAGGCCGAGCGTGGCCTCCGCGAGGCCGTAGGCCGAGCCGTGTTAGTCACTTACGAGGCCGAAGGCCGAGTTCCGAATGGGGTGTTACGCATTTACATTCCTTAGGAGAGTCACTAACGAGGCCGAAGGCCGAGTTCAGAATGGGGAGTTTTTACCACATCTCGAGCTGGTCTTTGATGCAACCGCTCACGGGAACTAAAAGTATCTGTCAGTTGTTCGACTTGCATGAGAATTTTTAAATATTTTTATTTACTGGATGGGGATTTTCGCTGACGATACAACGCAACGGTTGCGAGGCCGCAGGCCGAGCTTCAAACCTGCGAGGCCGAAGGCCGAGCTTTCGGCCCGCGAGGCCGAAGGCCGAGCGTGGCCTCCGCGAGGCCGTAGGCCGAGCCGTGTTAGTCACTTACGAGGCCGAAGGCCGAGTTCCGAATGGGGTGTTACGCATTTACATTCCTTAGGAGAGTCACTAACGAGGCCGAAGGCCGAGTCATGAATGGGGAGCTTATTTCACATCTCGAGCTGGTCTCCGAGGCAACTGCCCACGTTAACCACTGCACTTAGAGATATGGTCCTTTAACAAAAGTCGTTAACAATCTTGGGGCGATTTTACAGCGACTAAAATTTAATAAAAAAAATCAACTTGCACATGGTAACCCTGCTCACACTTTGTACTGAACTAGAAGAAACTGTCACTTACTCGACTTGTATGCGAATTTTATATATTTTTTCAACTGCAACTACAAATTTTAATAAATATTACTAATGCACATCGATAACGCGGGCTGCTCGCAGCCCGCGCACCACCCGAAATACTAGTTATATTATATAAAGCTCGATTACCACTGACTCACTGACTGACTGACTCACTCATTGACATCATTGTTCTCCCAGAAGGAGCGATGGGGGGTGTTTGTAATGTAGGGAAAAAGTGTAGAGGAGGTTCCTATGACCACCAGAAAAATCCGAAAAGTGTCATTTTTGGTTTCCTTGATGTAACTGGTGTACGGATCTCGGAAACCATAATCGATGGGGGGTAGGTGTCAAAACTAAAAATGACTAAAACCCTGGGACCTTTTTGGAAAGTTGAAAAAAAATTACCCTCCCGAACAAAAAAGAGGTTCTCCCATACAAATTTAAAACGACCGCAGCTCCCGAACCGTTATAGGTGGGTATGGGGGGTTTGAACAAATGTTATAGAGGGTTTGTAGGAGAATTTGGGTTTTTAGTCAAAAATTGCAAATTGGTCCTTCGACCCGGATACCAAAATCCAAGTTGCTCCGATCTGGCTGAAATTTGGTATTTAGGGAGATTGGGGGTCCCTGATTCCAAATATGAAAAAAATTTTTGGATGACGTCATTTGTTTTTTTTTTACTGGATGGGGATTTTTGATGGCGAAACCACTTCTTATTTGCGAGGCCGCAGGCCGAGCTTCAAACCTGCGAGGCCGAAGGCCGAGCTTCGAGGGCGAGGCCGAAGGCCGAGCTTTCGGCCCGCGAGGCCGAAGGCCGAGTGTGGCCTCCGCGAGGCCGCAGGCCGAGCCGTGTTAGTCACTTACGAGGCCGAAGGCCGAGTTCCGAATGGGGTGTTACGCATTTACATTTCTTAGGAGAGTCACTAACGAGGCCGAAGGCCGAGTCCCCAATGGAGAGTTTTTTTTCCACATCTCGAGCTGGTCTTTGATGCAACCGCCCACGGGAACTAAAAGTATCTGTCAGTTGTTCGACTTGCATGAGAATTTTTAAATCTTTTTATTTACTGGATGGGGATTTTCGCTGGCGATACAACGCCACGGTTGCGAGGCCGCAGGCCGAGCTTCAAACCTGCGAGGCCGAAGGCCGAGCTTTCGGCCCGCGAGGCCGAAGGCCGAGCGTGGCCTCCGCGAGGCCGTAGGCCGAGCCGTGTTAGTCACTTCCGAATGGGGTGTTACGCGTTTACATTCCTTAGGAGAGTCACTAACGAGGCCGAAGGCCGAGTCCCCAATGGGGAGTTTTTTTTCCACATTTCGAGCTGGTCTCCGAGGCAACGGCCCACGTTAACCACTGCACTTAGAGGTATGGTCCCTTAACAAACCTCGATTACAATCTTGGGGCGATTTTACAGCGACTTAAATGTTATCAAAAAAATCAACTTGCACATGGTAACTCTGCCCACGCTTTGTACTGAACTAGAAGAAACTGTCACTTACTCGACTTGTATGAGAATTTTTTTTTTTTTTTTTTTACTGCAATTACCAGTTTGATAAATATTACTAATGCACATCGATAACGCGGGCTGCTCGCAGCCCGCGCACCACCCGAAATACTAGTTATAATATATAAAGCTGCTCTACCACTGATTGACTGACTCACTGACATCATTGTTCTCCCAGAAGGAGTGTTTTTGGGTTAAAATTATATAGTGGACTGTATAGGGAGTGCCCACGTGACCTAGGGAAAAATCCGAAAAGTGTCATTTTTGGTTTCCTTGATGGAACTGGTGTAGGGATCTCGAAAACCATAATCGATGGGGGGTAGGTGTCAAAACTAAAAATGACTTAAACCCTGGGACCTTTTTGGAAAATTGAAAAAAAATTACCCTCCCAAACAAAAAAGGGGTTCTCCCATACAAATTTAAAACGATCGCAACTCCTAAACCGTTATAGATAGGTATGAAGGGTTTGAACAAATGTCATAGAGGGTTTGTAAAGAAATTTGGGGATTTTGTCAAAAATTGCAAATTGGTCCTTCGAACCGGATACCAAAATTCAAGTTGCTCCGATCTGGCTGAAATTAGGTATTTAGGGAGATTTGGGGTCCCTGATTCGAAATATGAAAAAAGTTTTTTGATGACGTCATTTGTTTTTTTTTTACGGGATGCGGAATTTTGGGGGCGAAACCACATTCCCTTTGCGAGGCCGTAGGCCGAGCTGCAATCGAGCGAGGCCGCAGGCCGAGCTGTGGAGGCGAGGCCGAAGGCCGAGCTCCACCCTAGCGAGGCCGGAGGCCGAGCTGTAGGCCTGCGAGGCCGAAGGCCGAGCTGGCCGTCATTGGGAACAGCATAAAAACATTCCCTTTGTAACTTGCGAGGCCGCAGGCCGAGCCTTAAACACCGCGAGGCCGAAGGCCGAGCTTCAAACCTGCGAGGCCGGAGGCCGAGCTTTCGGCCCGCGAGGCCGAAGGCCGAGCGTGGCCTCCGCGAGGCCGTAGGCCGAGCCGTTTTAGTAACTTACGAGGCCGAAGGCCGAGTTCCGAATGGGGTGTACCTCATTAACGCATCCTATGGAAGTCGCTAACGAGGCCGAAGGCCGAGTCCCGGATGGGGAGTTTTTTCCACATCTCGAGCTGGTCTTTGATGCAACCGCTCACGGGAACTAAAAGTATCTGTCAGTTGTCCGACTTGCATGAGAATTTTTAATCTTTTTATTTACTGGATGGGGATTTTCGCTGGCGATACCACGCCACGGTTGCGAGGCCGCAGGCCGAGCTTCAAACCTGCGAGGCCGAAGGCCGAGCTTTCGGCCCGCGAGGCCGAAGGCCGAGCGTGGCCTCCGCGAGGCCGTAGGCCGAGCCGTGTTAGTCACTTACGAATGGGGTGTTACGCGTTTACATTCCTTAGTCGAGTCACTAACGAGGCCGAAGGCCGAGTCCCGAATGGGGAGTTTATTCCACATCTCGAGCTGGTCTCCGAGGCAACTGCCCACGTTAACCACTGCACTTAGAGGTATGGTCCCTTTACAATAGTCGTTTATAATCTTGGTGCGATTTTACAGCGACTAAAATTTTATCAAAAAAATCAACTTGCACATGGTAACCCTGCCACACTTTGTACTGGTTTAGAAGAAACTGTCATTGATTCGACTTGTATGAGAATTATATATATATTTTTTTAACTGCAATGACATTTTTGTTAATAATACTAATGCACATCGATAACGCGGGCTGCTCGCAGCCCGCGCGCCACCCAAATACTAGTTATATTATATAAAGCTCGATTACCACTCACTGACTCACTCACTGACTCATTGACATCATTGTTCTCCCAGAAGGAGCGATGGGGGGTGTTTGTAGTGTAGGGGAAAAGTGTAGAGGAGGTTCCTATGACCACCAGAAAAATCCGAAAAGTGTCATTTCTGGTTTCCTTGATGGAACTGGTGTACGGATCTCGGAAACCATAATCGATGGGGGGTAGGTGCCAAAACTAAAAATGACTAGAACCCTGGGACCCTTTTGGAAAATTGAAAAAAAATTACCCTCCCGAACAAAATAGAGGTTCTCTCATACAAATTTAAAACGACCGCAACTCCGGAACCGTTATAGGTGGGTATGGGGGGTTTAAGCAAATGTTATAGAGGGTTTGTAGGGGAATTTGAGGTTTCTGTCAAAAATTAAAAATTGGTCCTTCGACCCGGATACCAAAATCCAAGTTGCTCCGATCTGGCTGAAATTTGGTATTTAGGGAGATTGGGGGTCCCTGATTCCAAATATGAAAAAAATTTTTGGATTACGTCATTTGTTTTTTTTTTACTGGATGGGGATTTTTGATAGCGAAACCACTTCTTATTTGCGAGGCCGCAGGCCGAGCTTCAAACCCGCGAGGCCGAAGGCCGAGCTTCGAGGGCGAGGCCGAAGGCCGAGCTTTCGGCCCGCGAGGCCGAAGGCCGAGCGTGGCCTCCGCGAGGCCGCAGGCCGAGCCGTGTTAGTCACGTACGAGGCCGAAGGCCGAGTTCCGAATGGGGTGTTACGCATTTACATTCCTTAGGAGAGTCACTAACGAGGCCGAAGGCCGAGTTCAGAATGGGGAGTTTTTACCACATCTCGAGCTGGTCTTTGATGCAACCGCTCACGGGAACTAAAAGTATCTGTCAGTTGTTCGACTTGCATGAGAATTTTTAAATCTTTTTATTTACTGGATGGAGATTTTCGCTGACGATACAACTCCACAGTTGCGAGGCCGCAGGCCGAGCTTCAAACCTGCGAGGCCGAAGGCCGAGCTTTCGGCCCGCGAGGCCGAAGGCCGAGCGTGGCCTCCGCGAGGCCGTAGGCCGAGCCGTGTTAGTCACTTACGAATGGGGTGTTACGCGTTTACATTCCTTAGGAGAGTCACTAACGAGGCCGAAGGCCGAGTCCCGAATGGGGAGCTTTTTCCACATCTCGAGCTGGTCTCCGAGGCAACGGCCCACGTTAACCACTGCACTTAGAGGTATGGTCCCTTAACAAAACTCGATTACAATCTTGGGGCGATTTTACATCGACTCAAATTTTATCGAAAAAATCAACTTGCACATGGTAACCCTGCTCACACTTTGTACTGAACTAGAAGAAACTGTCCCTTTCTTGACTTGTATGAGAATTTTTAAATATTTTTTTCAACTGCAACTAAAATTTTAAAAAATATACAAATGCACATCGATAACGCGGGCTGCTCGCAGCCCGCGCACCACTCGAAATACTAGTTATTATATATATAAAGCTCGATTACCACTGACTGACTCACTCACTCACTGACTGATTGACATAATTGTTCTCCTAGAAGGAGCTATGGGGGGTGTCTGTAATGTAGGGGAAAAGTGGAGAGGAGGTTCCTGTGACCTCCAGAAAAATCCGAAAAGTGCCATTTTTGGTTTCCTTCGTGGAACTGGTGTAGGGATCTCGGAAACTATAATAGATGGGGGGTAGGTGCCAAAACTAAAAATGGCTAAAACCCTGGGACCTTTTTGGAAAGTTGAAAAAAATTTACCCTCCCGAACAAAAAAGAGGTTCTCCCATACAAATTTAAAACGACCGCAGCTCCCGAACCGTTATAGGTGGGTATGGGGGGTTCGAACAAATATTATAGAGGGTTTGTAGGAGAATTTGGGTTTTTAGTCAAAAATTGCAAATTGGTCCTTCGACCCGGATACCAAAATCCAAGTTGGTCTGATCTGGCTGAAATTTGGTATTTAGGAAGATTGGGGGTCCCTGATTCCAAATATAAAAAAAAAATTTGGATGACGTCATTTGTTTTTTTTTTACTGGATGGGGATTTTCGCTGGCGATACAACGCCACGGCTGCGAGGCCGCAGGCCGAGCTTCAAACCTGCGAGGCCGAAGGCCGAGCTTCGAGGGCGAGGCCGAAGGCCGAGCTTTCGGCCCGCGAGGCCGAAGGCCGAGCGTGGCCTCCGCGAGGCCGCAGGCCGAGCCGTGTTAGTCACTTACGAGGCCGAAGGCCGAGTTCCGAATGGGGTGTTACGCATTTACATTCCTTAGGAGAGTCACTAACGAGGCCGAAGGCCGAGTCCCGAATGGGGAGATTTTTTCCACATCTCGAGCTGGTCTCCGAGGCAACTGCCCACGTTAACCACTGCCTTTAGAGGTATGGTCCCTTAACAAAACTCGATTACAATCTTGGAGCGATTTTACAGCGACTAAAATTTTATCAAAAAAATCAACTTGCACATGGTAACCCTGCCACACTTTGTACTGATTTAGAAGAAACTGTCATTGATTCGACTTGTATGAGAATTATTTATATTTTTTTTTAACTGCAATGACATTTTTGTTAATAATACTAATGCACATCGATAACGCGGGCTGCTCGCAGCCCGCGCGCCACGCAACACCTAGTTATATATATAAAGCTCGATTACCACTGACTCACTCACTGACTGACTGACTGATTGACATAATTGTTCTCCTAGAAGGAGCTATGGGGGGTGTTTGTGATGTAGGGAAAAAGTGTAGAGAAAGTTCCCGTGACCTCCAGAAAAATCCGAAAAGTGTCATTTTTGGTTTCCATCATGGAACTGGTGTAGGGATCTCGGAAACTATAATCGATGAGGGGTTGGTGTCAAAACTAAAAATGACTAAAACCCTGGGATCCTTTTAAAAAGTTGAAAAAAAATTACCCTCCCGAACAAAAAAGAGGTTCTCCCATACAAAATTAAAACGATCGCAACTCCGGAACCGTTATAGGTAGGTATGGGGTATCGAACAAATGTTATAGAGGGTTTGTAGGGGAATTCGAGGTTTCTGTCAAAAATTAAAAATTGGTCCTTCGACCCGGATACCAAAATCCAAATTTGTCTGATCTGGCTGAAATTTGGTATTTAGGGACATTGGGAGTCCCTGATTCCAAATATAAAAAAAAATTTTGGATGACGTCATTTGTTTTTTTTTTTACTGGATGGGGATTTTCGCTGGCGATACAACGCTACGGCTGCGAGGCCGCAGGCCGAGCTTCAAACCTGCGAGGCCGATGGCTGAGCTTCGAGGGCGAGGCCGAAGGCCGAGCTTTCGGCCCGCGAGGCCGAAGGCCGAGCGTGGCCTCCGCGAGGCCGTAGGCCGAGCCGTGTTAGTCACTTACGAGGCCGAAGGCCAAGTTCCGAATGGGGTGTAACGAATCAACGTCCCTCAGGTGAGTCGCTAACGAGGCCGAAGGCCGAGTCCCGAATGGGGAGTTTTTTTTCCACATCTCGAGCTGGTCTCCGAGGCAACTGCCCACGTTAACCACTGCACTTAGAGGTATGGTCCCTTAACAAAAGTCGTTTACAATCTTGGTGCGATTTTACAGCGACTAAAATTTTATCAAAAAAATCAACTTGCACATGGTAACACTGCCCACACTTTGTACTGAACTAGAAGAAACTGTCACTTACTCGATTTGTATGAGAATTTTATATATTTTTTTAACTGCAATTACCAGTTTGATAAAAGTTACTAATGCACATCGATAACGCGGGCTGCTCGCAGCCCGCGCACCACCCAACACCTAGTTATATTATATAAAGTTCGATTACCACTCACTCACTCACTGACTCATTGACATCATTGTTCTCCCAGAAGGAGTGATGGGGGGTGTTTGTGATGTAGGGGAAAAGTGTAGAGGATGTTCCTATGACCACCAGAAAAATCCGAAAAGTGTCATTTTTGGTTTCCTTGATGGAACTGGTGTACGGATCTCGGAAACCATAATCGATGGGGGGTAGGTGTCAAAACTAAAAATGACTCAAACCCTGGGACCTTTTTGGAAAGTTGAAAAAAAATTACCCTCCCGAACAAAAAAGAGGTTCTCCCATACAAATTTAAAACGACCGCAGCTCCCGAACCGTTATAGGTGGGTATGGGGGGTTTAAACAAATGTTATAGAGGGTTTGTAGGAGAATTTGGGGTTTTAGTCGAAAATTGAAAATTGGTCCTTTGACCCGGATACCAAAATCCAAGTTGCTCCGATCTGGCTGAAATTTGATATTTAGGGAGATTGGGGGTCCCTGATTCCAAATATGAAAAAATTTTTTGGATGACGTCATTTGTTTTTTTTTTACTGGATGGGGATTTTTGATGGCGAAACCACTTCTTATTTGCGAGGCCGCAGGCCGAGCTTCAAACCTGCGAGGCCGAAGGCCGAGCTTCGAGGGTGAGGCCGAAGGCCGAGCTTTCGGCCCGCGAGGCCGAAGGCCGAGCGTGGCCTCCGCGAGGCCGTAGGCCGAGCCGTGTTAGTCACTTACGAGGCCGAAGGCCGAGTTCCGAATGGGGTGTTACGCATTTACATTCCTTAGGAGAGTCACTAACGAGGCAGAAGGCCGAGTTCAGAATGGGGAGTTTTTACCACATCTCGAGCTGGTCTTTGATGCAACCGCTCACGGGAACTAAAAGTATCTGTCAGTTGTTCGACTTGCATGAGAATTTTTAAATATTTTTATTTACTGGATGGGGATTTTCGCTGACGATACAACGCAACGGTTGCGAGGCCGCAGGCCGAGCTTCAAACCTGCGAGGCCGAAGGCCGAGCTTTCGGCCCGCGAGGCCGAAGGCCGAGCGTGGCCTCCGCGAGGCCGTAGGCCGAGCCGTGTTAGTCACTTACGAATGGGGTGTTACGCGTTTATATTCCTTAGGAGAGTCACTAACGAGGCCGAAGGCCGAGTCCCGAATGGGGAGTTTTTTTTCCACATCTCGAGCTGGTCTCCGAGGCAACTGCCCACGTTAACCACTGCACTTAGAGGTTTGGTCCCTTAACAAAAGTCGATTACAATCTTGGTGCGATTTTACAGCAACTAAAGTTTTATTTAAAAAAAATCAACTTGCACATGGTAACCCTGCTCACACTTTGTACTGAACTAGAAGAAATTGTCCCTTTCTCGAATTGTATGAGAATTTTTATATATTTTTTCAACTGCAATTACAATCTTGAAATAAATACAATTGCACATCGATAACGCGGGCTGCTCGCAGCCCGCGCACCACCCGAAATACTAGTTATAATATATAAAGTTCGATTACCACTCACTGACTGACTGACTGACTCACTGACTCATTGACATCATTGTTCTCCTAGAAGGAGCGATGGGAGGTGTTTGTGATGTAGGGGAAAAGTGTAGAGGATGTTCCTGTGACCACCAGAAAAATCCGAAAAGTGTCATTTTTGGTTTCCTTGATGGAACTGGTGTACGGATCTCGGAAACCATAATCGATGGGGGGTGGGTGTCAAAACTAAAAATGACTAAAACCCTGGGAACTTTTTGGAAAATTGAAAAAAAATTACCCTCCCGAACAAAAAAGAGGTTCTCCCATACAAATTTAAAACGACCGCAGCTCCCGAACCGTTATAGGTGGGTATGGGGGGTTTAAACAAATGTTATAGAGGGTTTGTAGGAGAATTTGGGGTTTTAGTCGAAAATTGAAAATTGGTCCTTCGACCCGGATACCAAAATCCAAGTTGCTCCGATCTGGCTGAAATTTGGTATTTAGGGAGATTAAGGGTCCCTGATTCCAAATATGAAAAAATTTTTTGGATGACGTCATTTGTTTTTTTTTTACTGGATGGGAATTTTTGATGGCGAAACCACTTCTTATTTGCGAGGCCGCAGGCCGAGCTTCAAACCTGCGAGGCCGAAGGCCGAGCTTCCAGGGCGAGGCCGAAGGCCGAGCTTTCGGCCCGCGAGGCCGAAGGCCGAGCGTGGCCTCCGCGAGGCCGTAGGCCGAGCCGTGTTAGTCACTTACGAGGCCGAAGGCCGAGTTCCGAATGGGGTGTTACGCATTTACATTCCTTAGGAGAGTCACTAACGAGGCCGAAGGCCGAGTTCAGCATGGGGAGTTTTTACCACATCTCGAGCTGGTCTTTGATGCAACCGCTCACGGGAACTAAAAGTATCTGTCAGTTGTTCGACTTGCATGGAAATGTTTAAATCTTTTTATTTACTGGATGGGGATTTTCGCTGGCGATACAACGCCACGGCTGCGAGGCCGCAGGCCGAGCTTTAAAACTGCGAGGCCGAAGGCCGAGCTTTCGGCCCGCGAGGCCGAAGGCCGAGCGTGGCCTCCGCGAGGCCGTAGGCCGAGCCGTGTTTGTCACTTACGAATGGGGTGTTACGCGTTTACATTCCTTAGGAGAGTCACTAACGAGGCCGAAGGCCGAGTCCCGAATGGGGAGTTTTTTTTCCACATCTCGAGCTGGTCTCCGAGGCAACTGCCCACGTTAACCACTGCACTTAGAGGTATGGTCCCTTAACAAAAGTCGTTTACAATCTTGGTGCGATTTTACAGCGACTAAAATTTTATCAAAAAAATCAACTTTCACATGGTAACCCTGCTTACACTTTGTACTGAACTAGAAGAAACTGTCACCTACTCGACTTGTATGAGAATTTTAAATATTTTTTAACTGCAACTACAAATCTTGATAAATATTACTAATGCACATCGATAACGCGGGCTGCTCGCAGCCCGCGCACCACCCGAAATACTAGTTATATTATATAAAGTTCGATTACCACTCACTGACTGACTGACTGACTCATTGACATCATTGTTCTCCTAGAAGGAGCGATGGGGGGTGTTTGTGATGTAGGAGAAAAGTGTAGAGGAGGTTCCCGTGACCACCAAAAAAATCCGAAAAATGTCATTTTTGGTTTCCTTGATGGAACTGGTGTACGGATCTCGGAAACCATAATCGATGGGGGGTAGGTGTCAAAACTAAAAATGACTAAAACCCTGGGACCTTTTTGGAAAGTTGAAAAAAAATTACCCTCCCGAACAAAAAAGAGGTTCTCCCATACAAATTTAAAACGACCGCAGCTCCCGAACCGTTATAGGTGGGTATGGGGGGTTTGAACAAATGTTATAGAGGGTTTGTAGGAGAATTTGGGGTTTTAGTCAAAAATTGAAAATTGGTCCTTCGACCCGGATACCAAAATCCAAGTTGCTCCGATCTGGCTGAAATTTGGTATTAAGGGAGATTGGGGGTCCCTGATTCCAAATATGAAAAAAATTTTTGGATGACGTCATTTGTTTTTTTTTTACTGGATGGGGATTTTTGATGGCGAAACCACTTCTTATTTGCGAGGCCGCAGGCCGAGCTTCAAACCTGCGAGGCCGAAGGCCGAGCTTCGAGGGCGAGGCCGAAGGCCGAGCTTTCGGCCCGCGAGGCCGAAGGCCGAGTGTGGCCTCCGCGAGGCCGCAGGCCGAGCCGTGTTAGTCACTTACGAGGCCGAAGGCCGAGTTCCGAATGGGGTGTTACGCATTTACATTCCTTAGGAGAGTCACTAACGAGGCCGAAGGCCGAGTCCCCAATGGAGAGTTTTTTTTCCACATCTCGAGCTGGTCTTTGATGCAACCGCCCACGGGAACTAAAAGTATCTGTCAGTTGTTCGACTTGCATGAGAATTTTTAAATCTTTTTATTTACTGGATGGGGATTTTCGCTGGCGATACAACGCCACGGTTGCGAGGCCGCAGGCCGAGCTTCAAACCTGCGAGGCCGAAGGCCGAGCTTTCGGCCCGCGAGGCCGAAGGCCGAGCGTGGCCTCCGCGAGGCCGTAGGCCGAGCCGTGTTAGTCACTTCCGAATGGGGTGTTACGCGTTTACATTCCTTAGGAGAGTCACTAACGAGGCCGAAGGCCGAGTCCCCAATGGGGAGTTTTTTTTCCACATTTCGAGCTGGTCTCCGAGGCAACGGCCCACGTTAACCACTGCACTTAGAGGTATGGTCCCTTAACAAACCTCGATTACAATCTTGGGGCGATTTTACAGCGACTTAAATGTTATCAAAAAAATCAACTTGCACATGGTAACTCTGCCCACGCTTTGTACTGAACTAGAAGAAACTGTCACTTACTCGACTTGTATGAGAATTTTTTTTTTTTTTTTTAACTGCAATTACCAGTTTGATAAATATTACTAATGCACATCGATAACGCGGGCTGCTCGCAGCCCGCGCACCACCCGAAATACTAGTTATATTATATAAAGTTCGATTACCACTCACTGACTGACTGACTGACTCATTGACATCATTGTTCTCCTAGAAGGAGCGATGGGGGGTGTTTGTGATGTAGGAGAAAAGTGTAGAGGAGGTTCCCGTGACCACCAGAAAAATCCGAAAAATGTCATTTTTGGTTTTCTTGATGGAACTGGTGTACGGATCTCGGAAACCATAATCGATGGGGGGTAGGTGTCAAAACTAAAAATGACTAAAACCCTGGGACCTTTTTGGAAAGTTGAAAAAAAATTACCCTCCCGAACAAAAAAGAGGTTCTCCCATACAAATTTAAAACGACCGCAGCTCCCGAACCGTTATAGGTGGGTATGGGGGGTTTGAACAAATGTTATAGAGGGTTTGTAGGAGAATTTGGGGTTTTAGTCAAAAATTGAAAATTGGTCCTTCGACCCGGATACCAAAATCCAAGTTGCTCCGATCTGGCTGAAATTTGGTATTAAGGGAGATTGGGGGTCCCTGATTCCAAATATGAAAAAATTTTTTGGATGACGTCATTTGTTTTTTTTTTACTGGATGGGGATTTTTGATGGCGAAACCACTTCTTATTTGCGAGGCCGCAGGCCGAGCTTCAAACCTGCGAGGCCGAAGGCCGAGCTTCGAAGGCGAGGCCGAAGGCCGAGCTTTCGGTCCGCGAGGCCGAAGGCCGAGCGGGGCCTCCGCGAGGCCGTAGGCCGAGCCGTGTTAGTCACTTACGAGGCCGAAGGCCGAGTTCCGAATGGGGTGTTACGCATTTACATTCCTTAGGAGAGTCACTAACGAGGCCGAAGGCCGAGTTCAGAATGGGGAGTTTTTACCACATCTCGAGCTGGTCTTTGATGCAACCGCTCACGGGAACTAAAAGTATCTGTCAGCTGTTCGACTTGCATGGAAATTTTTAAATCTTTTTATTTACTGGATGGGGATTTTCGCTGGCGATACAACGCCACGGTTGCGAGGCCGCAGGCCGAGCTTCAAACCTGCGAGGCCGAAGGCCGAGCTTTCGGCCCGCGAGGCCGAAGGCCGAGCGTGGCCTCCGCGAGGCCGTAGGCCGAGCCGTGTTAGTCACTTACGAATGGGGTGTTACGCGTTTACATTCCTTAGGAGAGTCACTAACGAGGCCGAAGGCCGAGTCCCGAATGGGGAGTTTATTCCACATCTCGAGCTGGTCTCCGAGGCAACTGCCCACGTTAACCACTGCACTTAGAGGTATGGTCCCTTAACAAAAGTCGTTTACAATCTTGGTGCGATTTTACAGCGACTAAAATTTTATTTAAAAAAATCAACTTGCACATGGTAACCCTGCTCACACTTTGTACTGAACTAGAAGAAACTGTCCCTTTCTAGACTGGTATGAGAATTTTATATATATTTTTTAAACTGCAACTAAAACTTTAATAAAACATACAAATGCACATCGATAACGCGGGCTGCTCGCAGCCCGCGCACCACCCGAAATACTAGTTATAATATATAAAGCTGAACTACCACTGATTGACTCACTGACTGACAGAATTGTTCTCCCAGAAGGAGTGTTTTTGGGTTAAAATTATATAGTGGACTGTATAGGGAGTGCCCACGTGACCTAGGGAAAAATCCGAAAAGTGTCATTTTTGGTTTCCTTGATGGAACTGGTGTAGGGATCTCGAAAACCATAATCGATGGGGGGTAGGTGTCAAAACTAAAAATGACTAAAACCCTGGGACCCTTTTGGAAAATTAAAAAAAAATTACCCTCCCGAACAAAAAAGAGGTTCTCCCATACAAATTTAAAACGATCGCAACTCCTAAACCGTTATCGATAGGTATGGGGAGTTTGAACAAATGTCATAGAGGGTTTATAGGGAAATTTGGGGATTTTGTCAAAAATTGCAAATTGGTCCTTCGAACCGGATACAAAAATCCAAGTTGCTTCGATCCGGCTGAAATTTGGTATTAAGAGAGATTTAGGGTCCCTGATTCAAAATATGAAAAAAGTTTTTTGATGACGTCATTTGTTTTTTTTTTACTGGATGCGGAATTTTGGTGGGGAAACCACATTCTCTTTGCGAGGCCGCAGGCCGAGCTGCAATCGAGCGAGGCCGCAGGCCGAGCTGTGGAGGCGAGGCCGAAGGCCGAGCTCCACCCTAGCGAGGCCAGAGGCCGAGCTGTAGGCCTGCGAGGCCGAAGGCCGAGCTGGCCGTCATTGGGAACAGCTTAAAAACATTCCCTTTGTAAGTTGCGAGGCCGCAGGCCGAGCCTTAAACACCGCGAGGCCGAAGGCCGAGCTTCAAATATGCGAGGCCGGAGGCCTAGCTTTCGGCCCGCGAGGCCGAAGGCCGAGCGTGGCCTCCGCGATGCCGTAGGCCGAGCCGTGTTAGTAACTTACGAGGCCGAAGGCCGAGTTCCGAATGGGGTGTACCTCATTAACGCATCCTATGGAAGTCGCTAACGAGGCCGAAGGCCGAGTCCCGGATGGGGAGTTTTTTCCACATCTCGAGCTGGTCTCCAATG
Organism: Apeira syringaria; assembly: GCA_934044485.1. Classification (NCBI taxonomy): domain Eukaryota; kingdom Metazoa; phylum Arthropoda; class Insecta; order Lepidoptera; family Geometridae; genus Apeira; species Apeira syringaria. The sequence goes on from OW203655.1 coordinate 29,357,285, forward strand.
CAACTGCCCACGTTATTTACTACAATTAGAGGTAGGGTCCCTTAACAAAAGTCGTTTAAATTCTTCGTGCGATTTTACCACGACTAAAATTTTAATGAAAAAAAAAACTTGCATATGGTAACTCTGTTCTCACTTAGTACTGAACTTGAAGAAGCTGTCTTTACCACCGCGAGGCCGAAGGCCGAGCTTCAAACTTGCGAGGCCGAAGGCCGAGCTTCAAATCTGCGAGGCCGAAGGCCGAGCTCGAATGAGGTGAAACGCATCAACACACCTTATGGGAGTCACTAACGAGGCCGAAGGCCGAGTTCCGGATAACGAGTATTTTCACATATCGAGCTGGTCTCCGAGGCAACTGCCCACGTTAACCACTGGACTTAGAGGTGGGGTCCTTTAACAAAAGTCGTTTACAATCTTGATCCGGTTTTACCGCGACTAAAATTTTAATAAAAAAATCAACTTGCACATGGTAACCCTGCTTACACTTTCTACTGAAATAGATGTATCTGTGAGTTATTCGATTTGCATGAGAATTTTATATCTTTTTAGCAACTGCGACGACATTTTTGTTAACAATACTAATGCACATCGATAACGCGGGCTGCTCGCAGCCCGCGCGCCACCCAAATACTAGTTATTATTATTATAATATATAAAGCTGAACTACCACTGATTGATTCACTCACTGACATCATTGTTCTCCCAGAAGGAGTATTTTTGGGTTTATATTATGGTATGGACTGTATAGAGAGTGCCCACGTGACCTAGGGAAAAATCCGAAAAGTGTCATTTTTGGTTTCCTTGATGAAACTGGTGTAGGGATCTCGAAAACCATAATCGATGGGGGGTTGGTGTCAAAACTAAAAATGACTAAAACCCTGGAAACCTTTTGGAAAAATGAAAAAAAATTACCCTCCCGAACAAAAAAGAGGTTCTCCCATACAAATTTAAAACGATCGCAACTCCTAAACCATTATAGATAAGTATGAGGGGTTCAAACAAATGTCATAGAGGGTTTGTAGGGAAATTTGGGGATTTTGTCAAAAATTACAAATTGGTCCTTCGAACCGGATACCAAAATTCAAGTTGCTCCGATCTGGCTAAAATTAAGTATTTAGGGAGATTTGGGGTCCCTGATTCGAAATATGAAAAAAGTTTTTTGATGACGTCATTTGTTTTTTTTTTACGGGATGCGGATTTTTGGTGGCGAAACCACATTCTCTTTGCGAGGCCGTAGGCCGAGCTGCAATCGAGCGAGGCCGCAGGCCGAGCTGTGGAGGCGAGGCCGAAGGCCGAGCTCCACCCTAGCGAGGCCGGAGGCCGAGCTGTAGGCCTGCGAGGCCGAAGGCCGAGCTGGCCGTCATTGGGAACAGCTTAAAATCATTCCCTTTGTAACTTGCGAGGCCGCAGGCCGAGCCTTAAACACCGCGAGGCCGAAGGCCGAGCTTCAAACCTGCGAGGCCGGAGGCCGAGCTTTCGGCCCGCGAGGCCGAAGGCCGAGCGTGGCCTCCGCGAGGCCGTAGGCCGAGCCATGTTAGTAACTTACGAGGCCGAAGGCCGAGTTCCGAATGGGGTGTACCTCATTAACGCATCCTATGGAAGTCGCTAACGAGGCCGAAGGCCGAGTCCCGGATGGGGAGTTTTTTCCACATCTCGAGCTGGTCTCCAATGCAACTGCCCGCGTTATTTACTACAATTAGAGGTAGGGTCCCTTAACAAAAGTCGTTTAAATTCTTTGTGCGATTTTACCCCGACTAAAATTTTAATGAAAAATATAAACTTGCATATGGTAACTCTGTTCTCACTTTGTACTGAACTTGAAGAAGCTGTCTTTACCACCGCGAGGCCGAAGGCCGAGCTTCAAACCTGCGAGGCCGAAGGCCGAGCTTCAAATCTGCGAGGCCGAAGGCCGAGCTCGAATGAGGTGTAACGCATCAACACACCTTATGGGAGTCACTAACGAGGCCGAAGGCCGAGTTCCGGATAACGAGTATTTTCACATATCGAGCTGGTCTCCGAGGCAACTGCCCACGTTAACCACTGGACTTAGAGGTGGGGTCCTTTAACAAAAGTCGTTTACAATCTTGATCCGGTTTTACCGCGACTAAAATTTTAATAAAAAAATCAACTTGCACATGGTAACCCTGCTTACACTTTCTACTGAAATAGATGTATCTGTGAGTTATTCGATTTGCATGAGAATTTTATATCTTTTTAGCAACTGCGACGACATTTTTGTTAACAATACTAATGCACATCGATAACGCGGGCTGCTCGCAGCCCGCGCGCCACCCAAATACTAGTTATTATAATATATAAAGCTGCACTACCACTGATTGACTCACTGACAGAATTGTTCTCCCAGAAGGAGTGCTTTTGGGTTAGAAATATATAGTGGACTATATAGAGAGTGCCCACGTGACCTCCAGAAAAATCCGAAAAGTGTCAGTTTTGGTTTCCATCATGGAACTGGTGTACGGATCTCGAAAACCATAAGCGATGGGGGGTAGGTGTCAAAACTAAAAATGACTAAAACCCTGGGACCCTTTTGGAAAGTTGAATAAAATTACCCTACCTATTAAAAAAGAGGTTTCCCCATACAAATTTAAAACGACCGCAGCTCCGGAACCGTTATAGGTAGCTATGGGGAGTTCAAACAAATGTCATAGAGGGTTTGTAGGGAAATTTGGGGTTTTTGTCAAAAATTGCAAATTGGTCCTTCGAACCGGATACCAAAATTCAAGTTGCTCCGATCTGGCTGAAATTAGGTATTTAGGGAGATTTGGGGTCCCTGATTCGAAATATGAAAAAAGTTTTTTGATGACGTCATTTGTTTTTTTTTTTCTGGATGCGGATTTTTGGTGGCGAAACCACATTCTCTTTGCGAGGCCGCAGGCCGAGCTGCAATCGAGCGAGGCCGCAGGCCGAGCTGTGGAGGCGAGGCCGAAGGCCGAGCTCCACCCTAGCGAGGCCGGAGGCCGAGCTGTAGGCCTGCGAGGCCGAAGGCCGAGCTGGCCGTCATTACGAACAGCTTAAAAACATTCCCTTTGTAACTTGCGTGGCCGCAGGCCGAGCCTTAAATACCGCGAGGCCGAAGGCAGAGCTTCAAACCTGCGAGGCCGGAGGCCGAGCTTTCGGCCCGCGAGGCCGAAGGCCGAGCGTGGCCTCCGCGAGGCCGTAGGCCGAGCCGTGTTAGTAACTTACGAGGCCGAAGGCCGAGTTACGAATGGGGTGTACCTCATTAACGCATCCTATGGAAGTCGCTAACGAGGCCGAAGGCCGAGTCCCGGATGGGGAGTTTTTTCCACATCTCGAGCTGGTCTCCAATGCAACTGCCCGCGTTATTTACTACAATTAGAGGTAGGGTCCCTTAACAAAAGTCGTTTAAATTCTTTGTGCGATTTTACCCCGACTAAAATTTTAATGAAAAAAATAAACTTGCATATGGTAACTCTGTTCTCACTTTGTACTGAACTTGAAGAAGCTGTCTTTACCACCGCGAGGCCGAAGGCCGAGCTTCAAACCTGCGAGGCCGAAGGCCGAGCTTCAAATCTGCGAGGCCGAAGGCCGAGCTCGAATGAGGTGTAACGCATCAACGTACCTTATGGGAGTCACTAACGAGGCCGAAGGCCGAGTTCCGGATAACGAGTATTTTCACATATCGAGCTGGTCTCCGAGGCAACTGCCCACGTTAACCACTGCATTTAGAGGTAGGGTCCTTTAACAAAAGTCGTTTACAATCTTGGTCCGGTTTTACCGCGACTTAAATTTAATTGAAAAAATCAACTTGCACATGGTAACCCTGCTCACACTTTCTACTGAAATAGATGAAACTGTGAGTTATTCGATTTGCATGAGAATTTTATATCTTTTTAGCAACTGCAACGACATTTTTGTTAATAATACTAATGCACATCGATAACGCGGGCTGCTCGCAGCCCGCGCGCCACCCAAATACTATAATATATATATATACTATAATATATATAATATAAAGCTGAACTACCACTGATTGACTGACTGACATCATTGTTCTCCTAGAAGGAGTATGTTTGGGTTAAAATTATGATGTGGACTGTATAGAGAGTGCTCACGTGACCCCCAGAAAAATCCGAAAAGTGTCATTTTTGGTTTCCATCATGGAACTGGTGTAGAGATCTCGGAAACTATAACCGATGGGGGGTAGGTGTCAAAACTAAAAATGACTTAAACCCTGGGACCTTTTTGGAAAAATGAAAAAAATTACCCTCCCTATTAAAAAAGAGGTTTCCCCATACAAATTTAAAACGACCGCAGCTCTGAAACCGTTACAGGTGGGTATGGGGGGTTTAAACAAATGTTATAGAGGGTTTGTAGAAGAATTTGGGGTTTTAGTCGAAAATTGAAAATTGGTCCTTCGACCCGGATACCAAAATCCAAGTTGCTCCGATCTGGGTGAAATTTGGTATTTAGGGAGATTGGGGGTCCCTGATTCAAAATATGAAAAAATTTTTTGGATGACGTCATTTGTTTTTTTTTTACTGGATGGGGATTTTTGATGGCGAAACCACTTCTTATTTGCGAGGCCGCAGGCCGAGCTTCAAACCTGCGAGGCCGAAGGCCGAGCTTCCAGGGCGAGGCCGCAGGCCGAGCCGTGTTAGTCACTTACGAGGCCGAAGGCCGAGTTCCGAATGGGGTGTTACGCATTTACATTCCTTAGGAGAGTCACTAACGAGGCCGAAGGCCGAGTCCCCAATGGAGAGTTTTTTTTCCACATCTCGAGCTGGTCTCCGAGGCAACTGCCCACGTTTACCACTGCACTTAGAGGTATGGTCCCTGAACAAAACTCGATTACAATCTTGGGGCGATTTTACAGCGACTAAAATTTTATCAAAAAAATCAACTTGCACATGGTAACACTGCCCGCACTTTGTACTGAACTAGAAGAAACTGTCACTTACTCGACTTGTATGAGAATTTTATATAATTTATAAACTGCAACTAAAACTTTAATTAAAAATACAAATGCACATCGATAACGCGGGCTGCTCGCAGCCCGCGCACCACCCAACACCTAGTTTATATTATATAAAGCTCGATTACCACTCACTCACTGACTCACTCATTGACATCATTGTTCTCCTAGAAGGAGCGATGGGGGGTGTTTGTGATGTAGGGGAAAAGTGTAGAGGAGGTTCCCATGACCACCAGAAAAATCCGAAAAGTGTAATTTTTGGTTTCCTTGATGGAACTGGTGTACGGATCTCGGAAACCATAATCGATGGGGGGTAAGTGCCAAAACTAAAAATGACTAAAACCCTGGGACCTTTTTGGAAAGTTGAAAAAAAATTACCCTCCCAAACAAAAAAGAGGTTCTCCCATACAAATTTACAACGACCGCAGCTCCCGAACCGTTTAAGGTGGGTATGGGGGGTTCAAACAAATATTATAGAGGGTTTGTAGGGGAATTTGAGGTTTCTGTCAAAAATTGAAAATTGGTCCTTCGACCCGGATACTAAAATCCAAGTTGCTCTGATCTGGCTGAAATTTAGTATTTAGGGAGATTGGGGGTCCCTGATTCCGAATATGAAAAAATTTTTTGGATGACGTCATTTGTTTTTTTTTTACTGGATGGGGATTTTCGCTAGCGATACAACGCCACGGCTGCGAGGCCGCAGGCCGAGCTTCAAACCTGCGAGGCCGAAGGCCGAGCTTCGAGGGCGAGGCCGAAGGCCGAGCTTTCGGCCCGCAAGGCCGAAGGCCGAGCGTGGCCTCCGCGAGGCCGTAGGCCGAGCCGTGTTAGTCACTTACGAGGCCGAAGGCCGAGTTCCGAATGGGGTGTTACGCATTTACATTCTTTAGGAGAGTCACTAACGAGGCCGAAGGCCGAGTTCAGAATGGGGAGTTTTTACCACATCTCGAGCTGGTCTTTGATGCAACCGCTCACGGGAACTAAAAGTATCTGTCAGTTGTTCGACTTGCATGAGAATTTTTAAATCTTTTTATTTACTGGATGGGGATTTTCGCTGACGATACTACGCCACGGTTGCAAGGCCGCAGGCCGAGCTTCAAACCTGCGAGGCCGAAGGCCGAGCTTTCGGTCCGCGAGGCCGAAGGCCGAGCGTGGCCTCCGCGAGGCCGTAGGCCGAGCCGTGTTAGTCACTTACGAATGGGGTGTTACGCGTTTACATTCCTTAGGAGAGTCACTAACGAGGCCGAAGGCCGAGTCCCGAATGGGGAGCTTTTTCCACATCTCGAGCTGGTCTCCGAGGCAACGGCCCACGTTAACCACTGCACTTAGAGGTATGGTCCCTTAACAAAACTCGATTACAATCTTGGGGCGATTTTACATCGACTAAAATTTTATCGAAAAAATCAACTTGCACATGGTAACCCTGCTCACACTTTGTACTGAACTAGAAGAAACTGTCCCTTTCTCGACTTGTATGAGAATTTTTAAATATTTTTTTCAACTGCTACTAAAATTTTAAAAAATATACAAATGCACATCGATAACGCGGGCTGCTCGCAGCCCGCGCACCACCCGAAATACTAGTTATATATATAAAGCTCGATTACCACTGATTCACTCACTCACTCACTGACTGATTGACATAATTGTTCTCCTAGAAGGAGCGATGGGGGGTGTTTGTGGTGTAGGGGAAAAGTGTAGAGGAAGTTCCCGTGACCTCCAGAAAAATCCGAAAAGTGCCATTTTTGGTTTCCTTGATGGAACTGGTGTAGGGATCTCGGAAACCATAATCGATGGGCGGTAGGTGCCAAAACTAAAAATGACTAAAACCCTGGGACCCTTTTGGAAAGTTGAAAAAAAATTACCCTCCCGAACAAAAAAGAGGTTCTCCCATACAAATTTAAAACGACCGCAGCTCCGGAACCGTTATAGGTGGGTATGGGGGGTTCGAACAAATATTATAGAGGGTTTGTAGGAGAATTTGGGTTTTTAGTCAAAAATTGCAAATTGGTCCTTCGACCCGGATACCAAAATCCAAATTTGTCTGATCTGGCTGAAATTTGGTATTTAGGGACATTGGGAGTCCCTGATTCCAAATATAAAAAAAAAATTTGGATGACGTCATTTGTTTTTTTTTTACTGGATGGGGATTTTCGCTGGCGATACAACGCTACGGCTGCGAGGCCGCAGGCCGAGCTTCAAACCTGCGAGGCCGAAGGCCGAGCTTCGAGGGCGAGGCCGAAGGCCGAGCTTTCGGCCCGCGAGGCCGAAGGCCGAGCGTGGCCTCCGCGAGGCCGTAGGCCGAGCCGTGTTAGTCACTTACGAGGCCGAAGGCCGAGTTCCGAATGGGGTGTAACGAATCAACGTCCCTCAGGTGAGTCGCTAACGAGGCCGAAGGCCGAGTCCCAAATGGGGAGTTTTTTTTCCACATCTCGAGCTGGTCTCCGAGGCAACTGCCCACGTTAACCACTGCACTTAGAGGTATGGTCCCTTAACAAAAGTCGTTTACAATCTTGGTGCGATTTTACAGCAACTAAAATTTTATCAAAAAAATCAACTTGCACATGGTAACCCTGCTCACACTTTGTACTGAACTAGAAGAAACTGTCACTTACTCGATTTGTATGAGAATTTTATATATTTTTTTAACTGCAATTACCAGTTTGATAAAAGTTACTAATGCACATCGATAACGCGGGCTGCTCGCAGCCCGCGCACCACCCAACACCTAGTTATATATATAAAGCTCGATTACCACTGATTCACTCACTGACTGACTGACTCACTGATTGACAGAATTGTTCTCCTAGAAGGAGCGATGGGGGGTGTTTGTAGTGTAGGGGAAAAGTGTAGAGGAGGTTCCCGTGACCTCCAGAAAAATCCGAAAAGTGTCATTTTTGGTTTCCATCATGGAACTGGTGTAGGGATCTCGGAAACTATAATCGATGGGGGGTTGGTGTCAAAACTAAAAATGATTTAAACCCTGGGATCCTTTTGGAAAGTTGAAAAAAATTTACCCTCCCGAACAAAAAAGAGGTTCTCCCATACAAATTTAAAACGACTGCAGCTCCGAAACCGTTATAGGTGGGTATTGGGGGTTAGAACAAACATTATAGAGGGTTTGTAGGGGAATTTGGGGTTTTTGTCAAAAAATGCAAATTGGTCCTTCGACCCGGATACCAAAATTCAAGTTGCTCCGATCTGGCTGAAATTTGGTATTTAGGGACATTGGGAGTCCCTGATTCCAAATATGAAAAAAAATTTTGGATGACGTCATTTGTTTTTTTTTTTACTGAATGGGTATTTTCGCTGGCGATACAACGCTACGGCTGCGAGGCCGCAGGCCGAGCTTCAAACCTGCGAGGCCGAAGGCCGAGCTTCGAGGGCGAGGCCGAAGGCCGAGCTTTCGGCCCGCGAGGCCGAAGGCCGAGCGTGGCCTCCGCGAGGCCGTAGGCCGAGCCGTGTTAGTCACTTACGAGGCCGAAGGCTGAGTTCCGAATGGGGTGTAACGAATTAACGTCCCTCAGGTGAGTCGCTAACGAGGCCGAAGGCCGAGTCCCGAATGGGGGGTTTTTTCCACATCTCGAGCTGGTCTCCGAGGCAACGGCCCACGTCAACCACTGCACTTAGAGGTATGGTTCCTTAACAAAAGTCGTTTACAGTCTTGGTGCGATCTTACAGCGACTAAAATTTTATTAAAAAAATCAACTTGCACATGGTAACCCTGCCGACACTTTGTACTGAACTAGAAGAAACTGTCACTTACTCGACTTGTATGAGAATCTTATATATTTTTATAAACTGCAGCTAAGAATCTTGATAAATATTACTAATGCACATCGATAACGCGGGCTGCTCGCAGCCCGCGCACCACCCAACACCTAGTTATAATATATAAAGTTCGATTACCACTGACTCACTGACTGACTCATTGACATCATTGTTCTCCCAGAAGGAGCTATGGGGGGTGTTTGTGGTGTAGGGGAAAAGTGTAGAGGAGGTTCCTATGACCACCAGAAAAATCCGAAAAGTGTCATTTTTGGTTTCCTTGATGGAACTGGTGTAAGGATCTCGGAAACCATAATCGATGGGGGGTAGGTGTCAAAACTAAAAATGACTAAAACCCTGGGACCTTTTTGGAAAATTGAAAAAAAATTACCCTCCCAAACAAAAAAGAGGTTCTCCCATACAAATTTAAAACGACCGCTGCTCCCGAACCGTTATAGGTGGGTATGGGGGGTTCGAACAAATGTTATAGAGGGTTTGTAGGGGAATTTGAGGTTTCTGTCAAAAATTGAAAATTGGTCCTTCGACCCGGATACCAAAATCCAAGTTGCTCCGATCTGGCTGTAATTTGGTATTTAGGGAGATTGGGGGTCCCTGATTCCAAATATGAAAAAAAATTTTGGATGACGTCATTTGTTTTTTTTTTTACTGGATGGGGATTTTTGATGGCGAAACCACTTCTTATTTGCGAGGCCGCAGGCCGAGCCGTGTTAGTCACTTACGAGGCCGAAGGCCGAGTTCCGATTGGGGTGTTACGCATTTACATTCCTTAGGAGAGTCACTAACGAGGCCGAAGGCCGAGTCTTGAATGGGGAGTTTTTTTTCACATCTCGAGTTTGTTTTTTGATGCAACCGCTTACGGGAACTAAAAGTATCTGTCAGTTGTTCGACTTGCATGAGAATTTTTAAATCTTTTTATTTACTGGATGGGGATTTTCGCTGACGATACAACACCACGGTTGCGAGGCCGCAGGCCGAGCTTCAAACCTGCGAGGCCGAAGGCCGAGCTTTCGGCCCGCGAGGCCGAAGGCCGAGCGTGGCCTCCGCGAGGCCGTAGGCCGAGCCGTGTTAGTCACTTACGAATGGGGTGTTACGCGTTTACATTCTTTAGGAGAGTCACTAACGAGGCCGAAGGCCGAGTCCCGAATGGGGAGTTTTTTTTTCACATCTCGAGCTGGTCTTCGAGGCAACGGCCCACGTTAACCACTGCACTTAGAGGTATGGTCCCTTAACAAAACTCGATTACAATCTTGGGGCGATTTTACATCGACTAAAATTTTATCGAAACAATCAACTTGCACATGGTAACCCTGCTCACACTTTGTACTGAACTAGAAGAAACTGTCCCTTTCTCGACTTGTATGAGAATTTTTAAATATTTTTTTCAACTGCAACTACAAATCTTGATAAATATTACTAATGCACATCGATAACGCGGGCTGCTCGCAGCCCGCGCACCACCCAACACCTAGTTATAATATATAAAGCTGAAGACCCACTCATTGACTCACTGACATCATTGTTCTCCTAGAAGGAGTATTTTTGGGTTAAAATTATGGTGTGGTCTGTATAGAGAGTGGTCACGTGACCCCCAGAAAAATCCGAAAAGTGGCATTTTTTGTTTCCTTCATGGAACAGGTGTAGGGATCTCGGAAACCATAACCGATGGGGGGTAGGTGTCAAAACTAAAAATGACTAAAACCCTGGGAACCTTTTGGAAAAATGAAAAAAATTACCCTCCCTATTCAAAAAGAGGTTTCCCCATACAAATTTAAAACGACCGCAGCTCCGGAACCGTTATAGGTGGGTATGGAAGGTTCAAACAAATGTCATAGAGGGTTTGTAGGGAAATTTGGGGTTTTTGTCAAAATATGCAAATTGGTCCTTTGAACCGGATACCAAAATTCAAGTTGCTCCGATCTGGCTAAAATTAAGTATTTAGGGGGATTTGGGGTCCCTGATTCGAAATATGAAAAAAGTTTTTTGATGACGTCATTAGTTTTTTTTTTACGGGATGCGGAATTTTGGTGGCGAAACCACATTCCCTTTGCGAGGCCGTAGGCCGAGCTGCAATCGAGCGAGGCCGCAGGCCGAGCTGTGGAGGCGAGGCCGGAGGCCGAGCTTTCGGCCCGCGAGGCCGAAGGCCGAGCGTGGCCTCCGCGAGGCCGTAGGCCGAGCCGTGTTAGTAACTTACGAGGCCGAAGGCCGAGTTCCGAATGGGGTGTACCTCATTAACGCATCCTATGGAAGTCGCTAACGAGGCCGAAGGCCGAGTCCCGGATAGGGAGTTTTTTCCACATCTCGAGCTGGTCTCCAATGCAACTGCCCACGTTATTTACTACAATTTGAGGTAGGGTCCCTTAACAAAAGTCGTTTAAATTCTTTGTGCGATTTTACCACGACTAAAATTTTAATGAAAAGTATAAACTTACATATGGTAACTCTGTTCTCACTTTGTACTGAACTTGAAGAAGCTGTCTTTACCACCGCGAGGCCGAAGGCCGAGCTTCAAACCTGCGAGGCCGAAGGCCGAGCTTCAAATCTGCGAGGCCGAAGGCCGAGCTCTAATGAGGTGTAACGCTTCAACGTACCATATGGGAGTCACTAACGAGGCCGAAGGCCGAGTTCCGAATAACGACTATTTTCACATATCGAGCTGGTCTCCGAGGCAACTGCCCACGTTAACCACTGCACTTAGAGGTGGGGTCCTTAAACAAAAGTCGATTACAATCTTGGTCCGGTTTTACCGCGACTTAAATTTAATTAAAAAAATCAACTTGCACATGGTAACCCTGCTCACACTTTCTACTGAAATAGATGAAACTGTGAGTCATTCGATTTGCATGAGAATGTTATATCTTTTTAGCAACTGCAACGACATTTTTGCTAATAATACTAATGCACATCGATAACGCGGGCTGCTCGCAGCCCGCGCGCCACCCAAATACTAGTATAAATATAACACTTTAACAAACATCATTCTCATTTTTAATATTAACACATAGTGCCAACCAGCTAAATAAATAATAGTATGTATATTTAATTTATAATTTATTTGGAGGGCTAAGCGCTACAATTATAAAATCACTTTACAAGCAGAGCAGCAGTGAACATCGAATCACAATAAAGTCTATGGCACATAAATGATCTGTGGTAGTAGATAATATTAATGAAAACTGTGATGCTGGCTGTAACCGAGTGTAGATGATAATGCACTTGGCAACATTGGACATGCAAGTATTCCTCGCTCCAATAATGTTAAGGTGCAACGTTTTCCATACTAACCTGTTTTATAGTCTTACCTATTCCTGAGCTTTCTACCAAGTTTTTATACTGGACATGATGTAACATAGTTATAATTTAAGTTTTTATAACTGCAAAATCAGTATTGTAATTAGTGAATAAGTTAACAGTGAGGAATAAGGTATTATTTTTAAACGGATACTCTGACAACTTTAATAAATTAAATTAAAAAGAAATACCTGCTCAGGAATGTAAACCACAAGGTACCAATTCTACTAACGCATGGCTCATATTATATTGATAATGAATGGTCGTTTTTTTACAAACAAAAACCAAAATCAGTACCACACGACCCCCGGCCGAAATCGTTCTATTGGTGGGTCTAGATTTTGATTTTATCTATATCCTTGGGTATTATAGATATAATAAAATACAACAAAACATTAAAAATCGCATTTTAATATATTAAATACCATTGAGTGGGCAAGGACCAGAATATATATTTGAAAGAGCTACCTTTTACCGGTCCGCCATTTTTATAAGTGACCTTGATAAGGTCGCTCCCCCACGTGAAAGGAATTGATAATGAATAGTCGTTTTGCTAGTTTCGCTATTCTACGTGGAGTATAATTATTGTAATAATAATAATTCTTTATTTTCTTTTTTTTCTTAGGTTTAGTTTTTTGAGTATATATATCAATAACAAAAATTAATAAAGATATTATAAAAAACCTAAACCTAGAGTTCCGCCAGCAGCGGGGCAGGGCCCAAGCTACCGGTGGTACAATACGTGCCATTTCAAGGAGTACCGCCTTCTGCATCTGACCCTTGATCCAACCGTCTAGAGAAAGCCTCTTAAAATGGTGATCGAGGCTCTTCGCTATTAAGCCATTCGTCGAAAATTAATTATTATTATTAATTATTACTTAGAATCCAATCGAGATGCAATTGTTATTTTAGCGGAATACCCCGTTTATTTATGATTACATAATTATTCCATTGTTCATGAATTGCACGTATCAACACATTTAGTACCTACATAAGAGAATTTGCACCCAGCTAAATATGAAAAAAACTGCACCTTAACTGCCACTCATTTGTTATACCTATATACAACATTAATTGAATCATGCATATGATTAAGCATTACAAAACTATGTTAGGTACAGTTTTGATTTTTGTCAATCATAGATACCTACAGATATTGTAACATAAGAACCCGATAGGACGCGTAATATATAGGGTACCTACTGGAAAATTGCTCTCTAACTTTTCCAGTTTATATCGAAACTTGCGATAGTTTTCATACTCAAATATTCATACATTGTTAAATAATTATAAATATAAGTACCTACATATATTTGGCAGGTAGGTAGATGCTTCGTTGAGTAAAACAAATTTAATTACATTTAAGAAATTAGTTTATGATGTTCTGTAGGTACGTTTTGTAATTGTTTGCTTATTCAACAGACATGTTTATACCATACAAGAAATAATACGTGCTTCTATACATTGACTATGTTATTATAATATATCAAACAATTTATTATTTTAGCTATTACCCTCACACCATTTAGCTTACATTTAATTTTAAACAATAGCGTGTTGTAATCACAATAAATTCCTTAATAACTTAATAACACCGCTAGACACGTACGTATTAATAAGAAACACATATATTTAACATACACTTTAGTACACGTAATACCTTTTAACAGTGAAAACAAAAATAATAAATATGATATTAACGCTAGCAAATACAACTCTGACATCTCTGACACTGAAGTCAGAACCTGAAGGTCGTTTTCCATTCAAAAAGCATTCAAGATATACTGTACAGGAGTAGTGTGAGGTTTATATTTACGCAGAATTAATAAAAAAAATTATTTTCGAACGGGATATTATTATTACATATAATATCAAAGAACTAAGACTAAACAACTAAGACAAAGAACTAAATGCACTAAATAATATGTTTATTATATAATATTAATATTATGCTCAAAGATTTATATTTAAAAAAAAAAAAATATAAACAAACAAAATTGTGCTTAATCAGATATTTTTATGCGGTAACGATAAAGTCCAAATTAGTACGGACATATATGAATGACAAAGATAATAAATAGGTATATATTCCAAAAATTAAAATGCGGGTAGTTTTAGGCAAATTAAGTTGTCGCGTTATTTGCTGCCGATTAAAACTATTTGCTCTTATTTCAACATCTGAATAAAACTTGTCTATACCACATACATCTCCTGTTTAGAATAAAATAAAATAATTCAGACTCTTCTCTACCGTAACATGAATTTGTGACACACGGACCAAAGGAAGACGTAGTGACATCGGTAGAGTTATGTTTCGGTTGGGTAAGTTATGTAAATATTGAGAAGCAATTAGTATTTTTGAAATGATTTACTCATATGAATCTAACATCATATTAGTTTGAATGTTGAATTGTAATGATGATCAGAGCATTACGATACTATGTAGCAATGCTGCTATTATTCTGGGCACGCTGACCAGTCTATTTGACAATCTGAGTGACTATTTGAACTATCTATAGGCTGCCAACAGCTAGTGGATTCCTCAAATATATTGTAGTAGATACGTTATTTTAATGACATCGGCCCATTTGAAAACAAAACATTTATAAAACATTTGGTCATAGTGTACTTGCTAGCTTAATAGAGATTAAATAATATTATATATTTTTATATTCTAACACGTAGATACACATCGATCTAAGATACATTAAATTTAAGCAACAATCTACACAGAGATCTTAATTTTAAGGATACACATACATGTATTTGAAGCAGATTACTATAACGTAGCAATTACGTGTAAGTTTAGAAAAAAGTGTATCAAGGGAATTACAAACATTTTGTAATTAAAATAGCTAATTTCATGTGTGTCAATGATATTTGCGATTAATATGTTATTCATTTATCAGAATTTATTTATATGTATTTATGAGACATTCCTAAAAGCAGAAGAATCTAAATATCGACTTTTAAAAGGACAAAGGTAAAAGTTATTAGGAACAATACAGTACATTATTTAGCTTAAGATACGGCTTAACTTACGTAGGTATATTAGTCAAGTAGGTATAACGATTGGTTTCGTGACCTTCCGAGTCACTTTCATAGGGAGGACGCCCTCCCTATGAATCTTGGACACGCATCTCTACGGCTCCAAAAGTATAAAAAAGTGACTCA
This sequence comes from Apeira syringaria, assembly GCA_934044485.1. Taxonomy (NCBI): domain Eukaryota; kingdom Metazoa; phylum Arthropoda; class Insecta; order Lepidoptera; family Geometridae; genus Apeira; species Apeira syringaria. The sequence goes on from OW203655.1 coordinate 29,372,484, forward strand.
GAAGGTCACGAAACCCGTTCGGGATACCTACTCGACTAATATACGTAAGTTGAACCGTAGTTTAATAATACAGTACATATTAATGTTTTTTTGTGCATTAACAAAGTGCAGATATTGATTGAAAGGAGTGACATGAAGAATGATATGTTTTGCCTATAGGAAATATGAGTTCTAAAGTAAATATTTATGAAAATAATATTGTAAAAAAAATACATGCACCGAGAAACTACAAAGTTCTCTGTGGGTACATTAATTTTTACCACGAACCTTTAATATTTTTTTATTTTATTTCACCTAAGTACAACATACTTTTCTGCACTGAATATAGGTTATACTTTTAAATTTTTGAATAAAAAATTCGGCTACAGTTTGATTAGATACAACGACTACAGAATATCGTCCTGTTGCTTTGCTTGTCATCTAAGCTATAGTAACACCTTACTAGGCGTCCGAATTTATTCCTTCCCTATTTACATCTGAGGGGAAGTGTTAGCGCCATCTACCTTCAACTGTATAAACTATTACATTAAATAATTCAGAAATTTGAACGTTACTTCCGCCCAGCATATTGTTAATTCAATAAAACTATAAAACTTGTAGGTTATACTTCTGTTATTTAATTAGTATTCTGTTGATATCTGCTAAGATATGAAAAATCAAAAATTATACAGCCATGTAGTGGGACATCAAGAGTCATCTTACAAAAAGAAAAATAGCGATTACGATATCTAAAACGTGTGTACGTATTTAAAACTCTTATTGTCACGAGCAAAGTTTTGACATCTTTATTATGAAGGTCTTTTATACTATAGTTGCCGTCACGTAAAAAGAACTCTGAGCGATAAACTTATCCACTTAACACTCCATTAACGCTCAGCGTTCTTTTTACGTGTCGACGACTATTCTGAACTTTGGGTTACCATTTCTTGACCCGTCCTGTTCTTTAAGCCATAGGTACCACTGCTAATAGTTCAGAATTTTTCCCTCTTGTTATATCTACCAAAGGTACGTCTGAGACTGACATCACACGGCTATTAACGGCTAATATATTACACTGAAAAAAGAATCATGGATTAAAATATACGTATATGCTACTGTAACAAAGTTGGGTAATCCAAGATAATAAAAGACCGTATCTAAAAGTGCACTCGAAGGCTACAACAAACTTCATAATAAGTAATCTTAGTCTGTTAACTAAGGTTGCGTTCCAAAACACTTTACTACTACTCTTTGTCGAGTACCTACTTATATTATAGTTGTGCAACGGCCACTTGTCACTGTGACGTAGGGTAATAATTAACCCTGATTTTTCCAGGATAATATAATTCAACTGTCAGATGTATTGCGACGGTTCCGAAACCTCATTTTTTTCTAACGGACTAATGCTGTTTGCCTCTACCGGCATTTAAAGCTTCACCGGAGGGGGGGCAAGCACAGACGGTGCTCAGCCCAGTATGTGTGCGGTCGCAGAAGGCGCACCGCCTAGTGAGGCTAGCGCTGACAGCGGCGCTGGGCCCGTAGACAAAGTAACATTCTGCAAGCGTGAACGCGAGCGAAAATCGTTGAATGTTCGTTCTCGTTGCGAAGCGAGCGATAAAATAAGTTGAGAAAACGAGATAAAGTGATATAAAACGACGCATACCAGAACAGGATGGGACGAAAGACATCTTCGCCAATGAGTGTCGCAACGCGCTGGATTTGCGCTACTCATTTCCGCCCGAGGGGAAGGTATATCGATAGTCAACCGAATTCATAGTTATTGGTGATATCACATGAACAACGAGAACAAATATTCAACGGCTAGAAAAAGAGAATCGTTATGTAGCGATACATTTTGATTCGGCCCACTGTGCCACTAGGAGAGGACGAGGCGTCTAGCTCAAGGGCACCACTGAGGTTCGGACCTCGGCTTGAGCTGTCGCCAGGACAGGGAGTTATCGGATCGACTTGCCCCGGTACCAGAGTGGTCCGTAAGTGGGCCCTAAGGATGTTTGCTCTTTGACTATTTGGAGGGAATCTAATCAGGTTGTTCTTGCCTCGACCTCGCCGTCGAGCTCGGTGTCTGACTGTCCTCCGAAACCTCACAACTGTACGTGAATGTTCAGCGTTGGGTTTTGAAACGAGATAGAGTAATGATCACGCTTTTTCGGGTGATAATTAGCCGTTTTAGAACGCAGCCTCATTACCTAGTTGGCGGAAGCTAATAAAGACGCCACATACGTAACGCACGTACTCAAATACATAACATGTAGTCAGTGGATATAAAGAAACTGGAACTAAAAATTGTCTATATAAACGAATAAACTGTAATCAATTAATAATTACAAAATCCAATGTGACCCCCGTAGGTAAACTTACAATCTTGTTTTATCATTTATCATCAGGGCTACCTTAGCCCTTAACTTATCTTTACCATTTTCAAGCATTCCAAATTCTATGATATTTCAGGTATAAATAACTATTATATATAATATTTGGCATTCGATTTGGCTTCATGAAGATCATCTGTTGATTATGATGCTATTAAAACTACATTTGATTCTGTTTTGTTTTATGTCAACATTACAATATAATTGAATATTTACCCATTTATGTACGAGAGCCAACACAGCCGTAATGTTAGAGCCAGTTCAGTTAGTATACAAAAGGACATACAAACTTATTCAACGCTTATCCTAGCAATTATTTTGACATCTAATAGCTGGGTGGATTTGATAATGTTTTCAATTACCAAATGTACAAATTATATAAGTTACGAAGCCAAGAAACAAAACAGGTGTTTAAATAAAACCTACTATGAAACTAAAACTTCTGCGATGTCTATACCCGTGGAGTATTTAATTATAATAAAATTACTCCATTGTTACACAGAGTACAGTCGACAATAAAACCCCTAACGGTCACATCAATAATTAAAGTAATGAGACGTTTTCTTATAAAAATATTTCACGCCACAATACTAGAGTCATAGAAATTGACATTATATTGTCATTGTCAATTAAGAAAAGCAACAGTTATCATCCGTTTAAACTATATTGTACCTATGTTGTGAACAACACGTTCAAGAAGAGTACAAGGGTCTAAAATAATGCCGAGTCGTCTAAAAGTACAAAAGAGTAACACAAAACAAATATTCCAGGATCGAAAACGAAAACAGAATGATAAATAGAACCCGCCACGAACTAATAAGAGAAAACATTTACTGATATCTTGATAGTGACCGAACGATTTGAAACTGCGAACAAACTATTGGGTACTTTTATTGTAATGATTTTCAGTTTCTTTTTTTAGAAAACGTCTCTTTAATTTGCATGGTTTAGAAAATATTTTTTATGCTAGAAACACTGAAGGATGAACGAAACATTAAATTCGAAAATTGGTTATCGAGTCACGATGCATCTCTAGAAATTCGTTCTGAATCGGGACGGAGTGGCTTTGTCGTTCGGATACAATTAAGGTGTCGAAGGCTCTTCTTCCTGATGATGTTTTGCGAGGGCTAGCAGTATCATGGTAAGCTGTTTTCGGCTGATCTTCCCCTCGCTGCTGTACTCTACGCCTTGAAGGATCGTTTCTTCGAATTCTAACAAGTCTTGAGCATCGTAGTCCTGGAACGAGAGAGTAATTACTTAAGCAATAGGTATATCTAAACTTTCAAATATGCGAGGAAACCAAGGGCCGTTTTTCCAAACGCAGTCCCCTGGTTCTTCCCTGGATTAATACCAGTAGACCAATATTTTTTTGTTCTGAAAAAGGTATGGCCTCTATTGGCATGTTTTTTATGTCTTATGTTTTCCTCTTTTCATAAATTACCTAATTATTAAAAGAGATGAACCTTCATAAACGTAAACAAATGACCAGATTTTCCGCTGTTTTCAAACATGCAGAAAACAATGTTGACTAAATTATATAAAAAACGAAAAACACAGAAACACGGCCAAAGCCTTACTTATTTCTTTTTATGAAAAAAGTAGGTAGGTCTTGAAGGAATTAGGGGACAACGAAACTTTCATTTTGTGTACTTTTAATAGGTATTTTCGGGCCAAGCTGCAGTTGTCTCTATCACGCTCTGCGGGGGTCGTTCGGGAACTGCGCGATGGCAATAAATTTTACAAATGTTACCTATTTTTCAATTTTCTCGCCCTTTTTGGGAGCTTCAATCTCGTACTTAAGGACCATTTACCTAGAAAATTTTGAAGATGATAGCCTAACGAAGGTGTCGGTTGGATGTTGGTTCACGGACGCTGGTGCTGATTCGATCCCCAATAACGGCTTGAGCTTTCGGTAAAGGTAACAGCAGTACTTTGGAGAGTTTCGAGTACCCTGCCTGGTAAGCTTCCACCGTCTAGTTTCACAAATGCCTGTCACCTAATTCACAGTGTCTTCAGGCAGCAGTCAATGGGCGCCAGTAAACGTTCTGAGTCTAGTGTGATTATACCTTAGACCACATCGTCACTGACCATTAAGTGAGGTAGTGATCAAAATCGAAAGAAGAAAAAAAGGTCAATGTCACTTCCACCGCCAAGGTGGTCGTATAAAATGATGAATATTGATGATGGAACCAATCAGGCTTTTTGGAGATCAATGGGGCCAGTTATTTTAATCTTAAAGTTTGTATGCCTTCGGTGGCGGTAAATCTGGAGGGCAAGGAGCAGGTTAATTCAGCCTTTTTTTTGATCGCATTTAGATCACGCATTTACATAAAAATCCTTTACAGATATGTAGCCGTATACTATACTTGGGCCGAGCGTGTTTCGAATAGAGGCCCAGCCGTGTTAATTTTCGAGTTAGTCGTAGAGTAGGAGCACTGGAAAAGCGACAGCTTTTCTTTCCCACATATGGGCTGTGGGTGACCTCAGACCTCTGCAGTGCTATCTTTTGTATTTTCGTATCTTCAGATTCAGATTCAGATGCATTTTATTGTTAACTGTGTGTACATATAAAGTTCTTAAAAATATCCAATAATTGTTTCAACAGTTACGTCCACAACGACATACAATATTTGCTTAATAGATTAATTAATGTTTAACAATGTCAGATTTATCTAAATGTATACATAAAAAGTCAATTGGATAGTTTATATTATTATTTCTTATTAATTGCGTCAATCTTACGTTATGTCAGGAATAAATTTATCATCAAGAAATTCCTTTATATTATAATAATGTTTTAATACTAAAGAGGGATCTTCTAGAGAGGGATTTGTAAAACGTGGTAGAAACGACTCACCTTTTTGACTAATTCTAAAAGGTCCTTGAGGAATCCTCTCAGTTCTTCGTTCTCAATTGAGCCGTTATTATCCTGAAAATATAAGTTTACATCGATACTTGTACAGTTATAAAAATAAGAGGTCTATGCGCATGTGTAAGCATCGTTCGTCTAAAATTCTGCTGATAACGACGATAATTATCCTTAAAAAAGTTTAATATGTGTCAAAATGAATAACACGATTTAGTTTAAAAGTGCAACTGTTTGGTCGAATAAAATTAGCAGAATCAGTCTCAACACATTCCCACTTTTAGGACATGAGCCTGCCATACAGAGAGAAGTTGACCAGCTGAATTTCAGAGATTACAGACCGCCCAAGGACCTAGGAGGTCCTTTGGTCTAATAATATATAACAGGCTCAAGACTTATTCTAAGACAACAAGCGGAACTGATGCCTTTACGCGCATTCCGAAGCGCGTGTCTGTGCTTTTTTTTTGAATTTGAAAATGTAACTAAATAGTGTGCACCCATCCAAAGAATAACAGAGGAATGAACATTATTAAACCCAGGTGATCGTTTAAGATCGCATAAACAAACTACGCCACCAGCACTTCATAAAAACAATATGCAAATCAATTTTGGTAAGTACGATTATTATTGCTAAAATTGTGCTAAAGTAGAGGGTAATAATCCGTTAGCAAAATAATAAAAAATACATAATATTTATTATCAAAAATAGTAACTTAAACATTTATACATACAGCACATTTATATACCCTCCATATTATTTACATTAACTTACACCATAGTTTTCTATATGACAATGAGGATATATTTTGGAAGCCCTGCGGGCTTACCCTTGACATTCGATTCCGATCGCAAATTATAATTTCGATCAAAAATATAAGATTCGATGGAATTTGACATATAAATGTAAAATAACGTTAAATAAGATTGTGATTAGAACGACTTAGAATTAGATTGACATTGAAACTAAGAGGCCATAATTTAAGAAAGAAGAAGAAGACATTGTAACTGAGTTCAAGAGTAAGCAAGCTGATCTATCTAGACAGACAGACTCACTCAAACCAGCTACATTTTTGGAGGTATAAAGCTATTAAAAAAGCATTGGGATAATCTTATTTTCTGCATATGTAGTGTTTTTTTAATATTTTATTTTACTCAAGTATATGAGTTTATAGACTTGTACACTATAAAAGTAAGTCATAAACATGCATAAAAATAGTAATTATTTAGTATATAATGATATAATGAATAAATCTTACCCTGTCGTATAACGAGAATACTCTTTCAATGTCATCTTTTGTTAACTTTGTAGCTCCCTGAAAAATGTCAAATTAAATAAGTTATTAAAAAACAAACAAATTTTGGAATAGCCTGTCATGTTATCACCCTCAAGTTTGAAAAACTGTCACCAAACACATAGTGTGTTCAGGCAGCAGTCCTTGAGAGTCAGTGAGCATTTTAGATCGAGCGTGATAACATCTTCGATCACATCGTAACTGACCATCGAGTGAGATAGTGGTCAAACGCTAGATCTATACAGTATAAAAAATATGTTTCGTGTATTCTCAAATTAAATAATTTGAGATACTTTTAGAAAAGGAATCAATAGAAACGAAGGTTATAATGGTGCGATCACTACAACGTACCATTAAACATTAGACCCTTACTGAACATCAGGGGAATTTTATAAATAAACTATTTCATAAAACGACACATACGAGTAATAGTATACCGACATAATGCCAGCCACGCAGCAAGAACATTTCGTTTACGAAACGTACATTTCACCGAGCATGACTGACATTTGTTAGTTTACTACGATTTGTCGGCTTAAAAAATAGTTTGCTTATAAAATGCTCCTGGTGTTCAGTATCGGAGTCTTCAAGTCATGAGTGAATACGAACCACGTCATTACTTAACATCAGGTGACACAATGGTCAAACGCAAGGATAATTCTTTAAAAAGTATGCTTCATTGCTCATAACATAAAAACAGGTTAATGAAGTTGAAAATGCATTAGATATTAAAGATATAATGTTGGTATAATAGATATAATATAATTATTTATATAAAATATATAATTAATACATTTTCAACAGACAAAATTAACGGCAAGACATTATTTGTAATTGACAAAGAAAACATAAATAAACGAATATAATATTTATAAGCGATTATCTAAAAAAAGGTTATTGTTTATCTATATAACCTGTTAATATTGTTAGATCAACCCTATGGTCTATCTAACAATATATACATAGATATAGATAGATAATATATTATGTTCTTAGCTTTAGTTATTAAATTCGTTAATTTATAAAATGCACAAACTAAAACTAAGGCACAAACTTATTGATTTTGTAACAGTCATTACCTAAGTCACGATAAAATACCGGGTTTAAAAACCAGTACAAGCGTTATATATTCAAAATAATATTACTTGTGGTCTTTTTTCGTATATACGAGTACTAACTGCAGCCCGCGATTTCATCCGCGCGGAAGTGTTTTCCGTTACCGTAGATTTTTGCGGATAAAACGTAGCCAATGTGGCATCCTAAATTATAATCTATTTGTGTGGCAAATTTAATTCAGACCTATAAGTTTTTTCTTGGATCGACGAATCAGCATTGTAATTCAACGGGGCAATACTGCTAGCATTCAGGGCACACTGCCAACTGGTACCGGATTAGAGCATTTTGACAGACTAAAGGTTGATTGCTCAAATGTTATTGATACTAGCTGTAGTATTGTAATTATTATTATTAATATTGCAGTTATTAGTATTTTATTTTAATTAAGGGCCATGCTAATAACTAAATAAATACTAAACATAACTATTGCTAAAAATCGTACGCCGGATAAAACCTTATATTTCCAGGCTAAATCTAGATGGCGCTACAGGTTTGAAAATACGTACGCGTACGATTTTCTTTTGGCGATTGTCAGTTATGATTGCATTAAAATCATTTGAGAAGGAACTAACGTTCATATTTTTGAAGGAAACAAAGAAATTAGGACGGCTAGTTGAGCGCTACTATAGAATATTTGAAAAAGTGATAAGACGGTGTTCTGTGATCGTGGGTTCAAATTTCTTTAGCAACCGAATCTTTCATTCATAAATGTTGAACGTACGTAAGTACTGTTTCGTTTTAATTGTACCAGATAACTATGTTCACCATAACGCTTAAGTTTACGTAATCCCGTAAGGTTTTTACAAAGGGATAATTAGGTTGACTTTTTAAATAAACTTATCTGATAAATATAGCACGCCTTTGTACATACAAAAAATATATATGCGTGCTATATTTATCAGATAAGTTTATTTACTCTAAAGGTGTGTTATAAAATGTTTGCCTTTGTGTTAGTTTGTGCATTCATAGTTTAGGAATCCCTCGGGACTCACCTCAATGCCCTCCTATGTGTGCGCAGTGCAAGACACAAGCGTTAGTGTAAGTTAAGACAGACAGAAAAACAGGCAAAGAAACAAGTGTCATGCTTTTGTATTATTAACAGAAAGTTTTGTGTTATACTTACTCTTTTATAAACCTATATTGAATAATTTGTCAGGACTCAGTTGCTAGACAATAGAGTCTAATATCAGTTACTTATATCACATTTGATATCTTGTACATTTATTTGTAATAAATTTTCATTGTCACTAATTAAAAAACTAAATACATTCCATTAAGTACAAAATTGGTCGGTAAGTTTTTCAACACACTTGCTAGAAAATTGTCTCATGAACAAATTATAATGTTCACTATGGACTGCTGTCTACTTTCGTATCACGCTAAGGATTACCATACGATCCGCGCAATGTAGCAAAGAATTTGCCCTTATATACTATGTTCGTTTATGTGAAAAATATGCTTGAAATGCTTCTGCCTTCACCATAATATATTAACTACTCTTAAGGTCTTTGGGTTATCAGTTATCTGCGTAGTAACGTTGATAAAAATCACCAACATGTATGATTTGTGTAGAGAATAACGTTATTTCATTTGTGACAGTTGAAATAAAGTTATTCTTCTTCTTATTTTTCAATAAGAGCAGCAGCAAACAGTTTGTAGATGTAACGAACTCGTTTGCGGTTTATGATAAGATTTTGAATATACAAAAGGGTTGAAGTCTACACTTTTGTATATTCAAAACCTTTACTTAATTTTTTTTCTTAGTAAGTTCACTTTTTCTTCGCAAGTATCTTGGAAAACTACAGATAAAATACGGGAAAATTTTCAACTCTTTGTATCGTCACGCTCTCGCTTATGAACTTTTACCTGTACTATTAAACTTTATGATGATCTCTCTCTACTCGAACATGCGTTTTGAGGTTAAAACCTCTTACTCTGAAAATTTTTTTCTAAGCTGACGTAATACGTAAATGATGAATTAGACTTAAGTGACACCTCGGAAATTCGAAGTACTTTGATTCCAAGTAATTACATTTTGATAGGTAATTTTCTACGAAGGGGTAGTAGTCTTATGCATAATATAAATAAGGAACCTATACATAATTATTTTTCGTATCTGTTTAGATAGAAAATATTTAAGGTGACACGTATAATCTTTAAAATGATATAATTTTGACACTCCATAATATGATTTTCTATTTATTCTTGAATAGATGTGACATAGATTTTAAGTTAATGAGAATTTTGAGTTATATGATGTAGGCAGGCCTATGTTTAAACTATACTGTATGATTGAATGTCGTGTGTATAAAAAAATGTCTCAATATTAAAGCAAATAAAAAAGGCGAAGGAAATGCTTAATTATAAGTTCACTAGTGCATTTTACACTACGTAGAGGGCATTCTATTTAGTATGGTGCTTAAATATAATATTAAATGTGACCGTACCATGCAAATATTGAGTAACTTAATTATATTTTAAAGAAACCCACTCATTGGAATTTAAAGATGTACTTTTAGATTAATCCCATAGAGAATTCTTTATAATCGGTTACGTATTTATTTATATTTTCGAGAAACAATTTCTGGGACAAGGACCTAAGTTGGAATTTGATTTCCATAATTTTAACACGCTTTTCAATCTTTTATTATAAATTAACACGCTTCACCTGTATCTATGTCTCTATGTACAGAATCTTTAACCGTGATTTGCAACGCTTCGAAAGGTTGGATTAAAATAAACTTTGCAAACTTATCAAGGGCCGTTGAAAATGCAATAATTTCAATAGTTTGTCACATTATCCTTACGAGGATCTCCAAGATTAGTTATTTTTTTAGTTCCACTTACTACAAATGTGTTTTATTATTTTTAAGCTATTTTTTTATACATTTCAGAATTATTTTTCTTGTCCCTATTCCCACATTTGTATGTATCCTGTTATTCTATGTATTGCCATTACCATAGAATTAGATGAAAAACATTTACTGATTCTTCGTTTTAGGTCGTGTTAAGTATATTAATCTTGATTGTTATTTGCATAAAGTTGTGGGCTAAAAACTAAGCCCGAAAGTTCTTCTCCGCTTCCTTTTTGATTCATACTGAAACTTTACTTTGATCTTATAGAGACAAATAAAGAAGTGAAAATTTATTTTAGCCTATATTGTTTTTCATTCTTCCGTTGTCAAACCAAACTATGCTAAAATTGTGGACAGTAAGATAGTGCTTATATATAACCACGATAAAGTCCACTTTAGTTGGACACTTAATTATAACAACACTAAAATTTGAGATTTTTATAAAAATTGCGGATGATTTTAGGTAAAATAAGTCGTCACTTATTTGGTGCCTACTAAAACTACCCGAATTCGGTTAGCATTTGAATAAAACTCGTCTAATGTTAGAGACAGCGTTATAGAATATAAATTTGAATTTTAGCGTAAATAGAATAAAAGTTTTTTCAGTTTAAAGGATTTCAGTTTGTTTGTGTGATTAACAAAATTAGGAGCAGTGTCTAGTTATAGTAATCTGTTACTTTTGTGCCAGAGGTGGCTAGAGACGTGAGGGGAAGAGGGTAGACCGTTTTATTTTTAATTTTCATTCTATAACACCTACCCGTAGTAATACCAGTTTTATCTCATGAACATGGCGTTCGTATTGTTTGATTTTATAAATGTATCTATCTTTACCAACGTCGCGGTACTCTAACTGATAAATTTCCATTCAAAGGTTATCTGGGTCGCTTGTAAGCGATTATGGCGTCCACTGTATATATCAGAATTAGAAGTTAGTTATGTATACTTATCTTTTAGTTCGGCGCATTAAATTTTTTTGTATTCTATTGAATAACGCATGTTGTTTATTGTTTAAAATATAAAAGGCAAGATTCATTTAACATAAAGTTGAATAAATATCCTATTCATAATGTCGATATTTGTTATTGCGAATAAAGCGCTTTATTATCGATATTATATAATCAATATTTTCACAGGCTTATTTTTATTAATACTTTTCTTCCCAGATGATAGCTTGCAAGCGGTCCCTACAAAATGGCTTGGCTTGAATAGTGTAAACAATGATGACAGGAAATGAAATGTCACTCACCTTGAACACCTGTCTGCAGAGGAAATTTTCTTTCACGGGGAGCAACCTGCAAACAAGTAATATCAATATTGGCTTGCTACTCTGCGAGCTTGACTAACTTCTCGTCTTGATACAGTTTAAATAAGGTTTGCTATGCGTACGTAACAAAAAGTTGGCAACCTACTTTAGAGTCCATAACGAGTAGAACCATAGATAAGTAACTATGTATATTGTATTCTAATTCTAATTGTTGTTGGCTGGCTGCACGCGTTGATTAATACTGTAAGTGCAGTAAGCAATTTCTGTAATAATAAATACAATGTCTGAACTCTGATAGTGACCGCTGGTGGCATTTTCGACTCAGCAATCCCGTGCTTCGAAAGGCACACCAAGTAGATTGTTGGGTGGTTGTTTTAAAACAACAGTATTACGACTGGGATGATAATGATAAAATGATAAATTTTATTTATTCACAAAACTCAGTGACACTTATTGTTAATAATAATATTTGTGACCTCTTATGATCTAAAGATCTTATTTAATTTAATTTAAATTATATTTAGTTACCACTTCTCGTATAACGAGCTCCTGTCCCAGTACTAGTTGAGAACTGTGTTACAGGGTACAGGGCCTTCCCGTTTAAGGGCTTTCATAATACAGCTGTATGGATAGGATGATGAAGAATGATGATGATATATGTTGTTTATATAAGGGTAGTTACGTATGTAGGTATATTAGCTTCTTAGTAGGTATAAACAAGTCTATAAGTACATCAATCATTGTAATGTCGATCGAAAAAATGGACCAATATTGGGACAATTTGAAAAGCTTTTAAAAATTAACTAAATTTCGATTTATCCCTGCGCATAAAATATTCAACGTCAGCTAATTTGTACGAGAAAGACCTTCGGTTTGAGATTAAATTGGGAAATACCGCATTGATCGGTCGGTCGGAGCGTCAACCGGGGACATACAGTATATTGTTTTGGGTTAGTCCAGTCCAGTTGGACACACGAGAGTCCAGCTATAAACTTGAATAAGTACACTAAAAAAAATTTCATAGACCAACGTCTTTGTGTAATGCATACAATGTGCAGTTTTGTGTATAATACTAAAACGTGTATATGCTGCTACCGTAAGAATGTCGGGTATTCCAAAATAATGTAAGACTGTATCCAAATACCTACACTGAAGAAATAGATTTGTCGATGTTTTCAAAGCGTATCTAATTTCTGGGTATCAATTCTACTAGCACATTGCTCATAGACTGTTAATGAATGGTCGTTTTTGCTAGCTTTGCTATTCTACTTGAAGTATTATTGTAATGGCTACACAAATCTATTTTATCGCAATGCCATCGATGTACAATTGTTATTTTAGCGGAACACAAGTTTATTTATGCATTTGAATTATTATAGCATTGTTTATGAATTGCTTCTAAATAAATAAAAGAAGTCTATATCGAATATTATTATTTATTATTATATTATATTTAAGAAAACAATATAACTTGAGAGTTTGGTAATTAGTAACTGTATATATTGTGAGTTATTTATTACAACAAATAAATACATTCTAAATGTTTAATTCTAAAATTCATACCACGACGGTTCAGACCTACGAAGGCTTTATTTGGCAGTACATCTTTTTATAAACAACGTTTTACACAAAACTAACAAAAGATTACAAAGGGGCATTGTTACTCACTTTGCCATCTCGGAAAGCTGTAATCTGCCATCTTTATTCGAGTCGAACACTTGGAGCTGTGAAATATAAAAGAGACAAGCATGATAACAAAAATGTAAAGAAAATTAAGAAAGCAAAAGAGCTGTTTAAAAACGTGTCGTTTTTAAATGACGCCTTCAAGTATTTAAAAAGTTTATTTTTGTTCTCTCACGGAAAAAGGTGAAAAGAACCTTAAAATATTGACATGACAGTACCTGTCCATATAAACGTAGCATTATTTATTTATAACGAGTAGCGCCCCGCGGTTTCGCCGGCTGTAAAATGGTGTTTAGTATTGACGATTTTTTATCTTCTACAGGAACAGTCAATATTTTTTGGATAAAAAGTAAGCTGTGTCTCATTCCAGGGTATAAGCTATCTTTATTCCAACTTTCATGAAAATCCGTTCAGCCGTTTCAGCGCGAAGGAGTAACAAAGATACACACGAATAGTCTAAGTATGTGATAGATTTAAATAATTTTTTTGAGCCCGTAGGTCATAGATAATGTACAATTTTATAACATTTTACATTTATTTATTAACATTCACACAAGGTCATCAGGTCCCAAACTAGGCAGAGCCTGTGCTATGTATATATAATTATATGTATATATAATATCTTATATCAATAAGCATCAGGATTTGTCTCGCCCCTTCTGCCTGGAAACACCCGCGAGCCTCTGTAATGTCGAAGACCCCGATTTCCACTGTAACAGTATATGTCGGTCGCCATGGCTCAGTGGTTAATGACATGACTTTTGTGTCTGGCACAGGGCAAACATTTGTGCGATGAGTGTGGGTGTTTTTCCCGGGTCTTGGTTGTTTGTGTGTGTGTCCTAGTGCGTGAATCCTAGTGCGGAGCTTGAGTGTAATAAATAAATAAAATAAATAAATGCCTACGAGCTACGCCTTGCATTAAGTAATTTTCTTTTAGTTTGGTTAAAACATACCATTGTGTCAGTATACTCGATTAATTTGTCTTCAGAGACGTCGTTGATCTTCTTCGCTTCTTTTAGTAGATCTCGGAGAAAATTCTGAAAATAGAAAATGTAAAGTTAAAGTATTGTTAAAACTCACGCTCATTAAAACGACGAGCCGTCCGGAATAAGTCGAAAAAACTGTTGAACGTGACATAGACAATGCGTAAGTTTTATGTTGAACCCATTTTTATTTGTTAAAGTAATTCTCGAGTGAAATCGCATTCATATAAAAAATTGAATAACGCAAGTACCGTCCGTACAAACTATAATTTCTCTGTCACAGTTGATTACGAAGTAGCATTCATTTATGGAAATGACAGCTAGTGCTCAGTACCTACAATTGTTTCACGCAGTTGCGGGACGACTGTGACAGTGATTCGTGCCTTGGGCACTGGTGTACTTTAAATGCTATGCCTACTAAGTCTTAGGCCACAATCACACTGCCCTGGTCACTGTGTCACTTGTAGGAGCAGTGACCAGGGCAGTGTGATTGTGGCCGGGGATAAAATGATTATTCAAAAGTCACCATGGTGAAACATATTTATGTGATTTTGAATTGAAACATTTTTTTTTACCAAAATATGGAACCGACTTCAACACTAAAAAGTATGACATAACTTGTTGAAGTGTATACCATGATAGTTTAGTGACAAAAGTAACTATCATCACAATACTGTGCTCATAGTACTTTCTTTTTCATTCGACAAGTTATTTCACACTTTTGAGTGTTCCATTCTTTGGTGAAAATTTACTGTCACCATTTTCAGTGATTTTTGCTCCTCACGGGATCAATTGTCATTGTGAATTTTCTTCGATGTCTTCACCCACAACTTTAATATCGTCGAGGTATCCGAAGCACTTTTCAGTTATTAGAGCGTAACTCGAAAATCGCTTGTCTGATTTTGATGAAATATAAATGGGACCACCATGGATGTATACTCTATCAAACAGAAAAAAATCATCAAAATCGGTTCATAAACGAAGAACTTATCCGCGAACACAATTAAAAAAATATATACGGTCGAATTGAGTAATCTCCTTTTTTGAAGTCGGTTAAAAGATACCAATCACGCCCTTTCCAGAGATTATTAGTAGCGTCTCTCTGACTGGTCCCTATTTCGGGTGGCAGTCTCTAAAACTAAACTTGCCCCAATGATCCCCAACCTTCTATGTCACAAGAAGAAGAGAAGAATTTAAATTGTAGCATCCCGATTCTATCATCTATCTACCAGTCGTCCGGCAAGACGCTTTCGCTTCATGCTCATATACGAGTACATAGTATTGACCATGAAGGGTATACAATCTGTGTCGTGTAGTGATACCATAGTTTCTCTGTAGTGATAGCATAGTTTCTCTGTAGTGACAGCATAGTTTCTCTGTAGTGATAGCATAGTTTCTCTGTAGTGATAGCATAGTTTATCTGTAATGATAGCATAGTTTCTCTGTAGTGATAGCATAGTTTCCCTGTAGTGATAGCATAGATTCTCTGTGGTTATAGCGCATTGCCCGACGTCATGTGTTTATAGATAGATGTATGATAGATAGCATTCGCTCACGATGCGTTTCGCTTCCTCTTTCATAATGCATAAAGTCAAGGAGTGGACTCTTTGCCCGAGCCTGTGTGACCTGGTAGGTATGTCTATCATAGAGTCTTCAAGTTACAAATGAATACCTTCTAGGTTTGCGTGCTACATATTTATAACTTACCATCAGTGTAAATATAATTTAAACGCCCGCCTTTTATGATTAAAAAAGTTTCAATGTTGTAACTAATCGTATTAAAGTTATTTTTTTTATTAGTTACTTTTTATTATTAAGTAAAAGTCTTATTTGCTGAAAACCAAAAGCTGTGTGTTTTATTTACCTTTAACTCATCGGCCTCTATGTACCCGCTACCATCGGTGTCGTATTCCCGCCAAATCTGGAAGCAATAATTATTTTTCCAATAACGTCGGACCTTACTCGTAGAACTGACGCAGGTTGGGTCTATCTATTTTTGTTTCATCTCTGACATTTGTTAATTGTTGTACATAAGGAGCCCATTAGAAAGTTTCTAACCGACTATCGGGTCGAAAGGTTGAATGGAGACCACGGACTGGTAAGCGCAGCATAGGACGGCCACCGATACGGTAGACAGACGACCTGACTAAGATCGCAGGTAAGGGCTGAATGCGGGCCGCTTCCAACCGACCCTTGTGGAAATCATGGGGGAGGCCTATGTCCAATGGACGTCTTATGGCTGAGATGATGATGATGAAACGCGCATCTAAACATGGTGGTGGATATCTTTATTTATTTATAGGTAGTACACACTTATTATATAACATAACAATACAATTTCAGCCGCATTCGTTTTATAATTGCTCATTTGTTATAGTTAAATAATTCAGGATTGTTGAACAATTGTATACACATTGAAAAATATACACTAGATAAAGTACCAAGCAATGCACGGCAGTTCAGAACTAATTCAGTCCAACTAAAGAACACTTTACCTATGTAGTGCAAGAAAAATTGAAATATAGAGGTTGAGAAAGCGAGCTTGGTTAGATAAAGAGAATCGTTAGGAAGCGATGAGTCTTGTGTAGACCCTTAGCCCCCTCATTCAGAGCGATAGATACAATCGATAACTTACTGAATCGAATCGATTCGATATTGTTCACACATTTTATATTTTGCTGTTTTTTATATTTTGCTGTTTTTTAATATGCACATTTTTCGTAAATGTACTTAATGCTGTATACTAAAGTCTATACTTCTTTCTTTTCCAAACTCGTTTAACGAATGTTTTAATAGATAGTCTGTAATACGGGAATTGACTATAACCCTATCGATTCGTTTAGTTATAGAAAAGCACAGAATCGGGGGCTGTAAGGGCATTAAATAAGTTTGCACCAATAACGTACCCGAATTTTAAAAACGTTACCTTATTAAAAATTATAGCGTAGTATATATAGCTACAGTGCCAAATTATCTGATGTAGGTACATACCTTCATGAATTCAACGCTAGATTCGAGTGGGTTATCGAATCGAAAGAGGAGCAAGAAGTTCTCTTCCATTGGCAGAAGTTGAGCTAGCTGGAAAGGATAAGATGTTGTGTTTTATTTCTTACTATCTCCGCAGTTTCAACCGCGTGGACTACGGTTTTCCCCGCCTCAGTTATCTCACAGAACCATATTTTTTCCAGGACAAAAAGAAGCCTATGTCCTTCTTTCTATAGCACGTCCCACTTTCTATAGCAGAAATTCATCAAAATTGGTTCAGGGGTTCTTTCACATTTATAATATTTGAGTCTGAATCTGAATTTCATCCAAATCCGTTCAGCCGTTTGAGCGTGGTTGAGTAACAAACATCCATCCATCCATCAATCCATCGAAACTTTTACGTTTATAATATTAAAATGATATAATATATATTATATATGTGGGATGGGATGAGTTATGACTTATAAAAAAATATACGCCTGGTACAGGACGTCTCTTGCTTACCTCGCGTATGTCAATCTTTCCATCCTGGTTGTCATCGTATGCCTCCATGAAGCAAGCCTTTAGCTCTACCAGCGTTTCGTCGGACACCACCTGCGGAAAAATGAAAATTTCATCTTAATAATTGTAACAATGTAATGAAATACAACGCAAATTTATTTCGTAAATAAAACATACATAGACTTACTCATACTAAAATAAATAATATTATTTTAGTATGAGTATGTCATGTTTTGTTTCAATAGGACGTAAGAGCCGAGCGGGATATCTATTATACCTGGATTGCGCTTTCACAGTTGAGGTGTAATTGTACGTATTATAATTTTGGATACTAGAGGAGAAAGTTTTTAACGATAGTTTAAGAAGAAGAAGAAAAGGAATAATCTATATTTGAACATGAAAAAAACATTACACAAAAAGGCGGTCAAATATATACAAAAGGTTTTCATTTGTTGACTCGCCATGGCGTCGGCGTAAAACAAGTTTGTACCAAAAAGTTTCCAACCTTAAAGGTGAAGTGTCAAAGAAAATCCGTGTTAGATGACCTTCTTACAAGTATAAAGTTTAATATAAAAGCGTTCACATAGAACCTCAACCTCAATACTCGGCTC
The DNA here is from genome assembly GCA_934044485.1 of Apeira syringaria. NCBI lineage: Eukaryota > Metazoa > Arthropoda > Insecta > Lepidoptera > Geometridae > Apeira > Apeira syringaria. Next base: position 29,391,009 of record OW203655.1, read on the forward strand.
CATTAGGATTACAAAGTTTTACGTCAAATTGCCATTTCGCAAGGGCCTGTAAGAACACATTATCCCATATCGTAATCCCGCGCTTTCCTTCACCTCTTTGTTCATACCGTGAAAAAAAGGAGAAATATAAGAGTTTTGTTTCCCAGCGAAGTTTCCGGGCGCTATTGTCACGCAACCGTAGCTCCGTTTAAATGGGAAGCAATTTTCAACTTACAACAATGCTTACTGTGTGTAGAGCTTTGCATTTTTTATTTGAATACGGTTTTTAAAATTATTAGGAGTGATGAAACTAGTTTTAATTATATTTTTTTTAAAAAATAACTCGTCATTATCAATCTAATTGTTAATGCCCTCCAGTACGAGAGATTAGATGTTGTGGTCCGTGGCAATGTCAGCACCCGCATTTATGCAATGCCTTTGAAATCGGTGCTACCCAGTTCGGCGCACATGATCATAATTTCCGGCGGAATCGGCCAAAGCAATATCACCCTAAGATTCACTTCTGAAAGGGGACGCGGCTACAACTACCAATGATTGGGCATATGGGGGTCTTTGTGCTTTGACTATTGCTATAGCTTTCAACTTTTTCTTCTTCTTTTCGAACCTAAGAAAGCTTTAACAATTAATTAGTTATTAATAAACTAATTATAAAATCGATTTATTAACAAATAATAAATTGTTGAAGGTTTGAAGAGACGGAAAGAAAGTCTAAAGCTATAGCAATAGTCAAAGTCATATTTTTAGTCGGATGACCCCCTGGGTTCGTTAATATAGCATCGATTTGATACTGGCTTCTTTGATTTAGACAGTTCGTTCATTAAAAAAAAAATGTATATATATACATTCATTTATTAACAAATTTATGCTTTGAAAAATGCTCATATCACTATTCTAGAATCATATTATTTTAAAACCAATGAAAAAAAAGAAAACCTTGAAATAAAATTATTAACAATAATGTAACTTAATCATAACTAATTTTTATTCTATAATATAAATTATGTATGTCGACTATTTTACGATAATATTTTCACTGCATTTCAAGTGATCGATTAAAAAATATTAAGAAGATGAGAGTATGCAGTTTTTTTACGTGCTTTTATAATTACCATCTACGAACACATTATTTGTTCGTAGCTCTTCACCCTCAACCTAGCTCTCAACTTTTCACATATCTTATAACGGAATGTGATTTGCACCCTCTTCAAAACGTCGGATTAAATTGAAACTTGCACAAGGCCCAATGATGAAATATTTTAAATAGTCTATCCATTATTATTATTAGGATCTTCAGGATTAGCTCAATTTTATTTCAAATTCTTTTTTCCTTCTCCTTTTCTTATCCGACATAAAAAAGAGGTTAATCAATTCGACCGTAATTTTTTTAAATGTGTGTTCTCGGAAAACTTTGTCGTTTATGAACCGATTTTGATGATTTTTTTGTTTTATAGAGTATATTTTCGTGGTGATCCCATTTAAATTTCATCAAAATCGGACAAGCGGTTTTAATCGGTTTTTGAGTTACACTCCAATAACTGAAAAGTGCTACACATACCTCGACGATATTATAGTTGCGGTTGAAGACATCGGAAAATATACGCAATGACAATTGACCCCGTCAGTATCAGAGAATGAAAAAAATTGTTGACCAAAAAATGGGTTCTTTCATGTTTTTTCAATGGGCTGATGCCTTTATTAATATAAAATACTAATAACTAATTACAATGCTTCAGCTACTACAAAAACATTTCAGTAATCCACTCGCTATAACTGCTCCTACTCGCGATAATACCTAAACAAAGAGATTCATATTACGAGAATAAAATATAAGCTGAAGAACCTCCGTGAAAACGCTTTCGTTCAAAAGGTTTGTCAAATGATAATTAATAAAGAGAAAATTGAGTAGTATTATTCATAATTTCTTCTATAATTAATAATGGGTTAATATTATATTATAGATAACAATACAATAACAAATATTTTAAGGAAATTGAGACAGTTGCTTCGCTCACCCAAAGATGGAGATCATTTGGGTGTCCCCAGTGTCTACATGAACATATTATGTCATCGCGTGCGCAGCGCGTGGTCGCCCGCCGTACTATAGGCGAACTGCGACCGCGTCCGCGAGCGCCCCTTATTCTCCTTGAAAAAGACCACCGAATGTGGTTGAAACTATAGTCGGAACCCTCTGACGTGAGTAATTTCGGTCTTTTATACATACATATTATAATATCATTATCATTTCAAGTGTTGATTTACGTCATAGAAGGCGTTCCTATTTTTATGCTGACGCGCCGCCCTCGCATATATGTACCAATGAAGTGCGTGGGCTCATTCCATACCGGCCAATAGAAAACGCTGAGACTAAGCGATAAGAGTAAAGCTAATGTTGCAAATGAGATTAGACGTTTATCCACAGATTTTTTGTATCTTGCATTATTTTGGATCAAAAAGGAAATTTATTTTTTCATAGTTTGACTACTATCTCACTTGATGGTCAGTGACTGTCGCATTTCTCTCGCCCGGAGAGACAGTATGGAAACCCTAAGTAGCGGGAAATAAAAGTAGACAAGCTCAGCGCCAGAAAATGTATATGAGATCTTATTCGAGCTGGTCGTGGGTCTACGATTTACGTGCTATTGTCTGGCCGTGAACTTAGCTGGGGTTCAGCCTGGTTTGATGCGTGGGCGTAGTTTCTCTGTTCATTACAGCTTCACCGGCAGCCGGTGCGGAGTATGCCGGCTGGCGTTTAGCCTGGTTTACGAAAGAACCTGTGGTAGCTGAAGTACCGGTGCAGAAGAAGAAGAACCAGGATTTAAAGTAGAAAAGTAGCACCAGAAAAGATAGAACTAGTAGAAGAAAAGAGAAACCGAGGAACCCTGGAAACCATCATTCACTCTATTAAGGTCCAGGTCCCGAGCGATTTGGCTGCCGACATCCCTACGCAGAGCGGTAATGGAACCACATACTCAGTCCTGCGCTAGTGATGACGGTAGACGGGGATGGCGAGTAATAAACCGACCCCATCTCTGAGCTTAGTCAGTAGGGGCCCTGGTTTATCCAGGGTTGGTTTCCCCATTAAACAGATTCTGACATTCCCCGTCTGCCTTTCCTCATGACAGGCGGGCATGCGTATAACTGTATTACACCTCGTAAATAAAAATGGTGCGACTGTCGCCAAATTTTACAGAGGTTGGAAGAGAGTTTTGCGCGGAGGGCTTAAGATTTTCATCGCTACAGTTTTGACAATAAAAAAAAATTTAAATAAGGGTTGTAGTTATATTTTTATAAAAAGTTTACTATTACAATGAAAAATAACTTACTAAAAAATGGAAGCGAATTCAACACTCATAATTAGTTTGAAATAACTTGTTGAAACCATGATAGTTCATGATAGTTACCTCCAATAGTGTAACTCAAAAACGGATTCACCAATTTTGATAAAAACGCACACGGAAAACCAGCCTTCAAACAAAAAAGAGTCATCAAAATCGGTTCATCCGAATGTTCTGAGGTAACTAACATAAAAAAGGGTTGACTGTAGAACCTCGTCGTCTTTTTTAAAGTCGGTTCAAAAAGGAATTAATTAAAGGCTATGAAGGCATAAAGATACAATTTTCATGCCAAAATGGTACTCGCAAAACACATATAAACCATATTAGAGGACAACAAATAGAATTGCAGTTGCGGCGGTACATAATTAGTATAAATTCGCAGCAAGGAAATATGACTAAAGGATCCAATTATTGCAAAATAAAGAATACTTTAAAAAGGTCGAATGGTTGAAATGTTTTGAATGTCAGTTGAAGTTCAAATATATATACTTTCTGCTCGCAGTGATAAGATACAGGTACTTTCCTCATTATCTTCTATTCGATACACGCTGAAAGTTTTTATTACTGCGGCTTTACACAGATGGCAAATTGAGCCAGTATCATATATAACATTTTTTTATATACAGAATTGAAGTTTGATCAATATATCACCTGAGGTTAAGTGATGATGCGGTCTTCGATGGACCACGGCTGCCTTTTTTATATGAGATAAGGTGATGGTACAAGCAAACAGGATGTTTGCCTGTAGATATATATATATATATATATATATATATAGTAAAGAACTGCACTGCGCCCGTCGCCCATGACACATAAAGTTGGTAAGTCTTGTGTGCCGGTATTTTCCACAGAAACCATACCCTTCAAACCGGAGCACAGTAACGCGAACACTACTGCCTGGCGGTAGAAATAGTTATGGTCGCAGTACTTCCCCGGGTAAAATCTCACATAGAGTGCTGCTATACTTTGATATAGTAAATAAAGCCTAAGGTGCCTGCATATAAGATACTTACTTACATTATCCATTGTCGTATTTAGTACTTAATTAGATTTGAGGGTAAAAGTTTTAATCAGACCCTGGAACTCGTCCACGTTCCATGAATCACTTTAACGACTGAATTGAATCTTATAGGTTCCAAAAAGTCAATTTAGCACAGTCATTATTGCAAGGAGTAATGATGCCTTTGCTAAAATGACTTTGACCAAATAGCAATGATTTATTTCGTTTTCCTACTCGGTATGGACATTCAAGACTATGTAATTTTACTGTCTCAAACTAGGGCCTAAAAAATATTAACAAATTTTTTAGAAGGGGTTCATTATTTTATATTACTTAGTTTTACAATTTATTATTAATTATCAGCCGAGAAAAACTCATATAGAGATCTAAACTACCATGTGCATTATTTGCAGCATCGGAGAGCAGGGGTGAAATACAACCTAAAAAACAGTGTTTTGAAAACTGAATCCAGATCTAACCGGTTCTAACCGATTCTGGTAGGAAGGTCTGGTAGACATTTATGATTGAGACTTGGTGGCAATGGATATCCTGTGGCTGAAATCCTAACCTTTATAATATAAGTCTAAGTTTGTGTCTGTTTGTTAGCGTTTTTGTTGTTACTCTTTGCTAAAACGGCTGAACGGATTGTTACACAATGAATATTGCTGCCCTAGGGGTAAACTCCAACCAAATTTACAAAGCAATGTCCGCGATATATTTCCCTATAAATATTACCGGTTGCCAAACGCGATCCACCCGCTCTCTTCCGTCTATAGGATCATCATAGTGTTCGTATTTATCCCTAAAGCCGTCTTGCTGCCAGTTAGTTACTTGAAACTGTGCAGGAACTCCTTTGTGTTTCCTGTTAAATTATATACCTATATAAAAATGCCTTTGGTGTGTGTGTGACGAGTTTTTTTTATAAAACAACTCATTAGGGTTACACAACAAGATTTACATGACATTTGGTACGTTACAAGAAAGGCTACTTTTTGTACCTTCATGGGAGGTAACGCAAAATCGTATTCCACGTAAGCGAGACCGCGGGGCGCAGGTAGTGATGATTTATATATATCACTTGTAGAGTATGTATACAAAAATGTTTATTATTCATAGCGTTGTGTAAAAAATGGAACATCTAAAACCTCCTAAACTAGGTAGATTGGAAATAAGTGAGAAAAATCTCAGAAAAAACTTGCGTTACATACATACAATCCTATAAACAATTGAATAACGCGCATACTGTTTGTACAAACTATGATTACTCTGTGTCACAGATGTACTAGATAAATGACAGTTAGTACGGAGTTCAATTGTTTTACGCCACGTTACGACTGCGGTAGTGATTACTGCTTCAGCCACTTAACTCTAACGTAGTAGGTATGCATGTTATGTAAGCACTACGACAAAAACAGTCTGTGTTTCTCGATACGTACAATCCTGGAGTCTTCATGTCACGAGTGAATAGAAGCCTTCTAGGCTTACGTGCTACTTCTAACATCACTTAACATCAGCTCAAGTGCGATTCGGACTCGCCCACAGAGGACACAAAATTGTAGGTACAAATTATGAGAAATAGTTTTTTATTCACTTAAAAAAAGTTTTTTTTTTTCATTCTTCGTCATAAACCGTCAACTTGTACCAATGAATCTCTTTCATACGATACCCCACAAGACATGGTTAATTCAATTGAAAATTTGGATCGCCGTTTATTGCCTAAAGACCCTGATTTTTAAGATGGAATTACAAATATATAGTTTTCAGTTCCTTCCCTATACTCGTAATAATACTTGCCAAATTTCATATTTCTAGGGCAATGGAAAATACCCTACTTATAAATATTGATTCCTTTTGAGTGTGTTGAAATACACGTTTCTTGTGGCATAAAAGGCCGTATCTTTTTTGTACGTTAACATAAGTTTGATTTTTTCACAGCTTCAAGAAACTCAGTAGACCACAGTATATAGTTTTGATTTCAACTTGATACACTCGTATGTGTATGACCTGATTAAAAAACTAACTGCTGGTGCATTCAAAATAACTAAGATAGCCCCGGGACTTTACTTGCATAAAAACTTATTAAGATATCTACTCATGTACGCTGATTTCAATATCGATAAAGTATCATTACGAGATACCAAGTTTATAATGACTACTTAAAACAAATCGCGATAACTAATCATTAAATTGTAGTGTAAAATGGTATTAGCGTGATAGCAACCAGATAAACTCGGGGATTCCTTTAGATTCTTTGCTTTTTTATTTTTGTTCATTGTTGATTTCTTAAGAAAAATGGGGTAATTTTTTTAATGTTCGGGCATAATTACTTGATTAATGAAACGAGTTCTTATTTCATGTGACAAGAAAGCGTATCCTATCTTTTCTTGATAAAGGCATTCAATATTTTCCACAGAGTAGATTACCTCCAACTTTCAGCTACCGATTTAATATTTTTTATGAATAAGTCTTTTGACCATAGTAAATATTTGTGGTACATATTAAATGCTCCAAAAATCCGTCAATCATTGCTCGTTATTTTAAACGAAACTGTAAATTGAAATGATCTAAAAACACCTTCTGCCACTCTACTAGGCAATTATTTATTTACTTACTTGCTGCGCCCCCGGGTTTTACTCGCGCGGAATGGGTTTCCCGCTATCTCAGTTTTCCCATGAGAAACATAATTTATCCAGGGCAAAAAGCAGCCTACGCCTCTTCTCAAGTACTCATCTATCTCTATGCCCAAATTCATCAAATGACAGGTGTCACGTGGTATTTGGCCCCTTGGGTACCCGTGGTTTCAGCTGTTCTTCCGTAAGATATGAGGTGTAAGCATGGTCAAGAATAGGAAACAATTTTTGTAGCAATTTTTTTACGAGGCAGCGGGTGCAATCAACTTATAAATTGTGATTTGTAATTAAGTATATTATATATATTTATATATGTAATAAGTATGTATTAAGTATATTATTTATCTGTGGAGGCTTGTAAATGGCTCTTCCGTATAATATTTGTTGTGCTAATTTGTAACTTTAGCTGTAAGCCACCCAAAGAAAATAAAATAAATAAAATAAAAATAAGTTATAACTTATACAGCTACCTGTACATATAGTTAACCCAATTTATATGTAATAAATGAAATGTTTCGTTTATTAAAAACGAGTCGAGGAAGAATTACCACTTAACTTTAGATAACAATATTGAACTATAGTTATTTTGAAATGGGATATGGTGCCGGATAAAGCAAAAGGTCTAAGGATGTTAAGTGGTAACCTCTGCCTAATATAGAGAGATATAACTTGTAAATAACTGCACTGCGCCCGCCGTCACCCTTAGATAATGGTTGGTAAGCCTCATGTGCCTTCATGTGAAATACCAAAGTCAACACCGCTGAATTGAAACTTAACCATAATTAGAACTGAGCCAGATCTAAACGTAATGTGGCCCCGGCTCCCATGGGTCGTCTAGAAGTAGCAAACCAGCCCCTTAACCTTAGCTGAGCGTGCGGACATTGACACCTATGTTTTTTTTAGTTTGGTTGAGCGGAAAATGCAAAAAATACTACGATGATAACATTTACTTGATGTTATCTTATCAGATAACTCACTTAGTATAAATAGACGAACTTTAACGATATTGTTATAACGAAATTGGTCTACGGAATATTTAACAGTGCATTTTTCGTACCTGAATTACAAACGCCAAATATAAAAGGTAACAATTATTATTGTACGTTTAAATAACAGGATTTTAGCGTTTGTATAGTTGATTAATGAATAAAACATTTAGTTTGTTTATTTTTTGGTTGCTTGCATTTGACCACTGTCTCACCTGATGTTAAGTGATGAAGTACTTATTTACTCGTAACTATAATTTCGTATTGAATTGTACTTACGGGAACCACGAACTCAAAGTGGATGCAAAGCGCTTCGTACATAAAGGTGTTACATCTACAACATTCAATGATGATGGTAAACTGCCATTATAATGGGGTGGTGAAATTAAATGATGAAATCGCATTGCACACATAGCGTAATTATATGCTTAATTGGAAACTGATACGCAAGTATTTATTCTTCGCCGGTGTTGAAAGCTCAGAAGGCCTAGACAAGATGCATCGCTTCTCTTTCTCTAGCCGCTACCGATGAATATTCGTTCTCGTTGATCATATCGCTTTCAATCAATAATCAACATTAATTCAATTTTCAATCACATAGTTTTCTTATGTCTTCTCTAGCGTCAACACTTGTGGTATGATACTTTGTCTAGGCCTACTGAAAGTTCGCTAAGCCATTCGCATTTTGTAAATGTGCTATAGCCTAAAAGATATATTGTAATACTAGTAGCGCACCGCGGTTTCACCAGCGTGTGTTACGGTTTGCCCGCCACCTCAATTATCCCACGGGAACTACACTTTTTTTGGGGTAAAAGTAGCCTATGTGTTAATCCAGGGTTTAAACTATTAACCAAATTTCATCTAAATCAGTGTAGCCGTTTGAGCGGGAAGAAGTAACAAACATACACACATACACACTTAAGTACACACAAACTGTCGCATTTATAATATTAGTAGAATATTTTTGCTTACATGTCGACGCATAGTGAAAACAGGTGGTCAAATTATAATAATACCAATTAATAAACCTTTTCAACATTGCCAGCCACACTTCTTTAAATTACTCAGCGGTGGGAGCGTTGCCTGTCAAACTGACGGACGCTGGTTCAATCCCCACTAACGACTTCAGCTTCTCGTGAAGATAACATCCAGCATAGTGGTAATGTGCTTTCGAGTACCCGCCTGACTAGCTACCACCCACAAGTTTCAAAAACTATCACAAAGCACATAGTGTGTTCAGGCAGCAGTTCTTTAGAACCAATGAGCATTCTATGTCTACCTAAACATCTTCGACCATATCGGCACTGACCATCAAGTGATCAAGTGATCGAAGGGTAGGTCTATACAGTATAAAAAAATAAATTGCCAAGTCAAAGTCATTTACTGCATTTAAGCCTCAATAAGATTACACTTGTGAACGTGAAAATAGATTTATACATACGTTTATTGATACAAGTACATCTGGCTACAATTTTAAGACATTTCAGCCATTAAATTCATATACAAACAGTCAAAATATAGTCATTATGTTGAAATAAAAAAAATAAATGCTTAGATTTAGGATGTAATGGTGGTAGAATTACACCAAAGAAAAGCCGCAACAAACCCGATACCATTGTCTGGAACGAAACACTTAGATAATATTATTTTTCTGCGGTAAGTAGGTGTGAAATTGCATTTAATGAAATGATTAATTAATTAACATTTAATTCAGTGGGGACCGGGAGTTCATCGGATTTTCCAAAAATTATCAGAGCGTTTGATCGATGCGACGCGTGACACCAAAATGTTGGCAGATATTTGGCTCAACCGATCAGACGTGGCAATACTGCTTGCATTGTGGGCACGCTACCAACTGGTAGCGAGTTAGAGTATAACTGAGTTATCTATAGGCTGAAAATAGCTAGTGAATTGCTCAAATGTTTTTGTAGTAGCTGTAGTATTATAATTTGTTATTAGTAACTATTTGAAAAAGGCATCGTCCCCTTAATAATAATTCATTAAACACTTTTTTTATTTTCCAGATGTGGTCATTAATAGCATTAGCAGCTCTAACGGTCTTCGCCGCCGTCACCGACTCTTCAGTTGTTCCACTCTACGAGAACAGTGACTCTGACATTGCATCTCCTCTCAGCATCGACTACTCGGATGTCATAGAATCGACCAATACCGATTATTTGGTCATCCCAGCATCCTCCAGCGTCGATGAGATAGTCCCTTCTGATGACGAACTATATTCGCCTGATCAAAGTGACTTTTCCGTCGTGCCATTCAACTCGAGAAGATCTTCCTTAGCCATTGGCACTATAGGGAACTCTAGAAGGTTGATTTTGTAAGTATCAAGCATCCTACTAATATTATAAAGGCGAAAGTATAATAATAATAATAATATTAATATGGGAAAACATTCACACAAGGTCTTCAGGTCCCAAACTAGGCAGAGCCTGTATTATGGTAACCTGATGACTGATATATATACTTAAACACATACTTATATACATATACACACCCAGACACAGGTCAAACAGACATGTTCATACACACAAATGTTTGACCTGTCCGGGAATCGAACCCGGGACCAGCGGCTCAAAAGGCAGAGTGCTACCAACTGCGCCAACCGGCCAGGTGTAGTATGTTTGTTACTTCTTCACACTCAAACGGATTCACCGATTGGTATGGAGATATTTTAGACCCTAGCCACATATAGGCTACATTTCATCATCAATCATCACCACGCGGGTAAAACCGCGGGGCGCAGCTGGTAAAAATAATTAAGTTTTAAAAAAGTATACAGACTGGCTTCCGCTACTAATCTGTGAAAAATTTAATGATAACATGACAAATGTCTAAGATGGCTTAAAACATGGGACGTTTGTTCATAAGGATGTCAAAATGCTATCATTGGCCCTAATTTGGTTAATCACTCGAACTAGCTAAAATTCTTTAAAATTCTGCATAATGAAATATCTCGTATTGTATTTCCTCTAAAATTTAAATTCGTATAACTCCATACAAAGCTATCTCTAATATTAGACGAATTTTATTCAATTCTTGCTGACCAATTGAGAGTAGTTACGCGCGACTTAGTCGCGACTCAAAAATTATGTCACATATCTGATTCTTATTTTCTATAATTCTAGTATAGTTTATGAAGATCTTTGGATTTTTGAGGATATAAACCGTCTATCGATGTTAGACATACTTAATAGTCTATAATATGTTCAAATCTCAATAATATTAATCTTATTTGTAACTAGCTGTGGCACGGAGTTTCACCTGCGTGGATTACGGTTTTTCCGCTACCTCAATTATCCCATGGGAACAATACTTTTTCCGGGATAAAAGTTCTATGTTCCATATCAGGCTCTTTTCAGGCACCCATTTTCTTACCAAATTTCATCGAAATCGGTACAGCCTTTTGAGCGTGAAGAATTAACTAACATACACACAAACTTTCGCCTTTATAATATTAGTGTGATATAACTATTTAGAAATAATACTCCGCGTCCTCTCAGCATGGCTATGGCTTGAGTTTAATAAGCACAGATAATACCTTACTATAGAGACTTCAAAATGAATTTTAGGATCCACGTGAACCGTGCAGGGATCTCCAACACCGTCCTGACACAGAACGTGGAGTACCGCCGAGCTGGTAACGCTCGAATCACCGCTGTGCGAGCTTTCCCCAGAGTTCAGAACAACCAGGGCGCTTCCGTGGCCATCACCGGGGGAGGAGTCGGGTCGACCTTCGTCAGGCTCAGGATTACCTCGAGACGCGGCGGTCCTATCTACTACGCGGTGGAAGTCTATGGACGTTAAATAAAGGAACCCTTTTCCTTTCTATGCTTGAAAATTGATTGTTTTTCATGCGATGCCTGAATAATATACAATACATATATATGAGCATACGACATCCTGTGTACTAATTTATTTCGACAAGAAGGGTAGGTCCACTTACATTTATCACACATATTATTATTACCTTAAACTCTCCGAATCGGCTTGATTGATGTTTATTTGTTTTTTTTCTATATATTTGGTATATCTGAGAATTGATCGTAAAGTATTGTTTACCCTTCTACCCCCACCTACTATTTAAATAGGGATTTTAGTATTTTTGTATGAACAAATATCCGAATAGTTATTGATATTTTTTTTTTAATGTACAATATTCACACGAGGTCTTCAGGTCCCAAACTAGGCGGAGTCTGTGCTATGGTAACCTGATGACTGATATATATACTTATTTATATACATATACACACTCAGACACAGGTCAAACAGACATGTTCATACACACAAATGTTTGACCTGTCCGGGAATCAAACCCGGGACCAGCGGCTCAGAAGGCAGAGTGCTACCAACTGCGCCAACCGGCCAGTAGCCGGCAATCAAATACAAACGCCAATTAAATTGAAGCATTGAAGTATCGTGGCAATTTGACTTTTGGAAAATGTATATGGTAGAGCAACGTTTACCAGGTCAGCTAGTTGTTACAAATTTCAACTAAAAAAAATACAATTAAAAATAAAATAAAAATACCATGTTAAGAAAATTTGAAATATATCAACAGTGGTAAACATAACATAAATGTCATTCGCTATCACTAGTGTTATGACTTGTGAGTTGACGAGTTGCTCCATTGATCAGTCATATTTTCACAATACGTCAATATAGCCAATTCCATGGTAGACCACTTATAAAAACATATATAAAAATCAGTTTTCATTTGAAAAATCATTTGATACAGAGATTGACCTAAAGGAGACATTGCTCTCCTACCGATGACCCCTTATCTGCTGACTGCTATTTCATAATAATATGATGTAATGAAGGTATAAGCAACGATATAGGTATATCTTAAGCGATGATAGCTCAGTGGCGGGAGCGTCGGCTGTGAAACTGACGGACGCTAATTCGATTTTAATTTGAGCTTTCAAGCTGTTAGCGGGGATCGAACCAGCGGTGAAGGCGTAATCTCACTTGATGGTCAGTGACGATGTCGCCGAAGATGTAATTACGTTAGAACTAGAATGTTTACTGGTTTTAAAGAACTGCTGCCTGAACACACTATATTGTTTGGTGACAGTTCTTAAAACTTGAGGGTGGTTGCTAACCAAGCGGATACTCGAAAGTACGCTACCACGCGCACTCTATTTAGTTTGTGACAACCACCATGCTGGGAATTTGGCAACCTTCATGGGAGGCTCAAGCCGTTAGTGGGGATTGAACCAGTATCTGTCAGTTTGACAGCCGACGCTCCAACCTATTTAGATAACCTCGGTGTAATAAGATAAAATATGAACAATTAATCTATGAATCGCGCCACTTTCTTCCTTTATTCGATAATTCGTCTTTCTCGTTTTCATATTTTCTATACCTACCTTAACTGTGATAAGTTAGGAAAGTTGACCAAGGAACATTAAAGTATTTGCTTTCATGTACCTCAATCAAATACAAATTATTTAGATAAGGCTACTTAATCAATGCTAAGCATTTTATCAGACCGAAGTCACGGTATAAATAGCCGAGTCTGAAATATTTTATACATTAAGTTCCTACTCTCAAGGTTGTAATAAATAGCTGTAAACGTTTATTTAATTTATTCAAATAGAAGCAAACAAAGGTAACCAAACATCTTTACAATTACTTATGATAATATCCACTTGAGTTTTTATACTTTTATGGCATTGCATTGAATTCAACTTTTGTACATAGTGTTGGCATTTTGGTAAACAGATTTCTGATCGGATTTCATTTTTTTTTCATTTTTATATCTTTGTCTAATGCATATAGAAAATTAATATTTCCAAATGCTAGGAAGACAGATTTTACGAGTTTGGCTTTCAGTTTTTCGACGCTCAGATATTACATTCGTACAATCTATACATAATATCTATTTATTCTACATAATATAAGTCACTTATATTATAATCCAACTGCAACTTAATTTTGTAATCATATTAATTCGATATCCAAAGATGGCTTAGACCTGTTTAGTGCCCACGAGAGCTTTTCTGTTATTTAATTATTATTCATGATAATATTTCTGTTGTAACGTAACTTTTTTATTTTTGTCTCCACATCGACCGTGTATTAGCCAGTTTCGTTGAATTAAGTAAGTGCGGGCATTAGAAAATTGACTACTTCACCTTTGGCAACATTAGAAAATATATCTCATACGCAAGTATTGGGTAGCAGTGTCATTATTTCAGTTATCAACGCTCTCTAATTGCAACCCTGATAAACGTCGTGTTTATTAAAACTTTTCTTTTTCAGATGAAGGCCACACTTGCCCTAACCGTTCTCGCCATCTTCGCCGCTGCTGCTGACTCTTCAGTCTTGCCATCTCAAGACAATAGCGACACTACTGCCATGGCATCTTCCCTCAACATTGATAATTCCGATGTCATACTAACGTCTGCCGATGGCGCCACCGTCATCTCATCTTCCTCCAGCGCTGACCCTTCTGATGTGCTGTCTTTGATCAAAAACACCGAATTATCCGTCATCCCATCTCCTTTAGGAGGCCGCAATTTTGCTCAAGGAAACATCGGACCATTTGATAGATTGTTGGATACGTAAGTAATCTTAACTACTGACTTTACAGAATATTTAGATTTTTAGATTTTATCCAGAAAATAACATTCTACTAATGATAATTATTTTAACTTTAAATTTGACATACGAGTACCTACTCTAATAGAGATTGAAATGCTTGTACGTTTTTCTAATTTAAATTATATTGGTAGTAGTTATTGTGAAAATAGGATATTGACAAATTTTATAAAATAAACAATTTTTTACTTTAGTAACAATAGAAAATAGTTAAAAATCTTGACAACACGCTTTTGAAAACAGGAATTAAAATACTCATTTCGAAAGTAGAACATGACTAATTCTAGTAAAGATATAAATGGGACAAACTATTTAAATTATTGCATTGTCATAGGTTCTTGATAAGTGTGCGAAATTTTAAACTAGTCCGAAATTTTGTTGTGGGTACAAATCACGTTCAAAGATTCCCTTATAGATACAGGTGAAGCGTACAGCGTGTAAATTAAGAATGCCATTGGAGATTTCAGTTTAGTAGATATTGAAATATAACAAAATATTAACTCGAAGTAGGTATGTATTTTATATAGTTATGGCAGTTTTGTGGAAAAAAAACAGGAACATCACTAGCTACTTGCACATCTCTAGCTACTATATTTTATTTGGTACCTATGCATTAGCTTTACGTAGATATGTGTATTGAAAATTTGTTAGAATATGATCCTCAAAATACCTCCATTTGCAATTTGGTAATAAGTATATTTTTATTACCATTACATTGCTGTATATTTGTTTTAGTTTTTTGTAAGAACGACTTTTTTAGGATCATGATACGTCTCTCTCTGTCTTTAAGGCTCTTTGTGAATGGCCCTAAAACTTAATGTTCATGCGTGTGAATTCTTCTTAAAAGCTTTAGTATGAGAGAATGAATTGATATGATAAAATAATTATATTGCAGAGTGAACGTGAACATTGCGGCGATCGCCGGCCTCACCCAGACCCGAACCGTGGAGTACCGGCGCGTCGCCGGCCGCGGGCTCAGCGCCTGGCGTGCTTTCGAGACCAGAGTATCCAACCAGGGCGTTAGTTTGACCCGCGCCGGCGGTGGCACCGGACAACAGTTCGTCGTGCTCATCCTCACCTCGAGACCGGGGGGGCCCATACACTACAGCGTCGAATTCTGGGGTCCATGAATAACAATAAAGCAAAAAACAAAATGTTTGCCTGTTTGCGGAACAATTTATTGTGCATAATTGTTTAGTGATGATTTGTATATAATTAATGTATTAATAAACTAATTTTATATAAGTGTTATTATAACTTTCGTTAAGAGGTACTAAGTCTATTAAACCTTGATAAGCTCGGACTCCGAGGCAATCAGCTGAACCTTTTAAAACCTACCCTGGTGGAAAGGCACGAAGTGTCAAAATAGGTAATTAATGTTGGTAGTTAGTGACCCGATCCTACAAATTGCTGTGGAGTTCAACAAGGCAGCATATTGGGTCCAACCCTATTCCTGATCTATTTTAATAAGCTTTGTAGTTTGTCATTAAACCAATGTACTTTGATAGCTTTTGCTGACGATACCATACCACTGCTGTGGTTAAGTGTTTAAAACTACTCAAACCATATTTAACAGCATAGCAAATTGTCTCTAAGAAGCAATATGCTAATATTAAACATAGACAAAACCAAATACATTTTCTAACATTTTCTCACATTTTCTATTAGAAAATGTAATGTCGATTCGCGTATTCACTTAACATCAGGTAAAAACGAAAGCTTATAATATTAAAATGAAAATAAAAAAAATGGGTGGTCTTAAATTTTGGGCGGTGAAAAAGAAGTATATATAATAAGGATTTGAAGGATGCGCGTGAAGGGATGAGATTGACTAATTAATCTACTGGTTCGCCAGTTGAAAATAATGCAAAAAGTCCGGACTACGTTACGTACGTGCCAAATACACCCGGAGTTATATATTAAGTCCAGCGATTTAAATAATAGATAAAATTGTTTTTATAAAAAAAGTTCGATTAATATTGTACTAATCTAGTAATTAATATTGAATAAAGTTGCATAACAACGACACCTTACGACAAACAAACAAGATACAAATTAAATCATCGATCTTTGGAAACAAAACCATCTTATTTACGTTAGAATTATGGAGGAAACTCGCGATAGTTTTCAGACTCAAATTTATATCTTATTTGTATTTATATATTTTATACTTTTGAATGAAATATACATGGAACGACTAGTGGTCCACGAGTAAGTAAAAGGTAAGGATCTCGCGCTCGAACGCCTACGCGTTGGAGAGACCCTGTAGAGCTGCAATACAATCTCCATAGTCCAAAGCACCCCAGACGCTGAAGACCGCAAAAGTGGAAACGCTTTGCAAGAGCTGCATTGGAAAATGCATCGTCTTCAATCACGACCACTCCGTGAAGAGTGAACGACTAAGGAAGAGGATTAAACGATCAACAATTCTTCTTTAAATCGACAAGCTAAGAGACCGAATACTCTATGTACCCATACCACTATCACACTAATATAATAAGGCGAAAGTTTGTATGTATGTGTCTAAGTTTGTTACTTCTTCACGCTCAAACGACTACACCGATTTCGATGAAATTTGGTATGGAGATATTTAGACCCTTGATTAACATATAGGCTTATTTTCATCATCGCCACCATCACCGTTTTTCATTACCACGCGGTTAAAACCGAGGGGCGAAGTTAGTAATTATTATAAAGAGGAAAGATTTGATTTTTTCTTGTTTGTGCCGTTTGAGCTTGAAGAGGTCACAAACATACACACAAACATTCGCATTACAATATTAGTAGGATTAGTTTAGATGAAGGATGAAGGATCTAAGGGTTTTTTTCATAGCGCCATCTAGAATTGATTCAAAATAAATCATTATAACTATAAATAAAAGTTATAACAAATATTTCATTAAATCATAGTACCAACCAGAATGACCAAGATTCGTTACAAAGTAGGTATTAAGTTAAAAGGAAATCGTGGACTTTGTATTGGGTTAAAACTGCCCTTTCTCTTTCGCTGATACATAAAAAAAGCTTGATCTTATTTCTAAACCTTTTATATATCCAAGTGTGTCATGTACATATATTTGAAGAGATGATGGCTGGATGAGCGAAGAGAGCGTCGGCTGTCAACCTAACGGACGCTGGTATGATCCCCATCAACAGCTTTAGCTTCTGGTGAAGGTAGCACAGTTAACAATCTTATTTCTCAATTTCTCAGTACGGTGGTAGGCTTTCGAGTATCTGCCTGGCTAGCTATCACCCTCAAGTTTGAAAAACTGTCACCAAACTCATAGTGTATTCAGGCAACAGTTTTTGCGAGCCATAAAAACACAAGGTCTAGCGTGATTACATTTTCGACCACATCCTTACTGACTATTAAATGAGATAGTGGTTATACGCTACGATGTATAAAAATGCATCAATATTTTCTGTTATCAAAAACAGACCGACTAGTTTCAAATTTCGATACAAATACTCGTACTAACGTTTTGTGTATTCTATATTTAAAAATAAAGCAAGCCACCATGCGTCACATTCTTAGTTCATTGCTCTAATTACCTTATTTTTAATGATAACATAAAACAATTATTAACAAATCCATTAATTATATGATTAACGAAATCACAATCTCTAGATTGTGTTAAGCTAATGTGTGGTGTCATCTGTGCGAAAAATCCCCGAAAAAAATAAGACTGGGAGATTCCTATGTATGTATATTATATGTCTACGAATACATTTAGATGAAGCTATTTTATGAATTTATTTATCTGCTGACATCAAAAGATGATTTCGTGAATTGCATCTTCTCCGACGGATTCTTGTAATTGGAGTTCTTGTAGTTGACTTTCTCCTAAGTCATTGCGAGAAACTGAATCGAAAACAAGAACTATTGGTCAAAATATAGGACTTATTGTGAGTTTGCAAATAGACCAAACATTGCACACCTCTTAATAATTATAGACTCCCAGTAAAAGTTACTTTCGTCTTCTCTCTAATATCTTTATACAATATGAATTTACTACTTATAGTAATCAACTAGAAATCACGAAAGATTGTTGACGTAGATATGATGTTCTCAATGATTGCTTACAATATGTCATATCTTTTTAAATATTTAGATAAGACCAATGATATAATAGGGACTAATTATTTTATCAGTTCGAATTCAATGTATAAATAGCGGAGGCTGAAATATGATTATACATTCAGTCTTCAATACTCAAGCTGCATTAGATAAAACCTATAACCATTATTTCATTATTACAGAAAATTTAACTGTAAAAAGTTACTATTTATTTCTTTTATTAATTTATTTACAAAAAGTGATTAAGATGTATAAGGTAATTTTCTAAAATAATATATCAAAATCAATCAAATAATAATATATTTTCAATAATATATCAATTGTTAACATTCAATCTTTGATTTTGGCACATATGTGACAGAAAAGGACACAAAAATTAATCTAAACTAGTGACCCTGCGTAGTATTTTACATTCTCGTACATCCAAATGTAACGATATTAAATTGTGTTTGTTTTATTTTTTATTTTTCAGATGAAAGTTGTACTTGCACTAGCCGTTCTCGCGCTCTTCGCCGCTGTTGCTGACTCATCAGTCGTGCCATCTCAAGACAGTAGCGAATCCACTGACGTTGCATCTCCTCTCAACATAGACAACTCCGATGTCATTGATACGACTAGCGATGGCTCTACCGTCATCTCATCTTCGTCCAGCGCTGACCCTTCTGATGTGCTATCCTTGGTCAAGAACACCGAATTATCCGTCATCCCATCTCCTTTAGGAGGCCGGAATTTTGCTCAAGGAAATATTGGACCGTTTGATAGATTGTTGGATACGTAAGTAACTATTGACTTTATTGAATATTTCAATTTTGATTAAGTGTTCTAACGAAAGGTTTTACGTATAGCCACATCATACCGTCACAATTTTTATTCCTTTTTTAAGTATTGTGTATAAATATTAATATCGCAAGAGATGATCTTAATTTAAATTTCATAAATAGAACTTAGGGAAAATGAGTTCTGAACTCTTGTTCTTAACGTTATTTATAAGCGATGTTGCATATATTTGGCGTTATATTAGCGACTTAGAAGACAAAAAAAATCCTTTTCTATTCCTGGATGTCTGTTTAGTGAACCTATTATTTTGTCCCGTAGTTGCCTAACCTTCATCATGATAGTGTTACCCTTTGGGTGTGAATTAACATTGCGCAATCTATTGCAGAGTGAACGTGAACATTGCAGCGATCGCCGGCCTCACCCAGACCCGAACCGTGGAGTACCGGCGCGTCGCCGGCCGCGGGCTCAGCGCCTGGCGAGCTTTTGAGACCAGAGTATCCAACCAGGGCGTTAGTTTGACCCGCGCCGGCGGTGGCACTGGACAACAGTTCGTCGTGCTCATCCTCACCTCGAGACCGGGGGGCCCCATACACTACAGCGTTGAATTCTGGGGTCCGTGAATAAAACTAAATGTAGTTAATAATAATATAGAATAAGATTTGTAAATATTTTTAAGCGATGCTTCATGTGATTAATAAAGCAAGAAATTTACATGTACGATTTATATATATGTTTTAATTAATCCTTTTTGTCATTAGTTAGTTATGGAAAGAATCAATATCTAAATAAATAACTAAATATAATAATACAATAACTAAAGCGAAAACAAAAGCGAAACTAATTCAATTAA
This sequence comes from Apeira syringaria, assembly GCA_934044485.1. Lineage (NCBI taxonomy): Eukaryota > Metazoa > Arthropoda > Insecta > Lepidoptera > Geometridae > Apeira > Apeira syringaria. The sequence goes on from OW203655.1 coordinate 29,411,283, forward strand.
TGAGTTGTTTCAATTTTAATATACATTTGTTGCTGAAGCTTTTTTTGTGTGAGAGTTGTATATGTAGTTAGTGATGATGGAAGTAGTTTTGGTTTTTTTTTTTATTTGGAAGTAAAGTTAAATAGCAACGCAAAGATCTAGAACCTCCCTATAAAAAGATGCAGTGGCTACTTGTGACGCATTCTTCATTGTCATTTCACAATAAATTACTTTTCGTAAGCAAGTTCTTATGCCGGTATGAACTTATGGTGCCCAGTTATGGCCTTGTACCAGAGTATGTAACACGCAAACCATTCAGCGTTTCCAGAATAAAGTATACGAGGGTAAGTAAGGTTAATGCACCCTGGGTACATCATAAACCTCCATCGTAATCAAAGAATGAATGTCGTTGTCTATATAATTTAAAAGTATGCAGAAGCTCATGAACAAAGACTTTATCACCATGTGAATGTCGAGGCAAACCAGCTACATGAACACAGGGAAATAGTGTGAACGCTTAATAGGAAAAACACCTTTTGAGTTGTAAAGTGTCTGTGAGTAATTAAGCTAGTTCTTATCCAGCTCACTCACCCGCACAAGGATTGTTCGCATGGTGGTAGGGTACTTTCGAATACCCGCCTGGCTAACTACCACCCTCAAGTTTGGAAAACTGTCACCAAACACATGGTGTGTTCAGGCAGCAGTCCTTGAGAGCCAGAGAGCATTCTAGATTTAGCGTAATAACATCTTCGTCCACATCGTCACTATGGACATACATAATGCCATCACAACAAACATTCAAGCCCCAGGACAAACAATAGCACGTGATATGTAGACAAGTTTTATACTGTATAAATCTAGCGTTTAACCACTATCTCACTTCATGGTCAGTGACGATGTGATCGAAGATGCTATCACGCTAGATCTAGAATGCTTAGAAGCGTTAGATTGTGGTGAAAGTAAAACGATTTTAAATGAAGGAAGAAAAATGAAAGGATGGGTGTCTTAAAAAAAAGGAGCTGAAATAAGTGGACGTCGCATTGCCTTTCATCTAGTTGTTCAAAGATGGAATACGAACGGAGAAATCAAATCTTGGGCTGTCATCGTATAAAATATTAGTGTAATTATATAAGAAAATGATTTTAAAAAAATCCCAATTATTTTAATTTTCTAATTTTTAGTAAAACTATTAGCCGATTAGGGTTAGTAAATATTCTTATTATTTATTTATTTATTTATTTTACTGGCTAACTACCACCTTTAAGTGTGAAAAACTGTCGCCGAACACATATTGTGTTCAGGCAGCAGTCCTTGAGAGCCAGTACGCATTCTAAATCTAGCGTGATAACATATTCGACCTCATCGTCACTGACCATCAAGTGAGAGAGTGATCACATGCTATATCTACAATATATAAAAAAATATCTTTATTAAAATAAAATACTAATAACTAAATAAAATACTACAGCGACTACAAAACATTTCAGCAATCCACTAGCTATTGTCAGCTTATACATAACTCAAATACTCTACCAGTTGGCTGCGTGCCCAGAATGTTAGCAGCATTGCCACGTTGAATTGCAATTGCTAAGCCAAATATGTGCCAGCATTTTGGTCACGCGTCACATTGATCAAACGCTCTGATAAGTTTTGGAAAATCCGATGAGCTCCCGGTCCCCACGGGCTCAATGTCTCGACCCCAAACGGTTCAAATATATCACCACTACCTAGGTTAACACATTTTCGACGCTTCAAGTGCTGCGATGAATAAGCCGCGGCACCAGCCCATGTGTCTCGGGAAGATGTGTCAATGCATGTAGCGTCCCATACTAAAGGCCGCCCCAAGAAGATTATTTAAGATATTATATTCCGGAGAATAAGTGGCATACTGTAAGGTTTTTACCATCGTAACGCATGAGACCATTTAGTTCAAAATGGCTGCAACATTGGCGCTGGTAAAAGCCCGACGTTTGATGTCGTTAATGCTAGCGTGGCGAGAAATTGGACCAGCACTTCTAGAACAAAAAAGCCCGTGGTGACCGAGTTTTTTTATTTTTATTATTTTTTATTAACATTTACACAAGGTCTTCAGGTCCCAAACTAAGCAGAGCCTGTACTATGGTAACCTGATGACTGATATATATACTTATATACATATACACACCCAGACACAGGTCAAACAGACATGTTCATGCACACAAATGTTTGACCTGTCCGGGAATCGAACCCGGGACCAGCGGCTCAGAAGGCAGAGTGCTACCAACTGCGCCAACCGGCCAGTCAAGAGTTGATCAACTGCAATAAAAAATGCATCGATATATTCTGTATTCAATAACAGAAAGTTGGACGGGTTTAAAATTTCGATATAAATACATTTTGTGTATTCATTATTAAAAAATAAAGAAAGCTATCATGCGTCACATTCTTAGTACATTGCTCTAATTATCTAATTTTAATGATAAAATATAATAATTACAAACGAATCCATTAATTTATCTGATTAACTAAATTAAAATCTTTAGATTGTATTATGATAATGTGTAGTGTCATCTGTGCGAAAAATCCCCGGAGGAAATAAGCCTGGGCGATTTGTATATCGTATGTCTCCGAACACCTATAGATGAAGCTATTTTCTGAATTGCATCTTCTCCGACGGAATTTTCTGATTCATTGCAGTAAATTAGTTTTTTATACTGTATAGATCTTTTGTTTGACCACTATTTCAATTGATGGTCAGTGACTATGTGGTCGAAGATGTTGTCACGTTAGACATAGAATAATATCCGGCTCTAAAGGAAAGCTGCCTGAACACACTATGTGTTTGGTGACAGTTTTCAAATTTGAGGATGATAGCGCCCTATACATGTTTCATCAAAGCTTTTTCGAGAAACTAACTCAAAAACAGGAACTGCTGGACAGAATATATTCTAGTCTTAAAACCTTCGTGAGTCGGCTAAGAGATCGCATACCACCTTTTGAGGGTCTCAAAACATACTGCGCTCGCTAACCCGCCTGACAAGCGTGGCGAGTATTGGTAACCCCCCCTAAATTCTTGTGGGAATCAATGGATGAGGCATATGTCCAGCAATGGACATCCTATGGCTGAGACGACGACCTTCGTGAGTTTCATTATTCCTGCTACACCTTATTTGAAAGAACTTTTCAAGCTTTTGCAATTTAAAGACTCCATTGGACAGCAGTTTGAGACGATGTGTACCCACATAATATTGTAAGTTAAATAAAATCTTAAATTAGTATAAATAAATCTGAATTTAGTTAATTCTTTATCGAGTGTACATAAATTTGTAACAAAAAGAAAGTGGTAAACAGAAGCTTGTGATTATCTTGGCAATGATATGTATATCTTGTTAAATATTTAGATAAGACCAATGATATAATAGGGACTAATTATTTTATCAGTTCGAATTCAATGTATAAATAGCGGAGGCTGAAATATGATTATACATTCAGTCTTCAATACTCAAGCTGCATTAGATAAAACCTATAACCATTATTTCATTATTACAGAGAATTAACTGTAAAACGTTACTATTTATTTCTTTTATTAATTTATTTACAAAAGTGATTAAGATGTATAAGGTAATTTTCTAAAATAATATATCAAAATCAATCAAATAATAATATATTTTCAATAATATATCAATTGTTAACATTCAATCTTTGATTTTGGCACATATGTGACAGAAAAGGACACAAAAATTAAACTCTAAACTGGTGACCCTGCGTAGTATTTTACATTCTCGTACATCCGAATGTAACGATATTAAATTGTGTTTGTTTTATTTTTTATTTTTCAGATGAAAGTTGTACTTGCACTAGCCGTTCTCGCGCTCTTCGCCGCTGTTGCTGACTCATCAGTCGTGCCATCTCAAGACAGTAGCGACTCCACTGACGTTTCATCTCCTCTCAACATAGACAACTCCGATGTCATTGATACGACTAGCGATGGCTCTACCGTCATCTCATCTTCGTCCAGCGCTGACCCTTCTGATGTGCTATCCTTGGTCAAGAACACCGAACTATCCGTCATACCATCGCCTTTAGGAGGCCGGAATTTTGCTCAAGGAAATATCGGACCGTTTGATAGATTGTTGGATACGTAAGTAACTATTGACTTTATTGAATATTTCACTTTTGATTGAGTGTACTAAAGAAAGGTTTTACGTATAGCCACATCATACCGTCACAAATTTTATTCCTGTTTTAAGTATTGTGTATAAATACTAATATTGCAGGAAATGATCTAAATTTAAATTCTATCTTTAAATTTTATCCTTTTATATTCCTGGATGTCTGTTTAGTGAACCTACTATTTTGTCTCGTAGCTGCCGAACCTTCATCATGATAGTGTTACTCTTTGGTTGTGATTTAACATTGCGCAATCTATTGCAGAGTGAACGTGAACATTGCAGCGATCGCCGGCCTCACTCAGACCCGAACCGTGGAGTACAGGCGCGTCGCCGGCCGCGGGCTCAGCGCCTGGCGAGCTTTCGAGACCAGAGTATCCAACCAGGGCGTTAGTTTGACCCGCGCCGGCGGTGGCACTGGACAACAGTTCGTCGTGCTCATCCTCACCTCGAGACCGGGGGGCCCCATACACTACAGCGTCGAATTCTGGGGTCCATGAATAAAACTAAATGTAGTTAATAATAATATAGAATAAGATTTGTAAAAATATTTTAAGCGATGCTTGTTGTGTTTAATAAATTAATTTTGTTTGTAATGTACATGTTTACATTTTTTCTGTTTCACCGCTTGGTGGTTATAATTACGATCTGAACCCAAACAAAGTAGTCTGGTAGTTTGGTTATTAAAGGTTCACTTCTTTTTATTTCCCATAGAAATACTCAACAGTTGTAATTTAAACATTCGCTAGCGTGTAACTGACACATATTGATAAAAGTTTTGCGCTCTGGCATTGGCGATATCTTACTAGATGTTAAGCGACGTAGAACCCGTCATGCCAGCAACTCGATCTTGCCAAAAACACGTGTGAATTATGGAAATAATTAGTTTAGATATAAAGAGCACGACTCTTTAAAAAGTGTACACAAAAAGTGGTTAAACGCTAGATAGCAGTTACATGCCATTATTAAGAATTTACATAAATTACGGCAGTACTAGGCGGACCGCGACCGCATCCGCGAGCGCCCCGTATTCACCTTGAAAATGACCTCCGAATGTGGTTAACACTATAGTCGGAACCCTCTGACTTATTACGTGAGTAACTCCCGTGTTTTATACATTCATGTGTCAAAACCACGTCAGTTTTAATAACAAAATTTACATAAACTGTTTTATCTACATTTAAAATAAAACACTAATAACTAATTACAATACTGCAGCTACTACAATAACATTTGAGCAATCCACTAGCTATTGGTAGCCTATAGATAACTCTAATATTCTAACCCGCTACCGGCTGGCAGCGTGCCCAGAATGCTAGCAGCATTGCCACGTTGAATTACAATGCTGTTTCGTTGAGCCAAATATGTGCCAGCATTTTGGTCACGCGTCGATCCGCGTTTGATCGAATGTTTGTCTCAAATGTTATTGTAGTAGCTGCAGTATTGTAATTAGTTATTAGTGTTTTATTTTAATAAAAGCTTATAAAATATAAGAAAATATCTACATTTAATATATTATAATCTCATCAGTCCATTCAATTCTACTAAAATAAATGCAATAGACTAGTTAAAAAAATGTGAAAAAATGATCCACGATGTACATCATTATATAGTTAGTGTCCGATTGTAAACTCTAGACTGAAAATAAATTTCAAGTCTAACCCTTTTGGTTAAAAAGCTTGGACCTTGAATAATCACGCCTGCCTTGGAGATTCATCTTAAGTTTTAAAATACCTTATAGATATAGCAGCTATTGACTGCTATCTCAGTTGATGGTAATCACAAGACTCAATAGAACGTTTTTTGGCTTTCAAGGACTATATTATTGCCCAGAAGTACATAAACGTATGTTTATGTACAGTTGACAAAGAAAATGGTGCGCCAGTCTTGACAAAAGTTTCTGTATAATTATAATAGCGTTATGATTGAACATACCTATCTGTTAAAGTAGAAAAATAACCTTGTTGTTTTAATTTGTAAAATTTTAATGAAAAGTGGGGTGGTAGCCAATATATTTTGCCGACTGTACCTCTCGTGGAACTTACAAATACACAGATACAAACACAAAACACTTTATTGCACACCGGTCATAAAAACAAAAACAATATAAAAAATAAAACATACAATAATAATAACCTACGATAGTACCATTGGCGGCCTTATCGCTTAAAGCGCTCTCTTCCACACATTGTAACCATTTATATACAAATTAATAAAAATCTAGAAAAAATCTGCTGAACATTTATAATGTAGGTAATTATATTATTTTCGTTTAGGTCAATAAAATATCTTGTTCTATTAAATTAGAAGTGTCTGCGTCATTTTCATAGTTCATTGGTCTAATTACCCTATTAGTTGATAAGATTATAGTGAAAGCAGATCCAATCATTTGTAGATTAGAACAAAGCTATAATCTTGAGATTATAATATTAACATGAATTTTATCTCTGAAAAAAGTCCCCGAAATTCGATTCATTTCAGCAATCTATCCGTATGTCTATCGGAAAATTAAAATAGTGCTATTGGAAGAATCGGCATGTTTCCGGCGGCGGCGGTCTAAAGTTAACATGCATTGCATATTACGCGACTGCCAGTCAATTTTCACTACAATAACATTAAAAACATTAGCAATAATAAAAAAATTTTGCTAGTTGCTGTTGCTACCTGTCGATGATATTACCTACAAGCGCTAGGTATTAATAACTAATTATGTAGTTAATATGAGTATGGAATAATAACATATAATTTTAGTGGTAGATGATATGTTTTATTATAATAATTTCATTTTTGAAACGAATAGTATTTTATTTTATTTTTGTGTTTCAGTAAAATAAGTGAATAATAATCCTATTTTGATCGTATTATATATTCACTAAATATATTATGCCGAGGAGGTAGTAATATCTATATTTTATGGTTGACAGCTCTACTTACTTAATAAAAACGCAAAAAAAACATCTACAAATAATTTATCTACTTTATATAGAAACGCCTTCTTTTACACATTAACGGCTATAGCTCAGTAATTTTGCGACATAAAGTAGATAGTATGCTACTGTTTTAGAATCTTCATGATGTAGGCTATTTTTTATGTGGTTGGCTAACATAACTCTAATACATTTTTTTTACACCACAGGCGCTCAAACTTAGCAGTTAAGTAAATTTCAAAAATAAGATTTCTGTATCATGACTTCTTGTGAACTACTATCCTAAGTAGTTGAGTTTTTTCATCTTATTTAGGAACACCATTATGGAACACGTTAAAAGGAAAAAACCGAATTAGGCCTCAGATAGAGGACGTGGTGCCCACAAATATCAGAAAAACTGGGATTTTCAAAATTTTACTAAAAATGGTGTAGATCACGAACTGTTTGGAATAAAAATTTTATTTGGGGTGTGGGACCCCACCTCCCCCCCCCCACATGGACGTGCAGGATTATCCATCAATTCTGGAAAGCCCTGTATATAGTCATACATGCTAGATGATTTTTGGCCATAGACCAATGCATACTTGTACAGTACATCAATGTTGTGTACTTTTTCGTAATAAACAATAAGGTGCGTTATCTAATTAAATTGCATGATAAAGTACCTACTTACTTATGCTAATTATTTTATCAGACCGAACTCAATGTATAAATAGCGGCGTCTGAAATATGTTTTCTATTATTCAGTCACCATTCTCTAGCTAGGCTGTAGCTTAAAACTATTATTTAATTATTTAAATAGTAACGTATCTCGATAAGGTAAAAAATTATAACTATTTACAACTCAACAACGCTACACTAAATATTTTTATAAATTTTGCTGTTTATTGTACAAATTCACTTTTATTAATTAAACACTCAAATATTTTTAGGTGTTCATTTTTCATATTACAATCTATCATTCCCTGACTTAATTTTTTAATAGTCAATATCTTACATATGAAATTGCCGTTTTGTCATCATGGCCACTTTAATCTCAAATAACTCGAGTTAGTTCAAAAATTCAAAATTCAATCTATATATATAAAAATGAAACCCGTTTTCCGTTGTCACGACATAACATGAAAACGGCTTGACCGATTTAGATAAAATTTGGTATAAAGATACATGGGACTTTGGAGAAGGACATAGGCTACTTTTTGTCCTGGAAGAAGTATGGTTCCCGTGGGATAACTGAGTCAGCGGTAAAAACGTAGTGCACGCGGGTGAAACCGCGGGGCGCAGCTAGTTTAAAATAAAAATTAAGTAGGCTTGTGTTTCCAAATTGTTTTAGTACGGTTCTACTCATGTATAGCCATTGACTGGAGAGGTTACTGTCCAGGAGTGGAGTGCTATAGACTGATATTGTCTGAATCGTGTTCGTGTTCACATATGATATGTGAACACGGAATGAAGTCTAATAAAAAGACGTACTCGCCAGAGTCAAGTTTTAATCAGTATTTTTATTTCAGATGAAAGCCGTACATGCCCTAGCCCTTCTCGCAGTCTTCGCCGCCGTCACTGAATCATCAGTCGTGCCATTTGAAGACCAAAGCGATTCTACTGCCGTTTCAACTCCTATTAATGAAGATAGTTCCGATGCCATACATACGTCGAACGATGGCTCTACCGTCATCTCATCTTTGTCCAATGTCGACCCTTCTGATCTGCCTTTGATCAAGAACAGTGAATTGTCCGTCATCCCATCTCCCTTAGGAAGCCGGAATTTTGCTCAAGGAAATATCGGGCCATTTGACAGATTGTTGGATACGTAAGTTTGTGCCAATTGACTTTGTAAAACACACATTGAGTTACATATCATATTTAACCAACTCTGTTTAAAAGTATTTCAAAGAGGTTTTGACTATGAGTACTTCCTTAAGTGTCCTTATCAATGCACTGGATTTAAAGTAAATATCCTTGATGAAAGTGATTTGACATGTTCAAATCTATTGCAGAGTGAACGTGAACATTGCGGCGATCGCCGGCCTCACCCAGACCCGAACCGTGGAGTACCGGCGCGTCGCCGGCCGCGGGCTCAGCGCCTGGCGAGCTTTCGAGACCAGAGTATCCAACCAGGGCGTTAGTTTGACCCGCGCCGGCGGGGGCACTGGACAACAGTTCGTCGTGCTCATCCTCACCTCGAGACCGGGGGGCCCCATACACTACAGCGTCGAATTCTGGGGTCCGTGAATAAACATATAGTCAACAATATTATGTTATCTCTTTTGTATAGAACAAGATTGTATGTAAATATATTTTAAGCGATCCTAGTTGTAATTAATAAATTAAATTAACATCTCATACTTATGTTTTTAAATTATTCTTGTTAGTTTATGATTTTTTGGTAGAATTTTGGGCTGAGCAAAGCGCAAACTCTTAAAATTATTATGTTTTTGAATCTTTTATAAACCTCTTTAAATCTACTTCCAATAGTGTGGATTTTAAAAAGTTGTATATATGACCTAGCAAACAGTATTACCATGTAAATTATCGATATTTCAAAATTTAAATTACTTATTATTTGGATATAAAGTCAAATTATTTGGATATAAAGTTTAATTATTTGGATATAAATTTTAATTATTTGGATATACATTTTAATTATTTGGATATAAATTTTAATTATTTGGATATACATTTTTTTTTTTTTTTAATTATTGGGATATAAATGTAAATTATTTGGATATAAATCTCCAAATAATTTTACAGACGATCAATTGACGTTACAATAATACTAAAATCCGAAAAAAATGCCGAGGTTGAAGAGATTGTGGCCCAGTCGAACATAATTGGAGAGACTAAAGGTCACAGAATCCGCTGTCTCAGCCACTTAGAAAATAATGGATAAGGATTGTGGCGTCAAAAAAGCTTTCCTGGTACAACCAGCAGGTCGTCGGCCAGTTGGTCGTCGGACGCGCCAGATACAGGTGGAGCGATGCGATGAACGCTGATCTATACGAGCTCAATGCACGTGACTGGTGTGAAACCGCGCAAGAACGAAATCAGTGGCGCATTCTCGTATCGAAGACCAAGACTCACTTTGGTTCACTGAGCCAGAGTAGGTACGTTTTAATAGAATTGCGATAAAAAATTATGGAAAGGTAGTGTTAAAATCTTTAATCATTCATTGGAAAGTTCAAATAAATACTAAAAGAAGCGCCAAAAAAATCGCACCTCCGTGAAAATAACTTTCAAGGTGCACATGCGTATGTTAAGGGTTAAGCTGGTTAAGGGATAAACTGCGTCCCGCGGTTTCACCGCGTGAATTACGCACACTTCAACTAATCCGCTGAGCTACGTCGGTTTCTCGTTCTTTTACGAATCTCCTCATTTCTGATTCGATCGCGTAGAGGAACCCCGACCATAGCCCTCTCCTTAGCTCGTTGTGTGACTCTGAGCCTGTTCAGGAGGCCTATACTCAGAGACCACTCCATTCCTTAGCTGTAATTATTACAAATGTGGAAGCAAAACGCTTCGTCCGAGAAGGTGGAATTACATTTAAGTAAAAATGTCTAAATGTGATTTTTCTGGTCGATCGCAGATAGAATGGCGCAAGGAATCAAAGTATGGGCACACTCTTGAAAAATTCTATAGAACGTATAGTTTAAATTCTGGAAAATAATAATCAGGAGCGCACTATGCGCCCCATTATGTACTAAATTCGTGTTATACGGTATCGCCACACACTTTATGAGAACCATTTAGAGCATTTTATACTTACTAAAAAATAAAATGGCCTAATACTTTACTTATCGTAACCTATAAAAGGCTAATAATAATTTGAAGGACGAGTAACTATTTGCTACTAAAAATTACTTAGCAGCGATTAAATATTTTCGCAATAGGTATAAGAGATATGCTTCAAAATGCAAGGAATTATAATAAACTAAAATGGCTGCTATTTCAAAGTGACAAATATATTAAAGAGGTCTTATTGAAATCATAGGTGTCATCCTAAATAAATAACCAGCAGCGCCAGGTGTTTTATCCGCGTAGTGAAAATGTATCGAATGAGTGAGCGAATGATGATGACGATGAAAAACCTATGACACTCACATATAACGTCAATTTCTATTGGTAAACTAATTTTCAAAATCGGTTCAGTAGATCCAGAGATTACCCCTTACAACATGAAATTGTTCACCTCTTTTATAATATTAATCCCACTTCCCACTAATATTATAAATGTGAAAGTTTGAATGGATGGACGGATGGATGGATGGATGTTTGTTACTCATTCACGCTCAAACGGCTGGACGGATTTGGATGAAGTTTGGTATGTAGATACTTCAGGTCCCAGAATAACACATAGGCTTCTTTTAATCATCATTGTCATCGTGAATCATCACCACGCGGGTAAAACCGCGGGGCGTTGCTGTTATGATTGATGATGATTATCAAGATTATGAAAAGTAGCCTATGTGTTATTCACGGACCTGAAGTATCTACATACCGAATTGACATTAAGGAAGTCATCACGATAGGCGGAACACTTTTCAGTAATTGGAGTGTAACTAGAAAACCGCTTGACCGATTTTGATGTAATTTAAACGGAACCACCTCGGACGTACACATATAGTCATAGACATAGTATATCTATATGTATATACATACATATAGTATGTATACATGTATCCTATATCCCCCTCCTTTTTTGAAGTAAGTTAAAAATAAGGAAACGTATACATGAGAGTTGTAAAAGTACTTAATTTATTTTATACAAGTATTACTTAGAAATATATTTACATACAATCTTGTTCTATACAAAAGAGATAACATAATATTGTTGACTATATGTTTATTCATGGACCCCAGAATTCGACGCTGTAGTGTATGGGGCCCCCCGGTCTCGAGGTGAGGATGAGCACGACGAACTGTTGTCCAGTGCCACCGCCGGCGCGGGTCAAACTAACGCCCTGGTTGGACACTCTGGTTTCGAAAGCTCGCCAGGCGCTGAGCCCGCGGCCGGCGACGCGCCGGTACTCCACGGTTCGGGTCTGGGTGAGGCCGGCGATCGCTGCAATGTTCACGTTCACTCTGCAATAGATTTGAACATGTCAGTTCTCTCTCAAAATTGAAATCTACAGCCGCTCATAAGAAGATATCAAGGCGAAAGCTTTTTAATTTTATGTTTAATTTCTTTTACTGTCCCATATTAGTGACCATGATTACATCATCGCTTGCAACATCACTACTTATCCCATTACTACTAATTTATCAGTTTTAGTATAACGGATGTTTATTTCATTGTAACTAACTTCGCTAGTTTCCGATGCTTTCCCAAACAACTTCTAAAAGACTTACTTAAATAACCTCTGACCTGATAGTTTTGGATAAGGATAATGAAGAAGGATACGAATTTATCGAATAAATTTGTATGTTTTCTTTTAAATTTACTATAGGAAATCAATCTATTACAGGATAATGCTTTGGTTATGTAGTAATCTTTCCTATGCTATAATCCTATAATGCTGCTGTCTAATGCATATTGACCGACCAAATGTGTTTATTACAAAGTTAATAAATAAAGTAATAATAAGGTACTTACGTGTCCAACAATCTATCAAACGGTCCAATATTTCCTTGAGCAAAATTACGGCCTCCTAAAGGCGATGGGATAACTGATAATTCGCTGCTCTTGATCAAAGATAGCACATCAGTAGCGTCAACGTTGGACGAAAATGATATAACCGTCGAACCGTCGCTGGATGAATGTATTACATCTGAATTATCGATGATGAGAGGAGATGCAATGTCAGTAGAGCGGCTATTGTCTTGAGCTGGTACGGCTGAATCAGCTACAGCAGCGAAGATTGCTAAAACGGTTAGTGCAAGTGCGGTCCTCATCTGAAAAAAACATGCTAATATTGAAGCGTGTTCAACTCGCAATTGGGTACATACGTAAAAACTCAGTCAGTATATCTTTAGGATGACAGATCATCACTATCTTCAGCATTATCGTTACTGCCCTCACCATTCTATAGCAGCCTACTGCTGGATAACACCTCTCCAGTGGACTGATCTTCCTATTGTCATTGTCAACCATGTAGGGCGGTGACCTACGAGCGTACGAGTTTATACTCGCTCAGGCAGTGATGCTGGTACTCATTACAGGCCCAGGATTTATTGTGTTATTGTCATACACCTGGTGCTGCTACGTAACAAATAGTGGCAGTACTCCACTAATAAGGTCATCACCGTCATAAGTTTATTTAAGTCGAATTATACCTTAATCTATCGTTATAAAGTACCTATATAGCTAAAAAATTGAGTCTTGCGTAAAAGTTTTCATATACCAAGTAAAACCGGGTACTTATTTAAACTCTTCGCTTTTGCGAATAAAGAATTTCGCAGATATCATAGTAATAACGTATAGTAAGTATACAGTAATATAAGTAACCGTGAAATAATGAGGGTACAAAGATTTATCTGCTCTTATAGAATACCTACCCCCAGAAGCTCGCTAACATGGTGCATGTAAATGTGCCGAAATGATGTTTTTTTTAATTTGTTAACATTTTTATTAATGATTTGGTTATTAATCTTAATTCTTCAATTCATTTCAAAAACTAATATTTATGTATTCAATTTTTCTCGCTTTTGCGTGTCTACGTATTTAGAAATACAAAGTTTGGATATTACTCAATACATAATTAGTAAGTTAGTGAAGTAGTTACCTTGAAGATTGTTTGGTTCAATGATAATTCAAGAGTTAAAGGTGAAAGCACTTCAATTATGTCTGACACTGAATGAATTGAATATTGTAATTTCATCTATTTATACTAAATGTTCGTCTTGATAAGATAATACTAAAGTAAGAAGGCACCTTATCTTATTTTTGATTAGCGTTTAAGAATTATTCAAATAAAAAAATAACATATGAATGAGTATAGTTTTGATTACGGTTTCGCCTACATTTCTCATTTATCAGAAATCTAAGAATTTAAAATGATAATTATATTTTTATTAAGCAAATTAATTCTGTCTATCGAAATATATCTAATCTAATAATATTCTGTCGATGTTTAGAGACTTGCTTGGTGTGTTATCATCACACTAATAATATAAACGCGAAAGTTTCTGTGTATGTGTGTATGTTTGTTACTTCTTCACGCTCAAACTTGTTCTGGAGATTGTTTAGACTCTGGATTAACACATAGGCTTATTTTCGTCTTCACCGTCATCACCGTTTTTCATCACCACGCGTGTCAAAACGCGGGGTGCAGCCAGTAATAAATAAATTCATAAAAAAAAAAATTTAACGTTCACCTTTTTAAGTAAAAAGTTCGTTCACTTGTGTTACTTGAACCCTTGAACACCTTGAACGACTAAGGAATACCGCCCCTTTTGCTTTACCAACTAAACTGTAGTTGCACTCCACTAGCAGTACGAGTGTTCATTTAGAGCTACATCTGAGGCGGTGTTTAGCGCCAAGTACCTTTGATTATGTGAACTAACAGGAACGAACTTCCACCTAGCATGACGTGCATATCATGAAAAATAATAAATATTATTTAATAATGTTTATTTAATTCCTAAAATCACTGTATTTATGATGATATCCCCGATAAATATATGAGTTTATTGTTATATATAAATAACCAGGTTCCTAACTAAGCTTATATAAAATGTGGATATCTACTAACTTATTCTGTTACGTGATGGCAACACCATAATTATTGTATAATTATCTAGCTAGCAGCTACCCTCAAGTTTGAAAAACTGTCACCAAACACATAGTGTCAATGCTGAAGTCCTCGATATTCTATGTTTAGGTTTATTACACCTTTGACGAAATCATCTCTGAACATTAAGCCAGATAGTGGTCTAGTTGCATTTAAGGTACAAAAATTGAACTATGTTTCATTGTGATCATTTGTATACACCTTTATTATACTTTTTTTTAAGTATATGAAAATGAGAAAGTTACAGACAGACGGCATTTTCATTCCATATTTATATGTACCTAATGTCCGCTCCTATTGGTTTAGATAAAATATAACACAGAGATGCTCGATTAACAGTTGATAAAAGTAATTAATCTAAATATTTTAATCAATTTTTATCATTGCAAAAAAATCCCCGAAATTATCCAAACTGGCACATGATGCATTTGCAAGAGAATACAAGATTATTATAAATTATAACACTTAATGATTGTTTGTCTTCAGCACGATTTTCGAACCTCTCCAGAAAAACAATATGTAATACTCATGTTTTGTCCTCCTTAGTCTCATAATGAGAACTCAATCATTGGTTTTTGAGTAGCGGTAATTGTAATTAGTACGATCAAACTTCGTAATAGAGATCGGATCCAACATGGATGAACAAGATTCAGAATCCCCTGAGAAGTTTTTTTTTTTTTTGCGAGAACTGTTGCGGTTCCCTATATAACAACATCGTTTTAATCGTTTGTTTTTTATATTTACTGTATTAGTTTATGCAGTTCTTTTTGTCGTTTTCTTTTAAGCCCTACTCGTTATTTTTTTTTAATCGCCGCGATGTTTCGTCGCAGAAATATCTCATGACACAGATCTATTATCACTTATCAGCCTGTCGTGATAATAATAATAATTGAAACGTAGTATCTAATTACTTATAGGTCTCGAAATCAAGCGTGACATCACATATTGAGCTAAGGAGAGGGCTATGTTTAGGTTTCGTCTACAAAACCGAGTTAGAAATCCGTAAGAGAGATCCGTAAAATTTTGTCACTGATATTGCCTTGTTGTTGAGCATGTTTAAATAGCAGTTAGCATGAGACATCAAACTAAACTAATGCCAAATAAAGTCAAATAATATATATGTATATATGACATAATAAGTATATACCTAATGATTCCGAATAATAACTTATGAGTTTGTCGCCTGACAAACTGACGGACACTGGATTGATCCCCACCAACAGCTTGAGTTTTCGGTGAAGGTAACACCGTTATCAAATTCCCAGCATGGTGGTAGGGTACTTTCGAATACCCGCCTGGCTAGCTACCACCCTCAAGTTTGAAAAACTGTCACCAAGCACATAGTGTGTTCAGGCAGCAGTCCTTGAGAGCCAGTGAGCCTTCTAGGTCTAGCGTGATAACATCTTCGACCACATCGTCACTGGCCATCAAGTGAGATAGTGGTCAAACGCTAGATCTATACAGTATATAAAAAAAAAGTTCTCGATTGGAACCAATGATTAGCAACCGCAGTGTAAGGTGGTCTACAGATAACTCGCTTCTGTAGTCGACCTAAAAAGTAGAATTACGCAAAACCAGCTCCTGGTAAAGATAATGGGACAAACGACTCTAACTCTAACTAAACACCATTGATATGATCGTCTAAGTATAGATGCGTTCAGTAGAAAATTGCACTAGCGGTTACCCATCCAAGTTGTGACTTAACGCAGATATACTGTAAAATCGTACTGGTATAAACTGTGCTACAGCCACTTTAACAACAAAAACAAGAGAAAATAACATATATATATATATATGACATCAAAATATATATATGATAAGTAAATAACTAATGATTCCGAATAATAACTTACGTGTTTAGATATTTTCCACTTGAAATAAGTATAGTAGTAACATATTCCAAAATGGATCACAATGCCTTCACACGAAACCCCGCCAAAACGCTTAAGTAAAATTTAATGTAAGTTCTAAACGCGTTTATAATTTAAAAGTTAAGAACGTTCCTTTCACAACCAGAGTGAAGTATCTATAAAATGTATATTTTGGTTAACACTCTAAAAAAGGTTGCATGTTACCAAAAACTCTTTTTTAAGTATGGACTCAGAAAATGCAACATATAGAGAGACGAAGCAGTCACTCCCACCTTACGATGTCGTTGTTTGAATCAGTAAGAATCTTTTGATCGTTATCTGAGTGGTGGTGTAAAAATATAGATGGCGTAAACGTCATCAGGATCTATCCAGATAACTACGGGGATTCACTTACCAAATATAAACATTCACTTTAATTATCTTGGCTTAATCCGGATTTACGATAACCATTAAGGTATTATGCATTTATAAATTCAAAATTACACGCGATAAAAATTAATAATTATATAAATGAAAGGTTTGTCTGTTGCAATCGGAAGCCACCAAACAATCTTTGTTTGAGACAATTAAGTTTTCAGATTTTGAGATTATTTAAACTCAATCATTTTAATGAATGACAACAATAGATGAACTAAACACTGTATATGTAAACGATTTATGAAGACGGGGTAGACCATGGAGATATATATATTTACTGTGAAGGTTTACTATGTTTATTTACACAGTTCATCTCTCACCAACACTTACCACAGGCTTGGAGGATTTACATATCGATTCTTGTTGGCACAAAATGAATGCCTTTATTTTTAAGTCGACCAAGTTTCTAATCGAAGTGTTATTCCGTTTTCGAAAGCAGTTTCGAGTTCCTTATTTAAAATTTTTGTCCAATTCTCATTTAACGTTTCAGCTGCCAACAACAAATTATTTGCATGTTGCAAAAACTGGAAAAAATGATTTTTCGAAGTAACTATTCCTTGCGGACGCGCGTCGCGGCCAAAACCTAGTACATATACCTAGGCATGAACTTATTTTTGCAGCTAAATAAAAATGCAATACAGTACATATGTAAAATGTAAAATAATAGAACTGTAAGTTTTTTCTACTAGCCAACCCCAACGCAGCATAAAATGCTGGTGACTACAACCAGCGCTGGTCTTCCGCTGTGACCGGCAGGCGACGTTACATATGAATGTACGCGGCGCAGTGTTCACAATATAATATTTTCTACAAATAAAACACAATTTTTACACAAAAATAAAATAAATGTTCATAAAATACATGCACATCATATTATAATCATAGAGACTTGGCCAAACGTTTAGTAGAGCCGTCTGGTGTCCAGAGTGCTGGTTATTAAAAGCTGGACGCAACTTTTGAGCAAATAAATCTTTGCACAAAAGTTGAGTCTAGCTGTTCAAATGGCCATACAGCTCGCATTCAGGGAACTTGTCCTTCTAGGGTTGGTCTTTTATTAAGTTTTAGTATTTATTCTGTCTAGGTTTTGGTTTTTATATTAAATCAAGTATTTTTTATGTTATAACACAATGAACACGTCATGTCTATCCAATACCTAAGATATACTGTTAAAATGGAACTTGGAAACATAAAGAAAATATCGAAATGCAAGAGTAGTTAGGAGCATTATACTATAGTCAGTATATTACGGTTCAATAGCAAGTTCCGAAAAATTTGATAAAAACAAATGGGGGAGCACTAACTAGGTAGGTACACTTTGTTATCTTATCAGATCAAGTAGTATAAATAGATGAAACATTTTTTTTGTAAACAAACACTGACTCTCTTCAGTTCTTACAACTACTACCAAAAGATATTATATAAATTGAAAGTTTTATTTTCTAAAACTGTAAGGTAATATTTTATTTTATTTCTTGAATAGTTTTTATATTTTTGCGAACAGGCTATAACTACCGGGCAGGGGTAGAAATACATAACTACTTAATTTATTTATAGTTTAAATAAATAATTATGTTATGTATGCATGTTAGTAATACTTATATTTTATTTGTATTATACAAACCACAATAACCGCATTGCGTGTCCACTGCTGTGACATAATATGTCTTCCTCTTAAAGATGAGTATGGGCTCTAGTCCACTTTTCTGGCGAATGCGATTTGGCAGATAGCCCTTTGGAATTTTTAAGGTACCTAAAATTGGCCGACAACTAAACCTCTGGTGTAAAAAAAAGGAGGCCTGATCTGCTCTCAAAAACAAAGAAGTATTCCGTTAAAATTTTCACTCATGTTCATCTAGGAATGACTGAGGTCAGTCAAGACCTCTTTTGTTAGCGTTAAGTAGCGATGTGAAAATAAAATGTCTCCTCACATTCTTGGAGTTTGTGTATACATATATTCTAAATAACGCGGGAGTATGCGTGTGTGACACATTGTAATTATATTTTCAGATGAAGACCGTACTAGCACTAGCCGTTCTCGTGGTATTCGCTGCCGTCACCGACTCTTCGGTAATCCCATATGACAACAGTGACACTTCTGACGTTGCATTTCCTCTCAGCGTCGGTTATTCCGACGTTGCAGATGCGACCAGCGGTGACTATTTAGTTATCCCATCCTCGTCCAGCGCCGAACTCACGCCCGATGATAATGAACTACTTTCACCCATGAACGAAGACTTTGCCGTCGCCCCATTTAATTCCAGAAGACCTTCTTTGGCTATTGGCACTATTGGGAACTCTAGAAGGTTGATCTTGTAAGTATCGAATTGGAATACATACCTACAAAGCAGTATTGGTTGATTTTC
Organism: Apeira syringaria; assembly: GCA_934044485.1. NCBI lineage: Eukaryota > Metazoa > Arthropoda > Insecta > Lepidoptera > Geometridae > Apeira > Apeira syringaria. The sequence goes on from OW203655.1 coordinate 29,430,715, forward strand.
ATATAAATACGTTTGAGAGAATGTAATGTATATAATTAAAATGTACATAAGTTGAATGAGTTATCTTTAATTGAATGTTATTAATGCCATATTATTTAGTCAGAAAAAAAAGAAGGCTTTTTATCAGTATAAGCAAACCGGAAGCAGAAGACGTCTTCAGTGATGTTGTGAAAGTGAGATTCAACAACAAGACATAACATTTCAGAATCCACGTGAATCGTGCGGGGATCTCTAACACCGTCCTGACACAGAACGTGGAGTACCGCCGAGCTGGTAACGCTCGAATCACCGCTGTGCGAGCTTTCCCCAGAGTTCAGAACAACCAGGGCGCTTCCGTGGCTCTCACCGGGGGAGGAGTCGGGTCGACCTTCGTCAGGCTCAGGATTACCTCGAGACGCGGCGGTCCTATCTACTACGCGGTGGAAGTCTATGGACGTTAAATAAATCAAATGTACCTTTTTACAGTACTGGTTATACAATTTTAAGTGATTTGCTTAATTAAAATATTTAATAAAACCGTATATGTTATAATTATTATAGTGTTCGTTGAGAATTAAAATTACCCATAATATGTAACTGGTATAAGTACATACATATAATCATCCCTCTACCGTAGGGGTAGGCAGTGACCACAGGCTTCCAAATACTACGATCCCGACACACTTCCTGTGCTTCATCCACGCTCATCAGACCTTCCATACAAGAGCGTTGCTTGAATGGATTTCGTAACTGCTATGCAGAATATAATAAATAATAATATATTTAAAACTTATAAATGTTTAATTTATAGAAGGTAGTGATGTTATTAAAACTGACGTGGTTTTGACACATTATGAATGTATAAAACACGGGAGTTACTCACGTAATAAGTCATAGGGTTACGACTATAGTTTCAACCACATTCGCTGGTCTTTTAAAGTGGTCGGACGCGGTCGCAGTTCGCCTAGTACTGTACTACAGTACTAGGCGAACCGCGACTACGTCCGCGAGCGCCCCGTATTCTCCTTGAAAAAGACCACCGAATGTGGTTGAAACTATAGTCGGAACCCTCTGACTTATTACGTGAGTAACTCCCGTGTTTTATACACTCATAAGGTAGTGATGGTTTAAATTGAATTAAAAGTGTCACAAATACAGACCTTCTTATTTCTAAATGTCTATCGACAATCATATCTTTTTGCAGGTTCCTATCATTTTCAAATGATATAACTATTCGGTAATAAGATTATAGGTTACTATGTATACATATTCCTTCAATTAAAATAGCATTTGGTCTGCGACAAGTGCAAATGGTCATCATCATCATCATCTCAGCCATAGGACGTCCACTGCTGGATATAGGGGAGTCCCCTTATTGATTTACTATTATATATAGTATAACTTTTTAAACTGGCATAGTCACTAATACGAAAATTAATATTATTATCGGGATTATATATCCCGATAATAATATTAATTCTCGTAAATATATGGTAGTTATTTGCGTACACGAGTATGTTTTTTCGTGATAATAAAGTAGTTTCACACCTTCATATAAGGCTGATATCTTATTAATTATTGAGATAAGGCTACATACGTAATGTTAATTATTTTATCAGACCGAAGGCAATGTATATAAAGCCGAGGTGCTTACACATTAAGTATGCTTACATATTAAGTCTCCGCTCTTAATAATAAGATTGGTAATAAGTAAACATTTTTTTACAACAAAAAGCTTCTATAAGGTAATATTTTTATATTAATAATTTTTAAGTATCGTCACTTAAGGCTTTTTAGTGACTTGATGTATAAATCTTCTATGCGCATTCATATAAATGTAACAGATGTTTTGTTAGTTTTTTTATCATTTAAAAAGAAATAATTTAAATCTATATTTTATTTTTATTTTTTATCCATGTACTTTTAGATGAAGGCCGTAATCGCACTATCCGTTTTCGTGATCTTCGCCGCTGTCGCTGAGTCTTCAGTAGTGCCATCTCAAGACAAAAGCGACTCTACTGACGATGCATCTCCTCTCAACGTCGATAATTCCGTTGGCATACATACGTCTGCCGATGGCTCCACCATCATCTCAACTTCGTCCAGCACTGACCCTTCTGATGTGATATCATTGATCAAGAACACCGAATTATCCGTCATCCCATCTCCTTTAGGAGGCCGTAATTTTGCACAAGGAAATATAGGACCATTTGATAGATTGTTGGATACGTAAGTACCTATTGACTGAAATAACACACGTAAATTATCCATATTACACATTATTTTTCCCAACTCTATGCCCTTTATGTACTACGCAAGGTTGCTCTTTGAGATTCATAACTCGGGGAATTATATTAAAAGACATAGAAAAATACTGCTAAAATAATACCGTTTAAGCAATCCACTAGCTGTAGCCAGCTGATAAATATATTTTTTTATTTATAGGCTTTTGTAATAAAGCAATTATAAAAAAATGTTTTAGTATAAATAAATAATTTACACATACACGTTTTTATAACATTTTACTTAAAATATCTATGTTACAATTTGTTGCCATGATTTTTTTTGAACAGGCCATCCGTATTTAATGCTGGTGAATTCTGTGAACGTCGGTGTTTAAAACAACACCTTCAAATAAATCAGCATCAGAAAATACCAATTGAAATTACGTGGAAAAGAATATTTTTTTGGTGTACGTTTTTAGGTATCCAGCCATTCTGCAGATCTATTATAACAGTCTATGAATGTGAATATCTTCTATGAAAGTGATTTGACATGTTCAAATCTATTGCAGAGTGAACGTGAACATTGCGGCGATCGCCGGCCTCACCCAGACCCGAACCGTGGAGTACCGGCGCGTCGCCGGCCGCGGGCTCAGCGCCTGGCGAGCTTTCGAGACCAGAGTATCCAACCAGGGCGTTAGTTTGACCCGCGCCGGCGGTGGCACTGGACAACAGTTCGTCGTGCTCATCCTCACCTCGAGACCGGGGGGCCCCATACACTACAGCGTCGAATTCTGGGGTCCATGAATAAAACTAAATGTAGTTAATAATAATATAGCTTGAGTACAGAATAATGTTTTATGTAAATATATTTTTAAGAGATGCTTTATGTAAATTAAAAAATATTTTGTCACAAACTGGATGTTTTTTAATTAAGCATTTTGTTAGTTGTGGCAGTATGTAAAATAATCCGCCCTTGCTTTATCCCGGGTTCTATTTGAAAAATGTACACTTTTCGTGAAACATTATCTGACTGATGGTAAAAATCGCATCAAAATCCGTTCTCTCAGTTAAGGAGGAGTTTGCGGAAATCCAGACAGTGAAAGGAAATAAAAGTAGTGGTGCATTATACTACGTAGTTCTGCTTAATGAACCGAAACTTATATATCATAATATTAATCAATATTTTATGTTTAATTGAACTATATACATTAATTTAAATTAATATTTAATTAATAATATTTTGATAGTAGTACTTACTGATTTGTTTGTTACAATTTTACCCAAAAACTATTCGACCGCTTTTAAAACATCTTTCACCGTTAGAAAGGTACATCTTCACTTAGTAGCATATATTATTTATTTCCAGGAATAATTAGGGATTCCTACTAAAACATGAATAATGTAACCCAAGGTGTAGATAAATTGTCATAAAATGTGATAGACATTTCACATTTCGCATCATTATCATCATCATCTCAGCCATAGGACGTCCACATAAGCCTCCCCCATTGATTTCCCCAAGGAACTGTTGGAAGCGGCCCGCATTCAGCTTTTAGCCTACGATCTTATCTTAGTCAGAACGTCTGTCCACCTGCTCGGGGGCGGTCCTACGCTGGGCTTGCCAGTCCGTGGTCTCCATTCGAGAACTTTTCGACCCCTACGGCTACGGTTCTTCGAGCTATGTACTCTGTCCACTGCCACTTCAACTTGTTAATCCGCTGGGCTATATCGGTGATTTTCGTTCTTCTACGGATCTCTTCATTTCTGATTCGATCACGTAAAGAAACCCCGAGCATAGCCCTCTCCATAGCTCGTTGTGCGACTCTGAGCCTGCTCAGAAGGCCCATAGTCAGTCTGACTTTCTTCGCATGCGCTACGAAAACTATTGATGATAGAACAAATAATTTAATTGTGTGTGTGTATGTCACTGAACTCCTAAACGTCTGGACCGATTTGAATAAATTTTTTTGTATGCGTTTGGGTGCCGCCCTGGATGGTTGCTGGCTGATTCGTGAGTCTAAGTTCACAAATCAGCCCGGCAGATGGCGCTGCAGTCGGCATGCAGGACAACGTCTGTTGGGTCCGCTAGCTATTTATAAAATACAACACAATACATTAATCAAAACGATAGCAGAAGTATGTTATCTTGCTGACCAACCAATCTAGATAAGTTCGGGGAAGCACTTGCAAAAGAAACACAATCACTACTTTCATTATCATCACTATCACTATCATCACTACATAGTATAAAACTAAGTCGCTTTGTCTGTCCCTATGTCCCTATGTATGCTTAAATCTTTAAAACTACGCAACGGATTTTGATCCGGTTTTTTTTAATATCTACATAGAGTGATTGAAGAGGAAGGTTTATATGTATAATAACATCCATTAACGACATAGGCTATATATTTTATACGCGTGCGAAGCCGGAGGGGGCGCTAGTAACTTATATTACGATTATCAGTCCCTTTGTATTTGATAATTTAAAAATATAACCGATACGGAAGTCTAAGTCGATGAATAGATACACAAATTAAATGTGTTTTATCTGCAAGACTTCTAGAATATATTGCTTCTGGTGTAAAAATCACTCACAAACATCAAATATCCGATATTTGATGTTTGTGAGTGATTTTTACAGATTAAGGCTAGGTGCACACGGTATTGTCCTGCACGTTTTTTTGCAGTATTCGATTTTAATGGATGAATAGCAGAATGTTCCTACAATTATACATTTCCATTCGTGTAAAAGACGAATAGCCCCTGTATTTTAGATTATAAAAATATTTTGACATCAGCGTTAGTAGCCGTGCATTGCTTTGTAGTAAACTATATAATTATATGTAGTATGTATTGCTTCCGGGCTGTTTGGCCGTGGTCTATGTGAAACTTGTGTTCCAGACGTTTCGTCGATCACTGCGGTCGACATCTTCAGTGGTTTCGTCCGAGCGGCGACAAGAGCGTAGAACTCTCCTTCGCGGCGTCTTCTCTGTTACTGATGATATATAATTATATAAAACAAGGATTGATCAAACCTCCTATACATACGAGTACCTAATATTTACATAACATAAATACCATGTTTTATATTAAACTAAGCCCCTTACTTTACATACCAAATCATTGACTCGAAGTAAAGGAACACAGTGGATATAATACTCAAATAATTTTTATTACGTAACTTATTTTAGGTAATTTACAAATAGTCAAATACACTGTGATAGTTTAGCGTCCATAGACTTCCACCGCGTAGTAGATAGGACCGCCGCGTCTCGAGGTAATCCTGAGCCTGACGAAGGTCGACCCGACTCCTCCCCCGGTGAGGGCCACGGAAGCGCCCTGGTTGTTCTGAACTCTTGGGAAAGCTCGCACAGCGGTGATTCGAGCGTTACCAGCTCGGCGGTACTCCACGTTCTGTGTCAGGACGGTGTTGGAGATCCCTGCACGATTCACGTGGATCCTGAAATTGTTGTTGTTTATTCTTAACTCTGCCTTGTATACGAAATGAGCTAAATTCAGAGAATCCTTATTATGGTTGACTTAAATCTGGCTATAAGCTGTCTGACAAAAAAAAAGATTGATTCAAGCCAATCATAAAAGTCACGGTTCGTGTCGTAACGAAAATCGGAATAATACCTACGCTAAACTAAAAAAACTTATTTAGTTGTAACTCCTAATAGTAATCATCGTCATCATCATCTCAGCCTCATTTTTAAAATTACATCATCATCACCATTACCTAATAGTAATGCATCGTACGTATTAGATAAAGGTTTTCTACGAAATTAACTGATTGTAACGCAGCAAAAAGTTGATTGAGTGAATATTTATAAAAAAATAATTGATTACTTATTATTAATATATAATAAATAATTATTTTATCTTATTTCACAATACCATAAAAGTGTCATATATTGTGAAAATGTGAATAAAAAAGCTATATATAAATATATTTTTTTTTGCTTTTGACAACTGTCTCACCTGATGTTAAGTGATGACGTTGTCTAGGATTTAGCACGCAAACCTAGAAGGTACCTATTCACTCGCGACTTGAAGACTCCAGAATTGTGCGTATCGGGAAACACAGACTCGGGCAACGAGTTTCATTCCTTACTTATTTCCACCCACTTCTCTGTTATTTCTATCATGTTATATGTTTTATTTCTCATTCAGAATACTTACAAGATCAACCTTCTAGAGTTCCCAATAGTGCCAATAGCCAAAGAAGGTCTCCTGGAATTAAATGGGGCGACGGCAAAGTCTTCGTTCATGGGTGAAAGTAGTTCATTATCATCGGGCGTGAGTTCGGCGCTGGACGAAGACGGGATAACTAAATAGTCACCGCTGGTCGCATCTGCAACGTCGGAATAACCGACGCTGAGAGGAAATGCAACGTCAGAAGTGTCACTGTTGTCATATGGGATTACCGAAGAGTCGGTGACGGCAGCGAATACCACGAGAACGGCTAGAGCGAGAACTGACTTCATCTGAAAGAAGGTATTCGCTCTTGTTACTTATACTTATATAACATAAGGTACTAGCGGACCGCTCCGGTTTTGCAATGGGAAAAACATATAAAACTATAAATAATAAGTATCTTATTTTTTTTTTTGAAATTACTTTACAGCCTATGTCACCCGGGGGTAGTGCAGCCTACCAACAGTGAAAGAATTTTCCAATTCGTTACAGTACTTTCGGAGCCCATTCAATGCAAACAAACAAAAAATCAAATCTTTCCTTCTTATATTATAAGTATTGATTATTATACATACATTTGTATGACCATGTTATTTGAACAGTTTTGGGGCCCGTGAGAGACTGGGAGCTCATCAGATTTTCCAAAACTTATCAAAGAGCTTAATCGACGCGACGCGTAATTAAAATGCTGGCACATAATTATTTGGCTCGAGGCAGCGGAAAGTCTGCTAGAGTAGCACGGTAGTTTATTGACAGAAAATACCGTGTATAAACTAAGAGGAAAAGTAAACAAATCATTTATTTTGACTCTATAGCAATAATAAATTGTAAAACAAAAATAGTTAAAAATAATGTCAGTTACATACATTTTTATTTATTTGCATCGAACATGAGATTGTTTTTTGTAATCTATTTAACGAAAGAAATTTATTAAGTACTTACCTTTTATTTCTTATAATATCACTTGTAGTTGAAGCAATTAAATAATGTTACTGTAGAAAAGTCTCGTGCACAAATGTTTATATACAATTATTATATCTCATCTATTTATACTATGTACATGATCTGATAAGATAACATTCACGAATAATTTACTCATTGTTCTAATTTTATTTATCGATAAATCAATCTATAAAACACAATGGTATCTATTGTTACTGTCGCTCAATCAAACGAACTAAAATTGTGAAAAAAAGATAGCTTTCATACAGTTATGATAAAGTCCAAATTAGCATGATATTTATAAATGACACTACTAAAGTTGATCTTTTTAGGAGCGGAGGCTGTATACTCAAAGTTTTTTAAACAAAACGCTGGTTTAGGTAAAAATAAGTCGTCATCTTATTTGGTGCCAACAAAAACTATCCACAATTGAATAAGGCTACTGTTCACCAAAATTAAAACGTCCGATTATTATTTAACCGTTGGTTAACTGTATGGTACTTCAAAAGCTCATTGCTTCAATAAAACAGAATTAGGGCCAATTGGTTCATGTGGCCGGAGGGCTCATTCTGTTAATCACTCAGATTAGTAGTGGACTAATGAGTGTTCACTCGACTCAAACCACTAATAGAGACCAGTGTAACACTTGGTTATTAATGGTGCACATGGACCTAGCTATAGCTATTTCATGGGCGGGATCCGTAAGTGTTAAAGAAATCTATTTTGTCATGTCCCTCTTTTCTTTTTCTAAACTTATGGTATTCTCTATCACTTGAAACATGACACGTATTATAAAATATATTTCTGTGGCATGTGTGCTATTTTCTAGGTATTTGTTTGACTTTATTAATGCTAAGGGGGTGCCCGGCTGTGTATGATTGTAACAGTAGGTGTATGCCTGTAACATAGCTGTGTGATCGACCACGAACGACTTTAGTTTATCAAGATACATCCGGGTGACAGAGCTTTGCTCGGTTTTTCAATAATATAAGTAAGCAATTGATTTTCTTGGTCTACTTCAAACCGAACACTCATAGGCCTAGTGTTGCCTAACAACGCCATCCATTGTCATGTAGCTTTAGTGTTGGTGTGTCGGTAAAACAGTTTAGTTGTTGTTTAAGTAGTATTATTACTCGCCAATAGATGTCAGAAAGATTCATATTCTAATGATATTGTCAACAGTTTTTCATTGCTTAAAAACACGGATAAAACGACGGATTTCAAAAAATGAAACCTAGCTAGATCGATGTATCGCCCTCGAAATCCACATACTAAATTTCATGAAAATCGTTAGAGCCGTTTGCGAGATTCAGATCATATATATAAATATACGGGATTTGTTCGTTTAAAGGCATATAGATTCTACATGTGTATTTAGATTGAGTTTGACTTTATTGAAAACAGGTCATTGTGTATGGTGCCCGGCTGTGATATACTAACATTTGAATATGCGTCATTATACTTACGTTACATACTTCGCGCGTGTTTGTAATTTCTAAAAATAGCGCTTACCTATTATCGTATAATAAACTCGTATCCGATTTTAGTTGATAAAAAGTTAATAATCATTTTGCAAGTGAATCCCCGATATTATCTTGCTAGATCGTCAGGGTAAAATAAATAAAGATAGGTTCTTGTATCTTCATTACGTTTTAAAAAAATACGATAACTACCCGCAAGTTTTCTATTTGCAATTGTGAAGGGTGAATTACTTATACATACATACATATTATGTTGACGCCTCTTTCGCGTAGGGGTAGGCAGACACCAGAGAACTGTGAAGGAATCCTTCTCGCCATGCGCTTTGCAAATTCGTGGGTAGTAACCTAGTAGCCGATGGTTAATTTGATAATCGGACGTTTAAATATATCCAAATAATTCAATCGTATACTACTAGCTACTACAACTAACTAGTCGAAACCGGTTCCGGCAGGGGAACAGCAAAGAGATTACAATACGACGTAACAGTCATGCTTGTAATTATGGCAGAAAACTTATCGCGTTTTGTTTGTTTGCGATATTATCGTATTGTAATAATTGACATAAATCCGATTTAAATCCTGATAATGAAAGCGACTACTAATTTAATTTCTTTTGTAAGTGATTCCCCGATGTTATCTAGATATATCTAGACATCTATATGTTATGCCCTACTCAGATTGTTAATAGCAGTTTTTATTAATAACAGTAGCAGTCTATGTGAGAGTTTTCCCGGGGAAGTACCTACTGGCACCATTATCTTTTTCCACTGCCAGGCAGTAGACGTCCTATGGCTGAGATGATGATGAATAAGTCACTTTTATAGGCTTGGGGCGCAGAGAAACTCAATCATTTACCCCTAACCTGAATGGACACTAGTAGTGTGAAGGGTATGGTTTCCGGTGAAATTACAGGCACATGAGACTTACCAATGTTATGTCTCAGGGTGACGGGAGACTTGCAGTTTTTTACGAGTGGTATTTATCTATAGGCTAATGTAATCACTTAACATCCTCTGGTCCTTTAGGTTATTCCGTCACTTTATCTCATTAAAAAAATCAATTTACGTGGTAGGGTGGTACATAGCTAAGCGGGTACATATTCTAAAGTATGGTACCACCACGTCAACAATTTGATAACGGTGTTACCTTCACTCTCAATCCCTCTTGGACTGCAGTCCTGGGTTTGAGGTGTTTGGGGACGAATGGAAAGAGATCATGTCTGAGTGTCTCAGATACAGTGAGACCAATACGTGATTGTTTTCGCCAAGTTATATTTGTTACAATTTTATGTAATTGTTAATTTATAAGACCATAGTAGTTAGCACTCTGCCTTCTGAGCCGCTGGTCCCGGGTTCGATTCCCGGACAGGTCATACATTTGTGTGTATGAACATGTCTATTTGACCTGTGTCTGGGTATGTCTGGTATGTATATATAAGTATGTAGTTAAGTATATATATATCAGTCATCAGGCTACCATAGTACAGGCTCTGCCTAGTTTGGGACCTGAAGACCTTGTGTGAATGTTGTCCCACATTATATTATATTATTATAGTTAGACCTGTCGTAATGTAACGATCTGAATGTTGGGCAGCAAAAGAGGTGGACGTATGGACTGTGCATGTGGCAGAGATGCAAATGTTGTGATGTGTGGTGTGACTAGAATTGATAAAATAAGGAATGAGTACATCAGAGAAAGCTTGAAAGTAGCACCAGTGAATGATAAGTTGAAAGCGAATAGATTGGCTTGGTATGGGCATGTCATGAGGAGGGATGAAAAACATATAACAAAAAGAGTACTTAACATGAATGCGGATGGATATAGAGGTGGAGGAAGGCCGAAGAAGGTATGGATGGACTGTGAAGAATGATATGTTTATGAAAGGTGTGATCACTGAGACAACCAATGATAGAAGAGAATGGAAAAAGAAAACATGTTGTGCCGACCCCACCTAGTGTGGGATAAGGACAAGAAGAAGAAGAAGAAGTTAATATGTTAATTTTAAATGTTTTATGGTGATAATGAGATTTAACTTATTCAACTTTAATTAATTGAAATAAGTATAATTGTATATTAATTAATCAAAATATGATTGAAATACTACGTTTTCACTTTTCTTCACGTTTATTTTGATTACTTGACATTAATTTTAATATTTTCTAATAGATATCTGACATTCTGTATTATGATTATGAACATTGTTCGGCAACCATTGTTTACTAGTCTTAATACGAGTATAAGTTGTGAATGTAAATTTATTTGTTATTGTAATAGGTTAATCCGTGCTAATGTAAATAAATAAATTCACCGAAGCTCAAGCCGTTGGTGGTGATAGAACCAGCGTCCGTCAGTTTGACAGCCGACGCTCCCACCGCTGAGCTATCGTCGCTTCTTATTGTGATTGTCGACTTCACCGACAATAGATTAGAGATCTAAACGAGTACCAGGTTCTGTACACAACAATGAAGTGTTAGGCACTAAATGTACACACAATTTTAATTATTTTAGCTGCAATAATATTTAATATTTCAGACTATGACTATTGAAATCTTGATGATTTAATGTCGTTTTTTACCCACGAACATCTCCCATGCATCCGAATGCTCGTTAATTATTAAATACTAGCCACACCCCGCGGTTTTACCCGCGTGGTGATGAAAAACTGTGATGATGGTGATTATGAAAATACCTAATCCTATGTGTTAATCCACGATATGAGCTATCTCCGTTAAGCCGATTAGGTGTGAAAGAGTAACAAACATACATCCATACTCACAAACTTTCGCATTTATACTACCAATAAGTAGGATTGATATCGCGATAACCAAAAGTAGCACAATGAGTAAGTTAATTGTTATCTTATCAGATCCAGCATTTGGTATAAATAGACGAACCAAAAAGTTCGTGTATAAACATTGCTTTAGTCTCAGACTTTTTACAAGAAATATATTTATTTACTTTAATAACAAGTAATATTCATGGTAAGTAATAATTGCAGTATTTTAAGGTGAAATCATACAACTAACGAAAGCCTGAGGTAGCTGATATTTATAAACAGATACAAATATACATTATTGCACATTCGTTATATATATTATATATTTATATATATGTTCGTAGTTATTTATATTTAAGGTTTTATTTACCATTTGCTAAATATACAATTTTGTGTACCGTCAGTTTATTTTGTTGAAAATGTTTATTAAAAGTAAATAAAAATCCATTTATGAGACATGTTCATTCAGTAATTCTAATTGAACAAAATTAGACTTAATTTGCTAATATATTAGAAAACAATATTTTCAAGAGACTTTATTTTTTCTTTATCAAATATTTATTTAATAATAATGCACTTGAGTTTTGTCTAGTTATATACATTTGGAGTAACCACCTTCAAGTTTGAACAACTCTCACCAAATACATAGTGTGTTTCAAGCAGTTCAAGAAGTCATCCTGATCTAGTAAGCATTCTAGTCTAGCGTGATTTTTTACATCTTTGACCACTTCGTCACTGACCATCAAGGATCCTGACAGAATAAGTACTTAACAGAATGATCATGGTGCAGTTTTATGTAGCCTATTATTTTGGATTACCCATCATACTTACGGTAGCAGCATTATAATACTTGTGATACGTATGCTGCTGCCGTAAGTATGGTGGGTCCCAATATTATAAACGCGAAAGTATGTCTGTCGTTTGTTATATTTTGTCGTTTGTATGTTTTTTACTTCTTCACGCTTCAACTGCTGAATGGAGTTGCATGAAATTGCACATAGTTTACTTACCCGAAAATATTAACTGCGGCCGTAAAATGGCGGGAAGACAAACATTCCAAATCCCACATCCCATTTCACCACGGGCAACACCGCGGGCGCAGCCAGTATATAATAAAGTAACACTAACGTAACTACGTAACACGGTAGTAAGAGAATAAAATCATCCTACTAATATTATAAATGCGAAAGTTTGTTTGTTACTTCCTCGCGCTCAAACGGCTACACCGATTTTGATGAAATGTAGGCACATTTTACATAGGCAACTTTTATCCTGGAAAAAGTATAGTCCCCGTGGGATAATTGAGGTAGTGGGAAAACTGTAATCCACGCGGGTGAAACCGCGGGGCGCTACTAGTATTATTATTTGTCACATGATTTCCCTTTCTTTTTCAGATGAAATCAGTTCTCGCTCTAGCCGTTCTCGTGGTATTCGCTGCCGTCACCGACTCTTCGGTGATCCCATATGACAACAGTGACACTTCTGACGTTGCATTTCCTCTCAGCGTCGGTTATTCCGACGTTGCAGATGCGACCAGTGGTGACTATTTAGTTATCCCATCCTCGTCCAGCGCCGACGAAATTCCGTCTGATGACGGTGGGCTATATGTGCCGTCGAATACCGACTTCTCCGTCGTCCCATTTAGTTCAAGACGGACTTCTTTGGCTATTGGCACGATCGGAAACTCTAGAAGATTGATCTTGTAAGTATCAAGATAAATAAAATATATTATAGAATTCATATTACAGATAAATTGCTAAGTGCCAGTGCCGGATCAAGTCAGCGCGGGGGCTGTAGCTAATTATATCATGGGGACGTTAGATTGCTGTAGGTTATAAAGTTTGTGTGTTTATGACCATATATTAAATGAAATGAAACTTTTAAAAAGGTAATTTAAAAATAATACTATTCATATTGAATTCTCTACGTACCTAAATCTTGTTCAATATTTAATATACTTATATAATAATATTGATGTCATTAAAACGTTTGGTTCTACGTCAACCTTTCTTTATAATAATAATATTCCATGCAAAAGTAAGATACATACATAGTTTAAAGACACGTGTTTTTCTTATTTTAGAAAAATGTTAAATCTAGGTAATAATATAGAAGTTTGTTTGCATGAATCCCTCCTCAACTATTATTTAACAAATGTAAAAGTTTCAACGTTTGAGAAATAAGATTGTAAATCTTCTGCTTGTTCCTATACAAAATATAAGTCACATCAGAATAATTAATATTTGAAAGAAAGGAAGAACATATTTATTCAATATTGTCCCACTTCGATATATTTTTGCGAACAGAAATTGTTTGTATGCGGGGCCCCAAATGCGCGGGGCCCGTAGCATTTGCTACTCTTGCTACGAAGTCAATCCGCCACTGCTAAGTGCAATTTGATATCATAACATACATACAATTAATTTACTCAATTAGGCGTTTGTATAGTATTCATTGTCACGATAACAACCTATTATATTTACTTGTCAAGAACAACTTATGTTAAAGCTTGCCCATTTGCTAAATAGGCAATTATAAGTCTTTCAGCTTATTTTGTTGAATATACATTTCTAATAACTGGTCGGCACATTTCTAATAACTAACGACTGGTCGGTTGGCGCAGTTGGCAGCACTCTGCCTTCTGAGCCTCTGGTCCCGGGTTCGATTCCCGGACAGGTCAAACATTTGTGTGTGTGAACATGTCTGTTTGATCTGTGTCTGGGTGTGTATATGTATATAAGTATATATCAGTCATCAGGTTACCATAGTACAGGCTCTGCCTAATTTGGGACCTGAAGACCTTGTGATAAAAAAAAAAAAAAAACGTAAAAAATACCACTTGTGAGAATAGTTTCTGAACGTAAATTCGGATTAAACAAATTTGATTTAAAAACTATGTAGACGCCATATTTTACTATATCAAAAATTCTCACGGTTACGGCAAATGCGCTTGAACTAAGTCTTACATCAGAAGAAAGGAAATTAAAAGGTATATATAGGTATATATAGTGATTAGTATTTTTCTGTTGGAGTCCGTAGTCCATCTGCAATTTATAGACTGTAAAGCACATATTTATAATATTTTAAATCAAAACGCATCAGGATTAGTCCCGCCCTTTCTGTCCGTATACACCCGGGAGCCTCTGTCACCATTGATTATACTGAATATTTTAACTTTATAATAGATCAATAACAAAAAAATATATTAATTTCAGGATCCACGTGAACCGTGCAGGGATCTCCAACACCGTCCTGACACAGAACGTGGAGTACCGCCGAGCTGGTAACGCTCGAATCACCGCTGTGCGAGCTTTCCCAAGAGTTCAGAACAACCAGGGCGCTTCCGTGGCCCTCACCGGGGGAGGAGTCGGGTCGACCTTCGTCAGGCTCAGGATTACCTCGAGACGCGGCGGTCCTATCTACTACGCGGTGGAAGTCTATGGGCGCTAAATGTAATTAGTCTTGTCAGTGTTTTTGTTTGTAATAAGTAATAAGTAATAAATAGTAAAGTAATATAAAGTGTAATAAGTATTATTTTTGTAATAAAATGTTATATTAACACTATATTCACCGTATTTACATAACTTTAGATTGGACTAGCTGACCCGCTCGCGGGTTCTTTTTGGGTACATGGGACACTATGTTCCTATGTATGTATGTACCTATCAGCCTGATATGAAAGTCATCTCAGCGATGTTCGAAGCGATGAAGCTCAGCGGGGGGAGCGTCGCCTGTCAAACTAACGGACACTGGTTTGATCCCCAACAGCAGCTTGAGCTTCCGGTGAAGGTAACACCGTTATCAAATTCCCAGCATGGTGGTAGGATACTTTCGAATACCTGCCTGGCTAGCTACCACCCTCAACTTTGAAAAACTGTCACCAAACACATAGTGTGTTCAGGCAGCAGTCCTTGAGAGCCACTGAGCATTTTAGATCTAGCCTGACAATATCTTCGACCACATCGTCACTATCCATCAAGTGAGATAGTGGTGAAATGCTAGGTCATGGTCTAGGTCTATACAGTACGAGAAAAACCGGTATTTTTGTGTTTGTTCCATGCCTATAATGTAACTTGTATTCATGATTAAAAACTGCTCTTTTTAACCGACTTTAAAAAAGGAGGAGGTTCCAAAATCCCATATGTTTTTTAAAAAAATTTGTTCCCTCAGAAGTTTTGGCTGGGTGAACCGATTTTGATGATTTTTTTTTAATTGAAAGTTGGTGCTTCCCGTGGGGTCCCATTTAAATTTATTCAAAAGGGGTGGAGACATCGGTAAATATACACAATGGCAATTAATCCCGTGAGTGGCAAAGATTACTGAAAATGGTGAAAAAAAAAATTAACAGAAAGTGTAACCGACTTCATCGTTCAAAAGTATGAAATAACTTGTCGAAGTAGGTACCAAGCTCATAATATTTTGATTAGTTACTTTTGAACTATCATGGTACCGACATCAATAAGTTATTACATACTTTTGAGTGTTAAAGTCGGTTTTATTTAAGGTAAAAAAAATTTAATTATTTAAGTCTGTCCCGGTAAAGTTTTTTGTTATTGTTGTGGATCGTCTTCGATTAGGATTTTCAGCCTTATAACCTTTATACGATGGTTGATTATGTGCTTCCACTGCTGGATATATGCCTCCCTCATATAGGCGGGATTTGCCAATACTCGCCACGCTTGCCAGGCGGGTTGGCGAGCGCAGTATGATTTCCAATCCTCAGAAGGCGCTGCTGCCCTCCTTCTGGTACGTGGTCCCTTAGCCGACTCTTACGAGACCCGCGGGAAGAGATGGGGGAGTACTATTCTAGGCCGGTACCACCACGGCCTGGTTTGGTTAGTAAGGTTTTGAATGCGACGGTCAAATAAGGTATAAAGCGGTTATTCAATTTGCATCAAAAATGCTCTGAACCAATTCATGTTCATGTCGTTCTGAGAAAAGATCAACATGCGTTTTATCAGTAGATTGTTTTCCGTTGTGAATCATAGATTAGATATTTCTTATCACAAAAGATCCGTAACGCTATAAATAAAGTTTTCCAGAACGTTTGTGTCAAGTGATCGACTCAAACTCGGTACGATTCAGCATCTACTAAATAGTTAAATAAACAGTTTAAATTTAAAGTGAAATATATTGGAAAATTTCAAGGTACTACTACTTTTTATATCAATATTATATTTCAATCGTATTAATTACAATCGGTATATCCTTTTAAATCTAAACCATTAATATAATACAAATTACAAAATTCTTTATTGTTATTATACTTTGTACATAATAGCATAGGTGGCCCTGCCTGCTGCTTTAGCGTTAGCTGTGTTGCAGCAGTCAGTGTCTTCCTAAGGTTGGCTTATTTAACAATAAAAAAAAGAACAAAAACAAACTATATTACAACAATAACACAAAAAAAAAGAAGACCTCAGTCAATGCCTGTGCATAATAAATGCACAGGTGATATGTAATGCATGTAATGTTAATATTTTAATTAAATTCTTCAAACGGAAAAAACTAATCAACATCACTTCAAATTATCCATTTATTTATTTCAATGCTTAATTCTAAATCTAAATCTTAAGTCATGATTCACATAAAACATTATTATTACATTAAAATAACAAATCTGCACCGAAGATATCGTTAGTCGCTGTACTAGTGTTCCCTGTGTTAAAGCTAAACGGGCTAAAAACAAAACACGGGACTATAATTGTTCACTTCATTCTCGATCATACCTTTCATTGTTAGGACTAAAATTAAAATCAATAACACAATACATCATAAAATCTTTAAAAACTAGGTAGTTAGACAAGCATAGATACATAATAATATAATACTAAGTATATAGGTAATTAGGTACATCGAATTTAATAATAGACTGACAGAATAATAATCTCAGATAAGTAATAAGGACATCCTATATATATCATACCTCCATTTATATAGTACACCACCCATCCAAACACTACCTATGTATATATACTTCGGTAGAAAAATGCAGTGTTCTAGGATATGTATTAAAATTTCATCTTCACTTCAAGTTGAACCAAACAAATAATCTCGGACAGGGAACAGAAAGATAGGAAGGCTTAGAAGCACATACGCAGGTGACATTACAGGGACCGCTGGATAACTGTGGATGGAAAAGACCACATATAGGGACTGCTGGAAATCTGCTGAAGCAATGCCGAATTGATTTATGTCGAATTACTATATTTCATGATAACGATTACCGTACCTACTATTTTTATAGTAAGTCAAGCTTCATTGGTAGGAATATTCCAGTAACATAACCATTACAGATCCAATTCATATTGATCTGTGAGATTGGCTCATGAGATTGATGCTTTCAATGTGATATTGATTCCAGATGAAATTATTGGCAGCATTCGCGGTCCTGGCAGTTTTCGCCACAGTCAACGAGGCGGGCGTCATTAAGGCATCCTCCAGAGCCAACCTGATCGTCGGCTATGTTAGCGCTGGTGACAGACTTCTGTACAGGTACAAACTAATAATAACTATTAATAAAACACAGCAAAGTTTAAACAAGCACCCAGGCGACTCCATACCCCTGTATAGTCTGGCACGTGCCCAGGGCCCCGCGATTTATAGGACCCCCCTAGTTTCTGTGAGACCATAATTGATCTTGATTACCGAAATGCATATGCGTAATGCGTAAAGAACTGCGCTGCGTCCGTCACCCTGAGATATAAATTTGGTAAGTCTCATGTGCCTGTACTTTCACCGGAAATCATACCCTTCAAACCAGAACACAGTAATGCGAACTCTACTGCCTGGCGGTAGAGATATATATGGTGGCAGTACTTCCCCGGGCGAACTCTCACATAGAGTGCTTACTACTCTTAAAATGTTTTATTAGTATCTTCGAATTAAATTTACTTTCGTTTGGTGTGTATTGTCCACCTGTTTACGAGTGAACTGGTATCTTCTAGGCACTTAATCACTTAACATCAGGTGAGATAGTGGTCAAACGCCTGTCTATTGAGAATGTTATATGTATGTATAAATATGTGCATGTATAAATATGTATCATCTATTTACTACCCAATGAATCATTCAATCAAATGTTATCAAGAAATGAGTCTGTTTACTCTATCTTATCACGAAAACCCGTGATTAATTTATCTTTGTTACTGGTTAATAATATTAATTACTAACAAACGCATCCTCCTCACTATTAGATGAAGGTATAGCAGGCATGTTATTGGACCTAGTCTTTATGGATCACTTGCACCCTGCGGTTTCAGCCGCCTGGACTACGGAAACTATACTTTTTCCTGAATAAAAGTAGCCTCTATATATCTATAGTAGTGTAGATCTTTATATCTGTAATTCTACTGTACATGTGTATATCACTGACATCCGTCTAAACGGCTGGACCGATTGGAATGATTTTTTCTGTATGCGTCTGGGTGGTGCTCTGGATGGTTTAGATTTAAAAATCAACCCGGCAGATGGCGCTGAAGTCGGTAGTAATTTTTTACCCGTGCGAAGCCGGGGTGGACCGCTAGTGTATTATAAATTATAAACTAGGGTATAAGCCATATTCGGCTTTTATAAGCCATAGTTATAGCTAAATAGCACTCCTTAGATGGCAAAGCGACAGGATGGTATTCTGTAGTCGTGGGTTCAATACCCACTAGTTTTTGAAGCGATGATTGCTCAGCGAGGGGAGCGTCGGCCGTCAATTTAACGGACACTGGTTCGATCCCCGACAATGCCTTGAGCTTCAGGTGAAGGTAACACCGTTATCAAATTCCCAGCATGGTGGTAGGGTACTTTCGAGTTCTCGCCTGGCTAGCTACCACCCTCAACTTTGAAAAACTGTCAACAAACACATAGTGTGTTCAGGCCTTGAGAGCCGTAAGCATTCTAGGTCTAGTGTGATAACATCTTCGACCACATCGTCACTCGCCATCAAATGAGATAGGGGTCAAACGCTAGAGCTATACAGTAAAAAAAATAGTAGCCAAATTGTTTCCTTAAAAAAAAAAAAATATCATATACGTAACGATTTCTTCTTTTTCAGGACATATGTTTACCAGCCAGCAATACCTAACACAGTCCAGTACCAAGACGTAGTTTTCCGTGGGAACTTCACTAATAGGATCACAGCAGTGCAAGCGACCGAGATGGGTGGGACCCAATGGGCGAGTGCGTACATCGTCGGTGGGGGCATCGGCCAATCTAACGTCACGGTGAGGTTCACATCGGCTAGAGGCTTTGGATATTACTACCTTTTAGACGTTTGGGGCCGATAAGTCTTGCTTTATTTTGGATCCCCCAAAAAAGTATCAAGACTGTTTGAGCCTGAAAACTATCGCGAGTATCTTCCATAATTGTAATCTACGAACCGACTAGGACTCACGTGGTGAACACTGGAATATTACTCTCCGACCAGTTTCGAACTTATTTGCAACTGCAAATAAGTTCGAAACTGGTCGGAGAGTAATTTTGAATGAAGAACTCTTCATCTGGGAGTTATGATCGTGCCAGCACGATCTGCAAATAAGTTCGAAACTGGTAGGAGAGTAATTTTCCAGTATTCACCACGTGAGTCCTAGTCGGTTCGTAGATTACAATTACAAGTATCAAGACTATTCAGTGTTTTGTATAATAGCCCAAATTCTGTTAAATACTCGAACTAGCTAAAATACACAAAAATCTTTAAAATAAATTAAATTGTATTCTATTTATTCTAAAATTTGTACACCGATATTTCAAAATTTTAGACGAGTTTTATTTAATTGATTGTCAATTGCGGGTAGTTCAGGTCGGCACCAAAAAAGTGTCGACTTATTTTACCTAAAACTACCCATAGTTGTAATAAATAGATCTTATTGTAGTATTATTATTAATATTATTATATATATATATCAGCATATAGCTTAATCATATTATAGTCAAAAATTAATTAAAGGTTACTACTACATGTAATTCGAATTATTACTTTCCTTCAGAAAACTTATACACTTTTGCGGTTTATAGTTTATTGCATTAACAACATGCTATGCGGAACTTACGTTCAAATATTTAAAGGAAAAAGGACGGTATTCTGTAGTCGTGGGTTCATGTCTCACTAGCAGCCGAATTTTTCCTTCAAATATTTGAACGTTATATACTTTTTATATAAAACGATCAAAAGTGGTAAATTACGGTTTAAACCGTTTTCATGCATTTCGAACGGTGATCGAAAACAGTTCACTACGCCACCTGTGCCAAAATGAAGTTTTTTAACAGTTCCGTAGCCCATCTCGAACGTACTGGTATATTGATATAGCCTTGAGATAGGCGGATCTGCCTCAGAGGGTAATCTGTCTTAAAATATTGCTTTGACTATTGCTATAGTTTTCGACTTTCTTTCCGGAAGAAAGCTACTATGGTTTATTAATTGTTAATTAATCTAGTAATTAATAATCTTAGTAATAATGAATTAATTGTTGAAGCATTCTTAGGATCGAAAAGATGGAAAGAAAGTCGAAAACTACAGCAATAGTCGAAGCAATATTTTTAAGCGGATGACCTCCAGGTCTCTAGATTATATTATTTGAACGAAAACTTTTGGGTCTCGGTAAACAACATATACCGATAAAACTAGTTCACCACTTTCACTACAGAAAAACATTCGCTGAGATACGTATCCTAATAGAACTAAGTAGTATGTCAGTTGTGACACAGGGTAAATAAAAGTCAGTGGGTACCTTTCGTACAATATTCATTAGGATAGATGACAATTTCGGCGAAGTTGGCATAGAGCCAGCTAACTTGACCCATAACCAGGAACGTAAATACTAGGAGAGGCAAAAATGCTGGAAATGAGGTACAGGTTTTGAGGTAATTATTCTAAGATTTAAGGTTGATTTTCATAAAAAATTAAGAGAACATTTTAAAATCACATGCGTAACGCTCTGATAGGTGTATTCACGATTTTAACCGATCAACTGTGGAGCAATGTACTCTGCAGTCACACTTTGACACGTAAAGCCGTCTCTTGACCGTCTCTATCATCATCATCCCAGGCATAGGTAGTCCACTGCTTGACATATGCCTCCCCCATTGATTTCCACAAGAACCGGTTGGAAGCGGTCCGTATCCAGCTCTTGGACTGGAACTTGGACTACCTCTACATTGGATCAAATTTATGTCGCCTGTCAAAAGTGACTTAGGATTAGTAACTATCACGTGATCCAATATCAATGTAAGTGAATTCTTCTTCTTCTTTTGTGACATACTGCGGAGTACCCGTTCGTGAGACGTCGATGAAAATATTGGTCGATTCATATTTGGCCAAAGCAGCTGCTGAACGTAGACCAGATAATCTAATCCAATTATTAATACAAATGTTTGATCCTAATCTCTGCATAATGGTATTTTGAATTCAAAGACAAAATTGATATTAAATTGTATGTTACTGACGATGACACCAAAGAATATTGCGTGCGGTAATCAAAGTAATTAGTACAATACAATGGAAGACACTATAAAAAAAAGAAATGTAACCATAGAATCAGATTTAAATCCGTTGATAAAAATCTAACAGTTATGTAAGTTTTATTACTTACGTTAATCAAGCAGTGTATTAGTGTTTGAGTGGTTAGTATAATAGTTTCAATACAATGACATGACAATGGTAGAGATTTGTGAATCAACCAAACTAAACTAAAACTGTAGAAAGCAAGAAAGTTCTTATACGTGGTATCGATAAAGTCTAAATTAGTATGACACTTGTCAACACTAAAATTTGTTTATAAAAACTGTAATAATTTAGTTAATTTAATAATAATTAGTCAGCAATTTAATAACACTCGTCTAAAAATCGCTTTTTTATCTATAGCGTTCCACGAGTGGCCAACTAAAATTATCTCTCGACTGGCAATGTACAATAATTACTGATTTGCCACAAAAATGTACAATCCTAAATACAATAGTCATTAGAAAATAATTAACAAAACCGCGATATCAGAGCGCAGTCATTAAATAAAACACTTGATAACTTTGATAATATAATATATATAATTCACAACACGTTTATGATCAATAACAATTTATCATCAGCAGTGAAGAGAATAAAATGAAACGCTTATTAATAATTTTTGTGGTGCTTTTAACAATTCAAGCTATGAGAATTCCGGATCCAGAACTAGAACAGTTTATGAAAGACTTTGAGAAAAAAAACGGAGTAACAAAGGACAGTTTCAACAATCAAATTGGCAATGAAGCTGATATGACGGCATTTGAGGCTTTCAAAGGAGCCACGTGCCCTACAGGTACATCAAATCCTTTATGCTATCATGTAGGCAGTTGAATAAAAGCTTGGTCCCAATAAACACAGTCCTTTTATTGTTTCCCTACAACTTAGTTGTAAAAACAAATGTGATAGTTTTTATGTGTTATTGTTTATACTCCTGAGCGCTGATACATCCGACCGGATTTATACTATAGTACCTGCACCCGCGCTCTTATCCACATTGACTATAGTTTATTCACTACCCCAGTTAGCCCACAGGAACTATACTTTATCTAGAATAAAAAAATCTAAAAAATGATCACTACCCAAGTATCGAAAAAGTGGGGTTCAGCACACAGCTTTACAAAGATTCTTAATTCATGGCAGCACATTGCGATGTGTGACCAAAATGCTATCAAATATGATTTGGCTAAACAAATCAACATCGAAACTCGACGAAGCTCTACTTACTCTATGACGGTAATCTGCAGATAGGCAGCGGGTTAGAACCTAAAATCACTACACTGCCACAATTTCGTGGAAATTGCTGTAAACATAATTAGATTGCTGTGGTCTTGTGAACGCCTCCCTTAATATATGTGTGGTGAGCTTCCCAGTCATGTTACTATATTTAATTATTAGGCCGAATCACACTAACCAAATTATCCGAGCTCACAGCCTAATTTCGGATTAAATCTAAATGTTTGCCTGCAAGAATGTGGTTCCAATTTCAAGTGGTAATCTCGGATAATTTGATGCAAGATGGATTTACTACACTGCTCGTTGTGAAACAATTGTAGTGTATGTGATGATAACAATAAAATGAACTAGGTAATTAAATTATGGCTAAGCTACTTTGATTGCAATTCCACTGAGTAAGCTTAATAAAGTTATTATTTTGACTAATTCAAGAATTAGTTACTTGGTTAATTGTTCATATTTTGTGTTTACCTTGCGCTAAATTGGAGGGGCATATGTCCAGCAGTGGACTACAACAGGCTGACGATGATGATGAAGACCTAGTTACACACACACTTTCAAAACACTTCTAGAAACACAACACTCACTCACACTATACAAGTAGTTTTATACATGCTGTTTAAATTATGCACTTGATGTAAGCTAAGTCTTTTCTGGGAAAGCCATTGGCTCCTGAAACACAGTCCCACTAGTTCGGGAGCCTTTGGGTTCACTATTTGTTTGTACACCATTTATGTCAATAAAGTATTTTTGTATTTTTTCGTGTTTCTTTTCCGTTGAGAAATCATTTTTTTATTGATTTAGTTGAACCTTATTGTACATATTGAATTATGTCAATTACTGATACTAATAAAACATGTTTAAGAGCAGTAGCACTCTATGTGAGAGTTCGTCCGGGTAAGTAGGTACTGCCATCATATCTATTTCTATCGCCAGGCAGTAACGTTTGCATTACTCTGTTCCGGTTTCCTGTGAAATTACAGGCACATGAGACTTGCCGACTTTATGTCTCAGGGTGACGGGTGCAGTGCAGTTCTTTACGAATTGTATCTATATACAGGTAGAGGGCAGAGGACCACTTAACATTCTGTGGGCCTTTTGCTTGTTCCGTCACTTTATACCAAAAAAAACAGTGGCACTCCGGGAGTGCCGACAGAAGTCAAAACGTGAACAATTATATACATAAACTAGTATTCGGATAGCGCGTGGACTGCGAGCATCCAGCGTTTACCATGTGCCAGTTATTGTGTAGCAAAAGTCATACGCAGTTAAATAAGGGCTGGCAAAGCAGAGATACACTGCTTCGCCAGCATATGTAAGCAGACTTTTTATTACTAACAAATTTATTCTGGGAAATATCGGAAAAAGATTGTATACGACTGGACCCCTCCTCTAAACGTGGGCAGTTGCCTCGAAGACCATTTCAAGTTGTAGAATATACTCCCTATTTGGGACTCGGCCGACGCGACGGCCTCGCGGACCCTGGTCAAAGCCTTCGGCTTCGCCACTTTTATTTATTTTTATTTTTATTTTATTTTAAACATTTTAGGGAAATTAACAGCTAGCCGATAAAACGTGGTAAATAAACATTCACTGAAGGCCAATTATAAACTTCCACAAATAGCCAAATTAGTAAAAAAAAAAACAAAAGTTAATGGACGACATCTAGATGTGTGGAGGAAATATATATACAGATACTACTATACTATGCCACTATACCAGAGACACTATACCAGAGTTTACACGAAATATATATAATTACAAATACAAATTAAGATAAGTTATCAATACATAGACATATTTAGCTTTCAAAAAACTTACAACTAAGTGCATGTTTCATTTTTGCAGAAGTAGTGTGAAACATATCAATATCGAGTTTATTGGATATATCGTTAAAGCATTTGCACGCCCGAATGAAGAACGAATTCTGCCTGTAGTTAGTCTTTGCAAACGGTACGTCGAGTAGCTTTGGATTCCTATAGATCCTATCAGTAGTGCGGAGTCCGAGGTGACTAAGTAGATCTGGGCAGTCAACTAAACCATTCGCTATGCCCAAGATATACGTGAGATCAGCTATGTTTCTCTTCACACGAAGTGGTAGAAAATGAAATTTGCGACATCTCGCGTTATAATCCGGTAAAAAGATTTTTGATCGGAATTGTAAATAGCGTAGGAACCTTTTCTGTATGCCTTCTATGCGGGATACATATATATCGTATGTGGGATTCCATACCTGCGAAGCAAATTCCATGTGGCTGCGCACATAGGCACAGTACAAGATTTTAAATGTTTTGATACTGCTAAATTCTGAAGACATTCTTATTACAAAGCCCAATGCTTTAGATGCTTTGTTGACGACAGCTTGGATATGATCATCAAACAATAGCTTACTGTCAAAAATAACTCCTAAATCTTTTATTTTGTTGACTCTGGTTAAAAGACTGCCTTGTATTGAGTAATCGAAAGAGAAGTAATTGGATTTACGCGTAAATGAACAGACATAACATTTAGATATATTCAGGTGTAGTTTGTTGAGAATGCAATAGTTCTGAAATCTAATAAGGTCATTCTGAAGACTGATGGCGTCATCAGGTCTGCTCACAGGATGAAGGATTTTCATATCATCTGCATAGAGTAAGATCTTGGCACTTTCAAAGCACGAAGAGATGTCATTTACAAAAATTGTGAATAGTAATGGACCGAGTAACGATCCCTGCGGAACGCCGGAAGGTATATTCAACGGTATTATACATACAACTGCGCTATTGCGCCGCGGTGTCCGTAACGGTAACAGTGTCGAATCAATTTTTCCCATCTCAAAAATGCTCAACGCGCCTAAAGAAGTTTTCACATCAAAAATATGTAAAAGTAGTTCACAATTAACTCGGAATACCACATTAGGATTCCCTGTGTTGCGGAAATCAGTTGACAAACAAGGTTATGGTACATATTAAATTACATACGCTGCAAAAAAAAGTGAAGGCTTGTTGTTGGTTTTTCTTAAGTTAATTTTATGATTATTCTGTAATTATAGCTGTAAGCCCCCCAAATAAAATAAAATAAAAATTAAAGATGTCATTAGTATTTTTTTGTTACTACAACTATATCTAACTATGGGTTCACTATAGAGAAAACAGTTACTATAGATCTTACTCTACTATAGACCTTTTTGTACTGTATAGATTTTTTGTTTGACCACTATCTTACTTGATGATCAGTGACGATGTGGTCGAAGATGGCATGACGCTAGAACTAAAATGCCTGAACACACTCTGTGACAGTTTTTCAAACTTGACGGTGGTAGCTACACTGGCGTGTACTCGACATTTATCACCATTCTGCGAATTCGATACCAGTGTTACATTCACTGGAAGCTCAAGCCGTTTGTGAGAATCGAAACAGATTCCGTCAGTTTGACAGCCGACGTTCCCACTGTCGAGTTAAAATCGCTTCTTTATCTTTATCTATAACGTTCCATCAGCACTTGTACGAGTCACCGACTTAATTTATCTCTTGGCTGGTAGCACATAATAATAACTGATTCACCACAAAAATTGTTCAATCATAAAAAAGTCATAGCAATACAATTAACAAAACCGCGATATCAGAGCGTAGTCATTATTAAAATCACCTGACAACATAATTTCTATATATAATTAAATGCACAATACGTTTGTAATCAATAACAATTCGTCATCAGCAGTAAATAGACTAAAATGAAACGCTTATTGATTATTTTTGTGGTGTTTTTAACAATTCAAGCTATGAGAATGCCGAATCCCGAACTCGCCGAAAATCCCGGCGAGTTAATTATAGAATTTCCGAAACGAAACTCAACAGAAAGTGGAGTATCAAAAAACAGTTTGGATCTCAAAAACAAAACTGGCAAAGTGAAAATGGTGCCATATGCGTCTTTCGAAGGAGACGAGTGTCCTACAGGTCGTGTGAGGTTCAATTCCTTGTGTTATGATACTGATGTGTAGATATTTGAATATAAGGTTAGCCCCAATAAACATAAATTTGATAATCAGTTTTATTAATAAAACTGACGTGGTTTTGACACATTATGAATGTAAAAAACACGGGAATTAGTCACGTAATAAGTCCGAGGGTTCCGACTATAGTTTCAACCATATTCGGTGGTCTTTTTCAAGGAGAATACCAGGCGCTATAAATTACGGCAGTACTGGGCAAAGCGCGACCGCGTCCGCGAGCGGATAATATTAAAAACAGTTCATGGTGTGACGGGCCACGTGTGAACAATCCCAATAATATTATAAAGGCGAAAGTTTGTATGCAAGTAAGTGTGTATGTTTGTTACTCCTTCACACTCAAAAGGCTGCACTGATTACCATACAATTTGGTACTGAGATAATTTAGACCCTATATTAAAACATAGGCTACGTTTATCCTGGGTGAGTACAGTTTCTGTGGGATAATTGAGGTAGCGGGAAAACCGTAATCAGAGCGGGTGAAACCGCGGGGTGCTACGAGTATTTTCATATAATCTAGCTAATTGTGTAACAGCCTTTCAATGAGGTATATTAACATAGACCCGTCATAACGCTGTACATTTTACAGGCTCTAATATAATTCTACTAATATTATAAAAGCGAAAGTTTGTGTGTATGTGTGTATGTTTGTTACGTCTTCACGCTCAAACGGCTACACCGATGAAATTTGGTATGGAGATAATTTAAACCATGGATTAGCCTATGTGTTAATCCAGGGTTTAAACTATCTCCATACTTTTATTCCGGAAAAAGTATAGTTCCCGTGGGTTATTGAGGTAGCGGGAAAACCGTAATCCACGCGGGTGAAACCGTGGGGCGCTACTAGTAATATTTATAATGCACAGACTTCATAATGTTTGAATATTCCATATCATTCTTATTTGTGTGTGTTCGTCCTTTATGTAATGCGTACAGAAGGTGTATATCTACTCATAAATATAAAACTTGTAGAATTATGACTCGGGTCAAGTGCTCGCCAACGTCTTATAGGTTTGTTTGTCTAGATTAGTAATATGAATAACCTATATCGTATACTCTAATATCATATAGATGCTAGAATTACGTATGTACGTATATATTCTTATAATAAAGCGATAATGACTTGAGGGAAGTGTGTATTGGACCCTGAGTCTGCTATTCAATTGTTAGCTTGTATACAGTTGTAACAATATTTGTTATATTATGATGGCAACATTTGTAAGCATATTAATTAAATGAGAATGGAATCATCGCACGTATTTTGAGAAATATAAAACTGTAACGTTACGTTCACGTAGCTGTGATCGTGTGTCACTGGTTATTGAAGAGAAATTGTCCCTATCCTTGAGAATCCTAAAGGTTCAAAGAAGGAAATACAATAAGAATAATAACAGTATAATACATAAATGACAATCTGAAACACGCATATTATAATTTTGAGAGTTCATGAGAGAAAAGGGGTGTGGTACAGGAACATAGGAATACGGGAACATTTGAAGACGTCGTGACTCCGCTTCTTATTGGGAATATAGTCAACCTGTTAAGAATCAATTACAATGAATACGGTTAAATAAAAGTAACACGACTGTTAAAAGTTATAAATGAGAAAAATAAAATAATAAATATAACAAGTAAACCATGGAAAACTATAACAATCACGCATTCTTTTCTGAAGGACCATTTTCAATATGTAAAGACGCTCAGCTCACAATGATTAATATTGACAACTTTGGAGTCTACTAATTTAATTCGCCTGTAATGATAGCTGTAAGTTTAAATACATATATGAATAGATATTGTTCAAATCTTAAATGATTTAATTACCGTATAGCAAGGAGTGTTCTGAATAAATGGTCTGTCTTATTTCGTCATCACAGTTTTACCACGGTACCAGCTGCAATCGCCTTAATTCTCATCGACATGTTAATTCTTGAGAATCACATACTGTACGATTCTCCCGATTGTTTTGCCATTCACCTATAAAAGATAGAACAGGTGGAAGGAAGCTGCCTTCCACCTTGGGTAATCCGGGTAATAGCTTGAATAGCTCTTGAAAAGGATATCGTCAATGTTTTGTAATACCCCTAACGCTATAGATATTAATTGCGCCTGATGGTAAGCAATCGCTGTTGTAATTATTGCTATTAATATTGCTGCATTGTGTTGCTGGTTTTTTCGTGACCACGACCAATGGAACTTGGTCGAAACGTCGAGGTAAATAAATTACTTAAGGATTTTCTCGCGATCAAGCCCCGTTTGATTTATTAACAATGTGTTCGAATCGCAAAAGTCTAAAAATTACAATTGCTGTTAGGCAACAGCAATCGCTTACCATGCAAACCAAGCCGATTGCTTATTTGCCACGCTAAAAAAAAAAACAAAATAATTCAAGGACAAAGCACGCCTGGCACGTCATTGTCCTTACTCAGTTAACATTTCAATGTATACTGTACTAGCTGCGTCCCGCGGTTTTATCCGCGTGGTGATGATTGATGATGATGATGATGAAAAGTAGCCTATATGTTATTCCGGGACCTGAAGTATTTACATACCAAATTTCATCCAAATTCGACCAGCCGTTTGAGCGTGATTGAGTTACAAACATCCATCCATCGATCCATCTATCCATCCATCCATCCAAATTTTCACACTTATAATATTAGTGGGACTATATTAATGCATGAGCCGAGCATAGATTCGAGATTATATTCACTGAGCAGACTACGAAAGAACGGAAAATGCAAATACATATTACGCGCAAAGCAACCCACCTTATTGCATCCAATGTAAAATAATATGAAAGAAGAAAACTTGTTAAATTTATAAGCCACAATGGCAATAAAATTAAGACAAACTACATTTGGGTAGACAGTTTATAAAAGCACTCGGCGAAAAATCACGTACAAAAGTGGCAATACTGCTAACTGGCAACTACAGAGTCTTACTTATATTCTCTCTGGGCGTGAAGTAACGTCCTCCTACGAGCGACGTCGTCGGGCTTAGATAACTCATCTCGAAGTTGTCGGGATCAAAATGGAAATATTGCCAAAATGATAAACGAAATGTTTATGATGTACTTTAAACTATGTGCAGAAAATCTCACTGTATTTCGTGAAATATAAATTTATTCTATTGGTTTAAGAATAATTATGTGTATTCTTTAAATTAAATGAGTTTCGGTACTAGCTCGAGCCTAAGCCAATTGGACATCCCCTCATTCATCTCTCATTCCTGATGCGAATCAATAACTCTCGTAAAGTTCTAAAAGATTTTACGCTCATCGAAGGCTGCTGCTAATCAAATTCCAAGTTCTGATGAGTTTGGGGATTTTAATCAACTTGGAGTAAATTGAATTTGACTGTGGATTACGTTTTTAAAGATATTAGAGGAATAAAAGTTGATGAGATGATTTTTATATATATCCCACTTTTAAAAAAGATTGAGATTCTCAATTAGACTGTTATACGACCTATATTTAGGCTGTCAGATTTGTGTGTGCAAATGGAGCAGTCACGTTCATGAAAAGGTGTTGGCAAACGGTAGCATCAAGTGTCGGGTCGCCATCTTCTCACAAATACGGTTGAGGAAGGCGATGGCTGGCACGCGTGTCAACTCGTGAACGGGTGCTGTTTGCGGACACCGGTCTGCTCTGAACGAATACGACAATTAGACTCAATACAATTAATACAAATAATGTGTAACAGAATGTATATTATTGTATTACATTATATTAGCTGCGCCCTGCTGTTTTCACCGCGTTGTGATGATTAAGAATGATGATGCAAAGTAGCCAATGTGTGTTATTCCGGGATCTGAAGTATCTACATACGAAATTTTATCCAAATCTGTTTTACCCACGTGTCGATGAAAAACGCTGATGATGGCGATGGTAAAAATAGGCCTGTATTTTAATCCAGGGTATAAGCTATCAGTGTTCCAAATTTTATCCAAATCTGTTAAGTAGTTTTTGCGTGAAAGAGTAACAAACATACATCCATACTCACAAAGTTTCGCATTTACATATAATATTAGTGGGATGTCATAATATAGTGTGTTGTCCTTTATGTATGTAAAATTGTAATCTGTTTTATATAAACGTAGAAGTTAAAAAAATAAGTATTATGCAATGATATTATATGTTTATATGAGGTAGATGTCGCAAAAGCGCGCGGAAACTGAGGCGGCAAAATTAAGTCAATTGTAGTAATTTTCATTACGACGCGTATTTCAAGCGCAAGTCTAACATATAGCTATCCTTTTCTATATTATTTGTACAATATTATCTGTCGCAGTAAGCATGTTTATGTCGTAAAGGAACAAAATCTGAGCACCGCGTATATGAATGTACGCCATCTTTAGTAAAACATCATTGGTATTATGTTAAAAAAATAGCACAGACCCTGGAGTCTGTGAAGTGTAATGCATTACAATAAAAACTGTGACTGTATTTGATTTCTACGTAAATAATTTTAAAATCTTTCTAGTCGTTTATTATTACAAAAAATGAAATTGAGCCACCGTTTCATAACGAAGTGTAAATACACCATTTTCATGAAATGAAAGAACGGACAAGAGAGCGATATGAATTGTTTGCTCACGTTCCTCATACAAAGTGATGTAATGCTACACTGTTTTCCTTCTGCATACGTTTCTTAAGAATGAATGAAGGCATTCTTTCACCAAGAATCACGTAGCTTAAGAACTAAGTAACGCGACCTACTTTAAAGGGATTATTTTCTTGAAAATGAATTGACTCTGTGGGCATCTCAAAGAATGAATGAAAAATCTTTTTTATTACATCTGTTCCAAAAACAATGGCTGGTTCGTGTATAAAACTGAGTAAAGTAGCTCTTACAGTGTTTTATGGGGAGCGGAATAGAGTTAGAATCTAGTTGGTCACGGGCCGTAACCAAACTCTAGAAAAAGTATTTTACTGGCCGGTTATGAATGGGGAGAAAATAAAAACAAATGAAAAACGCGAGATTGAGGCCAAGGCAGCCAAACATTGATTTTATCCAATAATAACGTTAACATTCTTAGAATGTTATAAAAATGTATAATATCTAAAAAAAAATATAAAGACATTTTTTTACAGATATTTTTTTATTAAAAAAATATTTTAAATGTCAATAACACACAATAACATTATATTTTAAAAAAAGCCATTGCCGTGTTCCAAATTGAATAGAGCTACTAAAAAGGAGCGCCAAGATACTAGCTAATAATTATATTTCCTTCTAATACATATTTTTTGTATTTAATACCATTAGAGATAATCGCAAAAAAGGCTATATCCCAAAGAGTATGTAGTACCAGGTGAAAATTCTAAACATAATCTTGTAATCTCGATCACGTTCGATGCTTTTTCTCAGAAGTTAATAATACAATCTGACAAGTTTTGAGGATTACTTTCGATCCAAAGTATAAAGACAGATTTTTGAATATAGCTTCTGTTTGAGTTTGAAACATTATATTATATTATATTTTCGGCCGGCCGGCTCTACGTTCTCACGTCAAACTCAAAGTCTAAGTCGACTAAAATTAAAATAAAAGAAGTAAAATTTTCGACTTAGGCTTCGGGCATGTCTGCTGCCCATGCCTCTTCGCTGAATAATACATTATATTCAATCTGTGGTCTACGCTGTTGGTACATTAACTACCTATACTTATACATATATTCTTCGCACCTAATTGTAAGTTTTTGTACTGTTTGTAGATCCTAAAATAAATAAATAAATAAAAATTATATATAATAATAATGTTGATAAATGTATATTGTAAAAGTGTTTGTTGTAAATAAATACTTCAATCTCGGTGATTTAAAACGTATTTTTTGTCACATAAAATTGTGGACATTTTATGATGTACCTAAAAAATAAACAACATTAATTTTGACATAAATATCGTAGATATAAATTTGTCTAATAAAAATGACTCTCGTTTAAAATTTTAAATGCGTTCTTGTAAATTAAAAAATACAATTGTAATATAATAAATAATTTGAAAAAATGACAATAAGAGTAACAAATAATTTAACATTAATCATAATCAGACGCTCGATCGATAAAGTCCTTAAAATCTATGTCTTTTGTATAATAACATTAATTTATATATAAACCGACTAGGACTCACGTGGTAAACACTGGAAAATTACGCTCCGACCAGTTTCGAACTTATTTGCAGTTCTTCATCTGGGAGTTATGATCAATTTGACTGATGCAGCGCAGCCGTCTCAACGCCAGTCGAAACTGGCTGAGGCTCGCGCTCGCCGCCTGGCACGATCATAACTCCCTGATGAAGAACTGCAAATAAGTTCGAAACTGGTCGGAGAGTAATTTTACAGTGTTTACAACGTGAGTCCTAGTCGGTTTGTTACATTACAATTTATATATTATATAGTTTGCTCTAAAATCAAGATGGAAGAAAAATACTCACGTCCGGGCTAATATCCGTGAAATTTGCACTAGACACAAACTCCTTGAGAAAACCGTCCAGTTCAGTGCCCTCGATGTAGCCATTACCTGAAGAGAAAAATACCCCGATTTAAAACTGTAACTTATAAAATGTGGAATAGTAGATTTTCCACAACGGATGAAAGTGGCCTATTCAGGCATGAGATGGTTTGGCAGGCACGAGCGTAGCGAGGGCGTCAATGTAGGTCAAGTTGAGTTATACTTTTTGACAGTTGTCAAATGCAATAAGTAAAATGTCCAGCCATGGACGTCCTATGGCTGAGATGATGATGAATAAGTAAAACAAGAGTGCGTGCCTGCGTCATAACTCTTCGAGAACTAATTCAATTGATTCGCTCTGGATTTATCCCGTATGACATACTTTCTATTACACGCATTTTACACCTAATACATTTAATTTTATAAACATTTTAAACGTGAGCAACAAAACTGGATAAAACAAATGACGAATGAATTGCGATTTACCGCCGACTGTTTTGAAAGCTGGTGCTTCCTTAAATTTTATCAAAATCGGTTAAGTGGTTTTTGAGTTACACTTCAATAACTGAAAAGGGTCTACTTAAATAAATTCCTAATTAAAGGTGAAGAAATCGGTGAACATACACAATGTCAGTGGCAGTCCTTGGCAGTGCGCATTAAGAAAGCGGAAGCAAAACGCTTCGTACGTATAGGTGGTATATCTTCCATGACGCGATGGCGAATTATATAAATATAAATACCGTAATGAAATCATATATTGCACTCGTTTTTTTAAGTTTGCGTTTTAAGTATTTGTTTTCACACTGTAAACGAGTAAGCAAACTTTAGACTGATTTTTATACATTTTGATTTCTCTGAAGGATGAGGGCGAAACACTGCATTGTTGCCAGAAGCATTTTCATGCATGCAAATTAAACATATTAATCAACTTCAAAAAAAGAGTGAAAGTCTCCAGCTACATCATGAATCATCAGAGTTTTGCACTCGCATAGAACTACTCAAAATCACACGAATCCATGAGTTACATTTTATTATGCGGTGTGGTTTTGGTGCGGGTATAGTTCAAACTCGCTGATCTTTTTTGTGAGTTCGTCCCTCCAGTATTCTAAACACGATCGAAATTGTGGTTGATACAAGCTAAGCAGTTGTACGGGTAGACTGACGCCCAGCTTCCTGGCTGGCTACACAGATTTAGACTATAGTAATAGATAAAAGTGAATTCATACAATTCGTTATATGAAATTCGTGCTACAAACGAAAAGTATCGATTAACAGCTGATACGTTTGGGCTGTCCATTACCTATTTACCACTAAGTTTGACCTACTTCGCTCGCTGAGACTGAGCGGACACAGGTGGTGCTGATTTGCTTCATTGTTTTACTCTGAGGGTAGTTCCGCTTCAGTTTCGCGCGCGGAAGATTTCTCACCACAAAATGTACTTCACACTCATATTATAAATGTGAAAGTTGGTTACCTATTCGAGCTTTAAGGGCTTGATAGATTTGAATGAAAATAGTAGGTATATATTTATTTATTTATAACTAACAAAATGTACTTTCTTATACTCCCTTGAAGCAAGGTGTAACTAAAATCTACTTAAAATTTAAATTAAAATCTGTTTATTTCTTTGAAGTACATAATTATGTAGGTACATTTCTTACATGCAAAATCCTATAATTAAGGATTGTGGAGCATGCAAGTTATCAGAAATATGCTAATTAGGACCTTTTATCCGCTTGTTTTGAGAAGGGTCGGGACATGCATCGCCAATCGTTATTTTTTATGTTTATCTATTAAATAATATTTCTTAAGAAGATTTTTTTGAATTTGAAATTTTTGTTGAATTTCTCACGTACATACATAACCGAGTCTGGATGCCTGAATTGAGAAAATCATTATGAGTTTGAGATTAAAAGACTATTGAACATTTGCTCAACACGAAATGGATATTTTCTTGCCCAATATTCAAACGCCTACGAAATAGGCTTATTAAATTTACCGTCATTATTTCTGAATTTACATCCATTTAGTGCCTAGTGGAGAAGATTTTTGAGAACTTTCCCACTCGAATCGTAATAAAAAGTATCAAAACTTGAATAACAGAGCAATAGTACGAGTAATAAAACTCAGATTTTAAAGTAAAGATAAAGATAAAGATGTATCTTTTAAGAATGGTATCGCAGGAACCTGAATAAAAAAAAAAACGTATTTACCTAAATAAGACAACTTGTATATTCAATTACAAACTAAAAAGACATTGTAAGCACTAGACTAAAAACTATATAAATATTAAAACTGAAACTGAAACATTATGAATGCTTAAACGTTATGAAAATTACCCTCAATTGAATAAAACTCGTCTAATACTAGACATATATATATTTTTTGTTTTTACTGTTATATGTTTGCTTTTGACAACTGTCTCACCTGATGTTAAGTGATGACGTTGTCTAGGATTTAACACGCAAACCTAGAAGGTACCTATTCACTCGCGTCTTGAAGACTCCAGGATTGTACATATCGGGATACACAGACTCGGGCAACGAGTTCCATTCCTTGGCAGAACGCATTAAGAAAGTGGAAGCAAAACGCTTCGTGCGTAGGTGGTATATCTACCATATAGCGATGGCGAATTGCCGTACGTCGAGTCGACCGATGATAGAAAGGTGATGGTGGAATCAGATTATGCAATTCCAGTGCACATTCTCCGAAATGCACCCGATAGAAAACCGATAGGCTTGCTACTCTACGCCGGTGTTCAAGGCTCTGAAGCCTATGTTCCACCAAAGAGTTACTGACGATGCCGATTTGGCTCGCCTCTCGATTGACTATAGAGCTTCTAGTTGGTATTTGGCTGACCCATCCCAAAGGTGGGAACAGTACTCCATGCCTGACTTGTGCTTGATACAGATTAAGCAACTGCCCCGGCGTGAAGTACTGTCTGACCTTAGCAAGAATACCCAACTTTTTGGCAGCCAATTGAGCTTTGGACTCAATACAAGACAGCTTTGTAAGGAGTAAAATACTATAACTAATTACAATACTGCAGCTACTACACTAGCATTTGAGCAATCCACTAGCTATTGGCAGCCTATAGATAATTCAAATGCAGAATGCCCAGAATGCTAGCAGAATTGCAATGCTGATTCGTTGAGCCAAATATGTGACAGCATTTTGGTCACGCGTAGCATCGATCAAACGCTCTGATACGTTTTGAGTGAAATCTAATGAGTTCCCGGTCCCTACGGGCCCAATTTCGTCAGGAGTTGTACGAATTTGAATGTATCGTAAATCGAAAATGAACCTTTTCAGTTATAAATGATTACAATCAGTCTTTAATCCTTCATGTTTTTTATTTGCACTCATCAAAATATTTAAGGTCCTACTTCAGACTTCAAACTTTTCCATGGTCAAGAGAGCTTGAATCACACGAAGGGCTTGTCCGTTCCCATCAAGTTCGAGTCAAGAGCTATCCGGGACACCTCAGGGATAAATCTTTAACCTTGTACTTACCGGTACACACCGGTTCCCATCGGTAATGTTGATGAGTTAATAACAAACAACTGACTACATAAATATATTTTCTTAAGTGATGTACATTTTTGCACCTCATTCAATTACGTTCTAGTATTAGGTCTCATGAGTAATTTACTTTTAGCTTAACTTGATAAAACGAGTAAAATTAGAAACGTCTCTTGTAACATTTACCTCACAGTCTCTACTAGGAGGAAGAAATCTTGTTAGTGTGTTCTTTGCTACGCCCCGCTGTTATACTAGCGTGGACTACACTTACATACGTTTTGTCTTAATTTCTTTAAATATCTTTTAATTTGTAAGCACCTTCTACAAAGTATTAGGAGTCTTTAAAAATAAGACGAATGCAAACGGTCAAGTTGTTGTCTGGATAAACTACCAAGGGATATAGGATTTTATTTATATACATATTCCTACTAGCTGACCTAGCAAACGTTATTCTGTCACATACATTAGAAAAAGTCAAAGTGACACGACGCTTGATTTTAATTACTTCACGTCAATGATTGACGGTTGAATTATTTGTTCAAATACAAATAATAAAATCGTGATGGGGTATATGGGGTGGGGGTAGGAGGATGAGAAATAATTCACGACCTACTAGACACAGACCTATCAAAAATACACAAAAAAATTATTAAAATCCGACAAATCGTTTCGGAGGATTCCGGAAACACTGTGACACGTGATTTTTTTTTATATTAGAAGATAATATATGTACACTAATATTTGGTATAAAGAGGAAAGATCCGCAAGTATGTAACAGATAAACTCAAAAAGGGGCGAAAGAATTGTACATTATCCCTGAGTAAATTATGTTTTTTTTAAGCAAGATAAAAATAGGAATTTCTACTAAAACTTTAATAATGTAACCGTGCGAATCCGGGACGGACCATTAGTAGTTATGTTCAAATTTATCGCGATTTTTTTTGTTTAAATTGGTTAAGCCTCCAAATTTTCCCACGGTCAAGTAAGCTCACGACAATACCGTGAACCTTGGACCGTACTCGGGTGAAAATCTCAGGGACAAATCTCTCACCTATTGTTTACCTGTGTATTTCGGTGAAGAACTCTTCAGTTGTCCCGAAATACACGGTATCATCACTTCTGAGAAACAAAACATTCCCTTTTGTATAATAAAACAAAACTCAATTTAATTTCGCTTGAAAATGTTGTCAAAGTTTATATGTAATTAAAAGTAAGAGGCTTTATAATAAACAGGTTCATTTGAGACCTACGTTTTAACTCTTATATCTGTATAAGTGTAATAAGTATATATTTGTACTTATTATATAAAACCTAATGTTAAATACCGTTTCTAGCTCAAATTGGTCATTATTTCAATGAGGGGTTGATGTTAAATCACGCCGTGACGTAACTGGGACCCAACGGAAGAACAGCGCTGGTTTAAAATCTAGCACATGATAAGTTTGTGGTCCAATTGTTTCTCTTGGAAATTTAAATGTCAACTTGTACTTGGAACATAAATTTCCAAGAGACAATTTTGTCTCTCGGATATTTAAATGTATTTGTGTAATGCTGTCCTTTGATAGGAATAAATTAATTTTCTTTGAATCTACGACATGCGCTTACAACATATATATCTGTTATTGTTTTTTTTTACCAACACAGTACTGAGTAATCCACCGCGGACTCATTTTTCAGTATTACATTGGTAAAGACATATATTTAGAATAGAATAGAAAGATCTTTACTGGGTGGACTGTCCGCCAAATATATCATCTACCACCGGTTGAAGATCATTTGACATCAATAAACAATAAGTTTTATTTTCCTGTGTATGTCTTTCATTGTTAGATTCACAAAGTAGACGCTATTTGATTTACAATAAATAACACTTTTGTCGAAACTGGTAGACCATTTCGATGTCGACACTTTTTATTCTTAATTTTATTTATAGAAATTAAGTAAGCCGTGTTATCCGACCCGGTGGAGGCGGCGCCACTTTACAAGTAAAGGTTTAAAGTGGACCTAATATGTTCGTGTATGGGTTTATTAATTAAATTTTTGACCACTGGACCAGTTAAGTTTGTGCCACTTTAATTAATCAATGAGCTCTGTCAAATACGTGAACATCATCTGAATTATCGCTGTTGCAGCGCACTCGTATCGAAACATAAAAAATGTGTACCAAAAAATTGAACCGACTTCAACACTCAAAAGTGTAAAAAAACTTGTCGAAGCCGGTACCATGATAGTTAAAAAGTAACTGTTCTCAAAATATTGTGTTCATGGACACACCATGGACCGACTTCGACAAGCTATTTGCTACTTTTGAATGTTAAACTCGGTTCCATTTTTTGGTATTTTTTTTTTATTTCGACAAGCTATTTCCTACTTATGAATGTTAAACTCGGTTCCATTTTTTGCTTATTTTTTTTTACTTCGACAAGCTATTTCCTACTTTTGAATGTTAAACTCGGTTCCATTTTTGGTAAAAATGTTTTAACCGATTTCAGGGACCTTTCCTACTCACGAGATCAATTGTCATTGTTTCTTTTTTTTTTTTTTAAATATTATAAGTTTGCGTTTGACAACTGTCTCACCTGATGTTAAGTGATGACGTTGTCTAGGATTTAGCACGCAAACCTAGAAGGTACCTATTCACTCGCGACTTGAAGACTCCAGGATTGTACATATTGTGTGTATATGCAACGATTTCTGCACCTGCACTTAGAATGTCATCCAATTAGACGTAAATGGGACTACACAGGAAGCATCAGCTTTCAAATAAAAAAGAATCATAAAATCTATTCACCCAGTCGAAAGTTCTGAGGTAAGAAACATTTAAAAAAAACATACAGGTCGAATTGAGAATCCTCCTTTTTTTGAAGTCGGTTTAAAACAATTGAACTCAGCACTATCAATTACCTACAATTGCGACACAGAGAAATTATAGTTTGTACGGACGGTACGTCCGTTATTCAATTATTCATACGAAGGCGATACAATGACTGTGACGCAATTTATTCCTGTTTCGGGCACTGTTCCTTCCTGTTTATCACACATGTAAAGCACAATTTACTTTGAAAGCTTATTCGAGAAATAAAGCTCTTTATTTCCCAGTGTCTGAATGTCTTCGGGCGGAGGGCATGATGACAAAAGATATTAGCTTAACCTTTTTCTTTTACATTAACTTTTGCTACGTTTCCGACCCTTCATAATAACTAAAAGGAATCTTTTATTTCAGAATAAAGGCTGGGCATTTGAGATGGGGAAAAAAGGGACCACTATGGCTCTGATAAAAAATTACGTTAAAACTTAGGTACTTGAACGTGTACAACTAATGCGACGAAAATCACATAAAAAATGATGAGTGTTTTTTTCCTATTTTATAATAAAAAAAAAACATGTTTGAGCACGATCTCACTTGATGGTCACTGATGATGTGGTCGAAGATGTTATCACATTAGAATATATATATTTCAGGTAACTTAAGAATTATTCACATGTCTAATGTGATAAAATGATGATTTGTGATGGATAATAAATATTATTTTCAACGTAAGCGTTTTCCTATTTTGATGCGATGATAGATCAGCGGTGGGAGCATCGGCTGTCAAACTGACGGACGCTGATTCGATCCTCATCAACGGCTTGAGCTTTTTAAGATTAAGGATACACCATTATCGAATTTCCAGTATGGTGGTAAGCAGTCCCTGAGAGCCAGTAGAATTTTAGGTCTAATGGGATAACATCTTCGACCACATCATCAGTGACCACCAAGTGAGATCGTGCTCAAACATGTTTTTTTTTGTATTATAAAATAGGAAAAAAAACATAGCATATGTGCTATTCCAGACTATATAATCTATAAATATGCCAAATTTTTATTCAGATCCGTCTATCCGCTCTGGCGTGATTGAGCCACAAATATCATATATATATATATATATCATATTAACAAATAATTTCGCATTTATAATATTATAGTAGTATCTTGTTGTAGTTAAAATAGTGTCTATCTCGTGTCTCGTGTCTATATACGGAAAGCTAAGTGGATTGAAAATTATTCGTTAAATTGACGTCCAAAACGCTTGACACATTGAAATCGATTAGATGTATCAATTTGAGCTAATCGTGACGGCAACTCTATTTCTGTCGGAGGTTAGAGGTGAAGGTATTGCCATAAATAATTTATTGTTCTATGTTGAATGAACGAAACAAAAGGTTTCAGGAAAACCTAATTGTAGTAAGTTGAAACTCGCGTGTACCTAATTCCTTAAACACAATAAGGCATATTTTACATATTTAACAAGTTAAAAAAATTTTTGTAATTATAATACAACTATACATATTTTATTGTTTACCGCTTGTTGACCTAACGACATCTATTAAGCTAAAATCGACATATACGCTACAGTCAATAATAGCGTGTTAAAGTGCATCTCTAAGAAATGATATGTACCCAAAAACACAGCCCTCTAAGTGCAGTCGGGTAATGTTTATTTATTTATTTTTTATTTTTGAGAAACTGACAGCCTTAATTAACAAAGTAAATTTTATGAAATTAAGATTACAAGCAAGTTTATTACAAGTTTCTACTGATAATAAATATAATAAAAAATATAACTAAAAACTTATCCAGTGTTAAATTTTATAAGATAAAGGGCTTAGAAGAGTATGTCTAATGTGATGAAATAATTGAATACGATAGAAAATAAATATAATGTTCAATTTAAGCGTTTTTAAATTTTGAAGCGATG
Organism: Apeira syringaria; assembly: GCA_934044485.1. Classification (NCBI taxonomy): domain Eukaryota; kingdom Metazoa; phylum Arthropoda; class Insecta; order Lepidoptera; family Geometridae; genus Apeira; species Apeira syringaria. The sequence goes on from OW203655.1 coordinate 29,472,742, forward strand.
ATAACTCAGCTCTCTTTGAGATACTGTCACCAAATCAAACGTAGAGGTTCATTTACTGTAAATAAAAGTAACATTTTATATAATTTTATCGATATTCACAGGAACACTCTTGAGGCCGAAATAAATTTTGAATTTAAATTAGCAGCCTCCTTGTTTCTATTCATCATTTTCAATACATTTCCATAATAATTTACTCAGGAATAAAATTATTCTAATTGTACATTTCTGGTGTAAGTCCCAGAATATACAAATCTAAATATATTTTCTTTTGCAAACACTTCACGCTTATATAGTATAAGAACTACGATTTATACAAATTGTTACGATACTAACGGTCCGGCCCGGCTTCGCACGGTTACATGATTGAAGTTTTAGTAAGGATCCCTATTGTATATTAACTAAAAAAATTTAAAAACATTAGACTTGTAGTGGTTAGTAAATTTTCAAAAAATCGGTCGCATAGTTTTTGAGTTTATCTGTTACATACAAATCATTCCTCTTTTTAATATTATAAGTGTAGATAAAGATCTAAATTTAGTGGTAAGTATTAGTGATAGTATCAAAGTTTAAAAAAAAATTACAATATACTGCATGGTATAAAGGAGATGAAATTTTACTACATTGTATTCTGTGATGTCTAAAAGCTGTTAATTGAATTGAAGGTATAGGAGTATAGGACGGGCGCTATCGCCGGATGCTGAGTGCAGAGCACTGAGGAAAATTGAAGTGGCGCTCAAGAGAGGGTAAAGCTAGCACACCTGCAGTAGCCAAGCTGGTTATTTTTTTTAAACACATATTCTGTGTTCGTTTCATTGTTTCTGGACGAAATCAGTGTTCGACATTAAGGAAAATTTGAAATATTTTTTTATTTTATTTATTTATTTATAAACATTCACATTATTGGTCTTCAGGTCCCAAACTAGGCAGAGCCTGTACTATGGTAACTGGATGACTGATATATATACATATACACACCCAGACACAGGTCAAACAGACATGTTCATACACACAAATGTTTGACCTGTCCGGGAATCGAACCTGGGACCAGCGGCTCAGAAGGCAGAGTGCTACCAACTGCGCCAACCGGCCAGTCAATTCTGATCTGATTTAAATTCGGAAGCGATGATAGCTCAGCGGTGGAGAGTCGACTGTCATACCGATTTGCACTGGTTTGATCCCCACCATCGGCTTAAGCTTCCGGCGATGGTAACAGTGTTATCGAATTCTCAGCATAGTGGTACGGTACTTTCGAGTACCCGCCTACCTAGCTACCACCCTCAACTTTGTAAAACAGGCACCAAACACATAGTGTGTTCAGGCAGCAGTCCTTGAGAGCCAAAAATTTCTAGGTCAGGTCTAACATGATTACATTTTCGACTACATCGTCACTGACCATCAAGTGAGATGGTGGTCAAGCGCTAGATCTATACAGAATAAAAAATAATATTATTTCCAGTAGTTGAATTAAAGCTTTTATCGATGATTTTCTTACGGGCCTTTGTAGTCTTCATATTGAAATAAAAAGCAGACAGTTTTATTGAGCTTCTAACGAATGTCCTCCTTGCAGTGAGTCGTCCTCAGTGTGCTAATGCAGATAAACTGCATACAAGGGTCGAACTGAAAGTGTATAGATTAGATTTTTTTAGATTTAGAATTGGCAATTTGTAAACAATATATATATATCTATATATCTTTTTTTTAAATTTCAAAATGGAACACTTTGCCAATATTATTTGAGTATGCATTTGTTTTGTTTTACGATTTGGCGGCAAATCGTAAACTGTCTGTGTCACGTCGGCATGAATTTAACGCAGGAAATTAAAAGAAAATGTTCTGTGGACGCCCAGGAAGCTGTGGCAGGCCCAGGAAGTGCTTTTCACAGTAGTTTCTTTTTATTTTATCATCAGTACTCACAACTTTCATATACATATAATTCTTCACACAGTCCATTTTTAATTTATTAATACAGCTGCGTGATAATAAGCGAACTTTTAATTTCATTCGGCAATTGTTACCATAGACAAAGACGTTAATTTTAATTAACCTCTCGTTCTTTGACCTCTATGAAGCTTAGAATCGCTACCCCGGGAATCAATACAATTACTCTTAAGCTATAAATAAACCAATTGATTACTCTTGTACCAAGAAAGAGAAAGGACCTCTCGTAATAATAGTTTAGTGCCCATTAAAAGACTCCTAATTTATTAAATGGATGCCAAATACACAAAGAAAGAAGTCTACTTTAATTAAGTAAAATTTGGATAACATCGTTCAAGAAAAGCGGCGTGAATGTAATTATACATTTTTACTGTATTCTAACCGCCTAGAACTAGATTTTTCGTAATAACATAAATATGAAATCACTGAATTGATGGATAGTAAAAGTTGGCACTTTTTGTGTATTTGTCTAGTTATTGGTTACATTTTATAGTTATTTTTATGCCTTTATAATATAACTAATATAATATAATATAACATATAATATATAATATAACTGTATAATAACTTATTGTACACATGATAAATTTCTAGGAGCATTGGAGCATTCTAAGTCTAGCGTCATAACATCTTCGACCACATCGTCACTGACCATCAAGTGAGATAGTTGTCAAACGCTAGATCTATACAGTAAAAAAAAATCTGTTCCATTAAATATTTTTTATTAATCGCAAACCATGTACACTTTAATAAAAAAAAATAACGGGATAATATAACATTAAAGGATTATTGGGATATAACATAAACACTTTAAAAAAAAAGTAATCATGTTCCTTAGCTAGATGGAATAGAAGGAAGGATCAAATTATCTACACTGATATTATAAAGAGGAAAGATTTGTTTATTTGGAACGGATAAACTCAAAAACTATAAGACCGATTTAAAAAAAACATTCACCATTAGAATTCTACTTTATTCCTGAGCAACATAGGCTATATTTATTACAAGAAAAAGATCCTTATCAAAACTTCAATAATGTAACCGTGCGAAGCCAGGACGGACCGCTAGTATATAATATGATATGATATAGATGATATGAAAGAACCTCATTCTGCATCAAAACGTACTTTATGAAGATAAAGGTCCCATGTCTATTAAATTACAAAACATGTCACTCAGAGCATTTTCGCTTTGAAATGTAAATTGGGAGACAGAAACTTGGTTTGTCTTGTCTCCAGATAGAAGCCACTTGTTCTTTTAATTTCACACTTTTATGTGAGATATCGTAACATTTAAATAAGTTTATTATGTAACCTCTCAGCGTATCGAAAGCAGTTTGTATTATTATTTTCGAAATGAGAACTTCTTTAGCACCGTTGTGCACTTTTGTATTGGGAATAAATGTTAAAATCTGGGTGTGTATATGTATATAAGTATGTATTTAAGTATATATATAAGTATGTATTTAAGTATATATATCAGTCATCAGGTTACCATAGAGCCCATAGCGGGCTCTGCCTAGTTTCGGACCTGAACACCTTGTTCATATAAAAAAAAACTCGCGTTGGACAAGTGGCACTGATCGATAATTCGTAAGACGCGTGACGTCATCGACGAAGACGGAAGGCGAGTACACATCATGTAGTATAAATTGTCATGATTATGTACTCAGATAAATGAAGATAGGCTGCATACTCAAAGTATGTGTACGATAGCGCAATAAATGAATATTGTATTTTACCACATAAATGACAGTAATTATATTACTGTTAAAAATTGAACTTAATGTTCAAGGTTTCACTTCTGCCGGCACTCCCGGAGTGCAACCCATTGTTTTTTATTCATTTATCATTGACAATTACACTACTATATGTATGTACTAATGCATTGTCTATTAGATAAGTACGGCATGCAAGTTTATTTGGAAGCCGAAAAGAAAATAAAGAAAATATATTACTAAAACTAAACATTATACAAGCAAGACTAGTATATATATATATATATAGATAAATTAAATCTATTAAATTTAAATGAAATGTAATGCAGCACGGTGTTTCTAATCTGCGTCAAACATATCCAAGAGAAACAAACTTGAGAACTTCGACAATGGAAACTGTTTAGTCTTTGACACATTCGAGGTAGACGGTTGTGTGGGGGAATTAATAATGTGGGATGCATGTAGGCTGAATACACTGGATATGACAGTTTAATAAAGTTAGCAGTTAATATAACGTTTGTAAACACTGTTACGTGAAATAAGGAACATTCATTAAGGAGCTATGTATCTTTTGGAGAAGAGCGTTGACATCTACGCTTTTCTATCTATTAGCTTTTGCCGATTCTATAGTATTGCGACATCTATATCCTTCATATTCTTGCCCTAATCCCACACTAGGTTGTGTCGACACAACGTGTCTTCCTCGTCTACTCTGTTCCAGTTCTATCTCTAGTCTTTCAAGTGCTAACCTATAAAGTAAAAACCTTTGTGTTCCACCCCCACACGGAGTCGAGCGTAGGCTTTAGAGTCTTAATTCAGAGCCTTTTTCACTGGCGTAATGTTGCTTGCCTGTCGGTTTTCTATCTGTTACGTTTCGGCGAATGTGCACAGGAATTACACAATTTAATTCTACTATATCCATTCTATCATCGGTCAACCGTCAACCAGACGTACGGCATTACGCCACCGCTACATGGTGGCGGTGGCGTAACTAATTTGCATAGCCTAAACATTATTTGCAGAGCTATCAAATATTATGCAAGGTCTAAAATTTAAGGTAAAAGTATTATTAATGTAACTCATGTTGTCCATAAGCATCTACGAACCCTGAAGTGTTATTGAAGCACTTTGCACAATGCAAATACATTTCAATCCTCAGATAAAAATATCCCTCCACGATCATCGAAACGGTATAGAATATGGAAATCAGGGGCCAGTTCCACAGTGTACAAATATTTGTAGGTACAGTTAGGCAAAAAATATATTGCTATCACTTTACATGTAGGATCTTTTATCATCATAAAACAACAGGTTGATTTTCCGTGAAGTAATATTCTGATAGGTCAGTTTTCAATCCATTGTGATAAGTGCACAGAAATTTTAGTCAAAGCTGATAGACCATTTTGTTTCACGCCCTACATGTTAACAAGAGTGGGTAGTTGGAGAATCTACGCGCTCTCACCGATATTGTCACCCGCATGCTCTAGACTCCTCGTGACCACGACCAATGCAACTTGGTTGAAACGTCGAGGTTAATAAATTACTGAATGTTTATCACGCGTCGAGCCCCGTTCGATGTATTAACAACTAGTGGCATCCCGCGGTTTCACCCGCGAGGTTTACCCACTACCTCTATTACCCCACGGAAACTTTACCTTTTCCGGGATAAAAGTAGCATATGTGTTATTCCAGGGTCTAATTTATCTCCATACCAAGTTTCATGGATATCGGCCGTTTGAGCGTGAAGAAGTTACAAACATACACAGATGCATACAAACTTTCGTCTTCTTTTCTTTCTTTCTTTCTTTCTTTCTAATATACGGTAGCACCATACGTCTCATAGCATTACAAAGATCCATGTCATTTCTTTCTCGGTGTACGATATAACCATATCAGCCTTTTACCAGTCAGCAAGCTTTTGGTACAAATATAAGTTATCTGAAAAATGCCCTATATCCACGTGTGAGTCACGCAAGTAGGTCACACGTAGAAAAGATTGTCTGTGGTTCTCTCGGTGAAATATTAATGTAGAAAAAACCATACGTTCCTGCAAACGAGGGAAACTTTTTTGGTAATGTGTGTACGTTTGTGTAAATATAATGTAAGTGAAAATCGACGAAAACAGTTCTTACAAAAGTATATTTTCTCTTATGCAATCAGTAGCAAACAAGTAGACGTGTAAAGACTAAGGCTCATATACCAAAACCACACTCAGTTTGAAATTATGAGCAGATTTAGGTAGAGATTCCATAGCAATCTAAGCTTAGTTTACTCTTAAATCAGGAGTCCACACTAAGAGTTGTTTTGTAATATGGGCCGATGAGACAAGTTTGCACTGCCTCTGGGCAGTTGAGTAGCTTATGATAGTGGTTTAATAAGCATACGGGCCGCCTGATGGCGAGCGATCACCATCGTCTATGGATATCTGTAACACCTAGAGGTAGATACATTGCCAATACTTTTAAGACTCTAACTCTCCTTTTGAATAATCCCATATTGAAGATACTCGGAAATGCTGAGGGTGGAAGCCCGTTCTCCATTTTGCAGGTATATATATGTTGGAATTTTATGACGCCACCTGAAAGGAAAGTACTCTAAATACTGAAGATAGAACTTAAACAAAATATATGGATATCAAGATTTGCGGAAACTCGCTTGCCACGATCGGGAATCAAAAACGGATAAAATTCGCATGTTTTTCCTTATATTTAGTTTACCATGTTTCTTAGAGAGATTTGATTCTTATAATTTGCCCTATTGATTGATAATAAACGTACAGGCTGTTATTTTTTCGGATTTGCGAGTTGTCTAAAATCGGAGCATGCAGATTTATTTCTTTTAAAAATAAAGGACCTCTAAGAAGTCTAAGATGTGAAACAAAAATAAGTGATGTTAGTAAGGGAAACTAGAGTCAATAACATAAGTATTATATATCCCTAGACTACAAAATGTATTTTTATTTTTACACAATTGCGTTTATTTTTATAACCATCATCATCCATCTTTGCAAATCGTCTTTGAGCGGGCTTTTACTAAAAATGAAATAAACCCATCCAAACAATAACTTTTGTACAAATTGAAATTTGGTGTTCGCTAACAACCCGCCGTGGGATTACATGATGGATCACCGGGGCTAGTGGACCTGTACAAACTATTGGATATTCTGTTCTTTTGGCTATCAAAAAGGTTTTAAGCCTTTTGTCACGGAAAAAAGAAAACTTGTTTAGCTTAGATGTCTTAGTTTTATTAGTGCTATAGAATATTATGGTTTATGACTGAAAATTCTCGTGAGTTTGACACATAATTATATAGATGTATTATCCGGCTCTACTCACGTTTATAGTCGAAATTTCGACCTAGGTTTCGGGCATGTCCTGAGGATGGCCTCAGGTGAGCTTACGCTGCCAGATCGCGGGGACCACTGAGTATTAGGTTTTGGTTTTTTTTAATTGGCTAGAGTAGTAGAAGTAATTAAGCAATTACCTAAATTTAAGACAGAACAGAAAGGGTATCCTTGCTCTAAGATTACTTAACTTACAACTAAAATAAATACAACTACAGTACACCAAATTATCTGTGTAATGGCGAGAATAGGTACTACGGCCGCCATGTTGAAATTTTATTTTTCTTACTACAATTTAGTGTTGCCTGCTTACATTATCTTATTTACCCAAAAAAAAAAAGTTCCATTTTGATTTTTTGATTGAATTTGATCACTAAGCGAAGTTTACAAAATACTTGCTTACATTATTGAAAGGTTCAATGTCTATGGAGAAGTGTATTAGTGTGATAAGATCCGTAAAAGTACGAAAGTCACCGACATAGCTCAGTGGATTAGCTAGTTGAAGTGGTAGGGGGCATATAGCTCGAAGAATCGATGGCCATTGGGATCGAAAGGTTCTCGAATAGAGACCACGGACTCGCAAGCGCAGCATAGGACGCCCACCGACAAGGTGGACAGACGACCTGACTAAATTAATGTATTACTTACGAGAACAGTATCTCGTAGAACATAAGTATCACGTAGCGCAAGTTGTGCTATCTTTTTATGGATCCTATTATATGAAACTAGCGATCCCCTCCGGCTTTGCACGGGTAAAATATTACGGCAGATTTATCGAATAATCGATAAATCTGACACTTACGAAACTGATTATTTATTAAACAAAAATAAACAGTTACAATGTACAGTGAAAATGTAGTTGTCCTACAGGGACAACAACATTTTTACGAGGTGTCGGAGAAATGTAGTCTACGCGAGTGTAGCTGCAGGACGCACTTAGTAAACTTTGATATTAAGACTTGGGATGGCGATTAACTTCTACTTTGACGGGTAAGCGTGGCGCAGCCATATGTTCGTTTCTATAAAGAGAACATAATAAAAATCTGTAACTTACCATCTCTATCGTAATGACTCCACACTTCCATGAACTGATTCGCAGAGAGCTTCTTCAGCTCCCTCGAATCAGGATCACGGAACTGCCTCATGAAGTTCGTAGCTCTCTCCAAGTTCAGCTTTTTGGCTGAGCACGTTGAGTCAATACTCATTTTTATTAAACTTTATGGTCAATTTCTAAATAAATTTAATGAAGTGGCAACAATAGGATAAGACCGTCTTATTTACAAGGTATCTGCTTTCGATTTAATCGAATTTTGTATTAAATATTTTTTTTTTCAAAATATGTTTAATGTAAAACTAAGAAGGATTTGGCATGAGTTATTGTCAGAAATTATTAATTATAATACTTTATTTGTGTTCGATAATTTTGGGGTCAGCACAGGGTTGTGTTATCTGAAACAACAAAAAAAAAATAAGTTAGGCAAGCATAATGTTATTGTGGCGGGAAATTGTGATGAAGAAGATTTACATTTTAAAATTGACACTCAATTTGAAAAATAATAGAAAATGTATATATTCTGTGGTTGTCACAGTGAAATAATAGTAGTTTTTATCCATTGGTGTCTAGATGAGGCAAAATGACGTGAATGGCAAATATTCGCTTCTTTATTGCTTTAAGTAGTATCCAAGTGAAATTCAGTAACGTGCGCATTATTCTACTTAATCAAAGGAGATTCTTGGTATCCTGGCCCAACTTGAATGTAAAACTTGTATTAGAGGAAAATCCACTCATACCCAGACTAAGTAATTTGTTAAACCAACACCAAAACAATTCACTGGATATTATTGGCAACTGTCCGGCGAAATATAAAAATAATTTTAAATTTAGCGATCAGGGCCAAATTGGCCTATCGAACTTTAACTTCCTTAAATATCTGTATTTTTGTAGTAAAAATTTTACTTTCAGTAAAATTATATAATATTAGTAAGATAAGATAGATCTAGCGTTTGAGCACTATCTCACTTGATGGTCAGGGACGATGTGGTCGAAGATATTATCACGCTAGACGTAGAATGTTCACTGGCTTTCAAGAACTGCTGCCTGAACACACTATGTGTTTGGTGAAAGTTTTTCAAACTTGAGGGTGGTAGCTATCCAGGCGGGTACTCGAAAGTACCCTACTACCATGCTGGGAATTTGATGACGGTGACAGCCGACGCTCCCCCCGCTGAGCTATCATCGCTTCAAGTTATTGTATTATTGCGCGATGCCAGGAATCTTCGAATTTCTTATTTGCTATCCCAAATCTCTTGATCCCCCCCCCCCCCCCCCCAATCTTAGCTACACCAAACTTTAATATTCGACGGCTCTGTAGCTGACTTGTGAGAAACTTATCATGATCCTATGTTCACAAAAAGGATCAACGTTCATTCCTAGTCACAAATTGCCCACTATTCATATTTTACGAGATCATTTTCGCTTTTTTTATCGCCTTTGTAGTTGTCTGGTTAATATATCGTCATGAGCACGTCGTTTCGTAGAGTAAACGGGAACTACTTTTGACTCATAGCTTACATATACATGTAAATAGGTGCTAGCTGATATGGCCGCGACTTCACTCGCACGGCATACGCGTCATTTCTCATTTCACCACCACCAGAAGATGAATTTCAATTTAATCGTAATTATTTAACGTTTCTTTATAAAAAATATTATATTATATTAATTTTTCAAAGAAACGAACTCCCATACGCATTTTTTTATTATTATTATGTTGGCGGTTCCATCGCCACAGGATAGCTAACTCCATTCTAAGTCCGCCGTGATCGGCCTTTTTTTTATCATTTACACAAGGTCTTCAGGTTCCAAACTAGGCCGAGCTTGTACTATGGTAACCTGATGACTGATATATATATATATTTATATACTTATACACACCTAGACACAGGTCAAACAGACATCTTTATACATACAAATGTTTGACCTGTCCGGGAATCGAACCCGGGACCAGAAGGCAGAGTGCTACCAACTGCGCCAACCGGCCTGTCAAATTAGTTCTGCCATACTTTACTTTTTACTTTACTTACCAATTGTGCTACTTTTGGATACTTTTTACACGATTTAGTGTTTGATCAGTATCATACTTGATGGTCAGTGACGATCTGGTCGAAGGTATAATCACGCTATATTTAAAATGTTTACTGGCTCTCAAGCACTGTTGTTTGAACACTATGTGTTTGGCGACAGCTTTACAAACTTGTGATAAACTATCCAACAATTATTGGAATATAATAATGCCCTACCACTATTGGTATTGGTATAAGCTGAAGTTCAAGCGGTTGGTGGGGATCGAACCAGCGTCCGTCGGGTTGATAACCGACTCTTCCACCTTAGGATATAGCCCTTTAACCCCTTGGTGAAAACTTATAAACAATAATAACATATTTTACTTTACTACCATAAAACTAGCTGTAGATTTTACTAAACTCAATAAATTAATAAATCTTTGAAGCAAACGTGCTGGCTGGATCAATACGTGAATATTTCGCTGAGCAAGCAGTTTGTAAATGTTCTCACGTCCGATCGAGTCAAGTCAGGCGGACACCATTTATAAATGGAACGTTATTTGTGCTCACAGTATTTGTCAACTGGAATTAAGTATTGGTGACAGTCAGGGTTGCCACGGCTAACTTACTTGGACAACAAACTTGAGGAGACAGGAAAAGCATTTTTTCCTGTCTTCTCAAGTTTGTTGTGCAATGTGCAATGTGTGAATAAACAGTTTTTTAACGTTGATTGTTTATAAAATGTACTACACGCGTCCTTGTTTATTGCAGGATCGGACGAGGCACTCGAAGGCACATCTTTCGGTATGTGACACGTACCTGTAGGTTCAAAATTACAAATCCGACGGTTGGTTTCGTTTCAAATAGTCGATCGCTAATAAAGATTTTCTAGTACTGACATAACGGGAAGATGGATTTTCGTCGAATCGCAGAGTTTTCGCCACGGTACGATAGGGGAATTTTTAAAATTATTTTTATATTTTCACACACTCGCACTAGGATACCCTGTGTCGCGAGAGGCATAGACACACACAATCACAATACACAAACATCCAAGACCCGAGAACAAACATCTTTGCTCATCACAGAAATGGATGCTTTGTTGCGTCGTCCTTACGTGTGTTGGCGTTAATAGATGACCAAATTGAATGGCCTTGCCAACCAGTGCCTCATGAAGTGCATCATCATCAATTCTAGCCAAGATACAGTTGGGACACAGGCAATACACCAAGGAGACACACCTTAGACAAACAGCCTTGATGTACTGTAAAAACGTGGCAGACCCAACATCACCCTGGACACAACAGCACCGTAAAGATTCCCAGGCTAAGACTATAGTCGTGCTGTTCAGACTAGTGCGACTCAACCAGAACTGTACCTAAGCGAGAACTTAATCGAGTACGGACGGAGAGTCTGTTGTGGGGGCGAGAGCAGTTAAACTCGATCGCCCCCGTGCGCAAGACTCACTAGGACTCAATCGCGACTTATTTTTGAAGAGAAAACTTCTTTAGCGGCGTTGTGCACTTTTGTATAGGGAGAAAATATTAAACTTGCGTCAGGACACCTCACGTCAGGCGTGACGTCATAGAATTCGTAAGACGGAAGGAGCGTAGATAAATTTAAACTTAAATTTGTTACGAATAAGAAACATTTTCGTTTCTTGGTAGGTATAATACGAACTTTTTGAAGCAGACTGCGCTCACCTTGCTCTCCCATTTAACATGTCGATTTTGACTTCATTCTATTGTATGCTCTATCGCCCTCACTATAGTGTTTAATGTGTAGGTACATAGAATCAATAAACTTAAATACTTATTGTCATGTTTGTGTACGATAGCGCAATAAATGCATAATGTATTTTACCACATAAATGCAAGTTTTCACTTCTGCCGCCACTCCCGGAGTGCAACGAACGACTACAGAATATCATCTAAGCTATAATAGCACTTCATTAGTCGTTGGAATTTATTCCTTCTTATTTACATTTGAGTGGATGTTTTTCTTAGCGCCATCTACCTTTTATTGTATGAAGTATTAATAGGAAGGATAGACCAACATTGCAGTTGGTAACATATCGAGCGAAGGCACCATACCCTGATTCTAAGAGTTGTATGTCTTATTGCATTAACATCATGCTAGCCGTAACTTAAGTTGAAATTTATGAAGGAAAAATTTAACTGCTAGTGGGATTTGAACCCACGACTACAGTATACCCGTCCTGTAGCTTTTCTTAGATGGCAAAGCAACAGGACGGTATTCTGTAGTCGTGGGTTCAAATCCCACGAGCAGCTGAATTTTTTCCTCTAAAGATTTTTCCGCTACTTCCAATAACTATTTTCGTAGAACGAGATTTCCTTGATCTGATTTTTGATATATTGTAAGCTTGAGATTCACCGCTATCTTATTGGGTATTAAGAGATGCCATGGTCTAATATGTAACACACAGGCGGAGAAGGTAGGTGCCTTTTCACTCGTGACTTCAAGACTCCAGGGATATCTTATCGGGAAACACAGACTTGGCTAATGAGTTCTACTCCCTGGCTGCACGGGATGTGGAAGCATCTACCGTGAAGCGATGACGCATCACCATTGATCTGTTCGTCCGATGATAGAACGGGATAGCAGAATTAAATTGGGGCTTATCCAACCTACCTAAATCAACTTTATTTACCGCCTTTTTGTGTAATTAAGGATTTAGTAAAGATTATTTTAGCAATAGGTAAGGAGAACAATGAAACCGTAAATATTGACAAATTAATAATATTTAGTCAAGATAAACTGCGAGCACAAACTATAACAAGATGCTGACTCATTATTGCAACGCATTTCACAATCATTTATGCCTACGCATGTTTACACTGTAAAGAGTTACAATATACATAGTACCTACTTACTTAGTAATTTATAAAAAGTATTTATTCTCCGAACTAGGACAAACAAATCTTGGAACAGGCAACCTGGGGCAGATGGTGCCAACATTACAACGCGAGACAACCCTGCCGGCAGGTAGAGCCAACTTTACGGTTTAGTGGAACATCCGATTTCATTGTTCCAATAAGTTGGCCAATAAATATTTATGCCAACTTTCCCATTTTATAACAGATTGCCAGCTCTATGCTAGCAATATTAGGATTATCAGGGGGAAACATCATGCGCCGAATTTCTATCCTAATGTTATTTTAAATCAACGCATTATATGATTTATTTATTGTTCAAACTTACAGCTACCATTACATTGATGAATACAACTATTAGTTAGATTTTTAAATAAACGACATCCCTACCAGAAAGACACTTTTTCAGGCGCGGTTTGTACGATCTCTACACAATTTACTTACAATACTATATTGCTTAATATTTATTGGGATCAATAAACACAAGTTATGATAAATAAAATACGAAATCGTGTTATATTATATTACTTCGTATTTTTGTTAAAAGAATACACACATATATTCACGCTGCTTTCTCATAGGGGTAGACGAAGACCATTCAGCCTTCTATTTACTACGATCACAACACACTTTCTTCACTTTTTTCATTATCACTCATCAGACATTTCATAGTAGAGCGTCGGCTTAGAGTACTATTGCCGTGGAGTGCCGGTCTAGAATTGAATTGTACAGTTTTCCTACCTATTTCATACAAAAAATTATAAGTATGCTTAATGTTTGACTAGTAGTTTGCGCGACTACATTAATTAAATTGCTACTCATTTGCTAATATGAAAAAAAGCAATAAAATATATAAGAGCATGCGGGGCAATGAACAGATTATCCAAAATCATATCTTCTTAAAACGATACTAATATTTAGATCACGTAAAGAAAATTAAATTCACCTTTTACTGCGACATTTCCTAAGCCTGCCCCTTGAGGGGCCTGTAATTGTAATAAATCATTATTTATTACACATTCGTTGTTTTGAAGAGCTATTTACGTCGGTAACGTATTACGTTAAATTATTCATAGCACGTGCGCTGAGTGACGTAGATTGGAATAACAGCCCCCGAAGTGTAGGCAAATTAGGGTTTGGGGAGATAGTACAGTTTTAGGTATTTATTTTTAAAATGATATTAAACAAACAATATTTATATTAGCAATAGAAATTATTTCAGGCTAGTAAACAGTGTGCCTGCCTGTGTTCATAGCCTCACTCCGGCTTAAATTGTATGCAGGAAGTATATCTTGCTGCAAATGCAATGCTATTTATACGGTTCGATTGGCGGTGCACACTGCATCCTGTAATAATTTATCTCGCTGAATTGACACTAAATATTGCGCTTTTTATTATAGATATCGTCCAAGCAATGCCTGAATCCATGAACTTGCGTATGTATTTTTTTTAAAGCATATAAAAACTCACGCATCTTTCCCGTAGGTGTCGACAAAGACCACATCCATCCATTTGCTACGATCTAGACACACTTCCTTCGTTTCATCCACGCTTATCAGACATTTCATACTAAAGCGTCGGTAAAGAGTACCTACTCTGGAACTAAAGGAGTGAACACAAAAACTTTGCTCCAAGTTCGATACTGCTTTCATAGATTTTTATTTTACTATATATTATTTAATTAATTATACATTATTAGGACTTTAGATTTTATAAGTCATTTATGTGATACAGACACTTTTCAATTAACCAGCTATTTAGCATTTTCCTAAATCGATAAGTGCAATAAAATGTATGAGAATTTTATTATATATCCTGAAACACATTACAAGACTATTGTTCCTAAATATCAAAGGTTAAGGCTGAACAAATATTGGAAAACTCGAAAGTAAATATTAAATAAAGTTATTTTCGAGTAATTTTAGTTTTCGATTAAGTTCTGGTGGTCGTTCCGTTTTTACACAAATAAATGATTGAATTTCATTTCATTCCGACATAAATTCTATTATTTTTTTATACTGATCCATCGTTTGAACAATATCTCACTTGATGGCCAGTGACGATGAGATCGAATATGTTATCACGCTAGATTTAGAATGCGTACTGGCTCTCAAGGACTGCTGCCTGAACAGAACACACTATGTGTTTAGTGACAGTTTTTCAAACTTGGTGGTGGAATAGCTAGCCAGGCGTGTACTCGAAAGTACCCTACCATCATGCAGATAATTTCATAAGGTGTTACCCTTCAGTGGAAGCTCAAGCCACTGCTAGCTTTTTTGCGTAAATAAATGAGTTCATTTCATTTATTTCCGAGATATTTGGCTCAACGATTCAGCATTACAATTCAACGTGGCAATGCTGCTAGCATTCTGGGCATGCTGCCAGCCGGTAGCGGGTTAGAACATTTGAGTTATCTATAGGCTACCAATAGATAGTGGATTGCTCAAATGTTATTGTCGTAGCTTTAGTATTGTAATTACTTATTCGTTTTATTTTAATAAAGGAATTTCCGACAAATCTCAAAAAAGTCATACTAATTTAACATCAGGTGAGAGAGTTGTCAAACGCGTATAATATGAAAAAATAATTCTAAAACCGATGTAACACATTTAGAGTGCTGAAATATAAAAAGAGAGCAATCAGGACAACTTTAGAAATACGCAAACGCACGTCCGTCAGAGATTATTTTAAGAAAAATGGAGTTATAACAGTTATTGCACTTTATATATTTAACAGCCTTTTAGAAATACACCAAGAAAGGCCAAAACTAACAAAAAATAAAGATGTTTGCAAATACAACTTGCGAAATAAGGAAAAACTATTTATACCTCAAATCAGATTTAAAAAGGTACAAAAACAAGGAGTGTTTAACAAAATTGTTATGTATAATAAACTACCGGTTAGCGTTACTAAATTAAGCACTAGCGAATTAAAAAAAATACTTAATCAATTTTTTGAATCAAACCCAATTTATCAAAATTTGGTACTTATTTTTTTTAGTTTTATTTGTTCCGTGTGTTGCAAACATTTATTTTATATTCATTTAATTTAATTGATTTTATTTATATTTTTTAACTTGACATTATATACTATTATTTAGATTATGCCTAAAGTAAATGATAATAAGATTAAATTATTTAAGATGTAACTGTAAAATATTTAAGATTGTAACTTGACATGCCCAATGTAACATTCCCAGTTATAAGGCCAATAAATGATTTTACTTTACTTTAGATTAGTACATGCCAAAATGGTGCAAATCGTTTTCGATCAACCCTCAACGATTCAAAGTAATGAGAGAAGTTTACTGGCAACAGAGCTGTGGGCTTAGATAACACAAATTAACCCTTGGAATGGAATGCGCATTGGCTTTCATTACATGAATTAATGTGTTTATGGGGGTGTACGTGGTAAACGGGTATGATGACATAAACAGAGACTTGCGGCTATTTACAGACAGAAGGCGGGACAAATCCTGATGCTTGTTGAATCCTACTATTTTATCTATATATATAAAAATGAAACCCGTTTTCCGTTGTCACGACATAACATGAAAACGGCTTGACCGATTTAGATAAAATTTGGTATAAAGATACATGGGACTTTGGAGAAGGACATAGGCTACTTTTTGTCCTGGAAGAAGTATGGTTCCCGTGGGATAACTGAGTCAGCGGGAAAAACGTAGTGCACGCGGGTGAAACCGCGGGGCGCAGCTAGTATATTATAAATATGAAAGTTATGATGGATGGATGGATGGATGGATGGATGTTTGTTACTCAATCACGCCAGAACGTCTAAACGGATCTAGATGAAATTTGGTATGGAGATAGCTTATACCCTGGATTAACATCATTTTCATAATCACCATCATCATTGTTTTTCATCACCACGCGGGTAAATCCGCGGGGCACAGCTAGTATTACATAAATGTACATTACAGATGATCTAACGACTCAAATAATACTAATAACATTTTTAGACTTTTTGATTAAGACATAGTTTGAGCGAATTTGTCATTACCGCGACAGTTTTCGATAGAGGACCAATTTCAAACGCTCAAAAATTCACTAATAAATAAAATCAAATTCGGTTCAATCAGAATTAACCTTCATAAACTGTTCTCATATGTCGTATGTTTATAAGATTATTAAACATGTGACTTTCAACAAAATTTCCTGTTTAGCAAATGGTAACGGGTAACTGAAACAGAAAATTAAAAATAAAAAAAATTAACTATTACTTAAGCTAAGCTAACTACATAGTGTGGTACTAAGCGCGCCTTGTAGTTGTGTGCGTACACGTAAGCTTACAATACACTGTGACAAATGTCTAGCCAGCTAGGACGGCGGGCGCTAGACGGCGCCGCACTGCCATATTTATCTTAGAATTCTAATACAATAAACATCTCGCAATAATATTATATGTTTATATGAGGTAGATGTCGCACAAGCGCGTGGAAACTGAGGCGGCAATATTAAGTCAATTGTAGTAATTTTTATTACAACGCGTATTTCAAGCGTTCCTTCCTTTTGCGAAAGTTTGTGTGTATCTGCATTAATTTGTATGTTACCAGTGAGCGATAAAAGGGTTGAACGGTGTTACGTTAGAGACTGTTTTTTCATATGTGCATCTGCATTTGAAAATACAGGCCCTGAGGAATAACTAGACTTTCAGCAGAGATAAGTCGAAAATCATACTCCTCGCCTCGCGCCTGAATCCAATTATAATGACAGATTTATTTATTTTATTTATTTATTAACATTCCCACAAGGTCTTCAGGTCCCAAACTAGGCAGAGCCTGTGCTATGGTCACCTGATGACTGATATATATACTTATATACATATACACACCCAGACACGGTCAAACAAACATGTCCATGCACACAAATGTTTGACCTGTCCGGGAATCGAACCCGGGACCAGCGGCTCAGAAGGCAGAGTGCTACCAACTGCGCCAACCGACCAGTCATGACATTACACATGTAAATAATTTGACCAGGAAGATGATTTTACACGCATGCAGCGCGATTGTCTAAACGCCAGTCACTTTCAATCTCAATCTTATCTATGAAGAGATGAGGCTCATGCCCGCTGCCACCTGGCTATGATCAGATGAATCAAGAGACTGATCAAGGGAAAACTCCCGGTCATGACATGGATATCCATATCAACTTAGTGTTAACCCGGAAGGACGAAGTTCGCGATAGTTTCAAAGCTCAAACTTGCAAGGCCAGAAACCGTTTTTTGAAAAATAAAACAATACTTAACTCTTTTATTTTTTTAAATACTTTCTTTGAATCCTACTAATATTATAACGGCAAAAGTTTGTGTGTACGTGTGTATGCTTGTTACTTCTGCACGCTCAAACGGCTGGACGGATTTGGATGAAATTTGGTGTATATATATATATTATAGATACTTCAGGTCCCGGAATAACAGATAGGCTACTTTTCATCATCATCAATCATCACCACGTGGGTAAAACTGCGGGCGCAGCTAGTGGGATATAAAAACAAATTGCTTTCGAGTTTCGTAAAATGTGTGGCCATGAAGCGCTTTTAATCACTTAAACTGGGGATACAAATGCGCAGATGAAGCTAAAGTCAAGCTAAGTGGAGTTTAAAGAGAGCAACATTCGTTTGTCAGAAATTTTCTTGTCTTGTTTTCTGAAACAGTAGGTACATTTACAATGTGTTGCTCATATAAATATACGTAACATTGAAATTGCAGTGTATATATATATATAGGCATATATGTATATATATAGGCGAATAGTACACATTAATTCTACCTTTATTATAATATAATACAATGGTAATGATTCTTTTGTTAAAACATATTTACAAAAAAACTAACATTAAACAAAATTAAACTAAAATTGTCGATAGTTGGATTGTTTTTACATGGTTGCGATAAAGTTCAAATTAGTATGACACTTATCAATAATAATACTGTAATTTCATTTTTTTTAATATATTTCATAATTTTTATTAAAAAAAATTATATAGTACGTGTGCTCCATCGTACACCACATCATCACTTAACATTTGATGAGATGGTGGTCGAACGCTTGCCTTTCCCCAATAAATATATTCGTACACAAATACCATTTTGTTTCATCATTTTCTCATCAAAATAAGTTTGAGTAACTTCAAGCAAATTTTGATGCGTAATCAGAGGGGTGAAAACATTACTTTTCCGTCTGGGAAATGATTTTTCCCTGCTGTCAAAAAAATTTAAAACTTGGCCGGCAATATTCAAAATTTTATACAGTAAAAGCTTGTGAAATTTCGGCGTAAATTGCAATTAAAAATGTTATTAAATATTTTGTAACAACTCATTATTGACTTTTTCCCAAGTTATTATTTAATATACGTAGATCCGAGCAAAATATCAAGTTTTTAATAACTTTCGCCGTATCTCTCTCTCTCGAAAGCTCTTCCATGACAGCTGTATCGAAATACTTAGCTGGACCAAATAGGTTGCAATGCATTTTCTCTACATATAGTCTGTGGACGCGGCACAACACGCATGCGCGACAAGCAAATGGATTCTGGCGCTAAACGATTACAAATAAATGCAAACATATGCTGTGATTTTACGTAAATTTCATTATCTATTTTATGAGATTACATAAAGTAGTGTATCAAACTGCACATCATTTGGTCTTAGTATGATACAGTTTCATAAACTACTATTTTAAATTTCAATATGTTGTCTGTAAAGACAGTCCATGTTCTGTTTTTGATGTTTTAATCTTTAGATGTCAGTATGAGACTAGATAAAAAAACTATTAAATCAATTCAGGGTAATACCCGACGACACATAACATAAAGATAATAGCAATAATCATTATTGTCCCAGTTATTTTATTACCGTTTCAGATTCTGCGGTACATGCAATCGTCAGATATTTATTGAGCTATAAGCGAAGCAATATGACCTTTATGGCTAAGTATTCTGTATTGATATTTTTATATTCATTATCGCTTTTGTCCAATATTGGATACAGTATAATAGTAACTTTTTAGGTAATTTTGTTAGCCATGGCTTCAGGTCATGTTTGATTCATGTGCATTTGGCAGTATCGAATTATACTTGTAAATTATAATTACATCGACTGTGTATTTTTTTCTCTTTTGATGCTTTTAATGTTATGAATTTCTCACCTTTGGATTTCGTTTGAGTTTTATATTGTGGATTACGCTTTTTATCCAAGTTTTTAATCGACTTCAAAAAAAGGAAGTTCTCTATACGACCCGTATCTTTTTATGTTTGTTACCTCAGAACTTCCGACGTTTTTTATTTGCAAGCTGGTGTTTACCGCGTGGTCCATCAAAATCGGACAAGCCGTTTTTGAGTTTCACTCCAATAACTGAAAAATGCTACTTATACATCGACGACATTATAATTGTGGGTGAAGATATCGGTTAGGATAATGGGACAAATTATTGCACCGTCATCGGTCCTTGATAAATGTGCAAAGTTTCATCAACCCGACGTTTAAAAGGGTGTAAAATTCCCGAACAAAGATTCCGTATTACACAAATAAACACGAAGGTATTAAAAGCGCGGTAATAATATAAACAATCAAATTCATATCTAACCTTCTTATTATATATATGTGGTATCCGGCTTTACTCACGTTTATAGTCGAAGTTTCGACCTAGGTTTCGAGCATGTCCGATGCTTTTCCTCAGGTGAGTTTACGCTGCCAGATCGCGGCGACCACTATAAACCGACTATAAACGTGAGTAAAGCCGGATACCACATATATATAATAATGTGTCAAACTTACGAGAATTTCCAATCAAAAATAACCTTATTTTTGAAAGTTGGTTATTATTATTTATATTTACTGTTAATAACAGTAATAATGTTATAAATTATTTTTTTATTATTATAAAGAGGTAAAGTTTGTGAGGTTGTAGGAAATCTTTGAATGTACTAAACAGATTTTGAAAATTCTTTCACTAATATAGAGCTTATTATTTGTAGGTATCATAGGCTCATCATGATTATCATCATCACCTTTTTTCATCACCACGCGGGTGAAACCGCGGGGCGCAGCTAGTATTAAATAATAGGTTTCATTATGAAACGTTTTATGAAACGAGTTACTTTGAATTGACTTTAACCTTTAAACCTTCTTCGTGTCAGATTTTCTCTTGAAGCTTTTTCAAATTATTGATACAGCATGTGGCCAAATTAAAAGGGATTTCATGAAAGACCGCACTCACTCAGAAATCCCGTCCGGATAAGGTCAACCAACCGGATTACGTTAATGCCCGGCTTAAGGCTCGTAAAAGATCTGTATCCACCATAAGCCGATAAGAAATTCTACGTCGAACATCGACGTAGAATTTCTCACGACAGTCCAGATAAGGCTTATCTCATCCCGATGACACTAAAACGTGTAAGGTTAGATATTTAAGTTTTTTTTTGAAGTGATAACTTCTATAGCGGCGTTGTGTACTTTTGTATGGGGAAAAATCTTAAACTTGCGTCAGATCGTAAGATCATCAGATTGTCAGGACCGCCGTTACAATTTAAACTTAAATGTGTTACGAACGATTGTTGGTATTATTTATTAATTTCATTTGTTGGCAGTTTTATTTGATAAAGTTGTTTTGTTAACAGTATTATTTATGTAAACTCTAAGGCTTTCACGGCCGGTGTTGGGTGTTGTATGTATTGCTTCCGGGCTGTTTGGCCGTGGTCTATGTGAAACTTGTGTTCGAGACGTTTCGACGATCACTGCGGTCGACATCTTCAGTGGTTCAGGTCCGAGCGGCGACAAGAGCGTAGAACTCTCCTTCGCGGCGTCTTCTCTGATACTGATGAGTATCAGAGAAGTGTATGAGTATGAGTATTACTTAGTTTGGTTATCAAAACGCCTATATTATAAAGATGGCAGATGTCATTGTTTCAAAAAAAAAAAAAAACGTCATCACGTTAATTCAATGTGTCCCAATAATATTATAAATCTGAAAGTTTTTATCAATGGATGAATGTTTGTTACTGAATCACGCCAGAACTGCTGAACGGATTTGGATGAAATTTGGTATGTAGATACTTCAGGTCCCGGAATAACACGTAGACTACTTTTCATTATCATCATCATCAATCATGTTAAAGTTTTCACTTCTGCCGGCACTCCCGGATTGTAACCGTTTGTTTTTTTTTCTAAAGAGCACCGTATAACTTAAGTAATGTTAAATTAAGTATTAGGCATTTCTGATGATTTAGATATAACAATTATTGCAGCATCTCTGCGCTTGGGTCCATCCTGTTCCTCATCACCGCCAGTGTGGGGTTGCTGTCGGCCGGCTCAGCCACCACGGCCTAACTTGCTTAAAAAGTCCCAGGAGACTACTTCAAAACGCCAGCCTTAATAATGTTATCCGTCGAGCTATGCTAGTATTAAAACGATCTGTTTTAATTGTATTTATCTCTCCAGCTTGGTGCTGAACATCATGAACATCAACATGTTCGAGTATCAAGCGATTAACATGATAAAGGATCACTAACTCCAACAAATTACTGTCCTTTTTCTCCTAATTCAATTAAAACCACCACTTAGTTACAGTGTGTGCGCTTAAAAAGTGTGCATCAATAAGATGATACCATTTTCTATATCTTTAGGATGCAATGTATAGCTTTTCAAGTGCTTAGACGCTAGCTTTTTAATGACAGCTATTCAAACTTAGAATGCTACCTCTGAAAGCTCAACCTGAGGGTGGGGACGAGCCACCGTCAGATTCACGGACGCACTCTAAATATAGCTGGTGCGATATATAATTGCGTTAAATTTCCATTCCATTTTTTTCCAGTATTTTCCGGTTTTAGCCGCCTCGTACTGGATAAAAGTAGATATTTATCCATCTCTCCCTTAAATAAGATAAATTATTTTGAATAAGATAAAAACTAAGATAAATTATTTCGTAGATTTAGTTACATTATTTTGTTTTTATCCGAAAAAAGTACCGCTGTCTGTCTTTTGGTATCATTATCGGAACGATTATGCTAAAGAGCATAATCTTATGAACTTTCAAAGTAGCATTAAAACAGACAATAGCCGCATACGCAGAACCGTAAAGTATTTATAGAGATTGTCCGTTGAAAGGCTTTTTCAACGTCGCTATAATAAGATTAATTAAAATTAGCTTAGTTGCAATTAGCTGTTGTTAGAATGAAATTAACAATTAATTTATTTATTATTCATATACTAAAAAAATTGCCTCCTATGTATTTACACCATATAGGTGTACGTTTTTTTGTTCGGTCACATTGTTGATAACAGTAAAAAAAAAAAGAAAAAAAAGAAAAACCACGAAAAAAGCATTATTTAAATTCGACTATTTTTACGAAATTTTGATTATTGGACCTTTTTAAAAAAAACATTTTTTTTAGACCTAGCGTCTTTCCACATGATGGTCGGTGACGATGTGGTGGAAGATGTAATCACGTCAGAGTTCGGACTTCTCAACTAACTAATAAAAAATGAGAACAATCTCCGTTCTAGAGTCGAATAAAACCAATACGATAAAAGCACGACCTTATACTCTTAGTTATTAACGGAATAACACTTAAACTTCCACGTAGAAACTAAAACTATATCATTTCCCATAGGTATTGGGCTGCGGGTAGCTCGAGCGGTTAGTCTGTAATTCTGAGATAAGTCTGCAAATCCCGCTGGGCCCCTGATTCATTTCACAGGCACGATCTCTTAATGAAAGGGATCATGATATTAGGCGCAATTAGTAATAACGACTAAATAAATAAAAAAATAGTTATTAGTATTTTATCTTAATAATGGCATCGGCTATAAAATAAAGTAATAACAACTAGTGGTTAAATGTTATTATATTTTACAGAATTGGCAGGCGTTTGACCACTACGTCACCTGATGATAAATGACGATGCGGGCTAGATTAAATCACGTCTGCTTAGAAAGTTTTACTCATTCTATTCACTCGTGACTTGAAGAAACCCAGGTTATATATTATGACTCTGTAATAAGCTGGTTCCAATTTTATGCATAGCTGTAACTAAAGTTATATACTACCTACTAGCTGCATGATGATGAAAAATGGTGATGATGATGATGATGGAAATAAGCTTATGTGTTAATCCAGGGTATAAGCTATCTACCAACGTGTGATCCAAATCAGTCCAGCTGTTTAGGCGTGAAAAAGTAACGAACATCCATACATACGTACCTACATACAAAATTTCGTGTAAATATCAGTTTAATACATTTATTAAATAATAATACATATTTGCATATTCAACTCTTTTCATCTCATAATGCGTGGAATGATTTTTATTATTACAATATATATTATATACATTTCAATCTATAATATGAAAATTTCAATTGCATAAATAATAATATATTAGAAGATCATAAAACTGATTACGAAAGTAATAAAACTATCCATATACATTTAAATAATAGCTATTATCATTTACAGGGTTATATCCGGGTATGATTGGCGCCGGTCGTATCTCAACCGGGCCGGATCAAGATAACGATGAGATTTGCGAAAGCTATATTATTATCTCACATATTGAATTGATGACCGGATTTAGGTGGATATATCCTGTTACCAAATCCCGGCTTCAATACAATTTACATACTTTCAATTTGTTTTTTATGCATCTTACATTTGATATTTAACAACCCTATCATACATTTATCTGTATATCCTATGAGCATGATCCGTTTTACTCATACATAAATAAAATTATAAGATTATATATCTATACTAATATTATAAAGAGGAAAGTTTAGATTGTTTGTTTGTTTGTTTGTTTGCATAGAATAGGCTTCGAAACTACTAAAACAAATTCGAACATTCTTTCACTGTTGAGAAGTTACACTATTCCCGGATGGCAAAGGATATATTATAGTTCCAAGAAAATTAGGGATCCTTAAGGTTTTCAATTTTGAATTTTTTTACTTTTACGCCGCCGTACATGCCGGGGTGGACCCCTAGTATATAAATATGTGATAAATGGTGCATATGAACCTTAACCTAATCTCTCAAGACTTTAATGTCGGCAGATACACATTGTATTATTATCGCAATCGCTGGGCAGCGTGCCAAGAATGCTAGCAGCATTGCCACGTTGAATTACAATACTGATCCGTTGAGCCAAATATGTGCCAGCATTTTCGCCACACGTCGCATCGATCAAACGCTCAGATAAATTTTGGAAAATCCGATGAGCTCCCGGCCCCCACGGGCGCAATGTCTCGACCCCAAACGGTTCAAATATGTAACCTAGTTTAGCATATTTTCTTAAGCCGCGGCGCCAGCCCTAACATGTGTCTCGGGAATTTTAATCAAACGGGGCCTCAACATGACTCACTTTATACCGCATCAACTTTAAGCTGCTTATTAACAAATGTAAAAATAACAGTATTAACTGTGTAGGCAAAGCCTCTAGCGATGATACTCGAAACTCGTTATTATTATACAAGCTATCTCTACGCCCCCAAAGCAGCCATTTCTGAGTATCTCGCCCTGATATCATCCATAGCGTCTCTTTACTTGATTCTTTATAATTAGGGACTAGCTGACCAGGAAAATGTTGCTTTGCCATATAAACTATCAAAATGCCAAAGTGACAAGTTAATTTAATGATCAATGGACCATTAAATTAACAACCATTCGGATAATTTGTTCATATAAAAATACTAAAATCGCGATAAAAATGAGAAGTGAGAGGGTAAAAAGTACCTTACGAACTATTATCAAACCTACCAAATATACACAAAACATTTCATAAAAATGAAGCAAGCTGTTGAGGAGTTTGGGAAACAAACACTGTGATACGAGATTTTTATATATTAGATTTGAAAGCGAAATCTGTGCCCCCACAGCCGCCAGTCCTGAATAAGTATCTTGCACTGACATCACGCTCCATAGCGTCTCTTTACCTTGATTCTACATAATTATATCCTTTTAAATCCCCTTGACAGCCAACTCGGGTCTGAAAGTATATAATATTAAATTATTTATACTTACAGTTTAATTTGACGGCTGAATAACTTTGAAACTTTAAGCTTTGAGACGTTATTTATTAGAGAATTTTCATGTACTTGAACTTTGTGAACGGTCTTGGATGTTTTAATTTGAAAACTTCATGTTTAAGTAGGTTTTCTTCTATAAAACGGTTTCCTCATTTAAGATAATGGCTGGATGGAAATTTATTAAAGATAGAATGTTTTCTTAGTTTTCTCTTGGGGTTTCCTGTTTCCTTTTTGACTATGGACCCCCAAAAAATGCTATCTTGTACTACGTTCACACTAATAGCTATATTTTATCTTGACAACTCCTCTTTGAGTGATGACTACATGTACAGGAACTCTTTATCAAGTGTTTTTCTTTCTGGGTTGGTGCTTTTAATCAAATAAAATACTTATAATTAATTGCAATACTACAGCTACTACAATATCATTTGAGTCTGTAGATAGCTCAGTTGCTTCTGATCCATTACTAGTTGGCAGCGTGCCTCCAGGCACGGTAATGCTCGTCGATGCAAGCCGTCGAACCAGCTATGTGCCAGCATTTTGACCCCGCGTCTTGAACATATATAGAAACATATGTTCTAACTCCGTGAATAGCATTAATGGTGTGTTTTTTCAATTATCTATATTATTTATCGTCACTAGACCTAGAATATTTACTGGCTCTCAAGGACTGCTGCCTGAACACACTATGTGTTTGGTGACAGTTTCTAAACTCGATAGTGGTAGCTAGCCACAAAGGTATTGAAAAGTACCCTAAAACTATGCATTAGATTTAGTAACGATCTCTCAATAAGCAACAACACAAGAAGCTGATGATATGAAATGAAATCAAAGTCTACACAATAGAGCTAAGTAACTTAGATTTTATACATAATTTAATTTATTCACGGTACAGTATTGTTGAACGCTGATCTTTCTTACACACTAGGATTCCCTGTGTTGTGAATACCGTATCTAACAGAATCAGGTGTTCATTATAGCTAGTATTATAGTGTCTAGAAGACATTAAAGTGTCCAGAAAGCATTACAGTGTCTAGAAAGCATTACAGTATCCAGAAGGCATTACAGTATCCAGAATGCTATATATAGGCATAAATACAAACTAATGTTCTACCACTTTTTTCAAGTTTTTACGAGTGTCACGCAATTTTCCTTAATAAAGAATTTCAGTACTGAAATGGTAATTATGTTATTAGCTATCGCAGGTAGCACCTGCGTGCCGGACATGGTTTGTGAAAAGATTTCAATAGTACGTGAATAAATATGGCGGCTTTTTACTTAGCCCTAAACGAAGACATAAACAGGTAATTGGATACTTACCGGGCAATCTCCAATGTACAATTTATTAAGGAAACACCTTATTTGATGTATTTTTTTATTTCGAGTAACGACTCGTTTGTTTAATACACAATTATGAGTAATTTCAAATATTTTTTTAAACAATTTATCATTTATATTTAAAAATACCACTCATGAAAATAATTCATACAGGTAAATGGATTAAATCGGTTATATACTTGTAAAAAAATAGTTTATCACGACAATCTTTTTCTATTACGAAAATGTTGTTTTGTCCCCTTTTTTCTATCTTTGAATATTATGTGATTTCGATTTTACTTTCATATAACCTACACATCTTTTACGTCTTATTTCTTTCAGCGATAGAAGCATCGCACTCAGACAATTTTTGCGCTGACACTGTAGTTATTTAAAGTCAATATTTTTGAAAAGCCATAAACCCTATTGAAAAAATAAAACGTATAAGCCTAAAATTAATCATACTCAAGCGATAATAAGGTTTTTCCAGCAAAATACTTATTTTACTTATTTTTTTTTATTACTGTAGGGGCTTTTAGTCCTCTGACAATTACGCTAATCCCGTATTGGCCATTATTTTACTTTTTATATTTTGTTCTTTCGGTGCAACCGCGAAGGACACCGTTTTCGATTTAATGCGCCGATTGGATCCGCAAATTGCGAAACAGGAGCTTTTACTGTATATAAAAAATAATTGAAACGGATAACGAGGTATCATCATCATCATCATCATCTCAGCCATAGGACGTCCACTGCTGGACATAGGCCTCCCCCTAACGAGGTATGCGTAGCGCTTTTCAGTTATTGGAGTTTAAATCAAAAACCGATTGTCTGATTTTGATGAAATTAGGACTAAATAGGACTACCATGAAAGTATATTCTATCAAACAAAAAAAGAATCATCAAAATCCGTTCATAAACGACGAAGTTATTCGCGAATACACATAAAAAAAATATACGGTCGAATTGAGTAACCTCCTTTTTTGAAGTAGGTTAAAAATACGGATCCCATAAAGACCTGTATGTATGAAGCGTTTTAATTCTACTTTTTAATGAGTACTGCAAACACATTGCCCGAGTCTATGTTTCGTGATCTTGAACCACTGAAGTTTTCAAATCACCACATTGAGTCACACAGTGTCTAACCTTGAGTGCATACTTATTATCAGGTACGACATTGATCAGCAAGCTTATAATTTCTTTTAAACGTTCATCCAAGGTCGTTGAGTCAAGCCATATTGCCGGTCTTTATTTTTTTATCACATTCAGACCCCCGCACTACGATTCCTTGTGTTGCGGGAGGCATGGACACACTCAATCGCAGCACACAAATACCCAAGACCCGGGACAAACATCTACACTCATCGCACAAATGTTTGCCCCTGCCGGGATTCGAACCCAGGGTCCCGACGACATAGAAGTCATGTCACTGACACTAACTGCACCACGGCGACCGTCAAACAAAGGTTTCAAAAAAAATAAAGGTCATTAAAGCGGTTGAGAAAGGAGGACAACGCATAAGTATCTAGGTATTTAGTTTCAGACAAGTATTCCTTTGGTTTGTAGCATAACCTTGCTATCGATTTGATTGGGCTTGAAGAGTTTGTACTAGCAGTACAATGTATAGCTGCCTAGCGTTGTTTATAGAGGAAAGATCTAGAAGTGCCATCGCAGAGGATCTGTACTAAATTTGGGCTTTCTGCTTCTTACCTTATCAGCCATGAAAACTAACAATAACATGATATTGTGTTATTATTTAAGAACTTAATGTGGGATGATAATAAATAACTTATTTACCTATTTATTTAAATAAAATTATCAGATATGCTTTCAGTTTAGATGGGAATCTTGAGATGACCAACCGTATCCAATTTGATCAGATGCCGCAGGCTGAGGTTCTTCCAATAGTCAAAATCTATCTTTATGGTCTATATCCAATATCTTTAAATGCCTTAATTATTGAAAAAAGTTCATCCACGAAGAAATGAATTTAATATCAATATTATAGAAAATTATTTTGAGGGTAACCTCAATCTCTTTTCAATAAAAAGCTCATTATTGCCCCAACAGCAGAATAAACTTTTGGCGGGAAGCCACAAAGGTTATATAAAAAAATTTATTTATGAAGTGCAGACATCGATCGGGTGCCGATGCTATTCCATTGAGCAAGACCAAGGCTGGAGAAAAGTCAATGGTATCAATATTCAAGGTATCAAAACGGTTTTGATATTTGAATTATTAATTCATTTCTTTATTTTGTTTATACACATGTAAATCAAACCAGCCACACTTAATATTGTTGTTAGATGAAATATAAAGATACATTATTATAAAGGTTTCCTTAATCTTAAAAACGTCTAATTGGAATAAATATTTAAAAATACTCTATAATAAAGCTGTTTTCCGTTTGTTCATGACGAGCTAAAGTTTTCTATTAATAATAAAATAATTTCTTTTGCATATAAAATGTAAAAAATTGTTACAAAATATAATAAACCCATTATTCTACACCACACTTACTTAATATTATAAACGCGAAAGTTTGTATGGATGCTATGGATGTTTGTTACTTTTTCACGTTCAAACGGCTTGGAAGAAATTTGGTATGCAGATACTTTAGGTCCTGGAATAACACATAAGCTACTTTTCATCATCATCATCAATGATCACCGCGCGGATAAAGACGCAGGGAGAACTTGTTTGATTTAAAAAACACCTGTCACACTTGTGTTTGTTATCTAACTCCTTCGAAAGGGCTTCTCTCATTTTTGGGATTTCTTTTGTGGATATTTAGTTGGTCTGAGGTCGTAGGCCATTTTTACACCACTAGATGTTAAGAGTAGCCCTCTCCAGAATTTTCTAAAATCGTAGTCCATGCGGCTGAAAACGCGGGGCTTAGCTGGTCTATATCTATGTAATTATTTTTATTTAATACATCTGTAATATTAGTATGACTTCAAAGCTTCAAAGTTCTTATTACAAAAAGTTGTAACCCGTCTGTGTAAACCATTCATTTCCCTTTTTATTCCAATCCTAAGTATTTTCGTTGTACCCGTTCGTGTAATACTTGTTACAAAACGCGAGAAGCCTCATCGTAAATATTTGGAGGTTATATTCTGTACGGTCAAGGTTTGTACGATTAGCACACGCGACTACATAGTTGGCTTGAACTTGCCCTTATTTTCCTGTAGTAATGTAGTCAGTACAATATAGTCAGTATATGTATAGTCTTATAGTCCGATAATAATAATTTAATCGGAAAACTTCTGTATCATCTGTATAATTAAAAAGGAATCGCCAATTTGGGTGCGAAGCCAAAAACAAAATAATAAAAATACATATAAAGGAAATAAACTCGCTGGTGTGTAAATCTTATACAAATAATTAACAAAAAGACATTTAAAAAAAATTCAAGGCATATGGAAGATTCTTGTGGAGAGAAGATATAGTAATTTCTAGGAATATAGTTTAAACAACAGTTTAGTTTTAATAAAAACGACAGAGTGTGTGAGACCGCGGGGCACAGCTAGTAGACTAATAATATAATAGTTTAAATAAACAAAATACAGGATTTTGTAATTAGCCGCAATAACTAATCTTGAACATCGATACGATAAATGGACAAACTATTAAATAATTTGCCGTCGGTCCTTGATAAGTGTGCAAAGATTTAAAATTAGGACGTATCGAAGGGGGTGGAAGTCACGTGAAAATTCACTTACATGAATTCAAACGAGGCTAATAAACGGGTGTTAAAAAAGCTTGAAATCGTAGCACTATATAGCAAGGCTCGTAGTACTACTTATCTAGGGTCGTAGCACTACGAAGCAAGGATCGTAGCACTATGTAATTAAGCTCGTAGCACTATGTAGCCAGTCTCGTAGCAGCGATCCTACATCTGACTTTGTATATTAATGACTTCAAGACGAGTCAAAGTAACGCAAAGCAATGGACGTGAGCCAAGAGGGAATGAGTATAGAACCTCACACAAAAGATCTCATTACGGGAGCACACTTCGGACTTTTTTCTCTTTCTGTGTGCCGAAATGTCCCCAAGGCATCCGTTCTGAATTACATGTAAGCTTGATGAGACTTAAATTTACTCGTTATAGAATTATGTCGGATTAGTCCAAATTTTACGCTTGTTTGATAATAATTGACTAATTACAATGAAACATGTTTTCCGTTGCTATTCCTGCATCCTACCTAAACGTATTTAAAGCTAAAATCATCAATTTTTACTTGAATAAACAAAATAGATTCCTGTGTAATGGTCGTTTATTCTATTTTATATAAATTTAAGAATATGTTAGTATCGTAGCAACTACTTCCTTTATATGTTTCATTATTATTTTCTTTCGTTAATATTGTAGTGAAAAGTACATGTATTTTTAATTGATTTTTGTATTTCATCAACTGAGATATTTTTTAATATATATTATTGTCCAATGGCTGCATATTTTGGCCGATAGTTGGCGTCGGACTTGAAAAGCGCGACGCGAACTCTAAGCAGCTGCATGCGTATTGAAAAGGGTGTCTTTATGTCCTAAACGCGGTAACTCGAGAAAAACGCAGACACGCCTCGTTCGAGCCTTGGTTTTTCCAACGACTGACGAAAATATGTTTATTGTATAAATAAAATTTTATAGTCTGAACCGAGTTCCATTGCATCTTTTACAGACCATGAAAGAACGCAAAGTTGCAAACCTATTTCACGTGCTTAGGCACGAAAGATACGAAAAAAACGGGCAACTGCGAGTCGGACTCGCGTACCGAGAATTGTTAAAAATATTTTTATTATATGATCTAACTAAAAATTTATGTAATTATGTAGTCCAATTCGATGGTTGTTCTGCGGTCCAAATTACCCGATAACAAGTACACAC
Organism: Apeira syringaria; assembly: GCA_934044485.1. Lineage (NCBI taxonomy): Eukaryota > Metazoa > Arthropoda > Insecta > Lepidoptera > Geometridae > Apeira > Apeira syringaria. Next base: position 29,504,940 of record OW203655.1, read on the forward strand.
CGCACTGACACCGACAACTGCCTCCAGCGCTTTTTTTTTCATACACACTCAGACTCCCGTCCTAGGATTCCCTGTCTAACGGCAGACACACACTCACACAACCACAGCACACAAACACCCAAGACCCGGGACATAAATCTACACTCATCGCACAAATGTTTGCCCCTGTCGAGATTCGAACCCAGGGTCCTGGAGACACAGAAGTCATGTCACTGACACTGACCACTGCGCCATGGTGACCGACATGTTTTTCGCATTTTTCCTTTGTCTCTGCTATAAGACGTTGCTTCGTACCAAATTTCAAGATTCAGAGTTTACGGGAAGTAACCTGTATGTTTTGATTCCCTTGCGAGTGTCGAAAATTTGCAGCACAAACGGCTGTATCTCTATATTGCGTCGGCTACGAAGTTGTTTTTTTTTCCTAGCTCTAAGAGACAGTAGACGTGAGTATTTGAAATGAATTTCATATTGATACCTCCACGCGTGACAGAAAACCTCCTGAGAAAAAGGTTCTTGACAGACAGACAGACAGGCGGACAACAAAGTGATCCAATAAGGGTTTCGATTTTTCCTTAAACCTAAAAATACCCTAAAAATTATGATGGGAAAAGTTGCAGGAGAGCGGAGAACTGGCCGTAGAGAATAATATTCGTTGTGGAACACCCGGGAATGGACCGGGATTACAAGTGCCGCTGAGTTGTTCCGCCCGGCGATGGACAAATTGAAGTATAACCAACTGACAGGCAACCTTCACTAGTTAGAGAGGCACCCTAAGAAGGAAAAATAACTTAGCTGTGGAAAATGTACGGCTGTTTCCATCAAGAAGTACGTCTCGCTCCATTTTTTATGCAAGTTGTCTTCCCTTATAACAATTAAGAACACATAATTTTATTTCTTAAAAAAAAAATCACGGTTCTACCGGCGAAAATTACGCCCAGAGAGAACACCCAAATGTCTTCAATATATGCTTATACAATTCAGAGAGCTCGCTCGACTTTTTCAGGATCCAAACATCAGATCCTGATGACCATCGGGCTACCGACGCCGATTGTATGCCCTTTGAAAAATATATTGCGTTGAATTGAGAACCTTTTCCATTATTGATGTCGGGTGAAATAACTAGTTTAAATTTTTTTAACATTGCAGTAATTTAACAATAAATTACCCACTTTCAATAATTGGTTGTCTTAACTTTGGATCAAAAAAACTTTACCTTTGAAACTCTGCTACTGATTAGTACTTTTCTTGTATTTGAGTAATATCGGAAACGTCTTTTACAATTTCGATCAAAGTTTGTACACGGATAGCGTCGTACTTAACTAGATTATGGGCGTTCCACAAAAACGCCAAGAAAAGCTTGCTCATAAATAAACATTTCATTTAAAAACAGACGTTTAAAAAAATCAAATATTATTAATTATAATAATAATAATAATAATAATACTCGTATACCAAATTATTAGTATTATTTTGATGCAATTGTAAACCAATAAATTGCAATTTTCTAATTTATGACTCTGTGAATGTAAATCAAGATGCTTATTATAAGTTCCATTCTCATATATTACTGTATATTATATGTTGAATAAGCACATCTAGAGAATATATGGAATTAATTACCACCACCATGTATTACCTAGAACCACAAACCACAACACAATAAAACATCTGTCATTTATCATTACTTATCATACTCATAATCTAGACTACAATTTTGAAAAATCCATTCCAATTAAATTCCTGCAATAAATGTATCTCACAAATCTGTTTAATATTCATAAAACAAAGTCCACTCGTAACAGATCACGTATTCCATTATCATAAAAGGCGAATAAAATCGTCGGAAAAACTCGTTTTCACTTATAATTATGATTCCAGAAGCAAGCATCCTAAATTGTTCAGACTAAATGTGTCAAATCAAGAAAACTTGTACAATATAATGTCATAATAAAAGGAAATAATAACATATTCCACTTACCTTTCATTCGTACGAGTATATTGACTCAATAGAACAGGTGATGTTAGAGAACCGCAAGAGAATTGTTTATATACACGCGCGACTCAGCAAACGGTCAATAGTATACACCCTGCCCGAGCGTTCAGACTGGAATGGCATTAGTAAGGCAATGAATGAATCCAGGGGGAAGATAGGGGCGGGGCAGTCCGGGCCAGCCTATCCTTCTAAATGGAAAATATCCCACGGAATTTCCGAATCAACGAAAAATGCGACGTTTTCAACTGGTTGGGTTATGGAAAACTCTACTGGATTCTGCTGAAGAAATATGCAACCAATTTCAAAATAGTGCTAGCTTTTATATTGTGTGTGTGTTTGGCAACCTTTTCAATTTAGTAGGTGTGTATTGTGTTTATTCAGCGGTATTGAGAGGGAGGTTATTAAGAATTCTCGGAGTACTGTGTCACCGTAATCGCCCGTCGACATAATATGGAGGGTTATCAGCGTTCCTCGCTAAGTTATGGCGTTATTAAAAAGCAAATTACCCTCTTTATGAAGAAATTCCTACGCCTTTGTTATATAGAATATTAGACTTCTAAGTACATAAATTGAAGTTTCTAATATACTAAATTTGAAAGCTTTAGGTAATCATTAAAATTATATTATTTTACGAGAAACATTATCCTTATTTGTCGATTAGTACGTAATCCTTGATTCAACGCTATCGTTGAATTAAGGACAACGACAATGAGTCTGTAATCTCTTAACACATTTTATTTTATTTTATTTTTATTTTCTCCAACAATCTTTTATTTTACTTTAGTATTGTAGATGCATTAAATATATTAATTTTATTGATTCCTTATAGATCTAGTTTGACCATTATCTCACTTGGTAGTCGGTGACGATGTGGTCGAAGATGTAATCACACAACAATCACACTAGACCTAGAATGTTTACCAGGTTTCAATGACTAGTGCCTGAACACACTACTTGTTTGGTGACAGTTTTCCAAACTTGAGGGTGGTAGCCTAGCCAGGCGGGTACTCGAAAGTATCCAAAAGTGGCTTTCACCGGAAGCTCAAGCCGTTAGTGGGCATCGAACCAGCGCCCGTCTGTTTTATAGCCGACGCTCCCATCGCTGGGCTATAGTTACCTGAAATAAATATATTTAAATGTGAATAACTTTTTTTGGTTGGAAATTCTCGTGAGTTTGACATTATTATATTGTATGTCTGTATTGCCCGGCTTTACTAATGTTTATAGTTTCAACTACAAAAAAGTGACCTTCTAGGGTTGCGTGCTACATTTTAGACCGCGTCTTCAGTTAACGTTAGGTGAGACAGTGGTCAAACGGCAGCATTATAATATTTAAAAAAATATGAAATAATTTAGTTCATAATAAATCTTCGCTCCAGGAAAGATTTTCTTTATGATAAGTTAAGGGCAAATCGCTTGAAATAAAATGTAATGCTTTACTTTTGTCTTCAGTTATATAATACTTTATAAGCATAAAATTGTATTCGACGTCTCATAATTGAATGAGTACCCATAGTAAGCTTTCGATAAAGTGTTTCCCTGAAAACTTTCTCCGCTGTAGCAGAGAAGTCATATTAAAATTCTCGCTTATTATTACTTATATATTATAAAAGTAATATTAAGGTAATAATACATTATGATATAATAATAATATTATAACAGCGCACTCAGTATCCTGATGAAGGCTTCCGGAAGAGGCGGAAACAATTGAAGATCGTGATAATGGCTACGCGTGAGTGCCACGCGTTATTGAAGCGGTGATAGCTCAGCGGGGGGAGCGTCGCCTGTCAAACTGACGGACACTGGTTCTATCCCCAACAACTGCTTGAGCTTCCGATGAAGGTAACACCGTTATCAAATTCCCAGCATGGTTGTAGGGTACTTGCGAATACCCGCAAGTAACTGTCACCAAGCACATAGTGTGTTCAGGCAGCAGTCCTTGAGATCCAGTAAGCATTCTAGATCTAGCGTGATAACATCTTCGACCACATCGTCACTGACCATCAAGTGAGATAGTGGTCAAACGCTAGATCTATACAGTATTAAAAAAAACGTTATGCCCACTTAAAGTAGAGAAATCATTTAGATTATTTTTCTGTAACAGAATTTGTTACAGAATTTGTTACATAATTTCCTTAGCATGCGAGTGACTCCGCATCGGAACCAACTCTCATCTTTTGTGCTATTTCAATCAGATCATATGGAAATATTCAATATAATTTCAAATCTTAAGTCCAAAAGCGCCCCCGGGTGGGACACTGTCTCTACTCATTTCTTAAAACTGGCAAAAAACACTCTGATACCAATTCTGTGTCACTTAGTAAACTTGTGCTTTAGTACAGGAGTTTTCCCAACATCTTTCAAAACATCCATCATAACACCAGTGCATAAAAGTGGAGATGGAGCGGACGTTAACAATTACAGACCTATCTCCGTTCTACCTACCTTCTCGAAGATCCTAGAAAAACTAATTAATAATAGACTTCTAAAATACTTAAATAAATACGACTTAATTTCTGAAGCACAGTTCGGGTTTAGGCAAGGTATGTCAACCGAGGATGCAGTTACGTCGCTAAGTACAATCGTTACAAAAGAGGTAGATAGAGGGCGAAAATGTATCACAGTGTTTCTAGACTTAAAAAAGGCTTTTGATACAATCGCGGTCCCTATCCTTCTCCAAAAATTGGAAATGTATGGCGTTAGGGGCACTCCTCTAGTTTTACTAACAGACTATTTATGTAACCGAAAGCAAAGAGTCATGATCGGAGGAACTGTTAGTGAAGATGTGACTGTTACATATGGCGTTCCGCAGGGAAGCGTGCTAGGGCCTACATTGTTCTTGATGTATATCAATGATCTTTGTAGCATGAAATTAGACGATGGCTATATATTCTCCTATGCAGACGATACTGCCGCTGTCTTCTCGGGTGAAACGTGGATTGAAGCTAAATACAAGGCAGAGAAAGGTCTCGCCAAGATAGGTGTCTGGCTTAAACAGAACTTACTGACTCTTAATATTACTAAAACAAACTATATTTGCTTCTCTATGTACAATCGTACGCAACCAGATCCAACTTTTAATTTAAAAATGCACGAATGTGACCTGAATGGCCAATCATGCAACTGTCCTGTAATCACTAAAGTTGAAAACATAAAATATCTTGGGGTTATCATAGATCAACGCTTAAGTTGGCATCTACATTTGGAACAACTTATGAACAGAACCAGAAAACTAATGTGGATTTTCAAAAATTTAAGACATGTAGCTTCTCTCACTCTTCTTAAACAAATATATATTACACTAGTACAATCAATATATAATTATTGTATACCTATTTGGGGAGGAGCTACTAAAACTCATTTTCTGTTTCTCGAGAGAGCCCAACGGTCACTTTTAAAAGTAATGCTATTTAAACCATACTTGTATCCAACTGAAATATTATATTTAGACGCGGATGTACTTTCTATTAGAAAATTATATATCCTTAATTCAGTACTAAAACAACATAAAACTGTTCAATATGACGACAATAAATTAAAAAGAAGGAGAAAAGATCTCGTCATAAATAGAAGCAATGTAAAATCGACCTTTGCAACACGTCAGTATTATAGTAAATCCCCTTATCTGTATAATAAAATAAATAAAGTATTAAATGTATACCCCATGAACAACTATAACTGTAAAGTTAAAGTTACAAAATGGTTACTTTCATTAAGTTATAAAGATTGTGAGGCTCTCTTGGAGATACATACTTAAGTTAAATTTTTTTTACTTAATAATTACAACCCCCCCCCCCCCCTTTAACTATGTATTACTTTACATGACATCTTTACAAACTATCCACTCACGCGTATCCACACACACACACAAACACACACACACCAACACTCACCACACTCACACTGTGTTTTTATATATTACCCATACAGTAAAATAATGAAATAGATCTGGGCAAGAGCGAAATCGCCTATGACAAGTATTTTTTACTTAAAAGGAGATTTCATCCAAGTGAATTCAATGTATTTTTTGTGAACGCAATAAAAACATTTTATTATTATTATTATTATTATTTTAATTATTTGTAGGGGCGTGAGCGGAGGAGGAGGTCGAGCGGAGACCACGCACAAGCAGTGTAAGACGTCCAGCGACTAGGTGGACAGACGACCTGAACAAGATCGCAGGAAGAGTCTGGATGGAGGCTGCTTCTTACCGGTCCCTGTGGAGACCGATGGGGGAGGCATACGTCCAGCGGTAGACATCTTATGGCTAAGATTATGATGATGATGATCATTATTTTCAATACCACTCCAATGGCCGGAAAAATAGGTTAGCAGTGGAGTTAAAGAAATTCATACTATTAGGTACGCGCTATCGAATTTGAATCATAAACCCATGTTATGTTTTTACCTCTTTTCTCTACTTTTAGGGGTCATCCATAAATTCCGTCTCAACTTAAGGGGGAGGGAGGGGGTCAACAAAGTGTGTCAAGGGATGCGGGGAGTGTTAAGCTTTATGACGAAATTCATATCTTAAGATTTAGCACCCGTCGGTAAGTGACAATATGATGGAAGACAACAACCGATATAAAAAAAAAACCTCAGGTTTAGAATGACTGTATGTCATAAAACAAACAAATCAATAATTCGCCAAAGTTTCTTCTTCGTTGTAATTCTGAAGATGTCAAAATATAAACGCAATAATTTCTATTTAAAGAATGGCGCAATATGTGACGTCCCACCGGCGGGGTGGGGTCTTACATATGTGACCAAGACGAGGGAGGGGTCTAACGTCATGAATTTTGTATGACGTAATGCATGGATGGGCCCTTATAGAAAGTTATTTACAGTGTATCTAATTAACCTTTTCCCATACAATACAGCTACTAATCACCATAGAATGCGTAGGATGATGGTTGTTAGAGTGAATGATCTTTATGACAGTACGCGATAAAAGGCAGCAGACACGAGTGGGCGGTGAGCTCAGACACAATATCTAAACATACCCCATTGGAGGTACAGTCGACAAAGAAAATGGTGCAACAGGACAAAAGATTCTTTGTAATCACAATAGCGGTCACCTATCTATCAGATTATTATTGCAGGGGAAAATAAACCTTATTGTTTTATTATATCAAATGATATTCAACCTTGGGGTGATGTAGACGATACATCAATATAGAAAAATGTTCCCCAGCTTCAATAAAGGGAAAGATTTCACATGAAAGATTTGAAAAACGTTCGTTTCAGTACATCAAACAGAAAATGAAATTAAAATTTCGTGGGAGATTCTCACGCATGTCAAATTACATAATAACATAAGTTTTCATACAATGATATGGTAGGGGGTTAGGGCAATTGATTTATTTATAGGCTGACAACAGCTAGTGCATTGCTCAAATGCTTTAGTAGCTGTAGTATTGTATTTAGTTATGAGGGTTTTATTTTCATAAAGGCATCGGCTAACCTAACCTAACCTCGAAAAGAGCTCACTGTGTTTCCATAGCTGACAATATCGCAAAAGGTAAGTAAATTTAGGCACAAAACGACAAAATCTAATAATCGTAAATGCCATAAATGAGCATTAATTTTGAGCAACATATCTGAAGATATCATACAACTTAGAATTTTTTGTTATACAAAAGAAGAATATGATTTATCTAGTAATATCGGTGAACCCAAGAGACGCTTTGAACCCTTTTCTACTAGTTTGATGTTAGGTGCAACGGAATTAAATTTTTCAATGACAAAATCTCTATTCACAAGTATCGCAAACAAAAAGTTCGCACTTTGTAAAATTGAGTTCCAAACCAATTTGACGAAATTCGTCTATTAATATTTGTAAGTTATTTAAAACTGTGTTCACCTCACCTCGTAAAGTATCGTCATCCAAATACGAAACTCGAAAAAAATAGAAATCGAAATGCATTTCAAATAAATCGAATTTCATTTCATTACATTTCAAACGTTTAGTTTGGATTAAAGACAGACATTAAATGAACATTTTTAAGACATTGAATGATTAGATAAATGGCAAGGTTGAAACCGATATAAAGGATCACTATTACTATACTTATATTTACCACGAAAGCAACCTATGTGATCATGGCTTGGGTGACAGCCGTACATATAAAATAAAAACATTTTTTTCTATTCTTTTTACCGTGTATCATACGCGAACGAAGCCGTGCGTGTTAGCTACTCATAAATAAGACTGCCAAGTCAGTATTGCTGAATCATTTTATTAAATTGATGTTTCCTTCTCTGATATAATTTGTTATCATTTATTATCGTCCGCGTGAGTCATTTATCAGTAAATAATTTATAATTAATTATGTCTTAATAGTCTTGCAGTCGATGTGCGGGTACAAATTAAACCACATCTTACAAGTTGATGATTATAAAGAATAAATGTTAAGTCTTCAACAAGATGCGAAGTCTTAAGGCTTGAGAGCTAGTAAGCATTCTAGACCCAGCGTGTTAACATCTTCGACCACATCGTCACTCACAATCAAGTGAGATAGTGGACGCATGATCTATAAAATATTAAATATAAAATTAAAAAATACGTAACATATATATAATATATATACACATACAGATCTTTTTTTTACATTATACTAAAGTGCAGTTACGGCGCAAAAAGAATTACGTACGAACAGTATGAGTAGAATACAAAACGTTTACAAAGTATTGTCAGTATTATTATTTCAAACATCCCTAACACTGGTCTAAATATTATTTTTTTACCCAACTAGCGAGTATACTAAGTAACATATCTATAGGCTACCAATAGCTAGTGGATTGCTCAAATGTTATTGTAGTAGCTGCAGTATTGTAATTAGTCATTAGTGTTTTGTTTTAATAAAGGCATTTGGCCCGGTAAAAAAAAAAATGTTGAAGTAAACACATCCTAAGTACGTTAAAATTGTAAACGCGAAAGTTTGCATGGATTTCGGTTACTCGTTAATGCTGAAAGGGCTGAACGAATTTGCTATCTTCATGATAGCTTATACCTGGGGATAAAATATAGGTTACTTTTGTCCCGAAAATATAGAGTGTTCCCCTTCGATGACGGGAAGACACAACAATCGTCAACTTCACGTACCATTTCACCGCGGGTAACACCGCGGGACGCAGATATAGTTATAAATATTTTGAAGGAAAGATGACGACATCTTTATTTACCATCTTAATACAATATACATCAACTCTGCATGTTTTGGCGTTGAACAGACGGCGATCCAGAAATAAATGTTTGATCGGCGCCTTTGATGTCACGCGTTTACAAACATAGTTTCGATCGATTCGTAGGACACGCGTATTAATAGGCATCACAAACGGTTACATCGATATTGCTTGTTAGTATATTAAACTCCCCTCTGCTGCAAACAAAGTTTTCCTGAAAATACTTTCTCTAAAACGTACCATGAGCACCATTGCGATTGGTCAAATTCAAACGATCGCGGCGAGTTTTACTTTATGCTCTGTAATTTGTGACATAATGAATCATAAATGGTTAATACGTCAGCAAACATTTCAATGCTTTTGTTAAAGTTATTACTGTTACTTTGCCCTGGGGTACCGGCGTACTATTGTTTATCGGATAATATAACATTATGCCGTAGACACTGTCTTAAATTTTATATATTAATATGTAAAATATAAAAATGGTTACTCTGGAGTACTCTAAGGTCTTTAAGGTACCAAACGTAGGGACAGATCTTGATCCGATTTAAATGGGACAAATTGAGAAGCACCAGAATTCACATAAAAAAGAATCATCAAAATCAGTTCACCTAAATCAATGGTTCTCAACCTTTTATTAACCAAGAACCACTTTTATATATATTTTTTGTTAGCAGAATCACTTTGTACAAGACAACTAAATCAATCCGAAAATTGATAACGCAGCAGTTTCATAATTAACAGTAGTATTTTAATTATATGTTCATATACATTTTTTATTTTTTAATAAATCTTCGTTAAGTAAATTATATTCAAATGGTCCCTTATAGTTTCTAATATTTTGACATTTATTTAGTTCTTCCTAGATTAGCCATCGCGCTCTTTGTATGGTATAAGGCGACGATTCTTTAAATCATTCGCGGATCAATTTTAACTCCTGTATGCTACTAGTGGTCGGCGGACCTCTCGTTGGGAACCACTGACCTTAATAAAAGTTGATTGAAAACTTAATGAAAATTTTGAGGTATACGTAAAAAAACAGTTGAATTGGAAACCACTTCTTTTTGCAAGTCGGTAAAATATCCCCGCACGTCCCTGTGTGTCACGAGACGACATAAGGGGATAACATTGTTCTCTTTGGCCACATTACCGTCAGCGTCTTTGTTCGGGTAACTCAATTATGCTGTCAATTACCATTCCTCGAGTGAAATCACGAAATACTAATTTGTTATTTGGAATTCCAACACAAAGCTTATAAACTGTAACGGAGATCAGCACAGTTTTTTGAAACAACGCTATGACAACAATTACATTTCTTTGAAATTCTCTTGATTCCGTTTTTTAATGGAGTGAGCATGACTACTCTGTTTGCACACACAAAACTGATAGTCCTAAATATCCTTCCTACTAATATTATAAATGTATGTGTGTATGTTTTTTAACTCGTCACGCTCAAACGCTACACGAATTTCGATGAAAGTTGGTATAGAGATTATTGTTTTTATACATATTAGTATTACTACCCATAAACTATAAAAAAACCATGTACACTTTATTAAAAACTTAATTATAATATAACTATGATATTATAAAAAACACTAGTTGCATACGTCTTCAATTTGTACAAATCGAATGTTACATAATAATCTTATTCTTCTTATATTATGGCTTACATAGTTTATTGCTGCCATGTAAAATTTAGTCTTAGAGCAGTTAAAACGGTAATCTTTTTTCTTCTAAATAAAATTTTAAAAAATTTTATATATAAAAAGTCCTTTGACCAACCAAATTGGTTCATTTATCTGAGAAAAAATCGTTTCACTGTGTTTGTTATCTAACTGCTACGAAACGGCATGCATGGTTTTTATGAAAGTTTTTGTTCATATTTGGTGGGTTGGAGGTTGTATAGTATTTTTCACCCTACTCTACTACCCACCCCTATTTTTTATAGCGATTGTAGTATTTTTGTGTAAACAAATATCCAAAATAGAAGACCTGAAAACAACTGACCAGTATTATTAAATATGTTATAAGTAATAAGTAAAAACGTTAACTTTCATGTTTGATACTACATACAATTATCGCTATGGGCAGTCGTAAAATAATTTGCCACCAGTCATATAATAAAGAATAAAGTATTTATATCCCTTTCCATTAGGTATACAATACAAATTTGGACCCACACATTAATTTTTAGTTACATTGAAATGTCTTGCAGAGCTCACACTAAGATAGAATCTTGTGCCGTGGGGGAATCTGCTCTGATTATAATCCTATTTTTTCCAACGGTCTCATGTAATTGCCTCCACCAGCAATTACAGCTTCATCGGAGTGGGAGAATATAGCTACTCTTTTAGCTCTACTCAGCCGACTATAGTAGCTGTGCGCGAGCAGAAGGCGCACCGCCTAGTGAGAAGAGCGCTGAAGGCGCAGTGCCACTAGTAGAGGACGAGGCGACTAGCTTAAGAGCACCACTGAGGTTCGAACCCGGCTTGAGCTGTCGCCAGGATAGGACGATATCGGATCGACTTGCCCCAGTATCAAAGTGGCAAATGGGCCTTAAACATGATTGTTCCTTGACTATTAGGAGAGAATCTAACCAGGTTTATTTTACCTCGAGCTGCATTTAATCCTATCCATGGTATCCTATATATAACTATATTTTATATGCCCATAAATTAATATAATAGCTAGTAAAAAGAAGTACGTAATCGACACATCCTTGTTATTCCCGTATAATAAACTCCCACTTAGAAGCATAACCATGGCAGTGGAATCATACACAAGTCGTGTTCCGATATTGCAAACATCTCCCTGTTTGTAAACACGGCCCGATTGATTACAAACACGAGTGTACATGAAACTTATATTTGGACTTTGTTGATGCTGGGACATGGCACGGAGAATAATAGAACGATGGATACGTTGTTGCCTGTAAAACTCGTTTTTGTGAATATATTATACTACTAGCTGCGTTCAGTGGTTTTAACCACGTGGTGATGAAAAACAGTGATGATAGTGATGATTGAAATAAACCTATGTGTTAATCCAGGGTATAATCTATCCCCAAACCATATTTCATCGAAATCTGTTTAGCCGTTTGAGCCTGAAGAAGTAACAAACATACACACAAACTATCGCCTTTTATAATAATAGTTCCGCCGAGGCAAATGGTGGTTCAGCTCTAATTTATGATAAGTCAAATGTATTTATAGAAAACTAGCCTCTATATCCCACGGGAACTATACCTTTTCCGGGATAAAAAGCAGCCTGTTATTCCAGGGTAGGTTACGCTATCTTCGCTCGCATCAGCCTTTACCTGCAATCTTAGTAGGGTCGTCTGCCCACCTGGTCGGTGGCCTTCCTATGCTGCGCTTGCCAGTCCATGGTCTCCATTAGAGAACCTTTCGACCCCAACGGCCTTCAGTTCTTCGAGTTATGTGCACTGCCCACTGCCACTTCAACTTGCTATATTGGTGACACACCATAGCTCGTTGTGCGACTTAGCGCCTGCTCACAAGCTCACAAGGCCCATAGTCAGAGGCCACGTTCTCCAAATGCGTTTTCCAAAAGGCACACTCTCTATCGACATTTTTTAGCGATCATCTATACAAGTGGGAAATCCATCAAAATCCGCGGTTAGATAATAAATGAAGATTGAATACTCAAACTACGTAATGGAGATAATGCCAAATTTAATGATGTAATTTGCCCAAGCGTTTTAGACCAATAAAGCACTAATCTTCATAAAAATGCAAGAAGGTATGCGGGATAGGGTGAAATAATTATCTAAGGGCTTGTTTTAATTTACCTTTTGGTTGGGTTTAGGTTTTCGGAGGCTAAAATTAAGCCCGTTAAAGTAAATTAATGAGGGTCAAAAGTAATTACGAGAGATAATATGTAGCTATGATACTTGGCCTATGCGCAGTGGTGGATATCCAACGGCTGTCATGGTTATTGTGCCGAACGCACCTCTTTTTATATGAGACTAGTAAAGCCCTGCGGTTTCACCCGCGTGGATTACGATTTTTCCGCTACGTCAACTATCCCAAGGGAACTTTACTTTATTCGGGATTAAAGTAGCCTAAGTGTTAATTCAGAGTTTAAATTATCTCCAAACCAAATTTTAACGAAATCGGTGTAGCCATTTGAGCGTAAAGAAGTAACAAACATACACACATATACACAAACTTTCGCATGTATAATATTGGTAGGATGTCAATACATTCTATATAAAAAGAGGTGCCTTTTCTCGTGCTGGAGTGGCATGTCGGAAATAAATAAATGAACAGATATACTACGTATAGTAATACAATGTAACACTGAACAAACACCTCCGAAGGTCACAGACAAACAGGACGATTCTCATCAATAATTCGCTTTATTGTTGTAATAACAAATGGGTCCAATAAAACTGAGTTTCCTGTAAACACTTTTATTATTTTTACTAGTGATATGGCTGTATTATATTTTCTTAATAAGGAAATCTATGCTCGGACTACTGCTTTCATGTGCATAGTTTAAGGACTTTAAGGGATTTGAGTAGGTGACGACATCAATATACCATGAAATAAATATCGGGCAAGTGCGAGTTGGACTCGCCCACAGAGGGTTCCGTACAACTTCATAGCTACATATTATCAATATTAATTGACTCAAACAAAAAGGTTTTTTTCATTCTTCGTTATAAAACTATACAATATAAATATAATTTAAAATCTGTTTAAGCGTGCGCCAACGAAGCCCTTTCATACCATACCCCCCATGACCCGGTTAATGCGGTTCGAAATTTGCGTTTCTTGCATGAAGAATCTCTTTTATTATGATATAATTACAGATGCATAGTTTTTGCCAAATTACATAGTTCTAGGTCAACGGAAAATATCCTATACGTATAATATATCGAAATATAAATACGTTCTCTGCGGCATAAACGGCGGTATCTTTTGTTTACGTTAACTTAGAAATTCGTTTTTTTACAGCTTCAAGAGATTGTAGACCTGAGTGTATGGTTTTAGTTTCAACTCGATACCTCCATGCATTCCCAGGTCTTGACAGACTAAAATTTAAAAAACTATAATCAAACGCTTACGTAGTGTTTTAAGCAGCTGTGTCCTTGAGAGCCTGTCAAGAGTCCAGGAACAGCGTGATCAAACTTTGATCATCTTCATCATATCAAAATCGTCAATGACCGTCAAGTAGGGTAGCGGTCAAAAATTACACCCAAAGTGTTTGTTTTAATGATTTTGTTTGTACAATAATAATTTATTCTATGTTTTTTATTTAATTTAATTCCAAAGCAAATTCACTTACGCTACAGAAACATGGAATAAAGTGACATTTTGGTTATCGGATATGTGTAAATAAAAGTGACATTAAGGTCACGCTGTATAACGGTCGCCATAGCGCAGTGGTCAATGACATGATTTCTGGTCCCCGGGGCCCTGAGTTCGAATCCCGGCAGAGGCAAACGTTTGTGTGATAAGCATGGATGTTTGTGTGATGTGATTACGTGTACCTACAGCGACACAGTGTAATTACCTAATCAGTTCACCACAATAATGCATTATAATCTAAATTACCTTTTTTTAATATCAATTGTCGAAGCTGGAAGCTGCAAGAACTAGAGGGTAATGGATGGAAAGGTCTCTAAATACTATGATAGACATTTACATGAGATAGAAGCATAGCAATTTTACTCAAAGGAAACATTCCTTTGTTTTTAAAAAGAAACAAATCTTAAAATTAAAAAAGTAACACCCTGTATCTTTATGGCAATCGATAGGATCAATCATAAGGATCAAATCTCTCACAAACATAGTAAATAAATTAAAGGAAAACCAACCTTACGCATTCTCATGAGCTGTTTAGGGCATTCATAAATTCATCGTCGAGCTTGTAGTCAACAAACATCCTTACAATAAACATTTTTAGAGACAAATTTGGACCACAAGTGTTGTTTTATTGCTTTGATCTCTCCTGGCGGTTTTGTCTAGCGTTGCGGAAAACAATTTGAACTGACCTAGTTTTTTTCTTTCAAATCTGATTTGTCGACTCAGTTATTTATTGTAGCGCTGAAGGAGAATGTATTATTACTATATCATTTGTTACCTATATATTTATCTTCTTCTGAAGTTCAGGTTGAAGGTTGGAACAACATAAGGACAATTCTAACTTCTCAGGCTGCAGCTCTAAGAAGTGAAGTGGTATTACAGCCAAACCACTATCATAGGTCTTATCATGGGTAAGAATGACGCCTCTTTTATAATTAAGTATGCCGCCGATTTTTCGATTCGACGTGATCGAAGTATTGGCACATTTTTGGCTCAACCGATCAATTCAACGTAGCAATGCTGCTAGCATTCTGGGCACGCTGCCAAGTAGTAGCGGGTGCTAGGCTGACAATAGGCTAGCAATCAAAGCTAACATTTGATTGCTCAAATGTTTTTGTAGTAGCTGTAGTATGGTCCGAAGTCCAACATCTTTATGTATTGATGGTGGTTGAAAATAAAGATGGAGCATCTTTATTTTCAAGCCTATTCAGTTTTTCTAGACATTAGTGATTCGGCCACGCCATGAGATTTTCAAGGCACGATGGTGAATTCATATTTCAAAGGCCTCCAACAACTTCGTCATGTTTGGTGCTACAAAACACGACGAAGTTGTTGGAGGCTTTTGAAATGTGGATTTACATCTATTATACTACTATTAAAAAGTTGAAGTTTTTTTTTTTTACATATTATAAGTTTGCGTTTGACAACTGTCTCACCTGATGTTAAGTGATGACGTTGTCTATTGTTGTCGTTGTATATAGTTGTACCTATTCACTCGCGACTTGAAGACTCCAGGATTGTACATATCGGGAAACACAGACTCGGGCAACGAGTTCCATTCCTTGGCAATACGCATTAAGAAAGTGGATGCAAAACGCTTCGTACGTATAGGTGGTATATTTACCATATAGCGATGGCGAATTGCCGTACGTCGAGTCGACCGATGATAGAAAGGGGATGGTGGAATCAGATTATGTAATTCCAGTGCACTTTCTGTGGAAGTAGGCAGGGTACATCGAAGGTATAATTATTATTTTGTAGGTACGCATCATATGTATAGTTTGTGATATACAGATCGGTAGTAGTAGGTATCGTACGGTATACGGTATGGTAGGTATATATATAGGTACAGTCAATGAATTATCTAAATATGAGACATGACATAAATAAGTTCCGTGCTTGCTATGTGTCAACTTTATAAATCAATTTGAGTTGTAGGCAATGATGTTTTACTATAATATCATTGGTGGTAGGTGTATAAACATAAACCTTAAAGCCTTTTTGTCTTAAAAATATATATTTCCTTTTAAAATTGACAGTCAACCTGTCAGACCAAACGTCTAAATTATAGCCACGTTTCTGACGTACACGATACATAAAGAGTATATAAGTTTATATTGATCACTGAGTTATATATAATATTGGTCTATGATTTTTACATCAATAAATGCGCGTTTTTTAAACTTTTATTTCGCTCTATCGGTCCTTTATCTGAAAAGCCACAAATCTGATGATGAACGTACTCCGGTCCATGTTTGGAGTCTGCAGCAGCTCTGGTGAGAAGGGAGAAGTCCATGATATCATCAGGAAAGTTTTCGGCAATGATATGGTGATGAAAGAGAATAACGATAAACACACCCAGTAAGTCATTTATACATAGTCAATAAGCTGCTAATACTTTATTACAAAAAAGCATTAAACTCAATTAGCACTTGCATAAATATAAACAGTTTTTATATGTCTATAAAATCACTTTTTAATACCTACCTCACCTATCTTTCAGCCCTGAACGACTTAAATAGTCGTCCGTACCGAGTGAGTGTAGCCGGTTTTTTATATAAATTTCGTACTACATTTAAAAAAATAACTACCGTTCTCACTCGAATGCACACGAGAGTGCCGGCAGAAGTAAAAAAACTTAAACACGATTGGCAGATGATGATGAAAAGTAGCCTGTATTCCGTTCTAGCGTGATTGAGTAACAAACATCCATCCATGCATCCAAA
Source organism: Apeira syringaria (assembly GCA_934044485.1). NCBI lineage: Eukaryota > Metazoa > Arthropoda > Insecta > Lepidoptera > Geometridae > Apeira > Apeira syringaria. The sequence goes on from OW203655.1 coordinate 29,522,177, forward strand.
CTTTCAGATTTATAATATTACTAGCTACGCCCCGCGGCTGTACCCGCGTGGTGTTGAAAAACGGTGATGATGTTATGAGCTATCTCCATACCAAATTTTATCTGAATCGGTGTAGCCGAATTTAGATTAATGACTATCTCTTGAGATAAACCGCCAGATCTCCAGTGACATATTGGAAAATTTGAGGTTCCTAGTCAGCTACTATGCCAAATAAGTAGAAAGTATTTGATAATTTGATTGCCCATCATTCTTTTGGTTACAGGCGAAGTAAATACGTGAGTCACATTCGCGACAACCTTAACAAAATGCTGGAATCCAAAACCGTAGGCCACAAGAAATCTACGAAGAAACACAGTGCACCAATCGTCATCGCTCCAGAGGTGAAATAACTTCTTAGAAGTAGACAACAAACACAGGATAGATAGGAAAAAAAACATGTTACATAATATTATTATGAGCGTAAACGTTAATAAACAGAGTTTGTTACTCTCATAATAACTATTTTTCAATGTATGGCAAACGAGCGGACGCACCGCCTAATGTTAAGCGATCACCGTCACCTATGGATATCTGTAATACTGGAGGCATTACTTTTTTAATTCTCTCTTAAGACGATGACAAGAGCTGATGAAATTAAGAGTGCACCGAGCTTTTGGCACAAAGCGATTTTAGGATTTTAGGCACTCGGCATTATAAAATACTGTACGCTTTTCGAAATAAACTTGTTATTATGTATTTAATATGTGCACAATGATTGAAGGAAATTTGAGCGAGCTTAGATTAAATTGCGCAATTTTTCTATACGCATTCCCTTGTAGCGTGTAGGGTTAGTACTATACAAAATCTTTCAGTTCACTGATTAGGGCGGTCATGATAATATAAACTACTTTTTTGTTTAATTTTAGACCATAGAGACGACAGACGACAGAATCGGCAGAATCGGACCCAAAATCGTCGTTTTTGATGCTTCGACCGGTTAGCATATGTATTATTTATGTTATACTTGGAAACAAACTTTTTTAAAATAAATTAGATAGGTAATGACGGTCCCTTGGCGCAGTGGTTAGTGTCATCGACATGAATTCTGTGTCTCCGGGACCCTGGGTTCAAATCCCGGCAGGGGCAAAAATTTGTGCGATGAGTGTAAATGTTTGTCCCGGGTCTTGGATGTTTGTGTGCTGTGATTGTGTGTGTCCATGCCTCCCGCGATACAGGGAATCCTAGTGCGGGGGTCTGAGTGTGATGGGAAAAAAAAAAAAAAAATGGGTGTTAAGTCTAGTAATTTAAAGTTCAGATTCAGTCCAGTGCGAGGCCGACTCAATAACAATAAAACAACGTCAACAAACCGTAGTCTGCTAAGATCATAGCGAGATGAATCTATAATCAAGATTCAACATCGGTTTTGTACGGAGTTCACAAATCAGATGCTGACAGACAACGAAAAATAGCATGCTACGTCACTAATTTAAGAATTGAGTCAATAGATAGATTCAATATGGACCAATTAAAATTAGCAGACTATCAAACTTGTCAAAATCAAGTCAATTGAGTTATTTAATGGCAATATGCCATATTGAATGGTCCCTAGTCACGTCTTGTTACAAGCATACCGATTGGTCACTATCTCACTTGATGGTCAGTAACGATCACGCTAGGTAGTACCTTGAATGTCAAGATTAGCTGAACATTTTGTGTGTTTGATGTTAAGTTTTCAAACTTGTGATTGTTAGCTACTCCGGTGTGTATTACCTCCTCCACTAATATTATGAAGGCGAAAATTTGTGTGTGTGTATGTTTGTTACACCTTCGGCCTCAAACGGCTGCACCGATTTCGATGAAATTTGGTATGGAGACAGTTTAGACCCTAAATTAACACATAGGTTACTTTTCATCCAGAAAATAAATGCTATTCCCGTGAGATAACCAAATTGTTCAACGCCTTTGAAATACATGTTACTCCTTTACACTCAAACGGCTGTACCGATTTCGATGAAATTTGGTATGGAGATAGGTTAGACCTCGGAATAACACATAGATTACTTATATTCTGGAAAAAGTATAGTTCCCGTTGCAAAACCGTAATCCAACATATTCCCATCTCGCGTACAACGATATACTGTTGTATTTTCCAGGCACTGGACGTTTAGTGTTAGTGGGAGATGAGAGGGTGAGCGTCCAAGGTCTCTCCAGTTTTGCTACCATAAGAGCCACGTCATGCGTGTTCGCTGGCAAGTGGATGTACGAAGTACAGCTTGGCACTAAAGGTATCATGCAGGTAAGTCTGCAGAAATGCCGAATAGATCAACCGTTTCCAAAGTGTCCAAAATATCGCAAAAGTACAGAAACAAGTGAAACCGTGGATGCGACGATAGCTCAGCTGTGGGAGCGTCGTCTGTCAAATTGACAGACGCTGGGACGGATTGTTATGCTTTTCAAGTTTAAGTATATGTTTACGTATATTTATTTATTTAGTGTCACCACACTTGGTGGGTATGTTAAAACTATATAAAATTTAGAATTTATGGCTCCATTTTTATTTTTATTTTTTAGAACATAATAATTATTGTGGGTATGTATCACTCTGAAATATTGAAAAAATATATTATACATTACATAATTTATGAGGTGCATGAATACCTATTTTGGTTCCAGAAGTCGTTGTATTTTTTATATTAATAATTATTTTTCATCAGTATGTCATGTTCATGAAAAAAAAAAAAAAAAAATGTCATGTTCAAAACTCAATACATTTTTGTCTTTTCTCTTATGATTAAAATAAAGAAATAAAAGGAATATAATTAAATATACCTATATATATCTTGGTTATTTGACTTATTTCTGCATATAAATGAAACAAAAATAAAAGCTTCATTTCTACCGATAGTTTTTTAAACATGTACTTTCAATAATTAAAAAACTTAACTAAATGTTTCTCAATAATGGGTTTGCTTCTTCTGCTCGACAGCATAGTGTTCTGATTCATCGGTAATCACCTCCTCTACAACCTTCTAGGAGGAATAGGCCGGATAATCAACAGTTAATAGAGTATGAGTTATTACATACCGTTTACCGTATACGTACCGTATACCGTACATTACTTATTACACACCGTTGGTAAAATTATTAGTAGATATATCATAGTTAGATACTTCGGTTTTCCATATTTTACCAATTATTACCAATAGTCGCATATTTCAAATTTAATTTTAATATTCATTCTCAAAGATATTTTGAGTACGGTGGTCGAAGGATAATATTTTTACTAGGGTAAAAATTTAGGCTTAAAATGTTTATAAAACTCACCAGTAAATTTTCGCAAATTCAAGCCAGGACTACTATGGAAAGTAAGTAGTAAAGTCGTGACATATTTTGCGGAAATTTTCATGATAATATTTTTGCGCGCCATTCTTTGGCTGCGTTCCAGACTCCGTTATTTTATATCTAACGCCTTTTCACCTGAAAATTTAAATTCCTGGATAAATATTCCAACCGTTATTTTACAAAGAATGCTTCTTCTTAATTCGAAAGGAAAACTTTTACGTACGTGCGGCGAACTAGTAGAAAAATATGATGCGATATGTTTGATGGGATTGAACAATGTTGCGAATTAAGCATGGCTTCAATCTGTACGAACAACGTGATAAGTTCTTCTAACGTTAACGATTGATTATTGACCACCGAGTACATGGCCGTCTTTGCGGCATTGATTTGTATTTCCCACACTCCACCGAAATGGGGACTCAACGCCTGATTTCGTCAAAACTCATTCAAGTCAAACCATTGGTATATGTATGATAGATGAGATCTTGGAGAACAACATAAGCTAATAACTTGTCCTAGAAAGATAATTATTAACGTGGGATTAAAACCGTAATCAGGAGAAACCGGGCCCGGCTAGTAGTTTATAAAGAGATTTTTTTTTCAGATAGGCTGGTGCACCTCTGCGTGTACTTTTTCTATGGACACAGGAGTAGGAGATACGGCTAACTCCTACGCGTATGACGGTGGAAGAGTCAGGAAGTGGAACGTGACCACCTCTCCTTATGGGCTGTCATGGCTGCCTGGTGACGTCATTGGTTCTTGCCTCGACTTGGACAAAGGCACATTGGAATACTATAGGTAAAGATCGTTATCTACCTCCAAACTGCAAGTTAATATATATTTAGTTAATGCTAAATTATAAAGTAAATTAATTTTAATATTAAGTTAAGGCGAAAATATGCTTACCTAGGTCGTGGTTACATATTTGAACCGTTTGGGGTCAAGACATTGAGCCCGTGGGGACCTGGAGCTCATCGGATTTTCCAAAACTTATCAGAGCGTTTGATCGATGCGACGCGTGACCAAAATGCTGGCACATATTTGGCTCTACGAATCAGCACTGAAATTCAACGGCAGCATTGCCAAATGCTGCTAGCATTCAGGGCACGCTACCAGCCGGTAGCGGGTTAGAGCATTTGAGTTATCTATAGGCTACCAATAGCTAGAGGATTGTACAAATGTTATTGTAGCAGCTGCAGGATTGTAATTAGTTATTAGTGTTTTATTTTAATAAAGGCATCTGCCAGAAAAAAATATTTAATACTCAGGTAGAGACATTTCGTCTTTCGGCCAAAATAAATATTTCTTTTTGAGAATTGGAGTAGCAAACTTTCGCTGCATTTAGGCGCAGAACGCACCAGTAGCTGGCCGGCTGTTCTGATATAGAAAAATATCAAGGAAATGGCGTGCATAATATACCTACTTGTATACCACAGCAACAAAAATGGTATCGGCACAGAATATTTACCACAACAAATTAATGTAGCTAGGCGTTGGTACAATGCCGAGATTGTTAATCTCGGCCTGTAGATCTTTGTAAAAACTAAAACATAAAATAATTATTTAAGTTTTATACACAACTAGCGGTGCGCCCCGGCCTCGCACGGGTATAAAATTTCAAAGTTTAAAATTACAAGGATCCTTATTTTTTTCATAATATAATATAGCCTATGTCACCCGTGGATAGTGTAGCTTCCCAACAGTGAAAGTTTTTTTTCATATCGGTTCAGTACTTTTGGAGCCTATTCAATGCAAACAAACAATCTTTCCTATTATATATAAAATTAATACTTATAAATAAAATAAAAATATATTTATTAACATTTACTATACGTACTCAATAATTATATTACGCCAGCTTATTCCTTAGTAACTCTAATTTTGTACATTACACTTATTCAGAAACGGCGTATCTCTGGGCATGGCCTTTGACAAGGTTGTCCATGGCTCTGGGCTTGCGTACTTCCCAGCAGTCTCGTTAGCCATGCAAGAGCACCTGTATGCTAACTTTGGCCACGTGCCCTTTGTGTAAGTTATTCCATCTCATTTACTCGCCATATTTATTGTTTTCGTCTTATGAAGAACTAGCGCCCTGCGGTTGTACCCAGTAACAAAATTTTCATCATCACCCCTTTTCACTAGTAAAACCGTGGGGCGCTGCTAGTAGAAAGCAAAATTTTTTTTTTTTTTTTTTTATTGGGAATAGGCAAGCGTTTGACCACTATCTCACCTGATGTTAAGTGATGATGCGGTCTACGGCGGAGCACGCCTGCCTAGAAGATACCTATTCACTCGTGACTTGAAGATACCCAGGTTGTATGTTTGCGGAAACACAGATTTAGGCAATAAATTCCATTCGTTAGCTGTACGCACTAGGAATGTGGTAGCAAAACGCTTCGTGCGACAAGTTGGAACGTCCACCATGTATGGATGGTGGAATAAATAAATAAATAATTAATAAATCCATCATTGTACTAAAATCTTTATCATGTTACTACAAACATTGTTCCATGCTAAAGGTTTCCAGTGGAAGGATTTGCTCCACTCCAAGCTGCTCCATCCAAGGACTGCGCTCGAGCTGCTTTACTCTTCAAGTCTTTGGATGCATTGATAGACGAGCTCTTGCAGATGTCAGACTTGAAGCCACCAGTCATCGCTAAAAACAGTAAGGTATGAGTATGATATACTATTGATAGCTCAGCAGTGGAAGAGTCGGCTGTCAAACTGACGGACGATGGTTCGATCTCCACCAACGGCTTGAATTTCCGGTGAAGGGAACACCGTTATCAAAATCCCAGCATGGTGGTACTTTTGAATATCCGCCTGACTAGCTACCACTTTCTAGTTCGGAAAACTGTCACCAAACACAACATAGTGTGATCATGCAAGAGTCCTTGAGAGCCAGTGAACATTATCGGTCTAGCGTGATGACATCTTCGACCACATCGTCACTGACCATCAGGTGAGATGGTGGTCAAATGCTAGATCTATACTGTATAAAAAGTTTTGGATGTATATTACATAAGAATAGTAGTTGGAACAGTCATCATCATGGGTGATAATATTCCTTTAAACATTTTATCATTTTCTTCTCAGCCATAGGATCTCTACTGCTGGATGGAACCTCCCCCATTGAACTCCAGAAGGACAGGTTGGAAGCGGCTCGCATTCTGCCTCTTCCTGCGATCATGGTCAGGTCGTCTGTCCACCTTGTCGGTGGCCTTCCTATTCTGCGCTTACCAGTCCGTGGTCTGCATTCCCGAGCGGAGACTACTGACAGGCAGGTAAGGGTTGGATGCGGGCCGCTTCCATTCAGTCCCTATGGTAATCAATTGGGGAAGCTTATGTTCAGCAGAGGGCGCACTATGATTGAGATGATGATGATGATGATGCTTTGTTCTTTCAAGGCCAAATCGGAGTCCTCAAAAGCTGCTGAAGAAGAGGTGGCGTTACGGATACACAGTTCAAACTCTGTGTATACACCGCGCGCTTCACCTCACGCTATGTTGGATGTTCAAAACTCGGAGGCGAAGAAAATGTCCAAAAAGGTATGTTTTAAATAAAAATAAAAAAAAAAATTTATCAACTAGAAAACGCACAGTCATTATTCGGAATCAGAATATTTCATTGACGGTGTAATGACTTTTTTACAATAGCATGTTGATTTTAGTTATATGTTCACTTTAAAAATAAATAATGAATTTAAAAAATGAACACTAATGAGCGGGGCTCCCATACAACAGACATGATATTTTTTCAAATAAAATCAGATCAAAAGTTTTATTCGCAAGAATACATGGTATATTTTTGCTGTTATCTATATATAAATTATCAAAATATATATATATAATATTTTTGCTGTTTTAGATAATGGTACGGAAACCTTCGTGCGCGAGTCCGACTCGCACTTGTCCGGTTTTGTATTTAAATCTTTATAATAATTTTACGGTACGTGTGTATGTCACTGAACTCCTCTTAATAGGCCTTTATGCCTTTTAAGCCTTTTGCCTAAGGCCTTTTATTTCCTTAATGGACCTTTTGGGATGAAAAATTTTGAGTGTGTTCGAGGGGATTTGAGAATGATTTAGATTCACAATTGGACCCGATAGGTGGCGCTGCTGTCGGCATGTCGCTTAAAGCTTTTCCGGGCAGGACGATGTCTGCCAGCTAGTCGTTTATAATGAAAGATCGCAATAATTTTCAGGCATTTCTGATGTCTCTCAGCCGGCTAATAGTCACGGAGCTGGGGTCGACTCTTCGCCTGTCCTACGTGGTTGTGAACGAGCTGCTGCCAAAGCTCCGTAGTTCTCTAGGCATGAAAGCTAAGGGCACGCAGACAGACCTTCTCGCTGCCGACTTTTATAGGAAAGCCAAGAATGGAAAATTTGTGAGTGATTTATTTTAACAGAGAATATAACCAGTAAAGTATTTAAGATATTCATCATCATCTCAGCCATAGGACATCCAAGTGCTCCATGCGTACATGGTGGAGTTTATTTACACGATGTTAACCGATCAACTAGGTGGAGCAATGTACAGTGCAGTCACACTTTGACCCGTTAAGCCCTCTCTTGACCGAATCATCATCATCTTTCATCATCCAGCCCTAGGAAGTCCACGGCTGGACATATGCCTCTCCCATTGATTTACACAAGGACCGGTTGGAAGCGGCACGCATCCAGCACTCGCCTGCGATTTTAGTCAGGTCGCCTGTCGACCTGGTCGGTGGCCGTCTTATGCTGCGCTTGACAGTCCGTGGTTTTCATTCGAGATTTTTTCGACCCCGACGGCCATCAGTTCTTTGAGCTATGTGCCCTGCCGACTGCCACTTCAACTTGCTAATCTGCTGGGCTATATTGGTGACTTTCGGTCTTCAACGGATTTTTTCTTTTCTGATGCGAACGCGTAGAGAAACCCAGAGCATAGACCTCTCCATAGCTCGTTGTACGACTCTGAGCCTGCTCAGAAGGCCCATAGTCATAGACCACGTTTAATATATTGTTCATCTATTAACTCATTAAAATCTTATTTATCTTATTTGAAACTGGCTTAAGTCGTTCACAGTTCGAGATGGGACAACACGACGAAAGCACCGCATTCAAGAACCTGATGAATTTCGTTGACGAGGACGCTTTCTTCGCGCGTGTCATTTTAAATATCATAAAGCCTTTAAAACCTGGCCAAATATATTTCTCAATAACTTTAAGTTTAAGTAGGGTGCGGCAGAAAATGCATGAAAGCAGAATAAATTTTGTTGTAATGAGAAGTAAAGGATAGTGTGATAAGGGAATGCTGTGGTATAAACGAATATATATAGTGACTAAGATTGAGAAAAGTGTGTTAAGATTTTTTGGTCATGTGGAGAGAATGAACGAAAGGAGATTGACTGAAGCAGGTATACATGGATGAAGTGAATGGTAATGCTGGAAGAGAAAAGCCTAATCAAACCTTTCCAAATCAGATTGAGGAAGTTCTACGAAAGGGTCAGGTCACGAGTACTCTAAGCCAACGCTCTTGTATGAAAGGTCTGATGAGCGTGGATGAAGCGAAGAGTATGTCGAAATAGTAGCATTCCGAAGGCTGTGGCCTCTGCCTACCCCTACGGGAAAGAGGCGTAATTATATTTATATTATATAGTACCTAGTATGCCACTCGAGTGAAGCCAGAACACCTTACCAATCATAAAAATATACAGGTGCAACAAAAATATCTGATTTATTCCGCAGGTCGATCTCTCCATCAATCTCTTGTCCCAGCCCCAGCCTCGGTTTTGTACTCTGTTGGACCTTCTTTGGACGTTTTTAGATGAGTCAGCGCTGTGTGATATATTCGAACACTGCATTGTGAGGGAGTGTCTACTGTATGACTTGGTATCACCAGTAAGTAAACAGTTTATTTTATTGAGAATACGCAGGCGTTTGACCTGTATCTCACCTGATCTTCATTGATCATGCTATACTGCATTGAGCCTGTGACAAGCAAAAACTATTTTATGCTATAACTGTCAAGCAGACCAGCGGGATTACTCTTGACACTCGATTCTGATCGTAAATTGTGATTTCGATGGATTGATACTTTTGAACGCAACACTAGCGAACAATTGGAATAGAGTTCGCTGGAACCGTACTAATATTATAAATGGGAAAGTTTGGATTAATAGATGGATGTTTGTTACTCTTTCTCGCCTAAGCGTCTTGATGGATATCATGACATTTGGTATGGAGGTAGCTTATACCCTGGATTAACACATAGGCTTATTTTCATCATCGCCATCATCACCAATTTTCGTCACCACGGGGGTATAACTGCGGGACGCAGATAGTTTGTTATAAATATAAAATGACGTTGAATGAGATTGGAACTGATTTGGATTTGAATTCGATTGAGATTGTAACTGAATTCAAGAGTAGAACAGTGGCTCTCTCATGGTTAGCAATCATCGCCACCTATGAATACCTGTACCCTGGGAACATTGCGATACGTTGCAAGTGTCTGTTAACTGTTCTTTTGAAGAATCCATAGAATTATATAGCTACTCAAGAACACCGATGGTGAGAGCTCATATTGTGCAGGGGCAAAAACGTTCGGGTGAATCGCACAGTATGTGACTCTTCCTGATGCATCCAGAGGCTGATTGAGATTGAGATCAAAATTGAGCCTTGATTTCAGATCCTTAGAATGCGCTGCTGCCCACCTTCTGGTACGTGATCCCTTAGCCGACTCTTACCGCACCCACGGGAAGTACTGTTCTAGGCCGGTACCACCACTTGGGTTTATTTATAAGAATATATTATATTTAAGATTCTCATCCTATCTGTCATCATGAAGATGTCTTCTCTTTTCGCTTTGAACGTGGAATGTATATTTTATTTATTTGCTAGGATATGGAATTCATACAGCAAATTGAAGGTATTTATATACTCTGTGGACTGATGCAACATCGGGAGACCAGGCACCATCTCGTCAAATACGTGTTCTTCAACAAAATCACGTAAGAGTTTCTATAATTGTTGTGATCATGATAATATTGACTAGTTTTGTAAAGAAACATCTGTCTACTCATAATGCTATCACTCAATTTCAGATTTGATAACTTTCTAAACGTCAAGTGTCCTGATGACGCTGTGCTAAAAACCGTGATTAGGAAGCCTTGGTGGCAACGCCCAACGTCAGTGCATGGTGAAACAGACCCTAGAGTTGCTGGTGAGTTGCTTTATATACTTTTTTTTATACTGTATAGATCTAGCGTTTGCCATTATCTCACGTGATGGTAAGTGACGATATGGTCGAAGATATTATCCTGCTAGACCTAGAATGTTTACTGGCTCTTAGGGTGAGCAAGGTGAGAAAATTGGTCACTCTGAAAAGAAGAGATAAGTATTTTCTCCACCAACAAATTCCAAATAAAAACTAGGCCAGTATTTGACCGGGAGATATATAAAGAGCAGTAGCACTCTATCTGAGAGTTTTCCCGGGGAAATACTGCCACCATATATATTTCTACCGCCAGGCAGTAGTGTTCGCATCACTGTGCTACGGTTTGAAGGGTTCTGATGAAATTACAGGCACATGAGACTTTATGTCTCAGGGTGACTGACGTAGTGGAGTTTTTTACCTATTGTATCTGTCTATAGGAAGAGGTTACCACTTAACATGGGCCTTTTGCTTGTCCGTTACCTTATCCCAAAAAAAACAGGAATCCGTACATTTAACGCTATCCCACACCTTATCCCAAACAGCTGTGCATAATTTCAATTGAAAATTAACTTTAATTTTACAGAAATGGTAGAAAAGGGGATGATAAAGCACACGCTGTTCGCTCCAACTGGTGCAGGTAATAATATATTTGCTATCATAACATTATTTTTGCACAATCACGCTTTTAAGATACGTGTGTTAGTTTGCAGGAACAGTGATTCCATTTTTAGCTTTATAAAGACAAAGAAAACGTGGAAAATATATTTTGATATTTGTGACTTTTTTCCGTGATAAAGACCACTGAATGTGGGCGAAACCGGAAGTCGGACCCGAAGTCGGAACCCTCTGACGTAATATTGTATGTGAGTGATTCCCGTGTTTTATTTCATTCTTCAGATAAGATAACAAGACTGTTGCCGTCCGTGGAAAATGACGCCATGTTAGAAGCTCAGTATAAGGAAGACAGTTATAAAATAACGTTGGCTGTTGCGCCTTTGGAACAAATACAGGTTAGACCACAGATAGTAAACATAGTATATTAAATAAATATATTTAATTTTAGTAATGTTATTGATAAATCTCATACTGATTTAGACTTTATCGTAACAGTATAAGAACTGATTTAGTTTTACAAAATTTTAGTTTAGTTCATCGAATCACTACTAATGGGCCTAATTCTGTAAATCACTCGAACTAAAGCTCACTAAAATTCTTCAACATGAGATAGCTCCACTATGTCCACGCCAAAATTCAAATTCGTATAACTCTACACAACGCTATTTCTAATATTAGACGGGTTTTATTTAATTGCGGGTAGTTTTCTAAAATCCAACTCGATCTGAAGGAGATATTTCTATTTCACTCCTTTTACGTTTAGGCCCGTGCAGTGGGAACGTAATAGGCTGCTTGGTATTTATTTAATATTTTATTTATTTATTTATTAACCTTCACACAAGGTCTTCAGGTCCCAAGCTAGGCAGAGTAAACTAACTTCATCATTATTTTGATTAGAATCTTTCTCAACTTTCTCGTAGCAGTATTATATATATTTTGTCTATTATACAGTTGGAATTCCTCCTGATACTTCTGGATAATACCGACGGCACAAACATGGTTCCCTCCACTAGGAAGATATTCATGGAGAAGTTCCGTAGATACATCATGGACAATTGTATTTTGGACATGGTAATAAAATATTAATCACTGTTTAGTTGGAAATCAACGGTTGAGAAGATAATGTAAAATTACACTACAAAAGACGGATGAGCTGGTCTGTTTTCCAACACTAATCAGAGAGCCTGGTATATACAATGCAGGGTCTAACTTATATTTAGTTCTACAAATCATTCTTGGAAAAACAGTAATAAAACTACCGTCTGTCCCTAGGCAAGAGATAGGAGGTATGCAACTTATAAAAAGTTTTCAATGGACATTATGAGAACGACAACTTGAGTAAAATTACTTTTAGTAGTAAAATAAGTTTTACTGTATATTTTTAATAGGCAGTTTATTAAAATAATATATTTTTATTACTTTTGTTCTTTAGTGCTATACTGAGACACCCCCCCTTTTTTACCCCGACCTATCTACCTAAACCGACCTTACGTTGTGTATATTTTATTAATACTATAATTATATTATATATTGCCTTTCATAATAATCTATAAAAGTATGTATAATTATATGCGTGATGAGACCCTATTTATTTATTGACCCAAATAGTTTACAATAATATATAACGAACTTCTCAGACCTTGTATCTAATGTAACACCTAAAATATCGCGAAGTCTAACCTAACAATTTACGCGTTCTTTAATCAATTCTAAAACCTAATTAAATAATCAAACTAACTATCGAAGTTCTAAGATGAATAGAGTTATTTATAATTACGTAGTAGAAATTATAGTATTGCTGTGATCGTCGATTACAATGATTCATTATGTTTTCCTATATCAATTGTTTAATATTACGTTTGACGTGCTGGAATAAAAGTCACATATGCATTTACATAAGAAACATAACTAATGAAATGACCCTAAAATAATAAGACATAAATACAATAATGTTCAAATTTAGAGTGGCAAAATAAGTGAGCAGATCCTAGGCTGGAACATGTAAGCTGGCAAAACATGCATCTAACCTGAAATCTTCAAGAAAGCACTGCCTCGAAGTATACAGCCCTCCCGGCTGGTTGTTGAAGGGTCCTGTAGGTTGAATTGAAAATTGCTAAACTAATCCTCTATTTTCCTATCGCTAGATAAATTATAAGAACTAACAATGAAATATATATATAAATTATGTCAGTTTCTGAATTCGTTAATTTTCATTTAAAGAAGTAGATGATTATAGTTTCAATAATCTTAGAATAAAGCTATATGCTGTCATATAGACTATTATTGTCAATTTCTTGATCTATTATTAGTAAGTTTATAGTAAATAACCATTGATATAATAATCCTGAAACAGAGTTGTATGTCATGTCGTCGAATATTGATGTCGTCGAATATTGTCCGCGTTACTATAAACAACTGCTAAATGTTAATATTATGTTATGTAAAATCGGTATGTTTGGTTTCATAGAATCTTATATTTTCCAGACTTACTTATTACTAGTTTTGGTTATCTTATGCTAATAAGCGGCGCCTTACATAAGTTTATCAAACATGGTCAAACTATCATGCAGTCAATGTAGCACTCAGTTAAGAGCGTACAAGGTAGTAGTTATGTGTGTTTTTGTGAAGAAATGGGTTTGGCGTTAAATAAACACATGGTGATTCTAACAAAGCCAGCATTATTGCGATGTGAAGATCCTTTGGTTAAACAACCATATATCAAACCCGGATGGGTGATTTTCCCTCGTTGCGCATCAATTTGCGAGTAAAGATTGGCCTTAGAGGACTTACGAATCTTTAAAGTTGTGTGTGGTATGAATAAAGTGACTTTGCATCGTCGAATACCGATTTATAAAAGGCCAAGATGTGCCCTACTTGATAAAGCAAGTGGTGTCGGAATAGATAATATCTTCATGTATCTAAAGATATACTTTAGAATACAAAGCTCTTTAAATATCATTTCGAGCTATAGCCAAATTATGAATATAATGTTGTGGCTGAATAATCGTCTTATTCTCTTGAGAAGGTCATATTTGTTAGGTCAGCTCTTTCTTTTGTAAATTTTTTAGAGCTAGATCAAATTAGTTGATCTTACCAATCGCGTCATTATATCATTTGATATTACAGGAAAAGGAACATGTTCTGAACCATTCGTCAGTACTATCATTTGATATCTCGTACATATAATACTTAATAAATTCATTTGAAATTGATATAAACGTGAAAAAGCCCGATTTCGCACTCACGAGCAGATTCATGAGCGACCTAAGACGACTTTTAGTCACTTCATAAAAATCCAAATGAGAATACATATATAAATAGTGAGTAATCCATCGTGTTATGTTAATGACCTCTCCATCATGTGTTATTTACAAAGATTGTCTCTCTTGATCAGAGGTAGTGTTTTACCTAGCCTCTTATGTAAGGTTTGATAGACAAAAGCATTATTCTGCGGGTTGTACATGCTTAAATTCCAGAAAACAGAAGCTTCCTATGAAACCATCAACTCATACGTTAATAAACGTTGGATTAGAATATTCATTTAGATTCATCAAAACTTCTTGCCAAATGGTAACGCATAAGGCCAATATTCAGTAAAGAATTCGAGTCAATGAGTATTGTATTATGTCAGTAGTATAATCGTTATTATATATATATATATATAACAAATCCTCCTATGTATTGTATTATATCGATAGTTAAAACATCATACATCCTCCTATGTATTGTATTATATCAATAACTAAATCATCAATATATATAATAAGTCCTCCTATGTATCGTATTATGTCGGTAGTTAAAACATCATATAATCTCCTATGTATTGTATTATATCAATAACTAAATCATCAATATATATAATAATCCTCCTATGTATTGTATTATGTCGCTAGTTAAAACATCATATATTCTCCTATGTATTGTATTATATCAATAACTAAATCATCAATATATATAATAAGTCCTGCTATGTATCGTATTATGTCGGTAGTTAAAACATCATATTCTCCTATGTATTGGCCAATACAGTATCAACATAATCTCGGTGATAATTAACCTGTTACATAAATTATCATAACACATGAACACATTTAAATTTAAAATGAGTCAGAAGAAGGTAAGAGAAATAAAATTTAAAGCATTCTTCCATAAAATTTCCTTTATATAGATTTTAAAGTTGATTACTTAGTATAGTATATTTAATACGGCATTTTACCTCCTTCTATTTGAAATTGAGAACTGTTTAAAGATCTTAATAAAACTTATCGGCTCCGTAGTACTATTCAATCGGTGTAAAGTAAAATCTAGATGAAATTTAGCATTAAGATTTAATCAATTAAGATTTAAGGCTTACTTAAGGCTCTAATTTTATCTAATAAAATATCATTTAAACATGATTACTAGATTGATTTTAAAAGAAAGATTTACAGAAAATTAGCAAACTCATAGTAATATTTACAATTAACATGTTATTATTAAATTGATTTTATAGAAAACTCGTAAGAAAGATATTATTTGCCGTTTTGATTATTATTTGCTAGGTTTTAGAAAAGGAAAATCCGTAGGAAGAGTTAAGCACTAAGAATACTTAGCTTTAATATCAGCAACCCCCTTCTCGTAGACTTAACACTGAATTTACATTTACTCAACACTAATTAAGCTAAAGAATTAAAACAAATTTATTAGAATTTAACACTAAACAAACTACAGAACTTACACTGATACAAGACTAACGAATCTATACTCACTACTAAAGAATTACCCTATACTTGTTAAAGAAAATAAACTTCAAACAAAACAAAATCAAACACTCGTTCAGACTAGGCTATGCGTGTGCGCATTGGGCTGTCCTCACTCCCGAGTTCCGGATTTAACTAAGTAAGCCGCGCTAAGCGAGCGGAGCCGGAAAGCATCCCCCCGTTCTTTGAATTCTAAGCCCCGCCTTCTTTCTTCTCTTGAGTTTGGTTGATTGGTTACTATGTTAACAAAGATCACACCCCACTCCCAACATGTGCTAAACCGTCCTTGGGTTTTACCTTGGGGATTTTAGACAATTCATGGAAAGTCATTAGCCGGACCCTTTCTATTTTTTTCCAAGCGGTCGCCTTTCGCAGTACTAAGAAAGGTTCAATTGTTTCTATCTTCCCACAGTTTTGCTAAGAACAAAAAATATTTTTTTGGTTTCCTGTCAGTTTAAAATATCTAATTTCTAAAGGTCCCATAAATATCGACGTTTATGTCTTGCACGTGATATTTTACCTAATTTTTATATAGGCGTGGGATAGCATACGTTACATCCACCTCCCTGGATGTGTACGAGATTGTGACTAAACAATGTTGGACACATACATTGCTCCTTTTCTAGGTACTTAATAATGATGATATATGTATATAAATAAAACCAATCACACTTAATGTTCTTAATTTTATTTTCATTATAACTATTTTATTACAAAAAATCAATTTGGCAACTAGTAAGTTAGCTATGTTCATACATGGAAATAATCTTATCTTTGATTAAACTTATACTATCAAATTAAGCTAATCTGCCTCCTATACGTAAAATTGTAGCCTAGTTCTTATACTAGTTATAGCCTTACTATATTACCTAAATGACTGATTATCAAATCTAGAACTATTTAGATTTATCACTTCACTAATTCCTTACTTTTAGCACTATATCCTACTCCCTTTTCTCTTTTTGTTATTTTCGAGTTTTTTTATATTTTTTTTTTGGTTTTTCTCTTTTATATATATAACCTACTCCCTACAGGAACCCTCGTTAATACTACAACATATATGTACTGACTTACACTACTTGTTAAACTAACTTTGATATCTCAATGTTCCCATTTCATTTCTAATTTTCACTTATTGATTAACTTATATAATAGCGTGCTAAATGTACAGCGTTATAATTTCCAATAGTTCTACCAGTTTCAGGACATATTAATGTGTATACGTTATGATAAGGTACTGCACCTACTTTATATGGTCCATGAAATAACAAAGAGAACTTTTTAGTTATCTTTTGTTTCGCGTCTGACTTATTTAACGCTTTCAACTTGACCCATTCCCCTATTTCATAAGATCTAGTATGATGTGATTTATCAAAAGCTAGAGCTCTTTTCCTCGCTGCTTCTTTCAAATGCTCCCTAACCCTTTCACGAATTTGATGTACCTTTTCTATATTTTGTGATATTATTTTATCCCTTCCTAATGCCTTATCTATGCTCAATAAAGACTCATTACCGAAGACTATTTGGTTTGGTGAAAATTTAGTACTTTCATGGTTACTTTTATTGTAGCAATCCTCTATGTCTTCTACAATACTGTACCAATTTTTGTGGTTATTTGAACAATACGTTCAAAAAAATATCTGCCAAGTTTCCTATTTGTCCTCTCTACTAGATTAGCTCTTGGGTTCATAATTGCTTCCAAAAGGTTTAAACCTAACTCACCTCCCTGATTATTCTTATTTGATTTCAATCTTGATAAATTTAAGCTCAATCCACCTCCCTGACTATTGTCACTCCCGTCATTATTTGAATTACTACCTGATTTATTGTCCTCATCTAAAGAATTTAATCCCATCTTTATTTGAATTAACTTATCAAGATACTCAAAACGTAGCAATCTCTCCCCAGAACAAACTATTTGTGCTTTTACTCGATCTAGAAAATCTATACCTAGAATTAAAGACCTAGTTAATTTCTTTATAACTAAACATGGTACAGACAGCTCGAATCCATTGATCTTTAAGTTGATTAAACACATTTTATTTACCTTCTCGCTTTTACGACCTACTGCCCCCTGGATCTGTATGGCAGGAATAGGTATTTCACTCAGTTTACCTAAGTCTTTTAATAACTCTATATACAAACTATCTGAAATACATGTTATTTGACTTCCTGTATCTATTAATCCTTTAGTTAAGATGTTTCCAATTTGTACATTTATTTCTGGCAATTCAATCAATGGGTTATCTAATTCCTTCTCAAAACTTTCAGTTACATCGCTAAACAAAGTGGCTATCTCCCTATATTTCGTAGTTAAAGTGCAACCTTGACATTCCTTAATGATCCCTGGACAAACAAATTTTCTTTTCCCCTGGTAACCCTCTATTTTATACATTAAATCTCTAACGTCGCTTTTAAAGTTATTATCACGTTCCGTTTCAAACACTAACTTCATGCTTGACTTTATTGGGTATAGCTGACCATTATTTCTAATACCTAAACTCTGTCCTGGTTCCCAACCCATATTACACATTTGTTTATAAGCTACCTGAGTTACCCTTGCTTCACTCGCTTCTAGGTTCATACTTCTATCTATCAGCCCCTTTATAATATTAACACTCAATGAGTCTATCAAGTTCCTATTATTGTTATATGCTTCGTTTGTTGACTGTAAGGAACCGCTACAATCAACTAGATCTAGTTTCCCTGGCTAGTAGATGCGCTATTATTATTATCTACGTTATTAGAAGTAGACTTTGTCGTGCAGACCGGTAAGTTGCTTTCTTTGTCTAGGTTTATAATCCCCCCTTTAACCCATTTAGTATTATTTTCAAAATTATATGGCGTTCTCGAATGTCCTCTATTATGTCGTGTGTTACCTCTGAAATTCCTTTTACCACGCCCCCTAGAGTTATAAGTTACTGCGTTGGTTTGTACTACCGGCGCGACTGCCCTATATTGTCCATTATTAAAAGGTTGTCTATCCCTCCTGTAATTGTGACGTACATGGCGATTATCTACACTAGTTTTGAGCGAATCGACCTGTCCCTTATGACACATAACATTTTTCTCTATGTCTCTTAAAAACTTCACAGCCTGTAGTGCGGTTGACCTTTCACCTCGCGTAAACCAAAGTCGTTGTATATCCTCTGGAAAATGATGCATGATACTCTTCACTAAATCACTCTCTGTTAATGGAATGGTTAATTGTTTTACGTTATCCATTTGCTGCGCAAAGTGCTCTTCCATAGTAGTTCCTTTGTTAGGTATCCACGTCGTGTTCATTAACTTTATTTTAGCATTTTCCTGCTCCCGCGAACTCCAATACACACTTAAGAAGTCATTTACAAAATCTTCAAAGCTACTCCATTTATCTTTATGTAACTCCATAACCTTCTGAGGTATTCCTTGTAAACATTCTAATGCAATTTCTAAAGATTTATCCCCTGCATTGACATATTTAATGTATCTTCTTAATTTCTCTATAAAACGAACTGGATTCAAGGCGCCTACTCCATCGAATTTCGGTTGTTCTAGAACTGGCTTCATAACAAAACGTTGGTCGTCCTCACTAACTCAGTATCCAATCTCTCATTAGATCTAAACTCTATGTTCTCAGGTATCGGTTGACTTTCTGAAGTGGAAGCATTCGATATACTAGAATTAGCCTCTATTCTTTCTATTCGCGTTGTAATCTCATTAAATTTTTGTTCCATAAAAGATAAGATCTCCGCCCCAACATTATTATCCATTAAACTAGTTTCTAATCTGGGCTTCTTTTTACTGGAATTTGTAGACATCGGATCATTCCTCTTTCGCGTATTCATTTTTATTTAGTATAAATGCACTTGTAATATAAACTGAATTATTTAGTTTTGTTCCGGCCTATCAAACAAGAAAAATTGTTGAGACACAAAGAATAAAAGGTTCATTTATCCATTGTTAAAAGTAGTGTTTTCTTTCCGATCTCAAGATGCACATGTATCACCAGACCACGTCCCAAACCCAAACATCTGTCACAATATAATGCCACCCTAACATTTCTATAATTTCTAAGATAGCATAACTTCAAAGATTTTTATGAGTTCCTTGTTATTTTTGTAACAAAGGTTTACAGGCTAACACATTATGATCCTATAACAATTAAGCGACCTTAAACCGTTTTTACCCTCGAGACCCTTTTTTATTTTTACCCAACACGTGTTTTACGACTAGTCCCGACAAAGAATGAAGAATGTTTCTTGCAGGCCCGACTAATTGTTTAATCCCTATTTAACAAACACGTGGTTAATGACTATCCCCCAACAATGAGCTTATTGTAAACTGTCGGTACTTTTGTTGAAAGCTGGAATCCCGAAATGAACTTATGCATTTGTTCTTTTGTCTA
Organism: Apeira syringaria; assembly: GCA_934044485.1. Classification (NCBI taxonomy): domain Eukaryota; kingdom Metazoa; phylum Arthropoda; class Insecta; order Lepidoptera; family Geometridae; genus Apeira; species Apeira syringaria. The sequence goes on from OW203655.1 coordinate 29,542,436, forward strand.
ATGATTGAGTTTGTGAAATTCCTATCCTTTAGAAATCCCCGACCAAAGACTGCGTTGTATTATTTTTATCTTTCTTTGTTTCTTATTTCCGCCAAAATATGTAAGACACGCCAAACGTAATATTTCCTATATACTTATACCGTTATGCATATATACCGAACTTATTTGAACTAAACTTTATGCAATAACCTCAACTCAAAGATTAATTCAATTTCTAAGGTTACGATAAACGCATACCTTTTAGTATGATATGAAAGGTGAAATCCTAAACGTTTTAATAACTAAAATTATAGTGTGATACCTAATGAATGTAATTTTACTTGAAAAGATCAAGATTATTTAACTTCGTTAAGATAAAGTCTACTAATATACTCTAATGATCAAATAAATCTCCTTTATTCTAACAAATGAAATTTATATTCTACCTATATTCGAACAAATCAGATATGCAATTCTTTTATATATGCATGTTATTTTTATACGTTTATAATGCAAAGTAAATCGATTAAAAGAAGTGTTACGCGAGTCGTTATATAATTATTACAAACTGAGTTTACGTTGTGTATGTAGTAATCAAGTTCTTTTGATTTCGTTGCAATAAAATTAATTATTACATTGTTAATGACGAATATCCCTTGGTAACGGCAACAGATGAGACACCCCCCCTTTTTTACCCCGACCTATCTACCTAAACCGACCTTACGTTGTGTATATTTTATTAATACTATAATTATATTATATATTGCCTTTCATAATAATCTATAAAAGTATGTATAATTATATGCGTGATGAGACCCTATTTATTTATTGACCCAAATAGTTTACAATAATATATAACGAACTTCTCAGACCTTGTATCTAATGAAACACCTAAAATATCGCGAAGTCTAACCTAACAATTTACGCGTTCTTTAATCAATTCTAAAACCTAATTAAATAATCAAACTAACTATCGAAGTTCTAAGATGAATAGAGTTATTTATAATTACGTAGTAGAAATTATAGTATTGCTGTGATCGTCGATTACAATGATTCATTATGTTTTCCTATATCAATTGTTTAATATTACGTTTGACGTGCTGGAATAAAAGTCACATATGCATTTACATAAGAAACATAACTAATGAAATGACCCTAAAATAATAAGACATAAATACAATAATGTTCAAATTTAGAGTGGCAAAATAAGTGAGCAGATCCTAGGCTGGAACATGTAAGCTGGCAAAACATGCATCTAACCTGAAATCTTCAAGAAAGCACTGCCTCGAAGTATACAGCCCTCCCGGCTGGTTGTTGAAGGGTCCTGTAGGTTGAATTGAAAATTGCTAAACTAATCCTCTATTTTCCTATCGCTAGATAAATTATAAGAACTAACAATGAAATATATATATAAATTATGTCAGTTTCTGAATTCGTTAATTTTCATTTAAAGAAGTAGATGATTATAGTTTCAATAATCTTAGAATAAAGCTATATGCTGTCATATAGACTATTATTGTCAATTTCTTGATCTATTATTAGTAAGTTTATAGTAAATAACCATTGATATAATAATCCTGAAACAGAGTTGTATGTCATGTCGTCGAATATTGATGTCGTCGAATATTGTCCGCGTTACTATAAACAACTGCTAAATGTTAATATTATGTTATGTAAAATCGGTATGTTTGGTTTCATAGAATCTTATATTTTCCAGACTTACTTATTACTAGTTTTGGTTATCTTATGCTAATAAGCGGCGCCTTACATAAGTTTATCAAACATGGTCAAACTATCATGCAGTCAATGTAGCACTCAGTTAAGAGCGTACAAGGTAGTAGTTATGTGTGTTTTTGTGAAGAAATGGGTTTGGCGTTAAATAAACACATGGTGATTCTAACAAAGCCAGCATTATTGCGATGTGAAGATCCTTTGGTTAAACAACCATATATCAAACCCGGATGGGTGATTTTCCCTCGTTGCGCATCAATTTGCGAGTAAAGATTGGCCTTAGAGGACTTACGAATCTTTAAAGTTGTGTGTGGTATGAATAAAGTGACTTTGCATCGTCGAATACCGATTTATAAAAGGCCAAGATGTGCCCTACTTGATAAAGCAAGTGGTGTCGGAATAGATAATATCTTCATGTATCTAAAGATATACTTTAGAATACAAAGCTCTTTAAATATCATTTCGAGCTATAGCCAAATTATGAATATAATGTTGTGGCTGAATAATCGTCTTATTCTCTTGAGAAGGTCATATTTGTTAGGTCAGCTCTTTCTTTTGTAAATTTTTTAGAGCTAGATCAAATTAGTTGATCTTACCAATCGCGTCATTATATCATTTGATATTACAGGAAAAGGAACATGTTCTGAACCATTCGTCAGTACTATCATTTGATATCTCGTACATATAATACTTAATAAATTCATTTGAAATTGATATAAACGTGAAAAAGCCCGATTTCGCACTCACGAGCAGATTCATGAGCGACCTAAGACGACTTTTAGTCACTTCATAAAAATCCAAATGAGAATACATATATAAATAGTGAGTAATCCATCGTGTTATGTTAATGACCTCTCCATCATGTGTTATTTACAAAGATTGTCTCTCTTGATCAGAGGTAGTGTTTTACCTAGCCTCTTATGTAAGGTTTGATAGACAAAAGCATTATTCTGCGGGTTGTACATGCTTAAATTCCAGAAAACAGAAGCTTCCTATGAAACCATCAACTCATACGTTAATAAACGTTGGATTAGAATATTCATTTAGATTCATCAAAACTTCTTGCCAAATGGTAACGCATAAGGCCAATATTCAGTAAAGAATTCGAGTCAATGAGTATTGTATTATGTCAGTAGTATAATCGTTATTATATATATATATATATAACAAATCCTCCTATGTATTGTATTATATCGATAGTTAAAACATCATACATCCTCCTATGTATTGTATTATATCAATAACTAAATCATCAATATATATAATAAGTCCTCCTATGTATCGTATTATGTCGGTAGTTAAAACATCATATAATCTCCTATGTATTGTATTATATCAATAACTAAATCATCAATATATATAATAATCCTCCTATGTATTGTATTATGTCGCTAGTTAAAACATCATATATTCTCCTATGTATTGTATTATATCAATAACTAAATCATCAATATATATAATAAGTCCTGCTATGTATCGTATTATGTCGGTAGTTAAAACATCATATTCTCCTATGTATTGGCCAATACAGTATCAACATAATCTCGGTGATAATTAACCTGTTACATAAATTATCATAACACATGAACACATTTAAATTTAAAATGAGTCAGAAGAAGGTAAGAGAAATAAAATTTAAAGCATTCTTCCATAAAATTTCCTTTATATAGATTTTAAAGTTGATTACTTAGTATAGTATATTTAATACGGCATTTTACCTCCTTCTATTTGAAATTGAGAACTGTTTAAAGATCTTAATAAAACTTATCGGCTCCGTAGTACTATTCAATCGGTGTAAAGTAAAATCTAGATGAAATTTAGCATTAAGATTTAATCAATTAAGATTTAAGGCTTACTTAAGGCTCTAATTTTATCTAATAAAATATCATTTAAACATGATTACTAGATTGATTTTAAAAGAAAGATTTACAGAAAATTAGCAAACTCATAGTAATATTTACAATTAACATGTTATTATTAAATTGATTTTATAGAAAACTCGTAAGAAAGATATTATTTGCCGTTTTGATTATTATTTGCTAGGTTTTAGAAAAGGAAAATCCGTAGGAAGAGTTAAGCACTAAGAATACTTAGCTTTAATATCAGCAACCCCCTTCTCGTAGACTTAACACTGAATTTACATTTACTCAACACTAATTAAGCTAAAGAATTAAAACAAATTTATTAGAATTTAACACTAAACAAACTACAGAACTTACACTGATACAAGACTAACGAATCTATACTCACTACTAAAGAATTACCCTATACTTGTTAAAGAAAATAAACTTCAAACAAAACAAAATCAAACACTCGTTCAGACTAGGCTATGCGTGTGCGCATTGGGCTGTCCTCACTCCCGAGTTCCGGATTTAACTAAGTAAGCCGCGCTAAGCGAGCGGAGCCGGAAAGCATCCCCCCGTTCTTTGAATTCTAAGCCCCGCCTTCTTTCTTCTCTTGAGTTTGGTTGATTGGTTACTATGTTAACAAAGATCACACCCCACTCCCAACATGTGCTAAACCGTCCTTGGGTTTTACCTTGGGGATTTTAGACAATTCATGGAAAGTCATTAGCCGGACCCTTTCTATTTTTTTCCAAGCGGTCGCCTTTCGCAGTACTAAGAAAGGTTCAATTGTTTCTATCTTCCCACAGTTTTGCTAAGAACAAAAAATATTTTTTTGGTTTCCTGTCAGTTTAAAATATCTAATTTCTAAAGGTCCCATAAATATCGACGTTTATGTCTTGCACGTGATATTTTACCTAATTTTTATATAGGCGTGGGATAGCATACGTTACAATACAAATTTGGTATTTATTGTAACTGTTAATATCTGTACATTAGGCGTACGGAGCGCGTACTCGTACGGTTTTTTTTTTTTTTTTTTTTTCTAACGGACTAATGCTGTTTGCCTCTACCGGCATTTACAGCTTCGCTCGTACAGTACAAGGCGAACCGCGACCGCGACCGCGACCGCGAGCGCTCCGTACTGTCCTTGAAAAAGACCACCGAATTTGGTCATAGCTATAGTCGGAACCTTCTGACTTACTACGTGAGTAATTCCCGTGTTTTATATATTCTTAATGCATGAATCTAAATTATTCGGTCCACGCTCAAGGCTTCAAGGCACTAGAACCTCCCATTTAAATAATATAATAATTATATTAGTATAAATAAATCAAAGACAAGTAAAACGAGAATATTCAAGAATAAATCAATATTTGATTTTATTCAATGCAAGTTAAGTCTGATTGCTTTTCGCTTTTTATTTAATTACTTCGATTGCTTTACGCTAACGTAAGACTTGCATATTGCAATACAAAGTGTCAGGAGCGCCTGTTTCAGAGGCTGTTCAATATATCACGGAACACCCCCGCTATATCGTGGTGCTGCCATGCGAGGCTTCTCAGTGCTGTACTCAGGTTGTGGGGAGAGAATCCTATTGGAAGTCCGTAAGTACTGCATTAATTTATTATGTGGCAGCATTTAGTACGCAAGAGAAATTAATTTTACGTATCATCTCATAGTACGTCCACCCCTGGACACACGAAAAAAATTGAACTAAAGGTAACATTTTTTTTCCAGCAGTAATCTGCCACCACACATACCGGCAAAAACGTTCATAGACGGCGAGTTAGATTTCTACAACGTCGATCGTTTAGGCGGAGTCTTACCATTTCTCGTGAGAACTTTACGGTTAGTACCTAGAACGTGCGTGCAGAAGTAAAAAGAAACATCTAGCTGTATGCTTTAAATATTTATTAATTACTAATCTCAAAGCACGCAATAACAGGCAAAAAGACTGTCAGTTACATACTATACGCATAGTCTGTTGTTTAAATTTGTTTATTTTATAAAATTATTCACATGTCAAAATTACATAAATGGAGACTATACGTCAAAGCCTATATTAAAATAAAATAATGTCGGAGAGTTATTGGGCAGTAAAAGTGCAATTTTCTGAGTTTTGCGTCAGACTTTTTCAGCGTCTTGAGGGCTGTCCGAACGTTCTTTCTCGCACTGCGAAATAATTATCGACTATGCGTACAATTTCACGCAAAAACAGTGTAGCGTGATGATTTTTAAAAAATTTTCATTATCACGAAATATTGCACGCAGCAACTGAAATATCGTGAAGTAAACTACGTGTAAGTTTCCACGCTAAACTTTTTTTTTTTAATTGGATGTAAATTTTATCAAGACGGAGAGTTGTCATTAAACATTTACACGCTCAAATGCATATGGGACAAATTTGGAAGCATACGTGCCGTGAACAAAGGCGAATAGTCAAAGCGTTTGTTCTGTCACGTGCCATGTGTTCTGTGAAATAGCACTGGCGCAGTACAAGCTATATAATACCAGATTAAAACTAGATAAACTACAAACCACAACCTTTATTTATTTTTTTTATTTATTTATTTGAACCCCAACATAATGTACACTGATACAAGAAACTAAAATAATGCTATAGTAAAGCAAATGATAAGTGTCACTATAATTATAGGGGAAGACAGCTTGCGTAGAAAAGTGAGCGAGCAGTATCTAGCCTACTATTGATGGCCACTGCCACAATGTGGAGTAACATTTAAAAGGATGGCCATCAATTTACAATACAAAGAGAATAAAATTTTTTTTTTTACAATATTTGAAAAGCAGTAGTTTAAGGTACAAAAAAGAAATCAGGATTGTTGGATCGCTAATTTAAATTTGCCAAAAGATTCAGTAAATAAGTCCACTCTCTCGTTTTTAGCTGAGCTATTATATTCTCTAGTCAATCTATTGAGTGGTGCATTCAGGCCTAAGTTAGATTTAATTGGTGCACTCTTGAGTAAGTTAAAACTACGCAACCGAGGTGTTCTTGTCGGAGCTGAAAAATGTAACGATGCTAATAATTCGGGGGCGTCAAGCAAACCATTAGCCAACTTAAAAAGAAATGAGAGGTCCAACATCCGTCTTCGATCCTTTAGGGAACTAATCTGAAAATGCTTTAATCTATCGGAATAACTATTATATTTTTTGGCTAAATTACACGAGTAAGCAAGGTGCCACAAGAACCTTTTTTGTACACTTTCGATCCGATTAATATAAATATCGTAATAGGGGTTCCACACGACACTGCAGTATTCCAAGCTACTGCGAACTATAGCGTTGTAGACTGAAATTTTAGTTTTTGGATTTTTAAAGTCTTTACAGTTACGTAAGACAAAGCCCAAACACCTAAATGCATTTATGCATATTGCATCAATATGCACATTAAGTCTAAGCTTTTTATCTAAAGTTATACCCAAATCTTTTATATGCTCCACTTCAGTCAATACATTGTTATCAATGTTGTAAAAGTAATTAACGGGGTTCTTTTTTCTTGTAAAGTATATTGCGTAACATTTTGAAGCATTGAGGTCCATCAGGTTATTATGGCACCATGCGGTGAGACGATTAAGGTCAGCTTGCAAAAGTTCTGCATCATCAAGACTATTTACGGTTCTAAACATTTTTAAATCATCAGCAAACAAGTAGTAGTCACAGTGATGAAAGCATTTGCCAATATCATTAATAAAAACGGTAAAAAACAGTGGTCCCAAATGAGATCCTTGTGGTACCCCAGAAAAAATAGAAAATAGGTCAGATGAGTAACCGTTAGCTACCACGCATGACTTTCTGTCCGTATCCTCCTGTATTTCCGTCCATACCTTATAACAAGTGTCGCAAGACGTATTTTTGCACAATTATGTTAAGGAGTGTTCTCGGACAGGAATTGCACAGTAAATTATACTTTATTTTGCTACATTAAGGTACGCTTTTGTAGATTGCGATTATACGTTGGATATTTTCGCAGACAGGACCTAATCAACGTGCTTGGCGAAGATAATCCCTTCATACAAAGCTTTGAGCCGAATTACAATAGGGCTGGAGGTATTGATACAGGTATCAGAGTACTCATTATTTTTATTTTAAATAACATAGATTCAATGGTTCTTATTTTGAAATTACTTACGAGTATGTCTCTCAGCCTTACAGATAATCTTAAATAAGATTTTACAGATTAATTTAAAAGTTTCTGACCAAACTTCCCTCCTAACAATTTCAAACTGCGAGGCATTATTGTGCCGTGTTGTGCATATCAGAGCGGTTTTAACCCGTTTTTGTTTAGGGCCAAAATCGAATGTTATTATTTCTGTGGTTTTTTTTCGGCCATAAGACATCCACTGTTGAACATAGGTCTCCCCCATTTAAGGGGGGGTTCTGGCAATACTCGCCACGCTTGGAAGGCGGGTTGAGGAGCGCAGTATATTTTGTGGCCTTCAGAAAGCTCTGCTTCCCACCTTCTGATACACGATCCCTTAGCCGACTCTTACGGCAGCCACGGGAGGAGATAGGGGGGACAATTCTCAGCCGGTACCACCACGGCCCTTTATATGTACATATATATTTATTTCATTATTCTATTTTAATGTTAAAACAATGTTTATTTTTAACGTCAAATGCTAGGAAGAAAGGTAAAAATCTGTTAAAACGATTTCAATGTAGGAGATGCATCTCTCTGCACCTCTCAGCATTGGCGTAGCCGGCAAGATTACAAGTCAAGGCAAGCAAACAATAATTATTAAATCATCTACATGTGATTCGGAGAATGCCATGTAATTCAGGGAAACCTTCTCCCAGCGGCGAATTTTGCGCAGTGATGCCTTTTTTTGATGACGGTTATCAAATTCGCGGTGGATTTTCACTTTGATCAGGTAAATTGAGTTCACTGAATCGCTCGGCAGATCTTCCTTATGTTACCAGTTACAAATAATTTCAAAGGTCTAAGCCTTATTATTTGGCAGGTGTAAGTGAAATGGCAGCAGGATCGCCAGGGCTGGCTACTCTTCCTCAAGTCATATCGTCTATGGCCAGGTTCATGCAGACGCCAATGCCACCTATGGCTAATAGGTACTTTTAATTAAATAGATAACGCACGAAGCGTTTTGCTTCCACGTTTATAATGCGTCCTGCCAAGGAGTGGAACTCACTGCCTGCGTATGTATTTCCCGATAGGTACAACCCTGGAGTCTTCAAATCACGAGTGAATAGGTTGCTTCTAAGTTTACGTGCAACACCTTAGACCGCGTCCTCACTTAACATCAGGTGAGATAGTGGTCAAACGTAAGCTTATAATCCTTAAAAAGAAATAAAAAAGGTAAGTACCCAAAATGTTTCATGAATATTTTGTAGAATAGATCCAAGAAATTTTCTTTCGGCGTGGCCTACTTAAGCAGCGTGGGTGGTCCCAATTAGGATCACGTTGTGTATCGTGAGCCATAAAATACAAAAAGAATATTTCTATTGACGAATATTGGCTTGTTCTCCGAAGTGCTTATATTATTTGAGAAACACAAATTAAGTTGTTAGGGTTGTTCAAAAGGGCTCCCTTGACGCGTAACCAATCATATTAAATTATGTACGTGAGTTTCATTTTCAATTTCAATTATGTAGTTTTGTGTCTGAAGAGCACGCGCTTTGTTAAATCACTATGCAAGCTTCCCCGTTCTATCATTAGTCAACCTGATATATGGCGATGCGTCATCGCTTTATGATACATATAATAATAATAATATGGGACAACATTCACACAAGGTCCAGGTCCCAAACTAGGCAGATCCTGTACTATGGTAACCTGATGACTGATATATATACTTAAATACATACTTATATATATACTTAGATACATATACACACCCATATACCACGTATGTATACGTACTGAATGCTTTACTTTAGTTTTCTTTATTAACGAGTGAATATATCTTATAGGCAGGCTTGCCCTATCGTATACCGTATTCTCACCCAACATTGTTGATGTGAAAGTACTCAAACGCTTGCCTAAACGCTGGCTTACGATTTTTTTAAAGTGAAAACTTCTTTAGCGGCTTTGTGCACTTTTGTATGGGGAAGAAATGTTAAACTCGCGTCAGAACGTCAGGACATGACGTTATCGAATTCGTAAGACGGAGGGAGAGTAGACCGCCGTTGAAATTTAAACTTAAATAAAGGAACATTTTCGTTTGTTGGTAGTTTTATTTGATAAAGTCGTTTTGTTATAATAAGTATTATTGAGATCGGTTATCAAAACGCTGATATTATAAAGGAGAAAGATTTCATTGTTACAAAAAACACGTTATCATGTTAATGCTATGTGTCCCACTAATCCCATCTCATTAATATTATAAATATGAGAAGGTTTGGATGGATCTGGATGAAATTTGGTATGGAGATAACTTCTACCCTGGATTAACACATGTAGGCTTATTTTCATCATCACCCTGATCACCGTTTTTCATGACCATGCGGGTTAAACCGCGGGGCACAGCTAGTTTTATAAATCTGAATGTTTGGATGGATATTTGTCACTCAAATTTGGTATGTAGATACTTCAGGTCCCGGAATAACACATAGACTACTTTTCATCATCATCGTCAATCATGTTAAAGTTTTCACTTCTGCCGGCACTCCCGGAGTGCAACCTGTTTTTTTAATGCATTTTACCCAGAATTAGAACTCCTTGCCCGATTCTGTGTTTCCCGGTCGGTACAATCCTGAAGATGATGATGATTATGATGATGACAATCTATTTGCTTTTAAATTTCAAGGATTGCCGGTGAAACAGCACTGGCTCTGAAAGGCACCCGGTCTATGATGCCCGGAGCTGGTTCCATCGACGCACGATTTGCTTATTTGCGGCTCCTGGATGGTCTACTCGCTTTGTACCACGGTGCAGCTATCAAGCACGCTGAGAAGGTAGGATCTTGATTTTATAGTTGTAAGTTAATAAAAAAAAAAAAGTTATTAAAAAAACAAATGTGTAGAGCATATAGTGCGTAGATGACCGAGTTTTGCTCGGTTTTTCATTATATAAATAAACAATGGATTTTCTTGGTCTATCCTCAAACCAAGTACTCATTGGCTTAGTGTTACTTAACAACGCCATCTATTTTCAAGTAGGTCTGTGTTGCTGTGTCGGTAAAACAGTTTATAAAAACATTAAAGTATTACTACTCGTCAATAGATGTTAGGAAGAGTCTCATGGTAATGATATTGTAGCAGTTTTTTATTGCTTGAAAACGATGTTTTCAAAAAATGAAACCTAGCTACACCGAAACCTTTTCGAAATTTAATAAAATCGTTGGCACCGTTTCCGATCAGATTATATAATAAATAAATGTATTTTAGAAGCATTGCTCGTTAAAAGGTATTATATTAAACTTAAACAAGTTGGTAAAATGCCTAGGTGTCAAATAGGATCCATCTCAGTACAATGCCAAATACCCACGTCACTCGACATTACTACACGTATCTTACAAAAAATACACAAAATACATAAGGAAATACAAAATTATTTGTTCGCTTAGTAAGTCTTTCTTAGATTAGTCTTAAAAGTAAATATTTTAAGCTCCTGATGAGATTGTTCCCATATTTGTTAGCCGCATATCTGTGTGTGCCCTCCTTTAAAGGCTGTGTTGCGGTGCCGCGGCGGGGTAGCTCTTGAGAAGCACGTCTTCCTAAATATTTCATTCTGAGATAGGTATTTCCGAAGGCTGAGTTGCCAATCCCATAATTACCATATATATAATTACGTCATAGAGAGGTTATGGTTCAATATGTCATCACTGGTAACACACACTAAGTTATTATTGTGATGTTTCTGTAAAGTGTAATATTCGTGCATATTATTATAATTTATAACACATCAAAATTTCATATATTTTTAACGATGTGTGAAAATGTTTATGAGGATTCTATACTCCGTACATGTCATTACAAAAAAAATACCGAAAAATGAAACCGACTTCAACACTCCAAAGTGTGAAATAACTTGTCGAAGTCAGTACCATGATAGTTCAAAAGTAACTGTTATCAAAATATTGTTACCGAATTCGACAAGATATTACACATTAGAGTGTTGAAGTCGGTTCTATTTTTTGGTAATTTTTCAGTAACCATGCTACTCACGGGATCAATTGTCATTGTAAATGTTCACCGATTTCTTCACCGGAAATTTTAATGTCGTCCACGTATGCGTATCACTTTTCAGTTATTGGAGTGCAACTCAAAGACAGCTTGAGCGATTTTGATAAAATTTAAATGGATAATAACTACACGGAAAGCACCAGCTTTCAATAAAAAAAGAATCATCAAAATTGGTTCACCCAGTCGAAAATTCAGAGGTAAAAAACCAATTGTCCAATTGAGAACCTAGAGTTGCGAGTTGGAAGCGATTGACATAAATAACAATTTTTTGTCACAATTTAAAGAAGCAAAAGCTGTTTGACCTGGAACGTAAATATCAAAAAGTTTACCTATAAATCTCACGCGCAGCTCTCTCTATCGGTTGCATAGGACGTTGGCGGGAATGCTGAGATAGCAATACGTTTGCTATCTCAGCATTATTATACCTACAACGCGAATATAGTGTTTGGCATAGAATCCGAATACGAAGACATAAAAAGTTTAGATTTCTATCATAAAAACTTTCTTCTCCATATTTACCAAAGCCATACAAAATATGAAGATGCAATAAGGTCACGTCCTATTTTTCCTATTTAATATGAATTATTGTAAATCTCTTGAGTTCTTGTTTACCTTAGGCATGGTCGACATAAAGATATTCCCCGTCGTTGACGTGGATCGTCTCGTCATCCGGCCATATTTCACAAGTTCGCCTACTTGTCGAGAGAGCCGTAACCAAAATAATTTCTTTGTTTGTTACTTGGTTGAGGCAAACAAAAAGATCGTAAAAAAGTTTGGCGACTGACTATTTCATGCTTAGCGGAATATAAAACATGGTGGCTTTGATGCCGAGAACTGAACACATTTCTAGAAAACATTCTAAGGAAATATCGAAGAAAATACACGGAAAACATCCCGGTTCTTGAGCGAAACAAAATTATATTTTCTAACGCCCACTTTGAAAATTAATTCTTTTTCAGCGCCCTCCATTTGTTTTTTACTTTAGCACACCTTTACACCCAAAATAGCATTAATTACTTTAATTAATTACATTATAGTGTGCTATATTTTCTTAGCCCCTTACGGGGTGGTAAGGGACTTAGAAATCTCTAGACTCTTAAAGCCACCTCAAGGCCTGCAGCGCCTACAAGGGGGCGTCATCACCCACTTTGAGAAAGACCTATTTGAAATAAAATACTCCACTTTAATTCTGGTGTATCACGTCCGATCTAAATTACTAAAGCAACGTTAAACTACGCGGGTGCTAGTGACATTTATGAGGTGGAAAGTTAATTAGGTCCACCAACAAACATAGCACAGCGTATAGTATGTGCCGGTTGACATATTAAGGTAGAATTTAACTGAATTAACAAAGACCTGGTAAACATGATTGTATAGTGTGGAAGTAGTTTATTCTAAACGAGAATAGTTATTTAAGATCTTTGCATAGGTTTATTAGGTTTTCGTGCGGTTCACTAATAAGTGTAGTTTTATTTTAAAAATAAACTGATAATTGACGGTCGCCGTGGCTCAGTAGTCAGTGGACTTCTGGTCCCCGGGACCGTGGGTCGAAACCCGGCAGGGGCAAACATTTATGTGATGAGTGAAGGTGATTGTCCCGGGTCTTGGATGTTTTTGGGTGGCGATTGTGTATTTCCATGCCTCCTGCGCCACAAGGAATTTTTTGGGAAGAGTTTTTAACACATTATAAGTATGCGTTTGACCTCTGTCCCAAGTGATGTTAAGTGATGACGCGGTCTTAGATGTAGCACGCAAGTCTAGACGGTATATACCTATTCCACCTAATACTTATTCTATGGCTATTCACTATACATAAACGAAACACTTTCCTAAAATCTAATATGTTAGTGATTCTCGTGTTCAGTTGAACTACTAAAACGGTACACTTTACATATACGTATTACGTATGGCCAACGTATAAGTTCAACCGATGGCCTTGGGGATCGAAAGGTTCTGCGATCCTTATTGAGATCAATGCAGGAGACCTATGTTGAGCCATGGTCTTATGGCTGACATGATGATACAATTTATTGTGACTCTTATAAATGCAAATACTAAAATCAATACGTATATAAGTATGTATATCAGGTTACCATAGTACAGGCTCTGTCTAGTTTGGGACCTGAAGACTTTGTGTGAATGTTGAAAAACATTTAAAAAAAAATATTAAGCTAAAAGGATCTAAATTTCGTATTTTCAGATTAAAATTAGATCGTTTTATTGAAATGGTAGTTTTAAGTAAAGTGAGTCGTCACGTTATTTGATGCCGAATAAAGCTCCCGCGGTTGAATTTAACTCGTCTAATATTAGATATTGTAAGGAGTTATACGAATATAAATCTTAGCTGTTAATATCATAACAGCTGTTTTCTTTTAAATCATTTGAGCTAGTTTGAGTGCTTAACAGAATTATTCTCTATTTCAGCTGTGTGAGTTAAGAGACAACCAGTTGGACATGGCAGACTGTTTGCATGACATCGAGCAACGGATCACCACATTGTCTATGGAACTGATCACGTGTGCAAGTAAGTACAGTGAGATCTCACTATTATTATATGTAGTTACAAAAGACTTTAAGTAGTTAGAAATACCTTAGGAAATGCGTTGACAAAAATGTTGACTAGCAAAAGTTCACTTATAGAGTGCGGTCCAGACAAACGTCAATTTTAACGAGGACGTTCAGAATCAAATTGCTTATTATTTTTTTCGAGTTATTTATTATTTTATTACGCTGCCAACTGGTAGCGGGTTAGAACATTTGAGTTATCTATAGGCTGCCAATAGCTAGTGGATTGCTAAAATGTTATTGTAGTAGCTGTAGTATTGTAATTAGTTATTAGTATTTTATTTTAATAAAGGCATCGGCCCATTTATGTAATTCTCTATTTATATTGAGAATATTGCGATGGTGAAATTTCAAATCAAATCAAACTATCTTTATTGTTTCACAACTACAGTATGGCCACAAAAATAAATACACAAAAATACAGGAGAAAAAAAACACAAAAGGTTACAATACAATAATTGAGGACAAAAGGCGTACACTCAGCATTTGCCGTGCTCACATGTAAAGTGTGCGCGGCGCTGGTTTTCAGTGTAGTCCGCAGCTCGAAGTGAAATAAATTGATGTCTTATTTTAATTCAAAGCTTTCGTGTCAAGCAACTATATACTTTTTGCAGACAGTATAGCGACTGGAATGGAATATTTATGAAAAATTAAAAATATACTTTTTTAAATTATTGCGTATGAAACGCATCCACCTAGGTGTACGTGGGTCGAAATATTATATAGCAAGGCCGTCTTGCATCAACCAAATTGTCCAAGATTGCCTGATCTCGGATTAAATCACAATTTCTGCCTGCATATTTATGATTTAATTTTGAGATTTATGCGGTAATCTTTTAGGCCCACTCTGGAGGTATTACAAACGCCGTGATTTCCCTTTCAACTACATCGTCACCGACTATCAAGTGAATATTTGTCAAACGATCTATAAAGTATGAAAATATCAAATTGATATGAAATATTTTTGTATTTTTTTAGATCCATCGATGCATTTGTCTGAAGAAGAGAAAACAAGGAAACTTCTTATGGAAAAAATGTTGAAGGAGTTGGAAAGATCGAAGGCTGTTTATGAGGTAAGTAAATTCATCTTATTTTTGCGTATTATTAAATACTAGCTCCGCCCCGCAGTTTTACCCGCGTGGTGATGATTGACGATGATGATGATAATGAAAAGTAATTTTGTTGTTCCGGGACCTGAAGTATCTACACACCAAATTTCATCCACATCCGTTTTACCCGCGTGGTGATGAAAAAAGGTGATAATGGTGATGATAAAAATAAGCCTATGTGTTAATCCAGGGTATAAACTATCTCCGTACCAAATTAAATCAAAATGTGTTTAACCGTTTAGGCGTGAAAGAGTAATAAACATACATTCATACATCCATACTCACAAACTTTCGCATTTATAATATTAGTATAATTATGACAGTAAATTTGCGTGCTAAATCCTAGACAACGTCATCACTTAACATCAGGTGAGACAGTTGTCAAACGCAAACTTATAATATGTAAAAAAAAAAAATAATGTTAAAATGTATATATGTCTTTTATTTTATATATTCTTGTTTTTTTATTATACTCCAGTATGTTTCTATAAATATGTCGTAAATATGATTATATATTGTGGAGTATAATAGAATGTATAAAATAAAATATTTGATTTTTAAAGTTTCGTTAATCATTTGTTTCTTTTATTTTTCATTTCCATTACTTGTTTTTTATGCTACTATCTCGTTACCATTTTGACTATTAATTTAGCAATTTACACAACCGCGTGTTAATTAATTAATACACAACTTTAGGTGTTCGTTTGACTTCACTTTCTTATAGACAAATATTAATGGAGACATTATATATTTTTTTGTTTTAAATTGTTATTGTTTCATGTTTACTTACCATTTGGTAATTATGCAAGATGTAAGCTAATTAATATAGTATGTTCGAATGGACATAGCTGTTTGTATCCTTATGTATACTAATATTATAAAGAGGAAATATTTGATTGCAGGCATTGAATGGGCTCTGAAACTACTGAACTGATTTTAAAAATTATTTCACTGTTGGTGATAGCTACGCTATCCGCGGGTGAAATAGGCTATAATGATTTTTTTTTTTAAATTAGGGATTGTTATAATTTTTAGTTTTGATATTTTTAAACCGTACGAAGCCGGGGCCTCCAGTAAAACATATTTAAGAACTAAATTGAACACACCTAACAGTAAATAAAATCTGACATTGATTCTTTGTTTTTTGTTCAAATGTGGTAAAGTAAATTTACAATAAAAATTACGTATTTTCAAAAGTATAACCGGCATGCACTACAATTCCGTAGAATATTGGCAAAATTTAAAATAACGTTAGGAAAAGTTGGAAGCTGGTGCTTTACAAATGGCTTGGGTGATTGGAGCGATATGGACCAAGCAGCGTCAGCAAGAACTGAGCAAACACTTCGCGGGGACCCTGCACTCGTTGCGGCTGTCTTCGGATCCTGATTACGCTGTCCATGTTCAAGTAAGTGTAATGTTTAGTTTTTTTTTCCTACTTTATAGTTTTCTACCTTGACCACTATCTCACCTGATGGTCAGTAATGACGTCGTTGAAGATGCATTCCCGCTAGACCTTAAATGTTCACTGGCTCTCAAGAACTGCTGCATGGACAGCCTATGTGTTTGGTGACAGTTTTTCAAAACTGAGAGTGGTAGCTAAGGTAGCAAGCAGGTACTCGCAGTGCCCTACCACCATGCTCGGAATTTGATAACGGTGTGTTGCCTTCACCGGAAGCTCAAGTTCTTGCCGCGTTGGTACGCATCGAACCAGTGTCCGTCAGTTTGACAGCCGACGCTCCCACCGCTGAACTGTCATCGCTTCAAAATAATATTTAAAGAAGAATCATAGAGATATAGATATAGATTATGGAATTATATATGAGCTAGTTGCTTGACCCCTCCAGGGGCAAGATGACCCTCACCTCGCGACTGCGCCTGACAAAAAACAGTCGTACCACCCCGGGGATCACAGTACAACGAACGCCAGACTTCCCACATCTGACGTTCGTGACCTTCTGCAACGTACCAGATAGTCCATCCATACCTTCTTTAACTTACCTATACCTCTTGGTATATCTATCTATAATGATGTCAGTATTCTTTTTTAGGTAGCAAGTAAAGAAATACTGCCAGGCAAGAGTTCTCTACTTGGTGCAACTAGTTACGCTTCTTTGCAATTGGAATACACTTCTAGTTCAGATCAAAGGTAAAATTATCTTTAGTACCGTGACATAAAATACATTTTGTATCAGAGGTATAGATAATAATTTAAAAACAACTAAACAAATACGCTTTAATTGTAAACCAAACAAAACATTGGGAAATATTATTCAATGAAAATTATTAAACAACTTAAAATAGTTTATTTGACAAAAAATATTTTATCGTGGGGTGCTTCTACTCTGATTTCATAATCACTATACTTTTAACAATAAAGAAAACAAACTCTGCCGTTAAAATATTTATAACCATTGACATTATTTTTTTTAATTTTACGGTATGCCCTAATGTATATAATATTTCTTTATTATATATTACATTATTAAGATGCGTGCAGTAATAAAGATACTTCCAACCAAGGCGGTCGAGACTCTCCTCAACGAACATTATAAATTACTCTGTTTATTTAAGTATTGAAAATTATTCTCTACCTATCAGTTAAAAGCGTGTTTTTTAAAACCATTAGTTATTAAACAATCCCCGTTATATATACAGTAGAAAATACATAGATTCCAATGTCTCTGCGCATACAGAGGGGCTCCAGGTCTTCGGTAAGTTTGGGGCCGTTGACAATTCATATAGCTCTTCGCTGCAATGCATCCAAAGTTCTCAAAGTTGTGTCGTAAAGGTGTATCTGAATTGTTTCCGAGGATGTTAGCTGGCGAAAACCTGAATTCACGTGAACGTGTTCATATCAATGACATTTAAGTATATTTAGACTAATATTTATAATCACAAATATGGTTTTTTAGTCCACAGAGCCCCACTTCCAGAGCGGCTACCCCACGGCTGGGGTCGAATTCACAAGTGGTACCCGGAACTCGTAAGTTCTTTGTTTCGTTGTCCTTTATATTGAGAAGAATATTGTAGAACTGAAACCGCCTTGTTCGTCTAGAACAACTTAAATCTAGTTAGTAAAGGCCTATGCACAAAAGTGGTCTATAGGCCCTTTTCTAAAGTCTGCAGCCACTAATATAACTGTTATTATCAGAAGTCTTACTGGTATCATTTTTCTATTTTTACAACAACTATATAAAGTGCATCGTGACTGTGCCAACTGACTTTATTGAACACCCTAAAAATCACAAGTATATAAATATTCTTAGCATCAAATTTAATAAAAATAGTATCAAGCTTCGTTGAAACTTGATACTTGAATTGAATGAATTTAGTTGAAATTCGTTGAATTGAATTAAAATTCATTGAATTAAATTGAAATTCGTTGAATTTAATAAATTCTCATGCCCACATGTTTCATTTACACATCTATAAATCTACCTTTGTTAAGCATCTAAGCTGACTGGCAAATAATGCTGTTGTTTGCATTAAGTCCTCCTCTCTACCTACACTGTATTTTTCGGTAAAGTAAAGAATGAATAGATAAGTAACGAAATGCTAAAAAAGCTTTGCCCACAATTTTCACCACACTACCACTAACTAACGAGGAACTTACCTGGCACGCGGCGGGAAAGTTTCTTTGACAGACTTCTTTCCAGCGCACTCTTCTCAGATTGGTCAGCGGGTTGATATTGGCTTTGTCAAGTGCGTTCTCGAATTTCAAAATCTTGTTATTTACTTGTGAATCAAACAGAATTTCCCTGTCATAAATCGATGATTAAAACTAGACATTGAATTAAAAATAAATTCAAGTAATAAACAGTATCAAAGTACCGTACTAAACAATATCGAGTATAAAACTAATAAACAGACTTTAACACCTAATGGTCACAGGGGGATAAAAAATTAGGCATATTTATATGATTAAAAAATAAGCGGAAAAGAGGGCAGTGCACACTGCACAATAGCTTGCAATAATTGAATTCGTGGAACATTAATTATTGTGTATTTAATATCATTTTGTTACTTTCAAGTTGAAACTCAACGGGCATAAAAAATCTATGTCCTTCCGCTTTTAAGTAAATCTAATTATTTAACGTAACCTTGTTATATTCAATGAGGCCATTGTCAAATAACATTTGCTAAAAATGACAATACAACTCTGGAATAAATATTTTTAAAAGTACAGAGAGAATAAACACCCTGCAGACTCATTCAACATATCTAGAGTAGCCCTATACTGAAAGACAGTACATGGTATAAGGAAATGTGGCCATAGCATAAGGTCCCCAAGACACTGGCCTGATTTGGAGACCACAGCTTATATCTTGTTTTGTATCTGTTATTTACTAATAATTATTAATAAGCGTCATATAATTTTAATTATTCATAGGTCTAAAAAGTTATCTAAAATCACTTACAACATGGTTTTCCAAATAATTGCAAGTATATCTACGTATGATACGTGCGATCATAGTCAGGTCGTCTTTCCACCTGGTCGGTGGCCGTCCTATGCTGCGCTTGCCAGACCGTGGTCTCCATTCGAGAACTATGTACAATCCTGGAGTCTTTAAGTCGCGAGTGAATAGCTACCTTCTGGGTTTGCGTGCTAAATCCTAGACAACGTCATCACTTAACATCAGGTGAGACAGTTGTCAAACGCAAACTTATAATATGATAAAAAAAAACTTATCGACCCCGTTTCAACAAACAATGTTATAACAACGCACAAATACACGCAAATCTAGGGAGAAGCATAATAGATATCGAGAAAACGAAATCGAATGAAATGGGAAATTACGGCAGTAAACGTGTTTAGAATCTATGCAGTCCTACCAGTACAATAAAATATTTTCTATCAAAAATGTTTTTGTTCATCATAATATTGCATAGAACTTGTATTACGTTGAAGTAAATAGTGCAAAACGACTAGAAACAAGTATTTAAATGTTCTTTTGGTAAATAATGACATACCATTTTGAAATATAAAATATAAAAACATATAAAGAATATCTAAGATTGTGGAACAGAGTATATAGACGATAATTTATTTTTTTGTCCTCTCTAAACTAAAAAAGGGTATTTTATCAACCATGACGTTTGATGTAATAAAAGCCCAATGAAGTCTACTGGTAGGCCTTTACATGGCGTAGTCTCTTTTTTAATTGCTTGGAAGCGCTCCAAGGCCTCAAAAACAAAACAATGATATTATGATTCAGCTTGCTCTGAATTCCCCACTTCGAGACCGCTCACGATTCACTTTTTATTTTGCAAATTGCAACTTTTTTCATCACTGCATGTGTGGTGTGGATATTGAATCAGTAGCTGCAGTTTTCAGGACGACTATTAAAGAGTAACAAACATACCTACATACTTACACACAAGCACGTAGTAAATGAACGCCTCAAGAATATTATTCTTGAGTTACAATAGTGGGCGTGAAGCAAAAGTGATATTTATCGAACATCCACTATTGCAGTAAATGAACGCCTCAAGAACCAGTTAAATAGGTAAATACAACTTATTAAAATAAGTAGTCCTACTAATATTATAAATCCGAAAGTTTGTGTGTATGTGTGTAAGTATGTAGGTATGTTTATTACTTCTTCACGCTTAAACCGCTACACCGATTTCGATAAAATTAGGTATGGAGAAAGTTTAAGCCTTGGATTAACACATGGGCTACTTTTATCCCGGATAAAGTATAGTTCCCGTGGGATAATTGAGGTAGCGGGAAAATCGTAATCCACGCGGGTAAAACCGCGGGGCACTACTAGTATTATATAAGATTTTTTTTTCGGTTACGACGAAATATTTATAAGCGAAGAAACAGAAATCCAAGCGTAAACGAGTACATTAAAAATGTTGTTTGCTACTACGAGTATTGACCACTATTTAACAATCACAATACGATTCTCCTAGTATTTGTCCCATTTATTTTACAATGTACTTAAATGTTCATTGTACTTGTGTTATCAAAAAATCATTGGTATTATTAAGCTATTGCATAGCTTCTATCGCGGGCCTTGAGCGTGGAGACCGAATCCAGAAATTCCGTAAAGAAAATAAACTAACACCCCCCCACTCCAACCGGCACAGCGGTGATACTTTTGAGTTTTGCCATCTGTCGATGAATAACAGAACTTTTAATGGTTTTTTTAAATATCACGCTTGTCTGTGCTATAGCTTTACCGCGGCAGTCCCCGAGTCCCACACGTCTTTTTTTATTTTGTAAACGAATAACACGTGATTTCCACGTGCCCTTCACGACAAAATAGAACCGGAAGCCTTCATCGGGATCTTGAGTAGGGTGTGTTCGACGAAAAGTTTCGTCTCGAGAGTTGTTAAATTTTCTATTTAAAAAACCCTGGCACTATCCTTTTTGGATTTTCAGTATATAGGTAATGCAAACTTTAAGAAAAATGTGACAACACAAACAAAAACCAATGCATATGTATTTGCTAGATCACTTATTAATACATATGCATCATTATATAGTATACAAAAAAGATAATGAAAGGTAATTCTGTTAATGTTAACTGTTCTTTAGGTTCAGGGTTCACAGACTCGTTGTTCGCATTCGTTCCTGAGTACCATGTCGACGCCATGCTGGAGCTCTGCAACACCTTAAGGCTCTACATGCATCCTACTATTCCTGTCACGCAGATTATTGGTAAGTGTACTACCAGTGCCTGAAACAAGAACAACTTGCGTCGAAACTCATCGTATCTCAGTCGTTAAAACAATTGAATAACGAACGTTTTTTAAATTATTTCAAGCTTGCGTTTGACTTCTGTTTTAGTGCCGTCGTGCGTCAATTTGGCATTTCAATAACTTGTATGGCAGAAGAACGTTCTAGTATTATATTGTAGTTTGTGACACTTCGTATTTAATTCCAGACTGGGAAGAACTGGTAGTGTCTTGTGCAGCGTTTCTTTGCGCTGAGTTCGCAGACCAGAGGATAGTACTGGCCAGTACAAGAGAATCATTGGTCCAGACCCTGGCATCTTTCGCTACACAGCCGGCCACCATGAGGGCTATTGAGAGAGTACCCCTGAAGCAGTCAGTATCCGTTCATTTGGCCAATTTACAGTAGAAGTTAGTAGTTTAGGTGCGTTTTAATAATACATATGAACATAGAATTTATACAATATCTATTATTCTTTTACATAAAACTACTAAAATAGTAGTTGTATAATTATTATGACGGTCGCCGTGGTGCAGGGGTTAGTGTCAGTAACATGACTACTGTGTGTCCGGGACCCTGGGTTCGAATCACGGCAGGGGAAAACATTTGTGCAATGAGTGTAGTGAAGCAGTTCCTCTGACTTACGGCCAATTTTAGGTGATGATAGTAATATTATAATAAATATGAATATTTTAATTTTTATTTATTTATTTGTCACAAATGAGTAATAAGGACATGCATGGTCTTAAAACTAATTATATCTAATACATTGCTATTTTTATATTGCTAGCTTGCAAATATTATTTATAACGAGGAAAAATGTACAGCAACGCCTACACTAAGATTGCTCTTGTGTCTTGTGTAGGCTTGTTATCCCTTCCAAGGATATACTTAAATACAAGAATATCTCTTTTATTGCGAAGTTAGATGAAGTTCAGCATGATTCGTTGTAAATGCTTTCAGCCGCTTGGGTGCGCCAGCTTCCTACTAAGTGGGCCATGCGCGTGCAGTTCCGCCATATATTTGAAATAGGTCAATTCATGTGTATTTTCCGGCGGGCATTATAGTGTGTGCGCATTTTTTGTTCTTTTTTTTTCACACATTCACATCCCCGCTCATCACAGAAATGTTTGGCCCGGCCGGGATTCAAACCCACGACGACCGTCATTTGTTTCAACCAATTGACTTCATCCTGAATCGGTTTTATACTAACTCCATTTATGAATAGTAACGTTAGGTACAATTCTTTAGAACAACTTTTCTACAAAATTCCTACATATATTTTTACGCCTCCTACAAATATGTAATGCGAGTTTGCCGCTTTCGATATTGTGTGAATACTAGTATTTCAACCTAACAGAACTTGCGAACAGCGCCGTGTGTAATATTAGATACACTAAATATTTAGACAAAACTTTTGACCCCTTCATAAATCAAAAACTTTTTACCAATTTAAAATTTATTATCAAATTAAATCGTTTTAAATTTATTACCAATTAACAGCAATCTCTTCCAGGTAACCGTAAGCTAGACACATGCACATGAAGTTTAACCGTTAGTGTGCAGTGTTAACGCAAAACTATATGTATAATTAAACTAATACATAAATAACATACGTATTAATAAACTAAACGATGCATATTATAATGCATAATGATAAACTAAATATACCAATATAATATATATACTATACTACACTATAATATATATTAAAACTTAATCCGGAAAATATATAAATAATATATTAATACTTAAACAGAAACCAAATTCCATAAACACACCTCGAACGGTTATTTAGATATTTATCACTGACTATAGATCAAAACTCTAACAGAGTTCCAGATACCTATAAGTTCAAATTTAGCATCCAGATAGGTCGTTGGATAAATACAAAGGAATAAATTAGAAACTAGTACATTTTTTGTAATTATATTATTTAATTAGTTGATTCTATTAGGGACAGTTACTTAAATAGTGCCTGTAATGTAAGAATCAGCAATAATCAATTTTAATGAATTTTGATTGCTGTTCTAAACTGTTTCTAATAGAATCAATTAATTAAATAATACAGACGGCACAGACAGCTGGTCTTTATGAGGATTTTAAGGTTTTCACGTAAATATAATAATGAGTGGAATACCACCCTTAACTTTTTTTCATCAACGTGTCAGTTTTTCGTATTTATTACGTTATTAACTGGGACTTAATATTAATTCAAATGTAAGTATAATAAATAAACTTGGTATTCCGCTAACATAACAATTTCATCTCG
Source organism: Apeira syringaria (assembly GCA_934044485.1). Classification (NCBI taxonomy): domain Eukaryota; kingdom Metazoa; phylum Arthropoda; class Insecta; order Lepidoptera; family Geometridae; genus Apeira; species Apeira syringaria. The sequence goes on from OW203655.1 coordinate 29,566,784, forward strand.
ATTGCATTGTAATTGCCTTGCGGTAGAAATTAGACCTGTGCTGCCAAATAGAATAACAAAACTAGCAAAAACGACAATTAATTAACAATCTATGACCAATTTGTTACTAGAAATTATATATTATATTGGGGGATTGGGAATCGGTAACTATATGTATTCTATTGCAGACAGATAAGCATGGTGCAGGAGCTACTCCGTCCATACCAGAACCGAGCATGGGCGCAGTCTAACTGGGTGCTGGTGCGCTTTTGGCACGGGTCAGGGTTCGGCTTCCGGCATCGGCAGTGGCCACATCTGGCTGCTAAGTAAGAACATACGAGCAGACAATCTAGTACCTGATTTCTTTGTGTGCTGATAATGTAAAGTAAATAGTAACTGTTTTAGCTTTGATTGTAAGCTATGAAACGATGATAGAGAAGTTCTAAGTGTCAATCGTTAATCTCACATACACTGGTTCAATCCCGACTTGTGCTTTCGATAAAGGTAACATCGTTTGTATCGTCATCATAAGTCGTCCCAAATTCGACGAATGGGAATCCATTTTCTGAGCGATCGTATGAGGCACTTGTACTTTAGGTCAACGAAGGAACTGAAGGACAAGTGCGATGATAAGCACCAGCAGGCTTCCTGGGGGAGCAATGCGACTCCAGAAGTCAACCGCGATATCGAATAGTATCGACTGCAATACATGCACGCACGTTGTTCGTTGCTACCGCCGCTTCACCCATCAGTCACCCGCTAACCTTGACCGACATCGGACGAAGTGCAGTGCAATCTAATATAGACTTCAAATACTAAATGTGACGTGTTGTGACCCTTTATAGACATTCCTCGAGGAACTACATACCACGGGTGGGACATATTTAGGTAAGTCTGCTTGTATTGTCTAAATTCCTAGTTTAACCGAATTTACGTGTGCCTCTCTTCATCGCTTTGTGAGTGGATCCCATGCTCACATCCCCATAGTTGCGAGACCCTGTTTTTCTTGACTGATTTCGCAACATTGTTTTGGTGCCGAAACCCGGGAAGAGATAGCTTATTCATATTATTCGTAATCGTAAGGAATTACTTAGTGAAATATTATTTCCCTACCTCCGACATTTGCACAAATGGCCTCCACACGGTGACCATTATATTAATCGCTTCAAATCTCGTTAGGTATCGAATATTTTCGCTAAGTATATGAACAACACGTCACTATCAATTATCTAGTATTTGTTTTCGTATCTATTTGTAATCCAAACCGTAAGCTTATAGAGAAATAACACACATTCCAATCCGTTCTGCCCATTGAATTCCTTATCAGCCGGTAACAACTCGGGCAGATATATATATCTATGCGGTGTGTTATTATTATTTACTGCATCTTGCCATTTCGTAACCGTTATGCAAGCTAACTTCATCATGCAAGAATCGTATCTATTCAGAATTATTGTTTCGTACGTAAATATCAGGTACATGTAAATAAATCGTAATCTATTCAGTGCATGTGTCTATATTCTATCGTACATTTGCGTCGCAATAATTATTTAGTTGCGGTCGGTGAACCCACTGTTCATCTGACAGTTTCGTAGATTCGACTCGTAGCTCGGAATATGCAGGTGACTCATCCATTCCTTATCGTTTACATTAGATCGTAAAATCGATAACATCAGAACTATAAATTAGCATTCACCTCGCTCGCTGTCCATTGTAGGAACTGTATTAGCTAAATGTGCCAATAGGCATTGGTGCGAATCGTGAATTTAAACTCGATAAAAATAGCCTACATCATCTTTAGAGTTATTTTAGGGTTGAACCATCATAGTTATACGGTTTCTTTAAGAAATATTTGGGTTCTTTTGGATATTAATATTATTTCTTTCACGTATTGTGCTTATTAGTGTTCCGTAAAGGAATTTTCTAGTGTCGTCGATATTAATATCAATTCAATTCATCATTTTACGGTTTGACTATTCAAAAGAAACACAAGTAACATGTCTTACGTACCTAAGCGTGCTCTTCTTTCGAAGAAGAAAAAATCTATTGAGACTAGTGGTCCCACCCAGTGTGACTTGCCCGTATTGCGGCGCAAACGTACTTTAGCAGTTAATCGTATACGGAAGACATTAGAAATAGCTCAGATAGCAGAATCGGATTCTTCTCGTATGGATGAATTCATGGCGTATTATTCTGCATTAAAACAACATGCTGACAATTTTGAGGTTGCGCATACTGACATATTAAGTATTGTTGATGATGAGGATGCAGAAGAGGAAGATAATTTACGCATTGAGTTCGATGACTTTTATTTCCGCGTGCTCGCGATTTATCGGAAACTAGTGCCTTCTTCGGACTCTTCCGAATCTCTTACCGTGCGTTCATTGCCTGCCTCAGCTATCAAATTGCCAAAAATCGATCTGCCGCGATTTAGTGGTAACATAAAAGACTGGCCTATGTTTTATGATGCGTTCAATTCGCTCATCCATTCGAATGAATCACTTTCGGATTCAGATCGAATGCAGTACCTCAGGGCGAGTTTAGTCGGGGATGCACTAGGACTTATACGTACTTTTCCGATACAAGGTGCGTACTATGTGGAAGCGTACAATACACTAGTAGCTCGTTACCGTGATAAACGTGAACTCGCTTTTACATGTTGGCGGGAAATTCAAAACATTAATCTAAAATTGAGCTCACCTACCGAACTTAGGCGTGTGCTAGACCTTTTTAGCGAGAATTTGAGTATTTTGAAAAGCCTCCACCTACCGACGGATCGCTGGGACTTTGTTCTTTGTTATCATTTGTTATCGAAGTTGGATTCTAAGACGCGATGTGCTTTCGAACAGGCGCATCCATCATCGGAACTACCCAGTTATACATCTTTAAGAGACTTTCTCGAATCGAAATGTAATGCGCTCGTGCGAGATACTCACTTCTCGGGTACTCGGGATACCCCACAGTCTACGGGTCATAGTAATAAAACTTACAACAAATCATCACACCCTAGCGGTAGTGCGAAAGTTACTTCAGCGCTTTTGTCTAATTCCGAAATACCAAACATTAAACCGGAAGTGCGACGCACTTCGTCCAGTGCATCCGGAATGACGTTTAAGTGCCCTTTCTGTTCTGAAAATCATTCAATCTCGCATTGCAAATCATTTGCGGCTAAGACGGTTCTAGAACGAAACGATTTTGCACAACAACATCGCTGGTGCTTTAACTGTCTAAAACCTTCACACGTTATTCGTGATTGTAAATCACCGTTCACGTGCCAGAAGTGCCGACAAAGGCATCACACACTCCTGCACGAAGACAAGGGGTCGGACCGAGCTGAACAGAAGCCTCCGACCACTGATTCTCCCGTACGCGTTCTCACCAATATTGGCGATAACTCCGTTGTTCTACTGTCTACTGCCGTTATAAACATTCGTGACTCGTCTGGCAACTACCAATCTTTTCGTGCAATTATAGACTGTGGTAGTCAAGCGCAGTTCATTTCAGAACGTGCAGTTAAACTGTTAGGACTTCAAAGGCGTATGAGCGCACGCCAGGTACGTGGCTTAGGTCAATCGTCAGCCTCAAGTTCGGGAGCTGTTCAACTTCAAATAGGTGTCAACGGTCAAGTGGCTTTCACCGTTGAAGCGCTAACCATACATAATATTTGTGGTGACATGCCGAGCGTAAAACTTGACAGGTCTTCTTGGCTCCATATTCGTGGTCTCAATTTGGCTGATCCAGATTGTGATAAACCTGGTCCAATCGATATCCTTCTGGGTGCAGAGATCTTCCCTTCACTTCTCTTACCTGGAAGTGTAAGTGGGGGACCACTGCAACCCTCTGCGTTGAATTCTGTTTTTGGCTGGCTTCTTCTGGGAAGCGTAGGCGCTAATAGAACAGAAGATAACACCCATTCGTTTTTCGTGTCGGATAACCAGACGTCTCAGGAAGTTAAGAAGTTCTGGGAGCCTGACGATCCTCCTGAAGATATCAAGCGACAGTGGAATCAATATACTGCAGAGCTGCCTCTCATTCAGAAGCTTAGAATTGCACGTCAACTTTCATTCACTGATATCAAATCATGTGAAATTCTTAGCTTCGCGGATAGCTCCCAGCTCGGATTTTCGAGTGTAATGTATATACGCACCCTTGACGGTCACAATAATGTCAAGATCTTTTTCGTCATATCAATAGCCAGGGTAGCTCCACTCAAAGTAATCTCCCTACCGAGACTAGAACTGTGTGCAGCAGTTTTATTGGCAGATTTACTCAAATTTATTTGTGAGATATACCGTCCTCTTCTTCCGATATCTGGTATATTTGCGTGGACGGACTCGACAGTTACGCTTTCGTGGATCAGATCGCCTTCCGCTCGTTGGAAGACGTTCGTAGCTAACCGAGTCAGTCATATTCAGGACGCGGTACCCGACGCCCAGTGGCGCCACGTCAAATCGTGTGACAATCCGGCCGATATTGCAACTCGCATTAAAACGCCCGCGGAACTTGTCAACAATTCGTTATGGTGGGCGGGACCTAGTTGGCTTGTTCAAGATGTAAACTCTTGGCCCTGCTCAACGTCTAATCTTTCGGAGGAGGATGTGCATGCCGAAGAAAAGGTACACGTGCTCCTTACCAGCAACATCCCCGCACATCCAATTGACTTCTTACTCAATCGTTACTCGTCGGTTCGTAAAATACAACGTATCATACGTTTGTTACTCCGTTACGTCCACAATTTCAAATGCAAAATTAATCGTCGTTTTGATTTTCCCTTGAAGCGCGTCGAACTTAACCACGCCCTCTTAATGATGGTGAAACGTACACAGTTTCTTCATTTTCATGAAGACATCAAACGGTTGACGGAGGGTAAACCTCTTTCAAAACAAATGCGAAAGTTGAATCCTTTCCTCGACAGCCTCGGTATACTCAGGGTGGGCGGTAGGTTATCGCGATCCGGACTAGAGTTTAGTCATAAGCACCCTGCATTACTTCCTAGACAAGCGCAACTTACCTTCATGATTATCGACGCATTCCATCGTGAAAATTGCCATCCTGGAATCAATACGTTAAATTACTTACTTAATCAGCAGTTCTGGATTTTGTCAGCTAAACGTGCCATCCGAAGTCGCGTATCTAAATGCTTGAAATGCTTCAAAACGCACCCTACTCCACTTGAGCCGTTTATGAGTGATCTGCCTGCAGTGCGCGTGAATCAGGTTAAGCCGTTTAGCATTGTTGGATGCGATTTCGGCGGTGCGTTTCGTGTCAAATCGGGAAAATATCGGGTTGCTAAAATAACTAAAGCTTACCTTTGTCTTTTCGTCTGCTTAACGACAAAAGCAGTTCATTTAGAAGTAGCTTCCGATTTACCTTCAGAGTCATTCATCGCTGCTCTTCGACGGTTTGTTGGTCGTCGCGGTAGAGTTTCGATAATCTATTCTAAGATTCTAAAGTGGACGAAACATTCAAAACCTGTAGAAATCGGTTCCGTAGTTTTAATCAAGTCCGACGTTCCACCTTTGCATTGGCCTATAGCGCGTGTAGAACAGCTACAGTCTGGTCCAGATGGAGTAGTATGCGTCGCGACTCTTCGTTTCCCGAATGGCTCTTCTCTTACGCGACCGTTGGTAAAGATATGTCCTTTACCAAATCAAACAGACTAATGAGTATATGTTATTCTTTCTTAGCTTACTTAGTTTAGATCTTAAGTTAGTTTTATCGTTTTCGTTGTTCATATACTTATCGTACCTTAAGAGATTTCTTTCTTGTTATATTAGGTAGCATGCTCGGGCATGTTATTAAGCCTTACGCCCGCTATATTCAAAATGCGTACCGCATTTCGTTGTTCCTAAGCATTGTACATAATTCTTAAGTTCAAGTGTTTTATTCGAAAATACAACTACCGTGTATTTTGGTGGGCGGTAATGTATCGTCATCATAAGTCGTCCCAAATTCGACGAATGGGAATCCATTTTCTGAGCGATCGTATGAGGCACTTGTACTTTAGGTCAACGAAGGAACTGAAGGACAAGTGCGATGATAAGCACCAGCAGGCTTCCTGGGGGAGCAATGCGACTCCAGAAGTCAACCGCGATATCGAATAGTATCGACTGCAATACATGCACGCACGTTGTTCGTTGCTACCGCCGCTTCACCCATCAGTCACCCGCTAACCTTGACCGACATCGGACGAAGTGCAGTGCAATCTAATATAGACTTCAAATACTAAATGTGACGTGTTGTGACCCTTTATAGACATTCCTCGAGGAACTACATACCACGGGTGGGACATATTTAGGTAAGTCTGCTTGTATTGTCTAAATTCCTAGTTTAACCGAATTTACGTGTGCCTCTCTTCATCGCTTTGTGAGTGGATCCCATGCTCACATCCCCATAGTTGCGAGACCCTGTTTTTCTTGACTGATTTCGCAACATCGTTTCTAAATTTACAGCATTGGTAATTAGGCAAGTCCAACTTTGAGAAAGAGGCCCATCGTCGAATCCGACTCGACTGGGCAGCGTTAGGAAAATTCCGCAACGTGTATAACGCAATGCATGAAAACAAAGATCGTCAATCAGAATGTGAAATTACCAGTGATGACTTACGGAACTGAAACGTGAGATCTGACTATAGCCCGTTGAGTAGGCTCAGAGTCGCATAACGACCTATGGAGAGGGCTAAGCTCGGGGTTTTCCTACGCGATCAAATCAGAAATGAGGAGATCCGTAGAAGAACGAAAGTCACCGACATAGCACAGCGGATTAGCAAGTTGGAGTAGCAGTGGGCAGGGCACATAGTTGGAAGAACCGATGACCATTGGGATCGAAAGGTTCTCCAATGGAGACAACGGACTAGCAAGCGCAGAATATGACGACAAGGCCGCCGGCGACAAGATGGATAGACGACCTGACTAACATAGCGGATAAGGACTGGATGCCGGCCGCTTCCATCCAGTCCTTGTGGAATTCGAAATGTCCATCAGTGGATGTTCTATGGCTGAGATGATGATGATGATATATTTTATAAAATAATTATATATTACAAGAGAAATACTGATGCGAATTATTTTCGCTTGTGATGAATTCTCAAATATGTCAAATGGAGACTGAAACATTATTCATTCTGCAGTAATTAAGCTAATACCACCTAGACGTTAGGTCTAATTTAGAACCACACTATAAATTAGCCAGGACCTCTATATTCTCCCGAAATGTTGTACTGTGGCCCATTAAGCTTATTAGATCAATAAATCTATGTTATCTATGGTCGGTTCTTTTTTTTCTGAATGTTGCCCACTTTATATTGACCGAGCCAATTGTAGCAATTTTAACTCGATTATGCTGGTGAGCGTGACTGAATTAAGAATTTTGTCGGATAGCACTTCGAACTATTGTTAGAGAACAGATTGCCAAATAGCAGTATTGATAAGAGAAAATAAATGTCCCGGTATTCCAAGCAATTATTGTTATATGACGGCCGTCGTGGCTGTGTGGTCAAAGACTTGACTTGATCCCGTTGTCTTAAATTCGATTCTCAACCGGAGCAAACATTATTATGTCATGAGCATAGATGCTAGTTTTCGGGTCTTGGATCTTTGTGTAATATGATTAAGTGCCTCCCGCGACATACGGATTCCTAGTGCGGTAGTGAGAATATGATATCGTTTGGTTTGGTTGTTTGGTAATGTTGCTATTCTTAATATGTGGAGGTTTAGATTATGAATTTACATTAAGGTGATTCGTTTTCCATACAAAAGCAACCATTATAGACAGAGCAACCAAACGGTACAATGTATAATTAACAAAATCTTTTGAGGTTTCTGTTTGCGCAAAGTTAAAAACAATTTCTAACGCCTTTCAGGCCCCAGTCCTTTACAAAGTTGGGTTTTTTTATTATAGAACTCTTACAATTCTAAATGTAGTATACAAAAGAAGGCGTTTGTGAGGGGGAAAAAAATATTTTTGTTTTTATTTGATTCCAGTCTACCGTGATTCTACTTTCGACAGGTTGTCACTTACCATCAAGTGATTAATCTAGACTAGATCTAGACTAGAATTAAAGAGCTAAATATCGTAGTAATTAGTAATAAAAATAAGATCTCAAGAGTAGTAGAAGAGAATTATGCTCTTTTATCAACAGGTTAGTATACAGTATTTATTAATTATTACTAATAATTAATAAATACTGTATATTAATCTGTTCGTCAGATGTTAGTAGGGAAACACAGAGTCAGACAACGATTCAAAATTCCATGTCTTGCTTAACCTGGGTGATAAGATCTTTTATAGTATTTAATACAGCTTTAACGAGAAAGGTTACGTGTTGTCGATATCACGATCGCCAATTGTTTCGGGTTCTTCCGGAAACCTTCATGAGGATCTTATGTGCGTTGCTTAGGTCACACATTAAAGATAATATAAACTAAGTGATACGACATCATAGTCGAGCGACCAGCTCCTGGTCGGTTCCCAGTCAACGGTATTTTAAAAGCGACCAGGAGCTGGTTGGTCCCCAGACGGGCGGTAGCACAGGCAGGTCAAGGCGCCATCTTCAAAATTTGTTACAAGTAATGAAATTTGAAATGGTGTATGTGAAAATGAGACGCACGTGACAAAAACGATTGGTAGAACCGCACTGTATGTGACTCCCATGAGTCAATTATGTATAGATGAGCTTTCAAGCGATGTCCGCTGGTGCTTGTGGTGAAACCGTGATGATGGAATAAGGTTAAAGAGTTCCTCAGAACACTACTATACGGGAGAAAATACATAGATATCCAATGTCTCTGCGCATACTGAGTGGCTCTAGGTCTTCGGTGAGTTTGGGGTTATTAGCAATGATGATATCACAATCTATAACACTCACATTCATATTTCATGACAGGTACGGCGACAGGGAGCCAACGGTAAACAACTTAGGAGCTAAAGTAGACGCAGGCCTCATGAGCCAGTGCTTTGGTAAATATTTGATTCCTACCTAAAAACTTGTATGTACTCCTTATTGCACTACACATCCAACTATATCCTACTAATATTATAAAAGTGAAAGTTTGTGTGTATGTTTGTTACCTCTTCACACTAAAACGTCTACACCGATTTCGATGATATTTGGTATGGAGATATTTTAGCACCTGGAATAACACATAGGCTACTTTTCATCCCGAAAATAGAAGCTATTCCCGTGTGATAACTGAGGTAGCGGTAAAACCGTAATCCACGCGGGTGAAACCGCGGGGCGCTACTAGTAATATTATAAATGCGAAAGTTTGTGAGTATGAATGTATGGATGTGTGTTTGTTACTCTTTCACGCCTAAATGGATGGATGGATTTAGATTAAATTTGGTATGGAGATAGCTTATATCCTGGATTAACACGGACTTAATTTCATCATAAGCATTATCACCCTTTTTCATCACCCCGCGGGTAAAAAAGATTTGGATGAAATTTGGTATGTACACACTTAAGTTCCCGGAATAACACATAGGCTACCTTTCACCATCATCAATCATCACCACGCGAGTAAAACCGCGGGGCGCAGTTAGTAAACACATATTTTAGTTAAGTTTGGAAGAGATCGCCCTGAGCGATATAACCGCCTATTGTACCAACTAGTATTTATAGTTAATAAGTAGGTATTAGGTTTTGTAGTTTGTCGGCAAGATCTGTTCTTCGATGAAATCTCAAGCACTTGGTGAGGGACGAATCAGCGGCCGTCAAGATGACAACGTCGTTTCAACGCATATTGTTTTCTATTGGTATATAATATTCATACATATATAGACTTATCTTACTTTACTTATTTAATTATTATTACGTATAATACTTATTTTTAGTTTATCACAGGTCCATGCCCCTCTGAGGTCATACAGAACCGCGTCAAAGACTACCTCTCGGAACATCCAAAGGAAGCCGCAGCCTTTCTCAACTCCTTACTCAGCCAGCTCAACTGGGCTTTCTCGGAGTTTATTACCATGATGCAAGAGGTAAAGAGCCTTTTTGGTAAGACTTTTTTTTAAAATAACTGTGCATGTCATAATCATTTTTCCAAAAATTCTATCCCTGCATAGTTAAATTAATAATAATAATTTGGGAAAACATTCACACAAGGTCTTCAGGTCCCAAACTAGGCAGAGCCTGTACTATGGTAACCTGATGACTGATATATACTTATAAATTAGTACCTTACTGCAAGTTACGAGCGAGTAATCAGAGCATTCTCAATTCAATAATTAAACGATATAAGCAAAACATGTTATTTCCTCGCAAATGTTTTCATTAACGTCGTCTCTAACTCGTGCTCTGCTCATTACACACTCGCCTAAATTACGTTCTCGCCTGCGGCTCCCACTGCATGCATCGTGTGTAATAACCGACTTAGCTCACTTGTGTCATAATATACTATTAGGAATAAACGCATTAACCCGCTACCAGTGAGCTAAGTTTCCAACAATTGTTTCAAACAAGTTGCAACATTGGCACGTTGAATATTTGAACAAAATAAAGGTGAGTATATAAGTCGCTCGTTGCTTCTATTTTCAATTATTGTGATAGAGTGATAGATACTAATGACTATATTAATTTATCTCGAATTTATGATTTGACTTGTAACAACAGGCGTTATGAATAAATATTTGTATTAGTATTTGTATTAGTCGATCCAAAAGGTATTTAAAAATTGTGTTGCCTGCTCGTCAAGAACAATAATAACGAATAATCCATGCCAAGTTATTAATTTTAAAATTTATCCTCAAAGGTATTATAATTAATTTAAATAATATATATAAGGTGTGCCCCTCTTTAAAACGTATTTAAAGCTGAAATCATAATGTTTTACTTAAACAAATAAAAGCTCACATGCATTGCTTATCATATAGCAACTGCACCATAAATCTTATTTTGTACATATTTATTTTCTATATTAAAGCAATATTTTTAAGCTAAGTAACACCACAGCTAATAACATTTCTGATAAATCCTCTCCTTACAAAGGTTGCGTGGTAGAGATCACTTTTAGTAATAAGCCCATTGTCACGCACTTTATTTACATGTAGTATTAAAGAATTTTCTAATCTAATTGCATTTCTCTGTAGAGACTATGGTTGATTTCAATAGGTCATGCTTTTAAAAAAAAGACGTGTGGCCCTCGGGGACTGCCGCGGTAAAGCTATTGCATAGCAATTTTTATAAACTTATGCAATTAATATACTAATAACTTATGCAATAACGCCTATACAACCAATGCCACCTAGAGGCGAGTTGTTGAGCTAAACAGACAAGCGTGAGATTTCAAAAAAGTCATTAAAAGTTCTGCTATTCATCGATAGATGGCATAACTAAAAAGTACCACCGCTGTGCCGGTCGGAGTGGAGGGTGTTAGGTTATTTTCGTTACGGAATTTCTGGATTCGGTCTCCACGCTCAAGGCCCGCGATAGAGGCTATGCAATAGCTTAAAAAAAATAACTTCTTCAGATGGATAGAGTACACGTAGACGCCCAGCTAGAGTCTCGTCAGATCAAACTATGTGCTACGTGCTTCGATCTCTACCACGGACTGGCGCGAGCTTTGGAGATGACCCTAGCTCTGGCGCCCACCCTACTCACCAACCCGGAGGCTTGTGATAAGCAGAATGATCTACTACTTGGTAGAACTTGCCAAGTAAGTATCTACTCACGAGTATGAAAATTAGATGAAATATGAAATCTTAACAATGTTATGTTATGAATTTGAGTCTGAAAACTATCGCGAGTTTCTTCCATAATTGTAATGTAACAAACCGCTAGAACTCACGTGGTAAACGCTGGAAAATTGAAAATTTGTTACATTACAGTTATGTTATGTACACATACATACAGTATCTAATCTATTCCAACTAAAATTAATACGTAGCTAATGCCTAGTTAGCTTCAAGTATATATTGGTCCTCATTTTGTTAATCACTAGAACTATCTAAAATTCATTAAAATTCTTCAAAATGAAATATCTCATGCTAATCTTTATAATCAGGCGTGCTCCATCGAAGACCGCATCATCACTTAACATCAGATGAAATATTGGACAAAAACCAGCCTATTACCAATAAAATAAAATAAAATAAAAAAATCTTAAAATTTATATTCGTATAACTCCATACCACAAAACAGATACGTAATACTATGCTAATTTAATATTAGATGACTTATTTGCTGACCAATTGCGGGTACTTTTAGTCGGCATCAAATAAGTGGCGATGTATTTTACCTAAAACTTCACGCAATTCTAATAAGAAATATCTAATTGAAATGCCCTATTCATTAAATGTCATACTATTTTGGACCTTATCCTTACCATATAAAAACTTATCTGACTTATCTTATTTTCGATATTCCCTTATTTTAAGTGTAGTTTACTACAGTTGAACTAGAGAATCATTACCCAGTCTTGCCTCGACTAGTGATTCATTTGACAAGGAATGGAACTCATTGACCAAGTGTTTCCCAAAAGTTACAATCTTGAAGTCACGAGTGATTTGTGTGACCTTCTAGGATTGCGTGCAACATCTTAGACCCCGTCATCACTTAACATCAGTAGAGATTTTGTTATTAAAACTGACGTGATTTAGAAACATTATAAATGTATAAAACACGGGAATTACTCACGTAATAAGTCAGAGGGCTCCGACTATAGTTTCGGTCGCGAGCGCTTCGTATTCTCCTTGAAAAAGACCACCGAATGTGGTTGAAACTATAGTCGGAACCCTCTGATTTATTACGTGAGTAATTCCCGTGTTTTATACACTCATAATCAGGAGAGATAACGGCCAAATTCAAGCTCATAACGCTTCCTAAAAAAATATGTTACTTTGTCTTAGATCATCATGGCTGTAGTATCCAGAGTGTGTATAAGAGGTGGTGGTGGTGCCGGTTTTGCCCGTCTGGTAGCGCGAGGTCTGCCCGACACAGATCGGGTGCATTATTACGTGGCGCTTGCGCCGGTCGCAGGATGTCTTATCAGATTGCTGGACCCAAAACTGATACCTGAAGTAAGCTTCGCTAAAGAAAATGTCAATTCCAATATTGTTTAGTTACCATTTTCAATTATTTCAAACTAAATAACGAATCAAATTTATATTTTATTATTTGTGTATATTTTATACCAAATTTCATCAAAATCGGTGAATTAGTATGAGCGTGAAAAAGTTAAAAAATACACACAACCTTTTGCTTTTATAATATTAGTAGGATTAGTGGGATAGTGGGATTGTTTATGGCGCTACAGAATAACATTTTCTTTTAATTTTGTATTAAGCTATTAAGTAATAGATTTCAATTTATTTGCTAGAAACCGAATGATATACATATAATTTTTGTCTATAAATTCAAGTTGTAATGAGATTGATATTTATGTTTCACCTGACGCCCCGCGGTTTCACCCGGACGGTCTACGATTTTCCCGTTACCTCAATTATCCCACGGGAACTACTTATAGTTTTTCCGTAAATTCATAAAAGTATTCTATATTTTATTCAAGGATATAAGCTACGTTCATTCAGAGTTTCATCCAAATCCGTTCAGCCATTTGAGCGCGATGGAGTAACAAACATAAAAACTACAAACAGGCAAACAAACTTTCGCCTTTATATTATTAGTGTGATGCAATTATGTTTTATTGTTTATTTTCAGCATCTAGAGAAGGTGACGAAAGCGCTGGTATCGGAGCCTCTGTTCAGGATAGATGGCCTCGAGTTCATGGTGGGCAAGTCCAAGGACAAAACTCATTTTTCTTTCGCTAAATGTAATTACTTTTTGGCGTATCATTTCTTTTTGTATCGTAACGCCCACTTGCCACACCGACTTAATTATCGGAGATCAAATGACAATTTGTGTCTTCAAATTTCATACTTAAACCGAGATTTCGGCGAAGATCTCCGATCATTTGCTGTGTATATACTGTATAGATCTAGCGTTTGACCACTATCTTACTTGATGGTCAGCACGATGTGGTCGAAGAATGTTATCACGCTAGACCTAGAATGCCCACTGGCTCTCAAGGACTGCTGCCTGAACAAAGTAGTTTTTCATACTTGAGGGTGGTAGCTACCCAGGTTGGTACACGAAAGTACCCTACAACCATGCTAGGAATATGATAACGGTGTTACATAATTTATAAAAAACACATACACACACAAACACACCACACATAAACAAACACACTCACTCAAACACGCTCCAGTGGGAATAGCGTGCTCTCATGCTTGCAAATTAGTATTCTTCTAGTGAACATTTATTATTATTATTACAAAATTATTAATATGATGCAAACGGCTAGCAATGCCTCAACGCTCAGGGAAGAGCGCTGTATGCTGAAGCACGGGTGTGCTTCAGCATACACTTCAGCACGGGTGTGTTAAGCCTAGTTCAGCAGCAGATACTCTTGTATAAATTTGTGCATCTAAAATAAATAGTAAATAAAATATATTTTAAGTAACCATTGTATACCTTTTTTGAATAAATGTATTATTTATTATATATATTATGTATCTATACACTACTATACAGTAGATAGAAATAGAACCATACCTATTTTCTTGCTCAAGTGTTATACACCGTGATAGTTTAAACATTATGTTTTTGTATAGTCCCAGACGACGTAACTTTAGACGAGCTGAAGGCTCTCGAAGTGGTTGTAGACCGGCTAAAGGTGGCTCGCGACGCTGCCAAGGCGAAGTCTCCAGGGTCGAGTGGGACGCAGTCGGAGCTTCTTTGTACTATATGTTACGCACGACCTGCAGATACAGCGTTCGTGCCTTGTGGACATCATTCTTGCAGGTTTTTTTTTGTCAATCTAAAATTGTAAACACATAATTTTTATATTACATTCGGGAATTGTAAAGAATGCCTTGTCATTTCAGAGCTTGTATAATGCAGCATCTTCTAAACAGCAAGCAGTGTTTCTTTTGCAAAGCAGATATCGAATCAGTGAGAGAAATAGAGCCAGCGAATAACTGATGAAAATCGATCGTGACTCTGAACAACCTGTTCAAAGCCACGAAAATCACGACGATCATGGATGATTTTTATGAAATAATATTTTGATATTGTATTTTTCTGTTTATGAAATATGTTAATGATTTGATTTCAATGTTTTGTTAATTTAGATGGTTATATTTAGATGAATAAAAATCAAGTGATACCTACTTTTAAAATGTGTTCTTTTTGTATTCTATTAATACCATGCGCGTAAATCAGAATCTTTTCTGGGTGTTCAAACTTTGAGGGTGAAAACTGGAATCGGATAACATCATTGGCAAATCCAGTAGATAGGGTGGGTAAGACTATAGGGTACTTTCACGTATCTATCTATAAAAAGCTACCCTAAAAAGCCCTCATATCTCACCAACAATTGCACAAAGAGCTAATCTAAATCGTCCAACTAACTATATACATATAAGAAATACAACAGGATAAACGCAAGTACAAGTCATCATCATCATTATTTTAGCCATAGATTATCCACTGCTGGATATAGGCCTCCCTATGTCTTTTATTAGGTGAGTATGCCAGTACTCGCAAGCGCAATATGTTGATTTTATCCGCAGAAGACGCTACTGCCTGCCTTCTGGTATCCTGATTCTGATCCCTTAGCTGACTCTTAACGCACCAACCGGGTACAATGAGGTTGAAGAGAAGTAAAATGACAATTAAGTATATAATGAGCATTTATTAAGGTCCTTTTATGTATCCTTGCGGTGAATAAGCGTAGTAGGCTGCGACGGGACAATCACAGGTACCTCTTGGTCCGGCCACGCCTCTTGGCCCCATGGCTCCTGTTAACACATTATACATTTCTATTGAGAATGCTTTAATATGCAGCAATTATTGGTACCTAAATTTATTAGCGTAAAACAAGTGTGATTTTCGGCCTTAAAATGCAAGGCCATATCTTATGGCGTAAAACGGAAGGAGAAAAGAGTAAAACCTGTTTGTAATATTATTGATATATGTAAGTCCAACGTTGGGCAAGTGCACACATTTATTAATTATTTTTTACCTTCTCTCCCAGGATCTCCTCTTGGTCCTGATCTACCCTCAGGTCCTGAAGGTCCAATTGGTCCTGTAAAATAATGATAGAAACATTTGGGTATTATGTTTTTTAAATTGGGTATTAGCTTGGGTAGCTGTTAGGTATGGTTACATGTGATAGCGTGAGTAAAAAGCGTGCGACTAAGTGTGTATGGCTAAGTGAGATGTGTGTTGGGGAGTGTGTGGGCGTGTGTGTGTGTATCTTCAAAACCTAGGACACGATTATGAGTGATTGGTTTGATTTACTATTAAAGCATGGTAGCAAGCAAGTAAGCATACAGCTTAAAATGTTTTTTTGTGTCAATAAACAAGTTGATGTCATGTTTAAAATGTTTGAATACAGCTGACTACGTTTAATAAAACACTTTCCTTTAGTCAATGAATGTCCCAACCGCATCCTTACCTGGTAATCCTCTAGGGCCTTCCGGCCCAGGCATGCCAATACCCTGGGGTCCCCTTTCGCCCTTTTCTCCCTTTTCCCCGCGACTGCCTGGACTGCCTGGCTTGCCTGGCTCCCCTGATTCTCCTGGATAGCCTCTGGGACCTTGCTCGCCTGACTCTCCTTGACTTCCTGTAACATAAATTTCGCCCTTAGTTTTGTTGTCTTCTAAGAACCCAAACCTCAGTGCCTATTTAAATATTAAAAACTAATAAACAAACGCTTTCACACTCATAACTCTGCACTAAGATTCACTGTGTCGCGGGAGGCATGTATACTCACATTACACAAACATCCTAGAGCCAGACTCTATGCTCATGGCACAAATAATAATATTTATGGAATGAGGGGTTTTGAGCTTAGTCTGTTACCCATACCCATTAGGTATTACATAATTATGGATTCCTAGTATGGGTCACAGAACTAGTTGATATACCATATAGAAGATAGACTTCCTTGGCTGAAGTAGGGATGACTATCACGGTAGTACCGCAGGCACATCTTATCATGAAATAATTGAATGCAGTACTGTCATTTTAAGGTATGATAGCTCAGTGGTGGAAGCGTCGGCTGTCAAACTCACGGACGCTGGTTCGATTTTCAACAAAAGCTTGAGCTTCTGGTATCCACCAGAAGTGTTACATCCGTAACACCGTTATCAAATTGCCAGCATGGTGATAGGGTACTTTTGAGTACCCGCCTAGCTAGCTATCATCGTCAAGTTTAAAAAACTATCACCAAGCACATACTGTGTTTAGGCAGGAATCCTTGAAAGCCAGTAAGCATTCGAGATAATGTCTTCGACCACATCGTCACTGAGCATCGAGTGAGATAGTGGTCAGTATTATACAGTATAAAAAACCTAGGCCTACCCCATTGGTCTCCACATGGAGGACCGGTAGAAAGTGCCATGCAATGCATCCATCCATTAGTATATGTCTTTAGTATTTATGTTAATGCTGTACACTACCTGAATATTAAAACTCATGTGTTTATCTGGCCAATGGTAATTTGTAGACATCGCTGTTTAGCGATAAGGTCGCTGATAGTACATTTAAATAAACACTTTTAAAATATCACATGAATCGTTATACAATAAAGTGTTATGAACCTTGCGACCCCAACGGCCATCAGATCTTCGAGCTATGTGCCCTGCCCACTGCCACCTCAACTTACTAATCTGTTGGGCTATGTCAGTGACTTTCGTTCTTCTCCGGATCTCCTAATTTTTGATCCGATCGCGTAGAGAAACTCCGAGCGAGACCCCGAGATTAAGGCACAATAAAAAGAATAATTAACACATACCTTGAGGTCCAGGAGTTCCAGGTCTTCCAGGAGGGCCTCTTCGTCCTGCGACCGACTGTGGGGCGCTGAGTGTCAAAGTGGCTGAGAATTCACTCAACCGAGCTGAAACGTAATACACTATACAGTCATATACTTAAACCCTAGGTAATTTTGGAGCGGCTTTCAAAAATGCTTCTCAATATAGTATTTTTTTTCAATAAATAAATAAATAATACGGGACAACATTCACACAAGGTCTTCAGGTCCCAAACTAGGCAGAGCCTGTACTATGGTAACCTGATGGCTGATATATATACTTATATACATACTTATATATATACTTATATACATATACACACCCAGACACAGGTCAAACAGACATGTTCATACACAAAAATGTTTGACCTGTCCGGGAATCGAACCCGGGACCAGCGGCTCAGAAGGCAGAGTGCTACCAACTGCGCCAACCGGCCAGTCAATTGTTTGTTGCTTCTTATCTTAGTAATTAGTGGACTGGTAGAAAAAATCCCTTTATTGATGCAATAGACTTTATTTCACAATAAACCCAAAAAAAGTAGTCTAAATCTGTACAGTACGAGTATTTCTTTTTCATTTCGATTAATGCTGTAAAAATTTCAAGGATATGAAAGTACCTAACATGTTTCATTCATACATTCATATACAACAACAATCACGCCTCTTTCCCGTAGGGATAGGCAGAGCAAAGTCTTCCAAATGTTACGATCCTGACACATTTCTGTCGCTTCATCCACGCTCATCAGACCTTACATTCAAGAGCGTCGGTCCTGAGTAGGTACTCTTGACCTGGACCTTTCTTAGAACTTCTTCAATCTGATATCAGAACTTCCGCTTAAGCCTTTTTCTATCAAGACTACCATTCACTTCACCCATGTATACCTGCTTTGTCAATCTCCATTCGTTCATTCTCTCTACATAACCAAACCATCTTAACATACTCTTATCAAATTTTTGTGGCTACATCCTCGTTGACACAACTTTCCTTTTCCAAAATTTTATCAATTTAAGATTTATGTAATAAAAGTTTCATGGAAATCGGTGAACAAATTTGTCATTATTTTCAAGATTAAACATTTTGTATAGATTTGGAACTGCGTAATTATAAACTGCCGTGCCGTGCCGTTGTGGTACCGGCCTAGAATAGTACTCCCCCATCTGTTCCCGCGGGTACCGCAAGAGTCGGCTAAGGGATCACGTACCAGAAGGTGGGCAGCAGCACCATCTGAGGATTGAAAATCATACTGCGCTCGCTAACCCGCCTGCCAAGCGTGGAGAGTATTGGCAAATCCCCACTATATGGGGAGGCATATGTTCAGCAGTGGACGTACATGGCTGAGAGAAGAAGAAGAATTATACACTGATTGAAAAGGGGAGGTTCTCATTTTATTGAAGTAATTTTCGCCCAGTGCAATTTCACATCTTTCTGTGCCATGACTAATCAAGAAAATACCTTTTACTTACCTACTTCAATTAAACTCTTTAGTTCCTGGGGACTGAGCTGTGCTCGGTTTTTCAATGATATAAGTAAATATTTCATTTTCTTTGTCTAACCTCAAACCAAACACTCACTGGCTTAATGTTGCTTAACAATGCCATCTATAGTCCGGTAGGTTTAGTATTTCTGTGTTGGTACACAGCAACATCTTAATGTAACTTTTTTAAAATTAAGATACAATTTCAGCTGTACCAAGGACTCCAAGGAGGTTGCAATGCAATTTTTCTACATAATCTGTGGACGCGGTGCAACACGCATGCGCGATCCGGAAATAGATTTTGGCGCTAAACGTTTACAAATAAATGCTAACATAATGCTGTAATTTTGCGTAACTTACTTTATCTATTTTACGAGAATAGATAAAGTAGTGTATGAAACTGCACATAATTTGGTCTAATAACACTCGTGTAATGCTATAATAATCGCCTACGGCTCGTTTTTTGAACTTATCTCGTGTTTTAAGAACCCTTATTATGGTACAGTTTCATTTACTACTATTAAAAATGTCACATGAATTGTTATGCAATAGTGTTATCAATGTCATAGGTTATGTTATTAATTTTATTTATTTATTTGTTATTTTTATTATTTTTTTATGTTATGTTATTAATAATTCTGATATCGATAAGGCTTTGAAAGGTACCTCTGATCAAGTCTTCGCAAATATTCCTCACTTCGCTTTCACTTATTGACGGTACCTGAAATAAATTTTAAAAGTTACTCAATTATATTAATTACCAGCTGCGCCTCGCGGTTTCCCCCGTGCGGACTACGTTCTTAAAAATTGACAGTTATCACACACACATTATTCGCCCGGGAAGTACTGCCACCATATATATTTCTACCGCAAGGCAGTAGTGTTCGCATCACTGTGCGACGGTTTGAAGGGTTCTGATGAAATTACAGGCACCTGAGACTTTATGTCTCAGGGTGACTGACGCAGTGGAGTTTTTTACGAATGGTATCTTTCTATAGGCAGAGGTTACCACTTAACATTCTGCTGGCCTTTTGCTAGTTCCGTCACCATAAAATAAAATATTACATGGGCCCAATTTCAGCAAAGTACAAGTAGTATATTCGAGAATAAATTCACAAACACTCTGAGATTAACTAAGTTTAACGTTACTAAAATGGCAAGACCATAGTGAGAACTGTCAATGTACGGATATAAATGTTGGGCAAAAAGAAGTAGATGACAGAAAAGTGCACGTGTCTGACAAGGATGAATGTGCGGCGTGACTGGAATGGACAAGATAAGGATTGAGGATATCAGAGGAAGCTTGAAAGTAGCACGAGTGAATTATAAGGTGAAAAGCAATGGAGTGGCTCGGTATGGGCTTGTCGTGAGGAGGGATGATAAGCATGTAACAAAAAGTGCACGTGTCTGACAAGGATGAATGTGTGGCGTGACTGGAATGGACAAGATAATGAATGAGGATATCAGAGGAAGCTTGAAAGTAGCACCAGTGAATTATAAGGTGAAAAGCAATGGAGTGGCTCGGTATGGGCTTGTCTTGAGGAGGGATGATAAGCATGTAACAAAAAGAGTACTTAACATGCATGTGGATAGATATAGAGGTAGAGAAAGGCCGAAGAAGGTATGGATGGACTGTGTGAAGAATTATATATGTTTATGAAAGGTGTGAGCACTGAGATGACTAGCGCTACAATGGAGTAAAAAAGGAAAACATGATGTTCCGAACCCGCCTAGCAAGAAATAGGGAAAAGAAGAAGAAGTTTTAATTATATTACGCATCAACATTTCAATTTAGGTCGACGTGAGGGATAAGCCGCGAGCGCATCAGCTTATGTAATAAATATGATTGTTTACCTGGGTGTATTGTGTGGCTGGACCAGGTGCCCCTGGAGGCCCTGTAGATCCTGGGTTTCCAGGGATACCGTTAACGCCATCTCTGCCGGGTAAGCCTGGATTTCCTGGTTCACCTTTCTGAAAACAAATTGTAGTTGTATAGGTAGATGATTTTAAGGTACTTATTTTAAAGATGAGTCGTCTTTAAAAAGATAATTTCTAATATTTTATTAATATTGTACATAAATTATATTTTACTGTTCTCATGTGTACATTACACAGAGAATAATTTTAACTAATAATATACATTTGAATGTTACTGGGATTTCACGTGTAATTGGTCGAGCGATTATGATGATTTTTGCAACAGAGATAGGCTACAGGTTATAAGCTCATATGCGAAAATAAAACTTGAATGGAGAGAAAGCGGGTGGAACAACTTGGAATTTATTAACAGTTCTTAAATATATAAATTAATGAAAGTGAAGCCGCCAGTAATAAGTAGTTGCAGCCCGAATGAGCAATCATATATTCGTACTAGCTATAAAACTACAAGACACTACAATTTAATAAAATAAATTTATGTAAATCCTGCCGACTGCGCCACTGATCATATGCAATAAACGTAATGGCATCAAATTCAAGACTAATTGATTTTGGAATGCAGTTAACCTGAGCTTAATTTGATATTGACATCATACTCGTAGACAGATTATCTATGATGTCAATATCATATCATTCTAATACTTAAAACCAGTTCTCTTCATCGGTATTTAGCTGCAAAAGTGGCGGCAGTTTAATTTACAATTGTATATCATGTATAATTGTTAATATAGGTAGATGCATAGAAAACCAAACTAAACTCACTTGTCCTCTTTCCCCTTGTGGCCCAGCTGGTCCTGGTAGGCTCACAGTTTGCTGAGATGTAGTGGAGCCTGGAGGGCCTGGAGTACCTGGCTTACCTTCAGGGCCTTCTGGACCCTGGAGAAGATCAAAACTATGCTAAAATGGTGCTGTAGTATGTATAATGAGCTGTAATATAGGTGGTATTTCTTTAACGTTCATAAAAGCATCCTAGATGCCTAAATTGAATTGAAAACATGACTTCACCTGTGTCATTGAGAGTCTATATTTTCAGTTGGAGAAGAGTTTCTGCCGTATTAGAAAAAATATGCTAAATGGCTATATTTAAATTGCGATAGCATTCAGTAGTAAATAATAATAAAAGTGCACATCTCACCTGAGGCCCTTCTGGCCCTCTTTCTCCAGGAGGCCCCTGTAGGCCAGCCGGACCTCTTTCTCCAGGCACGCCCGGCATTCCCATAATACCTTGTGGACCTGGTTGCCCCTAAAAGTTTATTTCCATGGGCGTTTATTAATTAACCATTCCACTGCCGTGAACAACATATGTCTGAGATATTTTTTATCTAAAATGCGCCATGAGATGACGAGACCCTGATTTTATTATTTATTGATGATTATAAGTAAATATACGAAGGGGCGATCGACGCGGAGTTTACGTATGCGATCTTATTTTTTTTCGAGTTAGGGGTGCTGAGTTCTACACTGACATCCCGCTTGGGATGTTTTGTGCCCTGTTATACTTTCTGTAATCTCACAATGCAATAGCACGCGTTCCACAATCTCGTTGTCCTGCATCCATGCCCGACATAGATGACAATATGTGGCTCTCGTCTTGTGTAGATGATAGTTAAGGTCGCAGAGACCTGTGACTAGCCCTACCAGTAGACGAAGATCCATCTGATGCGATAGATCGAGTAATAGTCTTACCAGTACAATGCAATTATTCTATCAAAAATGTTTTAGTTCAAACAATTTTTATGTTTGTTGTTTTGTTCATAACATTGCATAGAAGTATGAACAGATATTATGTTAACAGATTACGATTAGAATCAAGTAATACATGTAAATGTTATTTTGGTCAATTAAAATATACATCCATTATAAAAGATATTTTTTGCACTGTTATCACCTTTGTTTTCATAAAATATCTAAGATATTGGAACAAAGTATAAGCATATACATAGCAAGTATCATGGCAGGCCAAAACAAAAAAATCAAATTGATAATTGGGAACAAAAACAAATATAAAAAGAACTCCAGCATAGATTGTGGAGTCGCACTTTTCTGCACTAGTGTCATGTTGAAGAGTTTGTTCCAATTTTTGATGTTCAATAATACATCTTTTCAATTTAGATCTGAAGCTTTGAATACTGTGCATGTTCCTTAGCGGCGGTGGTATTTTATACCAGCTCTGATGACGGTAATGCTAGTGACATTTTCAACTGAACGCCTCCGTGCCTCGGGGGCATGTTAAGCTGGGTAACCGTTAGATAGAACAGCTGTTTTACTCTTTATTCGGTCGGAATGTATCTATGTATATGTACGCATGGAGATAATTACGATAAGTCCGTCTACGCCAGGAGGTCCTCTCTCGCCTGGAGTTCCGTCTCTGCCGGGTCTACCTGACGAACCTTTTTCTCCTTTCGCACCTGAAAAGTGCATCAGAAAGTGTGCAAGAATTTTCTTTCGGTTAAAGTTGATTATTCTGAAAAGAAATTCTCATGGGTCGAATGGGAACTTCAGTAGAATTCATATTAAGCATAAATCACAACCATTTTATTTAAATTTATTTAAAAAAAAAAATTATTTTTTTTAACTTTTATAAGTTTGCGTTTGACAACTGTCTCACCTGATGTTAAGTGATGACGCTGTATAATAATAATAACTATTTAATTCTGCCGGCTGCGCCACTTTCAATTGTATGATATGAGACTTTATTATCCCTTTATAACTTACAATATTAAAATATTATAATAATGATTTTTTATCGAATTATATGACAGACCAAGCAAAAGGCCCACAGGATGTGAAGTGCTAACCTCTATCTATAGACAGATATAATTCGTGAGAAACTGCGCTGCGCCCGTCACACTGAGACATAAAGTATGTGAGTCATTGTATTGCGACAGTATTTACCCGGGCGAACTCTCACATAGAGTACCACTCTTCTTATTCTGTGAATGCTGAAATTTAGATGAGTACAAAACTCAAGAATGACAGAACTAACACTACACCTATTTTGATCGATTGCGGGTGTTGTATTATAAATCACCAACTGACATTACAAATATGATATAATGAAGGCAGATTTTTATTTATATAAAAATGCCATTTTGGTCATTATTTTGACAACCTTTTATGTGGGTATATAAGTTAATATTGTTATGAATATTTACTTTAAATGTACTATAAATACCAATTGTCACCCCAAAAAATAAATAAGCCTTATAGGTTGATTTTACAAAGTCGATCTTTCCGCGCTACTAGTACAGGCGCCAGCAAAGTTGAATTTCATTTCATTTTGTCACCATTATATATAGTTCTTTTTAACCGACTTCAAAAAAGGAGGTTACTCAATTCGGCCGTACATATTTTTTTAAGCGTGTGTTCGCGGATAACTCCGTCGTTTATGAACCGATTTTGATTATTCTTTTTTCTTTGATAGAGTATACTTCGGTGGTAGTCCCATTTAAACTCATCAAAATCGGACAAGCTGTTTTGAGTTACACTCCAATAACTGGAAAGTGCTACGCATACCTCGACGATATTATATATAAAAATGCCAAAAAATGGAACCGACTTCAACAGTCATAAAGTGTGAAAATATAAATTGTCGAAGTCGGTAGTTACTTTTGTGAACTATCATATACCGACTTCAACAAGTTATTGGACACTTCTGAGTGTGAAGTCGCTTCCATTTTTGGTTTTCTTTTTCAATAATAGTGAAGTGTTAAATTAATAAAAACATCATTTAAATTTTTTTATTTTGCTGTATTAACATTTTCCATATCGCTTTTCTCGAAATTTAGTGTTTTGATTTAATACAATTATAACAATAAATTTCCCCGGTAACGAATCCAATTCATAATTTTTATACCATTGGACAATTTAAACAAATGTGTCACCCAAGTAAATCAAAAGTAGCGACTTAACTCTCAAAGACACAAACATTGTAATGGGGCATGAATACAGTGTGTGAGCGGGGATAGCTCGACACAATTGAGCCTACCTAGCTTAGTCAGCCAAGCGGGCAGTAGATAACACCCTATCGCCAATAAAAAATAATCATCAAAAAAGTATCAGGGATAAAATGATGTCTCAAGAACTCACCTAAAAGTAGAGAAGCGTTGATATTAGCTGATGGGCCTGGTGGTCCAATAGGGCCAGTTTCACCGCGAGGTCCTATAGAACCCGGAGGACCTGGTTGACCCTATAATAGAGACTATCCCTATAACACAAGACAAGACATAAGACGACATACGATAAAGACCGACTCTAAAAAAATATATCATCAATCCGCATTATAAGCTCTTTTTCATACTAGAAATATCGGAACCTCGTACGAACACTAACCACAGATAAAATAGGTTCTCTAAATTCAAATGTAGCATATCGTCTTCTTCTTGTCATCATCCCAGGCCAGCTGAGGTCACAGCATCATGTTTTCCTTTTCTACCCCGTTCTATCATTGGTCATCTCATCTCACCTTTCATAAACATATAATTCCTCACATAGTCCATCCATGCCTTCTTCGGCCTTCCTTTACATCTATATCTATCCACGTTCATGTAGCATATATCAATTGAGATTAATGAGTGCTAAAAAAGAGTACTACTTTAGCTTGAATGGCATAGATAAATTACATTTCATATATTTTTCATTTCATTTGCATAGCGATAGAATAGTATTCTACAGTCAGGTGGTGGGTTCAAATCACTCTAGTAGCAGATTTTTCCTTCAAAAATGTGAATGTCATTTTTTAATATATTTTTTTTTAGTAAGTAATGTTAATCATACCACGTCATAAACAAGACAGAGAAAAAAGGGAACAGGGGAAAAACATATCAATATTCATAAGAATACAATTATGTTCCTTAACACTTTAACGAGCAATGCAGAAATATAGCATAAGAATATAGTAAATTATTACTTACATCTTTTCCGTTTTCTCCTGGTGACCCCAAAAAGCCAGGAAGTCCAGGGTCTCCGGGATCTCCTTAAATGTCAAAAAATACTGATTATGGGACAATCTTCTTCTTCTTCTCAGCAATGGGACTAACACTGCTGGACATATGCCTCCTCTGTATAGGAGGATTTGCCAATTCTCGCCACGCTTGGCAGGCGGGTTGGCGAGCGCGATATGATTTCCGATCCTCAGAAGGCGCTGCTGCCCACCTTCTGGTACATGATCCCTTAGCCGACTCTTACGGCACCCGCGGGAAGAGATGGGGGAGTACTATTCTAGGCCGGTACCACCACGGCACAATGGTACACATATGGGACAATGTGGGGGCCCAATACTGGGGACGACCAGTATTTCGACGTTGCATTAGCAAACGTCATATAATTTAGATTATAATCATTCTGAGACTTATTTAAAGATAGACGAAACATTTACCTTCTCGATATCATAACGTATGTGGAAAACTGATATCCATGTGAGTGAGACCGCGGGACGCAGCTAGTTATTCCTATTATCTGAGCATAGCGCTATTGCGTAGAAAGCAAGAAGAGCTCACTAGCTCTTCCGTCCTAAAGAGCGACGGGGCACTGCCCCGTCGCTCTTTTTTAATAATATCATTGGCAATAAAGTGCTTTTTATCTTCATCCATAAAATTTGTATGATTTTCAGTGGTCTACTGTCCCTTATTGCAGTGAACTTTTTGCTGACAGTTGTATGACTTTTATTCGTATATTATTTTAGTTGTATGATTTTACATATATGTATTCATTTTAATTTGATATTTTTTGGAAATGGATGTCATTGATTGTAATAAAAAATACTATATCTATCTACTCTACCTTTTTGTCCCAAATCTCCTTTGTCTCCCTTGGGTCCACTGCGACCAGGTTCTCCAGGAGGACCTGTGACTCCTGACCCAGTACCCTGATAATAGTAAACATTGTTATTTACGCCTGCAACAAAATAAATACCTCCCTTTTCAAAAAAATATTTGTTGAACAACCTTGTACCAGGTGGAATAGTCCTACTAATATTATAAATGCGAAAGTTTGTGTGTATGCGTGTATATTTGTTACCTATTCACGCTCAAACGGCTTCACCAATTTCGATGAAATTTTGTATGGAGATAGTTTAGACCCTGGATTAACACATAGGCTACTTTTCATCATCATCATGATGACTGATGATGTAGATGATGATCTACATCATCAGTCATCGCGCTCCTGGTATTTCCAACAGCAAGCAGCAGTTTGAGCAAATAATAAACAAACCATCTATAGATTAGGTCACACGGGGAGGGAGAGGGTCAGCCAGTGAAGTGTGACATAGTGTGACAGAGAGTGGGGGAAGTATTGAGCTTTGTGACATCACATGTCAAAGTCTTATTTTAACACTTAAGGGCTTAACAGATGCCGATGACATATCAGAGGCTCGCGGGTGTTTACACGCAGAGAGTGTTAATTTAAAATATTACAAATATGTTCTAAGCAGATGACCAACGGGCTCAAATAAAAATTACTAATCACATTTTAGACTCTTTAATTTTTTAAGTTTAAGTTTTTTAATTTCTCTTATGGTGTAGGACACAATTTAAGTGCATTTATCAATACAGCGAGAATTTTGATAAAGGAAAAATACGGTCGCTTTAAAATATATTTTCACTAATAAATAAGCAAATGAAATCAAATTATGTTCAATCAGAATTAACTTTCATGAACTTATCTGATAAGTGGGATTTTTATCAAGTTTATTAGATATTCTTTCTTCGTTTCTTTATTAGATAGGCTTTCAATAAATGTATCTGAAAATTGTCTATTTACCAGGCAGCATTTAGCTATTATTTATTAGCATAATATCATAATATTTATAAGCATTTTTCGTCTGCTAATCTTATCGTTAGCTATCGTTAAACATCTGCTAACTAGACCATTTTGACTCTTCAAATCATTTTTTGAAAGTTCTACACGTCTAATAAACTTTATAAAATACCACCTATGAGAAAAGTTGCTCAATTTCCAATTCAAACACACACCAGAAATCAACTTTACCCACATGCGAAAGAATTATCTATTATACTGAGTAACGCAGTATGTGGTATAACTTTAGAACAATTTATATACAGTCTTCTTGAATGTATTTTTTAGCAAATATGTTGAAAAGTATAGTTATCCCAATTAATTTGTCAACCTTAGACAAAAGTACACGAATTATGTTTTAAAAATTGTAATATGATAAAAACTTACATTTATCACAATTCCAGGAGGGCCTTGTTCGCCTTTGTCTCCTTTGGGACCAATCGGGCCTTCTGGGCCTGCTGTTCCCCTAATACCCTAGAAATATTACATAATATAAACTTTAAATTTAGCGCTTTAAGACTTATTTTTGTGTAAGGTGAATAACCTTAAAATAGTTGACATACCGGTAATCCTGTGAACCCCCTTTCACCGCTTTGTCCTTTGAGACCTGGTGGTCCTTCTGGACCCTAAAATGTTAAAAACATTTCATATATCATCTGCTGTTGTAATAATCGTAGGATGTGAAAATCGCCAGGAGTGTTGGATTTCTTACAATAATTATTGTATTTCTACAATTTCATGCGTCGTATATATACTATATCTTTATTAGTCTTAGTATATGTATTATTATCTGTATTAGTATATATACTAACCATATGTGAGGATAGTACCTACGGAAAAATACTATATCTTTATTACTTCACATGAGAGACCAAATTAAAAAAAAATCATTCCTAATCAGGAACTGTACTTAATGTGGGCTCTGTATGTCATTTTCTATAATGTTTTAAAAGTAAACATTAGCAAATCCTTTATGTTTTCTTCTCCCACACTAGGTGAGGAAGACACAACATGTCTTCCTCTTCCATTCTCTTCTACCATCAGTCGTCTCAGTGCTCACACCTTTCGTAAACATATAATTCTTCACACAGTCCATGCATACCTTCTTCGGCCTTCCTCTACCTCTATATCCATTCATCCTCTTTTTGTTATTATTTTCATCCTTTCTCATGACATGCTTTTGTCAAGTTCTCGGTCAAGCCGTTGCGCTGGAGTTTGATTACAAACACTGTGGCACGAGAATTGTTTATGTACTTCATCATCATCATCATCATCTCAGACATAGGTCATCCACAGCTGGACATACGCCTCCCCCATTGATTTCCAGGACCGGCTGGAAGCGGCCCGCATCCAGCCCTTGCCTGCGATCTCAAGTTGTCTGTCCACCTGGTCGGTGGCCGTCCTATGCTGCGCTTGCCAGTCCATTCAGTTATTGTACTTATTAGAAGATTATGATTACTTACTGGAGGACAAGTATCGTTGCAGACGTCTATAGGTGTTAAAGACAACGTTCCTGATTCGGAGGTGAACTGAAATAATAAATTTGACTTTGTATAGGCAGGTACATATGGAACCGTAGAGGACGTGTGAGGAATGAATTGATCTTTAATGAAATATACGAAAATATATTTACAGAGAGCCACACGTGCTGCACAAATGCCGGCGCGATTATAACTGAAGCTAATTATGTGCATGAACCTAATAATATCCAGTCCACGCCCGAGGATCTAGTGCTGCGTCTTTGATTATTACTATCAGGATTTAAATGAATTTTATACTTACAGGAGACTGAGTGGCGATCAGATATTCAGTTTTATCCTAAAAAATAGAAAAGTTATATATTTAGTATATTGTGGTGTACACTTATAATGTAGTAAGTATGTCCTATTTATTTTTTGTTGCTATGACTGCTCAGCGATTGGAGCGTCAGCTTCGTACCCTCAAACGTGCAGATGCTAGTTCGATCCCCAACAAAGGCTTGAGATTCGTACGTGCGTTATTCAATTGTTTTGTACGACAGCGATACGATTACTGTGACGTAAATTCAGAGGCGGATTTACGCATCTGCCACCAGAAAGCTAGTTTTTGGGACTTACAGAACTAAGCATTTCTTATAAATACATAAAAAAATGCTTAATTGTGTAAGTCTAATAATAATATAATATGGGACAACATTCACAATAGGTCTTCAGGTCCCAAACTAGGCAGAGCCTGTACTATGGTAACCTGATGACTGATATATACTTATATACATACTTATATATACACACACCCAGACACATGTCAAACAGACATGTTCATACACACAAATGTTTGACCTGTCCGGGAATCGAACCCGGGACCAGCGGCTCAGAAGGCAGAGTGCTACCAACTGCGCCAACCGACCAGTCATCTATGATAAGATACATGAAAGGTTACTCTTTAAACTACTTACACAATATGAACACAGCTTACACGTAATTATTTTCAATCGGTACAGGTTTCTCTACTTCTTATTGTTCTGAGAGCTTAAAAACATATGAATAATATGTATTTCGTATATTATTGCTTCCGGGCTGTTTGGCCGTGGTCTAAGTGAAACTTGTGTTCCAGACGTTTCGTCGATCAATGCGGTCTACGGAGAGTTCTACGCTCTTGTCGCCGCTCGGACCTGAACCACTGAAGATGTCGACCGCAGTGATCGACGAAACGTCTGGAACACAAGTTTCACATAGACCACGGCCAAACAGCCCGAAAGCAATACATACAACATGCAACGCCGGCCGTGAAAGCCTTAGAGTTCACCATATGTACCTATATCATTTAAAAATGTATATGCTATAATTCCGCTTCATGGTAACAGTGAAATGAATGAAACCATGAAAGTTTTTCATTGTCTTTTTACGATAATTTACTTGTATATGTCGACATAATAACATTTAGGTACATGATAACGCGGCTGTTTATTTATTTCTGAACGACAAATAACATTTTCGGGTAAATTTTACCCACAACTGCCGCCCTAGGCTCCAGCCTACTGGTCAATCCTCCACTGCTCAAGTTATTTCTGATTCAGGTACCTACCTACTGAGCTTCATTTATACAGATCAGCCATAAGAGTTCCACTGCTGGACATAAGCCTCCCCCATGCGGGGGATATATCCCAATACTACAATACTCGCCACGGTTGGCAGGCGGGTGGGCGAGCGCAGTATATTTTGTGTCCCTCAGAAGGTATAGACTGATATAACTGATCCGACAAATGTTTTTCTGCCATACAAATGTCAGAATCATTTTAAACTGAGGCGACACTTTATTTAAATGACTTTACGACAATGAACGACGGTTAAATTATATGGATTTGAATGATGAATTCGTTAATACTTAAATATTAAAATAGCGATGAAATGGAGGTGGGTGTAGGAAGGTGAAAAATATTTAATGCCATACTCCAATACCTACCAAATACACAAAAAAAATATTATCAGTCTAGCCGTTTCCGAGAAGTGCGACCACAAACACCGTGACATGAGATTTTTATATATTAGAAGCGTATGATAATCATTTGTCGATTGACATTTGTTTTATTATCTTCTGACTGTCTGTCGACAACTACAGACAGTCAGAAGATAATAAAACAGTTCAAAATACGTACAATTTCTTCGCAGCTATCTCTACTCAGATTGTACTTATTGCAGCTCAGTGAAAGCCATTGAAGATCTATCTGAAATTTTAAAAAAAAAAATTTAAACACTCACGCTCTAGCTAAAATTATTTAAAATTCTTCAAAATGAAACAGTTGTAATATTTGGGCTAAAAATGGGATTTTTGTGCAGCTCGCTAAAGTTTCGTTTAGTTTACAGTAGAATCTCACAAATCCGGCATTTCAGTACTCCGGTAAATACGTCTAATAATTTGGCACCTTTCGCTCATGCCACCCCGCTCTACATATACTGTAGTTCTGCGCTTGCGCACCAGCATCAGTGCCATCAGTATAACCTCAAACATTGTCACAATAGCACGTATATATTATATATTATCTCTCATCTACAATTCGAAAATAGGAAGTAAAAGGGACACATATAGGACTTTATCTTATTTTAATGTAAACCTTTGGTTTTTTTTATCCATACAAATTATCCGTACATCCCAATAATCCGGCAGCCCGCCGTTCTTAAAATAGCCGGATTAGTGAGACTTCACTGTAATAGTTTCGTTCGCATCGCTTCTCCAGCCAGCGCGCTAGCCACTCGCTAGCTAGCTGGCGGTGTGACCAGTAGGACTAGACAAGATGCATCGCTCCTCTTCCTCTATCCGCTAACGATGAATATTCGTTCCCGTTGATCACGTGATATACATATAACTTTGAATTGTCAATCTCAAACATTTTAATTTTTTCTCTCAGCGTTAACGCTTGTAGAATGTTACTATTTCTGAGGCTGCTGCACTTTATACCCTATACATACCGGTGCGGGCGTCCCGTCATCATTAGAAACTATTGTCAAAAACGTGGCTTGCTTCTGCAGGTCTGTCAACTCGTATTGCGTTTCGTTTTCTGGTTGCAGCTGAAACGTTTCAAAATAAAGATTAAAAACAGAAAAAGCGATTGTTAATACAACGAAGAGCGCAACAGTCATTTCAATTCAATTAATTTGAATAACTTTATGTTCAATTTCATATCTGATTGTTATTTACTATTTCATAAAAAAAATGTACCTACAACAAATATAATTATAGAGTATATTAACCCGTTACCAGTGGGCAAAGTTCCCAAAACTAGACATCAATTTGGCAGGAAGAAATAATAACGTAGGCAACGCGTTGTTAAAATTTTAAAAGGTTTATTTTACGGAGGTCTCGACAGATAATGTGAATCACGAGCTTCGAGTGAGATGCCGCCGTATGATAGTTACTAATTAAAAAATTACAATAAAATACCAAACATCCACACAAAAGAAAAATTCAAATCTGTTGTAAAACACGTTTAAATTGGATATAATTGAATAAAAAAAAAAAGTCTCCAACTATGTCGAGCTACCATACCAGTGCAAAACCTGTTTAACTGTACATTATGTACTGTAATGAATTTGTAATAAAACCTATTTTTTTAAAAAACTCAACTGTTTTCGTTCGTATCGTCTGATCGAGATGAAAGATTTGGATTTTGACTTTGATATTTTTGAAAAAAATGAAAGATTTTGATTTTGTCTTTAATATCCTTTAAATAAGTTGTATGATGAATTCTAATATGTTATACTCTAAAAATGAATCCTTATTTCCCCTGCCAACTTGAGAATGATATTAACGATTTATTCTATTTATATCTTTTTCATTAAGTTTACTAATATTTTGTAGAAACTTCTCACGGAAAGAGAAAATTAAGAAACTTGGTGAATTCCGGGAAAAGGTTCAGTAATGGGACAACCGTAGACCACGCAGGTGAAACCACTGCAGGCACAATATATATTTAATTATATAGTTTACATAATAGGTTTGCGTTCAAAAACAATTTACTCGTCGTCTTGCGATGGCAATTCGTCAACGTCAATAGGAGTAATTATCAACTCCGATTCCCCACGGTAATAGAATCCAGGTGACAGATGGAATTGTGCCGGCTCCAAAACCTCAACACTGTCAGCGTGAATTTTTGACGTAGAGTTTGGAACGAGACTGAGTTTTTCCTTTGTCAGGTAATAATCAACAGTTTTGGAACGCTTCCAAATATAGGGAATTAGCAAAAATAGCAAACAGTTTACCTCTATACAATCGACAGCTACATGAACAGTATAATTATCCACTCCAACGTGGACCTTATGCCATCCCGGCGAGAACAACTGTAAAGGAAAATGAAATGGTTGAATGTTGAGTCCAATATGTTTAAAAACAAGTTATATTTGGAGTGATGATAGCTCAGCGGGGCGAGCGTCAGCTGTCAAACTGATGGACACTGGTTCGATACCCAACAACAGCTTGAGGTTCCGGTGAAGATAACGCCGTTATCAAATTCCGAGCATGGTGTATGGTACTTTCGAGTACCCGCGTGGCTAGCTACCACCCTCAAGTACGAAAAACTGTCACCAAACACATAGTGTGTTCAGGCAGCAGTCCTTGAGAGCCAGTGAGCATTCTAGGTCTAGTGTGATTACATCTTCGACCATATCGTCACTAACCATCAAGTGAGATAGTGGTCAAACGCTGAATATATATACAGTAGAAAAAAAAAGTAAAAAAGGCAAGGGGTGGATGCTTTCCAGAGATCTACGCGGTTGTATCATAAATAATAATAATAGTATATTTTTTTGTATTTCATGAGTCGAGTCATGTCGTCACGAAACTCAACTTTGAAACGTAAATAAGTCGTCTAAAAATTATAAGAAAATTATAAAGCTCACGTTTGTTACAACAAAGATAGTGTATAGTTAGTTTGGCCCAACCAATGAATAATTACTGACCTCCCAAGTATCAAATATCAGCCTTTTCTTTTGCACGAAAATAGCCAGTTTCCTTATTTTGGGCAACAGCGTCAAAGAAAAATGCATAGCGTTCGACCTCGCCTTCAGAAGACTCCAGGGTCTCCGCTGCCCTCGTGAGTTAAACGTCCCTATGACGCTGAAGCTTGACGGGAGTCCATTGGGGAACACCTGTCTGGAGTAAAAAAGATTTATGTGAAATCAGGACATGATTATCCATATGATAATGAATGAGATGCAAAAGAGCTCATTATTGAATGACTTACAAATATTTACAAATTATTATAATACATCAAACTTAAACTATTGGTTTATTGTTTAATTCTGGTATTTTTTTTTTTAGTTAACCATATTTTATATAATACAAATACAAAATACTTAAGTTTTATTGTTTCAAAATAATACAAGGTTCATCTCAGTAACACACACAAGAAATAACGTTCAAACTTGCATATGTTTACTTGTAGAATTTCTTGTATCGTGGCTGTAGTATAAAAGAAGAAAATATCCCAAAGGAATGTGCCAGCAAAAGGTTATAAAACACAGAGTTCCGAACGGTCTGAATGTACAAGTAGTGCAAAGCATAAAACGAATGCAAATGTGTGATGGGTTCTTTTGTTTTTATTGCACACAATCAACTTCTCTGTGTGAAATTCTTTAATAACAGCTGATCCAGTCGCGGGCTCGCTCGCACCGCCTACAGGAACACTACACAGGGAATGAAAATTAATCTTGAAGTGTATCATTTGAATATAATGTCCGAGTCTAATCAATCAAAAGGTACACGTACTGAAACTGTTTGTACTATAAGTTAGTTAAAACATTTAATATATAAAAATAATTTTGATGACATCACTGCAAAAGCTTCACGTAACCATTGCAATTTGTTTTCGTACAAATTGGCATGTTTCTCAATATTTTTTGTGTTCTATCATCAATAGTTTTCACAGCGCAAGCGACGTACGTAAAGAGATTCATGTATGATTTTTTTTTTCACCTTGGTTACATTATTGCAGTTTTTGTAAGGATCCCTAATTTGTGTCGATTAACAATATGAACCATATACTCAGTGAAAATGTAGCATGTATTACTTAAAACAGTTTTTAAAATTCAACCATTAAGGTCAAGCAGCGCAAGCAACATAAAGAGTTTCACTACTAGAGTGACACTAAAAGACATTTCTATGAGTACTTACTGCAGAGGCATAGTCAGATTTGACACCCCACCGATCCTATAAGCTCTCTGCAAGTCCTTAGATCCTTGGACTACAGTCATTCCGGTCGTGCTGGGTTTATCCAATTGGTATACCGCTATTAGGTCTACTGTTTGAGACTCTGCATCTCCAGGATTTAAG
Source organism: Apeira syringaria (assembly GCA_934044485.1). Lineage (NCBI taxonomy): Eukaryota > Metazoa > Arthropoda > Insecta > Lepidoptera > Geometridae > Apeira > Apeira syringaria. The sequence continues at coordinate 29,602,596 of OW203655.1, forward strand.
GGGGAGCATGGTCCGCTGTCTGAGAGTGGAGTTACAATCGTATTGTTTTCTGAAAAGAAGGACTTTTTTGAAAAATGTTATTCATGTTTAAGTTTTCTTATTCTTTCTTACCCCTATTACTCATTTTGATTTAATTACTAATTTTTAGGTCTTATAGCATTTAATCAACATTTACTTCATAGTAATTTTTTTTATAGATTCTGGTGGACTTGAACGCCATGCAACATTCATCATCATCATCTCAGCCATAGGACCTCCACTGCTGGACATAGCCTCTCCCATCGATTTCCACAAGGACCGGTTGGAATCGGCCCGCATCCAGCCTTTGCCTGCGATTTTAGTCAGGTCGTCTGTCTACCTGGTTAAACATGCATCATTTATGGGCTTTATTAAAACGCGCAGTTTCAGGCACGACACAATCAATAACAAATAAGCTCAAACACTGCGTGCGATTGGAATGGTATGCGATCACTGCAGAAGACTGTAAAACTGTCGTAATTTCTAATGCAAAAATAACTCCTGTTGTAATTAAGGTAAAGCAAACCCACAAAATAGTGTTTTTTTTATTATATAATAACGTAGCTGCGCCCCGCGGTTTCACCCGCGTGGATTACAGTTTTCCGCTACCTCAATTATCCTAAAGAAACTATACTATATCCGGGATAAAAGTAGGGTTTAAACTATCTCCATAACAAATTTCATCAAATCGGTGAAGCCGTTTGAGCGTGAAGAAGTAACAAAATACACACAAACTTTCGCTATAATATTAGTAGGATAATGATATAAACCTATACAACATCAGGTAAAATAGTTGTCAACGCAAGCTTTTTATGTAAAAAATATTATTTTATTTTGCAATGCAGTTTGTCTTTAATCGATTAGATTAGATAAAGTAGTGTTTGAAACTGCACATAATTTGGTCTTATTATGAAACAGTTTCATAAACTACTATTTTTTAACTGTTTAGTAATGTAATTGTAGAATAGCATGTAGTATTTTACTGTAGTGAAAGCTGTTTTTATATTAAGTAAAGTCGTTAAAGAACATTGTTTATGCTCTTTTTTTGTGCAGCATAAAAGTTCAAGTGACGGGTTCCGTCATTATTAGTTTTTATTTATAAGATAATAAAATTTAACTATAATCAAACTCACCGTGAAGATCTTCTAAAGTTGCAGGACTAGCTGATATCACAAAAGAGGCCAATAAGACCCTGAAACAATAAGCAATCATAATTTAGCCTCGACATTAATTACATAGTAATAAATGACTTCGACAAGTTATTTCACACTTTTGAGTGTTGAAGTCGGTTCTATTTTTTGGTAATTTTTTTTTATTTCTTTTCAGTGACCTTTACTACTCACGGGATCAATTGTCATTGTGTATGTTCACCGATTTTTCCACCCGCAACTATAATGTCATCGAGATGAGACTACACGGGAAGCACCAGCTTTTGAATAAAAAAATAACGAAAATCAAAATCAGTTTACCCAGTCGCAAGTTCTGAGGTAACCGGATTATGAAATCTATTTAAAATAACTGAATTGAGAACCACCGCCATTTTTGAAGTTGGCTTAAACAGAAGCAAAGTACTACAAAATGATGACCAAAAATGCTGACACAATTATTTGGCTCAACGGATCAGCAATGCTGTTAGCATTCTGGCATCTGCCAACTGGTAGCGGGTTAGAGCATTTGAGTTATCTATAGGCTGACAAATAGCAAGTGGATTGCTCAAATGTTTTTCTAGTAGCTGTAGTATTGTAATTAGTTATTAGTACTTTATTCAGTACGACATCAATATATAAATCCCAAATCGCCAACCATGTCCTCTCAATCAGCATTGGCTGCCGCGAATTGAAACATCAGACGGCCCAATTCCAAGTATCAAATCTCGATACAAGTGGTGGGTCAACAAATAAATTGATCAGACAGAGAACAATGAATGCGACCTACTTGCGGATGGCCTTCAATGCTTCAGGTCAGCTGGCCAATTTGGTTGAAGACCTTGATTCGTCCTGCTAAAGCAATCTCGTATCTTGGATTCCTATCATATAACCATCACATCACTTTCTATGCTTGCTTTTGAAGGGATGGCTGACAATTATTTCATTATCAACCCATTACTCTCCAACAGCTGGAACGGCATGTTACTAATTTTGAGTTCTTAAAATTCTTTTAGCAATAGATAGCCACGTTATTTGTGAGTGTCATAGGCTCGCCAATATCACCACCGTTTTTCACACCACGCGGGTGAAACCGCGGGGCGTAGCTAGTTACCAATAAACTTATTAGAGCCCAGGGACCACTTTGATTTATTTTCTTGATAGCAGAGATTACGTTTTTCAAGACAACTAAGTAAATTAATCCGAAAATAAAGTAGTCTCAAAACTCAGAAGCACCTATCATGATTAAAAATATTATTATAGCTGAATTTTTTTTTTTTCTTTGGGAGTCCTATGTCCATGTCGAAAGCCCATGTCCAAGAGTGGACGTCCTATGGTTGAGGTGTCGATGATGATATTTTTTTATTGTTTGTGACGTCACGGAAGAATATTTTACAACAGTAAATTTTATACTAAAAGGAACTTTATAATCATCATCTCAGCCACTGGATGTCCACAGCTGGACATATGCCTCCCCCATGTAACGGAGATTTGCCAATACTCACCACGCTTGGCAGGCGGGTTGGCAAACGCAGTTTGACTTAAAACCTCAGAAGGCGCTGCTGCCCACCTTCTGGTACGTGATCCCTTAGCCGACTCTTACGGCACCCGCGGATATAGGGACGAACCTACTATTCTATGCCGGTACCACCACGGCACAAAAGGAACTTTACGACATTCAATAATGGGGGACGCATATGTGCAGCAGTAGACGTCCTATGGCTGAGATGATGATGATGATTGTAATTCCATATAATATAAATACATGATATGGATAATCTATATCTATACTAATATTATAAAGAGTAAAGATTTGTATGTCCACATAGTCCACAAGTATGTGTGTAATGAATAAACTCAAAAACAACTGTGCCGATTTCAAAAATGTTTTCAGCATTAGAAAGCTACATTCACCTTGAGTAACATAGGTCATATTATATTTTCAATTTCATTTTTATTTTTCAAATTTTTTACCCGTGCGAAGCCGGAGCGGACCGCTAGTTAGATATAATATAATACATGATATGGATAAATAGCACTTGCATCAGCACATAGAAAACAAAAATGAATAAATAAATATTGAGTCCCTACTAAGCTTAATGCTCAGGTAGCTTAGCGCTGCGCTGGTTTACAGTCAGAACTCATGTTGCTAGCTGTACTTTAAGCATTTTCAAGTACAGTTAGCAACACGTTAAAAGCATGCATGTACTTACCTATTTCTGGTAGATATGTTTGAGTCATAAAAATGATGACGATATGAATATAAAAAGATCCTAAACGCACGCGAAATGAAATTTTACGAGCGTGAGACAATTTGAAGAGCATAAATTTATAACCGTTGATTCAATTCGAGCGCAATCATACATCTGAGAGCGGACCTAGTAATGTTCTGGATATCTTACGAATCCACAGACCTAGGAGTCTAATCTACGCTATTTTCTATAAGATAAGTAAACGTACTTACGCAAATCTCAAAGTTATTAATATTGAATTTAAATATACATACCTATATAACGAGTTCTATAATCAATTAATCAGTTGTTTATAAACTTAATTCTTACTTCTACTACGTACTTTTTATACTATTTTTTATACTGTATACATATGTAGTCGAAGATGTTATCACAATAGATCTAGAATTTTTCTACTCAAGGAATGCTTGCTTAAACACATTATGTGTCTGGTGACCGTTTTTTTAAACTTGAGAGTGGCAGGCGGTGACTTGAAAGTACCCTATCCCATGCTGACAAATGTATAAAGGTGTTTACCTTCACCGCAAGCTCAAACCGTTGATAGGAATCGAACCGGCGTCCGTCAGTTTTACAACCGATGCTCCTACCGCTGAGCTATTATCGCTAATACATTATGAGTAAATATTTGTCTAATTATTTAAACACATCATATTTACTAAAATAGATCATTTACATATACATGTAATTGTTTAAACATGGACGCTAGACATTGATATATATTTCCCATTCATTAAACGCGTTGGTTCCAATTTTTCAGATTTTTTTTCAGTTAAAAATTCAGATGTCTGTTTGCAATACTGCATACATTGCTCACTCACCCACAATTAGTCGTGTTAATTAAAAAACTTACCAATTAGCACGTCTCATTTTCACAACAAACACCTAGAAATAGAAATAAAGAAAACACTAAAATTCTATCATATTTTTCCCGTCAATTAAATTATTTTAAATTTCCTCTACGATTTAACTTTTTAATTTGCGCACGGGTCACTGATCTCACTGGTCTCTGGGCGAAAATATTTTAGTGTAAGAGCCAGCGTCTCTGAATACCGCTCTAACTGAGATTTGTCCCCGACGAGAACAGCGGTGTGTATCAATTAATTTGTATCAAGACAACGTTTTTAATGTTCTACAATTGCGATGAGGTTGCCATTGCGTAGCTAGGAAATTAAGGCAATAAAACCAATCGATCTGCCAAGCTCGTCGGCTTTATTTGGACCATCGGCAAATAATTTACAATTGCTCCGTCTGAGATGTGGGTATGTAAACTTTTATTTATTGCGAGGTCGCCTTGTTTTGTATACAACTGGAAAATATAGTTTATTGAAATTATATTATCAGAAAACTAAGTCCAACTGATTTTTTTTCTTTATAAGTGTAATAAATTAAAATGTGCTCTACCAGCTACTCACAGGTGTATGATCAACATAATTTCATAATTCATTTTTTTTTTCATTTTTTCATAATTCATTTCATAATTTAATCAACATAATAAAATTATGTTGATCATACACCTGTGAGTAGCTGGTAGAGCACATTTTAATTCATTACTATTATTTCAACTTGCTAATCTGCTAGGCTATGTCGGTGACTTATTTTCTTCTAACGGATCTCCTCATTTCTGATTCGATCGCGTAAAGAAACCCCGAGCATAGCCCTTTCCAAAGCTTCTTGTGCTACTTTGAGCCTGCTCATAAGGCCCATAATCAGAAGTTATTTACAAATACATATTACTGAAAACGCACTTGTACTATTGTGTATTCTGTGATGCGAGGATTAAAATATGTATATATTTTTTTATTTTACTGAAAAATACTTATATTTTATAAGCAATATAATTATCATGTTACCTCGGGCCATTTTATGCTGTTGCGTTAAGTTATTTTAAACTCAATAAAACAAGAATATTAAGATATTCGACGATTCTAATATCTGCCAATCTAAACTCCCTACAGACGTCGTTAGAATAGCTTCTTCAACTAAAGGAAACTGAATTCATTTTCCTTTAGAACGCGGTATTTCTGCGCTCATAAACGTAAAAACAATATATTTTTGTAGTGCTCTCCCAAGAGAACATTGAAGAGCAAAGCTAAAATATTGAAATAAACTAATAATTCAAACATTCAGATACTTACTCAGTATGATTGATTAATAAATAACAAATAATAATACCACTCATAAAACGGAAAGCTACGGTATATACGGATTCAATCTGTGGAAATTTTAAATAGCTTAAATCAACATCCATTAGTGTACCATATAATTATCCATTAGTATACCTTATAAGCTGTAGTTTTCCTAAAAGAATGAAAATAAAATTAAGAATAAAAACATTTATTAGTTGACTCATCTGCACCTAAGTTTTGCGATTCCTTCTATGACAAAAGAAGTTTCTTTAGTTAGCTCACCTTAAATAAAGACGCTAGCTTAAGCGTGTGTATGTAATCTATTCTGCTTGGAGCATGGAATGCAATAGCTTTCGTAATGTTAATTGATTTTAATGGGTCGCAAAGCTATTTGTCATGCGAGAAGGCGTATCGGACATCATCGTCAATTAATGTGATCAAAAGGTTTCTACCTACGTAAAACCACACCCATCCTATTTGAGATAATAATCACAAGTGAATTCCACCTCAGATTGCGATGTACGGAGTACAGAATATTTAATTAATCACTATGTACTTACATAGTGAAGTATGACTGGAGTGAAACAGAGTGACAGGGCAGTTAATAGTTTTATAAGGGAATGTTGTGGTGTAAACGAAGATGTAGTGACTAAAATTAAGAAAAGTATATTAAGATGATTTGGTCATGTAGAGAGAATGAACTAAAGGAGATTGACTAAGCAGGTATTCACGGGTGAAATAGATTGTAGTGTTGGAAGAGGAAGGCGAAAGTTCCAAAATCAGATTGAGAAAATTCTAAGAAAGGGCCTGGTCAAGAGTACCAACTCTAAACCGATGCTCTTGTATAAAAGATCTGATGAAGCGAAAGAAGTGTGTCGGGATCATCGATCGGGTAGCATTTGGAAGGCTATGGTCTCTGCCTTCACCTAGAGGACAGAGGCGTGTATGTATGTGTCTTGCAATCTAGATTGGCCTTGTTGAACGTTATTGTAGATTACGAAAAGACGAAATTGATATCGAATATCACTTCACGTCCATCCTTACAGCATTTGGAAGCTCTGCGTTCTCGCCCAAAATACCACGATGCCTGAAGAAAGAAGTCAATTGCAATCAATGGAATTAGATTATCAATGGCTACTGTTCAACAACATTTAAAACGTCCGATTATAAATTTAACCGTCGGTCAAACAGTTTTTACCATACATTTAAACTGTTTGACCGACGGTTAAATTGATATTCGGCCGTTTAAATTTTGGTGAACAGCAGCTTTGATATGAAATACATTGAAATTTTTAGAAACATCATTCACTATAGAAGTGATCGTGTCCGATAAGCTCATAACGCCATGGAAACTATCAGAACCGCCGTCTGAGGAACATAGAGAGAAAAACTCATCACTGTCATCTTCACTATATTTTGAAAACGACATAATATTTTCTTTTTTAAATAATACCTAGTTATATTATTTTTTTAACAATGTAAGTATCTATCATTTTCTGACCATCCGCCACCTGCGTGGAAAATATAAAAACCATAATATAATTGAAATGTACACAATATAATAGAAAAAAAAAGAAGAATACAATGTTTTTGCAATGATTAATTGAATAGTAAAACTATCATTGTGAAAAACTCAATTTTTAGTCGATTACATAGAACCTCTCAAATATTTGAATAATTGTTGGAAAATCAATTATGATGTGAAATATGAATGATAAATAATCGACTTTTAAAACTTATGAGCGTTTATATCTATAGTCTGGTCTTTTTATTTCTTTGGATCGTTTGGCTTCTTCCTGCACCAGAAAGTAGTCGAGTCGCGTTTTTGCTCTTCCAGTTGGGAGCTGTCAGAATTCGCCCTGATTGCTTTTTATTGTGAGAAAGTGATTTTTGTACTTTGAGAAATTGACTATTTCGTATTATTTTGTTGTAAATTATCACAGAGTGCCAGTAATGTCATTTAATCCTTGTTGCGTGCCATTTTCCGATTGTTATTATCAAAGATCGACAAAGAGATACATTTTAATTCTGATATTTACAATAAATCGTTTATCAATCCCAACTTTTGTGACTGATTTTATTACCTTATTATTTTTTATATCGGTGATACCTACATCAGATTATTTCTCAAAATTTTCCAAGACTTGGTAACAACAAGAATTACTTGAATACCATACCTATGTGTCATTGATAATCGATATTCACCAGTCGCCGTAATGTGAGATTTTCGCATTAAATATATTGTGCGCCATATCATTTAAAATATAATGAATAGATACAGAAGTATAATACATTTAGATATGTACTTACCTAAGTACGTACGTAAGGTGCCCATACCTACGTATAGGCACCTAATACATCTTTAGGTAGGTACCTAAAGATGTATATTTATATATGTATCTATAGTTAGGTATGTACATACCTTACTATTTTTACATTTGAGGTCGACATAATGGCCGCATATGGCGGATAGATGGCGTCACAAATTGCATCATAAAAATAATGACGAGATACCCGTCTATTTCCCAGTATTTGTGGTCTCTGTGGGCACTGCAACGTTGCCAGATCTACCGACGTATTTTAGGGCGATCCTGTGAATCTACGTACTGAGTCTACGTACTGCAGTCCTAGAATCTACATATTTGTCATCAAATATGTCAGCTTTGCAAAATAACATAATGAGGCTGAATTGGCATAAAAACGATCCGTATCATTCTAACGTAGGCTTGCTTCGACAAAATAGAAGGACAACGTAGAAGGTATAAGTATATTATATTTTCCATCATTACATTTACCACCACACACCTGTGACTCATGTGAGTGTGTCAAATGAAATGTCTCGTCACGGTGTACATTATTTGACTATGTTATTTGTTAGGTAGTTTTGAGTGACCGTTAAAGCAAGGAAAAGGACCTACATGGCAAATCTGCACTTCTGTATTGCTCATCGAAATATATATTATCAAACATATTTCGACTGAATAAGTGGCGATGTCTTAATTTCTTAATTAATTAAGAAATTAAGACATCGTCACTTTTTCGTTATATAATAATAATAATATGGGACAACATTCACACAAGGTCTTCAGGTCCCAAACTAGGCAGAGCCTGTACTATGGTAACCTGATGACTGATATATATACTTAAATACATACTTATATATATACTTTTTTTAAATACATATACACACCCAGACACAGGTCAAACAGACATGTTCATACACACAAATGTTTGACCTGTCCGGGAATCGAACCCGGGACCAGCGGCTCAGAAGGCAGAGTGCTACCAACTGCGCCAACCGGCCAGTCAAAGCGGATTGTATGTGTGAAAGCGCGCGAATTCTTTAAATGTCAGTTCCCATCAAATTCATATTAAATCATTCACTTCCGTACTTCCTGTTGTTAAAATTGCGTTTCTAATTTTTTGTTCACGGACTACCTATTTTTCGACTGATTCTCTAAATGAGTTATATGTTTGACTCTCAATTCCACAATTCATTATATTTTTCTTGTTCAAAGTCTTATAAAATAATAGCATTATTGAAGTCAACTAGTGACTTCAATAATGCTATTATTTTTAAGTCATGTGACCTAGTTGAAGGACACACTCTATATAATTTTAATTGTCATTCGGTACCAAGATCAGGTAATAGAAGAAAGTAGTAAATAGTGATATTTGTGTCATAACTTAGTGTGTTACCTAGAAATGTATTACAGAAAGCTAATGTAATGTACCATTACCTTTTAAATGTTATTAATTAATTAGCTTTGGCCGTTCCTTTCTGTAAGTGTTTAAAATGTTATTATTTTTGAAGTCAAGAAAAAAGTACGTAGATCTACGTACTTTTCACATGCAAAAAGTGCAATTTACGTATTTTTCATACCTGGCCTACGTCTTTTTAAAAATCTGAGCTGGCAGCCCTGCTTGGTAGCCCAGCCCATAGATCAGATAGAATACATACTAGTAGGCCCAGCCCACAGCATAGGTACCTAGGGTGCGTTTCAATTTGGGCTCACAGTGCATACGTTCGTACGTAAAGATTTAGCTGTTCCTAGATGAATTTAGTACTGACAGTACTGACGCTCGTAAGCAAATCGAAACGGATTGTATGTGTGAAAGCGCGCGAATTCTTTAAATGTCAGTTCCCATCAAATTCATATTAAATCATTCACTTCCGTACTTCCTGTTGTTAAAATTGCGTTTCTAATTTTTTGTTCACGGACTACCTATTTTTCGACTGATTCTCTAAATGAGTCATATGTTTGACTCTCAGTATATAGTTACTTATCTATGTGTTTGACAGCGCTCACTCTGCTCTACGTCGTACTCGTGAGCATTCTAAGCACAGGACGATGACGTCATGGATGATGTCATATACATTTTGTATGCAGCTGTCAGTCCATTTCAGAATGACTATGCACGCTTCTTCTTCTGACGGTGCCTCTCCAACTAGTGAAGGTTGGCAGTCAGCTTGTCATATTCCAGTTTATCCCTCGCCAGGCGGAACAACTCAGCGGCGCTCATAATCCCCGTCCATTTCCGGATGTTCCGCAACCAAGACTTTCGTCTACGGCCAGATCTCCGCTTTCCTGCAACTTTTCCCATCATAATTAGTTGCAGGAGTTCATATCTCCCGTGCACGCTACATTTCTCTATGCACGCTATCTGTGCTCAAAGCGCTTAAAGCTCAAAAAGAAACGCACCCTTACACTGTTCAGAAAGCGAAAGTATCACTATGGCCAGCCCTGTGCCAACGTAATTTTCGTAATTTTTTAAATAAATTGGTTAATTTTTAGCCAAGAATAAAAACGGAAGGTTGTGGTGCTTATAGTCATATAAATATAACATGCGTTATAATTATTTCTGGTATGTGATTATGTTGTTTTGAAACATTAAGGTTATAAATTATCGACCAATATTACAGATGCCGTTATCCTGTCGATACTACCAGGAAAAGTATCCCGAGGTGGAAGATGTGGTGATGGTGAATGTGCGCTCTATCGCCGAGATGGGCGCATACGTCCGCTTGTTAGAATACAACGATATTGAGGGCATGATATTGCTCTCCGAGCTGTCTAGGAGACGTATCCGTTCTATCAACAAATTGATCAGAGTAGGCAAGACTGAGCCTGTGGTTGTCATTAGGGTGGACAAAGAAAAAGGTTTGTAACTATTAGCGCTTTGATATTTGCTATAAGCTTTTTATAATATGAAATACAGCAATGCTTTGCCTACACTTAAAATTACTCACTATTAATTCAATGACAGCACTTTCACAAATCTCTTCTTTTTAGTTACTAGTAGCGCCCCGCCGTTTCTTCCGCGTGGATTACGGTTTTCCCGTTACCTCAATTATCCCACAGGAACTATACTTTTTCCGGAATTAAAGTAGCCTATGTGTTAATCCAGGGTTTAAACTATCTCCATACCAAAATTCAGTGTAGCTGTTTGAGCGTGAAGAAGTAACAAACATACACACAAACTTTCGCATTTATAATATTAGTAGGATTAAGCCTACTTTACCCCTCTGCTGCTATGATCAATTATTTGTAAGAATCTACAATCAACAGTTCAGTTAACAAATGATGATGAGAAAAACAAAATATAAAAATGGCTTTTTTGCCATTTCATCCAGCAACTAATGCCATATATACATACCAAATTTTTAAATTCGAGTTTTACTTTCTTTTAGTTTTTTTTATACTGTACAGTTCTAGCATTTGGCTATTATCTCATTTGATGGTCAGTGATAACCGAAGGTGTTATCATGCTAGATCTAAAAAGCTTACCAGCTCTCAAGAACTGCTGCCTGATTACACTATGTGGTGACAATGTTTTCAAACTTGAGTGGTGGCTAGCCATGCAGGTACTCAAAAGTTTTAAAGAAAGTATAGCATGGTTGTAACAGTGCTGGGAATTTCATAGTAGGGCATGACATCCAACAATTGATCATATCTTAGCTAGAAATAAAATAACTGTACTCCTAAAAATAGAGGCAAAATAAAAACACTCAATTCTCAGTATACTTATCCAGAATGGAATTCAAGCGGTTTAATATGTGATATTAAGCAACAATGTAGATATCACAAACTGTTCAAAATGTCATCAAACCAATGTGATTACGTAACATTTTCTCGGTACCAATCTATAGTTAAAAATAAGATATAAAATAACTTTGAAGCTCACCAGCGAAAATTACAATTTCATTTTTTAAATGATCTTAAACCTTTTTGGAGCTATGTTAGATGCAAACAGTCCAAAGGGAGCAGAACTAATATTACAAAAAATGGTCATATGTTAAGGGCACAGGTGTGTGCGGAAGGTTTTGCATCATATGTTCATTCGGTATATAGTAACACGCAACAGGTGTTCGATCCTGGGGCGGTGGAGCGTGCGGGGCAGGGGGCGCAGCTCACGTGCATATTGGGCAGCTGAGCTCCCGTGACCTCAGCTCAGTACTTTGCTGCCTCAAGCCTAAGCGCTACGTTGGCCCTGACTGTATACCTTCTTTTTTTGTAAAGGATTGTTGCTTCGTTTTAGAAACACTTTTGCTATATTTTTTAATCTGCGTCTCCGTGAGGGCTACTACCCTGATATATGGAAACTTACTAGAATTATCCGGATGCCAAAAAGTGGTTCAGGTTCTGATGTGACTGGCTACCGACCGGTGGCAATCCTATCCACTTTCGCAAAAGTGTTTGAATCCGCATTGCATAAATGTATATATACCCAGGTCAGTTCGCATCTGTCCGACGTTCAGCATGGCTTCCGGCCGTGTCGAAGTGTGGGGAGTAACCTACTTTGGTTCATGACGTACTTGACGGGTGATCGACGCTGGAGGACAGGTAGACTCCACACACTTTGACTTGACTTCCGGAAAGCTTTCGACTTAGTTGATAATGATATCTTATTAGAAAAGCTTGCAGCAATAGGTTTCACCCAACATCTTTTTAAATTTTTTGAGAGCTACCTTGATGAACGCCGGCAGTATGTGCAGTATGCGGGATACGAATCTGAAGCATACTTTACATTCTCAGGTGTAAGTCGAGGTAGTAATTTAGGACCTTTAGGGTTTGTTATAATGATTAACGACCTCCTAGCAATAATTGAGGGAGTGAGATGTTTGCTATTCGCTGATAACCTAAAGTTGTTTTTGTCCGTAGCTGAAACTGCTGTTTGTGAACGGCTTCAACAAGACATAGATAGGGTTGTGCAGTGGAGTATTAAACATAAACTGTATTTTAATGTTGATAAGTGGGAAGTGATTAGTTACAGACGTAAGCTGGTTCCACTTTAATACCCGTATGAAGCGGACAGCGCTTTGTTACCGCGGGTATTTAGCGTGCGCGATCTTGGGGTGCAGATGGTATCCGAGTTAACGTTTCGGAAGCACATTGTGGATAGCTGTTGTTTAGCTTTCAGAAGCTTAGGTTTTATACTGGGGAATTGCAATGCATTCCACAGTACAGTGGTAGTTAGAACCTTGTATATTGTATTTGACTAGAACCTTGTATGTTGCGCGGTCAGGTGCATCACCCCGAGGTGCTGGAAGCGCTGCAGCTGTGTGCGCCAGATGACGCGGTTGGCAGGCGGTATCGATTCGATACGTTTATGCTACCAACGCTAAGGACGAATCTCCTAAAGTATGCCCCCATGTCACGCGCTATAGTAATACTGAATCGAATTTCAAAACAAGTAGATATTTTTCTATGTAGCCTGACCGAATTCACAGAAGTGGCACATAGAATATGTGAAAATACTAAGGTAATATTGTAAAGATTATTTATTATATGAGTAATTTGTGTAGGCATCATCGCTTTGGTTTTAGCTGTAATGATGTTTAACCTGTATTTGAGAAATAAATAAATATAAATAAAGAGAAACCATGGCAGCATGGCATTAGAAAGAACAGAAGAATTATAGCTCAAAATGTGCCATTAACACTATTAGAAGGTTTTGAATTAATGATGGTAACAAATCACTAACTACAGGAATCACAATTTTTCAGGTTATATTGACTTATCAAAACGTCGTGTGTCTGCTGAAGACATAGAGAAGTGTACAGAGAGGTACGCTAAAGCGAAAGCTGTGAACTCCATTCTGCGTCACGTAGCAGAACTTCTTCAATATGAGAGCTCAGAACAGCTGGAAGAGTTATATCAAAGGACAGCATGGCATTTTGAAGAAAAATATAAGAAAAAAGCTTTGGCTTACGACATCTTTAAACAGGCAGCTGTGTAAGTTTTAAATAGTTTATTGAACTCTTAAATTCTAAAAAGTTTCCACTATGCCTAAAAACAATATAGGAATCACAAGAATTATCGTCGTCTTCATTTTAGGTGTTGGGAATGTATGTTTTCTTATTTACATAGATAGTAACATTCATTGGGTTATGAGCATAATCTTCTAATATGTTGAAGATAGATAGGTATAGTGTATATAACGGACGAGGCGACCCGTTAACAGAGTCTTGAGAAGAGCCTTGTACCTTTCCACGGGTGCGTGGCCCAACGCGAGTCACATAGTCGAAGTCATCAATAGTGAACCCTGCGCCGATTTTTTGTGAGATCAATTGTACCAAATGCATAGGACTTGCATCAGGCAACTCGCTTAGTCCAGATATTACAACTTCATTTCGCAAGTTAGACTGGGCACGTAAACTGAGTTCGTGGCGCAACCCCACAATCTTGTTACGACACATGAGAATTTCAGATTCCCGCTCCTCAAGAACACGAAGACGGGACTTCGCATCCTCAAGTTTCTTCCCCTGTTCGTCAATAAGTGTAAAACATTGTTTGACATGGTCCGATAATGACATCCCAATATAATAATAGAGATAGTGTTGTAAGGAGTTATACAAATTTGTGTTTTAGTTTAATTAGAATATGAGCTATTTAATCTTGAAGAATTTTAATTAGTTTGAGTGATTAACAGAATTGGGGCCTTATTACATTAATTGTTGAGCTTTGGGCTTGTTTTTAAACATCGAAGGGCACCAGTTTATGAATAAATAAAATTAAACATATATTTGGAATTTCAGTGATCCCTCAGTCCTCAATGAGTGTGGTCTTGATGAGAAGACTAAAGAGGTTCTCCTCGCAAATATCAAGAGGAAGCTCACATCCCAGGCTGTCAAAATTCGCGCCGATATCGAGTGTGCATGCTACGAATATGAGGGCATTGATGCTGTACGGGCGGCGCTTAAGGCTGGTCTTGCACTGTCTACTGTGGACTTGCCCATCAAAATCAACCTTATTGCCCCACCTTTATATGGTTAGTATCAAATTTATTTTTTATAACTTATCAATGCTTTAAGCAACTAACCTAAATAGTGGAATTGCTTCCAAATTCCATAACTATACAGGCTGTTCTGCAGATCGTGTAAGCTCAGGAGAGGGAAAGTAGGGCCACATAACGGGTTACAAAGATCGCCAGGGTATCGCCCTGGCGATCTTTGTAACCCTTTTATGAAGTCAAATTAACTTCACATTTCCATATGAATCAGTGGTGGCTGCAGTGGCATCCTAAGACTAATTAAATGTTAAACTTATACTATAGATACCATTTACTAATACTTATCATGATGATGTACATACATTGGCCTTGTCTATTTGATGAGTTACGTTATGAAGTTATGAAGAAAGGAAAATAAATAGTTCAAACATGTGATCAGTAATTTTTTTTAGCTCAGTCTGTAAAGTACATATTTGTAATAATTTAAATCAACACGCATCAGGATTGGTCCAGTCTCTCTGCCTGTAAATGCCCGCGAGCCTCTATAATGTCATCGACAAATCTTAAGCTCTTATGTTTATCCTTCATCAAATCGCATGTAAATTAACTTTTTCAGTAATGACAACGTCAACGCCGGAGAAAACCGACGGTCTCAAAGTTCTTCAAGACGCCATCGATAAAATAAAGGAAACTATAGATGCTGCTGGAGGCGTGTTCAATATACAAATGGCGGTATGGAAATACTTCATACTTTTGTGGCACGAAACTCTAGCGCTGACTGTTATTGCGCAGAAGTCAAACATTGGGTATTACAAGGGGCTAGAGGGACAAAGGGTGCGCCGTGCGTAGCGCCGGTTGACTAGCCAGTCGTATTCCGTCCCCCTCCAGATACGACGCTCCGCGGCCTTCGGACTGTATAGTCGCGTTCTTAATTGTATTATTATTGCCGTTCATTGTTATTGTTTTTTGTTAAGTATGAGTTTGTTATTGTGGTGGAAGAAATAATATTTTGAGAAGACATGCCCAAAAAATGGTGTATGATGTGCATTGTTTTGTTAAAAGAGAAACCAATGAATTTATTGATTCTTTTAAGCAACTCAAAAGTTACATTCATGAAGCAACAACGATTTTGCTCAGCCTTGTTTTTACTTATTATGAGCTTGCGTTTGACAACTGTCTCAACTGATGGTAAGTGATGACGTGTCTAGCCAATCGAATAGCAGCACGATAAGACAAACTGCAGACACGAAGACGGTGAACATGAAAATAAACGATATAATCAGTTGCTTGGGTAAAATCCAAAAAAAGACAGCAGAGGCCACACAAACGTCTGTTGCTACGGGAAGAAACATCACCACTCGAAGTAGTTTTTTTCGTTTACTTATTTAAATAAAAACGAGGTTAATCTGGAATAGTAAAACAACCTGTTACAAGCTATGCGAAACTTTTAACTATAACTATTTATTCATGTCTGCGCGAGCGATAGTACCTAATATTCTCCACATTTTGCTCAGCGATAGACTTACTATTTAACTATGTTCTCCAAATTAATTGGTTATATTAATTAAAGTTATAATTGTATTATGTGCCCGACTGTACCCATGCGCAGCGATCCCCTCCTGAAGTGTATGGAGATAAGTAAAACGACCGCTTCGGTTGGACACCGGTTTATTACTGCTTGACAGCTGACACATTCGCGAGCTCGCTATGAAGGGTGCCGTCGCTATATACTATATACATATATAGGTAGATAGATAGATACATATCACCTCCACATTTCGCTCAGCGCTGCCCTTACGTGCCACTACTTGTATAGTTTTATTAAATTTTATTTCAAATAACATCAAGTGTAATAACACTGCAAACAACAGAATGGATGTGATTTGAGACGTTAATCACTTGTGTGCTATAATAATGTTTCAAATGTATTATTAATATTTCATAGTTTTGTTTATTAACTAGCTGCATCCCGCGGTTTCAACCCCGTGGTTATAAAAACCGTGATGATGAGCCTATGACACAAATAATGTGGCTTTCTATTGGTAAAAGAATTTTCAAAAGAGTTCAGTAGATCCAGATATTACCTACCCTGTAACCTCACAAACTTTACCTCTATGATGTTAGTTTACTTTTGGGATTTTGAGTGATATCAGGAGTTGTTAAGACACGTTAACAAAAATGTGACTGGAACTTTTATTGTCTTTATTAAATGCACAGCATGGTGGTAGGTTACTTTCTGTCACCAAACACAGTGTGTGGCAGCTGTCTTATAAAGCCAGTTAACATACTAGGTCTTGCATAATATCAGAATGGACCACATTGTCGCTGTTCATTAAGTGATAGAGCAGTCAATCGCTAAGCCTAGTATTATTTCAGTTCTTTTTCGTTTACTATTATTATTTATACTTCTTGTTACTATTTTTATTCAAACTGAGAGTGCTCAGTCCTACACTGATATTCCGCTTGTGGTGTTTTGTATATTCCCCCCGCCTTACCGAGCAATCCTCACTCCTTAATATAAAGAAGCATGGCCCTGGGTCACTGGCATAGCTGCTCCAGTGGTGCATGTAGTTCATCCAGAAACAATAAAGAGTCGGCCTTACGAAGTCCGGTTGTGATCCTTGCATTGTCTGTCCTTGCATGCATCCCCGACATAGGGAACTGTCTGTACCTCCCGTCTTGTGCAGATGGTGGTATTCAAGGGTGTAGTGACCTGTAACTAGCCCTACCAATAGTCGCAGATCCTATCGTTGCAGTTTTAGAAAGTTGTATGTGACGTTTTTATTTAGAATTGAAAACACTTATATAATTCTTACATACTATTGCTCGACAATATATTTGCGCACCCAGGCTGCGTTTTGGCATCTCCATTTGCGAAAATGACCGACCAATATTTGATCTCGCCAACGGCTTTTCTATCAATATCAAGTATGTTTAAAAATAATTCACGTACATTCAGTGATAGTTACTATTACCTATAAATATGTTACTTTGATAGTAGACCAAGATTTGGTCGAATTTAGAGGGAATAATTAAATATTCATCATCATTTTAGCCATAGGACGTCCATTGCTGGATATGGCCTCCCCTATTGATCTCCACAAGCACCGGTTGGAATAAATATTGGATTAAATATTGGGCATAGCAAATAATGCTTGTATGGAGGCTCGAACGCCGCATATCCGCTGTCAGATATGGCTCAGCCGGCTGGCGGATACAGTTAGCGAACGCGCAAAATAAGCTCTAAGCTCATTTGTTATCATATTATGTGTTATACAATGTATGGTGAGAAAATAAATTATTTTTATTTAATGGAACCTAAGGGATTTTGATTAACATTTTCTCTATTCATCTCCAGCCTAAAGTGGTGACTGCGACCGATGAAGCTGAGCTGGCGCGACAGATGGAGCGCGCCGAGATGGAGAATGCTCAGGTGGACGGTGACTCGGCAGAGGAAGATGAAGATGAAGGTAATGAAAACATCCCCATGACTTTTTTATAGATTCACTAGCGACCCGCTCCGGGTTCGCACGGGTATAAAATATATAGCCTATGTCGTTAATGAATGTTATTATACATATAAACCTTCCTTTTCAACCACTATCTATTAAAAAAACCGCATCAAAATCCGTTGCGTAGTTTTAAAGATTTAAGCATACATAGCGACAGAGAAAGCGATTTTGTTTCATACTATGTAGTGAAGCAGATTACTTTGCGAATATAAATATCAAAATGATTAATAAATGCGCAATATTTAATGTTAATTTCGCGAGATTATTACAGGTCTATCCTGAAGTGTATATCTCCTTCCTGCATAAATTGCGTTCAGGAATAAACAAAAAAATGTATAATAATAATTATACAGTACTATAATGATATTAACACGCATGCAATCTTACTCAACGAGAACCTCTTCGACACGTGTTTCGCCTCTGCAAGGAACATACCTATAACAGAACCCATACCTTGGCTGTAGGTCTCGGCAGAATACCAGCGCTTAGCTACATTATTTTGATGTGGTTGGGCAATATGCTGAGCCGAGATCCTTTTTGTTGCTGTGCCACACAAATATATACATACCATTTTTCATTCATATTATGTACTAGCTGCGCCCCGCGGTTTCACCCGCGTGCACTACGTTTTTCCCGCTGACTCAGTTATCCCACGGGAACCATACTTCTTCCAGGACAAAAAGTAGCCTATGTCCTTCTCCAAAGTCCCATGTATCTTTATACCAAATTTTATCTAAATCGGTCAAGCCGTTTTCATGTTATGTCGTGACAACGGAAAACGGGTTTCATTTTTATATATATAGATATGTATAATTCACATCTTAGACTCTTCACATGATGAACTATATTATTTTAATTTTTATTTCCCTTGTATGTTTTTCTTATTGTTAGTGTATTGTAATTGTATATGTGCCAATGCAACAAATAAATGTGTGTCTATGTCTATGTCTACCTTTCCAACAGATAATTACTTCATCGACGTATCTATAATACGACAGGATCCTGGGTTCGTGCTCTATGTTATTTCTCTCAAAATCGTCCATATAAAGTTCAGTCTTCAGTGGACTTAATGGGGATTCCACCCCTCTTTTTGAGAAAAATATTGGTCATTAAACCTAAAGTAGATCTTTGTCATGCACACACTTCTTAGGTTGATAAGGTCATCTATCTTCCCAGAATGTAATCACTGTTTTTCAATATGAATAAAATTAAGTATTTCAAACACAACTCATACACTACCTAATACAATTTTACTGCTGGAACTTTACAATGAATATTTTAGGTTCAAGTTTACAAGAATATGGACTACTTTAAATAGAAGAATAGAATTACACTTTTTTTTTTTCATTCTACCGATTTTTTCTTTTTTTTTTATGTTTGTTTCCGCATAGTTTCGGACTGGGTGAACCGGTTTCGATCGATGTTTTTTTTATTTGAAAGCACCAGCTTTAAATTATAAATAGAAATAGAAATATTTTTTTATTCACCAAAAGATTATAACCTTAATAAACTAAACATGTAATTACTTAAATGTATGTATATATGTGTACTATATGTATAATATACAGTTACTAGACATTAAGGTTTAGTGATGGCTTGTGAATCCTGCACTAGGTAAACCTGTATCGCAGGACCCACGATTTAGCGTTTAAACAACTTTTATTTTTGTATATGTATGGTGCGGTTTATACATTGAAAAAACAAGATTGGATACCTACAATTATAACAAAGCATTTTTTTTTTTTTATTTTACATCTTCCCTTAGATGTATGATGTATGGGGTGAGTGAGTGTAAGATGATATAAAATTTGTTTCGATGTAGATGGTGGAGTTTTTCACATTAAGAATTACAGCTAGGAATCTAGAAATCTCATTTAAATTTCATAAAAATCGGACTAGATGTTTTTGAGTTACACTCCAATAACTGAAAAGTGCGCGTGAACCTAGACGAAGTTATAGTAGCGGACAAAGGTCACTAAAAAGAGTGAAAAATTTTTTTTACCAAAGAATTGAACCGACTTCAACACTCAAAAGTGTGAAATAACTTACCGAAGTCGGTACCATGAGCATAATATTTTGATATTAGTTACTTTTCAACAAGGTATTTAGCACTTTTGGGTGTTGAAGTCGGTTCCATTTTTTGGTAATTTTTTTTACAATCTTGGTAAGACCATGTGGGGGGTTTTGCATTGCTTGCAGCTAAACAATAAGAATTATACTCATGTAGATCAAACCAGTGACCGTCAGGAGAGAGATCATCGTTCTCATCGCCAGGCTCCACATTTTTTATCATCATCATCATCATGGAGCATCAGCTGGACATATGC
Organism: Apeira syringaria; assembly: GCA_934044485.1. NCBI lineage: Eukaryota > Metazoa > Arthropoda > Insecta > Lepidoptera > Geometridae > Apeira > Apeira syringaria. Next base: position 29,623,210 of record OW203655.1, read on the forward strand.
CTCCCCCATTGATCGCCACAAGGACCGATTAGAAGCGGCACGCATCCAGTCCCTTCCTGCGATCTTGGTCAGGTGGTCTGTCCATATTGTCGCTGGGCGTCCTATGCTGCGCCTGCCTGTCCGTGGTATCTACTCGAGTTTCGACGTCGCAATTTATCATGGTCCGTTACTAATCTAAATGTTATTCTGTGGCAGGTATGGGCGACGCTCGCATCGAAGGTGAAGATATGCAAGAGAATGGTGCGTCAAATGATGAAGACGATGATTGATGCGGGGACATATTCCCGCATTCGTATATTTTAACGTTGCTGATTCAATGTATACAATTTTATTATATTATTTTTTATAATAAATGGAATTCTTTTTTTATCTCACGAGTAAACATATCTTTTATTGTTTACGAGCTGCGCCCCGCGGTATCATCCGCGTTTACTACGTTTTTCCTGCAACTTAGTTATCCCACGGTAACCATACTTTTTCTAGGACAAACAGTAGCCTATGTCTTTCTTCAAGGTCCCATTTATCTTTATGCTAAATTTTATCTAAATTAATCAAGTCGTACACGCCTGATGCCGTGACCAAGGGAAATAGCGATTCATTAATATATAGATTACAATATGTTACATATATAAATGACTTATAGTGACGACGCTTTTCGTTACTATTGACTTATAGCAATAGTAACGAGAAGCGTAGGTCAATTAGAGCAAATAAGTGCCCATTAAAGCGGCGGGGATTCCTCCCCCTTTCTCGTAAGCGCGTACCAATCTCTGCGATTGCGATTTTACTAGTTATAAAAAGCATTATGCAACAGCGAATTTACCCTACTGGTTTTTAAATTATTATTATTGTTTTTATTTTTTTATTACACTCAGACCCCCGCACTAGGATTCCCTGTGTCGCGGGAGGCATGGACACAAACAACCATGACCCGGGACAAACATCTACACTCATCGCACAAATGTTTACCCCTGCCGGGATTCGAACCCAGAGTCCCGGAGACACAGAAGCCATGTCACTGACACTGACCACTGCGCCACGGCGACCGTCAAATGTTACAAATGCGAAAGTGTGTGTGTATGTCTGCTACTTCACGCTTAAAGCGGTTACACCAATTTCAATTAAATTTGGTATGGAGATAGCTTTTTTAATTTTAATCACCATGATCACCGTTTTTCATCACCACGCGGGTACAACCGCGTGGTGTATTAAAAGTAGGTCGATAAAATATTTTTTTATACAGAATTGGCTGGCGATTCACTACCATCACATCTGATGTTAAGTTATGAAGCGGTGTGGATGCAAATCGCTTCGTGCGAGAAATTGAGACTAAAATTGAGATTCTACCATGTATGTATATCGCATTTCCGCTCGTCGTTCTTTAAAAAAATGATGTAAGAATCAAATTATGAAGTTCAAAAGCACTCACCCCGAAATGTATCGATAAACTAGCAACTTTGCGTCGGTGCTGCAGGCTTTACAAGTTCTGACTCGAGTTGATTATTTACTATATAATTATTATTATCAATTATAATAATTATCTACTCGAATCATGACATAGGCGAGCTAAAAGGCTAATTAACAACGATTATAATCTTTGATGAGCCTTTTAACTCGCCTCTCTATGGGCTCAAGAGTATAATTATTGAGGACGTTTTAGAATCACACTAGTGTCACCAATAAGTACTCAGCTCAGCATAAAATCAGACGCGTCTATTCTGGGCATCAATTATACTAGCACATTGCTCATAGATTGGTAATGAATTTTCGTTTTTGCTGGTTTTGCTATTCTACTTGGAGCATAAATTGGAATGCCTACAGAGATTTTATTCCTACCGCAATACAATTACTTACAATGCATTCGAGATGCAACTGTTATTTTAGCGGAATACCAAGGTGCCAATTCTCTTATTTATTAAGACAATTCGGAGCAATGCAATAGTGGTTCAAGTGTTATCATAAATAAACATGATATTCCGCTAAAATAACAATTGCATCTCGATTGCATTGTAGACAATTGAATTGCGGTAGAAATTAGATATGTGTAGCCATTACAGTAATTAGTACAAATGACTCAAATATACAGTTTATAAAGGTTATTTCGAAAATTGTTAGCCACAGAATAAATACAATATCAAGTTATACTTCAAGTAGAATAGCAAAACTAGAAAAAACGACGATTCATTGACAATCTATGAGCAATGTGTTAGTAGAATTGATATCCAAGCTTTATGACGATAATATTTGAATTGCTAGTGCATTGTTTATGGATTTGTCTTAATAAATAAGAGAATTGGCACCCTGGCATAATCTTGAGAATAGCTAGCTGATTATTTGTACTTCCATAAGCAGCCTAAGACAAGTATGGATAATATCCATTGACGGGCTTATAAAATAAGCTGAAAAAAGCTTTTTGTATACCTTGGTGATTGCTACAAGAATCACTAGGTTAGTGTCCACCTAGTGCTACGTTAGCCGAAATTGAGCTCGTTTTGTTAGTTATGATAACACCTTGCCATCGGACTTGATAGAGACACCTGAACTTAGTATATCTTTTTTTTAAACATTTTAGACTTTCGTTCGACAACTGTGTTATAAGTTGAAGAATGTTAAGTGACGACGTGGTCTAAGATGTAGTACGCAAACCTGGAAGGTACGTATTCATTTGGTGACTGTGCTGCTAGAACCACTAAATGAGTGGAGTTAGGTGTGCAGAGTTTGAGCTCGTTTTGTTCAGCCCCGATTGTTGATTGTTATATCTTAGAATAACTCCTAAGGCCACGGCGATTGGGAAGTCTGCGAACTTTGACATTGAACTGGCCACCAGCCTATCCGCCAACCCGCATGTTGGATTATGGCCAATACTCCTCTCCAAAAGGAAGGCTCTTGTCCAAGCGGTGCGAATGTAGCGAGCTTGTTGCATACTATGATATACTTTGTAAGATTAGGTGAAAAACCATAATGACCAAACCATGACTTTATGACATAGACGACAAAGTCGAAGGTCGTCTGAACAAGTATAAGTTCAAAGTTCCAAGAATCGTGAGTGAAATGAAAAATATAATTAAGTAAAATAGTCTGAATTTAAAAGGTTATTCACAGTTTTTCAAAACATTCCCCGCTGATCCCTATGCATTCAGGTAAACCAGCTTTGAAACCATTTGAAAAACGATCTTGCTTTTTTCAGTTTAATTTTACAACCTCCCAAAAAATGACTGCCTAAATTTTTCGATGGCCTTCGATTTTCTGCATTGTTGAATTTTTGCCCACGATGTATTTTTATACCGTTGGTAGTAAAAAAAATGCATAGATCTAAATCTGAGTTGTACGGGGGATGGGGTAAAATTTTTACAAAAGCTGTGCGAGCGGGAGACGTCTATTACAAAAAAAGAAGAGTGACAGATAATGTTTAAAAATATTCAAGAAAAGAACTACTCATAAGTGGCCAATAATTAGCACCGAGGTTTGTATTAAAAAACAAAACGTAAAAATAGAACCGACTTAAAAACTCAAAAGTATGAAATAACTTGTCGAAGTCGGTACCATGATAATTCAAAAGTAAGCATTATCAAAATATTGTGAGCATGGTACCGACTTCGACAAGTTATTTCATACTTTTGTGTTGAAGTCGGTTCCATGTTTTGGTAATAATTTTTTTTGTCACCCTTTTCAGTGACCTTTGCTTTTCACGGGACCAATTTTCATTGTGTATGTTCACCGATTTCTCTACCCGGTGTAAACAGCAGGCAATACATAATGTTAGATATCCTGTGCTAAGGTAATAGAAAAGGTGTTTATATTATTCATAAGTTTAAAATAGAGAAATACATTAGTAATGTCGTTCTAAGCTAATTTAAAACGGAACAGTTATGTATTATATTTATCAAAAGTGTACATGAGTAGCTTGCAATGCTTTAATCTGAGTTACACAATAAATAAATCCCACTAATATTATAAATGTGAAAGTTACGATGGATGGATGTTTGTTACTCAATCACGCCAGAACGGCTGAACGGATCGATATGAAATTTGCTATGGAAATAGCTTATACCTTGGATTAACACATGGGCTTATTTTCATCATCACCACGCGGGTAAAACCGCGGGGCGCAGCTAGTATGTATATATGTACGAACATACACATGTAGGATGGCAAGTGTAAAAATAAATGTCAATACAATCCATTACGGTTTTCCTAAATATGGTATCACATTGGCGTTCCTCTTCAGCAGCCGATAACAATCACTTCTCAATATAAAGGCTAGGAATAGGATATTCAAAGCTTAATTGAAAATGTTTACCTGAAAATACAATTTAAATTAAGCGATATATCCTATTCCGAGCCTGGTTTTTATAGCGGTCTGCTGACATTTTTATGTACAATCTACATTCAATGGATGATACACAATAAAAATAAAATCGAGTTCTAATGAAGCAAGCGCGCCACCGGCGCCTGGCTGCTAAGCTCTGTGTGGCGGTGGGGGAACTAGAACTGGGCGGAAACTACGTCACAGCTGTCGCAAAGGGGGTATAAGCGTGCTCTCTCCGAAAGTCGAGGTACCCGCTCTCAATATTAAGGCTTGGAATAGGATATATCGCTTAATTTAAATTTTATTATCAGGTAAAATTTATCAATTATGAAGTAGTATGAAAGATGATTATTCGAAGTTAAAACAAAACCTTAAGGAAATTTGGTAATAAATTCAGGTAATGTATGTGGAAGTATGAAAGAAAAACTTTGAAAATTAATAATAATACTTTAATTTAAATTAAAAACATGCATACAAATCTTAAAAGTTCATTGAAACTTAAACTTAATGACTCTTATTATAATACTAGACAGATATTATTAAGAATATTGACCCAATTTAATAATTACGTAATCTGCAAGGAACTTAACATTTTGTATCTAGCACTTAAACAATGCAGTAAATAGTACCAAATATTAACATTCAATCTTTATATACTGAAATTGGTATTAATTAAATATACAACCTATTCATCTCTACTTGACAAAAAAGAAAACAAACAAAAAACCACTGTCATCTACAAAAATTACGAATCTTCGCAGAAAATCAAATCACAATTTCGACACACAATAGTCCTGTATAAACATAAACGCTACAGTTTACACACGGATATCAACAAAATTCATCCTAATTACACTTATTTTCAGTTCAATAAGAAAACTCCATTATGTCGAGGTTGACCTTTCCATCTTCTATATATATAAAAATTGATTGCTGTTCGTTAGTTTCGCTAAATCTCGAGAACGGCTGGACCGATGTAGCTAATTTTGGTCTTGAATTGTTTGTGGAAGTCCAGAGGAGATTTAAAAGGTGAATAAATATGAAAATGCTCGGAGTTAAATAAAAACAACAATTTTATTTTTCCTTTGATGTGTCGGTCATCGTCGTTACTCAGTTTTGTAAGTGAGCAACATCATGTGTAATTCATCGAAAATAATAATAAAACTTCATTCATATCGAGCGATTTTTTATTGATTACGGATTCCTTTTGCTTGTTTGAAGTTAATTTTATACATAAGTTTAGGTTATTAAAGTTAATTATCGATTGAGGCAGTACGAAGTCTGTCAGGTCAGCTAGTACTCTATAAAATGTAGTGATGGGAATGGTAATTCAAGAATGAATGGAGAAAGAAATACAAATAAAAATTCTAGAAGAAATGGATGTTTTTTTTTTTCAGTAAGAAGAATAAAATTATAATGAACAGGTACATCTTAAACGAAGACTTTGAATTAGAAAATATTTTTAATTTACGCGACAAAGATTTGCCTACAACATAATTTCTCTAAGATTCGAACAAGACTCTAAGATAGCCATCGAATTTTAGGCGGTAAAGTGAAAAGCTGATTTTGTATCGTTTTTCAATACTAATGTTCCTTTGAGGTCTAAAAAAATGGCGGTGTAAAATCATCGTGTTTAAAAAATAACAACACCGAAATTTGTTGCTTTTTTGTTGCTAATTAGTTGCTAAAAAAATTATTTTTTTGCTCAAACCTATCGCGAAAAATCAGCAATAACGCTAGCTTTTCATTAAAATAGCGTGAAAATCACTGGACATAAAATGATCGATCAAGTGAATAAGGGTCAATTTGTTGCTAATTTGTTGCTGAAAGATGGTGAGAAAAAAAATTTAAAAAAAAAATTTTTTTTTTTTTTTTTTTAAATGCCTAAATAAAAAATGACCACGCCTGATTAACACTCACCTTTCCGTAGAAAAAGTATAGTAAAAATTTGTAGCTGCTCATACTGGAGCTACTCTAAGTACTAAAAGTCAGCAACAAAATAAAAACCGGAAGTCAAGAGAATTTGGAGATAGGCTTAGGAAAAAACCGGCCACGCCAGCTTAACTTTTGACTTTTCCGTAGAAAAACTATTGTAAAAATTTGTTGCTGCTCATACTAGAGCTACTCTGAGTACTAAGAGTCAGCAACAAAATAAAAACCGGAAGTCAAGAGAATTTGGAGATAGGTTTAGGAAAAAGCCGGCCACGCCAGCTTGACCCCCGACTTTTCCGTAGTAAAAGTATAGTAAATATTTGTTGCTGCTCATACTGGAGCTAGTCTGAGTACACAGAGTCAGCAACAAAATAAAAACCGGAAGTCAAAAGTAGTTGGAGATTGGTTTAGGAAAAAAACTGACCACGCCAGCTTAACTCACGACTTTTTCGTAGAAAAACTATTGTAAAAATTTGTTGCTGTTCATACTAGAGCTACTCTGAGTACAAAGAGTCAGCAACAAAATAAAAACCGGAAGTCAAGAGAATTTGGAGATAGGTTTAGGAAAAAGCCGGCCACGCCAGCTTAACTCTCGACTTTTCCGTGGAAAATGTATAGTAAAAATTTGTTGCTGCTCATACTAGAGCTACTCTGAGTACAAAGAGTCAACAACAAAATAAAAACCGGAAGTCAAGAGAATTTGGAGATAGGTTTAAGAAAAAGCCGGCCACGCCAGCTCAACTCTCGACTTTTTCGTAGAAAAACTATTGTAAAAATTTGTTGCTGCTCATACTAGAGCTACTCTGAGTACAAAGAGTCAGCAACAAAATAAAAACCGGAAGTCAAGAGAATTTGGAGATAGGTTTAGGAAAAAGCCGGCCACGCCAGCTTAACTCTCGACTTTTCCGTGGAAAAAGTATAGTAAAAATTTGTTGCTGCTCATACTAGAGCTACTCTGAGTACAAAGAGTCAGCAACAAAATAAAAACCAGAAGTCAAGAGAATTTGGAGATACTTTTATTTTTTATTTGGAGATAATAGTTTTTCTACGAAAAAGTCGAGAGTTAAGCTGGCGTGGCCGACTTTTTCTTAAACCTATCTCCAAATTCTCTTGACTTCTGGTTTTTATTTTGTTGCTGACTCTTTGTACTCAGAGTAGCTCTAGTATGAGCAGCAACAAATTTTTACTACACTTTTTCCACGGAAAAGTCGAGAGTTAAGCTGGCGTGGCCGGCTTTTTCCTAAACCTATCTCCAAATTCTCTTGACTTCCGGTTTTTATTTTGTTGCTGACTCTTTGTACTCAGACTAGCTCCAGTATGAGCAGCAACAAATCTTTACAATAGTTTTTCTACGAAAAAGTCAAAAGTTAAGCTGGCGTGGCCGGTTTTTTCCTAAACCTATCTCCAAATTCTCTTGACTTCCGATTTTTATTTTGTTGCTGACTCTTTGTACTCAGAGTAGCTCTAGTATGAGCAGCAACAAATTTTTACAATAGTTTTTCTACGGAAAAGTCGAGAGTTAAGCTGGCGTGGCCGACTTTTTCTTAAACCTATCACCAAATTCTCTTGACTTCCAGTTTTTATTTTGTTGCTGACTCTTTGTACTCAGAGTAGCTCTAGTATGAGCAGCAACAAATGTTTACAATAGTTTTTCCACGAAAAAGTCGAGAGTTAAGCTGGCGTGGCCGACTTTTTCTTAAACCGATCTCCAACTACTTTTGACTTCCGGTTTTTATTTTGTTGCTGACTCTGTGTACTCAGACTAGCTCCAGTATGAGCAGCAACAAATTTTTACTATACTTTTTCCACGGAAAAGTCGAGAGTTAAGCTGGCGTGGCCGGCTTTTTCCTAAACCTATCTTCAAATTCTCTTGACTTCTGGTTTTTATTTTGTTGCTGACTCTTTGTACTCAGAGTAGCTCTAGTATGAGCAGCAACAAACTTTTACCATACTTTTTCCACGGAAAAGTCGAGAGTTAAGCTGGCGTGGCCAGCTTTTTCCTAAACCCATCTCCAAATTCTCTTGACTTCCGGTTTTTATTTTGTTGCTGATTATTTGTACTCAGAGTAGCTCTAGTATGAGCAGCAACAAATTTTTACAATAGTCTTTCTACGGAAAAGTCAAAAGTTAAGCTAGCGTGGCCGGTTTTTTCCTAAACCTATCTACAAATTCTCTTGACTTCCGGTTTTTATTTTGTTGCTGACTCTTTGTACTCAGAGTAGCTCTAGTATGAACAGCAACAAATTTTTACAATAGTTTTTCTACGAAAAAGTCGTGAGTTAAGCTGGCGTGGTCAGTTTTTTCTTAAACCTATCACCAAATTCTCTTGACTTCCAGTTTTTATTTTGTTGCTGACTCTTTGTACTCAGAGTAGCTCTAGTATGAGCAGCAACAAATATTTACAATAGTTTTTTTACGGAAAAGTCAAAAGTTAAGCTGGCGTGGTCGGTTTTTTCGTAAACCGATCTCTAACTACTTTTGACTTCCGGTTTTTATTTTGTTGCTGACTCTGTGTACTCAGACTAGCTCCAGTATGAGCAGCAACAAATTTTTACTATACTTTTTCCACGGAAAAGTCGAGAGTTAACCTCACGTGGCCGGCTTTTTCCTAAACCTATCTCCATATTCTCTTGACTTTTGGTTTTTATTTTGTTGCTGACTCTTTGTACTCAGAGTAGCTCTAGTATGAGCAGCAACAAATTTTTACTATACTTTTTCCACGGAAAAGTCGAGATTTAAGCTGGCATGGCCGGCTTTTTCCTAAACCTATCTCCAAATTCTCTTGACTTCCGGTTTTTATTTTGTTGCTGACTCTAGTACTTAGAGTAGCTCCAGTATGAGCAGCTACAAATTTTTACTATACTTTTTCCACGGAAAGGTGAGTGTTAATCAGGCGTGGACATTTTTTATTTAGGCATTTAAAAAAAAAAAAAATTTTTTTTTTTTTTTTATTTTTTTAATTTTTTTTCTCACCATCTTTCAGCAACAAATTAGCAACAAATTGACCTCTATTCACTTGATCGATCATTTTATGTCCAGTGATTTTCACGCTATTTTAATGAAAAGTTAGCGTTATTGCTGATTTTTCGCGATAGGTATGAGCAAAAAAAAAATTTTTTTAGCAACTAATTAGCAACAAAAAAGCAACAAATTTCGGTGTTGTTATTTTTTAAACACGCTGATTTTACACCGCCATTTTTTTAGACCTGTTCCTTTGAGCTTTGATATGTAATTATGGTGAATAATTAACTATGTAGTCGTTAGTGGACCGAGCATCGCTCGCTGTTTCATAGATGGTGCTATAGCAAAAATCTATTTGTTATTTAAAAAAAACATTTTTTAGTGAAGTCGCGTTTTTACAAACAAAAAAGTTAGAAAAGCCCAACTGTATATATATAAAAGATTTCATCAAAATCATTTCAGCCGATTCTGATGGTCCATTTTACAGAGGTGTGACTGACACAGCTTTGACTTTAACATGACATTCTTGATTCATTTACTATCAACTTGAAAATCTTTGAAACTTGGCACTGGCTAAATACACAGATGTGTGGATCCATGTACATATTATATAAATTAAAATGAAATTAAATTAATATGAAGTAAAAAATAAAATGAATGTATTTACATGTTCATTCACTTTATCTAAACTTGTCGATACTACAGCGGGCGACAAGACGTACAGGTGAAATCTGATTTTTTCCTAGCATAGCGAACATATGCTATATGCATATGTATATAGCATATGTTCTTTCATGCTACTATACTGTGTTGAAGTTAATATTTCTGGCTCGGGTGGCAGCTACTCAGTTATATTTTCCTACCTGTATTGTATTCATTAAACCTTTTTTCCATTTATTCTGTTCAATTTATTTCTGCTTATTCTGTCGAAGAATAACAGTCCAGCTGCACGTTCTACCGTCTCTGGAGGAACCTGAAACAACAAGTTATATACATACTACACCAATGCACTCCACATACAACGAAACGACGCTGGAGATCATTACAATCATCATCATCTCAGCCATAGGAAGTCCACTGCTGGACATAGGCCTCCCCATTGATTTCCACAAGGACCTGTTGGAAGCGGCCCGCATCCGGCCCTTGTCATCCATCTTAACGCTGGAGATATATATATATACAAAAGTTTTTTTGTTCCAAAATACAAGGTTCACTTTAGTAAGTATAAGCCATTATATGTAGTTGCAGGCTCGTTGGGAACATATAAAAGTTAAATGTTAAATGTAATAATTTTGATGTAAAAATCGTACCATGAAAGCCGATACGGGCGTGTCCTCCGATATCTTCTGGTTGGGCATCACATAGGCCTCCATATCGAGGGAGCCGTCGGCGGCCTCGCTCACAATCACTTTGTAGAAATGCGTCGGCACCGCCACAGTGTTAGCGCCTATCACTTGGTATTTCACGTACGATTTGCCGTCCGATTCTTTTCTGAAAATGTACAAACATACAGTGGTTCGTATATAATGCGAGCAAAGTAGGTGTTTTCTCTTAGACACTTTTAAAAAGGGCTAAAAAAATGAAAATACATCTTATTGTATTATATAATATATATCATCTAGAAGTATTTTATTGGTTGTTTATAAAAGTGGCGCAAAAACAAATACAGAACGCGCGAATTAGGCCTGTTCGAGACAGCGTTATAAAACGTTTAAGGATTATTCCTAAAGCAAATTAATTCAAAAATGAATTCATCAATTAAGGAAAGTATTATACTAACACCTGAAAATATTAGATTAGAAAGCGCTATAAATGTGATATAAAAGTCTTTTATTTAATTTTCTCATATTATGAATTGCCTTCTGAGCAGCTGATCCCGGGTTCGATTCCCGGACAGGTCAAACATTTGTGTGTATGAACATGTATGTTTCACCTGTCTGGGTGTGTATGTATAAGTATATAATTATATCAGTCATCAGGTTACCGTAGCACAAGCTCTGCCTAGTTTGGGACCTGAAGACCTTGTGTTAAATAAATAAATAAAATATAGCAGGATGAAAAGTACATCCCTCTGTCGCGCACACGGTCGCAAAATATTTTCTCCGGGCAAAGTATAGTATAGAATCCGTCGCTGCGCTTACGATCCAAAATGGCGCCCTCGCCGTCAAAATATTATTTTGCTCCTTTTGTCTGAGGCTCTGACCACCTCCCGTATGAATGTACTTCATCTTTTTTGGCCACATGGATCGCATATTAGAGAGAAGTGTCGTAAGTGATTATCATCTTCGACCACATCGTCACTGACCATCAAGTGTGTTAGTGGTCAAACGCTAGATATATACATAGTATAAGTAAAATTAAACCGACCAAGTGCGAGTCAGAATTATGTACGAAGGCTTTTGGAATGGAAATCACGTTTGTTGTATCTCCCCTCCTGCAATACTAGTTTTATTTTAATTTAATTATTCATTTTTAATATGAATATATAACTAAATATTAGTAATTAGTTATCAGTGTTTTATTTCAATAAAGGCATTTGCCCAATGAAATAAAACTAAATATTCCGTGAATATTTCAAGCGTCCACCATTCGCCGTTTTCAATATCAAGCAGAAAAATCACGTTTGTTGTATGGAAGCCCCCTTAATTTATTTGATTCTGTTTTTTAGTGTGTGTTGTTATAGCGGCAATACAAATACATCATCTGTGAAAACTTCAACTGTCTAACTATCACGGTTCATGAGTTACAACCTGGTGACAGACAGACAGACAGACGGACATACAGCGGAGTCTGACTTTGTCGTTTAGCAGGTTACATTTTAGCCTTTGGGTACGGAACCCTAAAAAAGAAATCATTTCCATGCCTAATTCATACCTAGGTAAGTACAGTGGCCCAGTGCAGCAGTACACATTTTTATATATCTTGGTGAGCTTCCGAACATGTTTCTCCAGTCTGTTCCACGCGTGTCTGTTGAATCCATCTCCCACCTGAAGAGGATACAATTCTTTATTTGTAAGACATGGTATGTATACAATTACAAAAAGTATACAGATTAATATTTAAATTGCGTCAGTAAAATACATTTCTTGTTTTATTTGGTATACAAATTCATTCATTCGAGAGAATTAACATAAATTATTCAATATTTTGATATTTAAATTACATAAACTATAATTAATCTAATTCTACCAATATTATAAATGCGAAAGTTTGTTAGTATTGATGTATGTTTATTACTCTTTCACGCTAAAAGTACTGAACAGATTTTGATGAAATTTGGAACATGGATAGTTCATACCCTGGATTAACACAGAGGCATATTTTCATCATCATCATCACCAGGTGCATAAAACGGATTTGGATGAAATTTAGTAAATACTTCAGGTCCCGGAATAAGACATAGGCTACTTTTCATCATCATCATTAATCATCACCACGAGGGTGAAACCGCGGAGCGCAGCTAGTATTCTAATATATTTATAAAAATCTCGTGTCACTATGTTTGTTATCCAATTTCTCAGACACGGCTCGTCTGATCTTTGTGATTTTTTTTTGTGTAAATTTAGGAGATACCCCTGTGAAATGGTATGTTGTAATGATGATTTTTGTGTCTTCTCGTCTTCCCACGGGAACAGTGTTTATATTCGGGATACAAAGTAGCGTACATGTTATTCCAGGGTATAAGCTATCTTCATTCTAAATTTCATGCAAATCCGTTCAGCCGTTTTAGAGTGGAAGAGTAACAAACATACAAACTTTCGCGTTTATAATATTAGTAGAATTTAGCAGCGGGAATCATATTTAAGGTGATTTGTTTTCCTCACAAAAAGCAATCATGATATACAAATAAACCAAACAGCAATATATATATTTTACTATGAATTTATCGTTCACATTTTTGAGGTGAAAAATTCGGCTCCTTGTAGGATTTGAATCCACGACTACAGAATATGTATATGTGGTTGTCCTGTGGCTTTGCCATTTAAGCTATAGTAGCACTCAAGTAGCCGTCCAAGCTAGTTGTAGCCGAGTAGTTCTTTCTATGGTAATACAATAAACCATAACTCTTAGGGAGTGTCCAGACCTAACAAATATATAGATAGTATGGTACCATCGCTTGATACATTACCAACTGCAATGTTGGACCATCTTTCCTATTGATCACTCATACAATTGAAGGTAGATGGGGCTAAGAAAAGCTCAGAGGTAAATAAGGAAGGAATAAATTCTAAAGGCTGGTAGGTATTATTATAGCCTAACGATTCAATCAATCATTTTTGACATACACCTGCCAAATGTGATACAAGCTTAATCTGTCGGTGTTCCTGATTAGGTATAACATGGGATTCTTCAAAAGGAGAGTTAACAGAATCTTAATAGTATTCGCAACATATCATAATGCCCCCAGTATTGACGGTCGTTGTGGCTCGTGATCAGAGACACTGACTATGGAACCGCGACCACGAGTTCGAATCCCGGCCGGGACAAACATTTCTGTGATGAGCAAAGATGCAGCAGCATGCAAGATGAGCAGTTCTCGGGTCTTGGATATTTATGTATTGTGATTGTGTGTGTGTCTATACCTCCCGTGACACAGGGTATCCTAGTGCGGGGTTGTGTGTAAGAAAAAAAAAATTATATAGATATCCATAGGTAATGGTGATCTCTTACCATCAGGCAGCCCGTGTGTTGGTTTGCCACTTACTGCATAAAAACACTGTATAGATCCTAGCACTTGACCATTATCTCACTTGATGGTCAGCATGGTTGTGGTCGAAGGTGAAACACGTCAGACCTAGAATAGTGCAATAACTATTTTCAGTGGCTAGGGACTTGCTATAAGTGCCTAGTTGTGCTCTGATGTGCCAGAAAAAAAATACCAAATCTAAAATCATAAACTTTGTGCACACATACCTGCGGAGCTATGTTTGTAAGGCAGAATGTCTGATCAACATGTTTCTGAGAAAGTTTGTGGTTGCCGGCAGCTGCCATATGGCCTCGATCAAACCCAGAACCCTTGTAGTCACTGTTTAGAGATCTGAAACATCAATATCATACAAGAAAGTTATTTACGAGACGTACATTACATAAAGGAGCATCCTGTCATCCATCAGCCACCCTGTGAAGACCAAAATACCATCACAGAGTACTATGGATGGTTTTTATATTGCACTAGCTGGCCTGGCTGACAGTGTCGTACCATACATATTATCGAAACGTAAAAGTGACATAACACTTCATTCAAATTACTTCACATCTATGAAGGTGAATGAGAAAAAAAAATCTTCAAGTCACGAGTGAACAGGTATCTTCTAGGCAGGCGTAAATCATCGTAGACCGCATCATCACTTAACATCAGGTGAGATAGTGGTCAAACGCCTGCCTATTGTGAATAAAAAATAAAAAAATGATCAACAATGTTTAAGTTACTTTGATATTTGTTCATACAAAAATACTAAAATCACAATTAAAAAATGGGGGGATAGGAGGTAAGATGGTGAACAATACTTTTCAACTTCTCTAAGACTTACTAACTACTAAATATACAAAATCAGTCAAGCCATTTTGGAGCATTTCGACAACAAACACCGCAACACAATTTTTTTTATATTGAATTTTTTTTCAACATGTAGCTGGCAAATTATGTAACTACAGCCTATTAACCAAGTATGTTACAATATACTCTAATGGTAATAAGTTGGTAAGTTCTTCATTTCAGCTTTGGATTTTATTATATATATAATGATTTAATAAAATTTAATTTAATTACATTAAAATTATAACCACTAAGAAATTTTATCAACTTATCTCTGAAAGGCTTACAGTGCAAACTAATTTGTGTCAGGGATCGTTTCTGCACTCCATTTGTTCCGCCCAAAATTTAGGAAACTATGTGTCATAAGTTCGTACATTACGAGTACATAGGCATCTCAGAAATGGATATATTTGTATGGAAAAAAACTGTTTAAGCAAGCAGTCTGTTATATTCAAAAATGTAACATTATTAATGTTTACTTATGTGTTCATTTATATGCATTGATTTACAAAAAAACCCAAGATGCACAGTCTCGAATAAAAGTAACGCTCGAAACTTTAGCCAAACACTCATCAATCAAACCTACGTAGTTATAGTTATGCTGTAAGCATATATTTTTGCAAATTCATCCTTACGCAATTTGTATAAAGTTGTTTTTACAACGCAGTGTTCGAAAAGCAATAAAATTTTACGACCGACGGTTGTCGGTTGGACAAGGGATTGAGTGGAGACAAACATTTATATATAATTTTTTTCATAACACATTTGTTTAGTATTTTAAGAGTTTGCAAAATTATGTTCTAAACACAGATAAACAACAATTATACTGTTATCTGAGCGTAAATATGTTTTTGGGTAGGACATAGGTATATCAATAAAACAAATATTAACTGTTATAATCGTTTATTTATAATAAAGGTATTAATTATTAAAACAGATACGTGTTATTAATTTATAAGTTTAAACTCAAAATAACTCAAAATCAACAGCACGAAACACATTAACTTCCTTGAAATAAGTTTAGTTTATTGTAGAGTTGTCTTTTTTAATTAGATTTCAATCCTCCTGTTGTATTTTTAGCAATATAATGTAGACAAACGTCTATAGACTTTTCTATAATAGCTTTTATAAGGCTAATTTTGGGATTGAATAGAGCAGGTTGTTCACAAGAATGTATGTCAATACTAGAAAATATATTTAAATGGAAGGCACGTTATAAAACTAAGGAACACAAATAGACCTTGGTTGTGTTTTATATGCGCTGCTCTCGTCTTATAATCTCCTCTGTTTTACTACATATTATAGTGTAAACATCTTCACTCGCCTAGCATACATAATATTGACGAACATTAAACAAATCGTCAAATTGACTACCTCTCTTCATATATTAAATTATATAACGTAGCCATATTTGTCAAAAACTAAATACAAAAAGTTCAAAAGTACATAAACTTATTAATTAAAGAAATAAACACAAAAAAATCGACTCCATTGAACAAGAACAGGGTCATTGTTGTTACGCGTTTAAAATAAAAAGGAGGACACAATGGATCGTTCTTACAGTGAAAAAGCAGGTATTTAAATTTGCCATATTATACTTAGACGTTGAGTGAAATTTTTAGAAAAATTAAATCAAAATCACATATTGTTTCCTATATTCAGTCATAAAAACAACAAAAACTAATCAATAAACTCTTTTACTTACGGAAAATATGATATCCCATCTTTTTTTAACCTTTATGACGTAATATTCTTAAATTTTGTCAGAGAACACTTCGGCATTTTTGACGAGTGCACCTAGACGCGAGCGACGCGAGACTATTTGAAATGAGCGCACCATTTAGAATGTTGCGCTCATTTTACGCGTACGGTTTTACGGAGACGTTGATTGTGCATCTTGAGTTTTTTTGTAAGTCAATGTTTATATGGGTATCTTCATAGACACATTTTATCAAGAACAAAATATTAGGAAGTTGTATGCCATTTTAAGCCTACATATGGAAAGTGTAATTTTTTGTAATTCATACATATCCAGGTTTATACATATTTTCAATTTATTATCAGTGACAATGTGATAGAAGGTCTCACTAGACCTAATGTTGACTGGCTCTCAATGACAGCTAGCCAGAAAGGTATGTGAAAGTTCTTTACCACAATTCTGTGGATTTGATAATGATGTTCCTACACCAAAAGCCGAAGCTAGGAGTGGGAATTGATCCATAAGCTATCAGATTAACATTGTCCACTCACCAAACCAAGGCTATCATACTTTGAAAAAGGATATGCAAGTGCACGTACCTAAAGAATGGATGGATGCTGTCATCAGGTTTAAAGTCGCACTTGCTCCGATCTACTTGATCATTCCTCTCAATGTGCGCTCTTGTGAGGTGCTCAAACACCCAGTGTGGGACGCGGGTACGTCTATCATAAGACAATATAAAGTCGTCATAGGAACGGACATTGTCTAAACCGGGAAATCCATATTTCATTATCTGAGATATCTGGAAGTAGGATGGCCAAATCAATCAATAATAATGAATAAACAGTGAGAAATATTGCAGCTAAGCCCCTAATTTCGTCAGGTGGCGGGTGGCTCTAATTAACTGTGACCTTTATTGGCTTTTATTTCTCTTTACTATCCCAGCAAAATCAGTGAAACATACTGAATAACCCTTGACCGCATTACTAAAATTTTTTTAGTCCTCTGGCTGAAAGATGAAAACCTAATTATCATGATTTGTGTACTTTTTTCTCAAATTGACAAACATTATAAACACTGTAAAATTTTATAACATGAAAGTTATTATATTATAGCTTAACTTTTGTGTTATGAAATTTTGCACAGAGCCTATTTAGGTTCTTTTAAGCAAAATTTGAAGAATTAAATTAATGATACACCAATGTGAAGTAGAGCCGAAATACTGCCAGAATGACTGTGTCATTCCTCAATGCTAATTTAAAAGTCCTTGGGTACGTTTCTTTTTGCACTTTAAGCACATGCTAACAGGCTTAGTCATTCCGAAATGCACTCACAGCTGCACTCAAAATGTTATATGACGTCATTCTGTGCTTAGAATGCTCACCACTACGAGGTAGAGCAGTGTGGAAGCTGTCAAGCATCTGTCATTTAGAAAATCTATCGAATAATTGGTAATCCCTCCACAAAACATTAAAAACGCAATTTAAACATTCAGAAAAAAATAACTTTAAGGTGCCCGTGAGTACCACGAAAGAGAGTAATGTGAATGAGATATGAATTTAAAGGGAACTTACATTTAAAGTATCAGCGCAAAATGAAACACACCCCTTCTTAGTGCTGATTAGACATGGGTAACTCACTAAGGAATCACAATCCGTATCTCAGATCACAGCTCAAGTGTCTGAGACGGATCTTTGAGTCGGTTAACAGATCAGAGCAATTTGTATTTTTTTGTACGGAGTTGATTGTGACTCTGTGACTCAAAATGAGTCCCTTGCTAGAATCGCTATTTGACTATAATATGTTTAACTGAAATGAAAATATATATGTCAGAAAAATGTCAACACTTTAAAAATGTTGTTTATATTTTACGTGTAGGAATATTAATAAATAAAAATATATTATAAAAAGGATAATAAAATAATTACTAATATTTTGTTAATTTACTTCACACTCATTGATTGAATTTAAGAAATACATTGTCATATTGGCCATAGATAATATATGACTGTGAATTCCAGAACAAAAATAAATACGGCCTTACATAGCTCGCACACGACTTAGCAGATCTACAGATAAACAGTTCAAAATCAACTGACTACAGCTCTGGAACATCACAGCTCGTGTGAGGCACGGCTGATCCGTGAGTCATGCATTTTACAATTGAGTTACGGATCACAAGTTCAATTCGATCCGATTCGGATCTTTGAACCGACTCAGAGCTGAGTTACACATCTCTAGTGCTGATGTTTTTTTGCCAAGCTTTCCTTATGTATGTACCTATTATGTAAACAAAAGGTTACTTACCCTATCGTTAGCTCCTTCAGTGTAGGGCGTAGCTGCGGACACGTTACCAAATATAGGTAATCCAGGCATACTTTTCATCCTCTTTCCATTCAGTATTACTTCATTTTCGAATGCATTTTCATTCTTTCTGTATAATTTTCCAAAATAGAAACCGGCAGCACCGACAGCACTTATTTGCGCAAAACTTATCAGGTATTTTTTATACATATTATGTACCTTACCTTATTTCACTGTTGTGAATAAAGCAAAATAAAACAGAAGCAGAAAAAATAAATTGTATTCACTGATGCGATTCTAAATATAACCTTAGTTTTATTTCTTCTTTTCAAAAAAGGCTTGCAACATAACCTAACCGTTATATTTAATTTTGAATTTATTTATTTATTTGAACCCCAACATATTGCACACACTGATACAAGAAACTATTCGAAGTTCAGACAAAAAACAAACGATGATAGTGAATCGAGTCCATAGAATACACACAGCCAATGAAGTTGACACTGACTGATAAAATAAGTTTTGGCTAAAGGACTTGTATCCAAGGCCGTAATATCATTAAAAAAAAAAAGATTAAAAAAAGGAAGACTTACTTTTTTCTTTTTATTCGTAAAAAAGTAAGAGGCGAATCTCACGTGAACCACCGCGGAAAATATGCATAGATCAGATAGAATACATACTAGCGAAATAACTAATGAAAATATGTTCAAGAAAGGCGCGCAGACCCTGCATGCAGGTATTATGTAGTGCATGCAGTATTTGTGTTTCTTAGTTGTTTTTCACCTCAAGTAAGTTCTTGCTACCTATAATGTTTACTTCGTTCTGTTTTAGCTGCAGAAATGACTGCTTCAGAAAGACTAGTGAAGAACTTCGTCATAGTATATTGACTCAGTTTAATAGTTTCTCGAACAAAAATGGACAAGACTCTCACCTAGCAGGTTTGATATCTTCAAAGCCGCCCGTTCGTCGAAGATCACGTAAAATAGCTTAAATAAAAGCATCTGAACTTGACATTAGCTGGAACTTCATCCTCTCAGCATGATACTGATATAATAGCAGTGGTAATAAGGATGTTTAAAATAAGTAATTTATAGTACATAGATAAGCATAATTAGTATCTACCTACTTTTTATAATACATACTTTCGAATAAAACCTAGTTTTACCTTTAAATGCCTGCCTTTTATTCCTTTATGTATTTTATATATATATGGGGCAACATTCACCCCAAACTATGTAGAGCCTGTACTGTGGTAACCTGATAGATATATTAGTTATGAGGTTGTTCTTGTAACAAACAACATGTCAAAAGGTCAAGAGATGCTGAAGTTTCTTACAAGACAAGTACAACTTTTGTCCAGTCATTAATAACTTACTGTGCAAAATTTGATAAGATTTTTACTATACACACAATTCAAAAATATGTCAGAATGTCACAAAATAGATATATTTTGAAATACAGAAGAAACCTTCTGTATAACATTAATAGCATCCATGGTAGGCTTTATTTTTGTTCTCCTGTAAAGTTACCAATTCGGACATTGGCTGTTTTTGTAAAGAAGGCCTCATTCTGTCACTCTATTTTACAATTTCTTCATATTTATCATCAATAAGTTGTAAAATTTGATTTAACATCGTCCCGACGATAGAAAATATATATTATATTGATTCCAAATGTCATAATTCGGAAAATAGCATGTTAGGATAGATTTCAAAACTAAACATTTTCTTTTTCATAATCATTTTGTTACCAAATTAAATAAATGTCTAGTTATTTTTTGGAAGTTCTGAACTTTATTGATTTGATCTTAACTTTATTCTGAACTTGAGTCATTTTTTTTAACTTACTATGCAATTATTTGGAACAGAAGAAGATACACTGTAATATTGGCGAGGAGGATGCAGATATTTTTATTTTTAAAACTTTATTGACTTTTAGTAAAGGTAGGTATACATATTAGTAGTATTAAACTAAGTATGGACCAGGTAATAAGCCGTAGCGGCTGAGGCTGGTCGCCGATGCTGCGGAGGTGAACATTGATGTCTGTGCTTTGTAACGCAAAGGGCGGAGGGGCTGCACTTCCCGCAGCGCCGGAGCAGTCACAAAATATAACCTCATTTTTTTTTTCTATATCTTAAAAACTAAGGCACAAAAAGGGCGTTGTCGTTCATAGGGGGGGTAAAACCCTGTCGCCCCCTCTCCCGTCCTCCGCCTTTTTCCCGCCCCCAAAATGAATGTTTGTAAGTAGTGGGGTTAGAAATTTTTAAAAAATCATATCTCAGAAAGGGGTGGGGTTCCGCAACTTTTCCTTCACAGGGGGAGGTCTACTCCTCATCGCCCCTTCCCCCCTTAAAAAAAGATGTCTTATAAACTAAAGTTGAACACATAGATTTATTATCAATTGCAAAAATAATCAAATTGATACTATCTTAAATTCTAGACCTCTAACTCCACTTACCTCAGATTACTCAGATCCGTGCAGCATCCACAGGTACCCGTCGACTCCAACATCAACATGCTGCAGCGGCACAAGCGAGTGACGCTCATCATGAACACTTTTGGAAAAGGTTTTCTAACAAATATGTTTCAATGCTCCAACAGAGAACCAAGTGGAATACGACCTATAGTCAGCTGGAGTTGGGCTCACTTGTGCTTCTGAAGAATAAGACGAGGCCACCACAGGTTTGGCTACTGGGACGGGACACAAAGGTCTTTAGTGGAGGTGAAAACACCAGCAGAGTGCCTGAAATTAGAACGAGCAAGGGCATCCTACAGCGAGGTTCGAACAACGTTTGCCCATTACCAATAGACCTATGTTGAAGAAGATAAGCTTCTTCCCCGAGGGAGCATGTCTACGACACAGCTAGTGCCTGCGGGGGACCTGAACAGGTTAAACGGGCCCGCCGCCGCTTCACCCCGACTTCGCCCGCCATTCACACACCCAATCGTCGCCAGAGCGGCCGGACGTACATACTTATTTAACTATTAGTTAAGTTCAGAAGCAAACTACTTTATGTATTTAGGCACTATCAAGTTTCTTTGATATGGCAGGCCGCTTCCAACAGGCCCTTGTGGAAATCAATGGGAGAGGCCTATGTCCAGCAGTGGACGTCCTATGGCTGAGATTTTAAGTTGAAGCTGAAGTGTTTTAAATAACATAACTAGACCAAATGACAAAAATGTACTTTGGACTCCTTATGCAGAATCAAATTATATTATATATCATGAGTCCAATGATTTTTATGATATATTTATTAAAATATACAGTTTGGTTATATTTATTTTAGATCAGTTGCTAAATTATGATTACTTTTATAATACGCAATAGATTTCATTTACAATAAATCCTCTGCCATCCAAAATGCGTTTATGTCATTCACCAAAAATCTTGATTTGTCGTTTGGACTAATTATGCTTAACTGTATCCAAATATCAAAGAAATGTAAATTGATATATATTTCATGTTAGATCAGAGTTATTGTCAAAACTTTAAGTACCTACCTACCTATGTAATGAACAAATTACAGTAGATTTGCTATTAGTTAATCATACTCTGAGCCCCAAGACACAGGCTTTCGCCTAGTCTGGGTCTCAACACTAATAATGTCTTTGAATACTGTACTCTTTGGGAAATAAAAGATTATATAAAAAAAGTTTATTATTATATCTATCTATATTAGTTATTTAAAACAAAATCTAGAGATAAAAGCTATACAATTTTAATTATTATTATATCTTTCTACATTAATTAGTTACTTAAAAACAAAATCTAGAGATAAAAGCTATATAATTTAAATTATTATTATATTTATCTACATTAACTAGTTATTCAAAAACAAAATCTAGAGGTAAAAGCTATACAATTTTTATTATTATTATATCTATATACATTAACTAGTTATTTAAAAACAAACTCTAGAGATAAAGCTATATAATTTTAATTATTGTTATATCTATCTACATTAACTAGTTATTTCAAGACAAAATCTAGATTTAATATAAAAGCTATACAATTTTAATAACATTTCAGTCGTCTTACAAATGTAGATGTCTCAGGGACAGTGAGAGGTATTTCAGATCTTTCAGGAATAAAAGGGGATAGATTAGGGACTGACTTAGCATGGGGAACCATTTTTGCTCTCAATTCAGCCTCAGCTTTTTCTTGCATTTCTTTTAGTTCTTTTTTCTTTAGCAGCCACATTCTTTTCTTCTTTTTCATTTAATTGTCTTTCAAATACCCGTGTTTCCACTGCCCTTTTTTCAACATCAAGTCAAATGGTGCAGTCTCAATATACGTAGACTGTAGAATAGGTTTGAAAGGTTCTTGGTAAAGTACAGTAGGAGGTTTAGCCCTGAAAATAACTTAATTCTCTTTACTTTCAGATGATGTTGTTGATGATGTTGCTGAACAGCTTTTGGTTGCAACAGTCACCTTCTGCTTCCTTAGAGCCTCAGGTAATGGTTGCGCTTTAAATGAGGCTGCTAGCTGTTTTTCAGTTTCAATCAGACACTTAATTTTTTCCGATTTGCGTTTCCTTAACTCTTCATCACGCTTTTCAAATGAAAACGGTTTCGGTTTCACAGGCTTTAGAGGAACAAAAGGTTCAGGTTTCACACATTTTGGTTTCTGCACTTTTGGACTTACTGCTCTAGTCATATTCACTGGTGTGTCAGGCTTTTCAAATAAGTGTTTTGGGGCCGGGCGTGCTTTAAACTTTGGTGCTTCAATTGATGGTTCAATTCGTTTTTTCTGTATTTCAGTAAGATTGAAGGGCTCTATCATTGTACCAGGTTTTGAAGGGACCACTGGAAGATTAACACGTCCATCAAGACACGATTTAGGAATGGGTTGAGCTTTAATTTTAAATTTTTTAATTTCTTCCAGTTCCATTTCTTCTTTTTCTCTCTGGGACATCACATGGATAGGCCGGCGTACTTTACAGCGTACTATCGGTGTTAGCGGCCGCGTTAGATTGATACGGCCAATATTATGCTGAGATTGGAATATTTCAACACGTGACGTGTGATACCGACTTGAAGTATCTCTTTGAAAATTATAAATTGCCTCAGCCTTCGCCAAAAATATTGATTTGGGCGACTGCCCTGTAGCTGCCTGCCCTGCCTCTTGCTCTTCGCGAAATGCTGTTAAATCGTTCATAGACATTGATTTTCTCATAGGTGAGGTGGAAATAAAAGGGCTCTCACCAAAATCTTCTTCAATCGGAGTTCCTGGTTCGTCTTCTCTTTCCATCTTTTCATTTGGTGTATAAAAGTTATCACCACGCAAGTTTATCACGAATCTTTTACGCTACCTACACTGCAAAACCAACAATTAGTCGTTATTTTTGAAACGAGTGTGTATAATTGCCGGCCACGGAATTGGCGCCCTGATAAATACCGACCCAATAAATACCACCCAGATAATTCATGACCATGAGCGTCGGTTATCAGGTTGGTATTTCACGGGCTGCGCAGTCCTTGGCTGCGTATTCCACCTCGGTAGCGATTTGTTTCGGCACGTATTTTCTGACCCAATAATGCGCGGCCGATAAAAGCCACCCAGATAATTCGCGACTACCTACTATTGGCTGATATCAGTTACGCATATTGGTCTAAAATGATTCTTAAATCGATTCTATTGGTGGATATATTTTGTAAGGCTTTGCTCATCATGCTATAGTCAAAATCCTAGCCTAGCTCTATGCTGACAATCTGGCAAAAAAAACTAAACATGGCGTGTGTGGTATGTGTTTGTTTTTGTTTACTACATTCATTGTGAAATTTCATGTGACATTTCATTAATTGTCAAATGAATGTGCTGATTCATGTGCCATAAATGCTCATCAAACGGGTTCCTCTGACCATAACCAAATGTATTCTCATGATGTCTGTGCCACATCAAAATAAATACTTTCTGAAACATGGTGCAAAAATTGGCAAATATCTAGAACTTTAAAAGGTACATTTTATGCTGATATACAACCCTTAATCCCTAACAAACCTTGGTTCTCGAAGTTCCAGAAAGCTGATAAACAAACTACCTCAACTATTTGCAGGCTTCGACTCAATCATTCTTGCACCCCTGTTTTCCTATCCAAACTGAGGATAAGAATGTGAATGTGGTCTGGACGAAGGAGACGTGGACCATATATTCTATGGTGTGAACATCGAGGGAATTCATTGTAGACTAGACTTTATGAAAATGGCTTTCAATTATCAGGCCGGTAAATCACTGGCTGCGCATTATCGCCCGGTAGAATTTGTACCACCCTAGTAATTACCACCCTGATAATGCGCGGCCTGATAGCTCATGTACATAGCTTTGAATTATCTGGCCGGTAATTCACAAGCCGGGGCTGCGTTCAGGAGCGGCTTTGGCCAAGCCATATCTTGCTCTGACAGCGGATATGCGGCGTTCACGTCAACCTGTCAGACCAAATTATGGTCGACTAGACCTTAATCTTTCTACCTCTAGAATCGATCAAATCTTGATCGGCTGTCAAAAGTGACATATTCAGTGGTAGCTATCACGTAATCTATGATCAATGTAAGTGACTTCTTCTTCTTCTTCTGTCACATGCTATGTTGTAGCCGTTCGTGAGACATCGATCAAATATTTCGTATCAATATAATTGAAATTCAACCAACACAACGGCGGCTCCAGAGTTCAAACGACGTTTCCAGGATGAATAACAATTGGTTATATTTTTATATAATTCTACTGTACGTGTGTATGTCACAGAACTCCTCCTAAGCGGCTGAACCTATTTGAATGATTTTTTTGTATGCGTTTGGGTGGCACCCTGGATGGTTTTTATTCATAAAAAAAAATTGAATAAATTCCACCAGGACAACGTCTGCCGGGTCCACTAGTTTAATAAAACAAGAGTTGTCAATCTCAAATCTTGGTCTAGGATGGTGGCAGAGTTTGAGGCGACCGAAAAATAACTAATAACCATATTAGTAGTTATATTTCGATCGCCTCAAACTCTGCGTGCATTTATGCGCATTCCATTGCAAGCAATGGCGACATACACGTTCAACTCTATTCATAGCTTCTAAAAATGGAGTTGCCCCTATCAAAGCGACATCTATTAGTCCAGTCAAATAAACTTTTAAATCAAAATTTCAGTCTAAAGGCTGCATTTTTGATATTATGTAGTTTCAATCGTACAAAAAATGTATAAAACATTTTTGGGTGCGCAACCACCGGCAAGTGTCAAAAAAAATTTTTTGAATATTTCTTTTTGCAATTACTCGAAAATAGTAAAAGTTACGAAAAAACGTTTTGAAGAAGATTTATAAAGCTTAAAATTTTACATCAAAAAGGTCCTATGACTTTTTTCGCCCAGTGAAATTTAACTGAGATAAGAAGATTTCCGAGTTTAAGAGATAAACGTCAATTTAAAAAAAAAGCAGGTAATAGAAATATAAGCTAATTAAGTTTTTTTTATTTTAAATTGCTTATATTAAACGTAATCTTTAATATCAGAGATACAAATAATTTCTTTTAATTGATGAAAAAAAATATAACGATTTAACAATTTCAAATTGATATATTTATTAATGCTTGAATGTTACAAATATTTTATTGATATATTTAGTTTTCTCGTGACATTTTCTAGACAATTTAGGAAATTAAAATACAAAGTAAAAAAAAATGTTCCATCGTACAACTATTGTACGATTGAAAAAACTTTTGCTTTGTATGTTTTGGCAGGTGTGTAGGCTGTGTTTCAAATTGAGCTTTAAGCGCTTTGAGCACAGGGGCCGTACCATCAACTTTTACAAAACCATCATGTTTCAAGAACGTCATACTTCAAGCTTAAAGTAATAATGCTCAGATTCGTACCATGAACGTCTTAAAACATTATTGTTTTATTATCGCTCAGTGACGTGTAGAATGAACGAAGAAACATTCCTGCTGTAAGGGCAAGCGAGACAACATTATATTTTCATATAGCGTTGTCGCTTTCGTTGGCGCTAGCTCATGGTACGCTTTGAGTGAACGAAATAGAGGTTTACGTCACAAAACTGCTTAGTCTAAACAACATTAAAGTAACATTGCTTATGTGGCCTTGTGGTACGAAAATTCAAAGTAAGATTACAATAATACTGCTATAAGAGTTGGTGGTAGGCCCCCAGGGGCCGTACCATCAACTTTTACAAAACCATCATGTTTCAAGAACGTCATACTTCAAGCTTAAAGTAATAATGCTCAGATTCGTACCATGAACGTCTTAAAACATTATTGTTTTATTATCGCTCAGTGACGTGTAGAATGAACGAAGAAACATTCCTGCTATAAGGGCAAGCGAGACAACATTATATTTTCATATAGCGTTGTCGCTTTCGTTGGCGCTAGCTCATGGTACGCTTTGAGTGAACGAAATAGAGGTTTACGTCACAAAACTGCTTAGTCTAAACAACATTAAAGTAACATTGCTTATGTGGCCTTGTGGTACGAAAATTCAGAGTAAGATTACAATAATACTGCTATAAGAGTTGGTGGTAGGCCCCCTGAGAGCGTGCTTAAAGTCATTCCAAAATGCACTGACAGCTGCACACAAAATGTATATGACGTCATCCATGACATCAGATAATCAGATAATCATTTATTGGTAACACAAATACACGTCAAAATATAGTTAGGTAGGTACTGCAAGCACCTGCAAAATCAAATAAAGTAAATCAATAAATTCATTACGTAACATTAAATGTAAATTAAAATTAAAAGTAATAGGTATATACATAAATCAAATCAAATTATTAGAATAAAACATAACTGTCATAATTTAATACATACATTATGTCAACTTTGCAGAAACAAATTCTTCACAAGAATAGAAAGCTTGCTCGATAAGCCAGCTTTTCAACTTCTGTTTAAATACGGCGTGGCTGATTGCGGCTGTGATAGTATCAGGTAGCCGATTGTAAACGGTGGGTCCTACGACATTAATTAAATTTGAAGATTTGCTTAATCTTCGCGGCATGGTTGCCAATTTGTTGGCGCGGCGGGTATTGTAAGAGTGCGTGCGAGACCAAGTTTTCTAAACGACTTTAAATTTAATCTTACGTATATTGCTGCCTTATATATAAGAATAGAGGGCAACGTGAGTTTTAAAGTGCGGCCTTACAGAGCAGTCTTGCGGAATTCGAGCTAAAGCGCGAACGGCCCGCTTCTGCATGCGAAAGACACGCAGCCAGTCCGCAGAGCGGCTCCAGAGTTCTGCGCCATATTGCAATATAGAATGGACAGTCGCAAAATAGCACGTACGCACTACATCGTCAGGGAGAAAACGGGCCATTCTGTTCAAAGCAAAGCACGCACTGCCAAGTCTTCCACACATTTTATGGATGTGGGGTACCCATGTGAGCGCTTTGTCCACCTCGAACCCAAGAAATGTAGTACATTCACGATGTTCCATTCTTATTCCTCCGTCTGCAAACACATGCATCGGTCTTCGGTCTCTCCCTCCGGTGCGAAAGTGTATATAATGTGTTTTTGAGAGATTGAGTACCAATCCATTGTTTTGGAACCATTTTATCAGTTGTCGAGCCACGTCATTCAACTTCTCTTCGAGATGGTCAACAGAAGTTGCTGTTACCACTGCTGCAACGTCATCTGCATACATCAAGATATCAGCGTTAGATATCGCGTCAGGTAGGTCATTTAGAAGCAGCGAGAACAGGACATTCGATACGGACGATCCTTGTGGCACGCCCATGGTCAGCGGTAGAGGATCCGATCTCTCTGCACCTGCGCAACCAACAACGATCTGAAATCTGCCATATAGCATAGCACGCAATACACCTAGGGCCATGTTCTGAATGCCATAATGGCGCATCTTGATCTTCAGTATCGTGTGATCGGCTAAATCGAAGGCCTTTGAAAGATCACAGCACAGCACTGCCACATGTAGTTTTTTCGCACGGGCTCCCAATACACGGCTCACCACCTCACGGGTCAGGCATGTAGTAGACCGCCCCTCGCGGTATGCGTACTGTCGGTCAGAGAGAGCATTCACTGATGACAAGACGTACTGTATCAAGCGAGTGCTAAGTCCATTTTCAAACACTTTGGCCACTGCTGGTATGATAGACACCGGCCTATAGGAATCCATATCCTGTTTTTTGCCTTTATTTTTATCAAGGGGTGTATAGACTTTTATTTTTAACCAAAAAATGGAACTGACATCAATACTCAACAGGTGTGAAATAACTTGTTAGTAATAATAACAATGATAGTTAAAAAGTAACTATTATCAAAATATTTTGAGCATGGTACCGACTTCGACAAGTTATTTCGTACTTTTGAGTGCTGAAGTCGGTTGCATTTTTGGTAATTTTTTTCACCTTTGCTACTCACGGGATCAATTGTCATTGTGTTTGTTCAGTTCACCGATTTCTCCACCCGCAACTTTAATATCATCGACGTTGACCGATTACAATGAAATTAAAATAGAATCACACGGGAAGCACCAGCTTTCAATTAAAAAAAAGAACGATCAAAATCCGTGCACTCGGTCGAAAGTTATGCGGTAACTAACATTAAAAAAAACATACGGGTCGAACAGAGATCTTCCTCCGTTATTGAAGTCAGTAAAAAATAAGTAAAAGTGGTTTTGGGGGTATATTTTTCTAAAATAGCTAATTTTCGGGGGGATTTTGAATAAGGTTGGGGGGAAATTCACACGGTCACCTGGCAGCACTGGTTGTAGACAATTGGATTGGACTTTTGGCGGGAAGGTCAAAAAGAGCGGTCGATTTGATTTCTCTGCAATAAATTATTTAAATTTTCTCAAAGTTTGAAGAAATATTAGCCTGCAATGCCTGCAGAAAGTGAAGGAGAGGATGATCGTGCTTTTATCGCGGTCAAAAAGCGTAAGAAATAGGACCATACAGTAGAAACGGATTTGGCCAGCGGCAGTTCCGAAGATAAGTATATACCGTTTTTCAAACCTAATTACAAGAGACTATACCCAGACAATAGTAATCATACTGAATATTCAGTTTTCTTAGAAAGTACCAACGAAGAGAAACTTGGAAATAAAGACCCCGTCTCGATACAAAAAATTATAGGCAAATACGTAAAGGGCCAGTATGAAATGAGCCGCGCTAATGCTCAAAAACTTAAAATAACTTTTAAGCTATCGACTGATGCTAATGACTTCTTATGTAATGAAGAATCTCTGGCAAAATGTAATATAAGAGCTTTCATACCCTCGTCCTTTGTGGAGAAAGTAGGTGTCATTCAACACGTCTCCACAGAGTTATGCAATGAAGAACTATACCGCAAGTTATCTGGTGAGTTTGAAATAGTTGCTGTAAGGAGATTTATGAAAAAAAATGAGGACAGATTGGAACCACTAAACACTGTAACGGTTATATTTGTTACTGGTGTTTTACCTCAGTGTATTTATTTGGATCACTGGAGGATACCTGTGAGTATGTATGTACCCCGAGTGATGCAATGTTATAAATGCCTAAAATTTAATCACTCTGCAAAGATATGTAAAAATGCACAGGTATGCTCTATGTGCTCGGGTGGACACTCCTACAAAGACTGTAATAATAAGGAAACTGATTTTAAATGCAGTAATTGTGGTGGTGCTCACCTCGCTATATCTAAGACTTGTCCTGTCAAGATGGAACGCATAGCCAAACAAAAACAAAGTTATGCTAATGTAGCTAAAAATCTAAACTTTAACTTAAACTTTCCAGCTATACAGAAGTCTCAGCAGCGTATACCATCTATCCCTGTGAATGCAATCACTAATGTGAATAATAAACCCCCACAAACAAAGAACTCTGAAATTTCAACCAAAACTCAGAAAGCATAGTCCCTAATGAATACTGAAACTGTAATTGACGACAGAATCTTAAATGCCATGGTTCGAATCTTGGTTTTATTAGGGAATATGACAGAAGACATCCCTAAAAATGTATCGAAAATAAAAGAGTTTCTTTTAAAAAACTTGTAAACCTCTCAACGGAGGAATATTTATTTAGAATAGTACACAGTAACAACACAATATGCAAAGCATTAATAATAAAAAAACATTATTACATTCTTTTATTCAAGAAAACAACATAGATACATCTAACAACATAGATGTATCTTGTTAATGAAACTTGGTTGAAATCCACAAGCATGCCTGTTAATTTTCCTGGATACAACTTTTTATACAAAAATGCAAAAAAATGAACATGGTGGTGTGGGTAATATAATTAAAAATAAAATTAAATATAAGATTATTGACGGCCCATTTTATGAAGACGTCCAAGTGTTAGCGGTGTCTGTCGAGACTCAGGCTGGCCCCATTGCAGTTGCTTGTATTTATTGCCCACCTAGAAAAAAGAAAAGAATTTGCTTTAGTAAATTAAGAAATATTTTAAATCACTTGCCTAAGCCATGTCTAATCTCTGGCGATTTTAATGCACACCACGTAGCATTTGGTTGTACCTCAACCAAGTCAAGGGGTAATGATTTATATGGAATGTTAGATGAGTTTAATTTGTGCATATTGAACACAGGTAATCCAACTACTATTCAAAGGCCTAACTGTGCAGCATCAGCCATAGACATATCATGCGCCAGTCCAGCAATTGCTCCGCTTTGTGAGTGGTATGTGGGCAATGACCCATTAGGTAGTGATCACTATCCAACTTTTATTGATTTAACTGTTTCTCCGCTAACATATGCATACAATGACGGTATTGTAAAATACCTGTTCCACAAAGCTGATTGGACAACATACTATATAAGATCAAAAGAACTTACTGAGAATTTTCAAATTAATTTAAATAATCCGTTAGATTCTTATAACAAATTTTGTGATGTCTTAAATACATTAAAATCTGAATGCATTCCATGTTTCATAGGTAGCAGTACTAAATTTGTAAAACCACCAGCTCCATGGTGGAATAATGAATGTGCAGAGGCAGTTCAAAATGCTAAACAAGCTCTTGTAAACTACAGATTGCAATTTACTATTGAATCATTTCTTATATATAAAAATTTAAATGCTATAAAAAAGCTTCTTTTAAAAGAAACAAGAAAATATAGTTGGAAAGCTATATGTGAATCACTCAACAGATATACTCCAGTATCAAGAATTTGGAACCACATTCGTAAATTAAAACGCAAGTATTTAAATAAAAATAGGTATAAAAATGATGCATGGATTCCTGAATTTATTTCAAAGTTATGCCAATTTCCAACATATGAAAGTCCTTACTTTAATTTGTTCAACTTATTCAACTCTGAAGGTAATACAACAGAAGCAATGTCTTTGTTAAATCCTTTCACTTATGAAGAATTTTGCTTTGCTTTAGACTCAAAAAAAAATACAACACCAGGTTTAGATGAATTTCCATATATTATGATAAAAAAATTAAATAAATTTAGTAAAACTATACTTCTGGATATTTTTAATGGTCTATGGAATAAACAGTGCATACCTGTTTCTCGGAAAACTCAATGCGTTATACCAATATTGAAACCTAACAAGTCTCCAGATGATCCTCATTCCGACCAATCTCACTAGCTTCTTGCATAGGTAAATTGTTTGAACAAATGTTGAAAACCAGATTGGATTATTTTGTAGAAATAAATAATTGATTACCTCATTTCCAATTTGGATTCCGTAGGGGTAAATGTGCTACTGATAGTTTTGTATATTATATTAATGACATGAAAGAGTGTATTCTTTCACATTCTACAGCAGTGTGTGCATTCCTTGATGTGCAGGGTGCTTATGATAATGTTGATATACATCAGTTATTGTATGTACTACATGAAATGGGTATACCTGGAAAGTTGTTAAAATGGATTTTTGAGTTTTGTTACGACCAAACATTATTTGTCAAATTTAACAACATTTTACATGGCCCTAACAAAACTTATAAAGGCCTTATGCAAGGTGGGTGTTTATCTATGTTGCTATATAATTTGTATACATCTCAAATATCTAATTTTTTAAATAATGATGTAAAAATACTTCAATTTGCAGATGATATTTTAATTTATTGTGTGAATAGAGAAGTTATGACTGCCCAAAATATTGTAAATAGAGCACTTTATCAATTACATGGGTACTACACAAACAAATTGAAACTCAATATTAACTGTCAAAAGAGTTCTGTATTAGTTTTTGGCAGTGCAGAACCTGTAAACATATTTTATAATAATGTAAATATTCCACAAGCTACTTATCAAACATTTTTAGGCATAGTTCTTGATGACAAATTAAAATTTGACAAGCACATTGACTATGTTAGTCAAAATGCAATTAAGGGTGTCAATATTATGAGATGTTTAGCAGGAGTTTTTTGGGGTTCAGATCCAAATATATTGAGCATGATTTATAAAAGTTTGGTAAGAAGTCATTTTGATTACAGCTGTTTAGCATATATGAACTCCACTCAAACTCTATTAAAAAAATTAGATGTTATTCAAAATTCAGCTTTAAGAATAATATGTGGTGCTATGAAAACAACACCTATAAATGCCTTGGAAGCAGAGACTTGTATAGAACCTCTTGCTATCAGACGACTAGGCACAGCTCACAAATTCTGCCTTAAGATTTTATCACAAGACAACTCCATGTTACTTCAGAGTTTAAACTTACCTCCAAGTTTGAGTAGCTCATTCCAAAATTGTTCTATAGGGCCCTCAGACATTAAATCTAACAGGCTTCCAGTTATGAGTACAATATTGCATAAAGTCAAACTTGACACTAAAAATATCTATATAAATCTAATGTATGGCCTATGTACTCCTGTACAATTAATGCTCTAGTATATAGATGTATTAATATTGACACTAGAAAAATAGAAAACAAACATGAATTTAGAGAGCAAATGGTTGATAAAGCAAATGCATATAAGATATACACAGATGGTTCAAAATCTATAAAAGGGGTATATAGTACATATTATGACCCTCAGTTAAGGACTACTAAAACATATCAATTAGACACCAACTGCAGTATATTCACTGCAGAAAGTTATGCAATATATATAGAGCATTACTGTACATTCAAAATATTAAATCACATAATTTTGTTATTCTTTCGGATAGTCTAAGTGTATTATTAACTTTAGAACAATGTAACTTATCATACAAGCAAAACCATTTAATATACAAAATTAGATCTTTGTTATGTACTAGCAGTAATCTGAACATAGAATTTAAGTGGGTTCCATCTCATCAAGATATAGAAGGAAACGAAATTGTAGATAAAGCTGCTAACTCAAAACCAGATGAAGATCATACTGAAATTTTGGGAGTGCCTTTTACGGACTATTTCACTCATTACAAAGGACAAAAGAGGGACTGGTGGAGTAACTTTTGGAAAGAAGTCAGCACAGAAAAGGGACAATGGTATTTTGAAATACAAAAGGAACTGCCGCGTAAGCCATGGTATAGTAAAAACAGACATGCAAATGAAAGAAAGTTTATTACCATATTAAACAGAATGAGATTTGGACATTGTCTAACTCCAGCACATTTGCATAAAATGCAAATTGTGCAATCCAAAGAATGCACCTTCTGTGGTCATCCGGTAGCAGATCTTCAACATATAATACTTGAATGCCGTCATTTTATTCTTCAAAGATTAATAATGATCTCGGACCTTATTGATGTTACTTCTGATGTACCCCGCCTCCTTCAAGACATGTTGAACAATGTGGACACCTTTGTCGCATTATTTAATTATGTGACTTCTACAGTGGAAAAACTGTAGTATCGCAGCAGAACGGCATGGAATTGAGTTGAATCCTCGAAGTTCAGTCAGAAAAAAAACAACAAACGATGATAGTGAATCGAGTCCATAGAATACACACATCCAGCCAATGAAGTTGACACTGACTGATAAAATAAGTTTTGGCTAAAGGACTTGTATCCAAGGCCGTAATATCATTAAAAAAAGGAAGACTTACTTTTTTCTCTTTATTCGTAATAAAAGTAAAAATTTACGTAAAATAAGAGGCGAATCTCACGTGAACCACCGCGGAAAATATGCATAGATCAGATAGAATACATACTAGCGAAATAACTAATGAAAATATGTTCAAGAAAGGCGCGCAGACCCTGCATGCAGTATTTGTGTTTCTTAGTTGTTTTTCACCTCAAGTAAGTTCTTGCTACCTATAATGTTTACTTCGTTCTGTTTTAGCTGCAGAAATGACTGCTTCAGAAAGACTAGTGAAGAACTTCGTCATAGTATATTGACTCAGTTTAATAGTTTCTCGAACAAAAATGGACAAGACTCTCACCTAGCAGGTTTGATATCTTCAAAGCCGCCCGTTCGTCGAAGATCACGTAAAATAGCTTAAATAAAAGCATCTGAACTTGACATTAGCTGGAACTTCATCCTCTCAGCATGATACTGATATAATAGCAGTGGTAATAAGGATGTTTAAAATAAGTAATTTATAGTACATAGATAAGCATAATTAGTATCTACCTACTTTTTATAATACATACTTTCGAATAAAACCTAGTTTTACCTTTAAATGCCTGCCTTTTATTCCTTTATGTATTTTATATATATATGGGGCAACATTCACCCCAAACTATGTAGAGCCTGTACTGTGGTAACCTGATAGATATATTAGTTATGAGGTTGTTCTTGTAACAAACAACATGTCAAAAGGTCAAGAGATGCTGAAGTTTCTTACAAGACAAGTACAACTTTTGTCCAGTCATTAATAACTTACTGTGCAAAATTTGATAAGATTTTTACTATACACACAATTCAAAAATATGTCAGAATGTCACAAAATAGATATATTTTGAAATACAGAAGAAACCTTCTGTATAACATTAATAGCATCCATGGTAGGCTTTATTTTTGTTCTCCTG
This sequence comes from Apeira syringaria, assembly GCA_934044485.1. Taxonomy (NCBI): domain Eukaryota; kingdom Metazoa; phylum Arthropoda; class Insecta; order Lepidoptera; family Geometridae; genus Apeira; species Apeira syringaria. Next base: position 29,658,824 of record OW203655.1, read on the forward strand.
TAAAGTTACCAATTCGGACATTGGCTGTTTTTGTAAAGAAGGCCTCATTCTGTCACTCTATTTTACAATTTCTTCATATTTATCATCAATAAGTTGTAAAATTTGATTTAACATCGTCCCGACGATAGAAAATATATATTATATTGATTCCAAATGTCATAATTCGGAAAATAGCATGTTAGGATAGATTTCAAAACTAAACATTTTCTTTTTCATAATCATTTTGTTACCAAATTAAATAAATGTCTAGTTATTTTTTGGAAGTTCTGAACTTTATTGATTTGATCTTAACTTTATTCTGAACTTGAGTCATTTTTTTTAACTTACTATGCAATTATTTGGAACAGAAGAAGATACACTGTAATATTGGCGAGGAGGATGCAGATATTTTTATTTTTAAAACTTTATTGACTTTTAGTAAAGGTAGGTATACATATTAGTAGTATTAAACTAAGTATGGACCAGGTAATAAGCCGTAGCGGCTGAGGCTGGTCGCCGATGCTGCGGAGGTGAACATTGATGTCTGTGCTTTGTAACGCAAAGGGCGGAGGGGCTGCACTTCCCGCAGCGCCGGAGCAGTCACAAAATATAACCTCATTTTTTTTTTCTATATCTTAAAAACTAAGGCACAAAAAGGGCGTTGTCGTTCATAGGGGGGGTAAAACCCTGTCGCCCCCTCTCCCGTCCTCCGCCTTTTTCCCGCCCCCAAAATGAATGTTTGTAAGTAGTGGGGTTAGAAATTTTTAAAAAATCATATCTCAGAAAGGGGTGGGGTTCCGCAACTTTTCCTTCACAGGGGGAGGTCTACTCCTCATCGCCCCTTCCCCCCTTAAAAAAAGATGTCTTATAAACTAAAGTTGAACACATAGATTTATTATCAATTGCAAAAATAATCAAATTGAAGCTATCTTAAATTCTAGACCTCTAACTCCACTTACCTCAGATTACTCAGATCCGTGCAGCATCCACAGGTACCCGTCGACTCCAACATCAACATGCTGCAGCGGCACAAGCGAGTGACGCTCATCATGAACACTTTTGGAAAAGGTTTTCTAACAAATATGTTTCAATGCTCCAACAGAGAACCAAGTGGAATACGACCTATAGTCAGCTAGAGTTGGGCTCACTTGTGCTTCTGAAGAATAAGACGAGGCCACCACAGGTTTGGCTACTGGGACGGGACACAAAGGTCTTTAGTGGAGGTGAAAACACCAGCAGAGTGCCTGAAATTAGAACGAGCAAGGGCATCCTACAGCGAGGTTCGAACAACGTTTGCCCATTACCAATAGACCTATGTTGAAGAAGATAAGCTTCTTCCCCGAGGGAGCATGTCTACGACACAGCTAGTGCCTGCGGGGGACCTGAACAGGTTAAACGGGCCCGCCGCCGCTTCACCCCGACTTCGCCCGCCATTCACACACCCAATCGTCGCCAGAGCGGCCGGACGTACATACTTATTTAACTATTAGTTAAGTTCAGAAGCAAACTACTTTATGTATTTAGGCACTATCAAGTTTCTTTGATATGGCAGGCCGCTTCCAACAGGCCCTTGTGGAAATCAATGGGAGAGGCCTATGTCCAGCAGTGGACGTCCTATGGCTGAGATTTTAAGTTGAAGCTGAAGTTTTTTAAATAACATAACTAGACCAAACGACAAAAATGTACTTTGGACTCCTTATGCAGAATCAAATTATATTATATATCATGAGTCCAATGATTTTTATGATATATTTATTAAAATATACAGTTTGGTTATATTTATTTTAGATCAGTTGCTAAATTATGATTACTTTTATAATACGCAATAGATTTCATTTACAATAAATCCTCTGCCATCCAAAATGCGTTTATGTCATTCACCAAAAATCTTGATTTGTCGTTTGGACTAATTATGCTTAACTGTATCCAAATATCAAAGAAATGTAAATTGATATATATTTCATGTTAGATCAGAGTTATTGTCAAAACTTTAAGTACCTACCTACCTATGTAATGAACAAATTACAGTAGATTTGCTATTAGTTAATCATACTCTGAGCCCCAAGACACAGGCTTTCGCCTAGTCTGGGTCTCAACACTAATAATGTCTTTGAATACTGTACTCTTTGGGAAATAAAAGATTATATAAAAAAAGTTTATTATTATATCTATCTATATTAGTTATTTAAAAACAAAATCTAGAGATAAAAGTTATACAATTTTAATTATTATTATATCTTTCTACATTAATTAGTTACTTAAAAACAAAATCTAGAGATAAAAGCTATATAATTTAAATTATTATTATATTTATCTACATTAACTAGTTATTCAAAAACAAAATCTAGAGGTAAAAGCTATACAATTTTTATTATTATTATATCTATATACATTAACTAGTTATTTAAAAACAAACTCTAGAGATAAAGCTATATAATTTTAATTATTGTTATATCTATCTACATTAACTAGTTATTTCAAGACAAAATCTAGATTTAATATAAAAGCTATACAATTTTAATAACATTTCAGTCGTCTTACAAATGTAGATGTCTCAGGGACAGTGAGAGGTATTTCAGATCTTTCAGGAATAAAAGGGGATAGATTAGGGACTGACTTAGCATGGGGAACCATTTTTGCTCTCAATTCAGCCTCAGCTTTTTCTTGCATTTCTTTTAGTTCTTTTTTCTTTAGCAGCCACATTCTTTTCTTCTTTTTCATTTAATTGTCTTTCAAATACCCGTGTTTCCACTGCCCTTTTTTCAACATCAAGTCAAATGGTGCAGTCTCAATATACGTAGACTGTAGAATAGGTTTGAAAGGTTCTTGGTAAAGTACAGTAGGAGGTTTAGCCCTGAAAATAACTTAATTCTCTTTACTTTCAGATGATGTTGTTGATGATGTTGCTGAACAGCTTTTGGTTGCAACAGTCACCTTCTGCTTCCTTAGAGCCTCAGGTAATGGTTGCGCTTTAAATGAGGCTGCTAGCTGTTTTTCAGTTTCAATCAGACACTTAATTTTTTCCGATTTGCGTTTCCTTAACTCTTCATCACGCTTTTCAAATGAAAACGGTTTCGGTTTCACAGGCTTTAGAGGAACAAAAGGTTCAGGTTTCACACATTTTGGTTTCTGCACTTTTGGACTTACTGCTCTAGTCATATTCACTGGTATGTCAGGCTTTTCAAATAAGTGTTTTGGGGCCGGGCGTGCTTTAAACTTTGGTGCTTCAATTGATGGTTCAATTCGTTTTTTCTGTATTTCAGTAAGATTGAAGGGCTCTATCATTGTACCAGGTTTTGAAGGGACCACTGGAAGATTAACACGTCCATCAAGACACGATTTAGGAATGGGTTGAGCTTTAATTTTAAATTTTTTAATTTCTTCCAGTTCCATTTCTTCTTTTTCTCTCTGGGACATCACATGGATAGGCCGGCGTACTTTACAGCGTACTATCGGTGTTAGCGGCCGCGTTAGATTGATACGGCCAATATTATGCTGAGATTGGAATATTTCAACACGTGACGTGTGATACCGACTTGAAGTATCTCTTTGAAAATTATAAATTGCCTCAGCCTTCGCCAAAAATATTGATTTGGGCGACTGCCCTGTAGCTGCCTGCCCTGCCTCTTGCTCTTCGCGAAATGCTGTTAAATCGTTCATAGACATTGATTTTCTCATAGGTGAGGTGGAAATAAAAGGGCTCTCACCAAAATCTTCTTCAATCGGAGTTCCTGGTTCGTCTTCTCTTTCCATCTTTTCATTTGGTGTATAAAAGTTATCACCACGCAAGTTTATCACGAATCTTTTACGCTACCTACACTGCAAAACCAACAATTAGTCGTTATTTTTGAAACGAGTGTGTATAATTGCCGGCCACGGAATTGGCGCCCTGATAAATACCGACCCAATAAATACCACCCAGATAATTCATGACCATGAGCGTCGGTTATCAGGTTGGTATTTCACGGGCTGCGCAGTCCTTGGCTGCGTATTCCACCTCGGTAGCGATTTGTTTCGGCACGTATTTTCTGACCCAATAATGCGCGGCCGATAAAAGCCACCCAGATAATTCGCGACTACCTACTATTGGCTGATATCAGTTACGCATATTGGTCTAAAATGATTCTTAAATCGATTCTATTGGTGGATATATTTTGTAAGGCTTTGCTCATCATGCTATAGTCAAAATCCTAGCCTAGCTCTATGCTGACAATCTGGCAAAAAAAACTAAACATGGCGTGTGTGGTATGTGTTTGTTTTTGTTTACTACATTCATTGTGAAATTTCATGTGACATTTCATTAATTGTCAAATGAATGTGCTGATTCATGTGCCATAAATGCTCATCAAACGGGTTCCTCTGACCATAACCAAATGTATTCTCATGATGTCTGTGCCACATCAAAATAAATACTTTCTGAAACATGGTGCAAAAATTGGCAAATATCTAGAACTTTAAAAGGTACATTTTATGCTGATATACAACCCTTAATCCCTAACAAACCTTGGTTCTCGAAGTTCCAGAAAGCTGATAAACAAACTACCTCAACTATTTGCAGGCTTCGACTCAATCATTCTTGCACCCCTGTTTTCCGATCCAAACTGAGGATAAGAATGTGAATGTGGTCTGGACGAAGGAGACGTGGACCATATATTCTATGGTGTGAACATCGAGGGAATTCATTGTAGACTAGACTTTATGAAAATGGCTTTCAATTATCAGGCCGGTAAATCACTGGCTGCGCATTATCGCCCGGTAGAATTTGTACCACCCTAGTAATTACCACCCTGATAATGCGCGGCCTGATAGCTCATGTACATAGCTTTGAATTATCTGGCCGGTAATTCACAAGCCGGGGCTGCGTTCAGGAGCGGCTTTGGCCAAGCCATATCTTGCTCTGACAGCGGATATGCGGCGTTCACGTCAACCTGTCAGACCAAATTATGGTCGACTAGACCTTAATCTTTCTACCTCTAGAATCGATCAAATCTTGATCGGCTGTCAAAAGTGACATATTCAGTGGTAGCTATCACGTAATCTATGATCAATGTAAGTGACTTCTTCTTCTTCTGTCACATGCTATGTTGTAGCCGTTCGTGAGACATCGATCAAATATTTCGTATCAATATAATTGAAATTCAACCAACACAACGGCGGCTCCAGAGTTCAAACGACGTTTCCAGGATGAATAACAATTGGTTATATTTTTATATAATTCTACTGTACGTGTGTATGTCACAGAACTCCTCCTAAGCGGCTGAACCTATTTGAATGATTTTTTTGTAAGCGTTTGGGTGGCACCCTGGATGGTTTTTATTCATAAAAAAAAATTGAATAAATTCCACCAGGACAACGTCTGCCGGGTCCACTAGTTTAATAAAACAAGAGTTGTCAATCTCAAATCTTGGTCTAGGATGGTGGCAGAGTTTGAGGCGACCGAAAAATAACTAATAACCATATTAGTAGTTATATTTCGATCGCCTCAAACTCTGCGTGCATTTATGCGCATTCCATTGCAAGCAATGGCGACATACACGTTCAACTCTATTCATAGCTTCTAAAAATGGAGTTGCCCCTATCAAAGCGACATCTATTAGTCCAGTCAAATAAACTTTTAAATCAAAATTTCAGTCTAAAGGCTGCATTTTTGATATTATGTAGTTTCAATCGTACAAAAAATGTATAAAACATTTTTGGGTGCGCAACCACCGCCAAGTGTCAAAAAAAATTTTTTGAATATTTCTTTTTGCAATTACTCGAAAATAGTAAAAGTTACGAAAAAACGTTTTGAAGAAGATTTATAAAGCTTAAAATTTTACATCAAAAAGGTCCTATGACTTTTTTCGCCCAGTGAAATTTAACTGAGATAAGAAGATTTCCGAGTTTAAGAGATAAACGTCAATTTAAAAAAAAAGCAGGTAATAGAAATATAAGCTAATTAAGTTTTTTTTATTTTAAATTGCTTATATTAAACGTAATCTTTAATATCAGAGATACAAATAATTTCTTTTAATTGATGAAAAAAAATATAACGATTTAACAATTTCAAATTGATATATTTATTAATGCTTGAATGTTACAAATATTTTATTGATATATTTAGTTTTCTCGTGACATTTTCTAGACAATTTAGGAAATTAAAATACAAAGTAAAAAAAAATGTTCCATCGTACAACTATTGTACGATTGAAAAAACTTTTGCTTTGTATGTTTTGGCAGGTGTGTAGGCTGTGTTTCAAATTGAGCTTTAAGCGCTTTGAGCACAGGGGCCGTACCATCAACTTTTACAAAACCATCATGTTTCAAGAACGTCATACTTCAAGCTTAAAGTAATAATGCTCAGATTCGTACCATGAACGTCTTAAAACATTATTGTTTTATTATCGCTCAGTGACGTGTAGAATGAACGAAGAAACATTCCTGCTGTAAGGGCAAGCGAGACAACATTATATTTTCATATAGCGTTGTCGCTTTCGTTGGCGCTAGCTCATGGTACGCTTTGAGTGAACGAAATAGAGGTTTACGTCACAAAACTGCTTAGTCTAAACAACATTAAAGTAACATTGCTTATGTGGCCTTGTGGTACGAAAATTCAAAGTAAGATTACAATAATACTGCTATAAGAGTTGGTGGTAGGCCCCCAGGGGCCGTACCATCAACTTTTACAAAACCATCATGTTTCAAGAACGTCATACTTCAAGCTTAAAGTAATAATGCTCAGATTCGTACCATGAACGTCTTAAAACATTATTGTTTTATTATCGCTCAGTGACGTGTAGAATGAACGAAGAAACATTCCTGCTATAAGGGCAAGCGAGACAACATTATATTTTCATATAGCGTTGTCGCTTTCGTTGGCGCTAGCTCATGGTACGCTTTGAGTGAACGAAATAGAGGTTTACGTCACAAAACTGCTTAGTCTAAACAACATTAAAGTAACATTGCTTATGTGGCCTTGTGGTACGAAAATTCAGAGTAAGATTACAATAATACTGCTATAAGAGTTGGTGGTAGGCCCCCTGAGAGCGTGCTTAAAGTCATTCCAAAATGCACTGACAGCTGCACACAAAATGTATATGACGTCATCCATGACATCAGATAATCAGATAATCATTTATTGGTAACACAAATACACGTCAAAATATAGTTAGGTAGGTACTGCAAGCACCTGCAAAATCAAATAAAGTAAATCAATAAATTCATTACGTAACATTAAATGTAAATTAAAATTAAAAGTAATAGGTATATACATAAATCAAATCAAATTATTAGAATAAAACATAACTGTCATAATTTAATACATACATTATGTCAACTTTGCAGAAACAAATTCTTCACAAGAATAGAAAGCTTGCTCGATAAGCCAGCTTTTCAACTTCTGTTTAAATACGGCGTGGCTGATTGCGGCTGTGATAGTATCAGGTAGCCGATTGTAAACGGTGGGTCCTACGACATTAATTAAATTTGAAGATTTGCTTAATCTTCGCGGCATGGTTGCCAATTTGTTGGCGCGGCGGGTATTGTAAGAGTGCGTATCACCAAGTTTTCTAAACGACTTTAAATTTAATCTTACGTATATTGCTGCCTTATATATAAGAATAGAGGGCAACGTGAGTTTTAAAGTGCGGCCTTACAGAGCAGTCTTGCGGAATTCGAGCTAAAGCGCGAACGGCCCGCTTCTGCATGCGAAAGACACGCAGCCAGTCCGCAGAGCGGCTCCAGAGTTCTGCGCCATATTGCAATATAGAATGGACAGTCGCAAAATAGCACGTACGCACTACATCGTCAGGGAGAAAACGGGCCATTCTGTTCAAAGCAAAGCACGCACTGCCAAGTCTTCCACACATTTTATGGATGTGGGGTACCCATGTGAGCGCTTTGTCCACCTCGAACCCAAGAAATGTAGTACATTCACGATGTTCCATTCTTATTCCTCCGTCTGCAAACACATGCATCGGTCTTCGGTCTCTCCCTCCGGTGCGAAAGTGTATATAATGTGTTTTTGAGAGATTGAGTACCAATCCATTGTTTTGGAACCATTTTATCAGTTGTCGAGCCACGTCATTCAACTTCTCTTCGAGATGGTCAACAGAAGTTGCTGTTACCACTGCTGCAACGTCATCTGCATACATCAAGATATCAGCGTTAGATATCGCGTCAGGTAGGTCATTTAGAAGCAGCGAGAACAGGACATTCGATACGGACGATCCTTGTGGCACGCCCATGGTCAGCGGTAGAGGATCCGATCTCTCTGCACCTGCGCAACCAACAACGATCTGAAATCTGCCATATAGCATAGCACGCAATACACCTAGGGCCATGTTCTGAATGCCATAATGGCGCATCTTGATCTTCAGTATCGTGTGATCGGCTAAATCGAAGGCCTTTGAAAGATCACAGCACAGCACTGCCACATGTAGTTTTTTCGCACGGGCTCCCAATACACGGCTCACCACCTCACGGGTCAGGCATGTAGTAGACCGCCCCTCGCGGTATGCGTACTGTCGGTCAGAGAGAGCATTCACTGATGACAAGACGTACTGTATCAAGCGAGTGCTAAGTCCATTTTCAAACACTTTGGCCACTGCTGGTATGATAGACACCGGCCTATAGGAATCCATATCCTGTTTTTTGCCTTTATTTTTATCAAGGGGTGTATAGACTTTTATTTTTAACCAAAAAATGGAACTGACATCAATACTCAACAGGTGTGAAATAACTTGTTAGTAATAATAACAATGATAGTTAAAAAGTAACTATTATCAAAATATTTTGAGCATGGTACCGACTTCGACAAGTTATTTCGTACTTTTGAGTGCTGAAGTCGGTTGCATTTTTGGTAATTTTTTTCACCTTTGCTACTCACGGGATCAATTGTCATTGTGTTTGTTCAGTTCACCGATTTCTCCACCCGCAACTTTAATATCATCGACGTTGACCGATTACAATGAAATTAAAATAGAATCACACGGGAAGCACCAGCTTTCAATTAAAAAAAAGAACGATCAAAATCCGTGCACTCGGTCGAAAGTTATGCGGTAACTAACATTAAAAAAAACATACGGGTCGAACAGAGATCTTCCTCCGTTATTGAAGTCAGTAAAAAATAAGTAAAAGTGGTTTTGGGGGTATATTTTTCTAAAATAGCTAATTTTCGGGGGGATTTTGAATAAGGTTGGGGGGAAATTCACACGGTCACCTGGCAGCACTGGTTGTAGACAATTGGATTGGACTTTTGGCGGGAAGGTCAAAAAGAGCGGTCGATTTGATTTCTCTGCAATAAATTATTTAAATTTTCTCAAAGTTTGAAGAAATATTAGCCTGCAATGCCTGCAGAAAGTGAAGGAGAGGATGATCGTGCTTTTATCGCGGTCAAAAAGCGTAAGAAATAGGACCATACAGTAGAAACGGATTTGGCCAGCGGCAGTTCCGAAGATAAGTATATACCGTTTTTCAAACCTAATTACAAGAGACTATACCCAGACAATAGTAATCATACTGAATATTCAGTTTTCTTAGAAAGTACCAACGAAGAGAAACTTGGAAATAAAGACCCCGTCTCGATACAAAAAATTATAGGCAAATACGTAAAGGGCCAGTATGAAATGAGCCGCGCTAATGCTCAAAAACTTAAAATAACTTTTAAGCTATCGACTGATGCTAATGACTTCTTATGTAATGAAGAATCTCTGGCAAAATGTAATATAAGAGCTTTCATACCCTCGTCCTTTGTGGAGAAAGTAGGTGTCATTCAACACGTCTCCACAGAGTTATGCAATGAAGAACTATACCGCAAGTTATCTGGTGAGTTTGAAATAGTTGCTGTAAGGAGATTTATGAAAAAAAATGAGGACAGATTGGAACCACTAAACACTGTAACGGTTATATTTGTTACTGGTGTTTTACCTCAGTGTATTTATTTGGATCACTGGAGGATACCTGTGAGTATGTATGTACCCCGAGTGATGCAATGTTATAAATGCCTAAAATTTAATCACTCTGCAAAGATATGTAAAAATGCACAGGTATGCTCTATGTGCTCGGGTGGACACTCCTACAAAGACTGTAATAATAAGGAAACTGATTTTAAATGCAGTAATTGTGGTGGTGCTCACCTCGCTATATCTAAGACTTGTCCTGTCAAGATGGAACGCATAGCCAAACAAAAACAAAGTTATGCTAATGTAGCTAAAAATCTAAACTTTAACTTAAACTTTCCAGCTATACAGAAGTCTCAGCAGCGTATACCATCTATCCCTGTGAATGCAATCACTAATGTGAATAATAAACCCCCACAAACAAAGAACTCTGAAATTTCAACCAAAACTCAGAAAGCATAGTCCCTAATGAATACTGAAACTGTAATTGACGACAGAATCTTAAATGCCATGGTTCGAATCTTGGTTTTATTAGGGAATATGACAGAAGACATCCCTAAAAATGTATCGAAAATAAAAGAGTTTCTTTTAAAAAACTTGTAAACCTCTCAACGGAGGAATATTTATTTAGAATAGTACACAGTAACAACACAATATGCAAAGCATTAATAATAAAAAAACATTATTACATTCTTTTATTCAAGAAAACAACATAGATACATCTAACAACATAGATGTATCTTGTTAATGAAACTTGGTTGAAATCCACAAGCATGCCTGTTAATTTTCCTGGATACAACTTTTTATACAAAAATGCAAAAAAATGAACATGGTGGTGTGGGTAATATAATTAAAAATAAAATTAAATATAAGATTATTGACGGCCCATTTTATGAAGACGTCCAAGTGTTAGCGGTGTCTGTCGAGACTCAGGCTGGCCCCATTGCAGTTGCTTGTATTTATTGCCCACCTAGAAAAAAGAAAAGAATTTGCTTTAGTAAATTAAGAAATATTTTAAATCACTTGCCTAAGCCATGTCTAATCTCTGGCGATTTTAATGCACACCACGTAGCATTTGGTTGTACCTCAACCAAGTCAAGGGGTAATGATTTATATGGAATGTTAGATGAGTTTAATTTGTGCATATTGAACACAGGTAATCCAACTACTATTCAAAGGCCTAACTGTGCAGCATCAGCCATAGACATATCATGCGCCAGTCCAGCAATTGCTCCGCTTTGTGAGTGGTATGTGGGCAATGACCCATTAGGTAGTGATCACTATCCAACTTTTATTGATTTAACTGTTTCTCCGCTAACATATGCATACAATGACGGTATTGTAAAATACCTGTTCCACAAAGCTGATTGGACAACATACTATATAAGATCAAAAGAACTTACTGAGAATTTTCAAATTAATTTAAATAATCCGTTAGATTCTTATAACAAATTTTGTGATGTCTTAAATACATTAAAATCTGAATGCATTCCATGTTTCATAGGTAGCAGTACTAAATTTGTAAAACCACCAGCTCCATGGTGGAATAATGAATGTGCAGAGGCAGTTCAAAATGCTAAACAAGCTCTTGTAAACTACAGATTGCAATTTACTATTGAATCATTTCTTATATATAAAAATTTAAATGCTATAAAAAAGCTTCTTTTAAAAGAAACAAGAAAATATAGTTGGAAAGCTATATGTGAATCACTCAACAGATATACTCCAGTATCAAGAATTTGGAACCACATTCGTAAATTAAAACGCAAGTATTTAAATAAAAATAGGTATAAAAATGATGCATGGATTCCTGAATTTATTTCAAAGTTATGCCAATTTCCAACATATGAAAGTCCTTACTTTAATTTGTTCAACTTATTCAACTCTGAAGGTAATACAACAGAAGCAATGTCTTTGTTAAATCCTTTCACTTATGAAGAATTTTGCTTTGCTTTAGACTCAAAAAAAAATACAACACCAGGTTTAGATGAATTTCCATATATTATGATAAAAAAATTAAATAAATTTAGTAAAACTATACTTCTGGATATTTTTAATGGTCTATGGAATAAACAGTGCATACCTGTTTCTCGGAAAACTCAATGCGTTATACCAATATTGAAACCTAACAAGTCTCCAGATGATCCTCATTCCGACCAATCTCACTAGCTTCTTGCATAGGTAAATTGTTTGAACAAATGTTGAAAACCAGATTGGATTATTTTGTAGAAATAAATAATTGATTACCTCATTTCCAATTTGGATTCCGTAGGGGTAAATGTGCTACTGATAGTTTTGTATATTATATTAATGACATGAAAGAGTGTATTCTTTCACATTCTACAGCAGTGTGTGCATTCCTTGATGTGCAGGGTGCTTATGATAATGTTGATATACATCAGTTATTGTATGTACTACATGAAATGGGTATACCTGGAAAGTTGTTAAAATGGATTTTTGAGTTTTGTTACGACCAAACATTATTTGTCAAATTTAACAACATTTTACATGGCCCTAACAAAACTTATAAAGGCCTTATGCAAGGTGGGTGTTTATCTATGTTGCTATATAATTTGTATACATCTCAAATATCTAATTTTTTAAATAATGATGTAAAAATACTTCAATTTGCAGATGATATTTTAATTTATTGTGTGAATAGAGAAGTTATGACTGCCCAAAATATTGTAAATAGAGCACTTTATCAATTACATGGGTACTACACAAACAAATTGAAACTCAATATTAACTGTCAAAAGAGTTCTGTATTAGTTTTTGGCAGTGCAGAACCTGTAAACATATTTTATAATAATGTAAATATTCCACAAGCTACTTATCAAACATTTTTAGGCATAGTTCTTGATGACAAATTAAAATTTGACAAGCACATTGACTATGTTAGTCAAAATGCAATTAAGGGTGTCAATATTATGAGATGTTTAGCAGGAGTTTTTTGGGGTTCAGATCCAAATATATTGAGCATGATTTATAAAAGTTTGGTAAGAAGTCATTTTGATTACAGCTGTTTAGCATATATGAACTCCACTCAAACTCTATTAAAAAAATTAGATGTTATTCAAAATTCAGCTTTAAGAATAATATGTGGTGCTATGAAAACAACACCTATAAATGCCTTGGAAGCAGAGACTTGTATAGAACCTCTTGCTATCAGACGACTAGGCACAGCTCACAAATTCTGCCTTAAGATTTTATCACAAGACAACTCCATGTTACTTCAGAGTTTAAACTTACCTCCAAGTTTGAGTAGCTCATTCCAAAATTGTTCTATAGGGCCCTCAGACATTAAATCTAACAGGCTTCCAGTTATGAGTACAATATTGCATAAAGTCAAACTTGACACTAAAAATATCTATATAAATCTAATGTATGGCCTATGTACTCCTGTACAATTAATGCTCTAGTATATAGATGTATTAATATTGACACTAGAAAAATAGAAAACAAACATGAATTTAGAGAGCAAATGGTTGATAAAGCAAATGCATATAAGATATACACAGATGGTTCAAAATCTATAAAAGGGGTATATAGTACATATTATGACCCTCAGTTAAGGACTACTAAAACATATCAATTAGACACCAACTGCAGTATATTCACTGCAGAAAGTTATGCAATATATATAGAGCATTACTGTACATTCAAAATATTAAATCACATAATTTTGTTATTCTTTCGGATAGTCTAAGTGTATTATTAACTTTAGAACAATGTAACTTATCATACAAGCAAAACCATTTAATATACAAAATTAGATCTTTGTTATGTACTAGCAGTAATCTGAACATAGAATTTAAGTGGGTTCCATCTCATCAAGATATAGAAGGAAACGAAATTGTAGATAAAGCTGCTAACTCAAAACCAGATGAAGATCATACTGAAATTTTGGGAGTGCCTTTTACGGACTATTTCACTCATTACAAAGGACAAAAGAGGGACTGGTGGAGTAACTTTTGGAAAGAAGTCAGCACAGAAAAGGGACAATGGTATTTTGAAATACAAAAGGAACTGCCGCGTAAGCCATGGTATAGTAAAAACAGACATGCAAATGAAAGAAAGTTTATTACCATATTAAACAGAATGAGATTTGGACATTGTCTAACTCCAGCACATTTGCATAAAATGCAAATTGTGCAATCCAAAGAATGCACCTTCTGTGGTCATCCGGTAGCAGATCTTCAACATATAATACTTGAATGCCGTCATTTTATTCTTCAAAGATTAATAATGATCTCGGACCTTATTGATGTTACTTCTGATGTACCCCGCCTCCTTCAAGACATGTTGAACAATGTGGACACCTTTGTCGCATTATTTAATTATGTGACTTCTACAGTGGAAAAACTGTAGTATCGCAGCAGAACGGCATGGAATTGAGTTGAATCCTCGAAGTTCAGTCAGAAAAAAAACAACAAACGATGATAGTGAATCGAGTCCATAGAATACACACATCCAGCCAATGAAGTTGACACTGACTGATAAAATAAGTTTTGGCTAAAGGACTTGTATCCAAGGCCGTAATATCATTAAAAAAAGGAAGACTTACTTTTTTCTCTTTATTCGTAATAAAAGTAAAAATTTACGTAAAAAAAGAGGCGAATCTCACGTGAACCACCGCGGAAAATATGCATAGATCAGATAGAATACATGCTAGCGAAATAACTAATGAAAATATGTTCAAGAAAGGCGCGCAGACCCTGCATGCAGTATTTGTGTTTCTTAGTTGTTTTTCACCTCAAGTAAGTTCTTGCTACCTATAATGTTTACTTCGTTCTGTTTTAGCTGCAGAAAGACTAGTGAAGAACTTCGTCATAGTATATTGACTCAGTTTAATAGTTTCTCGAACAAAAATGGACAAGACTCACCTAGCAGGTTTGATATCTTCAAAGCCGCCCGTTCGTCGAAGATCACGTAAAATAGCTTAAATAAAAGCATCTGAACTTGACATTAGCTGGAACTTCATCCTCTCAGCATGATACTGATATAATAGCAGTGGTAATAAGGATGTTTAAAATAAGTAATTTATAGTACATAGATAAGCATAATTAGTATCTACCTACTTTTTATAATACATACTTTCGAATAAAACCTAGTTTTACCTTTAAATGCCTGCCTTTTATTCCTTTATGTATTTTATATATATATGGGGCAACATTCACCCCAAACTATGTAGAGCCTGTACTGTGGTAACCTGATAGATATATTAGTTATGAGGTTGTTCTTGTAACAAACAACATGTCAAAAGGTCAAGAGATGCTGAAGTTTCTTACAAGACAAGTACAACTTTTGTCCAGTCATTAATAACTTACTGTGCAAAATTTGATAAGATTTTTACTATACACACAATTCAAAAATATGTCAGAATGTCACAAAATAGATATATTTTGAAATACAGAAGAAACCTTCTGTATAACATTAATAGCATCCATGGTAGGCTTTATTTTTGTTCTCCTGTAAAGTTACCAATTCGGACATTGGCTGTTTTTGTAAAGAAGGCCTCATTCTGTCACTCTATTTTACAATTTCTTCATATTTATCATCAATAAGTTGTAAAATTTGATTTAACATCGTCCCGACGATAGAAAATATATATTATATTGATTCCAAATGTCATAATTCGGAAAATAGCATGTTAGGATAGATTTCAAAACTAAACATTTTCTTTTTCATAATCATTTTGTTACCAAATTAAATAAATGTCTAGTTATTTTTTGGAAGTTCTGAACTTTATTGATTTGATCTTAACTTTATTCTGAACTTGAGTCATTTTTTTTAACTTACTATGCAATTATTTGGAACAGAAGAAGATACACTGTAATATTGGCGAGGAGGATGCAGATATTTTTATTTTTAAAACTTTATTGACTTTTAGTAAAGGTAGGTATACATATTAGTAGTATTAAACTAAGTATGGACCAGGTAATAAGCCGTAGCGGCTGAGGCTGGTCGCCGATGCTGCGGAGGTGAACATTGATGTCTGTGCTTTGTAACGCAAAGGGCGGAGGGGCTGCACTTCCCGCAGCGCCGGAGCAGTCACAAAATATAACCTCATTTTTTTTTTCTATATCTTAAAAACTAAGGCACAAAAAGGGCGTTGTCGTTCATAGGGGGGGTAAAACCCTGTCGCCCCCTCTCCCGTCCTCCGCCTTTTTCCCGCCCCCAAAATGAATGTTTGTAAGTAGTGGGGTTAGAAATTTTTAAAAAATCATATCTCAGAAAGGGGTGGGGTTCCGCAACTTTTCCTTCACAGGGGGAGGTCTACTCCTCATCGCCCCTTCCCCCCTTAAAAAAAGATGTCTTATAAACTAAAGTTGAACACATAGATTTATTATCAATTGCAAAAATAATCAAATTGAAGCTATCTTAAATTCTAGACCTCTAACTCCACTTACCTCAGATTACTCAGATCCGTGCAGCATCCACAGGTACCCGTCGACTCCAACATCAACATGCTGCAGCGGCACAAGCGAGTGACGCTCATCATGAACACTTTTGGAAAAGGTTTTCTAACAAATATGTTTCAATGCTCCAACAGAGAACCAAGTGGAATACGACCTATAGTCAGCTAGAGTTGGGCTCACTTGTGCTTCTGAAGAATAAGACGAGGCCACCACAGGTTTGGCTACTGGGACGGGACACAAAGGTCTTTAGTGGAGGTGAAAACACCAGCAGAGTGCCTGAAATTAGAACGAGCAAGGGCATCCTACAGCGAGGTTCGAACAACGTTTGCCCATTACCAATAGACCTATGTTGAAGAAGATAAGCTTCTTCCCCGAGGGAGCATGTCTACGACACAGCTAGTGCCTGCGGGGGACCTGAACAGGTTAAACGGGCCCGCCGCCGCTTCACCCCGACTTCGCCCGCCATTCACACACCCAATCGTCGCCAGAGCGGCCGGACGTACATACTTATTTAACTATTAGTTAAGTTCAGAAGCAAACTACTTTATGTATTTAGGCACTATCAAGTTTCTTTGATATGGCAGGCCGCTTCCAACAGGCCCTTGTGGAAATCAATGGGAGAGGCCTATGTCCAGCAGTGGACGTCCTATGGCTGAGATTTTAAGTTGAAGCTGAAGTTTTTTAAATAACATAACTAGACCAAACGACAAAAATGTACTTTGGACTCCTTATGCAGAATCAAATTATATTATATATCATGAGTCCAATGATTTTTATGATATATTTATTAAAATATACAGTTTGGTTATATTTATTTTAGATCAGTTGCTAAATTATGATTACTTTTATAATACGCAATAGATTTCATTTACAATAAATCCTCTGCCATCCAAAATGCGTTTATGTCATTCACCAAAAATCTTGATTTGTCGTTTGGACTAATTATGCTTAACTGTATCCAAATATCAAAGAAATGTAAATTGATATATATTTCATGTTAGATCAGAGTTATTGTCAAAACTTTAAGTACCTACCTACCTATGTAATGAACAAATTACAGTAGATTTGCTATTAGTTAATCATACTCTGAGCCCCAAGACACAGGCTTTCGCCTAGTCTGGGTCTCAACACTAATAATGTCTTTGAATACTGTACTCTTTGGGAAATAAAAGATTATATAAAAAAAGTTTATTATTATATCTATCTATATTAGTTATTTAAAAACAAAATCTAGAGATAAAAGCTATACAATTTTAATTATTATTATATCTTTCTACATTAATTAGTTACTTAAAAACAAAATCTAGAGATAAAAGCTATATAATTTAAATTATTATTATATTTATCTACATTAACTAGTTATTCAAAAACAAAATCTAGAGGTAAAAGCTATACAATTTTTATTATTATTATATCTATATACATTAACTAGTTATTTAAAAACAAACTCTAGAGATAAAGCTATATAATTTTAATTATTGTTATATCTATCTACATTAACTAGTTATTTCAAGACAAAATCTAGATTTAATATAAAAGCTATACAATTTTAATAACATTTCAGTCGTCTTACAAATGTAGATGTCTCAGGGACAGTGAGAGGTATTTCAGATCTTTCAGGAATAAAAGGGGATAGATTAGGGACTGACTTAGCATGGGGAACCATTTTTGCTCTCAATTCAGCCTCAGCTTTTTCTTGCATTTCTTTTAGTTCTTTTTTCTTTAGCAGCCACATTCTTTTCTTCTTTTTCATTTAATTGTCTTTCAAATACCCGTGTTTCCACTGCCCTTTTTTCAACATCAAGTCAAATGGTGCAGTCTCAATATACGTAGACTGTAGAATAGGTTTGAAAGGTTCTTGGTAAAGTACAGTAGGAGGTTTAGCCCTGAAAATAACTTAATTCTCTTTACTTTCAGATGATGTTGTTGATGATGTTGCTGAACAGCTTTTGGTTGCAACAGTCACCTTCTGCTTCCTTAGAGCCTCAGGTAATGGTTGCGCTTTAAATGAGGCTGCTAGCTGTTTTTCAGTTTCAATCAGACACTTAATTTTTTCCGATTTGCGTTTCCTTAACTCTTCATCACGCTTTTCAAATGAAAACGGTTTCGGTTTCACAGGCTTTAGAGGAACAAAAGGTTCAGGTTTCACACATTTTGGTTTCTGCACTTTTGGACTTACTGCTCTAGTCATATTCACTGGTATGTCAGGCTTTTCAAATAAGTGTTTTGGGGCCGGGCGTGCTTTAAACTTTGGTGCTTCAATTGATGGTTCAATTCGTTTTTTCTGTATTTCAGTAAGATTGAAGGGCTCTATCATTGTACCAGGTTTTGAAGGGACCACTGGAAGATTAACACGTCCATCAAGACACGATTTAGGAATGGGTTGAGCTTTAATTTTAAATTTTTTAATTTCTTCCAGTTCCATTTCTTCTTTTTCTCTCTGGGACATCACATGGATAGGCCGGCGTACTTTACAGCGTACTATCGGTGTTAGCGGCCGCGTTAGATTGATACGGCCAATATTATGCTGAGATTGGAATATTTCAACACGTGACGTGTGATACCGACTTGAAGTATCTCTTTGAAAATTATAAATTGCCTCAGCCTTCGCCAAAAATATTGATTTGGGCGACTGCCCTGTAGCTGCCTGCCCTGCCTCTTGCTCTTCGCGAAATGCTGTTAAATCGTTCATAGACATTGATTTTCTCATAGGTGAGGTGGAAATAAAAGGGCTCTCACCAAAATCTTCTTCAATCGGAGTTCCTGGTTCGTCTTCTCTTTCCATCTTTTCATTTGGTGTATAAAAGTTATCACCACGCAAGTTTATCACGAATCTTTTACGCTACCTACACTGCAAAACCAACAATTAGTCGTTATTTTTGAAACGAGTGTGTATAATTGCCGGCCACGGAATTGGCGCCCTGATAAATACCGACCCAATAAATACCACCCAGATAATTCATGACCATGAGCGTCGGTTATCAGGTTGGTATTTCACGGGCTGCGCAGTCCTTGGCTGCGTATTCCACCTCGGTAGCGATTTGTTTCGGCACGTATTTTCTGACCCAATAATGCGCGGCCGATAAAAGCCACCCAGATAATTCGCGACTACCTACTATTGGCTGATATCAGTTACGCATATTGGTCTAAAATGATTCTTAAATCGATTCTATTGGTGGATATATTTTGTAAGGCTTTGCTCATCATGCTATAGTCAAAATCCTAGCCTAGCTCTATGCTGACAATCTGGCAAAAAAAACTAAACATGGCGTGTGTGGTATGTGTTTGTTTTTGTTTACTACATTCATTGTGAAATTTCATGTGACATTTCATTAATTGTCAAATGAATGTGCTGATTCATGTGCCATAAATGCTCATCAAACGGGTTCCTCTGACCATAACCAAATGTATTCTCATGATGTCTGTGCCACATCAAAATAAATACTTTCTGAAACATGGTGCAAAAATTGGCAAATATCTAGAACTTTAAAAGGTACATTTTATGCTGATATACAACCCTTAATCCCTAACAAACCTTGGTTCTCGAAGTTCCAGAAAGCTGATAAACAAACTACCTCAACTATTTGCAGGCTTCGACTCAATCATTCTTGCACCCCTGTTTTCCGATCCAAACTGAGGATAAGAATGTGAATGTGGTCTGGACGAAGGAGACGTGGACCATATATTCTATGGTGTGAACATCGAGGGAATTCATTGTAGACTAGACTTTATGAAAATGGCTTTCAATTATCAGGCCGGTAAATCACTGGCTGCGCATTATCGCCCGGTAGAATTTGTACCACCCTAGTAATTACCACCCTGATAATGCGCGGCCTGATAGCTCATGTACATAGCTTTGAATTATCTGGCCGGTAATTCACAAGCCGGGGCTGCGTTCAGGAGCGGCTTTGGCCAAGCCATATCTTGCTCTGACAGCGGATATGCGGCGTTCACGTCAACCTGTCAGACCAAATTATGGTCGACTAGACCTTAATCTTTCTACCTCTAGAATCGATCAAATCTTGATCGGCTGTCAAAAGTGACATATTCAGTGGTAGCTATCACGTAATCTATGATCAATGTAAGTGACTTCTTCTTCTTCTGTCACATGCTATGTTGTAGCCGTTCGTGAGACATCGATCAAATATTTCGTATCAATATAATTGAAATTCAACCAACACAACGGCGGCTCCAGAGTTCAAACGACGTTTCCAGGATGAATAACAATTGGTTATATTTTTATATAATTCTACTGTACGTGTGTATGTCACAGAACTCCTCCTAAGCGGCTGAACCTATTTGAATGATTTTTTTGTAAGCGTTTGGGTGGCACCCTGGATGGTTTTTATTCATAAAAAAAAATTGAATAAATTCCACCAGGACAACGTCTGCCGGGTCCACTAGTTTAATAAAACAAGAGTTGTCAATCTCAAATCTTGGTCTAGGATGGTGGCAGAGTTTGAGGCGACCGAAAAATAACTAATAACCATATTAGTAGTTATATTTCGATCGCCTCAAACTCTGCGTGCATTTATGCGCATTCCATTGCAAGCAATGGCGACATACACGTTCAACTCTATTCATAGCTTCTAAAAATGGAGTTGCCCCTATCAAAGCGACATCTATTAGTCCAGTCAAATAAACTTTTAAATCAAAATTTCAGTCTAAAGGCTGCATTTTTGATATTATGTAGTTTCAATCGTACAAAAAATGTATAAAACATTTTTGGGTGCGCAACCACCGGCAAGTGTCAAAAAAAATTTTTTGAATATTTCTTTTTGCAATTACTCGAAAATAGTAAAAGTTACGAAAAAACGTTTTGAAGAAGATTTATAAAGCTTAAAATTTTACATCAAAAAGGTCCTATGACTTTTTTCGCCCAGTGAAATTTAACTGAGATAAGAAGATTTCCGAGTTTAAGAGATAAACGTCAATTTAAAAAAAACGCAGGTAATAGAAATATAAGCTAATTAAGTTTTTTTTATTTTAAATTGCTTATATTAAACGTAATCTTTAATATCAGAGATACAAATAATTTCTTTTAATTGATGAAAAAAAATATAACGATTTAACAATTTCAAATTGATATATTTATTAATGCTTGAATGTTACAAATATTTTATTGATATATTTAGTTTTCTCGTGACATTTTCTAGACAATTTAGGAAATTAAAATACAAAGTAAAAAAAAATGTTCCATCGTACAACTATTGTACGATTAAAAAAACTTTTGCTTTGTATGTTTTGGCAGGTGTGTAGGCTGTGTTTCAAATTGAGCTTTAAGCGCTTTGAGCACAGAGAGCGTGCTTAAAGTCATTCCAAAATGCACTGACAGCTGCACACAAAATGTATATGACGTCATCCATGACATCAGATAATCAGATAATCATTTATTGGTAACACAAATACACGTCAAAATATAGTTAGGTAGGTACTGCAAGCACCTGCAAAATCAAATAAAGTAAATCAATAAATTCATTACGTAACATTAAATGTAAATTAAAATTAAAAGTAATAGGTATATACATAAATCAAATCAAATTATTAGAATAAAACATAACTGTCATAATTTAATACATACATTATGTCAACTTTGCAGAAACAAATTCTTCACAAGAATAGAAAGCTTGCTCGATAAGCCAGCTTTTCAACTTCTGTTTAAATACGGCGTGGCTGATTGCGGCTGTGATAGTATCAGGTAGCCGATTGTAAACGGTGGGTCCTACGACATTAATTAAATTTGAAGATTTGCTTAATCTTCGCGGCATGGTTGCCAATTTGTTGGCGCGGCGGGTATTGTAAGAGTGCGTATCACCAAGTTTTCTAAACGACTTTAAATTTAATCTTACGTATATTGCTGCCTTATATATAAGAATAGAGGGCAACGTGAGTTTTAAAGTGCGGCCTTACAGAGCAGTCTTGCGGAATTCGAGCTAAAGCGCGAACGGCCCGCTTCTGCATGCGAAAGACACGCAGCCAGTCCGCAGAGCGGCTCCAGAGTTCTGCGCCATATTGCAATATAGAATGGACAGTCGCAAAATAGCACGTACGCACTACATCGTCAGGGAGAAAACGGGCCATTCTGTTCAAAGCAAAGCACGCACTGCCAAGTCTTCCACACATTTTATGGATGTGGGGTACCCATGTGAGCGCTTTGTCCACCTCAAACCCAAGAAATGTAGTACATTCACGCTGTTCCATTCTTATTCCTCCGTCTGCAAACACATGCATCGGTCTTCGGTCTCTCCCTCCGGTGCGAAAGTGTATATAATGTGTTTTTGAGAGATTGAGTACCAATCCATTGTTTTGGAACCATTTTATCAGTTGTCGAGCCACGTCATTCAACTTCTCTTCGAGATGGTCAACAGAAGTTGCTGTTACCACTGCTGCAACGTCATCTGCATACATCAAGATATCAGCGTTAGATATCGCGTCAGGTAGGTCATTTAGAAGCAGCGAGAACAGGACATTCGATACGGACGATCCTTGTGGCACGCCCATGGTCAGCGGTAGAGGATCCGATCTCTCTGCACCTGCGCAACCAACAACGATCTGAAATCTGCCATATAGCATAGCACGCAATACACCTAGGGCCATGTTCTGAATGCCATAATGGCGCATCTTGATCTCCAGTATCGTGTGATCGGCTAAATCGAAGGCCTTTGAAAGATCACAGCACAGCACTGCCACATGTAGTTTTTTCGCACGGGCTCCCAATACACGGCTCACCACCTCACGGGTCAGGCATGTAGTAGACCGCCCCTCGCGGTATGCGTACTGTCGGTCAGAGAGAGCATTCACTGATGACAAGACGTACTGTATCAAGCGAGTGCTAAGTCCATTTTCAAACACTTTGGCCACTGCTGGTATGATAGACACCGGCCTATAGGAATCCATATCCTGTTTTTTGCCTTTATTTTTATCAAGTGGTGTATAGACTTTTTTTTTTAACCAAAAAATGGAACTGACATCAATACTCAACAGGTGTGAAATAACTTGTTAGTAATAATAACAATGATAGTTAAAAAGTAACTATTATCAAAATATTTTGAGCATGGTACCGACTTCGACAAGTTATTTCGTACTTTTGAGTGCTGAAGTCGGTTGCATTTTTGGTAATTTTTTTTCACCTTTTTCAGTGACCTTTGCTACTCACGGGATCAATTGTCATTGTGTTTGTGCAGTTCACCGATTTCTCCACCCGCAACTTTAATATCATCGACGTATGCGTAGCACTTTTCAGTTCTTGGAGTGTAACTAAAAAACCGCTTGACCGATTACAATGAAATATATAAAATATAATCACACGGGAAGCACCAGCTTTCAATTAAAAAAAGAACCATCAAAATCCGTGCACTCGGTCGAAAGTTATGCGGTAACAAACATAAAAAAAACATACGGGTCGAACAGAGATCTTCCTCCGTTATTGAAGTCAGTAAAAAATAAGTAAAAGTGGTTTTGGGGGTATATTTTTCTAAAAAAGCTAATTTTCGGGGGGATTTTGAATAAGGTTTTGGGGAAATTCACACGGTCACCTGGTAACACTGGTTGTAGACAATTGGATTCAGTTACTTATCTATGATAGGATTGTTTTGTTTATTACAATTTGTAATTTGTTGTGGATTCGTGTTTTCAAATTAAAACCTTAAATTAATTTATTTTTGCTGGTTACATAGTGTATTTTGTTCTCATTTTTTGGACGTAACGGCACAACGAACTTTTTTAAAAATATGACTAGGTTGCTTATGAAACAAAACCGCATAATATCAGCATTTTTAGGCCGATACAGATACAGCACAGTGCCTGAATATATATCAACTATCAAATTAAATGATAAAGAGTTTGAAGCAGATGAGTACACAAATATCACATCAAAAATTACTTCATATTTGACTCGACACTTGCACCTTCAAAAACATAACCCTTTATCGATCGTGAGACAGCGAATCGTTAAATATTTCTATTCATCGTTTACTTTGAGAGGTAACCCTGCTTTTAGCGTGTATGATAATCTGTCTCCAATAGTCTCAACCAAGCAGAACTTCGATGATTTGCTAATACCATCTGACCATCCGAGTAGGGCTAAATCGGACTGCTACTATGTAAATAAAGATACTCTGCTTAGAGCTCATATGACCGCACATCAAAGCGAGCTTCTGAAGGCGGGCCTGGACAATTTTCTGATGATTGGAGATGTTTATAGAAGAGATGAAATAGATTCTACTCATTTTCCTGTTTTTCATCAAGTAAGTATTGAGTGCTGAATACATGAATAACACAGAACATTCGTAATTAGGCCATCAGATTCCGTAACTATGTTGTGATTTCGCACTACCTACCAAATACTAGGCCAATATTAATTACCAATCAGAGGTTTTTTTTTTACATATTATAAGTTTGCGTTTGACAACTGTCTCACCTGATGTTAAGTGATGACATTGTCTAGGATTTAGCACTCAAAGCAAAACTGACCAAACTGTCAGTTAGTGAGCCTCATATTAGCAATAAGACAACTGGTAAGTAAATAATTTTAATCATTATGTAAATAAATAATTTAATAATGGTGCACCAGATACAAGTTTTGTTTTGTTCTAATTTTACTTAATTTTTTTTGTATTAATTCATAAATTTCAAGAAAAGATCAGTAATTTTCTTTTAAGAGATAATTCATATTCACCAGTTACAAATTAATTTAAAAGTTAGAAATTTCATACAGTCAGAAACTTATATCTGTGGTATAGATACAGATGTTTAAGTTTTTATGTATGTATAGAAAGACTACAAGAAAGAAGAGGGAAGACAATTTCCTGTTAAAACTTTACAAAGTAAAAAGAACAATTTTTGGATAAAATATGGAAATGATATCCAACAAGTAACCAAAGTAAAATTTTTAGGCATTTCAAATGATTCACTTTTGTGCTAAGAAAATTGTGACAATGCACTCCCTTGAATATGGATCTTACAGTACATAATGCTTATGTTGTTTTGGTTATTTGTTATGCCATAGTTGCTATATGTTTTGACATTTAATGGAAATACCTAATTGCAGATTATTCACAGAGTTAAAGAATGGTTAATTAACAAGAGTTTTTATTCTGCAAAAGATTGCCTGGAGCAACTAGAAAAAACTGTTCTGTTGAAAAAATTGTCTGGAAAACATCCTGCAGATATTATGTTTATGATGTCAAATAGTAATTATAAAATATTTTGACATTATATAATTTTCTATTGACACTTGCATACCTTATACAAAGTGTTTATGACAGACTACAAATATTGTAATTATTTTTTAATCATGTTGTTCCCATATTCATTTAAGTAATGAAATCTAATGAAATTACTATTTCTTGTGTATATATTTTCCTGACATGATTTTCTATTTTATGACACAACATACAAGTAGTAAAAGTAAATCGTATATGTGTGCCTTGTCTAGTCTCTAATGGTTCGAGGTAAATATGAGTACTGTGTTTTTATTTATTATTATTATTTAGTATTGTTCATTCAATTAGAATTAGGAGCACATTATATTTTCTCATTTGACCAGCAAGAGTCCGGTATTCTCTCGATCATTACAATAGACCATATAGAATTTGAAAAAAAAATATACAGATTTAAAATGCAAACAATAGACTTATAAAGCATAAAAAAAATAAAGCTATTCCTTGATGTCTCTGTGATATAATCATACCATTCATTTTGTATTACTGTTTGTATAAACAAGTGAAGTGAGGGGTATAGGTATATCACTTTTGAATAGGCATATTTCAAGCTTGCATGCTACAGACAGCATCATCACTTGAAATGGAGGGGAACAATATTCATCAAATACTAGATCTTGGAATATGAAACAATAACGAAACTACGCAGAGAATTCTTTGAAAGGTTAACAGATAAAAATTATAACACTCAAATCTGGACTTATGATTACCCAACAATGCCAACCCCTTTTAAATGCAGACTTGCAGAAGCAGAAACATGTTTACTATCTTATTTTCAAAAGTCTTTAAAGTGCTGTAAATTGTAATACCCATAACTGATTTTTATAAATCAGTTCTTAGAATCTTATGCTTCATATAATAATAAAAAAACCTTACATTTTCCAGGTAGATGCTGTAAGATCACAACGTAAAAAGGACTTATTTAAGGACAAGCCAGACTATGAAATCTTTGAGTCAACATTTGACCCAAAAAATCCACAAAAAATCACCAACTCAATAAAAGATCCCATGAAACAGAGTTGCCATACTTTAGAAGCTACAAAAGTAATGGAAGCGCAGCTGAAGAACCACCTTCTTGGTATGGTGCGAAGTCTTTTCGGTAAAGATATCAAACACAGATGGGTCGATGCATATTTCCCTTTCACTCATCCCTCATGGGAACTAGAAATTTACTATGAAGACAAATGGATGGAGGTTTTAGGCTGTGGAATAGTCCGGAATGAAATTCTACTCAATGCTGGGCCGAATGATAGCATAGCATATGCATTTGGACTTGGCTTAGAAAGGCTTGCAATGGCTTTATATAAAATACCAGATATAAGACTCATGTGGAGTACTGATTCGGGGTTTTTAACACAGTTTGAGACAGACAATTTAAATGCTAAGATTACCTACAAACCTGTATCGCAGTATCCTCAATGTATTAATGATATTTCTTTCTGGCTACCATCAAACATAACGGTGGACACTTTCCAGAGTAATGATCTTTATGATATTGTCAGAGATGTCGGCGGAGATATTATAGAGCAGGTGATTTAACAATTATTTTATGAAATGCTTATTTAAGTTTGTTTGCCCAGTGATTGATAGTGGTGTAGTATGATATATATATATATATATATATATGATAATAGAGATGCTTCCACACACTCGCATCTAAAGCGCTGTCTAGAACCTTGTACTCCATAAAATTAATATGGGTATAGTGTGACCTTTATGTGTGGTGGCCTAATTACCTAATCACGAAACACAATTGTTTCGGATTTTACCGAAAGCCTTGCCGATGTTGAGTGCAGTGTGTTTCTTTTAACGAAAAATGACAGTATACAGTTTTGTCGATCACACTAATTTTATTAATGCGATAGTTTGTGTGTATGTGTGTAGGTTTGATACTTTTTCTCGACCAAACGGCTACACCAATTTCGATGAAATCAGGTATGGAGATAGTTTAAACCCTGGATTAACACATCGGCTACTTTTATCCCCGAAAAAGTTTAGTTCCCGTGGGATAATTGAGGTAGCGGGAAAACCGTAATACAAGCAGGTGAAACCGCGGAGCGCTACTAGTAGTGCTATAAATTTAAAAGTAAATCTGTCGATTACGTTTAATTTACGGCTAAACCAATTTTGGAAAATGTTGGCATAAAGATGGATCGGGGCTTGATCGCGAGAAAAACATTTAGTTATTTATTTACCTCGACGTTTCGACCAAGTTGCATTGGTCTTGTCTTCAAGTGACCACGACCATTGCAACTTGGTCGAAACGTCGAGGTAAATAAATTACTAAATATTTTTCTCGCCATCAGGCCCCATTTGATTTATTAACAATGTGTTCGAATCGCGAAAGTCTTAAAAAATTACAAGCTCCTTTTTAGCCTGAAAAAGGTTTGGCTGAGCCATGGTAGTTCATGCGGCTGAAGCAGAGGGCGCAGCTAGTATGTATATAAAGTGGAGTCTCACTTTTGAATTACCTCATTATCCAGAGACATGAATGTAGTCAGTTGATTGGATAAAAACTATATTCGTGACTAGATGAGATGTCAAGCGATAACCGCAAAATTTCGTACATTTTCGTGGGCAAGCACGATGTTTTCACTTTAAATCAGTATAAATTGCTTTACAGTTACATTGTGTACTAGCTGTGCCCCGCCGTTTCACCCGCGTGGATTACGGTTTTGCCGCTACCTCAATTATCCAACCAAACCTAACTTTCTTAGGGGAAATCTCAAAATCCTTTCTTAGGGAATGCCTACGTCATAGTAGCTTTATGCATGCAGAGTCTCAGCCCGATCGGTTTAAAATTGACAAAGTTTCATACAAACTTTCATCCCCTATTTTATCCCCTTGGGGGTAGAATTAATCAAAATCCTTTCTTAGCGGATGCCTTCGTCATAACATCAACCTGCATGGCAAATTTCAGCCCGATCCGTCCAGTGGTTAGGGCTGTGCGTTGATAGATCACTATGTCAGTCAGTCACCTTTGAGTTATATATATTTAGAAGTATTAACAATGTAAGAGTTTCCCCCATACTAAAAGACCGCCCTAACATATATTTATGTATAGAGGTAGAGTAATATACTTTTATAAAATTGCTTTAGCTTTGGTCTTTTCGTTAAACATGAATAGGTATCTGATATTTTCTAGGATAATGATGAGCATAGCTTGGTCGCTCAAATACTTGTTAAGTACAATAGGTTTTCAAAAGCATTCCGATATTTTTAAATCTATATGTTTCCTCAAACCTAGTTTTTTTACAGCCATCCTTAACTTTTCTAGTACTTAAAACCCCATTTTTAATCAGAAATTTTGTATGTTTTCAGGTGAAACTCAAAGACAAATTTGTTCATCCCAAGACTAAGAAGCACAGCCTCTGCTACAGCATTGTTTACCGCCACTTAGAGCGCACTCTGACCCAGGCCGAAGTCAACGAGATCCATAAAAAGATTGAAAATGCCCTGATCAGTACCTTCGACATTATTATAAGATAGGACTGTTATATAATTATCTACAATTAAGTCATTATTATTAGAATTAAATCTATTTGTTGTTTGTTAAATATTGGATTTATTTTTATGGGATAAGGTGACGGAACATGCAAAGGGCTCACTGGATGTTAAGTGGTAACCTCTGCTTATAGACAGATACAATTCGTAAAGTACGGCACTGCGCCCGTCACCCTAAGACATAAAGTTGGTGAGGCACATGAGACTGTAATTTCACTGGACCATACCCTTCAAACCGGATCACAGTAACGCGGAAACTACTACCTGGCGGTATAAATAGATATGGTGGCAGTAATTAATAATTTATTTATAAATAAATAAATAATTCCCCGGACGAACTCGAACAAAGAGGAGTGTTACTGTAAGATTTTTTGGTATGCTGTGTGTACACACCGTTGGACCATTTCTACACTCTTACTATACCTCTATTTACGCAAAGGCCTCTATATTCTCTCTCTATCTTTAATATTGTGTCTTTAAGACGTGTATAATCTTATACTAATAAAAAAAACTATAAACTATTGCAACGAATTTTCGGAAATTTAAATTAGGCTTTCGATAACTAGCCGAATGATAAAATACACATTTGGTGGTCTAGTGGTGGGAGCATCTCAGCTGTCAACCTATCGGACGCTGGTTACGTCACGGCTGCCTTATAATCGCGTTTCGCACAGCACAGATTAATATAGCTATAATTCGAAAATAAGGCGATTACGGTGACGCGTCAGTGTGGCTAGCACCGGCGGTGGAGGCTACATTGCGCCCGTTATTAGTAAAATGGATACCGATAAAAAACGAAAATATGTCTATTACTCGAAACTCCAAACGAGATTTTTTTTTTCACTCTTTTCAGTGACCTTTTCTACTCACGGGATCAATTGTCATTCGCCCTCAGTAAGTATCCGTAGAAGTCATCCAGATAGACGTAACACTTTTTAGTTATTGGAGTGTAACAGCTCGACCGATTTTAATAAAATTTAAATGGGACCACACGGGAAGCAACAGCTTTCAAATTAAAAAAGAACGATCGAAATCGGTTCACCCAGTCAAAAGTTATGAGGTACCGAACCTAATAATAAAAAAACATACGTTCGAATTGAAACCCTCCTTTTTTAGACGGTTAAAAATTGATACTTTACTGGTTTTTTAGTTGTATATTTTTGTAATCGTGTTACTTATTGTGTATTTACAATTTCTTTACAAAACTAAAGTATTGACCTACCGATATAATAATATGCATGCACTATTGTACATATACCCACCGGTATATATATTTTATTTAATTCTTATTATTATAGGATGAACAGAACACAACGTCCTCTGCAGAGATCTTCAATTTTCACAATTTATTGCATGACTCCTTGCTTTATGCTTGCATACATAACTAGCTGCGCCGGTTTCACCCGTGTGGTCGTGCACTCGGTACGGTTTTCCCCTTACCTCAATTGTCACACGAGAACAATACTTTTTCCGGGATAATAAGTACCCCATTTGTTATTCCAAGGTATAAGCTATCTTCATTACAAATTTCATGCAAATCCATTTAGCCGTTTCAGCGTGAAAGAGTAATAAACATACAAATGACAAACTTTTGCCTCAATAATATTTATCTATCTATGCATAGGTCACACTAAAAGTTTCCGGAACTGGCCACTTACATGAACAATATTTAAAACGTAATTACGACATTTGAAAATTGAACTGTGGCTGTAGAATGCAGTTTGTTACATGTTGGCGCCATTTTTAAACTGCGTCTATATTAGCATGGATTTAACTCGGGATAATTTTCGTAGTATGATTTTCTACGATTTTAAGTGTAATTTGACAGCTCAACAGAACATCGCTCAGCTTCAATCTGCTTTTGGCGATGAAGCACCATGCAAGACGAGTATTTGTAGCCGGTTTGCAGGATGCAAGCGCTGTCGTGTCAATCTCTGTGACGAATCGCGCGATGGTCGCCCGTCCACCGCTGTGAACAACAAAAACATCGATGATATGCGCCATATGATTGAAACAGACAGGCATGTGACCTACCATGAGATTCGCGCATCTTTAGACATAAGCATGAGTTAAATACAATCAATCCTACACAAAGGGTGTGAGAAAGCTGTGCTTGTGGTGGAACCCACACGATTTGACCGAGGCTCAAATAACGGACCGCGTCACTTGGTGCAGTGCCATGCTTACCAGGTTCAACGAAGGTGCGTCAAATTTGGTGTGGGACGTAGTAACAAGTGACGAAACATGGATTTATTGCTACGATCCCAAAACAAAGCAGCAATCGAGAGTAAGGGTCTTTCAAGATAAGCCGAAACCAACCAAAGCGCCGCGCGTGCAAACTGCGTCTAAGCGGAAGTTTGCTTCTTTTTTTAATAAAACTGGACACGTGGCTACAGTTGCTTTAGAGGATCGTCGTACCGTGAATAATGACTGGTACACGACCATTTGTTTGCCAGAAATGATTGAAAAACTCCTTTTGACGGTCGCCGTGATCAGTGTCAGTGACATGACTTCTGTCTCCGGGACCCTGGGTTCGAATCCCGGCAGGGACCAACATTTGTGTGATGAGCATAGATGTTTGTCGCGTGTCTTGGTTGTTTGTGTGTACATGCCTCCCGCGACACAGGGAATCCGATTGCGGGGGTCTGAGTGGGATTAAACAAAAAACCGTAAACGCCGTAACATCTTGCACCACGACAATGCTAGTTCCCACACGGCCAGACAGACAAACGAATTTTTCACAGCCATCCTGCAAACAGTACCGACCTGGCACCTTGTGACCTTTTTTCTGTTCCCAAAACTTAAGATCCAATTACGCGGTAAACGATTTTCATCCCCAGAAAAGGCTGTCGAAGAGTATGAAAAACACGTTTCTGAGGTCACAAGTTTTCAAAATTGGTTTATTCGAATGAAGAAGTGCATTTATGCAAAGGGAGAATATTTTGAGAAGCTATAATTCATTTTTGACCGTTAACGGTATTTTTTTCTTTTAAATTCCGGAAACTTTTCCGGAATGAATAAGAAAAAAGTTCCGGAAGTAGGAAATATTATTATTCTATAATTCTAGTACAGCACGCAATTTCTTTATGTCAAATTTATAAAGATAGTCACGTAATAGTTTTAAAAAAAACTGCAAGCTAAACGGAAACTTATTTGTGCATACTTACAGTAGCATTTTCAGCGTTAGGAATAATAAAAATAGATTTATCTGTCTTTCAACATTTATTTATATTAAAATTACACATTAAAATTATGTACAATGCACTTAAAAACTTCCGTGATTCCTACTAAAATCATAAATCTTATAGATTCTTAAACCAATCGTACACTCAAATCTATCCCAATATTATCAACATTTGCCCTAAAACTTCGCCATTATAAACTATTATCTAAATGCGCCGATACTTGCAAGCTATGAATCAATATTAAAATCCTTTCAATTAAAAAATATTAATAATATCACTTTATAACTCTATATCTAATATGAGAAAAGTAAGTATTTATATTAAAATTACACATTATAATTATGTACAATGCACTTAAAAACTTCCGTGATTCCTACTAAAATTATAATTCTCATAGATTCTTAAACCATTCGTACACTCAAATCTATCCCAATATTATCAACATTTGCCATAAAACTTTGCCATTATCAACTATTATCTAAATGCGCCGATACTTGCAAGCTATGAATCAATATTAAAATCCTTTCAATTAAAAATTATTAATAATATCACTGTATAACTCTATATCTATTATGAGAAAAGTAAGTATTTATATTAAAATTACACATTAAAATTATATACAATGCACTTAAAAACTTCCGTGATTCCTACTAAAATCATAATTCTTATAGATTCTTAAACTAATCGTAAACTCAAATCCATCCCAATGTTATCAACAATTGCCCTAAAACTTTGCCATTATCAACTATTATCTAAATGCGCCGATACTTGCAAGCTATGAATCAATATTAAAATCCTTTCAATTAAAAATTATTAATAACATCACTGCTTAACTCTATATCTATTATGAGAAAAGTAAGTATTTATATTAAAATTATATACAATGCACTTAAAAACTTCCGTGATTCCTACTAAAATCATAATTCTTATAGATTCACCAATCGTACACTCAAATCAATCCCAATATTATCAACATTTGCCCTAAAACTTCGCCATTATCAACTATTATCTAAATGCGCCGATATAGTGTTCATTCGCATTAATAGTTTACAAACTCCAGGACGGTATTCTGTAGTCGTGGGTAAGATTTGAATAGGTACTTATTACTAACTTAATAATAATAATAAAATAATAAAATAATCAAATCATGAACTGACAATTCTTGACGGTCGCCGTGGCGCAGTGGTTAGTATCAGTGACATGACTTCTGTGTCACTGGGACCCTGGGTTCGAATCCCAGCAGGGGCAAACATTTGTGCGATGAGTGTAGGTGTATGCCCCGGGTCTTGGGTGACTGTGTGATTTGATTGTGTGTGTTCATGCCTTCCGCGACACAGAGAATCCTAGTGCGGGGGTCTGAGTGTGATTAAAAAAATATTACAGTCGAGTTAGATTAGCTATCCTTAATTAGTTTCATTCATACCCCTAATATACAGTCATCCTGAGTATCCTCATCGTCAGCCTCATGGGAAGGTATGTATATATTATTCAATAGTATTGGTTCGTTAAGCGCGCTCCCAGATAACACCAATTGCGTAGGAACAGGTTCGACAAGAGTTGGACTCAGAGGAATAGGCGGCTCCATGGCATCTATAACGTCTTCAAAATATATATTTTCACCATCTATTGTCGCTGCTTCGTCTTGAGACATTGATTCATCCTGAGTAATGTCTTCATGCTGAGGAACGTGAGATGACTCTTGAGTTTGTTCATTTTCTGCAGCTCTTATCCTTTTAGCTATTTTTGCTAAAGGCTCGTCGTCAGAGTCATCACTCGACTCTTCAACCAAATACTCTTCTTCCATCGGAACATCAGAATCAACCAAGTTAATACTGGCATCAATTCTACGCTTATAATAAGGTCGAGTTGGTAAAACTATACTACCTAGTAACGATTTTTTTCTCAATATGTTGACACCCAACCTATGTTTCTGTAAAGTTTTCAAAGGTTTGAGATTGTTTGATAATTTGCCTAAGATCATTGCGGACTGTGGACTAATGTTTGATTTATTCATATTTTTAGGTTTTTGTATCAGCAAAGAGGCCAGTTCTGAAGGGTTACTGCTATTTTTTTCTGTTCTACGTTTTATTTGCAGTGGCGTCATCGCAGGTAATTTTGTTGATTTCTCTGATCTTGGTTTTAATCTCACTGGCTTTACCATTGACATCGTATCTGGCATAGCTTCTATTGTATCATCTGCCTGGACCGGCATCAAAGAGGTTATTTTTCTTGGTATCAACTTTTTAATGTTTCTTTTTGCGTTTTCTGATACATTTGTGGTCACGGTGGTAACTGTCGCTTGTGTTTGGTCACATAAGGAAACTCCCTCTTCATCTGTTAAATCAATAACATCTGACGAAAGTGCATTAAGCTTGTTTGCTGTTTTTGGGCCTTTCTGAATACATACATTTATAGGTGATATAAGTCCGTTACTAAGATTGAGTTTAAAAAATAGTCCATTGTGGTCACATGCATATTTAAGTTGAGCGAAGCATGTAATGGGATTTAGTTCATATATGTTGTCGTCAATTTGAGCTGAAATTGTATGTTTCTTTTCGGCTTCAGGCGACATAGGCGGAACAGATAAGTCAGGTCGTAGGGTTACTTCACGGTCGGTTGGTAAAGAAACTAGTGCCGTTACAGACTCCGGAGCAGTCATAACAGTTACAGATTCTTGTAGAGCAGGTGCTATATCTTCCTCGCCTATTCCCGACATTTCCATTAAATCAGAAAACAAATTTCTCTTCGTACTTATATTTTCGTCTGTTTTCATTAAATTTGCTACAGTTTCACTTATCTCAGACTTTTCTGATGGAATATTGAGTTCACTTTCTAAATCTTTAGCATTAACATTTGCAGTGGACGCTGTTGGAAGTCTTGGGTTTACCTTTTCAGGAGCATCTAGGACAGCAGATTCTACATTAATTGTAAGAACCTCGTCAGTGTGTAGTTTGTCAGTTTCTGTGTTATTTGTATTTGTGTTGACCACGCCGATTACGTCATTTGTAGCTAATTCACAACTCCTTTCATTTTGTATATCGAATTTCTGTACAACTTTACTATTACTATCAATAATTGATTCCGATACGGTAGTTGCTTCATTTGATGTCGAATCCTTATTAATCTTACTTTCAATTTTTGTATCAATGTTGTTGACTATAGTATTCGTTACAATTTTTGATACATCATTCACTTCATTTGAAGTAGATTCTTGATGATTGCTTTTTATACATTCTAAACCTGATTCAAGCATAGATTCAGTATCCGTGTTGGAATCACCATTTGCTGTTTGTATTGATGTAAGCAAAGGAGGTAATTTTTCACTTAAATTATTTACATGGCTTGTTTCCCTAACAATCCCACCAGTATTATTGGCGTTTTGTAGATTCAAATCAGAAATAGTGTTTATTTCGTTTTGAATGACATTATAGTCGTCTGAATTTATAGGCAGTGTAATCCCAGAAGCATTCAAATGTAATTTTACTGCTTCCAATATCATCGGCATTGAATCTATCTGTTCTTTTGTGAGCTCAACATTCGGATCTACTAAGTAGGTTATTGTTTGGTCAGGTAATAACACTACTTGTACGCCATCAGGCATTTTCAACGGAATCGGATCCGGCAGAAGTAATTGGGGTTCTGGCTGTCGAATATTTGTCAACAGTATCTTATTTTTGCCGACGTAAAAAGGTCGCTCATTTACAGACATATGCTTTCGATTTAGATATATTCTCGTTTCTTTTGAAACGCACGATGAATGACGAAGGCATGCGTTCGAACCGTCGACTAGTAGTGTAGCCGAAGCTGAGTCGACGGCTACGTTCGGTCGACATGAACACGGAATATCATCTTCAAGTTTTTTACAAAACACTTTCTGAGCTTGAATTGGGTAATTTCCCGCTGTTACTTGTGACACTGGCAAGATAGGTCGAGGTCCGAGTGATGGTTTAGATATGTTACTGGTAAGTAAAGGCATTTTGTTCATCGATATATTATTTGAAATGCGAACAGGCGCTACCCTACCGTGATCGTTAGAATTAATATAATTGGTGGCAGGATGTACGCGTATCCTAGGTTTTGGTGATTTTATTGTAGACAAATTGTCTTCATCTTCTTCGTCTAGATTTATCGTGATAGGTTCATTATCAGGTTTCTTAGTTATAACAGTGTCTGGGTCAGCATTGGTACCTGGTACCATACTATCTATAGAGTTATTGATAATTTTACCATTTTCATTTTCGTTCACAATATCGGCTTGAAGCCCAATATCGATTCTTATAGCTGCAGCATCCGTATTTTGATTTACATTAACGATGTGAACTGCCGGTTGTGAAATATTTGATAAATTGTGCGACTGTTTTACTACCGCTTCTATAGTCTCGCTGAGGCTGTCAACAGCATTAGAAGTTTGAATAAGCTCCATATTTAATTCCATATTTTCGAGTTCTTGTTTGCAACAACATTTACACGTTCCCCCACAATGGTGTTTATTAAGGCGAATTAGGCCAGGCGTCGGACTTTGTAGTTTTTCTAATTTGGTTCTTGCCCAGCAGCACATTCTTGTAATTCGCCGCCTTGTTTTAGTAATATCAGTTGCTTTTACCGATTTAGGTTTCGGAGTCGGTTTGGGTTTCGGTTTTGCAGTTTCTTTTTGTTTTTCTGGTTCACTGATAGGGACTTTACGTTTTGTTTTCGATTTGTATGAGTTAAATCTTGAGGCGTATTCCTGACAGGGATCCAACGCATTTAGCATTTTGTAAAGTGTATCAATTGTTAACAGCGTTTCCGAATCATTTTTAATATCATAGTATTTTTTTGTTATCCAATTAGGCATATCAACCTTTTTTCTTTTTTCAAGTTTACTCATATTTTTATCTGTAATTATCGGCTGAGATGTAATAGCTAGGCTTGTAAGATTTTCGTTAGTTGGTTTCCCAGTGTCGTCGGCATTGGTGTATGTTACAACGCTTTCAGGACATTTGTCTCTTACGATCAATAAAGAATCGGCACATTCATTTGACATTTTTGGCTCCGGGTTAATTTTGAGACTTTTAGCTTCATCGCTCATCGCTCTCTCAATACTCTCTTGAGCGTCTCGCTGGTCAGCGGGTACCGTAGGTAACGATTTATTAATGTGTGACATAATGGGAGCTACTTCTGCCATGAGCAAGTGTTGGTTGATTTGCCGCACTATAGATATGTTAGGGAGAGTAATAGTTTTATTTCTTACTAACATGCGCTTTTTCAATTCTTCTTCAAGTATTCTGTCGACGTCT
Source organism: Apeira syringaria (assembly GCA_934044485.1). NCBI lineage: Eukaryota > Metazoa > Arthropoda > Insecta > Lepidoptera > Geometridae > Apeira > Apeira syringaria. The sequence goes on from OW203655.1 coordinate 29,696,289, forward strand.
GTCGTATCCATTAAACTTTGAACTGGGTTTGCGGAGGGCATTATTGAAACTGCGGATTCTGTGACAGTCTCATGATTTTCTAAATCGATAACCTGATCACTTGGTTTAAGATACATAGTTCCGTCTATTAACTTACATTCAAATGCTTTACTAAGATCTACAGTCATCGGTTTGCAAGCTGAGAGTAGCACCCTATTTCGTGGCGATGTGTAAAATCCAACAGTTAGCCGTTTAAGTCTCGTATTAAAATCCGGATTCTTGCACAACTGTATGGGGTTATAACTGCGACTTCTAGGTTTTTTTAATAAGTTACTAGAAAGTTTGACTTTTTTACTTTCTTCAATAGCTTCACATTCCGATTCGTCTGATGGATCGTTATGAAATAAGTCATCATCACCCTCATAGGTATCAAGGTTTTCAATATTGTCAAGATTTTCATGTATTTCTTGATTTTTATTCATATTATTGTCATCAGTGACGTGTTTATCCGAGTCAATGATTTCAATTTGAACTTCAGACGGGTTTGTCTCAGGGAGAGAAGGATTTATCAATTCAACACTGGTTGGTTTACTTTCAAGAATAATTTTATCCACAATCTTGCTTTCATGTATTGTATCAAAAATGGACTTTTGTTTATAAACGGTCATTTCGTCCAGTTTTGTGGTATATACCACCGGGTTCATGAGTAATTTAAGATCAAAATTTTGGGAAGTTTCTTGTTGTTCATCAGCGGCTCTCCTTTTTTCCACACATGAACAATCTGAAACACATTTATAAATTTCGTAAGACACGTCACTAATCAAAGTTATGTTACAAACTTAAAATAGCAGTGTGCGTCTCGCCGCATAAGTCTAACGATGACAACCATTAAAATAATAGATATATTTATTTTGGACCTAGCATACAATTGTGTTATTGGTTTGAAAAGTACAATGAAATTATTCTTACCACTTAAGTCATTTTTATATTCTCCTTCATTTTCATCTAATTCTATTCCATCATCAGCAAACTCTATACCACCGTCTGCAAAATTCATAGCCGAAATAATTCCTTCAGTAAGATCTAAATTTCCAGACTGATGTTTATTTTGTGAAAGTTCCACATTGCAAATATTATTTCCAACTGATTCATCACTGCCTTGAAGATCTATAACATTTTTTTTCTTTTCTTTTTCGGGTGTGATGTCTAAGTCGATAGCTATACTTGGTTGATCTTGAAGATCAACTGGCAGGTTGTAATCCTCATTTTCTTCAACATTTTCCGATGGCATTTCAGCATCTAACTCAATTTTGGCCGCAACTTGAGCACCGCTTGCTACGCTGGTGATAACTGGTAACACTTCACCATTTGCGCGTTCATTACTGAAACCAGGGTCAGTTTTATCTGCATTTACTATAAAAGATGTCGGAAGACCATTCTCTATAGTAATCTCGTCATCACTATGTATAATGTCGCCACTTGTTTTCCTTTTTATATCAGGACTAGTAATATCAAGCATTAAGTATTTTGATTGCTCTGTTGCTTGATCAGTTTTTGATTTTGCGTTACTTAACTGTTTCAAAGGAATAATATCTTCGTCGTCGTCATCAATGAGTATAGACTCTTGCGATCCAACACTAACTGTGGTTTCAGATGTGTTTGACACTGCTACTGTTATTGGAATATCGTTCTTGGTTCTTTCGTTTTTCTGCATCCTGATTCCTTTGTCTGTGTCGACAGCTTCTGACACGTTGGTTATTTGTGACACCATAATGTCTTGATTTTCAATGTGTCTTGATTCAACATCTCTGGAATTTTCTTCATCCGAAAGTATTTTGTCTTCCATTATCTTAAGTCGTTCTATTTCTTCTTGAAATCGATCGCTGGGTTCATATTGTTGGTACATAGAATCTGCTTGCTCATTATTCTGAAAACCATCTTGTGGTTCTGTTTTGACTTGGACTATAATAGGCGTTTGTGACGTATCATCATTATCAGCATCTGCGTCGGAGTTATGTGAGGTGAAATTGGGCTCTATACTGTTATCATCATCATCGGAATTATCCTGATCAGAGTCTCCAAGAGTGATTGTGTCAATTTTCTGTTCAACGATGACAACGTCGGGTACGCTTTCTGAAAGAAAAACATAACTCTTTATAATAACAACTTGAATTATTTTTAACCGACCTTTAAAACGGAGGTTTCTCAATTCGACCATATATACAAGGTGGGGCAAATTTTTGGCCCCACCACAATTTTTTAAATTTAAGTAAGCAGAGTTTAGTGGCAATATAGTCTACAAAGTATTCGACTGATATTGGTTTAACGAAATTATTTAGTAAGGAACAGATTTAATGATGAGTGATAATTCACGGTTACCCTCATTTAAATTTAGCTACGGTTATTTTTCGACATTAGTTTAAAATTTAAGGTTATGTTAGTTTGCTAGATTAAATCAAATTTTTCCTGTAAATTTAATAAGTAACTAAACTTTGAACTAAAGATGTACCGAATTGTCGAAGTATGAGAGTAGTTCTTAGTGTCAGGACTGGCTCGCATTGGTCGACGTGACGTCCGAACTATATGGTACAGTAGTCATAGCGGCTCAAATGAGTAGTAACGATTAAGCATACAGAGCTGTAGTTGCAAAGGCTCCAAATCGATCGATAAATTTGGTAGTTTGTGATGGACGAGCTGATGTCTTAGTGAGACTAAACGTTTTAGTTTGTGCCTACTGTGTGTAGCTTGAAGTTAGCGTAGAACTCAATGCAGACCTGCCTGCTTTTGTATGGTGATAGTGTATTCTTTCTTGCTGAAATTTAATATGACGATTTGTAATAATGTCTACAGTTTCTACATTTAAATAAAAGATTTTCTTGAAAGGTTTTGTTCACAGTAGCTTAAAGGTTCAGGACCGTCCAAGATCATACAATTGTTTTATGGCGATTCTTACTAGTTAAGGGCGTTAGATTTCAAATGACAGATACAAGTATGCTCATGATAGACTCGGAAGGATGCCTGAAGGTCAGTCTGTTGTAGAAGCGTTGGTTGATCAGAGTTGCAATCGTGTAAGCGGAGTGGATTTATTGTCGTGATTGTTGTTGAGTATTCACCGGATAGAGACGATGACTGTGCATATACGCCGGATAGATGCGACGATGTAGTACAATCATCTGGTAGACAGAGGTCTTAGACTACTACTATCTAGTGTCATGACTGTAGTGAGCGTCATAGAAAGAGATTCATCTCAAAATTGATCTAATTTAACGACATCATGTGATTATTCATAATGATTACTTTCTATGAATGACTTGCGTTGCAAAGATCCCTGATTTCATTTTGTAGACTTGATTTATGTAGATTGTTGTGATTAGATGTAGGCATATATTTGCAATTACGATCTCATTGTACTCAAGTGTCAAGCGTTTCATTTGTGCAGTTTGTACAGAGACGGCAGAGACGAGTAACCTTATACTGCTGGGTATAATATATGACGTCTGTTTTAGTTTTTAAAAAAGTGAGTATCTTAAAAAAAAATTTAAGTGATTATTTGAAGGTTGGTTTGAGGATTATGTAACAGCAAACATTTGCGTGAATTGTTACTATATATTTATTATTGTTATCTAAAGGCTACCAATAGCTAGTGGATTGCTCAAATGTTATTGTAGTAGCTGCAGTATAGTCATTCGTTATTAGTGTTTTATTTTAATAAAGGCACAAACTTTAAAAAAAAAACCGTATTAGGGGGTAACGGTCCCATCAACGCTCAGTTCAAACTAACTAACTTTCCCACTCCAATCACGGTCCCATGCTCAGTTCAAACTAACCGCAATATTCCATTCTACAGGGTAGAAATGAATAATGATTCAAGAAATTGTTAAACGCATTCTCTCGGTAGCCTTATAAGTAGAATGTTACAAAGCAAACTTACCATCAGCGGGTTTCTTAAAAGCCATGTTACGCATTTTCACTTCCTGTAAGATGAAACAAGCATTCATAATTTGAAGGTATCATTATTTATTACTATAATACTGGTGTAAGTATCTATAGCGCAAACTAACTTGTTTCTAACGATGCTGTCTCTAACAGTTCCAGTGTCTCTATATAATATTGTTTTAAGCGATAATAGCTCAGCGGAGGGAGCGTCGGCTATAAAACTGACGAGCACTGGTTCGATCCTCAACAATAGCTTGAGCTTCCGATAAGGGTAACACCGTCATCAAACTCCCAGCATGGTAGTAGGGTACTATCGAGTACCCGCTTGGCAAGCTACCACTCTCACGTTTGAAAAACTGTCACCAGACATAATGTGTTCAGGCAGCAGTCCTTGAAAGCCAGTGAGCATTCTAGGGCTAGCGTGATAACATCTTCGACCACATCGTCATTAACTTCAGCTGGACTATGGAGATTGCAATGCAGTTATTCTACATATAATCTGTGGACGCGGCGCAACACGCATGCGCGATTAGCAAATGGATTATGGCGCTAAACGTTTACAAATAAATGCAAGTAGATAAACAGCTGTAACTGTACCTAAATTTCATTATCTATTTTTATGAGATTAGATAAACGAGGTGTATGAAACTGCACACAATTTGGTCTTAAAACACTCTTTAAAACACTCGTGTAATGCTTTAAAACACTCGTGTAATGCTTTAAAACACTCGTGTAATGCTTTAAAACACTCGTGTAATGCTTTAAAATACTCGTGTAATGCTTTAAAACACTCGTGTAATGCTTTAAAACGCTCGTGTAATGCTTTAAAACACTCGTGTAATGCTTTAAAACACTTGTGTAATGCTTTAAAACACTCGTGTAATGCTTTAAAACACTTGTGTAATGCTTTAAAACACTCGACTACAGCTCGTTTTTTTAACTTACACTCGTGTTTTAGAACCCTTATCATGATACAGTTTCACTAACTACTATAATTTGACACTTTACACACGCTTATCTGATGTTAAGCATGCGCTTAGCTATATATCATAGTTGTGAATAGATTAATAGATAAATAGTTACGTGTGTTAAACTATAATTCAAGTGTGGAATGAATAGTCTCTGTGCTGATGCTAAGCAAATGCTTAGCATCAATATCTTATTTTCATCATCATAAATAGTTTAACACAAGTAACTATTGTCTTCAGTTCGCTAGGTCGCAAAAAAAATAAAGTACTTACGAACTCCTCCGGCATTATGACGAGTCTATGTTCTATTCTCTCCTGCCATTCTGGGAAGGGCCGCGTAATTATCTCTGGGTATCTGGAAAGACGAAAAATTTGTTAAAAGCAACATGAGATGCTGATATACCTGATCCTCAGATATTGGAAGGGATAGTGGGATAAAGTAAAAGTAAAATTTATTGGCCTTATAACTGGGCATTACATTGGGCATGTCAAGTTACAATGTGTACATCTTAAATAATTTAATCTTATTATAATTTACTTTAGTCATAATCTAAATAATAGTATATAATGTCAAGTTAAAAAATATATGTATAAAATAAAATCAATTAAATTAAGTGAATATAAAATAAATGTTTGCAGCACGTAGAATAAAAAAGAAAAAAAACAAGCACCAATTTTTTTCAAAATTCTTTAAATAGACTCATACCAGAATGAAGATTATGTCAGTCTTAAACTCATAAACTCATTTATTGAATAAATTGGGTTGAATTCAAAAAAATTGGACATCAGTCATCTAGCCGCCTAGCCCCTATACACTCATGCATGACCACGCCTACCATCTTTTGTCAGGTGACGAATAGCTTTTGCACTGTATGTAGGTACTGGATAGGGCCTATACAGACAAGTAGGGGAGAAGGGGTTAAAACCGGTATGAAACTTCTTACGATTGTTATTGTTTTTGTTTTACTAATTATAAATTTAGAAATTAGATTTAATTAATTGAAATAAAATTTGCAAGCCATCGAATAATTTCTATCCATGTGTGTCATATAATTAGATCTCAGTCCATGCTTGTTAGTATATGTTTTTAATGTGAAGTAAATTTAATTAGACGATAAGTAAGAACTAATATTAAATATGCAATCCAATTGAAAACATACAAAACAAAAACACTTTATTGTATGCACCACGAAAGTAAGCAAAGATTACATCTTAAATCAAACAATATAGCACAAAGGGCGGACTTATCGCAGAAAGCGATGTCTTCCAGTCACATTTTCTTTCATTTGTCTTCACATTTTGAATTTTTGGGCATTAATGTAAAAAGGGCATATGTACCGTAACGCGATCGCCTTCTGCAGATCGGTGGGCGGGTCTTCGTTAGCCTGGGCCAGCAGACGCTGGTTTCCGCGGTAGTTGAACCAGAACTTGTACATCTTGTGTCGCGTCAGCTCCTTGACCTGGTACCAGCGCCGCTGCATCAGCATTGGGGAGCACTGGTGACCCCTGGAATATTCATTTAAGCGGCCATAAAGGTAAAGGTCATATTTTTGGATATATATAGCTGCATCTCATCAAGCATCAAGCCCGCCATCGGCAGTGGCCGTGGCGCAGTGGTTAGTGTCAGTGACATGACTTCTGTGTCTCCGTGACCCTGGGTTCGAATCCCCGCAGGGGCAAACATTTATGCGATGAGCGTAGATGTTTGTCCCAGGTCTTGGGTGTTTGTGTGCTGTTATTGTGTATTTCCATCCTAGTGCGGAGGTCTGAACGTGATAGAAAAAAATCGCAAGTACCTAACGCCAGTTAGGTTAGATAGTCATATCTACGACCCTTAAGTTTAAACTACTGTCATCAAACTAGGCCAAACAACACAGTGTGTTCAGACATTCAATCATTGAGAGCCAGTAAATCTTTTGTGTCTAGCGCGATAGCACCTACGTCAACATCGTCACTGACCTTCAAGGGATATAGTGGTCAATCGGTCGATCTATAAATTATTTAAAAAAATGACAACAACAACATACTTTGAGTTATAATGTACCGTGGCAGCTGTCCACGCCTCCGCCAGGTCGTTGCCGGAGCGACCTTCAATGGAAAACATCTGGACTAGGGAGAACAGATTGCGCAATACTATGCTTTGCGATTTTCGATTCTGCGAAATAAGAAACAAGTCATAAGTAAGCAACACTTAAGGGTTTAAGAGGTACCGATGACATTACAGAGGCTCGCGGGTGTTTACAGGCAGAAGGGGCGGGACAAACCCTGACGCGTGCTGATTTAAAATATTACAATTATGTAGTTTACAGATGATCTACGGGCTCAAACAAAATACTGATCATATTTTTAGATTTTTTAGTTTCCTTTCTTCTGAAGTCGCACTTCAAGCGCATTTGTCTTTACCACGAGAATTGTTCTTCTCAGCAGCTGGGCATCCACTGCTGGACATATGCCTCCCCATATAGGGGGGATTTGCCAATTCTCGCGATGCTTGGCAGGCGGGTTAGCGAGCGCAGTATAATTTCCGATCCTCAGAAGGCGCTGCTGCATACCTTCTGGTACGTGATCCTTTAGCCGACTCTTACGGCACCCGCGGGTAGAGATGGGGGAGTACTATTCTAGCCTGGTACCACCACAGCACATGCACTAAAGGGAAAAAATGGCCCCCCTTTACATTTATTCACTAATAATATATGTAATAAAAAAAAATTACCAAGAAACGGAACCGACTTCAACACTCAAAAGTATGAAATAACTTGTTGAAGTCGGTACCATGATAGTTCAAAAGTAACTGATATCAAAATATTGTGCTCATGGTACCGACTTCGACAAGTTATTTCATACTTTTGAGTGTTGAAGTCGGTTCCATTTTTTGGTAAATTTTTATTTTTTCTCTTTTTAGTGATCTTGAAGCACGCATTTTTCAGTTTTTGACTTGTAACTCAAAAAGTGCTCGTCAGATTTTGATGAAATTTAAATGAGACCACACGGGAAGCACCAGCTTTTAAATAAAAAACGAAACAAAAAAACGATCAAAATCGGTTCACCCAGTCGGAAGTTATGCGGTAACAAACAGAAATAAAAAAACATACGGGTCGAATTGAGAACCTCCTCCTTTTTTTGAAGTTGGTTAAAAATTAAATTTGTTCAATCTGAATTAACCTTGATGAACTATTCTCATAAGTAGTATTTTTTTACGTTCCTTAGACATGTAGGACTTTCAACAAAATAAGCTGAAAAGACCCAAAGAAGTATATTTAGCAAATGGTGAAGCTATTAAAAATCTAAGGAATAAATTCTGTTAATTTCGGGGTCAAAGAAATCGCCAAATTAAACCATCTTACCCTGTCAATAACGTCTATTTTCTCGTGCACGATCACCAGATCGTACAGCAGCCAATCTGTGATGGTCATCCGGGCCACACTAGGAACTGAGTCTACGAGATCTTCGGCGTCAAAAAGCCGCTTGAGTTTCTTCATTGTCAGACTTCGCATGCGCTCCCTGGAAACCAATAATGATTGTTACATTCTGCAAAAGTCAAAAAGACTAACGATCATGAACATGGATGGATATAGAGGCAGAGGAAGCTGGAGAAGGTATGGATGGAATGCTTGAAGAATGATATGTGTGAGCACTGGAAACGGAAAATATGTTGTCGACCCCGCCTATCGCGGGATAAGGACCAAGGACCAGAAGAAGAAGATTCAATTGAAATAATACAATACTACTACAATATAACATTTAAGCCACCGACTAGCATGTTGCCTGCGCATAGATAACTCATCTCTTTTTTTTCTTGTATTTCACTAGGTAGATCCACCTCGCCAGGTCATTACAAGATCTCACAACAGAAGTTGTTAGCCGATACCCAAGGCGCACCGGCCTACAACACTGCCGTTCCCCCCGAATCCCGAAGAATCCGTAAGGGCAAGGAGTAGTGGGCACACGGGGAGGTTACCTGGTCTGGCCACATACAATATATCGTGCCTGCCCATAGATAACTCATACGTCCTAGTCCAGGTCTCGGCAACCTACTGCTATTTTAGTATAAAGGTTCGGCATAGTTTCATACGCAAAAGAATATTACAGATTTCATTATGAAAAAAAACCTTTAAGCCACGTGTACACGAAGCGAAGTGTACACGATCCATGAGACAGTACCACGTCTGTTTCTCGCCCAATTCCACTCACGGGTACCCGCACCACACATGTGACAATGTCTTAAAAAAAAGTAATTATATATTTACGCATATTATAACATATCAATGAAAACATATACTCTAGCAATAAACATTTTACAAATTGTTACTTTGGCTCTCCTACTCACAAGGTTGCCGACCTCTGTCCTAACCCGCTACCATTAGGCACCAAACTCGGAATGCTAGCAGCACTGCCTTGTTGAAGTGCCAGAACTTTGGTCAAATGTCGCGTCGAGCAAGAGTTCGCATACGTTTTGTTAATAACAATGTGGTTAGAGAGAACAATCGGCGCAAATATTTTTAATGGGTAATTTACCGTCCGTCTGGTCGTCGTTCGCATATTAAATGTTTTAGGCTTTTGTTTTGAAAGGGCTTATTCACATTCACCAAAACTTCATGGTTTGTCTTTCTTTTAGGCGTCAAGAAAATAGTGTGATACGTAAGACTGTGTTAAGCATATGGATGTCTATGCTAGAGGGCCCATGCTGAGGAGTCCAGGTTTAGGTGCCTCCCTAAAGAGAGCTGATACCATAGTCATTTCGCGCTTGATAAAAGAAATTCATAATAAATATCCCGTTTGTAATGATTATTGATCACATTCTCTAGTTTATTCTCACCATAAGCTTTTACAGTTTGCTCCGCTTTGCTTCTTCAGCTCTAGCCAGACTTGAGCTTCAGTTTTCTTCTCTTTGTTGAGCAGACGCGCGACCGTCCTGATCATGCGCCGCTTCAGCTTATCCAGCTCCGCGCCTCTCTGCTCTTTCGACATTGCTGATCTAAGTAGAACAAAATCAGATTATTCAATACTTGAAAAAAATATATGAAAATTAATAAAAATAAAATTCATAACGGTTGCTTTTCTTTTACTTATTAATAAGATATCTTCTTGCATAAAAATCTTTTAATTATTGTACATGTACATTAATTAAAAGCAAGTATGCAAGTTTTGGTAATTGTGATAAATTTTTCTGTTGTGAATAATCGGGACATGCATCTCCCAAAAAATATTTTTTATATCATCTATCAAATAATATATTTTGAGGCTTTTTACTTTCTTGGATTTTTTATCAATCTGATAGACATAGGCCTTCCCGAAGAACTGGTGGAAAGCAACTATCTATGTGTTTGACAGCGGTCACACTGCTCTACAGGATGATGACGTCATATAAATTTTGTGTGCAGCTGTCAGTGCATTTCGGAATGACTAAGCACGCTATCTGAGCTCAAAGCTCAATAAGAAACGCACCCTTGGTCAGGTCGTCTGTTTAACTTCTCGGTGATCGTCCAAGGATAACAAATCCAAAAAAAAGGAAACGATTGAATCAAACTCAACAAATGAAATTACGTACAAAATACACTCAAGCCAGTGATATTATTAAAGAAAGTAGATGGGGCACTCCTCGGGCGAACACGCCATAAATTAGGTTCATGCACTTAATTTGCTTTAGAGATAAACGGACTGCTCGGCGGGCAACTCGGCATTTGTGCAAGATGTTTTCTTGTGCATACATATTTTTATAACTAGGCAGAAATAATGCCTTCTTGTGCTTTTACAAAATGCACAAATAGGTCATGTAAAAATGTGTTGTGCGTTTTCCTGTAGTTGTATCTAGTCCAGTTTTTACTTGCGTGATCTTAGAGCGAACTGTATCTTTTATTTTTAATGATATCATTGTTTTGCAGCTATCAAGTATTTTGAGAGTGTAACTTATTTCTTTTGTTATTTAATTGTAATTAAATTTCATTTTGTCATTAATTAATTTCATAAGCATGAAAGATAGATGTAACTGCAGCAGTTTGTTTTCATGTCAAAAACAAATTTAATTTAAGGACATTATTTGCTGAATAAATGGACAGCATAGTTATGTACTTTAGAGTTTTGTTACTGGCTTCTGTTGAAAAAAGGGGTTGGGTATTATATCAAGTCGCCCGAATTTGAGTAAACTGGCAATTTGGGGGAGTCAAGGGGGTTCGTACGAAGGGCCTTGAAGCAATATTTGATGCAGGAAATGCGTCGAATTATATAAATTATTTTTCGAAAATACGTGATCTATTACGAAAATATTAACGAATACATGAAACGTCATGTCGTTTCTCTTTCAGTTGCGTAAATGTGGTCTCTCTATTCATTGTGTTATTTTGTGGTATTTTTGACTCTTCGGCTTTGATTTTGGACTTGAGGCGAAGAGATAATTTTAAATATAAGAAAGATGCCTTCGAAGAATGAATAAATTTAGTCAAATACGTTTACAATAAATAGTAAATTAAAACAATTTCATATATAGCAATATGATTTACCACTGTATACTAAATCAGAACACCCCACCAGAAAAAAACTAGGTTCGTTTAGGTTGAAACTGCGACAACACAACGCGCCAGCTGAGCGAGCGAAGCGAGCGTTCGACGGCAGCGGCCGGCGAAGCGTTTAGAAGGACATCCAATAAAATAATAAATCTGATCAGGAAAGTGTTACAAAAAGTGTGATTATGATTTTACAAAAAAAGGTATATAACTCAAAAACTATGCATTACCTTATAATGAAAGTTGTGGGGAAGGAAAAGGGGGTCCGGCTCCGCGCCTGCCCCCAGCCCCCACCCCTTATGAAAGTGACCTAATAAAATGATGAAAATATTAAAACTTAAAGATCAAATAATAATAAAACTCCCTCCCACTCCTCTTTCTTTACCCTCCTACGAAGGCGAAATTTTTTAAGATCTTTACCAAAAAAAGACTGAATTTATTTTCAGTTATAAAAGGTCCAAAACTCAATTCAAGTCCAAATTTATGTCGGCCATAGGTATATACTATATCTATAAATCGTCTATCACGCTAAGGTTGAAGATAATTTAAAATTATAAAACAACAAAGCTGTTTTTCTATTTTGACAGTTACATTGATTCAAGCTTAGGTATCGCTATTTTTATTACACAGAAACTTTTGTCAAAACTGGTAGAGCAAGTCGTACAATCGACTCGCTCTACCAGATTTGACAAGTTTCTCCTTGTTGTTAACGTTTCAAGGGCTCACGTAAATTTAAACGTCCGATTATCAATTAACCGTCGGTTAACTCTATGGTAAAAACTGTTTGACCGACGGTTAAATTGATAATGGGACGTTTTAAATTTAGAACAGCAGCCTAAAGCTGTTTGATCAAATACATGCCGTCAATTCATTCTTATCCCAAAAAAATTACGTAGGTAAAGTAATAACATAAGTAACGAAATAAGTATTCAAGGTAAAGAATGGACACAATTGAGCATCTTTAAAATGATTCTACTTATTAATAATTATAAAAAATATTATTTTTGTATATTTTTATCCATACATTAGTGATGTAACGAATATTCGCATTCGCATTGCCATTCGCATTCGCGGATATTCGTATATTTTTGCAAATTCGCATTTGTATTCGTATTCGCGAATATTCACATATTTTTGCATATTCGCATTTGCAAAACTTCTGCGAATATTAATTAATATAAAGTCAGAAAAAAGCAATTTAAAAATAATCGAGGTAAATAAAAGCAAAATCAATTATTTTCTTATGCTTTTTAATGCAAGGGAAATTAACTTAACCTCGTAAACACAATCAGTCTTAGCCTTAGCTTTTGGTATAGTTTATTTTATAATTTTACTTTGGGCAATGAAACTTAATAATTATATTATCATTAGAACTTATGAGTAAAAAAGTACATAAAATGCAACATAAACATACAAAAACGAACATTCGCATTCGCACCCGCGAATCTCAGTAGCAGATAATTGCATTCGTATTAAAAAAATGACATTCGCTACATCACTACTATATATTCACATTTAAAGTAATGCTATGTACCTAATAGTGCAATCTGAAAATATTAGATTGTATCACAAGAGAGCAAAATAATATTTTTACGACGAGGGCGCTATTGGGCGCAGAGAGGCAAAGTAACAAAAAAAAATACATACAAACTTTCGCGTTAATAATATTTTTATTTATTTATATATTTATTTATTAACATTCACACAAGGTCTTCAGTTCCGAAACTAGGCAGAGCCTGTACTATGGTGACCTGAGAACTGATATAATATACTTATATATATAGATATGTATACACACCCAGACACGGGTCAAAAAGACATGTTCATGCACACAATTAATGTTTGACCTGTCCGGGAATAGAACCCGGGACCAGCGGCTCTGAAAGCAGAGTGCTATCAACTGCGCCAACCAGCCAGTCAAATTACTATGTTTGATTTGAAACATTTCTGCGCTTGAACTTTTACTACGCCGTCTCGTCTTCTAAAGCCAGGCTTTAGAACTGCTCGGAACTTGAATGGATTTTACAAAGCTGATAGTAAGGCCCCAGTTCTCATTCGCGCGTTATTATGTTTTTTTTTTCTAACGGACTAATGCTGTTTGCCTCTACCGGCATTTACAGCTTCACCGGAGGAGGGGGGGGGGGAATTTGTGCGGGCGCAGAAGGCGCGCCGCCTAGTGAGGCTGGCGCTGACGGCGCTGCCGTCACTAGGAGAAGACGAGGCGACTAGCTCAAGGGCACCACTGAGGTTCGGACCTCGGCTTGAGCTGTCGCCAGGACAGGGAGTTATCGGATCGACTTGCCCCGGTACCAAAGTGGTCCGTAAGTGGGCCCTAAGGATGTTTGCTCTTTGACTATTTGGAGAGAATCTAACCAGGATGTTTTTGCCTCGAGCTCGCCGTCGAGCTCGGTGTCTGACTGTGTATACCAGGGACTCTCGACCTTGTATTCTACCGGGATGACCGTGGGACGACGCTAAAGCTAGCGACAAGGCGACAGCGATTGGGTCGTCCGGGTCATCCAATACATGCCTAGGACGGCGTTGTCGGTTTATGTGTTTTTATTTTCGCTTCACTTTTATATCTGTCCAATATGTACGATACTTTTTCTACATTTACCTATTTGGTTACAGCCCGTGACCATAGAGTAGTATAGAGTGATACTACTCTATGGTGTACTGTTGTGTACTCTACTTAACGTAACGTATGGAGCGTATGTTTTAAAGGCTCGTAAAAACTCTTTTACACGCTTTCAAAACCTACTTTGCTCGCACTTTTAGACGAACCAATCATTGTTTTTCGAATAGACGACGGATGAAAAAAATATTATAATGATGTCGTTTTTTGACCTAAAATTAGATTATCAAACAAGAAGATTCGTAAAGACCCTAACAGTACATGGAATTTCTTGAAATTACTGTTTTCCAGGCATTTCTATTGCTCCTTAAGCTAAGAACGGGAGAGTCCGTGCGCGGTCTTGCTCTTCCAAGGTTATCGGGTCTTATAAGCCCCTCAACTAGTTAATTATCATTTTGTTGAAGAGATCCTGGCACCTACGATAACGGAACCGTTTTATTTATAAACGTTATATTTCTTGTTTTTATGGCAATATCGCTAGTACTGTGATGTTATAACACAACCGTTTTTATCTATCGTTTTTTTTTATCACACTCAGACCCCCGCACTAGGATTCCCTGATTCGCACATAATCACAACAAACAAACACCCAAGACCCGGGACAAACACCTATACTCATCGCACAAATGTTTGCCCCTGCCGGGATTCGAAACCAGGGTTCCGCAGACACAGAAGTCAAGTCACTGACACTGTGAGCACTGCGCCACGGCGACCGTCAATTATTATACTAGCTTCGCCCCGCGGCTTCACCCGCATATATGTTTATGAACTTTTGATTCGTTTTTTAAATAAAATTACAGTAATATTATAAAGGTGAAAGTTTGTTCTTTGTCGTTTGTATGTTTGTCACTCCTTCATGCTGAAACGGCTGAACGGATATGTTTCAATGGGGAATGAAAATACCTTATACCCTGGAATAACACAAAGGATACTTTTTATCCCGGATATTGGTCAAATCTTAGTCCACGGGAGTGAAACCGTGGTGCAGCTAGTTTAGTATAATTATGTGCTATTGCAGACTATAATCTACCTCCGCGCCAAATTTTATTTAGTAGCGTCCAGCTTTTCTGCCGTGTTGGACCACGAAACAAACACCTCTAACATATACACCTTTTTTAAAGTAGGAATTTTGTAATCCAGGTGTATAAATTAACCTTCGTTAAATATCAGTAATTACTTACCTGATAATTTAGGTACCCTATGTCAGCTGACCCTGAAGCTATAAGACTTTTTTACCGGTGATAAAACACCGCACCTTAAGCCCAGTTAATCGTGACGCTTTATTCACCCTAATTTCGCTTCAATGCAATCGGAAGGGAGACGGTACGAATTGGTACAAAATGGAGTTTAACACCTGTCAAAATGATCACATATAATAACACCACCACCATATGCATTCGCCGCGTGCGTACCCAGCAAGCCGGTCTTGTAATAACACGTTATCAGCAATTGTGTTTACACAAAACAAGCCAAACCTACCTGATGATTACTACGTGACGCCGCCGCCGGAGCGGTCGACCGCTAACTTGATATGTTTTATAGCGCCTATGATTACACACACATGCACACCAAACTAATGAACGACGTACCAACCTGAGTGTAAATATCGCTGCCTACATTTCATCAATCATTTGCCAACCCAACAGCAGAGCAGACGTGTGATACCGTTCTAGATCGGCGTGCAACGATGCATGGCCTTCAGTTTCCCGATACGGTTCAATTAACAAGAAATAAACAATTTGGCTACGTGAGCCGCTGGTCCCGGGTTCGATTCCCGGACAGGTCAAACATTTGTGTGTATGAACATTTTTGGGTGTGTATATGTATATTAGATTAGATTGGTGTAGTCATTACAATTATGCACCAAATAGAATAGCGAAACTAGCAGAAACGACAATTCATTAACAATTTATGGAGCAATAATAATATGCTTGGGACAATTGATACCCCGGGATTTACTGAAACACAACGACTGTCTATGTAATACCTAGAGGTCGTCAACAATTTACATTGCAATTAAATTTGTAAGTAACTAAGTATATAGTTCCTCACCAATTTAATTGTCTCCCGTACTTTCTACTTAATCAATGTACCTGCCTAGTTACAATACAAACCCAAGTAATCTATAAGTACCTACTTATTACAAATCACAAAAACATTTCAGAGGCTTTAGAGCACGATTTATAGCATATTTTAGATAAGCAAATCTCATTTGTTCGACACGTCTGCCCAGCTATGACGCCGTCCCAAGAATGCCTACGGCCATCCGTTACTGAATCGGATATTTGGAAAAGAACAATAAAACGTACCTATTAATACTTCTGTCACTGGAGTCACAAAATTAAATACTTTATATATGAGTTAAAATATTTGTGCATAATTAAACACAGCACACCAATTCACACGTGGCACAAAACACATTTTGCTACCAGTCACGGATAGCACGGCGTATCAACACAAAATGGCGTTTCATGCATTACGCGCTCTTCGAGAACAGCGGAATGGAGGATGCAAGAGCGAGAAACCTCTACCGCTTCATGCGCGACAAAGACAAAAGATTCGCTTTCACAGTGACCCCAGAAATTCAACTACATTCGGTGGCAGCCAGCGCTAACAGCGGACGTATCAGTCGATGTAATTTTCTTTAAAATGGTTTCAATGTTTTGTCGGTTTAAAAGACATATTTCCTTTTAAAATATCATATGCACGAATAATGGCCTACGTACGGAATAGTGCAATAGGTATTATTTTGTGGAACGAAATTAAGTGTCAATCTCTTAAGTAGAATGTAGGTCAGATAACGATTACGTTCGGTCATATCTGCGTCTAAGCAAGGAGGTCTTTATTATAGTGTCCATTTTGATTACATTCAACAATACCTATTGAAATTAAAACATATCAATATTTTGAATTTTAACTAGTGCATTTACATGTAGCCAACACAATAATAGCGTAGTTTGTTACAGTTTGTTTTTGTGTGGCTCACACCATTCTATATTTAGACAGCGGGCGTATCTGGCTGGTTGGTGAGGTAGACGTATGTATTGGACACAGTAGGCGTAGAGTCGCTACAAACGGCATATTTTTTGTTTTAGTTTGTTTAGTTTAATGGCATGTTAATGCACAGTTCTCAAGTACATAGTTTTAGAATGCACATTATACACATTTATTTTATTATGCTACCTGCTATTATGCTGCTTATAATAAGTAAAAAAAAACATATTGAAAGTAACGCGTCGTGAGTAATTCCCGTGTTTATACATTCATCATATGTCAAACCACGTCAGTTTTAATAACAGGACATTATACTCATGAATCATTTAAAAATACACTATTAAACATTATACTTAACTATTCCATGGATTATAGTATATAATCCATAAAATAGTACTCATATATACATACTTTCATAAAACATACGAAAGTGTACAATTTCAATTGTATTGTTCATCAATGAAGGTATCTCACAGTAGATCAACACAGATTTTATGGGACCCGGAGTTTCACCGGTTCTATTAAAATTCATAGATACCGATTACTGGCGTCCGCTAGCAACTGTAAAATGTACTAAATTTCATTAAACGCGAAATCAACTCGTTTAGAACAAACATGACCATACGTTGACAAACGGAATAGAGCTATGTAATACTAAAATGAGTACAGTTGCATAAAAATCCTTGGTTGGTTATAATACTATTATGTATTTATAAGCAGAAATATCTCTATGTAATATCTATGTTAAATATTATTTCCAAGCGTAACGTTCTTTGTCATAATATGACCAATAAATATTTGATATTTGAAACAACAAAATAATTATTCTATGTATTTTTGTCATGAAAATTATATACTGTACCGCTTATACGTACAATGTGTTTTACTTTGATTTACAGCAAAGAATTATTCCAAAATAAATATTTAGTAACCTAAATGTATATTATTAATTCTTTATTATAGGTACTCCATTCAACCTTGTGCTACGGCTGACATGACGTAAACTGGCTTTAGAATTAATCGGCTACGCGTAGTGACAGCAGAACAATTTCTTACTTATAACACATTTCTATTAATATTAAGCAGCCTCCAAAATAGTAGGTAGTTGTGGATTAGTTTATTTAATAAATTATGTTTGTTACCTCTTAACTGCGTTATTTGTAGAAAGGTTTGGAATTTTTGTTATGAACGGTTTGTGTTCACATTTTACATAAAATCTTACCGTCCATTAGTAAGTAGAGTAAGTAGTAAGTAGTCCATCTCCGTAGTAAGTGGAGGTCGGTTTTTACAGTTTTCAACTACCTAATTATAGAGACAATAATAGCATAATTTATGTATATAGTTCTGCTTTACATGTGCATGCCACTGAATTACTAAATCGCTGACGCTCGCGCTAGTTCAATTTCACGAATTACTTTTTATTATTCCAGGTAGGACAACAATAACCGAGAACGCGGTTACTTTATAATACAATACTAATATAAAACAAAAAATGCAATAATTTAATACATGTTAACTTTTTTTGTGCCTGTATAATATTATTATTATTTTTTAAATACAATAAAACTCTAAATGCGTGCCACATATTAATATGGCTTCGATGTAACTAACACTCCATAGATAATTTATGTGTAATCTACGTCAAAAAAGAGTTTCGAATTCCACCTGATCCTAGTGTATGCTGAGTTGTAATGTCAAGCATTCCTGACATCGATCAACATTACATTTAATTAAACTTTTATCGTCCGCCGACAAGGTGAACAGACGACCTGACCAAGATCGCAGGAAAGGGCTGGATCGTGCCGCTTCCAATCGGTCCTTGTGGCGATCAAAGGGGGAGGCTATGTCCAGCAATAAAAGTGTTATGGCTGACATGATCATGCGAATTAATTTGATATCTTTTTCTTCTACCGTTCTATATGGTGCACCATCAGGATTTGTATATTTTACCCCAGTAACATTTTATGAAAATTGATTAATGGGGAGCATTTGAGGTTGGGGATCGATGAAACCCGATCCCACGCTCCGAAGCCATAGACTATCAATTCTACGTGATATGAGCCTTGCCCACTGGCACTTAAACTTGCTAAGTCGCTGGTCTCTCGCCTATTCGATGTGGTAGAGAAAATCCGAGCATAGCATTCTCTATATGAGCAACTTTGAACTGGCTTATGAAGTCCATCCACATCTCAGATTCGTATGTTATACGTGATATCACTCAATCACTCCTTCATACAAATATGAAATCATATTGTAAGATTTGTGAGGTCCTAATTAATTTGCAAACGGTACCAAACCAATAGCGACGCGACGACGGCGGCTGACAATGGTTGTCGCGCCGACGACGTCACGTTGTCGTTGCAATTCTGTCACTGTTAAGAAATCTATAACAAATCGGAAGAGTGACGTCATGTGACGTACAATAGAGCCATAGAGCTAGGATCAAATCCGTTATAAATAAACGTTGACATAAACTATTTTTTTCCGACCTCTTTAACCTATTCGGGCATTTACATTTTCTTGAAAATATTGAGAAATATGTATTTAACTTATTTTAAGTACATTTTTTATGGCACTATGATATAACACGAAAGTTGTTCCTTTAATATGAAAAAATAGGTTCAAGAAGGAAAGCTTTCAGAGCTGACAAACATTTAAAATTTCCATAACAACGAAGAAATCTTTAATGCAGTTTTATTACTTGTGCGGATGGCAACAGATTCTACGGAAACGATCTACTGTTATACATTAGGTTACGAGGGAGCCTATGTCCAGCGGTGGACGTCCTATAGCTGAGATGACGATGATGATTAAGTTGCTAGTAGGATCTAGTTTTGGGATTGTCATACAGAAGTGTTATTATTCTATGTTTGAACTTTGTCATAATATAAGAACTCTCTTGTTATCTTTGTTATTTTACCATTTATATTTTTAAATGTTTAATTAAACCATTCTCAATACTATACAATATAGATAATATTTATCACCAAAAAGATATAGCATATTTACATAATATGTATGTTATCTCTACCTAATAAATAAAATTTTCGTGTCAGTGTTTGTTATTAGTTTTTATACTAATTTTAGTATTTTTGTATAAACAAATATCCGAATGGTTAAACAGTTGCGCGTCGATCATTCAGGTATCGCATCACTTGTACACTTCGATCTTTTATAAGGCAGAACACCGTTCGCCAGGTCAGCTAGTTAAATAAATAACAATTTGATAAAGCAAACAGCGAGCCCCTATAGCTTGAGCCTGTTTCTTGGGGCCCTAAGGCTTGGGGAGTAGGTATACGAAACAAATAAGAAAGAGATAGAATTCAAAATATTTTTTATACTGTATACATCTAGCGTTTGACCAATATCTCACTTGATGACCATCAAGTGAGATAGTACCGTGGTCAAACGCTAATGACGATGTGGTCAAAGATGTTATCACGCTAAACCTAGAATGCTTACTGGCTCTCATAAGGACTGCTGCCTGAACACACTATGAGTTTAGTAACAGCTTAACAAACTTGAGGGTGGTAGCTTACCCGAAAGTACCTTACCACAATCCTGGGAATTTGATAACAGTGTTATCTTCACCGGAAGCTCAATCATTTGGTGGGATAAAAGTAGATCGAGAAAATAATATTCTACGAGAAACTGATAATCGCGGGTTGCGCCTACTTTATTTTAAAGAAACATTTAACTGGCATTCTTAAATTGTATATATTATATGCCTAGGACATACCTGAAACTATGATTTTCACGAAAAGAAAATGTGTGTGTTTCAGAAATCGCCTCTGACGCCGCCACTATATCTTCATCCGGCGCATCACATGAATTGCCATCTGAGCCGTCCGTTATACTATTTTCTTCTACTACAGGTTGCTTACTTCTATAATCACGTGATTTACAATCAGTACACCAAAATTCCTTGACTAGACAATCCTTATAGTCACTCTCAGTCAAAAGGTCTCTGTCAAAAGGTAATATACCGCACTTTTTAAAGGCATCTTTGACAAGTTCAGGCGCCATCGCCTTTTGTATTGATTCGCAAACAATGTCAGTAATATTAATCAAAGTTTTATCATTTTTCTTTTTAAATTCGTAAGCCTTGTTTACGCTTTCATAGTAATACGATTGAAATCGAACGATTAGTCCCCTTTCCAATGGTTGTAGTTTTTGAGCGGTGTGTGGATGATATGTAATTAAATGAACATCCTTCAATTTAGCCCACGCAACTGCGCTTATTGACATGTGACATAAAGATATATCCATTATTAAAATAGTAGGGCTTTTCTTTTTACTTTTTGAATGGTGAACGAAATGATGCATTACTTTAGGAAACAAATCCGCAGTTAGTCGTCCATGTGGTGTAAATAATTCTAGCGCATCTGTCTGTCTTGTAATGTTTCGGGGTGCATTGTGTGATTGAACAATTACTGGTGGTAAATATGTACCATTCGCAGCAATGAAGCAACATGTAGTG
This sequence comes from Apeira syringaria, assembly GCA_934044485.1. Classification (NCBI taxonomy): domain Eukaryota; kingdom Metazoa; phylum Arthropoda; class Insecta; order Lepidoptera; family Geometridae; genus Apeira; species Apeira syringaria. Next base: position 29,717,781 of record OW203655.1, read on the forward strand.
ACAACACCATCTTTGTCTCTGTCCTTCGACAATGTCGAGTAAGGGTTCGTGTAAATTTCGTCTAAGCTGAATATTCTCGCGCCATCTGCTAATAAACGGTTATCCTGAAAGCTCAATTCCAATTTGTCGTAAAATTTGCTGACATTATTCTTTTCACGCAATATGTTACTGTTCTGTTTAACCGAGCATCGATCTGGTTTTTCTATAACAAAATCTAAATGTCTCAATTTGAAATCGACTATCCACTGTTTTGCTGCCATACCGAATTCCCAATCATCAGGCATTTCAGAATCAATCATAGCCGCCATTTGGTAAGCTAAAATGCGGCATTCTTTTTCAGATAGCCCATAGAATAAACATTCAAAAAGTTTAAGATACTCTTTGAATGTCTTATCTTGTTCTGGTGTGAATAAAAATTCAGGGTCACGTTTAGTGGTAACGTCACGCTTAGGGCTAATAATATCGGCAGGCGGTTCTGTTCGTGGTGGTGGTGATGGCGTTCCCTCTGATTCAAATCCATATTCAGCTATGTATCTGTCATAGTACTTCTTTATTGTACAGATATTAATTCCACACATGCGGGACGCTTGGCTGTAGGTGCCGCCATTGCGAATAAAGTCCAGTGCACGTCTGAAGGTTAAGTCTGTATTGTAGTTGTATTTGAGATATGGGCCCATCCTGAAGCAAAAAGAAACATTGTTATCAATGTACACTAAGGGACAGCAACATATTTTGTATTTATAATAGACTAGATATCAGCCCCAACTTCGCCCGAGTAAAATATTTCAAAATTAAAAAGTATTTCTAATTGTTTTTGAAAATATAATATACCCTATATCTTCCGGTGATAGTGTAGCTTCTGATATGAGCAATGTGCTAGTAGAATCGATACCCAGTTGGCTTACTTGTTTTTTTTATTAATTACCATTCTTATATATTCCCAGGTATTTTCATAACAATAGGGCTTCAGGTAGCTGAGTAGTACTTTTTATCTTTACAACTAATGACTGTCATTCTATATAATTTTAACTGTTACTTTGTCTACTAACTATACCATCATGTGAGATATACGAGTACCTGATTAATTTCCAAGAAGTTTCTGGAAACCGATTTATAAAGCAAAATGTGATTACAGTGCTGATTCGCTAAGAGTGATTATATTGTTTGAGGGATGATAACATCAGCAGAAGCAGGGTTGGAATCTCCGAATGTGATCTAGCTTTTTGTGGTACAGTCCAAGGGTTTATTTATCTGAGCTATTAATGTTCTTGATTTTTCTGAATTTTGGATCTTTCTTTTAATATTAAGGCATTTGCTAAATACACGATTTTGAGTCATTTCAGCTTATAGTTTAAAGTCCTACATGTCTAATAAACTTTTCAAAAATACTACTTATGAGAACAGTTCGTGAAGGGTAATTTTAATTATTATTTTTTAAATTTATTATCATTCACACAAGGTCTTCAGGTCCCAAACTAGGCAGAGCCTGTACTATGGTGACCTGATGACTGATATATATACTTATATACATATACACACCCAGACACTGGTCAAACAGACATGTTCATGTACACAAATGTTTGACCTGTCCGGGAATCGAACCCGGGACCAGCGGCTCAGAAGGCAGTGCTACCAACTGCGCCAACCGGTCAGTCGTTGCCAATTGGGCAATAATTTCACTTCACTTACTAATTAATTATAACAAAACGATTTTCGATATAATATACTAGTTGTGCCCCGCGGTTTTACCCGCGTGGTGATTATTGATGATGATGATGAAAAGTAGCCTATGTGTTATTCCGGTACCTGAAATATCTACATAACAAATTTCATCCAAATCCGTCCAGCCGTTTGAGCGTGATTGAGTAACAAACATCCATCCATCCATCCATCCAAACCTTCAAATATATAATATTACAATATTAGTGGGATAAGTGGGTTAGTGGGATGGGATGGAATGGGATAAAAATGAACCCCTATTCCCCTTCGTCAAGTAATGCCAACACTTCTTCCAGGTGGTAGAAATAAGTAGATATAGTGGCAGTACTACCCCGGGCGAAATCTTAATAGAGTGCTAATGATCTTAAAAAGATTCTATCAAACACTGTTTTATATAAAAACTGGAAAAAACAAGACGCATAAACCTGGTGAATGATTTGTACAATAAAAAAAACCTACGTAATCGGACAATATTCTTAGGTAGAAAGTTTATTTTGGTATGCACAAGTACGGGGTATAGAATCCTGTTAAATCACCTGCGATCTTAGTCAGGTCGTTTGTCCACGATAGAAAGTTACATTTCATACCAACATAAGAAAATTGACGTGAACAAACAGAATGATTATCCCAGCTATGTCTAGTTTGTACTAGTTTATTATAACAAAGCTAAGACCAGAGTAAATAAATTTGATTTGATTTGAAATTCGATATATGTTTTTTATACTTAATAGATTGCGTATGACCATTACCTCACTCCAAGGTCAGTGACGATGTGATCGAAGACATAATGACGCTAGACCTAGAATCTTTCCTGGCTCTCAAGGGCCGCTGCATGAAGAGAAGATAAGACTTCAATTTTATGTAATCTTTAAAATTTATTTAGTGAACAATTATTGAACTACTAACTATATTTAGTGATAAACAAACTTGGCACCTATATAGTAACCTATATAGTATTCGATGACGTCACCATGTGAGTTAGTGACAACGATCTACTCTCACGATCTCTACATAATAATATGCTTGAATTTGTAATAAAGATTATAACATTCGGCACGCCTTCCGTTCGATCGACTCTAAATGCGGCAAGTTGATACTTAGCTGACTCATCCCAAAGGCGAGAACGGTACCCTCAAGCACGACCGCCCTCTTGTGTTTGATAAAGATTGAGCAACCACAGTCTGGCGCAAAGTACGTTCTCGGTTATTTAAATTATTATAAGAGACTATTTAATTATTTTAATTACCTACTCCTTTAGAGAGTGCCCAACGTTTTGGTTACCACCAATAAAGCGAGATTTAAAGTCAATATTATTCAAAGTTGAACATTGAGGTCGATGTGGCGCCAAGAAGCATTCGGTCGTCAATAATGTTTACGGGTATCCTGTCCGATGCTATGTTTCTAAATCGAAACATAACATGCGAATATGAATTCTAAATTTAAAAACTATTTATACAATTCGAATAGTTCCAGGCACATAGTTTAACATAATAAAAATATCGAAGGTATCTACTAGTTTTAATCTCTCTTACAATGAAGTTTTGAAGCGATCTGCGATCATCCTTTTCATTTCAACTACCTACTGTTTCGTTAGTGAGCTGTTTACTACCACAACCACATCATCCCAAAACTTTAGGAACGTTATTAAATTCATTTCCTTGGCGAGCGCTATAACCGGTTTTACCTCGGTGATCGGTCAAAGCACTCCGCGATGTGTCTATCCCAGCCCAGTCCTGGGTTATTATTCTCATGCCGTCCCAGCCCAGTCTGTATCAAAGAACGTGGCGCGCGCACAGTGTTGCAAACCTAACACTATTTATTACCTAAGTGTTATTGAAAATGTAAAACACAATTATATTTTTTTTCATAATTTACTCAGTCCAAATAAATGTTCAATTAAATAGCGAGTATTTCAATAACTTTTCTATGATTCTATATTTTTATTCGGACAAAAAATTACCCGATTTATATAAATGAGTCCGAAAATAATTATAAATTCAATAGATTTTTTGGTGTGGACTATAACTCAATTTAGTATAGTGGTTAAGATGATATCATTTGCAATATAAACACAAATACGTAGAAATGAATAAAGAAGCAAGCGTCATTAGTAAATGAGAAATATTTATATACTCTACTTTTTAGAATCTAGTATTACCAATATTAAACCTGATCAGTGCCGTGGTGGTACCGGCCTAGAATAGTACTCCCACATCTCTTCCCGTGAGTGCCGTAAGAGTCGGCTAAGAGATAACTTCCATGAGGTGGGGTGAAGCGCCTTCTGAGGATAGGAATACATGCTGCACTCGCTAGCCCGCCTGCCAAGCGTGGCGAGTATTGGCAAATCTCCCTATATGGGGAGGCATACATCCAGCAGTGGACGTCTTATGGCTGCGACGACGATGATGATAAATCTGATCATTACTGACTAAAATTACCTAACCCGGTTTCTAAATCAGATGAAAACTATAATTTATGTGTAAAAATAATAAGCAAAAGTAGTGAACTTATGTGATTAAAGATTTTTTTATATAGTTAATTTTATAATTATTATCTTTCGGCGTACGAATTTGAGAAATTTAAATTTAAATGTAATATAACCAACCCAATATATTTAACCCCAAGTATTGGGGAAAGAAGGCTGAAAGCTGGCAACCTACCTCAGCACTCGATATTTATTTTTGAGCCGACAGCGACTCGTATTGTATGTATTGAGGTATATTATTACTTGTCTCGTTCCAAGCAAGCAGAGCTGAAAAATGTGATCGATAGTAGGCTACCTGATTGAATAAATACCTACCTAACTTATTTATAGACGACCTACGGCCTCCTTTGCTTCGCGTGTTATTTTAGAAAGGAAAACATCGACTGCATTGTTTTTGATACTAGGTACCTCGGTATTTTTCAATCTACTAAAATCACTGAGTTTACTATTACGTAGTAGTAATAACTCAGTGACTAAAATAGTTAGGTACGATTCAGTAAGCATAAACATCTTGTCGTACAGTTCTTTATGTTCTCGAAGTTTATGCCTCATAATTGATTACAACTACATGTGGGATACCGTTTATTAAGATGTTTTAAGATATGTTACGTTTTCTACATTATAAATTGCTGATATATTATGGCTACCAGAACTGTTTTATTAATAATTATACAACGGTTTTCTTCAAAAGAACTTAAAATAATATTGATATGGGAATATTAAACTTACTTTTGTGTGTTTTTCTCCACTGTTATGCACTCGGATGTTTTAACTTTGTATTTCGCAGCCGACAGCCCGCGCACGATACGGCCGCTCGACACTATTAACGAATTTCATTTGGCGCCGATGCGGTGGCCGCTTGTTTAGGGTGAGTGAAAGAAGTGCATATTCAGGCGTCCCTCTTGCTCTCGTAGATTTCTATCGATCGCTCATGTCGGGGCATGCCGGTGCACACATCCTGAATTTTTGTTGAGTTTGTGAGGTTCGCAGGTACGGTTCTATCCATATACTGTTCTTGCTGGGTCCTCGGGACGGTTAGTTTTGTTACTTAACGCCATATTATTGGGGATGTAAGTAAGTGGTAAATTGTTGTCACTTTTCGCTCGCTTGCATCTCGATAGAATGCGTTCAGTAGGTACCTACCTACTATGTGCATCTAGCGAATTTAAATTTGATTAACGTACAGCATGCTGTTTCAATATTATATTACTTATGTTCCAATGTTAATTATTTTTATATCATTTGCCGAACAGACGAGTTTTGCTATGATTGATTCCCACAAAAAGTATTTACCTATATAATAGCTTAAATAATGTAGTTAATAACCTCTCTTGTAAAGAAAACCAAGCGGGACCCCCCCCCCCCTCCCCCCACTTTTTAGAGATATACCTATCAATTTTTATTTTTGAGATAAAGTATGGGACTGTGCTCTATTTTTGGTCACAGATAGTTTTTCTATTCTTAAATTAAAAAATAACCACGAAGACGCCGGGAGCTTCGCTCCCGCCTTCGTCTTCTAACCAACCTATCCGAGTCAGATCAGGCAGATCTAACTCGCTATAAAGTGTAGACGATTTACGTATAACATACAAATTTACGTTCCATTCGACGTAAAAATATGTCGCAAACGAGTCAAGATGAAAAAAGTGCAACATTGTTAAGTTAAGTTCTGCAACTATAAAAGTTTATATTTTAGAAACTAAACGTTTCCGCGGGATCGGGTGTGGTAGATCTCCTCCTCTCCCTCCCTTCACGAAACCAAATTAATGCCGACCCAATAGTAGTTAGTACGACTTACTTACTTTTTTGTTGCGGCTTGGACTTGGATCTCATAAATTAGGTTCATGCACCTAATTTGCTTTAGACGCAATCGGATCAAGAAGGAGCGCCGCGGCGTGCGGCGTGGACCGAGGAACACGTGTGACTCAGTAATTATATATTTTCATAGGTACTTACCTACATACTTAAGTAAGCAGAAATTATGCCTTCCTATGATTTTATAAAATGCACAAATAGCACTTATATCAAAAACAAGTTCGATGCCATTACTTTTCACTTGTAAATAAACTATAAATTCTTATTTATTATAAAAAATATATTGAAATGCATCGACATTAGGTCGATATTGAAATATATTAGGTAACTAATTAAATAGCCATTTGCAGAAAGCCATATAAGTAGGTACAAATATATGCGAAGATAGGTATTGCCACAAAACATATTGGTGCAGAATTCAATCTACATACAAAGTGCGCTCGAGCAACGCACACATAGACACCTCTCACGGACACGATATCTCAAATCAGTGCGAGCGCGATATTTTAGTTATTATTGGTTTATATTTCCGTACTTCCTGCTTCATTGTCAACAATAAATCAAACAACTAGACACGAGTGCCACTACTACGATAGTTTGGTTGAACGTAGGCTTCAGAGCCTTGAACACCGGCGTAGAGTAGCAAGCCTATCGGTTTTCTACCGGGTGCATTTCGGAGAATGTGCACTGGAATTGCACAATCTGATTCCACCATCCCCTTTCTATCATCGGTCGACTCGACGTACGGCAATTCGCCATCGCTATATGGTAGATATACCACCTATACGCACGAAGCGTTATGCTTCCACTTTCTTAATGCGTACTGCCAAGGAATGGAACTCGTTGCCCGAGTCTGTGTTTCCCGATATGTACAATCCTGGAGTCTTCAAGTCGCGAGTGAATAGGTACCTTGTAGGTTTGCGTGCTAAATCCTAGACAACGTCATCACTTAACATCAGGTGAGACAGTTGTCAAACGCAAACTTATAATATGTAAAAAAAAAAAAAAAGTTTTTGTGCATAAGCCAAAGTTGCCAAAGTACCTTAGCGGGACCGCCAAGCGTAGATATAAAAAGTGAAGTACATTATAACATGTGATTGACTTCTATACGTATCTGTTTTGTGGTATTACGTTGTTTGAGAATACCTACGTTACTGACATTTATTGTTGCTATGACAATGTATACATACGTATTTTCTTCTTTGGGTGCGTTTTTTTTTGCAATCACAATGCACACAAACGTACGTAAGGATTTTACTGTTCCGAGATGAATTAAGTACTGACAGTGCTGACTCACGTAAGCAAATCGGAAAGAATTGAGTGTGTGAAAGCGCGCGAATGATATAAAGTCAGTTTCCATTGCCGCCGCCTGAAAAATACTATGTTAGTGGGATAGTGTTTTTGTATGTGCGTATAGGTACATTATGCAGGGTGCGTCATGCGTTGGAGACATATTTGAAACTAATTATATAGGTACATAGATATTATGAAATACATTATGTTCTATTAACAGTGAGTATGAACTTTCAAGTCTAAAATAATTGTGAATATTATGTATTAGTATAAATATGTCAATATAATCTAGTGTTTATTCTATCTTGTATGTTTCATTGCTGCCTTAGAAATTAACTCTTATATTCTTTTCTTACGAGTTGCGCTCGAGTACATATTACCTATCACGGTTAGTTTCATAGTAGTGATACGGGGATGGGTACGGGGCGCTTTGGATGACCAAAACGTCTGGGTGCCAATTCTCTTATATTTATTACAAGCAATTCATAAAAAATGCATAGCAATTCAAATATAATAATAAATAAACTTGATATTCCGTTAAAATAACAATTCCATCTCGATTGCATTTTGGTAATTGTATTGCAGTAGAAATTTGATCTGTTAGCCATTACAATCATACGGTAAAACGCCGTATGCATAGGCCCTTACAAGCGTGTGTGTGTGATACCCCGTTATCATTTTTTTTATATATCACACTCAGACCCCCGCACTAGGCTTCCCTGTGTCGCGAGAGACATGGACACACACAATCACAGCACACAAACACCCAAGACCCGGGACAAACATGTACACTCATCGCACAAATGTCTGCCACTGCGCCACGGAGACCGTCGTTATTATTATACCGTAGGTATATTGTTATGTCAAATAAATATATTTGTATTTGTATTATCAATCCCATTCTTCATAATAACATTCTAACCAAGTGGTTCGTTTCTAAGGTTTCTAACTGTATATTCCGGTTGCTATGACAATACGAGATTGTTATTTTAAAACGAGTCTTGTCATTTCGGGAGTGCGATATTCTTTTGTTATTATTAGTAAAATCGTGGCATAAATTGCATAGTTCACTAGAAAAGCTTCGCCTATATGCAAATTGAAGACACGATATTACTATTTATCCCATAGTTGTCAAATATTATCTAAATTACGAAGATGCGTAGCTTTAAATAAAATATGCGCAGATCACGTGTAAATGACCCACTTAGTTGACCCATTTAATGTAACATAGCAACTGTAATTAATGTTAAATATTAAACGAGAAACTTTAAAAAGTATAAATGACGTTATAATAAGTTAAATGTGAACGGTGCTGATGAATCTGTCAATATGCAGCTCATTGGATACATGAAGAAGTTATGGAGAACTGCAGTAGCAGTCTATAGTAAAGCTTGAAGTGGGCTTGAGGTGAGTTTCAAGTTCCTTCGAAGACGCTCAACTGGACACATTTCATCATCTCAGCCATAGGACGTCCACTGCTGGACATACGCCCCCCCATTGATTTCCACAAGGACCGGTTGGAAGCGACCCGCATCCAGCCCTTGTCTGCGATTAGTCAGGTCGTCTGTCCACCTATGGTCGGTAGCCGTCCTATGCTGCGCTTGCCAGTCCGTGGTCTCCACTCGAGAACCTTTCGTTCCCAACGGCCATCGGTTCTTCGAGCTATGTGCCCTGCCCACTGCCTCTTCAACTTGCTAATCAGCTGGGCTATGTCGGTTCCTCATTTCTGATTCGATCGCGTAGAGAAACCCCGAGCATAGCCCTTTCCATAGCTCGTTGTGCGACTCTGAGCCTGCTCAGAAGGCTGCTGGACAGGCTACGTTTTTATCCCACTGTGTTATCACGCTGGACCTAGAATGCTCACTGGCATCTTCGACCACATCGTCACTGACCATCAAGTGAGATAGTGGTCAAACGCTAGATCTATACAGTATATAAAAAAAAACCTTTGTTCAGGCTATTTGTAAATTACCCCAGCTTGTACAATTCTCCAAAGCTTTCAAGATTCATATTTCTTTTCAGATATTATACTTCCATAATTATAATGTAACAAACCGACTAGGACTCACGTGGTAAACACTAGAAAATTATCTCCGACTAGTTTCCAACTTATTTGCAGTTCTTCATCTGGGAGTTATGATCGTGCCAGGCGGCGGGCGCGGGCCTCAGCACGTAACTGATAGGTACTTCCAGCCAATCACAATAACAGTATATTAGTACCATTCACAGTAATACAGTTATATTTCCCTTACGAAATTACTTAATTATAACTACGTTTAAATACCTTATTTACACAATGTAACCACAAACTAAAAACATGAAACTTTATCTTTCTTATTTCACTAATAATTCATAATCTTTCAGTTCAGACTTCTGACTATGGGAGAGGCGTTAAGTAAGCTCGTTTCTGGCAAAGGTGTGCAGGGCGTCAGCTCAGTTCTAGACCGAGTGATCTCTCAGCCCAGCAGCGAAGACCACACTGTACTGTACAAACTAGCTGATTATAAGAAAGGTATAGGTACACAAGGTTAATGACCTTCCAAAGGTTTTTAAAAGCTAGTTTTAACTGAATTAAATAAAAGGATCTGTTTATCAATTCGGATGTTTTGATATATTTTTATGTAGTTATGTTTGGGCATGAATCCATCATTTATTCTTCTTCTTATTAGCATTTGTACATCCACAGCTGGACATATGCTTCCTCCAAATAGGGGAGGATTTGCCAATTTGGTTGGCGAGCGCAGTATGATTTCCGATCCTCAGAAGGCGCTGCTGCCCACCTCCTGGTACGTGATCCCTTAGCCGACTCTTACGGCACCCACGGAAAGAGATGGGGGAGTACCTACTATTCTAGGCCGGTACCACCACGGAACATCATTTATTAACCGATATGAAATAAAATAATTTGATAAGAATAATTTCTGGCACACATATGTCATAAAACTTGGTTTAGTATTTCTTTTTATAAGCCAGACAGATTTTAAAACGATAAGATTTGAAATCGGTTTCTTTAAGTTTTCTACAACTAAGTATGTAATCTAGTCACATGCTACGGCCTTGTATCTCACATAAATCGGGGTTTTTATTTTTATTTGCAGTAGGTACCAACCATAGGCAGACCTACCTACCTAGTTCGCTAGGTAAACTATGTTATTAGATATAGATAAAGGTATAATATATTTAGTTTTTAAAAAAAAAATGGCCGATGCCTTTATTAAAATACTAATAACTAATTACAATATTGCAGTTACTACAATAACATTTGAGCAATCCACTAGCTGTTGGTAGCCTATAGATAACTCAAATGCTCTAACCCGCTACCGGCAGCGTGCCCAGAATTCTAGCAGCATTGCCACGTTGAATTTCAATGCTGATTCGTTGAGCCAAATAATATATGTGCCAGCATTTTGGTCACGCGTCGCATATATAGTATTATATATTTAGCTAAATATAAATAATGAACAAAAAGGCCAGTCGCGGCATTATGTAATTTAGGACGCGGAGGAATTCAATTAAACTCTCATAAAAAGACAGTTTTTCGATTACGTTTACGTATCCACACAGAGAAACGTATCCATCATTGATAGGTGCAAAACCTTGTTGCTGACAAGCATTTGATTGCAACAGAAATATTAGTAATACATTCTCTAAGACAGAGGTAAAAAATCGGGAGATCTGTAGTTCAATTAAACTAAGTCAATGAAATTGTGTTAAAGAACCACAGATTGAGGAATAACAAAAATTTGCAATGCAAAAGAGGACACTGGTTGCCTAGTGTGGTCGAAGCTATCTTCGAATATCGAGCTGTATGATGCGATATAACTCTCCTCATTATATCGCATAATACAGGGTGTTTGTAGCATCTCTGCGACCGATCTCCTGTGTAACACTTGCCCTCTCTAAAGGCTATGTATGTTAGAATTGACTAAATGCTGTTTGCCACCAAATCCTTACGTACGAACGTGTGCACTGTGAGCCCAAATTGAAACACACCCTAAGTAATATACCATCATCTGTTATCTATATGTGATAACTTGATAAGAAATAAATGATAGATACCTAATATTCACATTGACACATTGGAAATAGGTGCGCAGTACTCTATTTAGTTCGTGGAAATAGGTTGCCTAATTATATTGCGTGTGGATATTAAATAATTAAACATTTTAAATTTATATAATCTACTACCCCTATTGGTTATTTTTAAAACTTGTTCACAAGTTAAAAGAATATAGGTACCCAACAGAATTTAAAACGTAAAGGTTGCCTGCTCTCTACTCCACGCAACCTCTGTACATAACATCATAGGGTATGCAGCATTTGGATCACATCGGATCAAAGGACGGTCGCCGTGGCGCAGTGGTTAGTGTCATTGACATGACATTGACTGTGTCTCCGGGACCAGGTGTTCGAATCCCGGCAGGGGCAAACATTTGTGCGATGAGTCCAGGGTCTTAGATGTTTGTGTGCTGTGATTGTGTGTGTCCATGCCTCCCGCGACACAGGAAAGCATAGTGAGGGGGTCTGAGTGTGATATATAAAAAAAATGAAAATGATAACGGGGTATCACACACACACACTTGTAAGGGCCTATGCACACGGCGTTCAACATGGACTATGATTGTAATGGCTACACAGATCAAATTTCTACTGCAATACAATTACCAAAATGCAATCGAGATGCAATTATTATTTTAGCGGAATATCAAGTTTATTTATAATTATATTTGAATTGCTAAACCCAGACGTTTTGGTCATCCACAGCGCCCCGTGAGCGTGCGTTCGTAAAACGTGCATCGTCGGCACGTTAAAATACGCCGTGTGCATAAGCCCTGAAAGATAGTGTGCCTAATTAATAAACAACTTTTACTTCTATTTCCAATTGATGAACCATTTTCAGGTGGTCTCTTGCTAGAGACTTATGCTAGAGGCGGGATGGTAGCCGCAGAGAAGTTAATGCGGGAGACCTTAGCTGCGTACATGTATGCGGGGGGAAAGGGAAGAGTCATTAACAGAGCAGAGTACCTCAGGTGGAAGTTTAGAGATCAAGAACAGGTAAGCCTTTATACAATAAAATTCCTTTTATTGTATGACCATCAATACAATAAATGTACCTGATTACTATCTTATGAAACTATTTGATAAACTGGCTGACCCGCTCGCAGTTTTGGTGCGTGGTCCTTGTTTGTTCCTTTTTTGCCTCCTCTGTGTAAAGATGAATTGAAAATGATGATGACGTGAACACTGACATAAGAACCCATCTATTTCGTCGTCGCACGGTTTGTTGTATGTCAGTACATTTTACATGAAACTTTACAAAAGGTTATAACAAAAGAGAAGACATGAGATGGACCATTAAATAGCTATTTGGTAGTGTTCACAGATTACTTAGGGAAACCTACGGTTTGTAGTATTTGACACGCGTGGCACTGATCAGACAGCGAAGCGTGCACATGTCAATGCGAACGCTGCACATGCTGAGCATAATCCATCGAAATAATAAGTACTTACGTACAACAGTACATAATATTTTGATGGCATAATCCTTTTGCCTAGAAATTATATTTATGTAAACTTGTACTCAGACTGTGTGTTATGGTATTTTATACTTTGGCAATAAAGGGTTTTTTTATTTTTATCTTATCTTTAATCATCAGTCGTACTACGTCTCTTTGTTACGGGCTAAGTTTAAGTGTAGTAATACTATAAATATGTGAGAGTTCGGGCGGGGTAGGCTTTCCCCAGGCATTACTGTGTTTGAAGGGTACGGTTTCCGAGGAAATTTGAAGCGATGATAGCTCAGCGGGAATAGCGTTGGCTGTCAAACTGACGGACACTGGTTCGATCCCCAATAACAGCTTTAGCTTTCGGTGAAGGTAACACCGTTATCAAATCCCCAGCATGGTGGTAGGGTACTTTCGAGTACCCGCCTGGCTAGCTACCACCCTCAAGTTTGAAAACTGTCACCAAACACATAGTGTGTTCAGGCAGCAATCCTTGAGACCCAGTGAGTATTCTAGGTTTAGCGTGATAACATCTTCGACCACATCTTCACTGACCATCAAGTAAAATAGTGGTTAAGCGCGAGGTCTACACAGTATTAAAAAAATACAGGCACAGGTACCAGCTTTATGTCTCAGGGTGACGGGCGCAGTGCTCTATAGGCAGAGGTTACCACCCAGCGTTTTATTATAGGTACTCACTTATTCTTAAATTGCTATGCCACTAGCAGAGGACAAGGGCTCCACTGAGACTTTGACCTCGGCTTGAGCTGTCACCAGGACAGGGAGATATCGGATCGACTTGCCCCGGTACCAAAGTGGTCCGACTATTTAGAGACAATCTAACTAGGTTGTTTTTGCCTCGAAATCGCCGGCGTGCTCGGAGTCTCACTGTGTATACCCAAGGGCTCTCGACCTTGTAACCTCCGTTATCGTTATACTACCGCGAATTTTTTCCTTCAAATAATGTTCCGCTAGCATGTTATTAATGCAATAAACCATAAAACATTATAACTTAGTTTCTATTTATTCCCTCCTAGGTACTAAACATTATTATCGTACCTACCGAATTCATAGAACTAAACGTTTATTAAACCATAGGTGGTGCTTCCGATTGAAGCATCATTGTCTCCTCACGATCCATTGGCGAAGTGGGAAGATCACACAGCCTGTTGGCAGATGTGCTACCGAGGCGCTTTAGGGGAGTCTCTTTTGCACGTGCTCATCATTTGCGATACCAAGGTAATATATAATACTAGCAGCCTGCTCCGGCTTCGCACGGGTATCACTACTTTATCCACTATTTAATGGATAACTTTACACTGTTTTTTACGGGTATAACGTGGTACTTACGCGTAGTCGATATCACGATCGACAATTGTTTCGGCTTCTTCCGGAAGCCTTCATCAGGATCTTGAGTGCGGTGCGTTAGTCGTAACGTCCCGTCTCGCACTGGATATTTAATGGATGTTATTATAGATATAAACCTTCCTCTTCAATCATTCTATCTATTAAAAAAACCGCATCAAAATCTGTTGCGTAGTTTTAAAGATTTAAGCATACATAGGGATATAGGGACAGAGAAAGCGACTTTTGTTTTATACTATGTAGTGATATACTAAAGCCCTCTGGAAACTAAATACTTCTCGAGAAACCAATGTGTACAATGCACGCTGAGGCGAATCGCCGAATCAAAATGATTGACTTGGCCAAGTTTGTAGTGGAGGCGTCTGGCTGGTGTCGAGAGTGCTGGCATTTATTTTGTACAGAAGTTTAGTCTAGCTAATCAAAGCGGCAATGTTGCTGTTGAGTTTAACGCTTTTTGTTCACCCAAAAAGTACACATACCTATAATTTTTTCAATTTCAAAGTTTCTTTATTAAATCATAATAAAATACAGTTTTGCTTAGGTATATCTAGTGTACATTAGATTCCTAGAATAGACAAATCATCAAATATTATGTATTTTTTTTCGAGTCTGTATGCTCATATATAACTTTTTTCTTAAGTCATGGCGAGTTTACACAGTTCGTAATGCAGTTATAAGGTTATTATAAATTGTGATCTAAGCAGAATTCAACTATACGTGCTTTAGGAAGGAGCAATACATTTATTATAATGATAATTACATAATGAAAAGAATAACCTACAGTAGCGGTCAGCATAACATAAAAATGTAGCCACTCGCTGTGACATACGCAGCCAGCAACAAGAACATACACACACATTCGCGAGGTTCAACAAAGGCGTGTTATCTATAACCCACACACGCGTGCGTGGGTTCACGCGCAACTACGCTCCTCATGCCACATGGCAATACGGGCGGCAACTACGCGCGATGGCAGAGCACAGACGCAGGCGCAGGTAACTCATTTACTTCAACCCGCGCGTACGCTTCGGGCCTTTGTTACTTATTCATTATACTCGAGGAACAAGTGATGGGGCAGTTTGTAACGATTGTAGTTATCGATATATGGGAGATTACGTTTACGAGTTTTACCAATGTTTTGTATTAATTTATCGTTACTTTTAGGATTACTATCCAGATAAAACTTTTTTACATACCTATATATACAGTATACACATAGCTGATTAAGCGTTCGGTGACGATGACGCGAGTTCCATGATTTTTGTTAACCCAAAAAGTGCTCAACGCGCCTAAGAAGTTTTAACATCAAATTGAATGGAGCATACCGTATCTAGGTAGGAAAATAGGAATACAGACAAACTTCTGTCTACTTTAAGATTGAGTCTGAAAAGTCTACACGAAGGGCTCTAGGTGTCACGTCCAGATTCAGTCTGGGCGAGGCCAAGCCAATGCGCCAATACAACGCCAACCATTCGTTGTTCATAGCAGCCTGAATCTATAAAATATAAAATGCTGGCACATATTTGGCTCAACGAATCAACGTGGCAATGCTGCTAGCATTTTGGGCACGGTGGGCCAGCCGGTCGCGGGTTAGAGCATTTGAGTTATCTATAGGCTGCCAATAGCTAGAGGATTGCTCAAATGTTATTGTAGTAGCTGCAGTATTGTAATTAGTTTTTAGTATTTTATTTTAATAAAGGCATCGAACCTGATAAAAAAATTTTGAATGTATGTCAATTGTCGAATATATACTCGGTCTATGCCGCCTTTGAAATTGTTTGTGCAAATAGTTGAGTTCTTTGGCTAACATACTAAGAAAAATGACGCGCTGTAAAATTGAATTTAACCTTGAGATTCAATTTGATCAAATTGAAAATGGCGGAGCGGTCAAAATCGGCCATCGGGAGTTGAGCCTATTGACAGAATAGTAGATTTACGTGATCCCGTGAGTGGCAAATGTCACTGAAAAAAGTGAAAATAAATTTTACCAAAAAATGGAACCGACTTCAACACTCAAACGTGTGAAATAACTTGTCGAAATTGGTACCATGCGCACAATATTTTAAAAATATCATGTCCGTATCATGTTTAGGTAAAAAAAAACTCACCATTAGTACCTAACCTACTGTTGATTCCCCTATTAAAGGCTCTCTGTTGCATTTTTGAGGAAAGGCCAAAGTAGAAAGTTAATTAACATTTTAACCGTATGTGGCAAAACAGAACGTTTGAAACAGACGGTTCCGAAGAGATAAGATTTTTTGTCACACATCGTCACTGACCATCGAGTGAGATAGTGGTCAAACGCTAGATCTATCTATAGTGTATAAAAAAAAACTCGCATCCGTGCACTAAGTGTCCCTGTGTGGCGGGAGGCACAAACGATCATATCACCCAAACATCCAAGACTTCCGGGATTGGACACAGGGTCCAGGGGACCCAGAAATCATGTCACTAACCTGAGCCTCGGTAACTGTCTTAGTTTTTCATAATGGAGTCTCTTAGTAATTACTGACTGATGTGATGTATGTGTGCCTATATAATAAATACCTAATTTTGCTCACAGATTCATACACGACTAGCGAGAACTTTGGTGAAATGCTTCCCAAAACTATCGCTAGATGTCGTCGAGGGTGAAGAATATTTGGGTAAAGATCATTAAACATTATTATATGATACTCATACACCACGCCACGTCGCAACGTAGTTTGAAAGCCAGTTCACGTCATTTTTAGTCGTGACTCATATTTATGAGTAACTACCTATGTGCTTAAAATTAATGCTAAAATCCATTAAGAAAATAAATAAATATGAATTTTGACTAGTGTTATAGTCTGTAGTAAAAGTTTCTGATTACACACCTACATACATATCATTCTCGCTTTTTTCTTACATGGGTGAGGAGAGACCACAGACTTCCAATTGCTACGATCCCGACACACTTCTTTCGCTTCATCCACGCTCAGACCTGTTATATGAGAGCGTCGGTGAGAGTAGGTACTCTTAACCAAGGGGCCAGGACAAGATGCATCGATTCTCTTTCTCTAACCACTTTATATTTTGGATCTAATTGATCACGTGATCTATCGCTTTGAAGTGTCAATTCCATAAGTACATTTATTTTATGTTTTCTCTTGAGCGTGTAGAATGTTACTTTGTCTAGGGCCGCTGGCCCTTTCTTAGAACTTTCTCAATCTGATTTCGGAACGTTCGTCTAAGCCTTATTCGTCCAACATTCCCATTCACTTCACCCATTTATACCTGCTTAGTCAATCTCCTTCCGTTCACTCTCTGTACATGACCGAGCCATCTGAAAATACTTTTCTCAATATTAGTCACTAAACCTTCGTTTACACAACTACATTCCGTTATCACTCTATTCGTTAGTATTCTCTATCCTGTCATTCACTCTTGTTTCAGTTTATAACAAGCTATTTGTCCTATGTTTTAGGAGCCAGTTCTCTGCATCTAGCGATAGCTTACAGTAACAATGAGCTGGTGCAAGATCTTGTAGAATGCGGGGCTGATGTCCAACAGCGGGCGATTGGTAATTTTGAAAATACCTATTATGTAGTACCATATAGTAAAATACCTTCAATATCAATACTTATTGTTTTCCAGGCAAACATTTGATGAACATAGGTGTGTGTATACATCTATTCATATTTGGAGTTAAAGTATCTATTCACTTCTCGCGGCGTTATTCTAAGTACGTTATTCTCACTTTTAGGAAGCTTCTTCCTTCCACGTGACCAACAAAAGAACCCCCCAGCCCGACAGACCAACTACGAAGGTTTGGCTTACCTCGGGGAATACCCTTTGGCCTGGGCGGCTTGCTGTGCCAATGAAGCCGTTTACAATTTGCTGCTGGATTCTGACGCAGACCCCGATGCTCAAGACTCGTTCGGAAATATGATACTTCATATGGTTGTGGTCTGTGATAAATTGGTGAGTTTTGGAGAGTATGATCCATTATGCTATTTACCTACATTGATAAGAAATGTATTTTATATATATAATTTCATATATATTTGCTATAGGTCTATTAAATTATAATGTATATAAATTAAACAAGTAGGTAGGTAAATAGGTAATTTTAAGCACAGGTAATAGTTTTTTAATTTATATTATAATATACTTTATGGTACAATATACAGATAAAACCTTTATAATTAAGGTTTTATGTGTATATTGTACTTTATAGTTTTAGAACCTTGGATGTTACGCATTAGGTAACTGTAATACACATCTAAAGGAATGTAAATATCTATATCTATACCTACTAATATTCAATGTCAAATTCAAAATCATGTTCAATCTATCCTGTCCATCCAAAGGTTGTCTGTAAGAGATTGCTTTAGCGATAAGACCGCCGATTGTATAACCATAAGCTACAATTAGTATAAAATACACTTTTAATGTACACTTTATGATTTGCAATAAAGAGTTAATCTATCTATCTATCTAATATTATAAAGAGGAAAGATTTGTATGTAAAGTGGGTTTGTAAAAATTACTGGACCGATTTAAAAAAAAATTCACCATTGGAAAGCTACATTCACTCCGAGTAACATAGGCTATATTATATTTTCAAAAAATTAGGGATCCTTATGATTTTTAATTTTGAAATGTTTTATCTGAGCGAAGCCGGAGCGGACCGCTAGTAATAAATAAATTATTGTCAGTATAATTATAAAATAGAACAACGTAGGTATTTTAACATTAAGTTGGTACAAAATACATTTTAATATCAGTTTGAATGATAAGTACTTATAAATTAAAATATAATTTTAACAATAACAAGCATTAAAACTATCGTCATATGGATTAGTGATACTAATCAAATAAATCACAATTTCAAATTCTTTTTTAGATCATAGCGAGATCTGTCTGCCAGCCGCAGTTTCAATGTGTTTTTGAACATCGTGACGGAAGTTACATTCCAAATATCCCCTGGATTTCACCTTATTTCCAGGACATGTTTGGCTATGCCCTGCGCCACCCGAAGGTCCCAGCCAGCAATGGCCGCATGAACCGGGCTGGCTTCACCCCGCTGACCTTGGCGTGTCAGCTGGGCCGCGCGTCCGTCTTCCGGGAAATGTTAGAACTCTCCGCCAGAGAATTCTGGAGGTACTCCAACATCACGTGCTCGGCGTACCCACTAAACGCACTTGACACGCTGTTGCCAGATGGAAGAACAAGTAAGGATGTTCATCTCTTTGACGAATCCTTTCTTTATTCTAGATTAAGACTTACTTGCATCAACCAAATTATCCAAGATTCATGGCTCCAAACACGATTTTTGTCTGCAAATTTGTAATTTAATAGACAAAAGAAAATGCATAGAATAAAATATCGTTGCATTGATCAGACTTCGCTCAGGACATATTCCTTCCAACAAGTTTTGATTTTTATTGAGAAATGTATTCCCCCAACTGTTCAAAATGCGATGTGGTAGAAGATGTGCATCACGTGTTGGTGGTGTGTGTGCTGAACGAAGATCAACGGCAGAACATGAAATCAATTAATGACCTGGTATACCTGGATATTTTCAACAGTATCTTAGCTTCCCCGCTTTCCGAGGAAGCGAAGATACTGGTTAAATTTTATTTAAGTGTTCAGTGATAGATATAAGTGATAAGTATTAACTTGTAATGAATATGTACGGGGATGACATGGTCACTGTGGGACAAAAAAAAACTCCTTGTAATTTCTTTAAAAAAAAATAGGTAAAAGAAGTCACTGAATCTTTTGTTCACTACTACCCACAATTGGTATTTTTTAGCTTACGTACTTCATTATATCGTAGCGAGGTAGTTGCGTGTCTTTCTATATAGATTTTAGTGCATGCCTGGTGGCTATTCACAAGCATCAAGTTTAATTATCTATCAACCATAAGTATGTCTAGCCAGCTGTGAATTGTAGTCGAAAAGTTGAATATCCGCGATTCCATTTGACTGTATGCCATATTGTCACAGACCATCAAATAAGATAATAGCCAAACGCAAAAACCTATAAATTATATTAATGCGGCTATAGAGATTTTTTCGGCGTTTTCCCAGGAAACCCCAGCATAGGTGTTTTGCCTCGGTGAACCTGTTTAAAGTTACGTTATCGATAAATAAGAAGACTACTCAAAACACCGGCGTTTATGAGATAGCCTGGAGATATACATATGTATATGTTAAAGATAAAGATAAAAAACACTTTATTGCCATAGAATAAAATACATAACACACAGTCTTGAGTACAAATTTACATAAATATAATTTCTAGGCAATAGGAATAAGGTCAGCATGTGCAGCGTTCGCATTGACATGTGCACGCTGTGCTGTTTTTCAGAATAACCCCGCTCGGTTAGATGGAATCCGAGAATAAGTATACAAGAAAAGAAAAAGTGGATTACACAACTAATTGTCCTAAAAATTAAATGTTAATAATAATTATTAATAATTTAAGATTAAAAATTATATAGGGCCCAATGTAAGCCATCCCACGCTTGGTATATGACTACCACTGAGACAAAAAACTTCTAAATTCCTAAATTATAATGAATTTTAATATAGAAAAAGATGGAACTTTCTTTAAAAGTATCATGTGTCTAAGCTTCATATAAAGTATACTAGCGGTCCGCCCCGGCTTCGCACGGGTGTTAAATAGATACCGACTGCAGCGCCATCTGCCGGACTGATTTGTGAATCTAAGCCATACAGGGCGCCACCCAAACGCATACAAATAAAATTCATTCAAATCGGTCCAGCCGTTTAGGAGTTCAGTGACATACACACACACGAACAGTAGAATTATATGTATGAAATAACTAGCGGCCCGCTCCGGCTTCGCAAGTGTATAAAATATATATAAGCCTATGTCATTAATGGATGTTATTATACATATAAACCTTCCTCTTAAATCACTCTATCTATTTTAAAAAAACGCATCAAAATCCGTTGCGTAGTTTTAAAGATTTAAGCATACATAGGGATATAGGGACAGAGAAAGCGACTTTGTTTTATACTATGTAGTGAAGATAATCAAGTTTATTGTCATTTTTTTTTGTAGCTGTAAACTCTACCTATAGGAACATAAATAGGGCATTCATTTGGCTGTATTCAGCGTCGACCGCCTGCAGTAATTTAGAATCTAACTAGACAGTAGGTAGGTATGTAATCTATCGAGAACTCACGTACGAGGATCACGTCATAGTACATAGATAGCTTTTTCTTGCAGATTGGAACTCGGCGTTATTTATTATCTTGAACGGCACAAAACAGGAACATTTGAACATGTTAGATGGGGGCATCATACAGAGACTGCTTGAAGAGAAATGGAAGACCTTCGCAAGGGTACGGAGTTTTAAAACTATCGCACATTCGCGGCTATATTAATAAGCATATGAAAAACCAAAACCTCAAGGCTTCTTTCATCTAGAACTTCCTTTCAACCGCCAACACGCTTTTGCTTCAAGCATTGATAGCTCAGCGGTGGGTAAGTCCGCTGTCAAACTGGCAAACGCTGGTTCGACCCACCAAAGGCTTGAGCTTCCGGTGAAAGTATTACCGTTATTAAATTCCCAGCGTGGTGGTATGGGTATGGGTTACTTTCGAGTACCAGCCTGACTGGATACCACCTTCAAGTTTGAAAATCTGTCACCAAACACATAGTGTGTTCAGACAGCAGTCATTTAAAGTAAGTATTCGAAGTCTAGCGTGATTACATCTACGACTACGTCATTACTGACCATCAAGTGAGATAGTGGTCGAACGAAACAAAACGTCTACAAAACAAAACAAAAATCTATAGTTATAGTATTAAAAAAATCTTCATTTTATTATCTACATTTATTTGTAATAACTTTATGATTTCCAGACCAAATTCCTCAAACGTCTCTTAATCCTGATGCTCCATTTACTGCTCCTCTCGGTCTCCGTGTACTTTCGACACAGCAGCTTAGAAGCCGATGCACACCCTGATTGGGGCCTCGAAATCAGTGACGCCAAAACTGGAATCAGACTAGCAAGCGAATTGGGAACTATCCTCAGTACACTGTGCTATATAATTTTGCAACAGGGTGATGAGCTGAAGAATCAGGGATTGGTGGCTTATTTTAAACAGTTGGTGAGCTATTTTTAAATAGAGGTATTTTAAAGAACTCTTCTACCTGACTCCCGCATCACGATTTTACCACCGCACTAGCCAGAATCGCTTGAGAGCTCAACCGTACAGTATATGAGTCACATATTATGTCGGAGCTTGTTATATTGGAATAGGATAGATGGCTAACTATAATGTAAAGGTGTTGATAGTGTCTGACAAATATTATAGATGGCGTTGTCAAAGTGTTTTGAATTATTAAGGTAGATGGCGCTCAACTTACTACGATTCTACCGATCGTTTTTCCCATACATCTCCTAAATATGGAACAAGCTTCCACCCTCGGCATTCTCAAGCTACAATATGGAAGTCTTCAAATGGAGAGTTAAAAGAGCCGTAAACATTTAAAGTCTAAGTACAGAAAAACTCTATAAAGTGAATAAATACCCATAGGCCATAATGCGTCTAAGTTCTTTAGGCCGCAGCTAACAAAACTTTGACCTTGAACGCCAGAACAGATTTGTAGCCACCTCGATCACTTCACTTGATTCCACATCTCTGATTAAAGCATATATTTGATGTTGTATATTATGTATATTATGATATTGTGTATTATGATAAATGTATACAACATTTATATATATGTTTAATAAAGTTGTAATTTTAATCTATAACATCTAAATCATTCAATCAAATTATCGTTTTATGAATATTTAAATAAACAAGTACACGTGTGAATGAACACATAAAACTAATTCATCAATATTCTCGGTTACGCGTTTCGTGTGTACCGAGCAATCACACAACAATGCGGCAACGATTCCACGAACTGAGTTGAACTGACACTCACCGCCGCGCGCCGCCATTCATTAACAGTTGCTATGCACGGACATTCGGTATGCGGGTACCTATATATTATTACTAGCTGTGCCCCGCCGTTTCACCCGCGTGGATTACGGTTTTGCCGCTACCTCAATTATCGCACGGGAACCAAACTTTCTTAGGGGAAATCTCAAAATCCTTTTTAGGGGATTGCTACGTCATAGTAGCGTTATACGGCTATCTATGTCGGTGATTCCCAAAATTGTCAAATCTTTCTAATTCAATACCTCTTACGCGTAATTTGAAAAGGGAACAAAGGAACCCTTATGTAATTTGCAATTACAAATTCGCTAGCACGCAAAAGCAACTTAACCTTATAAATGAGGATTCAATGATAAAGTTGACAAAACCCAACGATAATTTAATTAAAATATATTATCGGAGGGACCGGTGGTAGAGTCCTGGGGGGATAAGGGATAAATAAATAATGGGATAAGGATCTTTTTTTTTATACTGTATAGATGTCGCGTTTCACCACTATCTCACTTGATGGTCAGTGACGATGTGGTCGAAGATGTTATCAAGCTAGACATAGAATGCTAACACTAAACTTGTGAACACACTACTTGTTTGGTGACAGTTTTTCAAACTTGAGGGTGGTAGCTAGCCAGGCGGGTATTCGACAGTACCACCATGCTGGGAATTTGATACCGGTGTTACTTTCACCGGAACCTCAAGCTGTTGTTGGGGATCGAACTAGTGTCCGTCAGTTTGACAGGTGACGCTCCCCCCGCTGATCTATCATCGCTTCCTGAACGGTTATAACTTATTAGTTTTATTATGTAGGTACATGTTTTTAGGCAGAACAGGTTGGATCTCACATTATGTAGCTCCAAAGTACACTTACACTTAACGAAATGTATCCGGTAAAAACCGATAAACTATATAGCGACGTCAGGAGGCTTTGTAGTCATGTCTAGTCTAGAGAAACGTTGTTGATGAGCCTTTTAGCTCGCTTCGCTATGACCCCAAGAGCCTCGAGTTGGCCGAGTCATCCCACAAATGCTAACAGTACCTATTTACTCAATACACGATCGAACTTTCAACCAGCTGAGCAGTTGTTCCGGTGTTTATTACTGCTTCATCTATACGAGAACGTCAAGCTTCTTGGCTGCCAAAGAAGCCAAAATTTTATCATTATATGTAGAGATACATTATTTTCCAGATCTGTGAACCAGCTAAGTTCATATTCCTGGCGTCAAACTTTCTGCTCCTGGCTTGCATACCGGCGCGGCTGATGCGACAGACAATGCTCGAAGAGGCCATGCTGATTTTTCTACTGCCAGGGTCATGGTTCCTGCTCATGTTCTTTGCTGGGTAATATATTTAGACGTTTAACACGTTCAAATAAAACCATCGTAACTATGGTCAAAACGTTACCTCAAGTTATAGTTATTTAAAAAAAATCAGAGTAGTTACAGTTACCAATAATACCAATTCGACAATGTAAGTAAACTTAAGAACTAACACTTAAACGCTGAAGGTAAAGGACTCAAGGGCTGTTTTGTAGATATCGGATTTAAGGACAAGTCTCAAGCTGCCTTTCTTATAAATCCCTAAGGGCGCCCCGCGGTTTCACCCGCGTGAGTTACGGTTTTCCCGCTACCTCAGTTATCCCACGAGAACCATCCTTCCAGATGCATCTACTTTTTTTTATTATTTCCAGAATAAAAAGTAGCCTATTCTAATTGAAAGTTTTGTTGTTGAGATTTAGAATATAGAGAAAAGAATAAGAAAAAAAAAATAATACTCAAATATCTTAAAATTACTTGATTTCCTGGCAAAAACTGTAAGAATATTGACAAAATTTGCAAGTAAACATTATTTTTCGTACGTTTGTCTACAAAATAAGACCATATTTTCTTAAATTTAAATATTACCTAGGAATATGTGTTTATTGTAATTAACAATTATGGTCGCATTTTGAACAAAGGCGATCGCTCGTATGTATAAAGTAACCATCTAGTTACTTCATTGTATCAAAAATAAAACTAAACTGTTACTTAAATGAATTAACAATTTTTATCATCTTATCATCAAATGATACGTTACCACATGCCATACCACGGGAACGACCATACACATATTCAGATCTGTAAAGCAGTAATGCACCATAATAATAATAATAATGCAAGTGCAAAAACAACTATAGTCGGAACCCTCTGACTTATTACGTGAGTAACTCTCGTGTTTTATACATTTATGATGCAAGTGCAGTCCTATGAATATTATAAATGCGAAAGTTTGTGAGTATTGATCTATAGATGTATGTTTGTTACTCTTTCACGCTTAAACGGCTTGATGGATTTGGATGAAATTTGGTATGGAGATAGCTTTTAAGATTAACACATAGGCTACTTTTCATCATCATCAATCATCAACACGCGGGCAAAACCGCGGGGCGCAGCTAGTATGTGTATAAACAAACAAACTCAATCATATCTTTCCTCTTTATTATAAGTGTTGATATATATATGTATATATATAACGTTACCTTTATTAAAATAAAACACTAATAACTAATTACAATATTGCAGCAACTACAATAACATTTGAGCATTCCACTAGCTATTGGTAGCCTATAGATAACTCAAATGTTCTAACTCGGTACCGGCTGACAGCGTGCCCAGAATGCTAGCAGCATTACCACGTTGAATTGCAATGCTGATTCGTTGAACCTTATATACATATACCTATGAAGAATGTTAAAAGAAAACAATTATTGAACAGAGCAGTGAAGCTGACCGGTCCGTTCGTGACGATGATCTACAGCATGATCACAGGCGACATGTTCACCTTTGGCATCATCTACTGCATCGTGCTTTTCGGATTCTCACAGTCATTCTACTTCCTTTACAAAGGTTTGATATGATGACCGTTACCTTAGCAATTAAATCAATCTACCTTTGCTATGTATCACCAAATCAATTGTTATTAGAGATTTACTGGCACTGTAATTGAAAGGATAATTTCTTTAGCGGCGTTGTGCATTTTTGTGTGGGTAAGAAATATTAAACTCGCGTTAGGGCACCTCGCGTCAGGCGCGTGACGTCATGGAATTTGTAAGACGGAGGGAGCGTAGATAAATTTAATCTGAAATTTTCTACGAATAAGGAATATTTTTGCTTCTTGGTAGGTTTAATACGATCTTTTTGAAGCATTCCGCGGTCACCTCGCTCGCCCGTTTAACATGTTGATTTTGACTTCATTCTATTGTATGCTATATCACCCTCACCCTGGCTAGCCACCACCCTCAAGTTTGAAAAACTGTTACCAAACACATAGTGTGTTCAGGCAGCAGTCCTTGAGAGCCAGAGAGCATTCTAGATCTAGCGTGATAACATCTTCGACCACATCGTCACTGCAACACGGCACACGGCAAGTGAGATAGTGATCAAACGCTAGATACAGTTTTTTTAAAAAATCTATCAATTTTAACACCTATTGTCATATATGAGTGCAACCCGTTTTCTTATAGATTTCCTAACACTGTAATTTTTATTTTATACCCATACCCCCGATCTAGAATTCCCTGAATGCTAGAGGCATGGACACACACAGTGACATCCCAAAATGCGTCCAAGACCCGGGACAAGCATCCAAGCTCGTCACACAACACAGGAGCCTGCGATCTAAAGTCAACACAAATTAAATTAAACTTCTCGTGCTTTCGTCTCGCAGTACATCAATCATTTCTGACAATATTTATGAGCAAACATATAATATATATTTGTGGGCATACGGATAATGCCCACAGCGGCGGCTCCGCAGTTGCTCGACTATCATACCACCATTAAACACATGACCGTCAAAAGATATAGATAGCAAACCAGACTTATGACAAGGGTAAGAGGTGCCGATGACATGACATAGACTTGCTGGGGCCCGCCCGGGCGGGGGCAGAAGGGGCGCGCCCCTTCAGCCTGTGAAGGGTATATTTGTGTGTGAAGGGGCGAAACGAATCCTGAAGTGTGTTGATGTAAAATATTACAAAAATATACTGTACACATATGTATGTACATCGCTCAAAAATGTGTAATCATAATGCTTAGAGTTTGGAGGTGTAAGTTCAAGCGCATTTGTCGTTACCGGGAGAATTTTTGATAAATATACCCCGCTCCAAAATATTAATCCTGATAAATAAGCAAATGAAATCTAATTTTGTTTATTCAAAACTTCTTTCTAGTTCCCGCCTGGCTAGGTTAGAAAAACTGTCACCAAACACTTAGTATGACTCAGGCAGCAGTCCTTGCAGTAAACATTTATGTTGAGCATGTTACACATTCGGACATATCGTCACTGACCATCAAGTGAGATAGTGGTCAAACGTATGAATACAACGTGCCCAACTAGCCCTATCTTCGCTCTAAGGCGAGATGAGTTTACTCAGTAACTATGATTTAGTCGTAGACGTTATGTGACGTCTTTCTTCTGATAAGCACTTTGACTATCTCTATTCCAGGATTTCCAAATGTTTCTACTACGTTGTTTTCAAGCTATCCGAGCACATGGATGGCTTTGTTTCAAATCACTCTTGGAGATTATAGTGTAAGTTGAACTGCTCAATTATTTCTACTTTCATCTAAGGTACCTTATCAGATCATTGTATGTCTTATAGTTTCAGACTTGCTTATATTAAACTGTCTAAATAGGTATTTGTAGATTATCTCGCGGAACTAACACCAAATATGTGTATTTAATATCACAACACACTGGTGGCCTTACGACGCCAAAAGAGAACGCAGCAGGCCTGTACGCTGCGGCGCCAGCAGCGTGCCGCTCTGGTGTGATGACAATCTTCGCTATAGCCGGCAGGCAATGGATGGGTACGCACTACGCAAGAAAAAAGTTAGTGGCAAGAAATGAGAAGGCCTTTATCTAACAGAGGATAGAAAAAGTGTCATTCAAAATAGCTTAGCAATTAATTATTATTATATATTGTGATTGGGTATTAAGCATAATGTTTTATTATAGGGAAATACAGGCTATTCTTAACCGACTTCAAAAAAGGAGGAAGTTCGCAATACGACCCGTATTTTTGTTTTAGTTTTTTTTTATGTTTGTTACCTCAGAACTTTTGACTGGGTGAACCGATTCGAATGATTGTTTTTTGTTGAAGCTGGTGTTTCCCTTGTGATTCCATTTAAATTTCGTGAAAACCGGACAAACAGTTTTTAAGCTACCCTCTAATAACTGAAAAGTGCGTGTTTATAGCTAGACGATAGTATAGTAGCGGGCGAAGACATCACATACACTACAATGAAAATAATTGATCCGACTTCGACAAGTTATTTCACATCCGAGTATTGAAGTCGGATGTGATCTGAAATGAAATGAAAAAAAAAAATGAAACCCTAGACAACGTCATCACTTAACATCAGGTGAGACAGTTGTCAAACGCAAACTATATATACAATGCAATACGTAAGAAAAAAAAAGTCGGTTCCATTTTTTGGAAAATATCATTATGGTATAGATTAACGCAAATTAATGCCCGAATCTTCGATCAAGTTCTTGATCGAAGGCCTGAATAGATTTATACATGTCTAAACATCCTTTTCAGTATTCCGATCTGGGCATGACAACGTACCCGAATCTCTCCAAGACGGTGTTCACAGTGTTCATGGTATTCGTGCCCATATTACTCCTCAACATGTTGATTGCCATGATGGGCAACACGTATGCTCATGTCATTGAACAGTCGGAGAAGGAATGGGTCAAGCAGGTAAGTAGGTCATACTTATTAGTTATTGCACAGCTTATTTGTTCGTTTACTCATATTTTTTTGCGATTATTACATTACTAACTTATTACTTTCTTTTCTTACGTTAAGTATAATGTGTCCGTATATGTTAAGTAATATATTATCTTTTGTGTTCTAATAGTTTATAATAATCGTAAATAAATGTATTTCTTTCTTTCTTTCTTTCTTATAATGAGCTTTATTGATGTAATGGTATGAAGAAAGTACTATCCCGTATAATCAATAATTTGGTCCAATTCGTTATTAAATTCAGATGCTGACCGTACGTAATTTATTTCAAGCACTGAAGTAATCAACAAAATGAATAGGCCTTTAAGCATTACGCATCTAATCAGCTGGCTATATAATTACGATAGGTACAATACAAAACACTTTATTGTACACACAAGGAACAACAATACAAAATTACATCTTAAATCTAACAATACAGTAAACGCAATCGCGCTCGCAGAGCGGGCCGGCTGTTTTCCGCCTCCGCCAACGATGAATGGATTTTGATGATTCTATTATTTATTCAAGCATTCATAAGCGATGCAACATTTATTCAAATGTAGTCATAACTACCTACTATACTTGGTAAAGTAACAATTACATCTCGATTGCATTGCGGTAGAAATGAGATCTGTGTAGCCATTACAATTATGCTCCAGGTATAATAACAAACTAGCAAAACGACAATTTATAAGCAATCGTCCGCTAGCGTGCACGGTGTCGGTCTAAACATGCTTCAAGCTAACTCATTTACAACAGCGTCTTAAAAGGATTGGCAACGTATCGAAATGCCCCCAGTGTTACGAAATTCATAAGCTACGATGATCGCTTACAATCAGGCGGTCCGACTGCTTGTTGGCCACATATTCATTAAAAAAATACTCTTTTTCTGTTAGTGGGCTAAAATCGTCGTGTCGCTCGAGCGTTCCGTGGCTCAAGAAGACGCCCATAAGTATCTCCAGGAGTACTCCATCGGCTTGGGCCCTTCTGATGACCCTCGTTATGAGCAAAGAGCGGTTATGGTCATCAAGAGTAAAGCCAAGACGAGAGCCAAACAGAGGAAAGGGGCTTTAACTAATTGGAAGGTAAAGACATAATTTTAAAGTTTACGATTTATTTATAGATATAAAATAGCTGGATGATACATTTTTAGATTCATGGTGGTAGTGTAATTTCGTGTACCCACCTGGAACACAGACTGTGTTCAGCCATACGTTTTTTTTCCCGGCAAATGTATAATTCCCGTGGAATATTTGATGTAGCGGGAAAACCGTAATCTATAATAATATAATCGATTTATTTAGTGATCGAAGAGTTCTGAATTAGGGCTATTCTTTCATAAATTTTAAGCTTCTTGTCCAAATTTGACAAATGATGTATTTTTGGAAGCGTCTTGTTTGTCCGCTGGTCATGGGCTAAGTGACGTCATAATAAATTATATTGGTTATTCACTGAACACAACTATGAATACGTCTGAAATACTATATACTCGTAATAATTATTACATAAGTTGTTTATATAATCATCGTCATCTCAGCCGTAGGACGTCAACAGCTGGACTTAGGCCTTTCCCATTGATTTTCACGAGGACCACTGAAAGCGGCCCGCATCCATCCTTTGCCTGTGATCTTAGTCAGGTCATCTGGCCACCTTATCGGTAGCCGTCCTATTCTGCTTTGGCCAGTCTGTGATCAGCATGCGTGAACCTTCCTCTATTCTAGCAATATTGCCCGGAACAAATACAGGTCTTAAATAAACTTAAATTCACTTTAAATATACCTGAGGACCCAGTGAATAATACACTATTACCGGAAAATGTATTGGCTTAAATTCATTTTGATTAATAAAAAAAAAAAAATCTTCAAAATTGAGCATCAACGCCATCTATTGCTGTTACCCTGCCTAGCTGGCCGCAAGCAACCACCTCAGATGAGAATATTTTCTTGTTCAATACTTTTTAGACCGTAATTTTCCAGTAGTCGGGTTTGAACTTATTTTTTATTTGGTATAAATGATCAATTCTTAATATGTTTTATTCTAAAGCGTGTAGGAAAAGTGACTATAGCAGAGTTGAGAAGGAGAGGCATCAGCGGCGAAGAGTTAAGAAGACTGATGTGGGGCCGCGTGTCTATTTCTACACCTACAAAGGGACCTTTGGCGTAAGTGGATTTTGATAAATTTCTTGTAAAAGCCTTAAGCCAAAGCTTAGGGTTCTTGTTGTTAAAGCTGCATCACGAATAGATTTTATAATACGATACTAGCTGTACCTTGCGGCTTCAGACGCGCGGTCTGTTAATGTTCCTTTACCTATATAGTGTTTTTTATATTTCATTGATACTTTTTAATTCAATCCATGAAGCGGTGCAAAGATTGAATTTGATAAAAACGTTTTTATTAAAAACGTTATATTAACACCATATTTTATGTGTAAATTAACATTATTACCGGGATATTGCAATGCCATGTATTTTATTTGTTTTATTTTGTCGATATTAGAAGACCTTGTGTGAATGTTAATAAAAAAATAAAAACAATATTTAGGCACAGTTGAAAGCGAATTTGCACGAATTTACTCGTGAGCATTGTACATATCCCGACAATAAATGCTAACTCTTGTACTGGTGACCATGGTACATTTCGGCGAATGTGCACTGGAATTACACAATTTAATTCCACCATCTCCATTCTATCATCGGTCAACCAACGTACGACTATGCGCCACTGCTATATAATATATATACCACCCTTACGCACGAAGCATTTCGCTTCCACTTTTATAATGCGTACTGCCAGGGAGTGGAACTCACTGCCTGAGTCTGTGTTTCCCTATAGGTACAACCCCGGAGTCTTCAAGTCGCGAGTGAATAGGGTCCTTCTAAGTTTGCGTGCTCCACCTTAAACTGCTTAACATCAGGTGAGACAGTGGTCAAACGTAATCTTATAACCTTTTATGAAAATTATATATATATATATATACCACTATGGACTATATATAGTCCCAATAATCTATTGCAATCTTAGAGGGACTAGACAATATGTGTATGATTGCAATGCATTTTCCTAATTCTTTATTTTTATTAGCGTGCAAATGTCAGAGCATGCAATTTTATATTTTGATCAAGAGGAGTTCAGTCTATGTTTGTAATGTCGCAACCCTTGTCCCGCCGCAATCGTTACCAACTTTAAATTACTCTACAACGTAAACTTGATTATGATTATTATAATAAATTCAAATGCCAGAAAATGTTAAAATAGACTGAGCAAAAATAACCGCTAAGCTCGGTGTATTACCCAAATTTTGGTGTAGGTAATATAATTATTGCATATCTGTAGTTATCATAGCAAGAAGTGCACGATAAAAAGGCCGTTTTAATCAAACGTAACCAGGAGGAGAGGAGCTGCTTTGCCCCCGGACTGCGTGACATCCACAGACATACCGTTAGCAGGTGAAGTGGGAACCGGGGTGGGCCCAGCGCTATCATCCGCTCTCAACGTCATGGCTTACACGCAGGAGATGGATCTTAGTAATGGTACACACTCTAGATTATACATTAGACCATGATGTTAATGCTCAATGTTTATGAGAAACGGCCAGTAGCAAAATATTGCTCATAATTGTATTAAGTATTTACACATAGAATTAGAAATGTAAATGAATTTAAAAGAATTATTTTTTGGTAATTTCAGCTTAGCATGAGTATGCAATGGATCTATATAATCCTTCGATTTAGAGTTTAGTAACATCAGTCTATCAATAGATAGGTTTACAAATTTAAATATTCGCCAGTCGCTCTGTTATATACTTAGTTCAGTTTCTTACGCGGTAAATGGGGCGTATGTTGTGTACATGTTAAATTGAGGAATAAGGATGTCTCCGACGTTTGCGTACATTCCCACGCAAATGTTAGTCAAATATAGGTTTTCGGAATGAATCCTACATTACCAACCCTGATATCTAGCCCTTTTATAGAACATGAAAAAAAATTAAATCGGACCACGCGGTAACTAGGTACCTACATATATTAATCGATGGACATAAAAATGAGATTAAACTGTTTCTGAAACTTTACACCTTTTGTACCCCTTTTTATCAAGAATTGAGTATTATTTTTCATATTGCTATATGAAATAACTGAAGATGACACATATTGAATTAAAATAATTTTAATTTTGTTCACAGTTCAAGACATTCACAAGCAGCAGACACCTGATTTGTTAGTGAATGGGACAAGGGTACCCATGGGGCTACCACCGACGGGTTCGCTCCCAGTTACTCAAACATCAACACCTTACCAATTAGGAGTTCCACCTGCTTTTATACCTTTGACTAAAACAAATCTGGAGACAGGATTTGGTCAGACTGCTTCAGGGACCGGACTTGCATTTGGGCAAACTAATTTGGGAGCTGGCCAAGTTTTAGGTCAGACTAAATTAGGGGCATCTGGTATAGGAATGTCGCAAATGTTTGGTCAGACTACAGGACCTACACAAGTCTTTGGTCGAGCTGGTGTTAGTACGGCACAAGTGTTAGGTCAAACTGGGACGGGAATGGCACAAGTTATGAGTCAGCCTGGTTTGGGAATGGTCCAAACAAATGCGGTACCAGCACAATCGTTAGGTCAAGCTTACATGGCGACTGGGCTTATGTTAGGCCAAACTACTACAGGTGGGCAAATGTTGGGACAGATTAATTTAGGAACAGCACAAGTCTTCAATCAAACCAGCCTGGGGACTGTTCAACCTTTAACTTCAACTACATTGGGAACTGGGCAAATGGGATCGATAAATTTAACAACTGCGCAAGGGGTAGGGCTAACTACTTCGGGGCTAATGGGAACAACTGTTGGGGTGGAGACTATGGCTGGCCTGCAAGGTGTAACGCCTGGTCTCCAAAAGATGCCCGGAATTCCCGGTTCTGCTGTTTCGATGACAACAGCTGTACAAGTTCAAATAAGTCCAGGAGTTCCAGCGAATGTCAGAAGCACGTTAGCTACGCAAAGCTCGATGGAGTTGATCATTATGGATCAAAATTCAAAGGAGGTTCCTGTTTTAAGAGCATATGGTAAGTTTACAGCCAAAATTGGTTATTCTCACAAAGCAAATTATATATCTATCCTTTTTTTCGAGACTATCCCTATTTTTGATTGGAAATTCTCGTGAGTTTGACACATTATTATATAGGTAATTAGATGTATTATCCGGATTTACTCACGTTTATAGTCGAAGCTTCGACCTAGGTTTTGGGAATGTCCGATGCCCATCCTGAGGTGAGTTTACGTTGCCTAGCTATTGTCAGCTTATAGATTACTCAAATGCTCTAACCCGCTACCAGTTGGCAGCGTACCCAGAGGGCTAGCAACATTGGCACGTTGAATTGCAATGTTGGTCCGTTGAGGCAAATATGTGCAAGCATTTTGATCACGCGTCGCATCGATCAAACATTCTGATAAGCATGAACATAAAAATAACATAACATAACCTTTAGCAAGTATATAAAGTATATTATATACACGAACGTATACGTAGTATATAAAATCCATGCTGATAAGTTACAAAGTTACTGCAACGAAGTCAGTGAACGACTTCGTTGCATGGACGTGATGATATAAAAAAAATATATAAATAACTATATAAATGTAAATGAAATATAATAAAAATAAAAATTTCAATCCTGTTTTTATTACGTCCATGCTTGGTTGTCAAATATTTATAGGTGCGTTCAGATATTTGTCTGTTTCATAGCTGTAGTGTATGATCCGATCTGTTTTGTTGGAATCACTGGTTGGAATAGAAAAAAGTGTTAGTGTCAGTTGGTGTCAAAAAATGAAAATAAATATATTTTAAGATGATTATCACTGATTATTATAATCTTCTATTTCTTTTTAAAATCGTGTTAAAATCTATCGTCAGTTTGTCATTACGTGAGAACTTTATTTACTGTTATTGTTCTAAAATGCTGAAGACGACCTGGGCTACGTCGTCGAGGTTACTTACAGGCAGACCGCACGTAAATATGATAATATTTTAACCATATTTTTCAAAAATATATGTATGGAATGACCCTACCCTGACCTAAGATATAATCGTCATCACATCATTAAAAGAAAGAAAGAAACCACATTTATTCAAGACACTCACAACACACATTACACAAGAGATACATACAAAAACAATAAAGAACAGAGTAATAATGATGTTGTGAGTGTCATGAATATGGGCCCCGACTCAGCATAAAACTAAGGTTAATTAATAATAATAATATTAATAATAATATATTATAATGATATATTAATATCATTATTAATAATAGTATTAATAATAGTATTAATAATGATGTGATGACGGTTATATCGACGAACCAATTTATTTTATTACTAACAGTGCCACCAGAGCAAGTGTATCAAGATTATCTCTACGATCTCATATTGCTGACCGAGAAGCAGAGCCCGAATAACCAGGATATTAAGGATTTGGCGCTGAAAGCTGCTGACCTGGATAATGTTCCTGAAACCGACATTAACGCTCTTGTAAGTAGGTACTCGTTTACTAATTAATAACACGTAAACATCATATCACTACAACTATAATTTATATATTACTAGTAGCACCCCGCGGTTTCACTCGCGTGGAGTACGGTTTTTCCGCTACATCAATTATTCCACGGGAATCATAGATTTTGCCGAGATAAAAAGTAGCCTATGTGCTATTCCAGACTATAATCTATCTTCGTGCCGTTTATCTAGATCCGTTTAGCCGTTCTGGCGTGATTCAGTAACAAACATCCATACATCCATCCATCCAAACTTTCACATTTATAATATTAGTGGCATTTTATTACTTTCATGTTCAAAAAAATAGGTAACATATATAGAATTCCGTAACCCACGACGCAAGAGAAGCGTGTTATAAGTTTGACTTGTCTGCCTGTGGCATTGTTGTTCTTTAACGAATGGGCCAATTTTTTTAGCAGCTTTTTTTGTTTGTAAGTTATCGTGCGTGATCGAAATGGTTCTCAGCTACAAATAACGAAGATCTCAGGCGTTTCAAGGTCATCCGTTCTTTTTGTTAGCCTCCAGTTTGGATAAACTTACGACATACTTAAAGTATCGCCTGTGTAGTATGCAGAGCCTTGGTTAATTTATCTGAGGCAGAGCCAGATTATTTTAGATCTAGCGTGATTCCACCTTCGACCACATCATTACTGAACATCACGTGCCTGAAAGGTAGATTTATAAAGTAAGTAATAAGTTTATACGGTAAGTAATAAAAAAATATGCAGCCTCCCTACTTATAATAAAATGTAAAATTGATGGATGTGCTTACCTACACGCCCTACCCTAATAAAAATATTCCTAATATTTTTTTCTTCATCAGATGGTAGCGAAATCTGCTCGCAAGGTGGTAGTTGGTGCGGTATCTGGCCTTTTTGGAGTAGCACCTAACACACCCGCCCCTGATTCGTGGCGCCGCGATCGACAAGATAACAGTGATAGCGATCCCATATCTGGTAACCTGAATTTAAAAAAAATGTATATACCTACCTATATATCGCCTTTATTGCATTAGAAAAAAGAAAGAACAATAATATACATTTTCCATTTTTAAAGTAAATAATGGACTCAACATATGTAGGTATGTATATTTATATTACGTGAAGTTATGCATTTTACTAATCAAAAATCAGCTCCAGGTCAGCATATCTACTGGTAGTGAAGTCATTGCTGGTCTTCGATAGAACTGGTTTCTGTAATATAGATTGTTCAAAAGTAACTATTATCAAAATATTGTGTGCATGGTACCGACTTCGACAAGTTATTTCATACATTTGAGTGTTGAAGTCGGTTCAATTTTTTTCGTATATTTTTTCAGTCTTTTCAGTGATTTGCTACTCACGGGATCAATTGTCATTGTGTATGTTCACTGATTTCTCCACCCGCAACTATAATATCATCGACGTATGCGTAGCACTTTTCAGTTATTGGTGTGTAACTCAAAAACCGCCAGACCGATTCTAACGAAATTTAAATGGGAAACATCACGCGGAAGCACCAGCTTTCAAATAAAACCACCCCAAAAAAACTTTTTTTTTGGTCGGTTAAAAATACACAACATTATAATACCATTTAGAACATGATGATACATATCAGGTTTCTTAAATAATTTATCGACACAGTACAACATAGTCTAAGTTGCAGCTAACACGCTCATCGATTATTTAACAGCGACCATACCCGCACATAAGCTGTTTTAAACACATTTTGATTCTAGTTTGAAAACTGTTTGAAACTGGAAAACAGCGAGTTTCGTCCGTCAAAGAACCTGCTAGGGCTTACGTGATATTATAAGACTACACTGAAACTGAACATGTTTAAAATACATTCTCAGTGTTATAAAAGGTTTTGGTTTTGCACTTTTTAAGAAATTGTATGGATATGTTACCGTATAAACTAAGCAATGGGTACGCCGTTCTTTGCGTGATATTTCCGTTTGTATGTATGATATGCTCGCATAAACGTTTGATTGATATTCAAGTATGTACCTAATACCTTTCGAGCCAGGTTACAGCTAAATGTCCTGCAAGGCCCGTCCACCGCCGCTTACTACCTGGTGGATACTATTCTTCTTTTTTTATTCACAATAGACAGGCGTTTGACCACTATCTCACCTGACGTTAAGTGATGATGCGGATTCGAAACGCTTCGTGCCACAGGTTGGAACGTATATGGAACCATATATGGATGTCGCATTGCAGTCCGTCTGGTCGTTCTTTGATAGAATGCGGAAGGAGGAACCAAGTTATGTAACTCCAGAGCACACTCCCCGAAATGTAAAAACCGATAAACTAGCGACTCTTCGTCGGCACTCCAGGATTTGACGTCTTGTCTCGACTAAAGAATCCTTGTTAATGAACCTTTTAGCACGTCTCTAGGGACTCAAGAGCCTCAAGTTGATATTTAGCCGAGCTGTCCCATAAGCGAGAACAGTACCTACTCCATACAGGAGTAGTGTATGGCGTACCTACTGTTACAAGACATTCTGGTTTGAATTGTCGTAAAATATATCATTATTGTGTTATGTTCAGAATCCGTATTGCTGGGACGACTATCCCGTGCGAGACGAGCACGATCAGCATCGAAGAAAGCAGCACCTCCCCCTCCTCACCTCTATGTTCCGGCCAGGTACCTAATTCATATTATTAAGCGCTTTCTACAGATACTAATACGAGTAGGTAGCTCAATTGACTAGACTAGACACAGGTAACAGGTTGTGTTCTTGATGCATTCATTCTATATT
Organism: Apeira syringaria; assembly: GCA_934044485.1. Classification (NCBI taxonomy): domain Eukaryota; kingdom Metazoa; phylum Arthropoda; class Insecta; order Lepidoptera; family Geometridae; genus Apeira; species Apeira syringaria. The sequence continues at coordinate 29,755,984 of OW203655.1, forward strand.
GTGTGCCCATACCTCCCGTGACATAGGGTATCCTAGGACGGGGATGTGAGTGTGAATCTGAATGCTTTTGTTGCATGATCACCGTCTTCAGTGGGTCGAAAGGTTCTTGAATGGAGACCACGGACTGCCAAGCGCAACATAAGGTGGAGGTGGCCACCAAGAAGGTGGACAGACGACCTGACTGAGATCGCAGGCAAGGACTGGATGCGGGTCGCTTCCAACCGGTCCTTGTGGAAATACATTAGGGAGGCGTATGTCCAGCTGTGGACGTCCTATGGCTGAGATAATGATGATGATTTATACCAACTGTGATGTTTTTTTGAACATATCTCAGGTCTATGTACTTGGTGGCCTCGGAGAGCAGCGCCGTAGAAAGTGACGCCCCATGGGAAGAACAACCCAGCTCCGGTAATAATTCGTAAGTAACTTTTCAATATCTTATGCACTTGTGCCTAGTACCTACCTATAATACTTCAAAAAAAAAAATGCACTCAACACTACATAATGATATTGGTCCATAGGCCAAACATTAACGTTGGGTTAATGTTGGAAATTTAAATTAAACAATAAATGTATTCAAACGCATTAAAAAAAAACTGTTTCGTTATAAACGAAACAGTTTTTTTTTAATGCGTTTGAATCGTTTTCATATTATAAAAGTTCTTTTGTAGAATTTATATTTACTATTAACTACTAATTTGCTTCGCACAAGCTTGAAAATGAAATAATATTGTCGTTTAATTAAAGGATACAAAATAAAAAACAAAAATGTTTTATAGGAAAAAAGGTTGATACTCACCACCATACACTCTTTGATATTTTTACAATATATCTTATCCTCGGGGATCCCTTGGGTCCACTCATTTTTAGCTTGCCATCCAAAGAGTTGTATTGAAGGCTTTTTTCCGACTAAAGAAATTAGGGTTGGAAGTCAACACGTCCAAATGTGTGTCCAACGTGCGGGTGGCGGCGGCGCTCAGACTGCGCTGCTCAGTCTGCGAGCCGCACTCTTGTATCTGCAGGGCCCACGTGGGACCGGACGGTCTCCATGGCCTCAGTTGTGCGATGCGCCGGTCGGCAACCTCGACACCATGCTCTTAATACAATTTCGAGGCGAGTTTTGTTTCTGCAGGGGTGCCGTGAGTTCTGGAGCCTCCAGGATTGTGTTTGTCGGATGGCAAGCGTCCGGAGGGGTTGATTCTAATCCCCTGGCAGCGTAGGCGGTTTTATGTTGTCTGGGACGCTACGTGTGTGCACGTTTGCGGCATGACATTTGCGTGGGTCGCAGCAGAGTGCTGGGTACGCGGTGGAAGCCGCTGCAAACACCAAGAAACAAACGTACGCCGGTTTGGCGATTCCTTATGACTTTGTGGGTTTTGGGTGGAGGCGGCGGGACCGTGGTGCGCAGAAGCCAAAAAAAATATCGCAGAGTACGCAGTACGCGCTTACGAGAAAAGGGGCGGGATCTCGGGCTGGATGGTTTCTGACACAGCAAGTTTCAATAGCCATCCAGCGCTGGAACACCGCCGCTATAATGGGCACATTTGGGCAGGGGGCATTTAGAGGAGGCATTTTAGACCGAGCATAGACCTATGCTTGTTGACTTTATGTATAGATGTGACATATTGTAATTAATAAAATTAAAAAAATATATTTCTTAGTAATTAATAAATATATGCACATTTATCAAATATTTGACACTACCAACTTAACACAATGAAATGATTTAGTCCATTAAAATAGTTTTGATTAGGTTTCTAATTGCTCATCCGTGGCTTCCATCTTTGGCTCATCTTTCCTTTCACTATAGTTCACCGATACTGAAAAAGACATATGAAGAACTATATTACAACCATCTTTATGATAAAATACAAGATTAAATTGCATCAAATATTTTATTTCTTAATTGTTCCTGACTCATAATAGTTATTGATCGCCTCCAAAAAAGGAGGATGTTATATTTTGGACTTTATGTGTTTTTTTATATATACAGACGTTTTTAGCCCTAGTACTATGGTCTAAGTTGGTACTATGCACACAATATTTGATAATAGTTACTATTGAACTATCATGGTACAGACTTAACATATTATTTCCCAATTTTGCGTGTTGAAGTCGGTTCCATTTTATGGTAACATTTTTTTTCACTTGCAAAGTCCAATATTGATATAAATAGGCCAATCAAGAAAAAAACTTTATTAAGCAATGTGTACCTGATGGACTGAGAAAACATAGTTTACATTGAGTAAGTATGTAACTCTATCTGCAAAAATTATCAGCCCTACTACCTTGTTCAACATGCCATGAATCCGTAAAATCAATTTCTTCGGTCAACTGCTCTTTCAGCCCTTTGATCAATACTTTATTTATTAGTAACTCTGCATGGTAACGTTGCTGAGGTTTCATTCTCTGCAGTTTACAAGCAACATTTGCTCCTACAGCATTGAGTTCTCGCTCCAAAACATCAATTTCACTGGCACCACAGCGGGTCATATTTACAGATTTTTTTTGTGTTCGGGGTTTGTCTTCTTCAACATCGAGAGGTGATGCATATATTTTAGATGTGTCTGGCTCATCTTGGCCACTTTCATTGTCTACAAGTCCTAGCTCATCATTATTTTGTTCATCCTGAAAATTATATTATTATTTTCATATTGTTAGGCCTGCCATTTAACCACAGTTCATTTATTAGACTCGATTCTTTGAGTGTGCGTGCCATCAGCAGCCACAAATTAATTGTCTGGGTCACTGTAGTTGACTTTATTATGTTGAAAGTTTTGTTTTTATGGTATAGTATATTTCTAGAATAGATTTCTTTTATATCCTTATAAAATATGCAATTACCTTGTAATAAAAGCGGTATTACCACAATCAGGAACCAAACCTTTACCAATCCCCATAACATTTAATATCAAACTCGTGCCATATGATTTTAGATTCAACAAAATCCAGTACACCATAAGAAGTACCCAGTTTTTACCCACTATGCAAAAAGGTGTGTGTGCAAAAGTTTGACCACTATGCATATGTATGTCTGTATGTGGCACAGTACCTCTTAAAGAAGTAAATCAATTTGGAAGCAATTTTTTATATGAAAGCAGTTTCAATGATACCTATTTCTTTATCAAAATTAGTTGAGCTGTTTTTAATTGTATATTTTAACTCCTTAACTTTTTACCCACATAGGGAATATTTAAAGTTTGACTGTTGTGTATTTATCTGTGGGTGTCTGTGGTATAGCTACCGAACGGATAAAACAATTTTAGAGTTATTTTAGAAAAATGTGAAGATATAGAAGATGTCTATCCAGTGAGTGTTATTAACTGTGTGAAAATTGTCAGCTTCTGCAGTTTCTATAATATTAAATTTAATTAGAGCTTGCTTCCAATTACACTTTGCTAATCCAGGTGTAAAACTCAAGTATTCTCAATTTATTTGTTTTTTAAATCCAGACTATAAAGCGAAACATATCTGAAGAATTCAACAAAAAAACTATTTTGAATCCTATGAAACACTGCTTATTAGTAACTTTGGTTGTGGTTTAGGTGTAAGTTGCTATCATCATGCAGTTTTTATGTAGTAAGTAAATCAAAACAGAAAAAATTAAGCCAAGAGTAAAAAGTATATTACATGAATGGTATTTCATATTCATCAAGGCTTACCGTTACTTCATATTCAGGATATGTAGTCTCTACTGTAATACTATCATCAACATTATTCTCGAAATTATCATAACAATCCAGAAACCTAAGTAAAGGAAATTTCCAATTCGTAGGAATATGCGAGTAGTTTACTTTCCCATCAGCAGTGAATGATGCTGAAGCCAAATATTTACGAAGCTCTTTCCTGTAGCAAGACCTCAAAATGTTTATTTTTTGTCGAACATGTACCCTCGTCGCTTTAGGCATATATGTCCTAAATATCGGCAGCAAAGCATCGTAACCAGCATTTCTTTTGTGTCTATTATTGTAGTCAGGATGAGTTGGATTCCAAAGATGGGAAAGCTCTTTGTATACTTTAAGGAACTTTCTTTCCATAGAAGGCAAATCAATACTGTCGTTGACTTCGCTCTTATTCATAACGAATCTTGATGAAAATAATGATGGTACAAAGGACTGATGAACTGATCACTTGATGAAAACTGAATTAAATCAACAATTTTGTTCGCTATAACGGAGTAATTACATACTCATTGGCTTGACTGACGAAACATCTAAATATCCTACGACGAAAGAAACAGAGGACAAGACAAGAATTACCTACAAAATGCATACCTACAGTATTCCGGCTCTAAACATGGCGGATATGGATAGGGTTGAAACAAAAACTATCAATATTGATACTTGCTTCTCATAGAATACGTTGTACAAAAATCTTGATATTTTTTGTAAACAAAGTAATGTCATGGGAAGTCACTGGCATAGTGCCATGCCAACTGCACAACAAAACAATATTCGATATACATCGATGTTTACAATGCGATACATCGAACCGATCTAATGTTCTGAAATGCTTTCGATGTACTCGATTTTTTTTACAGTTCTTAGTAAAAAACATCGAATCAAATATAACCAATTAATTTCCAAAACTCAAGTTTGACCACTAAAATCTCACCTAAAATCTTTTTTTCTATTTGTATAATTAAAAACAAAAGTAATGGTTTGCATGAAAAGTTGTGTTGACGTAGTATATCGATATGTGTCCTGTGAATTCTATTTCTTAGTATATTTTGTTGTTATAACGGCTACAGAAATACCTAATCTAGGAAAATTAAAACTGTCTGAATGTCACGGTTCATGAGATACAGCCTGGTAAGAGACGGTCAGAGAAATTTTAGTAATTAGGGTTCCGTGTTTACTCTTTGGGTACGAAACCCTATAAAAAAGTATCGATACAAATATCGATGTTTTCACCCGATACATCGAAAGACATCGATGTACAGTTCATTAATCGAATCGAAAAAAATATCGATGTGTTTTCAAAGTGGACACCCCTATCCGACACAAATCAACATACCTCAGAGTATAAAAGTATAGGCCTAAACATGGCGGTGCGGCAGCCGGAAGTAGGTATCCTCAAGTCATGGTAGAGTGTTACCAAATAGAGATTATGTAGAAAACATGCCATCTATTTTACCAGTCAGCATTACAAAGGAGTTAAAAAGAGAAACATGATAAACTAATATTTCTGTATCGATTTTACAGATAAAATAATATGTTTAAACGCTGTGGATATAGTAAAATGGAACCGGTCCACTGTTTCTTTCGTCGTAGGAAATATTGGAAAGGCGAAACATAGGTTTTGTAATAAATGGCAAAAGTTAGAGAATATTATTGCCAGTATCATGTATAAAAGTAAACACTACAAAACTAATTAAAATATGAAACTATGATGGACATACTTATTTTATTATGAGTAGGTACCTGTATACAGGAATGAAACAATACGAAAGCTTGATGTTATATACAGATATGAAGGATATTATATTCATAGTAATAGGATTTATATTATACAGAATATCATCTATATGAACAGGGAGTGGAAACTTATAATGTATTAGAGGTATAATAGGTCATGATCAAATTTAGAACATGAAAAAGAAAATACTGATGTTTTAAGACACCTTTAGTCTAAACCACATTCATTGAATGATGGATGTCTTTGATTCTTAGCTCTTTTAGGCGAACAGCATTGGCTAAAGCTCGGCCTAGATATTACGCTACTTATTTTTTATTACATATAAATTAAAAAAACCAGGGTTTACCTCTGAATAACAGGTTGGTACTTTGCATAATTAGTCCCCGTCTACTGACTATATATTTAACAATCTGGATTTTGAATCACTAATTGGCAGAAAAAACGATCCTGAGCATATTTCTTTAATGGGACTTTAAAAGCAAAAATAATTCATTCGTTAGCAACGATATTAGCTTAATCATTTCCAGTTATGTTACTGTGACTTGAAATCCAAGGAAAATTAACTGTACCTAACCTTATATGAAGCATTATTATATCTGCTTCGTACGTCGTTCAATTTAAGCCAGTAACTTGTAATCAGTTTTGAGAGGCATCAACATCATATTCTCTTTACTATTATTTTGTATATATAATGAGGTATGTACCTACCTATTACGCTATATGAAAAATATATACCTACCATATGTGAAAACTTGTAAATAGCCATCAGTGAACGTACATGTCCATACATGTATTGTACCTACTCTACTTACCTACCTACCTAACATGTATACCTAGCTGTAAGTTTTCCATGTATTTTAATATAAAATAAAATCATAATAATCAGATATGAGGAAATCAATAGAACGAGTCTCCGGTGTTCGTCCGAAAGCCCAGCAGATTAGCCAGTTGAGATGGCAATGAGCAGTGCGCCTTAGACAAAGTACCTAACATTCAACAAGCGTTAGTCGATAGAAAACATGAAATATCATGCAGAAATCGGCACTTCCAAACGTATCACGTGATCAATGAAAACGAATATAAAGTGTTAGCGTCAAGAGAAAGATAATCGCTAAGAAGCGAAGCGTCTTGTTTAGTCCCTCTGGAAATAAGTCGCTACGAACCGGTCCTTGTGCAAATCAATGGGGAGGCATTACCTATGGTAAGTCCTATCGCTGAAATAATGATAACTACGTAGGGTGCCTGCTAATAGATACCTATTATTAACTGAATAACACAGTAGTAATACTAGTACCTGTGTAGTACTACTAGTAATAACACAGGACGTATGGCCGATGTACAGAGCTTATTAAAAAAAATAAGTTTGTAGATAAATTCTTAACTTACAATGACCTATATACACAGGTCAGTGTAATTTTATAAATCGGCCATATTTTTAACAAAATAAAATAAATGGAAAATTTTTTGGTCTCAGAGCCATAGGCGGCAGAAGAGAGAACGTGGCCAGAATCAAAGCAGCTCGACCATTATGCGTAGATTATGCCACCGGCACAGCTGAGCAGCCACTAGTAGGGCATTCTATATACGTTGATGGTAAGTAAATACTCAGTTCAAGAATCAATATGATAGGGATATTTATATCATAGTGGTATGCGCTATTTTCATGAATCACGCAAAATAGATTAAAATTTAAAACGATCGAAACTTTGGAACCTTTGGAGATGTGGATCAATGTGATATTAAAATGAAAATATAATAGGGGATCAGTGTAGACCCCGAAATATCGAGCAATGAAAACAAATAAAATAAGTACATGGGTAATATTCCGATAATAGTGTACCTAGCATTCTTAAAGCAGGCAAGGTAAACGTACCGGTATTGAACAGCGACCCAGTAATGAACTTCTTTGGTTTATCCTACTAAAATAAGAATTCTAGCATCATTGTGAGGTCTGGAAACTCTTTACCATCAATGACAGTGTACGTTCATGAATCGATCAGTTTCCAGATAGTAGCGATATTACCAGTCATCAGTCACCATTTCAATATTTAGACACAGCGAGAACATGGATTACTGAACGCTGTACTCTGTGCGAACACAGCATGCACAATGATAGTTCTTAATGAAACTAAAGAATAATAATTTAAACAAAAGAAAGTGCGTAGAAAATTAAGTGATTAAAATTTGTAACGATTTACTTTTAATAGTTATGACCGATGCACTGAAAATATCCAATTCACGACAAATATCGTTATAAGAAGAGCAAAAACGATTAAGTAATGAATTCTCACCGTAGTTTGTTCGGAATGGAGAAACATTAAATGTTTTAAGATTTATTAGACGGCTACCAGCTCGAGGAATAGTAAAAGGCATTTTTTTCTAGTAACTCTGGGCAATCTATTTTACCTACCTGTAACGATTTTTTGTGAGAACACAATATCAGCTTACTCTGCGCCTGATATCCTGTGTGGTTATTTTGTAGTGTCAGTGACTGAGTCTTGAGTTATACGATTCAAGCCTACCACAAAGATTACTAGCATAAGTAAGGTTATAGAAAAACTTTTTTTAAAGCTTTTAAATTCTATTTATGTGAATGGCATTAAACGCTACGCAATAAAGCTACGTATGTAGCCGTTAAAAAGTAAAATTGGAATTTCTGGTCCTTTGAAGGTTTTAGTTTGCCTCTAGACAAAACCAGCCAGTTTGCTCCTTTTTTGGTAATAATATGATCTATATGCTCTCTGAAATCTAACTTTTGATTGCCCTATTATTGAATAAGAGCTCGACAAACCGTATATTTACTGTAGCTTTCTAGAGGATACCAAGGCTTACCAGTCATGGACAAGGGTGTTCATGACTGAGTCTCCATCACTAAAATTGATCCTAATCTTTTAAATAAATGTATATTTACAACTACCAATGCAACGATAAAAAACAACACGCCACTTCAAATGGGCTGTGCTCTTGGGGCAGTTAAATCTAAACTCGGGATTTATTTTTTCCGCCTAAATACTATTTCATCACAAGGTGTCCAATACAGGAACAATAATTATAACTAGATGTCCAACACTGATTTATTCCTTGTCCATTACTAAAGAAATCTATTTGTTTTTCGAGTGTTATTTGATCTATAGTAACATGTTAAGATAATTATTTTGAATAGAATCTTGGATAAAATGGAGGTTGTATGTGAAAAAATATATTTTTGTACTGTATGAACCTTATCCTGTCCATTACTGGTATATTTACCTTAGGTACCTGCGTAATGATGGTGTGAGTGGAAAGTTTTCATACCAAGCATTGACTATAAAACTGACTTTCAACCACCTATATTTATTCAGAATTAACGGTATTATGGTGGAAATGTATGTTTAATATGCTTGAGTTAGTGAGTCTCACATACCTACTGTTCCTGTACATCACACATTTTTATAAGGTCCAGGGAATGGTGCTGAAGTAGAAAGCGCCGCTCCACCTCCAATTAAGCATGAGAAGCGAAAAGTCCGCCCGAAAACTGCTCGATGTCGGCGGAATAGGTAAGAATTAATTTGGTACGTATGGAACATTGTAAGGCTTCAGAGGGTGCTTTCCAAGAATAGTGTACAGCAATGAAGAAAATAACGCTTGTCTGCGTGATTTGAAAACAAGGCTACCCGTGTGATACTATACATGACCACGAAAGATGTTTTTTGCGATACATATTATCAAAAAAATTACAAAAATATCCCTTTATTTTGACATAGAAGTTATGGTTGTGCTGTGAAGATGCTTTCTGGCACGACCACTCGTGGTTTAACACATTAACATAAGTTATACTGTCTAAAAATATACAAAATAATTGTACCTACTCAAAATTTACCATGTGTAAAGGTGATTTGAGCAGCCTGATAGTTTTTAAGCTATTGCATAGATTCTATCGCGGGCCTTGAGCGTGGAGGCCGAATCTAGAAATTCCGTAACGAAAATAACCTAACACCCCTACTCCGACCGGTGATACTTTTTAGTTTTGCCATCTATCGATGAATAGCAGAACTTTTAATGACTTTTGAAATATGACGCTTCTGTTTAGTTCAGCAACTCGCCTCTAGGTGGCATTGGTTATATCGGCGTTACTGCATAAGTTACTAATATATTAATTGTATAAGTTGATAAAAAGCGCTATGCAATAGCTTTACCGCGGCAGTCCCCTAGTGTCACACGTCTTTTTCTATACTATATGGATGTTCATATCGTATTGCCCTAAATATTCTACCAGGCGTTGACATCTCACCTATATAAGGAGACTGTAGGAAAACCGCCGTATAACCCCAACCTCACTATTTTTATTCATTCCTGGAAAAAATACTTTTTTTGGACGCCGAGGAAGCTGTATCTGCGTTTCAAGTCTATGATACCCGTAACACGCCAGGTACTGAACAGCTGTTTCGTGTCCCTAAGGGTGAGTGGGCAGTGCTTTTTTGTGGTTCCATCGGATATAGCGATTTACTGACGTGAATTGGTAACACTATATTGAAAAGATGTAATAACTAGCTAGTTTAATCAGTTTTTGATATTCTAAGAACTTTCAGTTTGACCCTCGTATGTACTAACGAACAAGTCAATGCATGGCCGGTATTTTTCGTCACCTTTTGCTAGGTTTAATTAAATTATGCAGAACTTATCACTTACCAGTAGGTTCTAGTACATTGTATTAGCGTGGGTGCCGCGCAACATAGCCAGCAGTCTGATGATTTACCTACATCTAACTACTGTCTAGGTTCTTTACCTTATTTATACTACTATTACAAATGCGAAAGTCTGTATGTGTTAGTTACCTCATCACGCTCAAACGGCTACACTGATTTCGATGAAATTTGGTATGGAGATAGCTTATACCCTGGATTAATACATAGGCTTATTTTCATCATCACCGTTTTTATTACCACGCGCGTACAACCGCGGGGCGCAGCTAGTATATTATATATGATACAATGAGAACTGCAAGTTTTCCTTTCAGGGTCTCACCTTCCCATGTGCCAGAAACCGGCAGCCCTCTGGAACATTGGGCTACTGCGCCGCTGTCGAGACTATCCCGTCTCATCCGGTCCTCGAGTGCTTCGACTGCCTCCCTCACGTCACAAACTTCAATCGAATCTCCAGAAAAGTATTGAGATCATTCATAGGGATAGCCGTCAGTGAATACTCAAGTCTGATAGAATCTAGTTTCTTTCAAAAGAACCAAGAAAGGCTTTAACCATGTATAGGTTATATAAGATTTATTTATAATGTGGACAATGTAAGATACCAGCTGTCGCTAATATAGTACCTACCTACTACAAACATGTGTAGATCAACCTGATAGGCCTTTCCTTAGTAAACTTCAGGATCCGGGTTACCAATGCCTTGCTACAATGAAGTACAGTGATTGAACTTTATAGAATAGCTTCTCAGACTTGCATATTACAATCTTTAGGTACCTACCTCATATTTTGAAAACTGAAACGAAATATTTTTTCTAGTCCTGAGGATTAATCGACAAAGTAGAGGAAACAGCAATAATTTCCTAATCTTTCATTGAAAGTCTGTCGCACCTGCGTAAATTAGGTACTTTGCCCTTACGGTCATTAACTCTAAGCGAACGCGACGCATTATTATACATTTTATCTAATCTCATACTAAAATATGAAGATTAATATTCAAAAACAAAATATAAATGACAGTCTTTACAGACAAGCCTTCGGCATAAATAAAAAAAAATACATTGGCATAAACAGCTCTTCTATGGACAAATGTATAATAATGTAACTGTGTCACCATTAAGATACAACTTCAGCTGGCCCAAGGAGGTTGCATAATCTGTGGACATCTATTTTATGAGATTAGATAAAGTAGTGTATGGAACTGTATATTTATTTAAATAAAGTAAGCACTCGTTTAATGCTACAAAACTCGCATATTTATTTTATTAACTTACAATCGTGTTTTAGGAACCCGTACCTATTATGAAACAGTTTCATAAACTACTATTAATTACGCAGGACGACAGAGACAGGCACTAATCAGATTATGTGCTAATTTCTTTGTAATCTGCTACCTACTGTAAGAATTGTTCAAGTTCAAAAACATGCAATGAGATACTTAGCTATTATATATTAAACGCAACCTGGGTTGCACATAATATACTTGGCTCGTGTGGACTAGTTTGATATTATAGTACCTACGTTGCATATTGGTATGTGTAGGGTAAGAAATATAGGTTATTAATTAATTTCTCAATGCAAGTGTAATATATCCATCCAGGTTCATTATTCAACACTATTCAAGAATTTTTTTTTAAAGGTCGAAGTTTACTTTTGACCACTGTCTCACCTGATGTTAAGCGACGACGCGGTCTAAGGTGGAGCACGCAAACTTAGAAGGAACCTATTCACTTGCGATATTAATAAGGCCTTTCGTCGTAATTTGGTTAACAAAAATATATAAAAAAATTAATAGTATCATTGGTACTTTGTCGTCACCATCATTGTTATTACAGTAAGCAATGTACACGCTCAAATATTTCAATTATATCTTTGCGGTCAGTATTATGGGTTTGAAAAGTAACAATTGTGTTACTGTCTGTAGCATCGTAGTAACAGGTCAACCGACGCATAGACTTACTTTTGGGGAAATGAAATCGTAAGTACTTTACCATTCCTGAAAAAATGAATATGGAGAGCTGATGAACCTCTGAAGTCTGCATAGTTTTTCCAGATTTGATGAGTTAATTAGTTGTCTTGCATGTGATTCAATACATTTTTATTTTCATATATTTGCTGCCTAAGATTTCAATTCATTTCACAGCTGCCGTTAGTTTCACGAAGTAGTTTACTTCACGTAGTAGTAACCTTTAATTTTGCATTATAGCGCGGTGAAAGAAAACCACATTCTTCGGATATGGTTTTCTAAAGAGAAATAATATCCTGTAGTACCTACATGTCAGTCCGTAATAATTAAAGTATTGGGTTTATGATTAGTTCGTCAATATACTTATAGCTAACATCCACCTCAACATCATAGTTATTAGTCCTATAACTAGAAAAAAAATGAAACAAATGATTTCGGTTCATATAATTTTATTGAGATGCTAGCCCATTATCAAACCGAAATCGCAGTAGAGAAATAGACAACATACTGAATTGTTGGTTTTAGATAAAATAGAAGAACTTTATTTTATAACATAATTCTGCAGTCAAATAAAGCTAGAAACAGAAATGCTCGAACATGTACATAAAAATGTAGCCTAGAAAATTATTGAGTTCGTTGTCTCGTGTCGTTAATATTGCCACATGGAAAAAAGCAGAAATGAGAGTCGATCAAGCAGATCAAATGTATCAATTTAAAGCTCATGATATCGCCACTATTTTTGAAGGTATCGACTAATACCAGCAATTGGAACAATTGTTAGTGGGTCCATGCCGAACAGCACTGTATTTTTTCTGCTTGCATTTTATGTGGGAGAAAACGGTACACATTGCATCTTACCAGAAGAATGATAATTCATTCAATATTGTGCATTCAAAATAACTTTAAAACGGATTTCCACAAAGTAAATACGCCTAAATCTATTTTTCATAAGGATTTTAGAAGTTAATGACAGATGACTCCGCATTATTAAATTTGACTGTATTTGGCATGTGCTCGTGTCTCGCATTGAATAGAATGTGTCAAAAGTAAATAAGAGACGCGCTGAAAAAGTTCAGGTAACTTCAATTTTGTCACAATAGCACATGTTTAAACTTATCATGCATTTATCAGCTCGAAATATCTGAACACAAAACGACCTTATCCGACAGTCAGGACAAGTAGAAAAGAAAGCCGGCTGGAAGATATTTTACCTATATTTTATTTTCAATTAATCTCATTGCTGCGAAGTTCACTGCATTTTAAATCCTGAAGCATCATACAATTATTGCTTCTCCTGCTCTTGGGGTTTGTTCGGAAGAGATCGCCGATACATAATATTTAAGTTTGTAATTTCCTAATATTTAAGGTGTTGTTATAAAGAGATATCTATCAATCTACCGTATATTTATTTCATTAACAGACTATTCGTTGTAATATCTGCACCAGATTGAGAATGTTCGATAAACTAACCAAAACGATATTGTTCATTTTATATTGCCAAACTTTTTAGCTCGCACAAGTTTCGAAAATGTAACAAAATATTATATTCCATACTTTTATAATTAACGAAATTGCCTAAGCAAATGAATGGGAATTTATACAATTCGGTTACTTATCGAAGAGTTCTGAATCATGAGGCTAGTCAATTAGTATTCAGTAACGATGAAGTGGAGGGCGGTAATCGGTTAATCGCATTAGACCTAGAATTTGGTCATTATAAACTGGCCCTCCTAGAAATCTACTTGGACACACAAAAGGTTAGCGACAGATTTTTACGCTCGCTGGCAGGGCTGGCTAGGTCCTCATCACGACGATCATAAAATTTTGAAAATAGAGAGCAGAAACGTGTCTTCAACAGAAATGAGCTCGAACCCATTTAGTTTTATAAAATGTTGAATCATGGATTCGGATGTTGATGTGTTGCCCGATGAATCAGAATACATATAACATATCAGACTATATCACACTATTATAACATTGAAATATGTTACAGTTATCAGAAGCATAATTCAAAAGCCCACTTTTCACTACTTAATGATGGGTCAATGCAGGTTTTCACTAATGAAGATCACGGTGACGCCGTCAAGTAATTCTTATTTTGTCCAATGTCCTAAGAAAAATCATCCTTTTCACCAACTGAGTTTTAATAGAGCCCTCAGTCCTGACTTGCCCATTCTACACTAAGTGCCATTTCTCTATGGTTTTGACTGTGTTCCGAGGCCAGCTTGAGTATTTAGTTGAATATGTTTACTTTTTCTTTAAAAAATTGAATTGAATAATTTCGTGGTAGGGAGTACAATCTGAGTATTCCGAGATCTTGCATTATTTTTGCAAGATTGAGCAGCGACACATTCCATAACCATTCGAGAGCCCCACGCTATAATTCAATTATTGTTTTCACGATTGCGATGTATTTATTTGTTTAAGCAAGTGTTCGGTTTGTTATCTAATTATGAGACAATTTCCAGACTTACAACTAGTGAAATAGTGCCGGCCGATACGTCTTCTATGTAGTGTTTAATAGTCCGCTGGAAGTATGACAGTACTTTTTAAAATCAGAGTATTACTGGCTGCCCTGTTCAAAGTCGATTCTGACAGCTTCGGCCATTTCTCCTAAAGGTTTGCATGCACATATGAAACCAGCATAAAATTGACACTATGAGCCAAAACATATCTACAAGACTGCTCCGCAGATTTCATCAGTCACTTCAGCGGCAATAGCGCTGCCGTCAACCTCCTCAGCCATGTTTTGTATACCAGATGCGAAACGTATAAAAAAACACAAGATCTGATCACCTTCATTCACAAGAGTTCATAGGAAAGAAAATGCAAGTATAACTTCTAAGGATGATTTCCGAATGATTTATGAAGGAAGAATATTTGAGAGCAAAAAGTGTCAAAGTTTGGCATCAGTGACGCCAACGAGTGAGGAGGCTGAACGGGCTGTTTCTGATGCTGCATATAGCATATAGTTAGTTTCGTGGATAAATTGTGCTTTGTCAGTATTTTTTCTTAATTTCGCCTCCAAACAATATTTTAGGCCACCTTTCAATAGAATACTTAAAATAATTTAAAGTATTATTAGATTTGCGAGCTCTCGCCAAACACCGCGGTCTTGTAATATTAGACTTTATAAATCTTGCTAATACCGAGATTGAGGATTTCACTGCAAGATTGCACCCTCTATGTCGCGGTTTTATTAACCCAACATTTCAGCTGACAAGCATAACAGCTCAGCGACCTTCAAGGACGAAAATATAATATTTTTGTGACTACACAAATATGACCACCAAATAATATTGAAATAGGAAAATGCCTCGCATAGTATAGAGCAAGTTACATAATTGTTTAGTTTTAGTGCAGTGCACTATTTATCTTGGAACTAAGTACAAAGAGAACAAGACCAAGCAGCTGGCGAACGGTCAGTTTAAGTGTTGCCTAGTTACGCACCGTCTGACCGGTGTCGGTATCTTTTGGTGTCGCCCAACGTTGTTAGGTATCACCTAACTAAAGGTTAGTAAAACGTTTTTTTATTGCCCTAGGCGACTCCTAAATATTGAGGCTTCTCTAGGGGATTAGTGAAAACGGGCTAAAGAGTCATTTACTGTCAGGTTATGTACATCGAAGATCTCCAGAATTATGCTTCTGCTCTGATAGGTCCAAATACGTCCCTATTTAATTAATATCACTGAACAATCAGTATCAAATCTACACTCTACACTTACAACTTACCGTTTTCATCCAATACCACCTGTTTCAGCCAATTTTAGTGTCACCAACAGTGTCATCGTGATTCCAGTATTAACAAGTTTGTACTTTGTCTGTATAATGGAATTATCTTCATCCACCTTTAACAGACCGACAATAAAGAGGATAGTGACATTTATCACACGATGGAAATAAGATTAATAAGAGATATGTATGCAAAATAAATAATCGCATCAAAATGTTTACATAAACAATGCATAGTAAATCGGTTCATGTAAAATCAGATAAATCTTAAATAAGACACAGAAGACTGCATGTCAATGGTGACGAACATACGAGACAAAATAAATTTAAAGCCTCCAGGAATGTAGGTTATCGATATCATATTATTGGGAACATTATATGTTACATTCATCACAATATACCTTAATTTGCTGTGTTCGTGGTATTTGGAAAGGATAAGGGATTCTGAACTGTAAGCCTATAAACTGTTTAAAGCATCTGCATTGTGTGAAAGACGATTATCTATTTCGATAAAACATATTATATTTTGGCAAAGAGAAGATTCAATACCAATAATTTTATTAGTATTAGAAAACAACAAGATTTTAAAAGATAAGGAATTATTATGATGGATAAATTTAGCTCACGTGGCTCCTGTGACGTCACATTTGTAATATGATAGCAGTCTACATCTACTACATCTGTCAGTTTGCTACAATTGGGTAGTTTGAGGAGTGTAAATTGCACTACTGTTTATTATAATGAAAATTTTTAATTTACTATGATCTTCGTGAGGTCAACTTCTTCTTATTCAACTTATGAAATTGTATTCTCAATTTAAAACAATTTTACTGACATATTCGTAATAAACAGCTCACAAAAATATCTGGTGACGACATGTCATATTTCGAATACAATGAAACACTTACTTTCTTCGAAATTTGACGGTCGCCGTGGCGCAGTGGTTACTGTCAGTGACATGATTTCTTTGTCTACGGGAGCCTAGGTTCGAATCCCGGCGAGGCAAACATTTGTGCGATGAGTGTAGATGTTTGTCCCGGGTCTTGAGTGTTGTGTGCTGTGATTGTGTATGTCCATGCCTCCCGCGACACAGGGAATCCCAGTGCGGGGTACGAGTGTGATTACAAAAAAAAACTTTGACGAAGATGTCACTGGCTGATTAATTTAAGCAGTTTTTTTAGTTACCGGTGTACTAGACCCATGGCGTCATCCGCAGTCTTGAATTTAAGGGTCAATTTTTGTTTATTGAATAACTCTTCTATATTCAGTTTTACACGAAAAATAGTTACACAAGTTGTTTGAAATTAAATTTTCAACAACTTTGGTTCTTGTCAATATTTTTCGATTTCTATTCGAAAAGAGGGAGATAATTTTCGTTTATTGAACAACTCACATCTATCTCCATTTGACACGAATAATGGTTATTACTTAAGTTATTTGGAATTTCGTTTGGCAATATGCGCCGCTCACAATGGCCAATTTTGACTGGTGGTAGTCTGCTATTTTTAATTCGTCCATATTGAATCAATCTTGATTCAGTTCTAGATTCAGTGACATAGCAAATTGATATATAAACGAGTTATTCAATGAACAAATATTCACCCCCCTCTTTTCGGGTATAATCGAAAAACATCGATCCTAAAAAAAGTTGACAAGAACCAAAGTAGTAGAAAATGTAATTTCAAACAACTCTAAAAAAGTAATGATCATTTGAAATGAACTTGTTTTGTATTGAGATCGTTATTTGATTTTATCATGACTTCATTTTTAAACACTTTTAGTTAGGTTTATTTTATACAAGCTTCCCGCTCCGGCTTCGCACGGGTATAAAATATATAGCCTATGTCGTTAATGGATGTTATTATACATATAAACCTTCCTCTTCAATCACTCTATCTATTAAAAAAAACCGCATCAAAATCCGTTGTGTAGTTTTAAAGATTTAAGCATACATAAGGATATAGGGACAGGGAAAGCGACTTTGTTTTATACTATGCAGTCATGTATGCACCCATTTATAAAAACAGGTAATACCACTAATATTCATAAATGCAGATTGAATTTTCTCTATGCCAAAAAAAAATATCCGTTGTATATCCAGTTTGATGATCGTTATAGTTTCATTATGCTGTGAAAAGCACACATTCAATGCAATAATCATACGAAATAAAATAATATATGCATAATCATCCTAACAGATTGCAGACACAGTAAAAAACCTAAAAATGTGAAAACATGAAAGAACACAGCAATATGTGAAATAGAACCAGTTTCGTATCAAGGGTGACTCACCTGCGGGACTGTGGAGAGAAACACAGATTATAAATAAAATAAACACACAAAAATCAATCAACATACACTTTATATCTTAAATGTAAAATACAAGACGGCGCGTGGCCTAGAAGCGCTTAACTCGCGAGTTTATTATACTCAAAAATTGCACAACATTCACAAGGAATGAAGTCCATACATGCCTTTCTCATTTTAGTAAAATACACTAAAACCTAGTTTTAAAATGTAAATAGATATTTTATGAATACATTATAAACTATTATTTCGCCGTGAAAAAACCTGGTGAGCCTGCGAGAAAGATGATGCGCGAATATTTCCCTATATCTAACTTAGTATCTGTAATGTAAATAAAAAGTTTGCTAGTGTTGCTAGCTGCGAGAGAGTAGAGATTACACAGAAAAATGTATGTTATTCGACAAAAGTGTTTTTAATCACTCAATTTAGTGCATTTACCTCGATTCCTCGCGGTGCGGCGATGGTAGTCGCCCACAATGCATTATCGTGCGCTTGTCTCGCTTTTATAGCTCCGCGGCTCTCGTATGATACGGTAAAGGGCAGTGTGGCATTCTATACTTTAAACCTGGACAGATTGGCATGTCAATTATATATACATTGGCACAAAACAATCAAGATTCAAAAGGTATACCCAACACACAACATCGCACGGTGAGACAGAAATAAATCAAGAAACACCACACTTCCATTATATTAAAATTGTTCACACAGGTTTTTGTAAAAAATAATATATATTTTGGTGCCGGTTAAAATATAACTACTGTCATAATATTAAAATTTACAATCTAAGTTGCTGTGGAACCGCGGTAAACAAACTCAGACTGAGATGTGATTCAGTTTCCGAAATAACATTTAATTTATTTAGCACTTTTTTGAAATTTATTAAAATAGGACAATGATCAAGTTTGATTGCTGACAACAGCTGTTTGAAATATGAAAGCGTTTATTTACCGCGGGTATTATAGAACGCGCCGTATGCCCTTCAGTAGTCAGTGTGACGAGTTAGCTTATCCGTAATTACAATCTACAAGGAAGTGGCGCTGCGCTGACGTAACACCCGTCCGGCACTCTGCAAGCAGACAAACAAACGGACATGGCAACAATAGTACATTGATAACTGCGGAGAGTCTCGCGATGCACCCCCACCCGTGGCCTATATCTGCAACACTACACACTTAACAACACATTTGAGCTATCCATTATAACTACATACAACACAACAATTACTACCATAAACATTTGTAATGTGTAATAAACAATATAATTCCTCATGAAATAATATAAATCATGCAATAACTGAAAGAGAATATCAATATTATTACGTGCATGCATATTTTTAAGGCGTTGTGTATAAAAATGCCTGTAAAATAAAGGATAATTAAAAGCATTGGTTTTAGAATTAATAATAGAAACTAATCACTCGCATAAGACGTTTCGACCCCAATCCACACAGAAATAATTAGAAAAACTCATTTCTGGAATACATACTTTTTTATTATGGCTAATGAGGCGTTAATTATAAAAATACATTAATAGTGATTTTAAGGTCTAAATATAGAAACCCGATTTTACTTGAATACAGCAACAGTAAAATTTTGACACTTGAACAAATTTAAGCTGAGACACCGTATGTGTATCAAATATTAATTGATATTTTTGATAAATGATATTTTTTACTCATTGGTAAAAAATATCATTTTATATATTTTTTAAGTGCTGTACTATTTACGTAAAGAAACCTAAAGTAAAGAGAATGCGTATAATTGTATATGCGTTTGAATAATGAACAATAAAAGTATTTAGAGTAAACAAAGTGTCATGGTCATGCATGACAAATAGAATGGTGTTGCAAGAATAGAAAAAAAAATGTTGCCTTCTGCAGCTCTACATAATTCAGGATATTACTAAAAAGTATTTAATATTATTATCTAATAATCATTTAGCTTATTGCAATATATAGCAAATGTTCGTGAGCTTTCAAATTGAATTGAATCTGTCTTGATTTGGGTACACATGCTAGAAAGGGTACAAATGACAATACTTATATAATTAATTAATGTATTTATAGACAAATATATCACAATTCTAATACTTGACACATGCATAGGTTGCACTAAGGTTATGAAATATGTACCTATATGTATAAGGGAACCTTTCCTAATTTGAGTAATACACAATCGAGATCATATTATTGTACAGTAATGTATTACTGTTGGTAATAAAGATTGGTTATCAATCATAACAATAGATATGTCCATCTGGAACAGAAGAGTGCATTTGGAAATGTTCAATTAAAAATATTACTTATAATCATAAGGCTCGAGTAGAGAGTCAAACTCAATTGAACGATGTTCTCTCAAACATAATGACACTCCTACGGCATTCGACAGTATTTGTCAACTGTTTCTACGGATGTGTGGTGGCACTCACACGGATCGATATCACATCGACAATTGTTTCGGCTTCAACGTCCCATCTTGCAACGTCCCGTGGGAGACGGGACGTTGCGACGAGCGCACTGCACTCAAGATCCTGATGAAAGCTTCCAGAAGAAGCCGAATCAATTGTCGATCGTTATATCGAGTACGCGTAAGTGCCACCATTTACCCGTAGAAACAGTGTGAAGTAATTATGAACGTGAGTTTGACAGTATTTTTACAAAAAGTAGAATAAGTCACTATTATCATTGTTAATAAAAATTATAATGTTCTATATCCAGACACTAAGACTACATAAACATATTACCATAGACACGATATGAATAAGATATAAAATAATAAACATATAACAGACCAACCCAAAGCAAGAAAATACATTTACCAATTAATTATAAATAATAACTACAGCACTATAAAGTTAATAAAAGCATGTCATAATTTGAAACTATTTAGTGGTTAAGAGATACCTATGCTGTCATTCATTATAAAAAATTGACAACTAATCATTCGTGTTTTTCAAGAACTACATTTATAATTAAATTCTTAAAGAAGTGATATTGCCTGACGCAACACGGATACTTTTGGTTATATTAATATTTCTGTATCAGCTTAACACTAATATTGCTTATATTACGTTTGCTAAAAATAAAACTCATTTGGAAATATTACCCACTTCATATTTTATATTATAAGCATAACATATCTTAAGATACTTTATATTCTCTGCATCTGTTCAGCTTGTATCAAAATATTTGTACATAGCCATATGTGCCTGTAGTGATTTTGGGTTAATAATTCTATCTGTGGTATCAAGTAATGAATTTGATTACACAATGATACACTTTTGCCCTATTTCGCAGATTACTTTTGTGACAAGAATACTATTCCCATTCAAAGTACAGGCAATAAGCCCCCACTGATACCTCATTTGGGGAGTATGGTGCCTCCTCTCACTATTTACCAAACTATTCTAACACCTGCATGCATACTATTTATGTACTAATATAATACTATTGGAACTGAAGCAACATGAATTATGGCTTATTATGTTTATTTTATCTAAATCTGTCTTTATTGTTAAAGCTTAGCTCACTAGGAGTTTATAAAAAATATAGTTTTATGTAAATTAATGTTCAATATGTCTATGGTCACTTAAAGAAAGTGTATGTTTCAGCAACAAGATGTATTTGTAACTCACCACTGTTGATCCGCTTGCGGACCCTGTCCCCCAGGGTAAGCGTAGGGAGCGTATCCCGGATAGACTCCGCCTCCACCATACATTCCGTATTGTTGGTACTGAGGGGGCATTCCGGGAGTCGACGATGGTGGGGTCGGGTTGGGGCCCGGGGTGGTTTGTTGTGGTGGTTGCGGTGGTTGAGGTTGCTGCTGTTGGGATAGAAACATAGTAGTTATTCATGTCTAGTGGTCAACAACAATTGTTGGATTTCTTTAGGGGGTCAGGTAAGTTTATAAATTTTATTTCTACATTTAACTTAAGGACTTTGACACTACACCGACTGTCAGTCAGTCTCATTACATATAACTGATCAACCTGTTTGTGGACTGATAAAGTACCCTAGTCATGTTGACTTCTGTGATATGTAACAAAATAGAAGTGCCCATCCTTACATTTCTCGACCATCACACAGCATCACAGAACTCACAGCCCAAACCTATAACTATAGAAATATCCAACCACCGTGATGTGGACTTAATAACAATGTCCCTTTCACCTAAACATTGACCCGAGATGAATTTTGATCCAGTGAACTGACCTAATTTAGGACCACATCACTAGCCGAACTCATAATAATTATTTACCATATTTTAGAAGATTAATAATTGTAGGTTGCAATCACACCTAATGAAAATACTAATGATCTAATTTTTGAGTAGGTATAGACATTCCAAATTTGTATAATAATTTTATATTCATCAAATGAGTAATGTTTAAAATACACCTGCTATATAATGTAAGGGATGATTTGTGTTCGTGTGACGTAAAAATACTACAAGTCACAAGATACCAACCTTCATCTTAATCTGAGCCTCGATAGCTTCCGCTTCCTTGACTTTCCCAATAGAGCGGTAGTACTCAGCCCACTGCACGCTATAGTCAGCACCTCCGCTTCCGGTAGCGCCACCACCTGGAGCTCCGCCCGCTCCGCTTGGGCCTACACTTCCACCGCTACCGCCACCACCCGTCGGTCCCCCGGCTCCCGGCGAAGGGCCACCAGACTCAAACGAATCTGAGTACAATTTATTGATATAATTTTTGATTTATCACAACAGTAAATTTGACGCTTGCAGAAACACTATGAGAAACAGCATGGAGATAAACATCTGACAGCCTTTATTATTCCGACAGCAGGGGATGAACTTGATGAGCACTCTAGGTCTAGCGTGATAACATCTTCAACCACATCGTCACTGAGCATCAAGTGAGATAGTATTCAAACTCTAGATCTACAGGATAAAAAAAAACCTGTGAACTTGCGGGTAGAAACGCGGGGGGCAGCTAGTAGATAAATAATGTAGTTACAAACCTGGTTGTTGAGACTGTTGTTGTTGTTGTTTGGCTTGCATTTCTATTGCCTCTGCTTCCCGCATAAGTCCAAGTGAACGGTAATAGTCAATCCATTGTTGGGAATAGTCCGGTTGGCCTGTCGCTGGGTTGATTTGGACTTGTGGCTGTGGGGAAAAAATCGCTCTGGTTATATATTTCTTCATTAGTGAAGGGCTCAGACCACACTCACATCAAATGAAGATTCATGTTTTTAAATTGAAATTTAATTTTAGCTGGTACATTAAGTCTAAGGCTGACTTGGCAGCTGGAAATCTAGACAGAGGTAGCTGTACTTTACATTGGAAGAACTGCTCAACTTGTATCAAATAAGTATTGGAGTACTGTTCTTATCTCTGTGATGGCTAGGAGCTACATAATTGTTCATTCTCCATTCCATCTCCAAACACCTAGAACCGACAACAATGCCAGACTCCAGTATTTCACTGAAATTGCAACTTCTCTCATGAAGCATTTTCTTCCATGTTCATTAGCTAGAGTGAAGATCATTAACCCATCTATCATAAACAGCATCATCACTTAAGTTCAGGTGACAAAGGTTCATTTATCCCATTAATCATACTTCCTAATATTATTTAAATGGGGAAGTGTGTAGGTATGGATGTTAGTTTTACTTATATATTATAGGCGTGAGCATGCAACCCTAGAAAGTTTTGTACCTGTTGGTTGCTCAATCACACCAGAATGATCTGGATTAAATTTGGTAAAGATATAGATAATAATTTGGAACAGACCATAGGCTAGTTTTATCCGGATGAAGGCATGCAGGAAATCTGTAGTCCACGCGATGAAATCCGCGGGGATCAACTACTGTTCACACAAACAATTCATAGCGCATAGCGCAAGCGCATCTACCTGTCAAATGGATAAATAGGTGTGAACGTAGCCGCGCCGAGCAGAAAAACACTCCAATTTTATAGATAATATCTTTATAATAATAATAATAATATCAAAGAAAGTAGATGTGTGTTCATTGTATACACGAACATCCTCAACAACTACTTTACAGTAATACTAAACTTACAAACTTTACATGTACCTGTGGCTGTGGCTGCTGATTCTGTTGGTGCCAGTGGGGGTTGTATCCCCAAGCAGGGGGCCCGCCGGGACCACCGCCACCACCACCACCACCACCATAGAAGTCACCACCGCCACCTCCATTGCCATTACCACCATTGCCACCTCCGGGAGAACCATCTTGCATGAAGTTTATAGGCTGCAACAAAACAAGAATTAATTATTTAAAAGCTCCACTATATCGTTATGTTGTTCATTTTGAGAGAGTTAAATTTCAGAGTGTACAAGCTAAATACCCCTCTCGTTAATACTAAGTTTGGGCAGCGACTAGGCGATTTTGTAAAACTCCATATTTACAACACAGTTGCTAAGTACTGTGATATTAAAAATAAGAAATTAAGAGAAGCTAAACATATACTTTATTTATGGCTGTCTTCATTCACATACAATCAAACGGAAGAAATTCTAAATATTAAACAATAAACTAAAAACTTTAATTTTAAAAAGCAAAGTAATAACTTTACAACTTTATCATTTAAACGTAGTCATTACATACCTACGCTCATAAATGTACTATGACAAATATGCAGTAAATCTCCATATTATGTGGACGTTATATTTTGTCACTGAGGGTTAAATTTAATTGTTAACTTGAGCACAGGTTTTCTCGATACGATATTGCCTAGTGAGGAAACCAAAAGATATTCTCGATAAGAGATAACATTGTCTGCAAAAGATATATTATTATATTTATTTATTATATATTTTAGATATTATATAAAGATATATTATATATCTCTTTTGCAGTAATAAATATATTTTTCATTTTCATTTTAAATATGTGTCTACTATTTACTCCTTATGATTTACACGACCAATATCGAAAAAGAAATAATGTAGGTTGTTATTTCTTTAACACAACCGGATTTGATTGGAAAACTGAATACAAGGTTCTTTTTAAATCTGTGAATGCAGATTTTCAAGAAACTATGTCATACTTAATTAAAACTGATCTTTGTATGTGTAATAATTCCAGACTAGCCCATACTGACCCATCTAAAAGGGTTTTCTTTGTTCTATTAGTGTCCATTAAGTTCTATATGTGTTGGTGTGTGCAGAAGTATGTGTGGCAGGGGATGCGTATGGAGTAGAAGAAGTGAAATATATGTGTTGTATAGTGGATATATTTATTTTGATTATATTGTATAGATCCAGCGTTTGACCACTATCTTATCACTTTGATGGTCAGTGACAATGTAATCACACTATACTTAGAATGCTCACTGGCTCTCAAGAACTGCTGCCAGAACACACTATGAGACAGTTGTCAAACGCAAACTTATAATATGTAAAAAAAAATGTGTTTGGTGACAGTGAAGAGTGTGTCTATTCCTGTCTAGAAGCAAGTTAGTGTCAATTTTTATGTATATCCAATAAGTAAAAAAATTAAGTATAACACACAAATAAAATAACCTAAAATAATATTAAATACAGACTGACCATGCCGACTTTCTCGATAATGATCCGCTTGCAAGTATCCACTGCGTCGGGATGCCCCCGGATGTAGAAAGTGCGGTTGCTCCGATCGGAGCCCTGCGCGCGACGGTCCAGCTCGCAGTGCGCACCGGACTGGGCGTTTATCTGCTTTATCACTTCTCCACCTGTACACAATACAATAGTCTTTTAAATTTATTTATGGTCAAAAGATCATTGATTGACGCTCTAGATAGAAATTATAGAACACGCAATAGAACATTGGTTTATAGCTTTGAACACCGTCGTAGATTTGTATGGCTATTGGATTTCTATCAGATATGTTTCTGAGAATGCGCATTACTTAATTTTATTCAAACTTCCCCATTTTACCATCGGTAGACCAAACGTACGTAAATGCTCCGCCGCTATATGATAGGTATACACCCAAGAAATGTATAAATATATGAATCGTTTCGCATCCACTTTCTTAATGCCTACTGCCAAGGAATGGATCTTGTAGCTTGAGTCTCTTTCCCAAGTTACAAGAAAATCTTCTAGGCCTGCATGCTTTGGTTCAATTATTAGAAGCTTTGAAATATGCTAGAAGATCAAATAATGATTTACCTTATTCTTGTTTAACTTTTTCGTCTAATAAAATTGCGTACCTAGTTGGTAGTTGGACAGGGTCGAATTTACGAGTGAAGTATTTATGTATAAAGTTAGTTTAAATTTGCATAATACGCATTGAACGAGTTACATTCTTGTCTATTGTAAAATAAGACACGTCGCCTCGCCCACTTGTTATTCATGAATTAGTTAATTTTATAGTAAGCATGTTAAATGTTTCACCTTTTATTGAACAAGTGAAAACATTTTCATTATTCTTATTTAGATTAGCTGAGTTCTGCACTGACGTCCTGTTGGGGGTGTTTTGTGCATTCCCCCCGCCAGCCACTACCCGAGCCGTCCTAACTCCTTAATATAACGGGACATGGCCCTGGGTCGCTGGCATGCTGCTCCAGTGTGCATGTAGTTCATCCAGAGACAATAAAGAGTCAGCCTTATGCAGTCCGATTGTATTACATAATGATCATATTTGTTTTATGAGAAATAATTTATTTCTGTCTGCAGGTGTATTAATGAGGCACTACCCCGGCGTGACATAAGTATTATGATGGACAATCTTTATACATTGAATAAACCTTCACACTAGAGTAGCGTGAGAAATCAAGAAAAGATGAAGATCTTTGTTATTAATTATACAAATGGTCGTCGAAAGTTAATGATATAATAATGTTTTTTTAATACATATTACTAAACATTATAATGATAATTACATCAATTTTCAATGACAATGACTTATACCTATTCATATGGCAAATATAATATTATTATGTCCAAGGTACTGTACCTTGGATAGATAGATAATCTTCTATTAATTACAGCACATATATTATATACATTACTTATATATATTATATTATACTAGCGGCCCGCTACGGCTTCGCACGGGTATAAAATATATAGCCTATGTCATTAATGGATGTTATTACACATATATACCTTCCTCTTCAAACAATCTATCTATTAATAAAATCGTCAAAATCCGTTGCGTAATTTTAAAGATTTAAGCATACATAAGGATATAGGGACAGATAAAGCGACTTTGTTTTATACTATGTAGTGATTATGCATGGTACGTTACCTCTGCCGATGATGAGTCCACATTTGACATTGGAGACGGTGAAGGTGACCCGTATCTCCGGCTGGTCCTGCCACGGGGCGAAGTCTCCGCCGCGGTCGCCATTGCGGGCGGAGGGTCGCGGCCGCGCTCGGTTGTCCTGTTCACGTCTCTGTTATACAAACATTAGTAGACTGTTTACCAAAGGGCCAATATTGTATATTTACGGCGGGGATGAAGTGTTGAATCCAGAGCATAACTAACGATTCGACAGAAGCGAGGAATTCAAGCTCATCCGAGACGGAAATAATTTAGCACCTCTGGTAAACACTCTGCATGTTTGTTGTTAACCCTAGCTATGGTACAAGAGACACGGGTAATATTCTGCTTTTTGAGGCGAATTCCTATATCCCACCAGTTGGAATTCAATAGACTGATTATGGCTCACTGCAGATGTACACCAAGCGAGTTAGACTATTATTAACTGTGTCCAAGATTAAATCGAGCTTTAATTTTACCATTTATTTATTTTATTACAACTAAAAACTTGAGCATTTGTTGTAGAACTGTTATTTAAAAAAATATTACCTTTGTTTATAAATTATCAATAGTAATTTTATTTTAACCTGCATGTTTGGCATAATTTTCATATTAAGGCATTTGGCTTGCAAAACACAGTCTTAACTAGTTTGGAGTCAATGGTTTCATGCATTTATGTTGTCATTTAACTATATTTATGTCTAATATATATGTGTTGGTATACAAACGTTGAGAATACATGAACACCTGCCATAGTGTGAAGCTCTGTCGCAGATGTTAACACGTTCCTCCGAAAACACACATAGTTACAGTAATAAAATAAATAAATAAATTAAAAAAAAGAAATTTTCGACCTATGTACTTTTAATTAATTAGCAAATGAAATTATGCTCAACAGTCCTTTCATATTTTAATTCAGCTAACACTTGCTCTGCCACCAAAGAGGCATATAAAATAATATTTGAGGAGTGTTGATCGAATCTAGTACAGGATGGACAGCTCTGTTACCTGTCCTTTTAGAATA
Organism: Apeira syringaria; assembly: GCA_934044485.1. Taxonomy (NCBI): domain Eukaryota; kingdom Metazoa; phylum Arthropoda; class Insecta; order Lepidoptera; family Geometridae; genus Apeira; species Apeira syringaria. The sequence continues at coordinate 29,784,345 of OW203655.1, forward strand.
ATCCCATAATACTGTAACTACTCGGGAATACCGAGGGAGGAAGCTTTTTCCACATTTTGCAGGTGTATTGCAAAAGAAGTCAGTTGAATCGCAGTGAGAACACTCACTGCGATCTCCTATGGGTCAATTATTTGTGGATGAGCTTTTGTGATCACTTTGGTTATCACGTTATTAAATAAAATATTATATATTTGAGCTTGGGTTCAAATATGTGGTCATTTTCGTTAGATATAAGCCAATTTTATCATCATTGCTGCTACATTACAAATACTTTCAGCATTATCACACTCATATTTGTTTTTAAAACCATATGATGAGAGCTCTTTCCGGGTCTGAAATGCTTCATCATGAGATGGTTCAGCTAATCGCGATTCCACGCGAATTCTAACTGAGGATCGGATGATCGAGGCTATTCATAACAACATGGGTATCCATAACTTAAGATCGTGTAATGCGTCTAATAAATTAAGATAGACTTTATGTTACTTACATTTACACTGCTTATCAGGTCGTCAATCATCTGCCTCGCCTGTTCTACTTGATGCGGCTTGCCTTGTAAGTAGCACCTGTCACACAAAACAATTCTCTATAACTACCTTAATTATACAGAGTCCATTATTTTGGAAACATTCTTAACTCGTAACTTGTAACTTTATTTTATTTTTTATTTTAGTAATTATTCTATGGTATAATAATTTTCCACAATATTTCAGATTATACTGTTATAAGTTTTTATAAACTGGCATGGTACCTAACCAATACAAGAATTAATAGTTGGGATATTCATGGTGTATTTTATTGGTTTTATTTGCTACATAATTTTACGTTAGAGCGACTACAATACTTGTCAGTAGTTGTAAGTACATACATAATTATTATAATAGTAGCAAATTATGCAATATATTGCCAGAGATAACATGCTCGGTCAGTACAGTAGTCCCAACGTTTGTGTAAGTTCTCGACATTTAGCTGCACTGTTCCTATTTTTGAGTCGCTATGCACTGACCTTAATTATTGTATAACTGGTTCGCTCATTCGCTTACGTTTATCGCATCGTTCTATCTCGCCCACTCTGCTCGATAAAGAAGAGTTTATTTTATTTATTTATTTATTTATTTATTTATTGGAAAACCAACAGCTTATGTAAATATATTAGATACTTAAGTTAACTATAGAAAGCCAATTACAGGTTTTCACGGGTAGTTGTAATATGGGTGATGGAACATGCGAAAACAGTAAAACAGCAACACGGGATGTTTCCTGCGGACCGTGTAGCGATGAACATTTCCTCGTCCTGATTTTGTGGGTAACACGCTATTGCGTTAGCCTTCTACCATGAAGAATTCACTGCTCAGCCGTCGCCTCGCCGCGGACGCGCTGGTACAATAAAGGTCAAGATCAATTCGCCTGCTTATAGTGTTGAAGTTGTTGCTTGCTCGCCATAAGTACGAGTTCTGATGATAGTTAGTTGAAACTATAGGGATATGTAAGGGTGCGTTGAGTCTGGTTAATTTAACTGGAACGTTTAGTGCAATCCTTTTTACCAGTTCTGGACAGTCTATGACACCAGCTGTAATATTGAAGAGGAATACGAGATCTGCGATTTCACGTCGGTTTGAAAGGGGTAGCAAATGAAATTGCTTACAGAGAGAATAATAGTTATCCGAGGAATAAGGGACTCGAACACGATAGCATAGATGTTTAAGAAATTTCATTTGAATTCGCTCAATTCTTGAAATATAGTCTTGATATCGGGGATTCCAGATTTGCGATGCATACTCCAGGTTACTTCGTACAAAGGCGCAGTACAGGATTTTATATGTTTTAGCTCGCTTGAAGCAACTGGAAGCACGCAAGACAAACCCTAAGGCCCGAGATGCCTTTGAAACTATTGACTCAACATGGGCATCAAAGAGGAGTTTCGAATCATGTATTATCCCAAGATCTCTAACCGTATTACTTTTTTGAAGTGACTGGCCTCTCAAATAGTATGATGAAGGTATTACAAGTTTTTTACGAGTGAAGGTGACGATTGAACATTTGGATGGGTTGAGGTCTAACATATTAAGGGAGCAATATGAATCAAGGCGTAACAGGTCAGCTTGTAGCTTCGTAACATCATCAGCAGATCTAATATGACTGAAAATTTTCATATCATCAGCAAAGCACAATAATTGGCTGTTTTGAAAACATTCTGAAATATCGTTTATAAATATTAAAAACAAAAGTGGCCCGAGCAGAGAACCTTGCGGAACCCCACTGGGTATCGTGACCCATCCGGAAATATAGTTTTGCACTACAACTGCCTGGGACCGATTGTCTATGTAAGAAGAAAACCACCTAAGAAGGTCACCCCTTATACCGATGCTTTCCAGCTTTGTTACGAGTAGTTTGTGGTCTATCCTATCAAAACATTTACTGTAGTCAGTGTAAACTACGTCAACCTGGTGACCTGATTCCATAGCGTCTGTTAGATAAGAATTAAATAGAACCAGGTTAGAAACTGTTGAACGGCCCCTTAAGAACCCATGTTGGGTAGGGTTAAAGGAGTTACGCAGTGCGAAGTAAACCTGATCATAAACTATCCTTTCAAAAACTTTGGCTAAGATACACAATTTGGAGATTGGCCTGTAGTTGCTTACGTCAGTTTTGGAACCTTTTTTGTGAACTGGTGTCACATAAGCAGACTTCCAGGTATTGGGAAAAACGCACGTCGAGAGCGATTTTTTAAATAGCAGAGTAACCGGCATGGATATGGCATGGGCACAGTTAATTAATAGTATGGGACTAACACGATCTGGGCCAGCTGACTTAGACGAGTCAAGCTTTAAAAGGTGGCCAAGGATAATATTTCTATCAATACTAATAGAACATATGTCTGAGACCTGAGAAGTTAAACTTTTATTACAAATGACACTACTGCTATGTTTATGACCTTCGGGGCGCGAAAAGGTTGAGTAAAAATATCTAGAAAACACATCACAAATTGCGTCCCCAGTTGTCGCATTTGAGTCTTGGTATTTTACACAACTAGGAATACCTCCCGACTTGGACCGCGATTTAATAAATGACCAAAACTGCTTAGAACTCTTTTGAATTGAGTTCTCTATAGACACTATATATTTCTGGTAGCATTCGTTCTCTAAGTATTTAACCCTGTCGCGTAATAACTTATAGGTCGCTAAGTTTTCCTTATTCCCGTATACTTTAAATTTTGAAAGATACTTGGACTTTTCTTTATTTAATTTGATGAGCGCTGGGGTGTACCATTTGGGGTAAAAGTTATTATTTACGTGCTTAACAGGCACGTATTTATTTTTTAAGCGCTCAATCACTTCATAAAAATACTCAATAGCGCCTTCGAGCGTTTTAGAAGAGAATTCCTTCACCCAGTCAACTTGTTTGATTTCATCATTCATGGAATCATAGTCACCTTTATTAAAAAGGTACTTGGAATAGAACTGAGGCTTTAAACTAGGTACATTTATAAAATGTACTTTAATTAAAAGGGCTTTGTGATAAGGGTCAATGGGCACTAAAGGATCGTCACACTCAGACACGGAAATATCATCATTAGAAAGCGCTAAGTCAAGAATCCTACCATAAGCGTTTCTAATTCCATTATACTGACGAAGATCGTTGAAATACAAGCCATCCATCAGACGGTGCTCGTCGCTGCTCGACAAGTTCGAGGGATACAAAAATAAATTATCGCTAGAATTCCATTCGATACCACTGAGGTTAAAATCGCCAAGCACAATAAACTTGTCTGACGGGTTCAACATGACTATATTGGAGAGTTGAGATAGAAAAGCTTGCAATTGTAACGAAAAAGAGAAGCCCAAGTTTTGAGTGCACAAGTAAATACAACAAATATGAATGTTCGTAGTTGGTCCATTACTTAGTTTCACTGAAACCGTTATCCATATATCTTCGGCAGAAGAACGATAAGAGTCCTGTGACGTCACATGGATATCCTTCCTCACTGCAAGAACAACCCCCCCACCGCGAGATTGCCCAGTCAAGTTGTAATCGCGATCCCTACGCCACACCGAGTACCGGTCATCAAATAATTCAGAATTACTTATACTATCAAGTAGCCATGTCTCCGTTAATACAATAACATCGTAAGAAAACAAACTCAGATTGCGATGAAAGGTGGTTGTTTTTGATCGAAGACCGCGAACGTTTTGGTAGTATATTTTTAATTTACTAACCTCATCCATTTTTATTTGCATAAAATAGCATTTGAGTGATTACATTATAATATAACAGGCAAAGCCATAACAATGTACACTTCAACTCATACTCGTATTCCGTACCAATAATACTCATTAGTAATTGCAATAAAGTGTAAATGAAACTGAACAACCTTTGGCCGAGCGAGCAACAAGGCAAACGGAAAGTTATAGCAAGCAAGAAAGATGCGAAATTGGTCTTTAAAGCTACTAGGAAAAGGGTTATGACATAGTAAACAAAATGCACATTAACAAACCGGTTAGTTTTTACCTGACGAGAACAATAGCGACCCAGCTGAGCGACGGGCAGAGCAGAGATTACAAACCATTTAGACATATCGCAGCTAATAAAATGGCCAAGTGCGTAGTTATTACATATTAATATTAGTGTAGACGCGAAATTTACGATTACGTAAAAATAGATTATACAAGATTGTTTAAATCCGCTTCCCTGCTAATGATAAACACCGGAGAGGTGTCATTTTTGCGAATGTGTATCTTGCCGTACTTCACCCATACATAGCAGAACTTCTTGTCTCTCGCGAGCAGCTTCGTCTTATTCAAGAGGTTTTTAGATTCTGCATTTAGATGATCATTTACAAAGATCCGCCGACTTGAGCCAGGAAAGCCAACATCAGACGTTGAGAGGTTCTTACAGGCACGTGCTGATGCTACAAATTCCTCCTTAACATAGCGGTTGATAAAACTAACAATAATTGCCTTATCCTTAGAACCATGAAGTGGGATCCTATGCAAGTAATTAATCTGAGCCTTTGGGAAGGTATAATTCGTGGCCTTACCTATGGCTTCAACTATTGCGAACAGGTTTTCATCCTTTTTGAGCGGGACACCCTTTATCTCCACATTATTCAGTCGGGATCTCTGCTCGCTAGCACTTAACTGAGACTTAAAAGATTTAATCTCTTCCTCCCAGGAACTCATACTTTCTCGAAGCAGCTCGACACTAGCTACTCGTTTCTCCATATCGGCGACGCTAGTGATAACACAGTCAACTCTGCTATTCGTAAAGTCACAGCTCAACTTCAGGTCTCTCAATTCACCTTTAATAAATTTGATGTCTTCGATGAGCGTCGGTAGACTAACCAGTTGACGCTTTAGGTCGCGAATTTCCGTAAGTACGGCTTCCAGTGTGGCTGGCTCTGATTGACCAGCAGATACCAGTGGTAAGGATTTGCAGGCTAAGCACTTCCAGGCTGCTCTCCTGTCACCGCCCAACTTCCTCCATCCTGTCTCTGTCACTTGAGCGCAGCTGAAGTCAAAGTGTTTCTTGCACGTTCCACACTGAGCTCCGTCGACAAATGCGATTCCACACGCAGAACACTTCATTGCGAGGATTAAAACTGGTCCGAAGGTTGACGACGAACGAACGATAGTAATAAGTAGGTCACGCTACGTTACGTGCTGTTCTTACGAGTGTTTGAGCACGACTGAGTTTGAGTTTGAGTTTGAGTTATACCGGTAGAAGCGCAACTTTTTACAGAAGCTAACGTCGGGACCATGCTCTGACCATGCATATGCTCCATGATCTGACGGTCGCCGTGGCGCAGTGGTTAGTGTCAGTGACATGACTACTGTACTGTGTCTCCGGACCCTGAGTTCGAATCCCGGCAATCAAGGGCAAACATTTGTGCGTTCAGTGTAGATGTTTGTATATTGTGACAGATCTGATGGACAAGCAATTCTCTCTTTGGGTTATATTGCTTGAACACTTACTGCTGACATGCCATTAAGATTTTAGCTCACGACTACAGATAACAGTTTTGCAGCTTTGTCCATTACAGCCTCACTTCACAATTAGTCTGAATATATTTTCATTACCGTCATCCTACTTAATATTATAAAGGCGCAAGTTTGTGTGTATGTGTGTGTATGTTTGTTACTTCATCACGCTCAAACAGCTGCACCAATGTCGATGAAATTTGGTATGTACATACTTCAGGTCCCGGAATGCTATATAGGCTACTTTTCATCGATGATCACCATGCGGGTAAAACTGCGGGGCGCAGCCAGAATATCTTATATTTTTAAGGTGATTGCTGGATTTTTAAATTTATTAATACTTAATGAACGAGAATTTGTGTGTTTCATACGTAACAGTGTTTCTTTATCGAATTCTTACATAAGAGCATATGTTATATACGGCCTTGCGTTCTAAATAAAAAACAAACCTCAGTTCAACTCGGTGTAGCCTTTTAGCTAAAAACGCTTATTCCTTAAATAGCACACAAAACATCAACCATCACTTATTGAGAAACAATGTTTTCTTTTTATACTGAGCCGTCAGAAATATCTTGTCATATGCCAAGAGAATATAAGCTTGTCATAAGTGGCAACATCAGCTGTCAATCTCAAAGATAATCGAATAGTTGGAGAAAAGTCTTGTTTTATTGCGAAACCTTTTTGTTGTGCGGGTCACATCACAAACTATGCGATGTTAGTCACATTAGGTCTTTTTTTATTACTTGACTATTTGCTGAATAGACATTTTTTTAGTATTTTCCGCTAATTTTGTTGAAAGTCCTACATGTCTAATACAAAATACCATATAAGAAAGTTCATGAAGGTTAATTTGTGATTGAACAAAATTTGATTTCAGTTTCTAATTTATGATGGAAAAATGTTTCCTATAAATCAAGTTTTTGCCGAATTATACGTATTGAAAGCTTATTGTAAAACAGCGCTAAGGTTGTCAAACTCGCAGAGACACTAAAGAGTTGCCCGATTCCGTTTTCTATAAAATACAATAATATGAGGAAGTGTAGGAGGAGGGTAAGATCAACTTATATTGACCTAATACCAATGATGTTTTACTAAAGATGACATATTCATACTGCGCGGTGCTCAGATTTTCTTCCTGTACGACATAAACATGCTTACTGCGACAGATAATACGGTACAAATAATATAGAAAAGGATAGCTATATGTTTAGACTTGCGCTTGAAATACGCGCCATAATGAAAATTACTACAATTGACTTAATTTTGCCGCCTCAGTTTCCGCGCGCTTGTGCGACATCTACCTCATATAAACATATAATATCACTGCTGAATACAAATAAAAAAAATGGTTTACATTATTTTATTAGGTTCATTGATTAGTGAATTTCTTCTACGTTAGAACGTATCTCTATAGTCTATATGATAATAATATCGTGAAAACTAAACTAACGCTAAAAGCTCACTGTCTGCTGCAGTCTATTTCAGGAAGAAACGTATGTACACATTATAAGTCTCGTAAGTAGTTTTTAAATTATTTTTATATATTATTTAATTAATTATTAAAACGCAAGTTCTATATTTTACTTTACAGTACTTAAATAGTGAGTAAAAACTTTATTGTACACTGGCAAACGTTACAATAATTTATAATTCCACTTCTTGTGTAGGATCATAGGGTAAGTGCTTTCTTGCTATTTTTGTAATCTTACTTTGCTTTTATCATGTCGTTATTAACCTTTGCAGTTATTAGAATGGTTAAAAAAAATCTATAGGAAATTTAGAAAAAACAAACAAATTATACTGGGAACAACATAACAAACAAATACTATTCACAACAGATGTTTTTCATTTAATTCTATTATCACTATTTATTTATCAGTCATGCTCATGACCTCTCCCCCTATCATTTTTTTGCCGTCCTTGGCTACTGCCGTGCTTCTGCATGCTACTCACATAATTTTTAGTACCTGGCACAAAATGGCTCTTAAAACAAAATCTTATACATTACCCAACTTTCTAGATTGAAAATTAAATAAATGTAATTAAATATTTACCGAGGGGTTAATAGTGAAGTAAAGTTAGTGTTACTATCCAGCGGGAATCTCTAGTCGCCATACTGAAAGACGACGACTGGACGCGTGTAGCGTAATAATTGTGAGTAATCTATTGTGTAACCCTGTAACTCTGTTCTACCCTATAATTTTGTGTGCTTCCTTCCGAAGGAAAGCGGAAGCAGGGAAAGCGTTGTCCGGACGTAGAAGGTACCTTCAATCCCAGCCCTGAGTTGCCACCCCCTGCTGTGCCGAGTACTCTCTATTTGGATATGAACGATATTAGAAAAGGAAATGTTTAATGTGTGTTACTGTTAATGCTAGGCTATGGCTATGATAATGTTACAGTTAAACCATCCTGACATACTACCAGGATACCATCCTGACCGCGCTTTGGCATTTTAGCCCTACGCACACATAAGTACAATATTCTAGTGTATTACTTATGTTTATATTCTAACTTGTGTGTGTTTTGTTTCTGAATAGTCACTGACAATGTGGAATCACGCTAGACCTTCCTAGATCCTGGTGTAAGGAAGTAAGTATAAACATTATATAGATGGAAATACCTCTTATCCCCGGGACCGTCGTCTCTCTCTTGATGGAATTGAACACGAGCACCGGTGTCAGACTGTATCTTCTTGATCATATCGCCGCCTCGACCTATCACGACACCCACTGCCAATTTTGGCACTAACACCTGCAAGCGTAAAAAAAAGGTCTTTTAAGATCCATTTGTTACACCCGATAAATAAAACCATCATGTTTCAAATATGTCTTTGCCTGTATGGAACGCAGCATTGATCATCCTTGATGCCTAAATAGAATGAATTATAGTAATGTTCTTTTTTACTAGTTTCTCTATGGGAGAGTGTGTAAAGTTTAGGGTACAGTGTATTTACTTTATAAAAACCAGTACATAATATATAGTCTAAAATAGGCATATACATGCACGGTTTAACTTTATAGACAGTCCTGTGGAATACTTTAACAATATCATTGTGTTGAACTTGTCTCCAGCAGCACATATGATGTAGCTTTTACCCTTCGGATGGCTCTTTAAATTAGTATGTTAATATGTAGAATTATTCTTTAATTTTTTCAAATCATCACAGTAATTGAAAAAAATTGCATATGTAAAATATAAAATGTATTTTATTCAATTATGGTCCTGGATCAAAATATGTTCGAGTATTCATTATTAGTTCGAGATTTTATGTACTTATGTAAGTATAAAAACATTCTAATTTGTTGCCAATTCAACTTCAAACTTCACAGTTCATATTGATTTATCCTATTATTTTATAAATGACTTAAAAGGCGTTTGTAGCCTGTATATCATTGTAATATATAATTGTATTATTTATAGACAAGGTCTATCGACTGTCTAGGTAATACTTTGTAAAAACTTATTGATTAAGATATATTTTAGACCTTCTCAAAACACACAGGTAGTTTAACTCATAGTACACATAGAGCAAGATCCTACAGATTGCTCCATAATAGTTCTCCTGGAACTGTTATTAGCATAGTTTATTTATATTACTATAAGTTAGTTTACATTACTTAATATTGACACAGTTTTAAGATAAAATAATAATATCTAACATTATGAATTTTGTACAGTGCTTCTATTTTCTTCCATCCTACTTGATAGTACATAATTGATGCTACTAATCATTTAAAGTTATTATTAATTAGTTTTGAAATGAGTGAAAGCTGCAAGAGTGCTGTTTTGTCGAGGGACATTAAGTAAATAGAAGAATGTGGAGATTTTCGTATATTTGTCAGATCTGACTAAAGGTGGCATTAGTAGTGAACTTGCTCCATTCATCTTGGTCCCTAATAACTATTAAAATGTAGCCAAGATCCTGCCGACTGCCATCTAGGCTCTTCTAGGATACTCACATCTAGGTTAATCTACAGCTTTATGATAAGCAAGTGGTGACTCACCTCAGTAGCATTAGTAGCGAGTCCGTTCCCCTGATCCTGCCCTTGGTAATCATCAAACTGTGGTCTTGGGCCACCGCCTGGTGGACCCATTTCCTTGTCAGCCAATAGTTCAAACACCATTTGCTTGGCATGCTCCACTTTTTGAGGGTCTCCAGATATGCGCAAAGGTTTCTCCTGAACGGAAGGTGTTTCATGAGAACATCTAATAGTATAGATATATGTATTTATGATTTTAGTTCTATGTGTATGTTAAATATGGCAATAAGAAAAATATAACTATACGAAATAATTAGACAAAAAATATAGTATGTTCCATTCGTGAATACATATGCAATGCTTCTATTTATGATGATGATGACGTCATCCACGTCGTATCCTCCGACGATGGCGACTAAGCTATCTTCTGACATGTGCTCGCAAATCCCAGCTTCGTCTTGAACTCCCAGTCACAATTCTCGCACCAAAGCTCTATTCATATACAACTAACGGACCGCTTCGGCTTCGCACGTGTACTAAGGTAGGTATTTTAGAAATATTTAAGAAAATATAAATTTCCACATCCAGCAAAGTCTGCTAATTTCCATGCTCATAATTATATCACTTGTTCAAACAAGTGATATAATTTAAACAAAACAAAGTGTCAGTCACAATCCAAAAGAACAATCAAATTTTCCTTTTTTGGGAGCTAAAGGGTCTTTCAACAAGGACGGGCCGATGTTAAAATTGAATAAAACAAGATGAGTGTGAGATATTAACGATTTTTTAAATTGATAGGCCCATTTATGCCATCATGTATGGAATATAACATCGTTCAAATGTCCGCCGCGTATTGAATAAGAAACAACAGATTTGACAGATGCCGTCAAGACAAAATGGCCGCCACAGGTTATTGACATCGACCCGCTCTATTTGAAAGACCCTTTATAATGCCGCAACAAACCCACAGACAGACACACATTTCCACACATCAACCTTCTACATCAGCCCTCTTTTTGTGTCGAGAGACATCACCCCTGCTGAATTATGGCTAAACAAAGCTTTAAGTTAAACAAATTAAATAGGTATATAGTGAAATATATTTATGAAAAATATAAAACACTATCATATTGAGTCTGTTTTACAAATAAATACATGTTTATCAAATATTTAACTAAGAGGCAAAGTGTTTTAAGAGACAAAATGTTTTCAAATATTATATAGTATATTATATAATAAGAGGATAGTACTGGAGAAGGATATAATGATAATAATAATAATATGGGACAACATTCTCGCAAGGTCTTCAGGTCCCAAACTAGGCAGAGCCTGTACTATGGTAACCTGATGACTGATATATATACTTAAATACATACTTATATATATACTTTTTTTTATACATATGCATACCCAGACACAGGTCAAACAGACATGTTCATACACACAAATGTTTGACCTGTCCGGGAATCGAACCTGGGACCAGCGGCTCAGAAGGCAGAGTGCTACCAACTGCGCCACCCGGCCAGTCAATAGGAATAGGTACTGATATTTGGTGATAAAAACTCAGACAAAGAACTTTATGTGTACATATTAAGAAATTGAAACATAGTTGCAAACTATAGTCAATATCATATTATGCATAATCCATATAAGTGGATTTAAAACTCGACTTTAACTGTGTGTTGGGTTCGATAAGACTTAGATTATCTCTCTGTGTGTGTGTGTGTGTTCACAGACTTACATATTCCGTATTAGGTCCATCCTGTATGACAACCATCTTAGCGCCTGACTGTTCTTGTAACTGTTTGATAGTTTTGCCATTTTTACCGATGATGAGGCCCACTTTAGGCCCGGGTAGCATAATTTCCTCCTGTACCAATAAAATGTAAAATTTATTTGTCACTGATTGGATAATGGTAATTCTAGGGAGAAACCAGAAAAATACATATTATTGATGGTTATCATGTGGTCAATAATTTTTCCATCCACATTATCTTTAATCTCCTCAAAGTGGGTACTAACTTTGTGGTGCTGCCTATCTCCATGAACAGATTTCGGCAAATTATTTTCACTAATGTTTAATTTATCACTTTTAACATATCCAAACTACTTATTACATTGTATTAATCATCTCTTGAAAAATTCAGTTTACAATTTTTATGTTACAGAGCTCATGCACGCACATGCTCTTTTTTATGAAATAGGTGGCAAACAAGTAGGTGGGCCGCCTGATGGTAAGCGATTACCGTCGCCTATCTGTAACACTGGTTTAATACTGACAAAGTCTTTTTGTATTGTTATAATATTGTATATGTACATCCGCTATGCGAAAATGTCATGCTTCACCCATATAAATATATGATAAGGTACAATTTGTTACCCTAAAGGCCATATACTAAAAGGTAGTAGCACAATTAGTAAATCTAGACCAGTGGTTCCTAACCATTTATTTACCAGGGACCAATTTGATTGCTTACCACTGCTATTACTATTACCATTGCTACTGCTTGGGAACCACTGATCTAGACAGACTGGATTGATCCCTACCTCTGGCTTTAAAACAAAACATACAAGTTATTATTTAAAAAAGTATTTCTTTATCAAGCTTTTATAAGTATAAATAAATATGGCCACCATCATTGTTTCAGCAAACCCTTTTACATGAGCACAAACTCCAGAGGTTTATTTGTTTTGGTTGATAATTGTCTATGGCCACCATCTAGCTCCATCATAAGACCCTGGTTACCATTGCAAGACAAACTACTCATCAAGACGATTTAAATGAGCCCAAACTAGATGAGGATGTGTCGTTTCATTGCGAAGTTCCTTTGGCCATCTAGCCACTCCATCATCAGATCACCACCACAGCATCATAATATTGCATCGTCACGCGATTTACTCATGTATGCAAAATATTAGCTCAATTGAAACCGAGAAGTGGATCAAATTTCATTTGATTTGATGACAAACCTCAGGACTGCTGAAATAAAAGCTTGTAAAAACATTTACACTCACACAACCGCACTAGTATACCCTGTGTAGCGGGAGGTATGGACACACACTATTACAATACACGAAATATACCCAAGATCTGAGAACATACATCTATGCTCCACACAGAAATGTTTGCCCCAACCAGGATCAAACCTGGGGTCGCGCACGACGTGTCGACGCAGTTTTGGTATAGGCAAAATTCTTAAAAAAAAATATATACATTAGCTTCTAATTATAGGTATAATACTCACGGTTGTAGCAAGACCACCGCCTCCTCCGCGGCCCCCTTCACGCATGGGCGGCATGTTGCCCATAGGGCCGCCGTTTCCGCCCATGCCGCCGCCCATCGATCCCTCGTTTAGCGGGGCGTTTTCGCGCCCCCTGTGATTAACAATCTGGTTGACTAGGTCCCTGCCGGAGCAACCAATCGTGAAGTGTAGAAAATAATGTGCTAAGACATTTTCTAATCTCCCATTCCGCGTTATATGCAAGCAATATACTTTGGTCATTTCGCAACCAGAATTATTGTAAACAAAATATATATTTTTGGACAGATATGAACAGTGATAAGAAACCTGTTTGAGTTGACAAACACATCATTAGGTATCAATTTTACTAGGACTTTTTTTATTAATATACTTAGATATATTGAATATATATGATTATATATACAAAACAACAAGTAATCATTCTAAATGGAGTTTGTTTACATAAATTCCACAGTGAAACGGATCAAATTTTTAACACTTGTTATTTTGGCAATTTTCATGCGTAACACACTAATAAACTTCACGAAATTGCTAAAGGACTAAAGGCTGAACATTTCTTTTCTTGCACTGAACTGTAAAATTAACAAATAAATACTGTTACATTTTAGACTTAACACGTCTTGGTCAATCAACCACCACTAGAATAAGTGCAATATTATACAAAATGGCACCTAATATTTTTTCTCTTAATTATGTTTAGTTTTAGCTGAACATGCAACAGAGCATTAAAAGTCTTTAATTAATTGTATTAAGACTCATATGTATTGGTAGTGATTTCATGCAGGCTACTTCAATTTGGGGTATGTGTTTAATTTATAAATAAAAATAATTTATAAGGTAGGATGTTGTTTTGGATAGCAAATGAGAAAAGAAGAGAGAGGAAAAGAGTGGAGCAGGATAAGTGGCAAAATCTAGTCTATCAGGAGTGCATTACTTAAGCAGTTATGATGATTGTATAAAGATCATACTTAGCCCTCTCTATGGCCTCTCTGGAGCCGGTTAGCGTGCACATCCGGTCGGGTTGTCCGCCGGAATCGGGCGCCATTTGTATCTTGCAACCAGACTCCGCTTGCAGCCGCGTTATCTGCTCTCCACCGCGACCGATAACTGAGTAAATATTAATAGAAAACTCTTAATTTGAACACAATAAAATCAATCACAATATTTACAAATACGTGGCAAATTACGTGGCAGTAACTGTAATTGTAATTAATTGATTACTAAATGCTATTTCGATTTTGACTTGTTAGTCTTATTGTAGGATAGCATTTAGTAATCAATTAATTACAATTACAGTATTGGACAGTCAAATACAAAAAACTACCAGCGTTACATACAAAAAAATCGGTTATGCAATTAAACAGAGGTCAAATAAAAAAAAAAATATTAACCAGCATCACAAAAATGTCTACAGAGTCGCAAACTGAAACTAAAGGTAAAGAATATTTTTTTTTACTTTTATTAAATTAAAAGTAGCGCAATCAAATAAAAGATTGTTTTTCTAAAAAAAAATTTTAATTTTTTTTAAAAAGCAAGCTTTTATTTGAATGCGCTAAAACGCAAATATACATTTTTACTTTAAAATCATTACATAATTATTATATAAAAGCTTGTAATAAAAGTAGCTGTTGATATAAAAGTAGCGCCCCGCGGTTTCACCCGCGTGGATTACGATTTTCCCGCTACATCAATTATTTCACGGATGATACATTTTACCGGGATAAAAAGTAGCCTATGTGCTAATCAATCTGTTTGACCTGTGTCTGGGTGTGTATATGTATATAAATCAGTCATCAGGTTACCATAGTACAGGCTCTGCCTAGTTTGGGACCTGAAGACCTTGTGTGAATGTTGTCCCATATTATTATTATTATTATTATCTATCCATCTCTGTCATCTATCTATCTTTGTGCCAAATTTCATCCAGATCCGTTCAGCCGTTATGGAGTGATTGAGTAACAAACATCCATAGTCCATAAATGTCTTTGGATGGATGGATCATCCAAACTTTGACATTTATAGTATTAGTTGTTTAGTCCGCCATATTGCATTTAGACTGACGTCACTTATATTTTATATATATATATTTCGAATTATTCTAAACAAGCCTTTCCATTTGATACCCATATTAACGTTTAAAGTTTAAGTGTATTAAAAATAACTAGTCCGCCATTTTGGATATGCCGCCATATTGGATTTAGAATGTCACAAAGTTAACCATGCATTGTTATCCAAATTGAAGTTGTATACAAAATTTCAGCTCATTGGGTTGCATGGTTTCACCGGAAACAAACATACATACATTGCAAAACGAATAAAAGCTTGTAAATATAGCTTTTGGTTTAGCTACTTTGCATCCTTACATTCTCCTTAGATCCTTGCTAATATTATAAAAGTGAATGAGAGTTTGTTTCTTTGTCATGCATTCAATGTTCGAACTGCTGGACCATTTTTGATCAAATTCCGTATGGAGAGGTAGTCAACACCCTGGATTAACACATAGCTTCATTTCACCATTATCATCACCAAGCGGAAGAAACGCTGGGCGCAGATATAGAAATTTAAGAATTATACTTGAATGCAAACTAGTAAGGTCAGATGTAAGCATCTATAGAATTAAAATTAAAATAAAAATTGATTAGTGGAATCTATAAAGTATACAGGCTGTGTGTTTTTGACTGTGACCTTTATACTGCTATAAGAAAGATAACTAACACACTGTATTAAAATTATCATGGTAATATTTTTTTTTAAATTAAATTATAGCTATATATAAATTATATATATAAATTAGCAGCACCCCACAGGAACCATACTTTTACTAGGACAAAAAGTAGCCTATGTCCATCTCCAAGGTAAAGTACCATTACTAATCAAAGTTGCTTGCTGATGATTGATGATGATGTAAAGTAGCTTATGTGTTAATCCAGTACATGAAGTATCTACATACCAAATTTCACCCAAATGCATCCAGCCATTTAGGAGTGAAAAGAGTAACAAACATGCATCCATCCATCCAATCTTTCACATTTATAATATAAGTGGGAAGCACGATATTAGGTTTTTGTTGTATCTCAGAAGAACCATAATTTTTTTAAATATAATGTTGCTTTTGTATTAATGCAGGTTATAAGGTACCTTCTAAAACTATTTAATTCATAAAAAATATCTAGATTCTGTATTTATGTATATGTACTTACTTAACCCAACCATTTTATCAGGCACACGAATGTACTCATTGATTGCTTGATCGGACATCATGTTAGGACCTTGTCCTGGGGGCCCGGGAGGTCCTCCTCCTAGGCCTCCCCCTCCACCTCCAAGACGTGGGTTCGGCGACTGCGCAACAACCGCTTGCGCCGCAGCCGCTGCTGCTGCCGCCGCTGGGTTTCTGATTACATATTTCCAATTTGTTTTTACTAGTATTGCTAATTGTGTAATGTAATTGATCTAAAATTATTGTTAATCAGAGAAGTTACTCTCTGTTAAAGTAAATTTTTGAAAAGCATGAGGTGTTTGCTTAATATTGGGGATGCACATAGCATAAGACTTTATTATTAGTAATCTAACTCCACATTTGTGTATCTACTCTTAGCAAATTAAAAAAAAAACAAACAATATTAATACCCAATGATAATGTTAACAAATCTTTGCAAAATATTCACATAAAATAAGTGTTTAGATTAGAGAACTACTGGTTAGTGATGCAACTCTCTCGCCGTTTTTAACTCAGGCCACTCAAGTTAATTCCTTAGGCCCGTATTCGAGTGAAAACAAATTTGAATCCAGTTACTAGGCTTGCTGGGTCAACTGGACGTGCAGAGTGGATTTGTTAAGTGCTATGCTAGATTCTAGGTTGGAATTATGTTTTAAAACAACACAGGCCACCACCAGACCAGAGAGACCATCAGTGGCCAGTGTTTCTCTGTGTCTGGCTTTGATGGAGGTATCACCGACAAAAACAGTAAATAGTACCTATAAATAGTATATCTCTACTAGACGGAAAAAATTCTTATGAAAAGTTGTCACGACACTTTTTGCTATAGTAAGCTATTGTAAGCTGTGCGGCGTGCGCATGTTTCTCTGTCTGTCTCTCTCTCTCTTATAGAAAGCAAGCCAGATATTTTCATTTCTATTTCGCTATTATTATTCACGAACTTCATTTCTATTTCGCTATTATTATTCACGAACTTCATTCCATCCGGGTGTCCCTTGACACCTCTCAAGTTTTTTTTGTATCTGCTATCAATAGTGGTTGATGATATTGTAAATTACTTAGCTTATTAACACACACATCAGACCTTTTAGACAAGACAATAATACAATTTGATTTGTGAATACTCACCCCATTGGTGGCTGTGGAGAATATCCCTGGTCAGATGCTACTTTCTTAGAGCTGGGTTCGTTTCCGTCTTCAAGAGGCCTCTTGCTACCACCACCTTCGAGCTTAGCAGCAACCTAGAAAAGGGAAGAGTTATTTAGAAGCATTAACTTACCAATTAACCATAACCAAGTGAAGCTTGTGAATTACTGAACAATTTTTTTTTAAACTGTGTAGTCAAACTTAGCTTTGCATAGTGAAAGTTGGGTGTGGCAGAAAAAGCACGAAATCAGAATGCAGTTGAAATGAGAGCTCTGATAAGTATGATTGAAGTGAAACAGAGTGACAAGGTAAAGAAAAGTGTAATAAGGGAATGTGTAAGCAAGGATGTAGTGACTAAGATTGAGAAAAGTATGTTAAGATGGCTTGGTCATGTAGAGGGAATGTACAAAAGAATATTGATCAAGCAGGTATACATGGGTGAAGTGAATGGTAGTGTTGGAAGAGAGAATCTTTTCTGAAAGATTTAGTTCTGTTATCATATTTACCTGCATTATAGTTGTGTATATAATTTAGTCTGTGCTTTGTTATGCAAGAGCGGAGAAGCTACACTTCCCGCAGCACAGAACAGAATATAAACTCAATTAATTCAAATAACCTCAAAAAACATTAATTAACTCAATAACTAATGCAGAAAGAGGGTGTTGTCGAAATTTGTTCTTTACAGGAAAGGTCCCACCCTCTTACCCTTTCCCTATTTCCCACGCCTGCAATCAAAGTCTGAGAGTAGTGAGGTTACAAACTTTAAATAATCATATCTCACAAAGGGTGGATTCCGCACTTCTCTTTCAAGGGGTCTACACCTTTCCCCCCCCCTAAAGTCGATGTTTTGTAAACTAAAGTTGAACCAACTACTGTTTCCCCTGATTTTAAGTGATGACAAGGTCTAAGGTGTATCATGAAAGTCTAGAAAGTATGTATTCAGTTATAACTTTCAATATCCACATTTTATAATTCTACATATATCTTTCCTAATCTTGCCTATATTGTTCAAATCAGAGTTGACTCAATGCTAACAATCTAATGTTCAGTGACCTTGACATTCATAATTTAATTGATTTCATTGAATTTTATTCGGTATGTGCTGAAATAATTATTACACCCGTGATAAAACGAAACACTACGATCAGAATAAATTAAAAATGATAAAAATCTTGGCGGCAGCACAGCTACTTGTGACATAAAGCATTACGATGCGCATAATCAGTTCGCGCCGTTTTTACATGGCTTAAAAGCTAACGCCCCTCTGGCAAATTATGCTCAGGGGTTGATGCTTCTTATAACCAATATGTCCGATGTTAACTAGAAGTCATGAATATAATTAATAATACCACAGGATATCTTAATCACTATGTAGGTTATAGAAGTGGCGTACCTACCTGATTTAACTACTGAACTATAGATTATTTTCGAAATCATGACCGAGAATCTTTATCTAAAACATTTTCCAAGTTTAAAGTATTGAGAGAGGAACAAGTAGTATCGTTACAGGCAAGGTGGGTAGACAAGGAAATTGTTAGGTCGAAAGTATATGCCTTACCAATCTGGCACGTTGTAAAGCAGCCGCAAATCCTGCCGTGGGACTATTATTTTGAAGCGTAGCCATAGAAGAATAATCACTCATGTTTATACCAAACCACACACTGAATTAAGCTACAGGGCAGCCATTAATATGGGATCAAAATGATCCAAAATTTGTGAAAAAATTATCTCGCCTCGCAAACATGCGGGAAAGCCGAGCGAGAAAGACGCGAACCATAAACAACATAGAAAGTATCAATGCCTAACCACGCCACGCACCGTGCACCACAGAACACAATTACATTGCAAAAAGTAAAATTGAAAAAACCTACTAGGATTATAGATAGTAGTCTATACAGCAATTTGTTGCAACCTACGTACGGAGCTGCTCTACGAGATTATTTTGCAGTTAGATAGACGGATTTTCACGTTTCGTTATAAATGTGCTGTGTAATTTCACCGCGTCTATTTACTAACGCTCATACCCATAGTATAAACGTGGTATATCGAATGCGAGATAATGTTTACTATTACTCGAAAGATCACAGAGGAGCTTATTAATAGTAATGTTTTTTTAAACCCTACATAGAGGAATGGCTATCGACATTAAATTATAACGAAGTGAAAAAACTCCTTCAAGTTCCTTCATAAAACTCATCAAACGTATATTAAATTGCACCCACACGTCCGCTACAAATGCACACCCTTACAGACATACACACATACATATGCAAGTCAATCAATAAATTAATAGAAGCTCAATTATGGTTAAACTACTCCGGAAGAGCGGGATCCTCTAAAACAAGTATTTCCATACTTAAAAGAGGGTCCCAAACCAATTAAATGTAAATTAGACTAAGTTAACTGAATAAATGATTTGTATTGTATTGTATTAAATTGCAAGAGAGTACCAATTCTGATACATGGCAGTTAGTCAAAAATATTTGCAGAATATTATTAATGAATATATTTGTATAATATATATTATTAATAATATTTTCAGTCTAGAAATATTTTGCTCCACCTTCAGAGATGTCAAAGTCAAAGTCAAAGTCAAAGTCGAAGTCGAAGTCGAAGGCGAAGTCGAAGGCGAAGGCGAAGTCGAAGTCGAAGTCGAAGGCGAAGGCGAAGTCGAAGTCGAAGTCGAATACGAAGTCGAAGTCGAAGTCGAATACGAAGTCGAAGTCGAAGTCGAAGTCGAAGGCGAAGGCGAAGGCGAAGTCGAAGTCGAAGTCGAAGTCGAAGTCGAAGTCGAAGTCGAAGTCGAAGTCGAAGTCGAAGTCGAAGGCGAAGGCGAAGGCGAAGGCGAAGGCGAAGGCGAAGTCGAAGTCGAAGTCGAAGTCGAAGTCGAAGTCGAAGTCGAAGTCGAAGTCGAAGTCGAAGTCGAAGTCGAAGTCGAAGTCGAAGTCGAAGTCGAAGTCGAAGTCGAAGTCGAAGTCGAAGTCGAAGTCGAAGTCGAAGTCGAAGTCGAAGTCGAAGTCGAAGTCGAAGTCGAAGTCGAAGTCGAAGTCGAAGTCGAAGTCGAAGTCGAAGTCGAAGTCGAAGTCGAAGTCGAAGGCGAAGTCGAAGGCGAAGTCGAAGTCGAAGTCGAAGGCGAAGGCGAAGGCGAAGGCGAAGGCGAAGTCGAAGTCGAAGTCGAAGTCGAAGTCGAAGTCGAAGTCGAAGTCGAAGTCGAAGTCGAAGTCGAAGTCGAAGTCGAAGTCGAAGTCGAAGTCGAAGTCGAAGTCGAAGTCGAAGTCGAAGTCGAAGTCGAAGTCGAAGTCGAAGTCGAAGTCGAAGTCGAAGTCGAAGTCGAAGTCGAAGTCGAAGTCGAAGTCGAAGTCGAAGTCGAAGTCGAAGTCGAAGTCGAAGTCGAAGTCGAAGTCGAAGTCGAAGTCGAAGTCGAAGTCGAAGTCGAAGTCGAAGTCGAAGTCGAAGTCGAAGTCGAAGTCGAAGGCGAAGTCGAAGGCGAAGGCGAAGGCGAAGTCGAAGTCGAAGTCGAAGTCGAAGTCGAAGTCGAAGTCGAAGTCGAAGTCGAAGTCGAAGTCGAAGTCGAAGTCAAAGTCATAAATGATTATGACGTTATCACGTAAATCTATGTAATCGTATGGTGAAGAAAATGATTAACTATGTTTAGTTAGGAGTAGGTACAACAGAGCCATGGGATTTGACATCCGCGAGAGCCGCATGAACTCTGCCATCTGTCTGCGTCCCAACGTCCCAACATGGCTGACGGAACGTTTGCTTCCCGCTAAAAGCGGGAACTACGCCACGGAGGGTTGTGAAACCGGCCAATATTTCGCAATAAAAACTGTGAATGCCATCATGATCAGTTATCGAAAGTGATTCTAATGTAATATATTTCAGGTTGTCACATATTTTGACTACCCCCGCCCCTTTGCATTTCATTGCAGGGACTTTGTTAGCGTGCACGATGTTACATCGGTACGCTAACAAAGTCCCTGCAATGAAATGCAAAGGGGCGGGGGTAGTCAAAATATGAAGAAACCAAATACCAAGGTCATGCGGATTTCATATCAATGTTATGACATTGATATGAAATCCGCATGACCTTGGTATTTGGTTTCTTGCGATTAATGCAATTTTAGAGGCAGAGCGCTGTTAGTTTACACTGAGTGGCGGCCTCGCCTTCTCGATCTTGAACGCGAAATTCGCGTTCAAGATCAAAAGAATTGAAGATTCGCGACTTTTCTGTTTTTCAAATCCAAGTTGGCAGCCCTGACCTGAACTGAAATAATTGGAACGCAAAATTATTTTCTCTATGGTTTGGATTAGGGATGTAAAAAATATAGATATTTTTTTCGATATAATATATATTGATACTTTGCGATCTATCGTACAAATATATCGATATTTTCGATATTTCGTATGTATGTTATAACAATATCTATTCCCACTGTAATTAAATCACTAATAAATTTATATTATACACACCCTATTATAAAGCTGAAAGTTATGATGGATGGATGTTTGTTACTCAATGACGCTCAAACTGCTATACGGATTTGAATGAAATTTGGTATGTAGACACTTCAGGTCCTGGAATAACACGTAGGCTACTTTCCATCATCATCATCAATCATCACCGAGCGGGTAAAACCGCGAGGTGCAGCTAGGTTGGGATGAAATTTAGTATGTAGATACTTCAGGTCCTGCAATAACACATTGGCTACTTTTCATCATCATCATCAATCATCACCACGGGGGTAAGACCGCGGAGCGCAGCTAGATTTTAATGAAATTTGGTATGTAGATACTTCAGGTCCTGGAATAATACATAGGCTACTTTTCATCATCATCATCGTCATCAAACATAACCACGTGGGTAAAACCACGAGACGCAGCTAGATTTGGATTAAATTTAGTATGTATATACGTTTGGTCCTGCAATAACACATAGGCTACTTTTTATCATAATCATAATCATCATCATCATCATCAATCATCACCAAGCGGGTAAAATCACAAGGTGCAGCTAGGTTTGGATGAAATTTGGTATGTAGATACTTCAGGTCATGGAAAAACACATAGGCTACTTATTATCATCATCATCGTCATCAATCATCACCACGTAAGTAAAACCACGAGGCGCAGCTAGATTTGGATGAAACTTGGTATGTAGATACTTTTGGTCCTGGACTAACACATAGGCTACATTTTATCATAATCATTATCATCATCTTCATCAATCATCACCACGCGGGTAAAATCACGAGGCACAGCTAGATTTTTGGTATGTAGATACTTGAGGTCTTGGAATAACACATAGGCTACTTTTCATCATCATCATCATCATCATCATCATCAATCATCACCAAGCGAGTAAGACCACGAGACGCAGATAGATTGGGATGAAATTTGGTATGTAGATACCTTGTTCCTGCAATAACTCGTAGGTTACTTTCATCATCATGATCATCAATCATCACCACGTGGGTAAACCGCGAGGTGCAGCTAGATTTGGATGATTTTTGGTATGTCGATACTTCAAGTCCCGGAATAACACATAGGCTTCTTTTTATCATCATCATCATCAATCATCACCACGCGGGTAAAACCATGAGGCGCAGCTAGATTTGGATGAAACTTGGTATGTAGATATTTCAGGTCCTGGAATAACACATAGGCTACTTATTATTATCATCATCATCGTCATCAATCTTCACCACGCAGGTAAAACCGCGGGGAGCAGCTAGTAATATATATTAGGTAGAGTTCTGGTTAATATGAGTAAAAACGGGTAGGGATAGGATACAAACAGTATTTTTAGTTAGAACTTGAAAAGCAACATATTATTTACCCTTTTGGCTTGCAACCTGCTTCGCTGCTGAGTCAAAACCGCACAGGTTTTAACTCAACGGCGAAGCAGTTTGCTAGCCAAAAGGGTAAATAAAATATTGTTTGCTACGATAGTTAAATAATTAAATTTTTACATTGGAAATTGTATTTTGTAATCTACCCACAATTCTAATGGGTTTTCGTTAAATGGAGCCCTTAAATATTACGTGTCACTAATACACGGAAACTTATGGAATCGCCCCTCTTTTTTCTAATGGTACCTGTTGCAAGTAATTTGACTCTATAAATTTTAACACGGAAAAGCTCCTAAAATGAGGGCGCCTGGAGGCTTGGACGATCGCAATAAAAAAAGTATTGAATGTGCTTTTAATTTCTCACGATACCTATATGATATATCGGATGACATATATCGATTTTGATATCGACACTAGATGATTCGATAATTTCGGATCGATGTGTTATATCGCGAAAATATAATCGAAATTTTATGAAATATCGATTTATATCGTGCACCTCTAGTTTGGGTGCGTGCATTTGTGTTGTCCGGTGTTTGAAGACGCTTGGATTAAAATTCGCGTTCAATTTCTTCGTAGAAAAAATGTCGGGTGATACCGATAAAGCGAAAATCAGTGACAATCAGGTACAGTTGTGACTTATGTTATTGTAATTATATTCTACGTATAAGTGCGCATCAAAGGAGATTAATTTATACAGCGAATTGATGTTATTTCCGTGTTATATCACACAATATTTGTCTGCGTCCCAACATGGCTGACGGAACGTTTGCTTCCCGCTAAAAGCGGGAACTACGCCACGGAGGGTTGTGAAACCGGTCAATATTTCGCAATAAAAACTGTGAATGCCATCATGATCAGTTATCGAAAGTGATTCTAATGTAATATATTTCAGGTTTTCGCATATTTTGACTACCCCCGCCCCTTTGCATTTCATTGCAGGGCCTTTGTTAGCGTGCACGATGTTATATGACATTGATATGAAATCCGCATGACCTTGGTATTTGGTTTCTTGCGATTATTCAATTTTAGAGGCAGCGCGCTATGTTAGTTTACACTGAGCGGCGACCTCGCGATTCATTATTTACGCACGTTACTCGCCCAGCAATGTAGTGTCCGGATGGCTTTTACTGGGGCCTTAATTAAGGACTTTTTTTGTTTTTTTTTTACAAGAAGTCTTTTTTGTGTTGACATCGTTCATAATTCAAATAGTTACCATATCTGATTTAAAATATATTAATAGTCGACGCCAACTTGATGCCCAACGTATTGTATAGGATGATCCTTGATAGCACTGAATGCTCACACACAAGCTTGAGTCATATGTACTTACTATTGTATATTATATATATGTGTAAGGCAGTGTTGGAAGAATTTTGTTTAAAATTGTGACCTAATTACTATGAAATAAGGTTCATTTTAGAATGGTACAGAACATCTTTTGATTAGCCATTAGTATGAATATGAAATGCAAATTTTGATGCTTGCTTGAAGTTCCATTTTTCTTGATCATCATTGGCAATTTGTAATCTGAAAAAGTATTTGCTGCATATATGTTGGTACATATTACGAAAAAGTAGATATTTTGTTAAAATTACATTTCATTAAATTACACAGCTCATTACAAAATAGGTAGCTAAATCTAGTACAAACTTTCCATAGAGCCAATAATGGCCATTCATAAAATTTTGACTATAATTCATTGCCATTCATTTAGGACCAGTTTATATTAAAAAAATATATTAATAATATGTTTTACTAAGTAGATTTAGCAGTAACTTGAATTTTTTGTATTATCTTGTTGCAACTTGGGTAAAAAAGTAATAGTTTGAACTTAGAAAAAGAATATACAACAAATTCAAGTTATTGCTATATTTATACTTTTTTTTTATAATGTGTTTTCAATGACTTTACAGATGTTAAAATTAGATTGCAATGTACAGTTAATGACTACCAACTGTAGTTCATAGTGATCCTAATAAAAAAAATTTATTGTTCAGGATGAGGACAAGAAATCTGGAGCAGGTGACGGGCACACAACCGAAGATGAGTCCTCACAGGACTCGAAGGGTGAGTCCTTGCCCGTGAAGCCCTTAGGGAAAGGTAGTGCTGATGTTGATCAACCAGACACCAAGGAAGAACAGCCAGGTCAGGCTTAAGTGTTGACACCATCCTCATCTGTGTGTTCATCCACATCATAACTAACTTTATGGGGCAATTTTGTATCATTGTGTTTGTTCGTGTTTGTGTGTGTGGTTCTAAATTATTATTAATATATTGTATGATAAATATATAAAACCTATTTTATTGTACAGGGATGTATATTATCAAGATAAATATTTGTTTTTCTTAAAAATAATATCTGTTACTAACCTATACTAAACTTATACCTAACCTTTTTCTTCTTGTTCTTGTCCTTATCCCATACTAGGCGGGGTTGGAACATGTTTTCCTGAGAAGACTAATGGTCGAAGAGAATGGAAGAACTCTTCTATCATTAGTCTTCTCAGTGCTCACACCGTTTCTAAACATATCATTCTTCACACAGTCCATCCATGCCTTCTTCAGCCTTCCTCTACCGTCCTTTATCTTACATGTTTTACATCCCTCCTCATGACATGCCCATACCAAGCCTAACTATTCCCTTTCACCTTATCATTCACTGGTGCTACTTTCAAGCTTCCTCTGATGTACTCATTCCTTATTTTATCAATTTTAGTCACACCACACATCTATCTCCACATTTGCATCTCTGCCACATGCACTGTCCATTCGTCCACCTCTTTTGCTGCCCAACATTCAGATCCAAACATTATAACAGGTCTCACTATGGTCTTATAAATTTTGTGCTTGAGTTTCAGGGGCCTACATTGAACTTGTCGGTGACGCCAGCTTCGGACCGCACGTGCATAATAGATTTGCTGTACTTTTTTCATTTCTATATTTAATTTAGGAACTTTGAGTATTACACCGACTATGTCAGTCCCATAGTGTTCATACAGTCGTATTACATATTACTGACCAACCTGTGTGTAGACTGAGAGAGTACTGTTGCTGTGGCAGACATTTGATATTTTCCACTTTCTTCAATGGTTCAATCTGCCAAAAATACGATTATGCAATTCCATACACGGTAGAAAATACGTAAACAAAACACCTACTTGTACTTAAATAAAGCAAATAATGCAATAATAAATACATACCTGACAAAAAACAAAGTAATGTAAAACAACTAAAAATGATACAAAAATCTTAATTAAGAGAAGAAAATGTCATCATGTAAATTATTTATGTACATTAAATCAGTGACTTAAATACTATTAGTTATTCTCATGTATTTAAAATATTCTAAGGCTATCAATATCATAAAGAAGCGAATGCTAGCTTGACAACTCTAAGCCTATTTGAGTATTATTGTTGTTGAAAATAACCTAATTTATACAATAGAATAAAATAATCAACTTTGATATTATCACAAAAAATCAAATCTCGTACTTGATAAAATATTATTAACTAATATTTTCAACCGATAAAAATATCGATGTTTTTTATGACTAAACCTTTTTAACTGATATAAAATTTCAACCATTTATTGCCATCTTTAATTCCATTTAGAATATAATATTACGACTTTTAAAATGTCAATGTAATACTAATATAAAACAAAAGCTATACAGGGAATTAACACAGCAATAATAATAATTTCTATAATATATTTCAATTTTAACATTTAAAAACAACACAAATATCAAATTTAACTAAATACACTTAATCTTATCCGCTTGCATATTATGTGCGATTGTGCATACCTACCAAACGTACTCTTTAGTTCATGCCTAAGCAAGTTTGATCAAAATGCATTAAGCGATTTAGCCAGCTTGACAGATACTCATTCGAAAATATTAAATAAGTGTGGAGTGTTAATATTTGAGTTCAAATTACCTCAACCCAAAAACATTTTACAATCTACCTCTTGCGCTTCCGTGTTTGCACAAACTTCATTTAAGTCCATATTAAAACTCCAAATAATCAAACAAATAATGCGTAATAAACAACAAGTAAAAAAAAATTATATAAATTGTGCCACACAATTTATGTCCAGCAGGGGACGTCCTATGGCTGAGGTGATGATGATGATGATGATGAAAAAAAAAATTGTAAACTCTAAGGCTTTCACGGCCGGCGTTGCATGTTGTATGTATTGCTTCCGGGCTGTTTGGCCGTGGTCTATGTGAAACTTGTGTTCCAGACGTTTCGTCGATCACTGCGGTCGACATCTTCAGTGGTTCAGGTCCGAGCGGCGACAAGAGCGTAGAACTCTCCTTCGCGGCGTCTTCTCTGATACTGAATCTGATACTCAGTATCAGAGAAGACGCCGCGAAGGAGAGTTCTACGTCTAGTCGCCGCTCGGACCTGAACCACTGAAGATGTCGACCGCAGTGATCGACGAAACGTCTGGAACACAAGTTTCACATAGACCACGGCCAAACAGCCCGGAAGCAATACATACAACATGCAACGCCGGCCGTGAAAGCCTTAGAGTTTACAATTTTTTTTGCTGACCTTTTTCGCCACCATCGGCTATGCTTAGACCGCCGATTTTAAAATAACGTAGCCGAAGTCGGAGCCGGATATGTAATATCAATCGGATGTTCCGAAATATCGGAGTCGAAGCTCCTTAACATCTCTGGTTCAACACTAATGTATGGTGGTAGTGCAAGTTGGGTGTGGCAGAAAAAGCAAGAAAGCAGAATAAATGCAGTTGAAATGAGAGCTCTGAGAAGTATGATTGGAGTGAAACTGAGTGACAGGGTAAAGAATAGTGTGATAAATAAATTATAAATCAGTTTATTCGTAATAAATTGTACTAATACACGTCATGTACATGATTAGACGTTTTCATAATAATTAATTTTTTTTTATTAAATTTGAAGAATAATAAAGAGGAAAGACGGTAAAAGTATAATGTACCTAAATAAATATAGGTACTTACCAAAAAACAATAAAATAATAATCAACAATAAAAGGAAATTAATTATTTATACAAGATTGAGAAACGTACATTTAGAGAGGTTGGTCATGTAGAGTGAATGTTCGAAAGGAGTACATTTGAATACATGATGTGAATGGTAGTTTTGCAAGAGGAAGGCGTAGGTGAATGTTCCGAAATCATATTGAAGAAGTTTTAAGAAAGGGCCAGGTCAGGAGTACTCTAAACCGACGCTCTTGTATGAAACGTCTGATAAGCGTGGATGAAAAGACCTACCCCTACGGGAAACAAGCGTGAATATGTAAATATGTATTGTTAGTTGATATGACGGAATGTGCAAAAGGAAAAGTTTTAAAGCTACAAAAGATATAAAAATAAATAAAGATGTCGTTCATACTGACCCGACCGCAATGATAGCCAGTGATAAAACATCTGTAGGGAACACTTTAATTTAAATAAATTTTATCAGATAGCAGACGTTCGCTATAAGAATTTATATAGGTACATATAATCAGAGAAATTTTCGCGAAAGATAAAAAAACAGGCAAGTAGTAAGCCTCATTATCGTTGTTTTCAATTTATGTAACGTTGAATCAACATATTTTTTATCGGTGCTTGACACTAGACATTGAGTAAAATATTCATTAGTTATTATAATATGTTACATCGATATTTCATATCGGAGGTTTGCAATGGAAGAAACTACTGATATTATGCCCTACCTGCATTGTTACCGCAATAAGGCCATGTCTTTTTCTCAGTCGTAATATTTAGTTTTTCGCGATTCGAACACATTGTTAAAAATGAATCGGGGCGTGATCGCGAGAAAAATATTTAGTAATTTATTATACTAAATGTTATTCTCGCGATCAAGCCCCGATTAATTTATTAACAATGTGTTCGTCTTCTCAGTCGTTGCGCTCATGACAGAGCCGTCGCGGTTGTTCATCTTCAGTCAGTAAGTAGGGAGGGCAGAGGTCGCTTCACGATGTCACGCCATCTTCCATTAGCAGTTATTCGGTGCATTCATGTAAAGTACGGCTTACCGCTGATTTTATTTGACCGGCCTTCTTGAAGTATTGAGTTGTTTTTACGAAACTTAGTCCACGTTATTCCAAGCATTCGTCTTCAACACTACATTTATAGAGCGTCTATTTGTTTTTGTTTTCAATGTATCTCAAAGTTCACGTCTCTGCAGCGTAAAAAAATATGGGGAAAGTACGGGGAGTCCGCACTAGTGACTTGTCTTGGTTGCTTTGGTGATATTTCTGTTCCACCATAATTTCTTCATATTATCCATTGCTGTCTTAACAAAAAAGGAAGGCCTCAGAAGGCATGGATGGACTGTGTGAAGAATGATATGTTTATGAAAGGTGTAAGCACTGAGATGACTAATGATAGAAGATAATGGAAGAGAAAAACAAGTCGTGCCGACCCTCCCTATAGTGAGATAAGGAAAAAATGAAGATCCGTTGTTGTCATGGTGATTGCCATGCGGCGTTTAACCTCGCGTGCCGAAGAGATCCCGGTTTGAATCAGCTGAGTGTATCTTACGGTGCGCAGTTAAAGCGGTAGAGATTTTTGAAAGGCAATTATTACATCACTCCACTAAGTTTACTAAATATTGTTTGTCTTTTGGATATGGATTTCCGTAAAGTAACGCCTGATTTTATACACTGTCTGTGTTTGCCTCTTATTGGAGATAACGCTCACTCTGCATCCTTATGTGGTCGATAAACTTTCAAAACAGAACAGAGTTTTCCACTATACAGTGTTGTGATGTTCATGTACAAAAAATAACGATATTTTTTTCGATATAATATATATTGATACTTTGCGATATATCGTACCAATATATCGATATTTTCGATATATCGTATGTAATTTATAACAATCTGTAATAATATATATTAGGTAGAGATCAGGTTAATATGAGTAAAAACGGGTAGGGCTAGGATATACAAATCAATTTTATTGATTTACAAATCGCCGTAATTTTAGTAAGACCTTGAAAAACAACATTTTATTTACCCTTTTGGCTTGCAACCTGCTTCGCTGCTGAGTCAAAACCGCACAGGTTTTAACTCAACAGCGAAGCAGTCTGCTAGCCATAAGGGTAAATGAAATATTGTTTGCTACCATAGTT
The DNA here is from genome assembly GCA_934044485.1 of Apeira syringaria. Lineage (NCBI taxonomy): Eukaryota > Metazoa > Arthropoda > Insecta > Lepidoptera > Geometridae > Apeira > Apeira syringaria. The sequence continues at coordinate 29,814,917 of OW203655.1, forward strand.
AAATATTTAAATGCTCTTTAATTTTACATTGTATGACTTTGGAAATTGTACTTTGTAATCTACCCACAATTCTAATATTCTAAGGTTTTCGTTAAATGGAGCCCTTAAATATTACGTGTCACTGAAACACGGAATCTTATGGTATCGCCCCTCTTTTTGCTAATGGTTACCGTTACAAGTAATTTCACTCCATAAGTTTTAACATGGAAAAGCCCCTAAAATGAGGGCGCCACGAGGCTTGGACGATCGTAATAAAAAAGAATTGAATGTGCTTTTAATTTCTCACCATACCTATATGATATATCGATTTTTATATCGATACTAGATGATTCGATAAAATCGGATCGATGCGATATACCGCGAAAATATATCGATATTTAATGAAATATCGATTAATATCGTGCATCCCTGGTCCAACACATTGAGCATCGAGAAACACACCGTACAAATGAAAAGGAACATATTACCGCCGTTCTCTATAAAATCCAATATGGTATCGGTTTTTGAAAAATATTGATTTTAAATAACCAGCGCAAAAATTGACTGCTTCTGATGCTTGTAACTTTATAGATATAAGAAGATAATAGATATAAGATTAGAGTAATAAATAGATATAAAAAACTGAAAACGTTGTATAAGCCATAAGCATATGATGTGTCGATTCTATGAAAAGAAACCCGAAACCGGACAATATTCAAAGGTAGAAAAAGGGCGAAAAATTCTCCTCTCTTTGTATGTACAAGTACGGGGTATAGAAAGAATCCTCTGAAAGTCGCTATATGTCGGATTTTTACTGGCTACATTTTTCATTCCGTCTTAAAACGACCAGACCGAAGAAAATGCGACATCCTTACTTACTAGAAATTCCAACTTGTTGCACACAGCATTTTGCTTCAAATGTTATCATAAATAAACTTGGTAGGTACTCCGCTAAAATAACAATTGCATTTCGATTGCATTGCGTTAGAAAGTAGATTTATGAAGCCATGACAATTTTTACTCGTAAGTAGAATAGCAAAGCTGGAAAAACGACAATTCATTAACAATCTATGATCAATGGGCTTAGCAGAATTGACGCCCAGGTGTTGTGGCAAAACGCCTACCTATTCTCAGTAAAAATAATTGAATTGTTCAATGATCGTGTACATACTTTCTGTCTCCCACTGCCAGGAAATTGTTTTCGTAGAATTTTTTATATGCATAAGGAGGCATCCAAAGATTACGTGAGGTATTTTAAGATTAATATTTTGAAAAGAAAATGCTTAGTTTTATAAATTTAAGATTCGTCTGAAGTACTATTTAAGGTCATTAAGAATATAGTATAAATAAATCAGTCACATAAAAAAATTGAGCAAAAAAAGTACTTAAATTCATAAGGCTTAGCCGGGACAAATATAACATATAAAACGCAAACTAAAATACGTCAAAATATGTATATATATATATATGGTTTAGCCATAATTTTATGGAGAAACATTTTTACTTAATTTGTTTTAGTTTTATACAGAGGAAAAAGATTTATTTTTGGATTTTTGCTTGCAGTAGGTAGAAGTAAAAACTGCAGGATCGATAATTATAACACATCTAAAATAGGTAGATTATATTCCATCAATTGCTTTCATAAAAATTCTAATATAATGTCACTTGATGGTCAGGGACGATATGGTCGAAGATGCTATCACGCTAAAAATAGTAGAACATACTATGTGTTGTTGAGTTATCATCGCTGCACGTATAAATGTGATACATATTCATTAATGACAAGAATATTCTATAGAAATAAATAATTATAAATTATTACAAACAACGCGGAGACAAAATAAAAAAATGTGTTGTTATTTTATATGATTTTTATGAAAATATGGTACACTCAATCATAAAAAATCGCAGTAAGTACAATCAGATATTACTATGATATTTTCATAAGTTACAAGCTAGACTGGACTACGTTTCGACGTCGCTTAGTGATGGTCCGATGTACATTACTAAGAAACAAGGGTTACCATAGTAACCAACAACCAAACTACAAAAAATCGTGGCTTCTTTTTTGATTCCGAATTTCATGTGTAGTTAGCTACTGTCTCGTGCATAATATGTTAATCATCGAGTTTCGTCCAATGAAGTGATGATCTTCTATAAGCTAGAAGAATATCCCGATTTTCCCTCGTTATTTCCTCTTTGCTACAATAAACAATTTCCAAATTTTGTTTAGAGATTGGGAACAGAAATAAATTAGCAACTTTATCATTTAGGCCATTTTGTTACGGACATCTAAAGGTTAATAATCCAACATTATTTCCACGTCAGCAATCGAAACAAGAATAATCTCAAAAATAAATTAAATGTTTAGATCTTCTCCGTTATAATTTTGCGTCACAATATCAAAATTATGGGTTGTATAAAAATATCGAACTTTTTAATAATAATACTTGACCTGACGTGGTCTCAATATTACCAAGTCAGGGTCTGATGAAGGGGATTCACGGATCGATTCAAGGGATTTAATACGGATCGATTCAAGAGATTCAACGCGGATCGATTCAAGAGATTCAACACGGATCGATTCAAGAGATTCAACACGAATCGATTCAAGGGATTCAACACGGATCGATTCAAGGGATTCAACACGGTTCGATTCAAGGGATTCAACACGGATCGATTCAAACGATTCAACACGAATCGATTCAAGGGAATTCTATGAAAAAGGCCGACGAAAAATACTTACACGGCCCTACACAGTGATCCCCCTTTCTTCTCTTGTCTCCCACATAGGGTCGGCACTATATTTTTACCTCTTCTACTAGTCGTGTCAGTCCTGATACCTTCATAAACATATCACTTTTCGCAGTTCATCCATATTTTATCTATATCCACGTACTCCCATGTACAATAATACAATATTATTTTAACTGTGTATTGACTTTTTTGTTGTTTGAGCCGTTTTGGTGGACTCGATGGTGGTTTTTATTTCTAAATATTGTTACTTATAAACTGTAAATATGGATTGCGACAATAAACGGCCTTATCGCTAATATCGATATCTTCCTGGCAACCTCTGAATGAATTGCATTGTAGAACCGATAAACAGGCGTGCTGTATTTAATAAAAAAACCTAAATATACCTAGCAAATAATTACCTATTTTGAATTAGAATGTTATAGGAATAAAATAAAATAATCCTTTTTTAACCTTGATATAGGTATATCTACATACCAGTGAATAGAACCATCTTAACATACTTTTTTCTATCTTCATCTTGGTTTACACCACAGCATTCCCTTATCAAACTATTCATTACCCTGTCACTGTCACAAAGTTTCATACCAATCATACTTCTCAAAGCTCTTATAAGACTAAAAAAAAAATATTACTTATTAGTAAAGCTTAGGTAGTACTTGTTGCAATGGTAAACATAATCGGCGGTTTTGTGAACGCACCCCCTTAGTCTGTGTGAGCCTCCCGACATGTTAATTTATTATCTATTATCTATAACACCTCAGACTGCGAACTTAATATGTCTGGTCCGCAGTGCGGGTTTTGGATTTTTTTCGATCGGTGATTTCGATTATTTTTTAATTTATTGGAAACGCTGCTTTAATTTTGCATGCAAAAAATATCTAAAATAAACAAGAACTACGCTATAAATATCAGCCATACACGACGCAATACATTTTTATTTTATAACGATTAAATTTCGAAAAATATTTGAAATATTTGACCCGGCCGGCGGTCACGGCGTGCATTCTCAATACATTATTTGTTGAAAAAAATGTATTGTGACTCTCCATCTTACTTAAACACAGAATATATTCACTCTTTAATAGTAAAGAGTGAATGTATGTCTAATACAACAACAATCTCTTTGAAACATTCAATCGGTTTTAAAAAATTAACCTCTTAAACAAATCTCCAACTTTAGCTAAAGAGTATATGAAGTAAAAAGGATTAAATCGGTTACATTCTCTTTGATCAAGTGAGCTGTTTTATCAAAAACAAAACGATAGAAGCTGAATGCCCAAGTTCTCAAGTGATTTGTTGTAAACATCGAATGATACACTGTAGGAAGTCGTATTCTTGGGATCATTGAGACAGTTACAAGTTACAACGGCAATCTACATATCCCACCTTCTGCATCTTAGAATTCAAAGATAATGGCTGGAGTTAAATATAATTATCTATTTTCATTAAAACGATAATAGATTGCCCTTCGCCTTTCCGTCTGATCGATCCTTTTGTTCCGGTAAATAAAATAAATCAAATACAGAAATACTGTAGTGTTGTGTCTGTTTACAAATCATGTTATCAAGCCCATAATTCAACATACATATTCAATATACGTATTCGAGTGGTAATCTAGCGTCTAATCTGCATTGTCAAACTATTGGGCACCCAAGATACAGGCATAGCCTAGTGTGGGACCCGTCGTCAATTTTACTGACTGATGTAACAGTAAATAAAATTACTTTAGAAAGATAGACATCTCACGAGTTTTAAGAAAATTTTGAGTATCAAAATTGTGGATATATTCTAAAATAAACGTTTTTTATTTATTTATGGGTAATGACTGTAATCGGTCGCTAAATGACTGGGTGAGGTGTATGACGCGCATATTATGCATTTTTATTCAGTAATGAGTCGGTTGGATTAAAAACAAAATATTTAAAAATAGAAATAATAAAAATAATAATACCTGACTAAGTTTCCGCCCCACTGATCAGAAAGCGAAACATATAATAATCACACGAAGAACGAAACCGAAAATGCCGTCCTTATGTTTGACAGATTATAGTGTTGTCTCTAGTGTAGCATGAACGAATATCGATATCGATGTTTATAGGGATGGGAAAATCTTTATCGAGGCTTTTTGGTCTAGTATAAATCGTCAGTGTTATAATATATACCTACTCAATGCTATGTGGGTAATAAAAAGTCAAGAATTACTAAAATAACTATTATTTGTTTCAAAATATATTGTAAAAGTCTACAATTGCTTAAACATACTGAAGTTAATGTTATGTAACTATATAGAAGATCCAAATTCCTTGACTTGCTGCCACATGGAAACTGTCTGGTACAAAACAGCAAGTATTTTAGCTAAAATAGAAAAATCAATGAAGGCACATATAATTATTGACAAAAATACTTGCTGAAAATAGGTAATAAGTGCACACTTGTTATACTTTCTGAGTCTACTAGTCTCTAAGTCTTCAGACAACATTGCTAATATTTTCCTATTTCTGTGCCCAGAAGGTTCATATGCTCATTTTTCGACACTAAAAATAATGACTGAAGATTATTGCCAATCTTATAATCCGAGATGCCATAAGCCGTACTAGTATCTCATCATTGTATTATGACTCAAAAGAAAGGCAAAAAAACATTGTATTTATCATCATCATCTCGGCCATAGGACATCTACTGCTGGACATACGCCTCCCCCATTTAATTCCACAAGGACCCATCTGAAAGGGCCCGCATCCAGCCCTTGCCTGCGATCTCTGCAGCCTCATCTGTCTACCTAGTCGGCAGCCGACCTATGCTGCGCTTGTCAGTCCGTGGTCTCCGTTCGAGAATTTTTCTACCCCAACGGCCATCAGTTCTTCGAGCTATGTGCCACTGCCCACTGCCACTTCATCTTGCTTATCGGCTGAGCTATTGTACAGCACAGATATTATGGGATATTCAGACACGTAGATCTTTGCTTTCACAACATGGTCAAATAGCTCTCGTAAAAATAACTGGTTGACATTGCCTGTGGTTGTATGTAGACCAGCTTTTAGTTATGTGATCTTAGAGTACCCCGAAACGTTGTAACGGTAAGGGGCACGTTCTACCGTTCATCTTTTAATATCATTGATGTATCTACTTATACTAATACTAGTAGCGCCCCGCGGTTTCACCCGCTTGGATTACGGTTTTTTTCCCCTACCTCAATTATCCCACGAGAACTATACTTTTTCCGGGATAAAAGTAGCCTATGTGTTAATCCAGGGTTCAAACTAACTCCATACCAAATTTCATCGAAATCGGTGTAGCCATTTGAGCGTGAAGATGTATCAAACATACACACAAACTTTCGCATATATAATATTAGTAGGATTTTAAATAGGTAGTTTTAAGTATTTAGTGAGGTTGTAGGGTGTAACCTCTGGATCTACTGCACCGATTGCTTAACCAATAGAAAGCCTCATTACTTGTGGATGTCCTAGGATAATCACCACCGTTTTTTATCAGCATGCGGCTGTAACCGCGGAACTTAATATATAATTAACAAATATTTACCTTCAACTCTGATCACAGGCAGGTATACAGAAACAGGCTGCAATGAAAGCTCACTCCTACTCATTTCCAATATTGTTGTATATTTTTCTGATCAGTGAAAATACAAGAATTATAATTTTTATTTTACGTGCCATTCAGCTGGCACGTAAAATAAAAATTATAATAATTCTTGTATTATATGTAAGTCAAAAATTTTCCCATAATTTTTATTGGAATGAGTTTTGACTATCTATACCTAGAGAATGGAATACTATCTAGTTATTTCGTTGGGATGCTTGGAGTATATATATATATATATATATATATATATATATATATATATATATATATATATATATATATATATATATATATATATGTCGGACGTATTCATTATTCTGTGAAAAAACATTTATAAAAAAAGGATAGATTTTTTCCACGCCTGCACTATGTATTTTAATCGAAAATCAGCCTTATCCCTTTAGCATACGTTTTTTTAAAAAAAAATTATGAGAAATATGCGGAGAAATAGGCAAAATAACGACCATGTATTGTTGTGCGATCGGCGTTTAATCGTAGACAAAGCAATTGACATATTTTGTTGTGCGCCTACCCACAATATCTATTTAATACTTATATAATAATACTAATGCTACCTACATTACAATTTATTACACTTAGACCCTCGCACTTGGATTCCCTGTGTCGCGGGAGGCATGGACACACAATCACACCACACAAACACCCACGACCCGGGACAAACACCTACACTCGTCGCACAAATGTTTGCCCCTGCCGGGAATGGAACTCAGACTTCTGTGTCTCTGGGACCCTGGGTTCCATACCCAGGGTCCCAGAGACACAGAAGTCATGACACTGACCAATGCGCCCCGGCGACCGTAAATTATTTTTTCGATCCGTGACGGTTAGATTCTTATCGTCCTAGGTTAGACTCGACCACAGCAAATGCATGGTAGATTAATAGGGCTAGCCCGCGAGCCGCTGGGAGCGGACGCCATTTTATGTCCGCAGAATGCGGCAGCGATTGTTATTTTTTGTCCGCAGTAGAAGGGTCTGAATGCTGTTACTTCCGAACATTAAACTGTAATGAAATTATATTTGCTTGATGCTTTTCTTTTTCCTTCAGTACTCAACAGCACAATTTATTGAAGATAAATTATACTAAACTTGCAATGTGCATTATACTTAATAATAATTATCACATATAATGATAGCTAGGATATGTAAGTTGTAATTATTATTTATACCAATATATATCCGTGTCTGTATCTGATACTGATAGATTACAGCTATTTATATATACATGTATATATATTGGCCGTGGTGGTACCGGCCTAGAATAGTACTCCCCCATCCCATTCCCGCTGGTGCCGTAAGAGTCGGCTAAGGGACCACGTACCAGAAGGTGGGCAGTAGCGCCTTCTGAAGATTGGAAATCATACTGCGCTCGCCTACCTGCCTGCCAAGCGTGGCGAGTATTGGCAAATCCCCCCTATATGGGGGAGGCATATGTCCAGCAGTGGACGTACATGGCTGAGAGAAGAAGAAGAAGTATATATATTTTTGCTTAGATTAATTTAATATGTAAGAACTGTATCACTAGAATTCGTAATACTGCTTGTATATCGTTTTCGTGTCCGTGTGTCACTGTGGGTCAGTGCTGAAAACCAGCGCCGTTGACTAATTCATGGCATAATGCTGAGCTCTGGCCGTACTGCATATGACAGCAGTCCGACATGCACACTTATTTGTTATTGTGCTACTTTTATATCTAAGTATACCTTGTAAGGCAATATTTATTACATTAACCATCTTGTTCGTATTTTGTGTTTTTGTGTGCAGTTCTGTCTTGAATAAATGATTTTCATTTCATTTCTTCTCTCCTTCTAGAAGGACTCCGGAAAAATTTAGCTCGAGATAAAAAGCAACCAAACGATGAGATCTCTCCTGAACCCGACCAGTATGAGACAGATGAAGAGGATCTTACAAGAGAAACAGAGTGGGTGCGACAAAAAAACCGAAAAGAATGAAATTGAACTTATCACCGTCACCAACAGTGCCACAAGAAACTGATTCTAGCGAAAAACATAAAGGAATAAATAAAAACAAAGAAACTACCCCAACCACCCCCTATTGTGGTAGAAAATATAAAAAACGATCAAGAGTTTTACGATTTTCTAGCTGCAAGCTTAGAAAAAGGCTCGTTTCTAGTAAAAATGTGGAATGGAGAAAGTCTCAAGGTAAACATTAATAATGATGACACATACAAGTCAATTACCAAGCTGTTATTGCAAAATAACTTCCGCTGGTACTCATATGAGAACAAGCAAGAAAGGCCGATTAGGGTGATGGCAAAAAACTTTATAGCTCGTGTTTGCTTGAAAGAATAATTGAAGACCTGAAGTCTAACAGGCTTAAAATTGAAAGCGTGGCAAATAAGCTAAGCTAAGAAGTAAAGAACCTCTCAATATATGTTATCATGTTAAAAAGATGGAGATATCAAGAATGTATACAGCATTAAATCAATACTGGGCTGCAAAATAGAGATCCACCTAGTAAAAACATCTAAACTGATACCACAATGCAAAAGATGCCAAGCATATGGGCACACTCAGAAATATTGTTCGAAAGAGCCCAGGTGTGTTAAGTGCACATGCAAGGACTTGACTAAAGACTCAAATAACCAGCTGATGCAAAGCCAAAGTTTCTTCACTGTGGAGAACCGCACCCTGCTAGCTATAGAGGGTGTTTGGTAGCTAAAGAGCTGCAAGTTCAAAAAAATAAACAAAATAATAAGAAAATGTTTGTGCTTATCATTCCAGGCATCAGATTCATCGTTGGAGGTGACTTTAATGCAATAAATACCCAATGGGGCTCAAGGCTCATCACAACCACAACTATTGAGTGTGATTATTATTATTATTTTTGTCACTTAACATCAGGTGAGACAGTGGTCAAACGTAAGCTTATAATAAGTAAAAGAAAAAAAGGTTAGAGAAATACAATGTTATACTATATCTACAGGGAAACCAACTTTCTGGCCCACTGATTTTTACACAAGATTCCAGATTTAATAGATTTTTTTACACTAAAAAATGGTTCACCTAATTATACACACACTGAACAAAGTAATGATATGAATTCTGACCACTCCCTAATAATGTACTATTATAATACAAAGAGAGCACATCGGTGATCTTATTCGCCAATGTGGGACATTGGCGAATAAGATCACCGACTGGGCAAGCTTTCAACACGACTTAGATTTCATCATGGATTTAAGTCTCTCTAAAAACAACATATAGATATGGAGGTAGAAAAATTTATCACATATATACAAAACTGAAAAAATTAAAAGTTAAATGTAACTTCTATCCTGTAAAAATACGAAAACTTATTGCTGAAAAGAGAAAAAAAGAGACAAATTTGGCAACTCACTCGATTCCCTCTACAAAAAACAGTTAAACAACATTACAAAACAGCTAACAAGAAAAATTAAGGATTTCTACGATGAATTTATGAAAAAGTTTCTCAGTGAAGTAACAACCGTTCAACTGAATATTCGCTATGGAAAACCATAAAAAATTTAAAGAAACCTATTATGCAAGTCCCACCCCTTAAAAATGCAGATGGTGGTTGGGCTAGAAATAATGACCATATAGTAACTACGTTCGCACAACACTTGGAAAACATTTTTCAACCTCATGAAGAAAACTTGGATGAAGATATTACCTTAAATAACACCTTACAATGTGATCAACTAGAAATAAGGCTTGTAACACCTAGAGAAGTACACAGAGAGATTAAAAATCTCAGTCTACGAAAAGCTCCTGGGTACGAAATAACTGCAGAAGTTCTACAAAACCTACCTCGTAAAGCCATCGTGATACTCACAACGTTAATCAATGCTATGTTTAGAGTTAAATATGTACCTGGTGTGTGGAAAGTTGCAGAAGTCATAATGATACCTAAACCTGGTATACCACCACATGAAGCAAAGTCATACAGACCAATATCTTTATTACCTGTAATTGAAGAACGCAATTTAATTCCAGATTATTATTATGGTTTTGGGGAAAAACATTCTACCATAGGCCAGGTACACAGAATTACTAATATAATTGAAAAATCATTAAAAGAGAAGAAAGTTACAGTTTTCCTTAACGTGGCCCAAGCGTTTGACAAAGTATGGCACAAAGGTCTAGTACACAAACTTAGGCATATAATGCCTAAAAATTTTATCATAGAATCGTATCTTACCAAAAGAATGTTTCGAGTTAGACAAGGCAGTTCATACTCTTAGGTCCGGTCTTGTACTTATTGTACACCTGCGATATCCCAGAGCTAGAAGAAAACACCGTTGCAACCTTTGCCGATGACACGGCCATCATTGCTACTCGGGTTACTCATAAGGAAGCAGCAGCAAAAGTTCAAAAAGCGATCAACACTGTCTCAAAGTGGACGAATAAATGACACATAAAGCTTAATGAAACAAAATCTGTGCACATAGATTTCACAAATAAATCACCAAATTATCATACACTATATATAAATGGCCATGCAATACCGTATGCCAATACAGCCATATACAACGAATAACACTCGATGCAAAGCTTCGCTGGAAAGCACATATTAAAAAGAAACGTGAAGAGCTGGAACTTCGAGATAAAAAGATGTACTGGGTACTTGGGAGGCATTCTTCGTTGTCAGTTCACAACAAATTACTCTTGTATAAGCAAGTCCTTATGCCGATATGAACTTATGGAGCCCAGTTATGGGGTTGTACCCGACAAAGTAACGTGCAAATCATTCTGCGTTTTCAAAATTAAGTACTAAGAGGCATTGTTAGTTCACCTTGTTACATCAGAAACGACGACCTCCATTGTGACCTAAGAATGGATGTCGTTGTCGATATAATCAAGAAGTATGCAGAAGCTCATGAACAAAGACTTCAGCACCATGTGAATGTTGAGGCTATCCAGCTCCTCGACAACACGGACATAGTGAGAAGACTTAAAAGGAATAAACCTTTTGAGTTAGTGTAGTGATGTGTCAGTGAATAGCTAAGTTAGTGCTATCTTAAAGAACACAAGAACAAGGTGTCTTCCCCTTAATAGAGACAATAAGATAGGTGTTAATAGACACATTCTTAATATTACTCGTTTTAGCGAATTAAGTCAAAACTGAATTACTCATTAGCCTTAGGACTAGATCGTAATAGAATGATGTACATGTACAAAAATGTACATCATTTAGAACAAAAATAAAAATTTCATTTCTTATTATTTCCAAGGTTAGAGAAAGGAAATCGCCATGAAGCAATGCACCTTGTCTAGGCCCACAGTTCTGGGCAAGCACTTTGAACTATATTATGACTTTAAACTTAAGAAGTCGAAGCGCAGCTCTGATATGGTTTGTAAGTCAGTTCCTCGTCATACATCAATCTTACCAGCAGGTTGTCTTTACTATTGCATCATATTAGTGAGCTAGATCTTCTTCTTGTCCTTATCCCACACAAGGTGGGCTCGGCACAAAATGTTTTCCTCTTCCATTCTCTTCTATTATTGGTCGTCTCAGTGCTTACACCTTTCATAAACATATCATTCTTCACACAGTCCATCCATACCTTCTTTGGCCTTCCTCTACCCCCATATCCATCCATCCACATTCATGTGTGCTATATATTGTAATTAAATAAAAGTGTTAATATTTACCCTCTTCACAATATAAGAGTATAGCCAAAAGAGAAGAAATAGATATTTTAAGGATTTTTGCAAATACTATTAGATATACTTACATAAATTAAAACACTTTGAATAATAAAAAACATATCAATATAATAATCTGATTTTATGTGAATTTTAACATTGTTTTTTAATGTTTCATTTCCTAAACCAGGTGACGCTAAAGACACTACCGCGAATGGGAAAGACGAAGAAGCTGCGGTTGACAACTCCAAAGATGACAAAGGCGCTGACAAAACTGACGCTGAGGTAAAAAAGGTGTGTATAATGTATAATAGTAGTTATCAGTCTCCTTCGGATCTCCGTTAATGTACAGTTCCTAGAGAGTTTTGGACCTAAGTACAGTCGCCGTGGCTCAGTAGTCAGTGACTTGACTTCTGGTCCCCTGGATTCAAATCGCGGCATGTATATGATATAAGTATGAATGTTTGTCCAGGTTGTAGTGTGATCTCTCGGTTCATAGGGTATTCTACTACTGGGGTGTGAATTTGTTCAAAAAAAGTGTGTTGATAGACAAGCGTTTGTTATGTTGAACTAAAGTATCGTATGAGGTTCTTATAGGTATATTCCAATTTATAATTAAACTTGGGTAATACGTATAATTGTGGTGTTAAAGGTGTTGTAATTATACATAGAAATTTCTCATAGTGCTCAGATAGTTTTATGCATGCATCGTAACATTTTTAAAGTATTAAAGATTTAAATACATTAAAATTTCTAAAAGATTTGAAGATTTTGTTTGATAAATGGTAAATACTTTATTTCTATACATTTATTAAAATTACATAGTAACACCATGATATAAAGAGAAACTGCAGAAGATTTCTTAGAAAGTGTATCTAACGATGCAATTATGTTTTTTAGGAAGAGAATGGTGAAACTCATGACGACGATGAGAAGGACGTGAAGACAAACGATAAAGGCGCGAAGAAACCACCCCCCAAAAGAAAGCCTAAGAAAGAGGTAAGTACATTTACAACAATTGGAATCCTATTTTCAAATTCTTTAACACAGACTCATGCTTACCTACCTTATAAAAGGAACGCTTATTCTTATAGGATATCTTCATATCCGTCCAAAAATTAAACACAGCTCAATAACATTAACACACATCTATAAAAATAACGATAAAAAACAAAACTATAAGAAATAACAAGCAAAATCAAAAAACTACTACAATCTTTTACAACACCACGTGCAAACGCTCTCGATTTCGGAGATTGAAGCATGGATGGAACCGACAGTAAAACAAAATGGCGGCAACTACACAAAATGTCACATCTCTGTTATGTTCCCAGTCTACGAATAATAACTGCACGATAAAATCTTCCTTTAATTGTAGTTTTGCTTAAAATAACAATTTTGCAAAATTCAACATCCAATAAATCAAGTTGTTATGTTATAAATTAAAATCAATAAATAGTAATCAAATTACAGACTGCACAGTTTTCTATACATTTTTTCGTACTGTCAACACCTTTGTTTACATTTATTATCTGGATTTCCAAACCAAACTTATTGCTTTGGCTTGTAATCCTTCAATCTGTGTATATTAAAAGTCAACACACATTTTTCAGAGATTCAGAACTATTAAGTTTTTTCTGCCCTTTGGAGAGCCCATTCTGTAGAAATATGCAAAATATACTAGTCCGCCCGATAACTACAGAATGATATATATTGCCCAAATAGTTGTTATGTTGGTTGACCACAATATGTGTAATTATTGTTTATAGAAAACTAGCGGCCCCCCGCGGTTTTCCCCGCTTGGTGATGATTGATGATGATGATGAAAAGTAGTCAATGTGTTATTCCGGGACCTAAAGTATCTACATACCAAATTTCAGCCAAATCCGTCCTGCCGTTTGAGCGTGATTGAGTAACAAACATCCATCCATCCAAACTTTCACATTTATAATATTAGTGGGATGGGATTTGAGATTGAACTCTGACATTGAAGGATTAATAATGTACAATTATTTTAACAGGATACAGAGGAAGAAGATGACGAGGAAGATGAAGAGGAGGAGGAAGAAGATGAGGAGGGGGATGATGAGGAGGAAGAAGAAGTGAAGAAACCAGCTAAAGACAAGTGAGTTGACAAGAAGTTGCTTAGTTGCATTTTATTTATTAACTAGCAGCGCCCTGCGGTTTTACCCGCGTGGTGATGATTGATGATGAGGGTGAAAAGTAACCTATGTCCTATTCCATGGCCTCGAGTATCTACATGCCAAACCCGTCCAGCCGTTCTGGCGTGATTGAGTGACAAACATCCATCCATCCATCCATCCATCCATCCATCGATCCATCGATCCGTCCATCCGTCCGTCCATCCATCCATCCATCCATCCATCCATCCATCCATCCATCCATCCATCCATCCATCCATCCATCCATCCATCCATCCATCCATCCATCCATCCATCCATCCATCCATCCATCCATCCATCCATCCATCCATCCATCCATCCATCCATCCATCCGTCCGTCCGTCCGTCCGTCCATCCGCCCACCCAAACTTTTACATTTATAATATTAGTGGGATTTATCCAGATATACACATGCCATAGGCTAAAACCAGCACAAAACAATGCTTCGTGCTTTTCAGTCCGGGAGCGCTAGACCTTTTTGGGTCATAATGATATGTTGCAGATTTTTTCGCAACGATATTGATACTGGCATAGTTTATTTTAGACTTTTGTGCTACTTCATTTGCTTGCGTTTTAAGACATTCATAGAATAGTTTCTGAGTTTAAGTCTAGTGATGTAACGTATGTAATTTTTTAAACAATGCGAATGCAAATACTGACATTCGCGGATGCGAATGCGAATGTTAAATTTTTGTTCGAATTTGGCGCCCAATGTTCATGGCTTGGTGGCAGTCGCGAGGTGCGTTCCATATGTATTTTGTTCCGAGAATTGCCGAATTGATGCGAACTCATCCGACTGAGGTGTCATTCCGCTCGCGCCGGTTTTCGTAAACAAACAAGTGAGGTTACAGTGTGAATATTTATTTATGAACATGAGTAAATCAATTATTAGTGAAATATAGATTCATTTTACACTTCGCGATGCAGAAAAAGCTAAATGCAAGCTGTGTCATAATGGATATTCAAGAAAAGGAAGAACTACAACGGCTATGGGAAATGATTTGAAGGAAATGCATAAATGCGAGTTTATCGAATTAGAAAAATGTGAAAAACAAAAACAGGAGTCTAAAGCACTCGAACTGGCATCATCATCCCATCAAATTACTAAATCCGACATGAAACAGATATCAAGAATATGGGATAATAAATCTTTGAAGTCATTGGCAGTTGATAATTTAATAAGTGAAATGGTTGCGTTGGAACACTTGTCATTTAGTTTCGTGGAAAGTGTTAGGTTTGTAAGGCCTATGAAGGATTTGTGTCTATCTTATGATTTAAAGTCTCGCCCGTATTTCAATGTATCTTTCTTCATGATACGATACTCACGAAACTTCATGTATCTGCGATAAATTACATTGCAAAGTAAGTCAGATAACTATTCGAATTACTGAAATCCTTCGAAAAATTGTCATTTACTAGTAATATTCGGGTTGATACTTGTTCTGCAGTTTCACTGCTAAGTTTAACTTGTTATGGGATTACAGAAGAATTTGAAAGGAAAATGATTGTGTTATAAGCAGAAGTGTTCAATGAGAGCCGCCACACCGGAGGAAATATTGCTTATAAACTTGAAGAAATCTTGTCGTTATGGGTGAAATTTTATACCTATAGATAGAGATGTGTAACTCAGCTCTGAGTCGGTTCAAAGATCCGAATCGGATCGAATTGAGCTTGTGATCCGTAACTCAATTGTAAAATGCATGACTCACGGATCAGCTGTGACTCACACGAGCTGTGATGTTCCAGAGCTGAAGTCAGTTGATTTTGAACTGTTTATCTGTAGATCCGCTAAGTCGTATGCGAGCTATGTAAGGCCGTATTTATTTTAGTACTGGAATTCACAGTCATATTATCGATGGCCAATATGACAATGTATTTCTTAAATTCAATCAATGAGTGTGATGTAAATCAACAAAATATTAGTTATTACACGTAAAATATAAACACCATTTTTAAGGTGTTGATATTTTTCTTACAAATATGTCAGTGATCTTGATGCATCTAATGAACACATTACGATTACCGTTTTAAAAGACGAGCTTATTAGCAAACTTTCTGGATTAGAGAATGAACTTTGCGACCTTCATAAACTCAATATACAAAAACAAGTTCTTTAAAAATACTTTCATGAAAAAGCGTGTCATAGAACATATTTTGAATTTGGTTGGGGTCAGTCAAACTGATGTACCTTTCAATTCAAGTTGTCCGAATGCAAAGCGTGTCAGGTTAAATGAAACCGAGGATACCCAAACAAATAAAAGTGTATCTTTAAAAGAAAAATGAATTTACTAATGGATGTTTGCGACAGTAGAATTTGTTTTTGTTTGTTTACACTGCATTATGTATACTTTTGTCTTATAAGTTCTAATGAAATTATATATATATATATATATATATATATATATATATATATATTGGACTGGACTAAGTAATATATATATATATATATATATTACTTATTAAGCTTCATCGCCCAAAGTAAAATAATAAAAAAAAAATAACATATCATAAAGTGAAGACTGATAATGTGCTTACTAACTTTCCCTTGCCTTAAAAAACATTAGAAATGAATGGATTTTGAATTTAATGAATTATTTATTGAATAACCTACTTAATTTTTTTTTGTGATATTTATATTCGCGTAACATTCGCAGAAATTTTGCGAATGCCAATGCAAATGCGAATATGGAAAAATATGCGAATATCTGCGAATACGAATATTCGTTACATCACTATTTCTATCACATATATCACTAAACACTTGGATGAATTTGACATAAAATAATTTGAAATAAATATTCCAGTGATCTGTTACTAGCACATTTGTCAAGTATCTAAAATTACACAAAATTATGGATCAGATGATGGCAATGGTTCGGAAACTTTATGTAAAATCGAAAGTAAAAAGTTTTTTGGAACTTAAAAAACTAGCGCTTTTATGTATACATCTAGCGTTTCACCACATGTTAAGAACGTGTGATTGACGTTGAAGATGTTATTACACTAGCCTAATATTTTGACTAGCTGTTTGCTTAGTGAGAAATTTTCACAGTTTAGGGTATTAACAAGCCAGTTAAGCTCTAGAAAATATCCTAACACATCACTAAGAATGCAAAGGTGAAAATGTAGAATGTGTGGAATGATACATCATGTAACATACCCCAACAGTACACTGATGTATCTGCCGTATATACATTCGCATAGTGTTAAAGAGAAGCACCTGCCGTGCTAATTGAAATTAGGTGCCATTGGTGTACAATGTCACTAAAGAATAAAAACAATACGATTCGAAAAAAATGTGCAAGAAAGTCATAGGCAATGCTCAATTGATGCATGACGCACTAACTACGAAGCTCGGCATACCTCCTTTCCTATTACGTATTATTAGACCTCACTCATATGTTGAACATTAATAAATAACAATAGAGATGTCTGCTTCGAGGACGTTCTGCTGGCTGTTCCGTGACAAAGTAATGTTCAACATGCGTAATTGTGACTGACTAATAAATATTTTTCTTAACTGTCTTAAGATTAAAGTCATATTCATTTCCCAGAGCAAAGAAACCAGTGAAGAAGGCCAAGGTGGAGGAGGATGAGGGTGAAGATGAGGGCGACGAAGGAGAAGAAGAGGAGGAGGAAGAAGAGGAGGCGCCAAAACCCAAGCCCAAAAAAGAGGTAAGTTGTCTATTAGAAATATGGATTTACCAATAATAGTAGGTTGGTAAGGTAAAACATCTGAAATGGTACTACTACAGTTTTAAGTCCATACGAGAATATGAATGTGCTCGCCGATATTCGTAAATATTCATCCACTATATTCACTTATGAGGCTCTTAAATCCTTAAAATAATGTGCCAACTCTACTCCTTTGAGGTAGATTAGTTGTGTGATATGCACTTAAACTAGCTAGAATTTTAAATGTTCATTTTTATACCAATGCGAATTTAAGGTAATTTGAATTGGTATAACAGTTGATAGTGTAATGTAACAATTTCATTTGAAAGTGGATACTTTAGTCTGTGCTCATGTTTATTAATGTGCATAAATATACCAAAAACTGTAAAATTATAATAGTCAAATTATGTTTTTTTTGCCCCTTATGCTCTGACAATGGTCATGGTTTGATGGATGTCACAAACTTTAAAATTTGTAGAAGCCGGTCAAGAAAAAGGCCAAGGATGACGAAGAAGATGAGGATGTTGAAGATGAGGAGGAGGAGGAGGAGGACGAAGAAGATGAAGAGGGCGCCGAAGAGGCTCCCAAACCAAAACCTAAGAAAGAGGTATGTATTCAATGGCAAAACTTTCAGAATTTAGCAAGAAGAATTTAGAAGTTTACAAGTAAACAGAGAATAAAAAAGGCTTGCTTAATGTTGCATATGACTTTATTTTACAAAGGGGTGAGTTTTTACTATATGAATCATTTAGAATTCTAACTCAATTTATACATTATCCAATGATATTATTAAAAAGGGAAAATATATGGTGGTATACTCGACTCCATAACTATAAATTGCTATAAGCCAGTGCTCAAACAACCCAACAATTACCAGCGTACATGATGACGTCGTGATCATCATATACGTCGCTAATTGCTTCGCGATTTGCTCTCCACATGCTTTGGTTTAACTATCTTTTTTATGTTTTGAACATTTTATATTAACCAAAATTATTAAGAAAAAAATATTTAAAGGAGAATTTCGTCCCTCATTGAATTATGCATACTATACAATTCAATAAAGGCTTTTTAACATTTTAACTGTTGAGAAGAAATAGATATGTCAGAAGCCGGCAAACTCACACCTACTTACCCAAATTATAGGAATTTCTCTTGAACTACTATGACATTTAAAAATTGACTTACTTTTACAGTTCCCTGTGTTGTGTATTTTTTTTGTTTGTAAAATTTATATTTTTATACTCGCGATTAATATTTAGTTAATTTCTGATTAGCCCACGGAACCCCCAGTACCTCTGCCGGCGGGCAAAGGGACACCGCTTGGTCATATAAGCAACGTCGAGGTATCTCTCTCACGGTTCAAGACGCAAGACCAGAAGCTGCTGCATCAGTACTTATATGGGGTAAGTATTTAGTTCTTTAATTGATTGAAAGATCTGTTTTCTACTGGGCTACACACTGTCTCTGCTAAAATTCTAAATTCACTGTAATCAACGATCATGCTGTGAATTTGGTAATGGTGTTGTCTTCACTGTAAACTCAGGCAGCTTGTGGGAATCGAACCAGCGTATTTGGAATAGGATTGTAATGTAATTAAGTACAGTTGTAAATTAGTACTCGAAAACTATTGAACCAATTCCAAGATTTCTTCCCCAAGAATAATGTATGGTTATCAGAGCATACGTAGCCAAAATTTTTACTTAAGTTCTAGGGTGATCATATGGACGCACGAGAAGCAGTATAGCAGCTTGTACATATGTATATTATAATCTTGTACTTGTTATGTAATGTAATGTTTATTATTCTCAGCAACTATGTCTAGACCGCAACGTCAAGCGAAACATCAAGAAGTTCAAGGGCTATGAGTGGTCCATTGGCTCATCTGATTACAAAGCCAAGTTGGAGGAGACCAGCAAAATGGAGATGAAACAACTACGGACCATGTGCGAGATGCTTGACCTGGACAAGAAGGGTATGTTTTTTTATAATTTATGTATCTTTTGTCGGCTCGTGTCACTTGATCAGTGGCAATGTGGTAGAGATGGGCGTGTATTACTAAAACTGATCGAGGTAGCCGATTGTTCATCTTAGTCTATAAAAGTCCATAGTTATCGACTAAAGGCGTGCGGTTGACGACGATGACCTACACGGTTACAGTGTCAACTTTAACTACTGTTAAGCAGCATCACTGCACTGCAGCGCAGCGCACCTATCACTATATTCTTAAATAAGTCATTACGCATAATACGTACGCACATTAATAGCGGATTGTAGTGTGCCTACAGTTGGTAGTTGGTCAATTGTTATTTGAATAATCATTGTAAGGAGTTTCTAAACTACTACTAAACTTGTACAAAAACTAGTAACTAAACAGTGGCCTTACTTATACCGTGATCATGATGACTCCCCCTTTATTAATCTTGGTCCATCTCTGGAATAACGGTCCATAGATACAGATATAGAAACTTACAGCAGTAAGGTATGTTATAGAAGGAAACCATGTAATTATCCGCTTGCAGTTAGTCAATAGCACCACATCATCTAAATATAATATTAGGAGGACGTTATTACGTAAGGCTCCTTAAAAAGCTGCTACTAAATCGACAATTGAATGTGGCAAAAGCACAGATTTCGATAATATTGTTATATAGTTGGATTGCAGTTGTGGCCAATCTTATATTGATTGATCAGAAGCAGCGTGCAATGTAGAATAAAGTATTACGAGCATGACCGCGTCCAAAATCGGCTTTAGCTTACCTATAAACACATAACACTTAGCAGCTGGATCTAACCACACGGTTACGCAGAGTTACACAACCCTCAGAGTATACTGTCGATAGAACGCCATTACAGACGGAGGTTGGTCAGGGAAGCGATCGAGATTACCTCGTAGAGGATGGATTTCAACTGTTGAGAACTATGAGGTTAAATCGTGTGCTGAAAAAATTAGTATGTAAACAGATATTTCTTTAGCTTTAATCACCTGAGTAGCAGCGGTGCCTGCGTAGGTAGTGTATATATAATCGAGTTATTTTTTTAAAGTATAAAGTTTTTTTTTTTATGTTTAATGTTGTATAATTGTTGTTCATTTTATACATTTGTCGCGCGACCTCTATGTCAATCGATTATTAGTGATGATTCGATCGAAGGTTAGATTTAAAACTCTAACTACTTCTCAAGGATAACTGCCGGAACACATTGCGGTGACAGTTTTTAAAACTTGAGGGCGGTAACCCTACCACCACGCTGTGGATTCGATAAAGTTCTTCCTTTTACCGGAAGCTCAAGTCGGGGTAGGAATAAACGAGCGGCCGTAATTTTGACGTGGCTCCGTCTGCTCGCACCGCTCCAGTGCTCACAGTGTGTACATGTGTGTGTGTGTCGCAGGTTCGGCGTCGGAGCTGTCGTCCCGGCTGGTGGGATTCCTGCAGCAGCCCACCGCCAACTCACCACACGCGCGCGGTGTCGCCCGCCCGCCGCCCGCGCCCGCCTCCACGCCCGGCGGCCGCCCCAGGCGCTCCGCCGCAGTCAAAGTGCACAACCGAGGTTAGTTAGTCATTCATCTATCTCATCATCCTTCTACTCAAACATTAAGTTAGGGTCACGAGTCGTCCGTCCGCATGTACGTAGATGCGCAGTAGCAGCTCTGTTTTTTAAAAGGTAGGGTAAGTAACCTCTTAATATTTGCAAAATTAACGTGTCCGATATTATTGAAATAATATATAATCGTATTGATTATCATATTGAAGGCTACTCTGCAGACGTAACAAATTTGCCTTTCCAAAAATCCAAATTTACTCAAGAGAACAGCAAGTTATTCGAACCCGATCTAATTTTATAAAATAAAACAGAATATATATTTTAGTAACCTACTTGATCGTGGATTCTTGGCCTATCTAGATAAGTTTGGAAGTGTGAGCTGCAACAACCGGGGCTGACGGCTTCACGTGCTCTCCGAAACACAGAGCACTCTGTTGAAATGATACTAGCGGTCGCCCATCCAAAGCATGACCAAGCAGTTCGTTGCATAACCCGCTCGATCTGTTAAGGTGCCGCAACCGAGCAGTTCATTGCGTAACACGGTTGATCTGTTAAGGTGCCCCACAAGTAACCTCTACTACAAGCATTTCAATCAAGGTTTCTGACATTTTAGATTTATCTGGATGAGTTTGGAAGTATGTATGAGCTGCAATTCATATGTTAGGGGATTACTATAAAACGACGTCTTCTTTTATGAAATCTGAGATTCAATTAAAATGGTTGTCTTTAAATTGGCAGTCTACCGACGGAATATACATTTTTGGGCATATTTCATGTAGTAGTTTCATTGGAAGTCAATTTAAGACTGGCTTCAATCTAGATTTACCTGCCATATACACTGGTTTATGAATGTTTATTTAACACATTAAGAAATATTTCAGGCTACTCCGATGAAGAGTACGAGACAGATCCAGAAACTAAAGTAAGAGGACCAAAACCAACAAAAGATGGATCAGAAGATTCTGATGTAAGTTTATATGGTTGTATTTTTCTTTTCTGTACACAAGACAAGTTGTATACACTCTTATTAGCCAACATCTATGTGGGTATTTAGCATAGATCAGTTTGTCAAATATCTTAGATAACATACTTTAGAAATACATTGCTCTCTTTGCCTATGAGTAAAGTTTATTATAAGGAAACAGCTCTTCTGCTTATTTTAAAGAAGTTATAACAAATGGCTAAATGTGAAACTACTTCATAAGTCTTTCATGCATAACATTCTCCACAAAAGTTAAAATCTTTTTTGCACAGTAAAGATTGGCAGTGCATATGGTTTTGTTTTTTTGTGGATCACTTTGAACAATAGTTTATTAGACTGTCCTACATTTGAATTCTGATTTTGCGACAGTCACTATTTGTAACATTTATGAATTATTGTCATTAACGAAAATGCAAAGATAATAAAGTGTAGTATGTTCATAATTGCAACATTCTACTTTGTATAACATTTGAATTCTGATTTTGCGACAGTCACTATTTGTAACATTTATGAATTATTGTCATTAACGAAAATGCAAAGATAATAAAGTGTAGTATGTTCATAATTGCAACATTCTACTTTGTATAACATTTGAATTCTGATTTTGCGACAGTCACTATTTGTAACATTTATGAATTATTGTCATTAACGAAAATGCAAAGATAATAAAGTGTAGTATGTTCATAATTGCAACATTCTACTTTGTATAACATTTGAATTCTGATTTTGCGACAGTCACTATTTGTAACATTTATGAATTATTGTCATTAACGAAAATGCAAAGATAATAAAGTTTAGTATGTTCATAATTGCAACATTCTACTTTGTATATTTTTTTGGTGCAGGGTTCATTCAACCCGAGCGGTTCAGAAGAGGGTGACTCCGACTTCGACCCTGAGGTGGGCGAGGGCGCAGCGCCGGCCTCACGCAAACGGAAGGGCTTCGGTGCGGTGCGGCGGCGCTCCTCCGCTGCCAAGCCGGGCAAGCGGGGCAAGAAGGGGCCTAAACCTGGGAAGAAGGGCAAGGTAACTTTATATGTTCCAACTTGCAGTACTCGCACAGGTGTCAGGATACACCTTGGCTAGCTAAATGCTTGAAACATTTCTATTCATATGCATAGTAGATACAGTTCTAAATATTGCCTATGATTATGCTGTGAATTTCCTTTGTACGGTTAAGACTAAATTTTATGACAAACATTTTTTTGTAGGACATTTATGTCTTATATTGTTTAAAACTTGTCTATCGTGCTAACATTGTGTAGAGTTGTACCTTTCAGTATAAACATATCCGATTTCCGGCCAAATAATGTTTTAACTTATAACAATTCCCTTCATTCACTAATATGGTAATTTTCGCTCGTGTCATATTTAGATAATATATTTGGGGGATAGTTTTTCATGAATTTGTCAAGATTTTAAAAAGTTTCGAGAATTCGATAAATGTAATATAAAACTCACATATATATATATGGGTATTTCCTATCCAAAATTCTAATTCAAGTTCCATTTCAAAGTACATATTACATAAAAATATTTAATAAGTAAAACACACATCAGTAAATAGATGAAATAAACATCTTTAGAAGATGTGATAAAATAATTAATTATACAATATCAATTGTCAAAATAAAATTTGCTCGTTAGCAATTCTGAACAGAATTGTTGCATTGTGTGGCATTGACAGCAGTGTCAGTGACACAGTGTGGACACTAAAAACTGAGATGCCAGCTGTCGTGTCAAAGACATGTCTGGCAAGATTTTAATATTTCTTATAAATTATTTGTTATAGCCGGCGGCGCCAGGCAAGACTCGCGGACGACGAGCTAAGTCTGAAAGCGAGGACGAGAGTGAGAAATCCGAGAGTGAGAGTGAGAATGAGTCAGGAAGCGAAGGAGAGGAATCCGATGTAAGTACTGATTAGAACACTACATTATATAAAAATACTTAGCTGCGTCCTGCAGTTTCTATCGGGTTGTTCGTATCGGGGTCAATGTCGATGTTTCGGACGTGTAAGACGTCCTTCTTCACAGGCGTGCACCCACTTCTGGCGCGTGACGCCTGACCACATGCAGCATACAAGATAACTGAGATTTTTCTATTACCATGCGTTTAAAAAATTTTAATTGAATCGCAATATATGGATTGAATCTCGTTTATTTTGGTTCCGACATTTCAAATACTCTTCAATTATCTATGATAGAAAAATATTGATACATCGGTATTAAAATAATAAAAATCCACGCGAATAGTTAAATGCAGAGTTGTTTAATTTCAATTTTCAATAAGTGAAATATTTAACAAAGGTAAAACAAATATTTTCTGTATAACGTAATTTTTTTTATGTAATAGGAGCCTAAGAGCAAACGCGGGCGCCCGCCGGCAGTTGTGAAAAAGGGCAAAGGAGTAGTCGCCAAAACCAACGCTAAAGCAACGCCAGTCAAGCGGAAAGCGCCCACGCCACCAGGTAACCTAATCTATGATATAAATATAAACAAATGACGAATTTTAGTAGTGGCTGCTTATTATTTATGTTATCTCTCTACATGTGTCGGTAAAAGCTGCTTCCTGATCTTCAAATTGCAGATTTGGTTGGAATTGATAAGTTAATAAATACAGCTGCTACAGAAGACCATAGGGTGCTGTTGGTCGATTAGACGTACGGTCATGCGCCATCGCTATATAGTAGATATACCACCTATATGTATAAAGCGTTTTGCCTCCACTTTCTTAATGCGTACTGCCAAAGAATGGAACTCGTTGCCCTAGTCTATTTCCCAATAGTCCTGGTGTCTACAAGACACTAGTGAATTCTGAGTCAAGTTAGATTCTAAGGTAGATTAAAATATAGGTACTTTTTATTTAACATCATTGGCTAGGACAAGAACATAAGACATCTAAGTTACAAGTTTCTATATTTTTACTGACTGTATTTTATCATTAATACAGCTAAGAAGAAATCGGTAGGTAAGCCGGCGGCTGGCCGGCCGCCCGCTAAGAAGGGCAAGAAGGCATCGTCCGACGAAGAGTCTGGAGAGGGGAGCGAAGAAGAAGAAGAGGGTAGCGAGGAAGAGGAGAGCGGAGACGAATCTGACGGCCCTGGAGACAAGAAAGCCAAGCGTCCACCTACTGTAAGTAGAACGCTCCCTAGTTTAGATTTCTGCCTTGTTATTACAGTCGGTATTTTCCGAATTACGAAATGGTCTTGACCTTCATTAACCGGATTGTCCATGCTCAGAAATAAAAAAGTAGCTTTATTTAATTTAAATTATATCTACAGATTTGATTGCTTAATCCCAAGGTAAGCTTAGTAAGCTTAACGATAAGTTTTAACCAATTTGTTGACAGGTTCTGAGATAGTTCAGACTAAAATTGGTCATTTAATAGTGGGGAGCAAGGAGTGAGGTTTTTATGTTATGTAGAATATGAATATACTCTTTTTGTCAGCTCCAGTGCAGATATGATTTATATCGATTATTCATCACCATTGAGTCAGGCATTTATTTAAGATGACATGATGAGCAATGCTAGCACGCACGTCCGGTCCGAAGCTGGTGTCGCTGACAAGCTCAATGTGGCTGTAGGCTTACACCAGGGATCGGCATTGAGCCCTAACCTGTTCCTCCTCGTTATGAATGCACTAACATGAGACATACAGGACGAGGCACCCTGGTGTATGCTGTTCGTCGATGACATTGTCCACCTTAAATGGTGTATCTCTACCACTTCGATTTTTGGTACCTCGGTTCATTGATCCTAAATAACGGCAATATTGACGGAGACGTAAGGAACAGGATAAATACAGGTTGTATGAAATGGAGATAGGTCTCAGGGACCATATGCGATCTGCGAATGCCCTTGAAACTCAATGGCAAAAATTATAAGACTTGTATAGTTAGACCTGTCGTAATGTATGGTCAATGAAAGAAAAGTGCATGTGGCAGAGATGCAAATGTTGACGTGGATGTGCAGTGTGACTAGAATGGATAAAATAAGGAATGAGTTTATCAGAGGAACCTTGAAAGTAGCACCAGTGAGTGATAAGTTGAAAGGGAATAGATTGTTTTGGTATGGGCACTTTATGGCGAGGGATGAAAAACATAAAACTAAAAGAGTACTTAACATGAATGTGGATGGATGTAGGTGACCCTACCTAGTGTGGGATAAGGACAAGAAGAAGAAGTGATGATATGATAAGATTTTTTTGCAATATATTGATATTGTAAGCAACAATAGATTTAGTGTCCTGTAGTATTGAGTAATTCTATAACTTCAATATTACTTGAGAGAAAAAGTTTAATGCCAAATTATACCAATAATTACTAAGTAATGTTTTTATCTTTAGGACGATGAGATCAAGAAGTATGTGAAGCAGATTCTGGAAGGTGCAAACCTGGAACAGATCACAATGAAGACAGTGTGCAAGCAGGTGTACAGCCACTACCCAGACTTTGATCTTGCACACAAGAAGGACTTCATCAAGGCTACAGTCAAGTCGGTCAGTAACAATGCATGTTAACTATTTCATTTATGCTTGTGTTCTCTGTTTCTTTAGAGCGGTTTGTGGAGCCATAATGGTCATCCAAAGAGAAACGTTTATTAGATTAAACTGGAGTTTAACGAATATTGACAGTTATACTATTACTGCAGTATCCAGAAGTTTGCTTAGTTATTAGATTACATGAATCTTTACTCTTGAAAAGAATTTAAAAAAGTTGAAATATATAAAGCTACAAGTGTTGTACATAGTAATTTTTGTATGACATTGGTTATCGATGTGCAAATTATAGTAATAGCAATCCATTAAAAAATATTAATTAATTACCATTGAGGTGTAGTAATGTAATGATACATAGAAGTCAATTGCCATTTCTGTTATAAATGACATTTATAGATAACTTTGTCTTTGTAAAAGTTTTAAAGTGTATTTATCCGAATAAATGTCAGTGTGGAAAGTCCATTGATTCTAAATATTTGGTTAATCTGGTTTAGCTATCTGGCTGAAATTGTGTTGTTCCTTACATGTGTGTAATACTATAAGCTAAGGTCTATTCATAAGCTAGTGAAGAGAACAGATAATGCTCTACACTTAGTTAGTCCTATCTCAGTTGAAACAAATCTTTGGGACTTAAAACTAACTCAATCAGCCCCCGTTTCAGTACTTTTCTATAGCAATCTGTAATCTAATTAAAATGTTATATTTTTGCATTGTAGACTCTATATTCAAGCCTCTATAACTGCTTTTGCGCTGATATTTTTATGAGCCAGTGGAATATTCTGGATCAATAACAATATTATCACGTTTGCATAACAGATTTCAAACGTGATGAGAAATAATAAAATAATATGAAAAATATTGTATCGATTCAATTACATATTAAATGTTCATTAATCATAGCCCACGATTAATGACGTAGGGCTTTATATTAAGTAGCTATGAAATGCATGGTTTATTTTTTAAGTTTGCGATGTATGCTGTTTTATATTTACTATATTTTTAATTTGTTTTATTTTTTCTTTGTTGCAGTGTATTTAAGATGTTTAGGAGATAAGGGAGGAGTGTAGATGTCTACATAGTATACTTATAGTTTTTAAAAGGACATATAATAATTATATATTATTACAATAATAATATATTATCAAATGAAATGTTAAATTACTGATGAATTAATGAAGTTGGAATGCACTCTCCGGTTTCCATATCAAGGTATCCATAATTATATTAATATATGTTCATTTATTTTGCATGTGTTCTTTTTATGCCATTTTATTGCTGGTAAGGTTTTGTGTTCAAGCATGGCTTAAATTGTGATGAATGTGTCCTTGTGTTAATAATGGGGTGACATATGTCCAGCTCTGAGCGTCCTGTTGTTGCTGGCTGGTACCTAGTTTTTGATAGTTTATTGACTTGGTGACATGTTATTTTTGCTAATCTCAAATTTACTTGGCGACAACCTGGGCGACGCTTTACTATATAGTAAAGTGTCGCCTAGGTTGTTTCACAAGTATTTGAAGCGATGCTTGAGAGCTCAGCGGCGGGAGCGTGGGCAGTCAAACTGACAGATGCTTGTGTGATCCCCACCTATGGCTTGTGATCCGATGAATGCAATACCATTATGGTAGATGGTGCTAGAGTATCTTAGAGCAGCTACCACCCTTAAGTTTGAAAAACTGTCACGAAATACATAATGTGTGAAAACATTAGCACACAGCAGCACTCCTTGAGAGCCAGTATACTTTCTAGGTCTAGCGTAGTTACATTTTCGACCGCATTGTCACTCACCATCAAATGAGAAAGTGGTCAAGCGCTAGATCTAACAAGCGTAAATAATAAGACACTATACAGGGCTTCAAATATTAGTAAGTATAAATGGTAAGCTCGAATTGGGCGGATTTCTATGTTTTTGAATTATTTATTAATGATATAGGTTAGATGTTGGTTAAACTATGCATTCAATTAAACACCATGTCACACTTTATTGTCCTGTTAGCACCTGACTGACCTGAAGTCAATGGCAGCATGTATGTGTTCATACATATCAGTGCGGACCGAGCATAGAACATGTCTTCTTTTTCAATTAACTATAATAAAATAATAAATCAATCAAATCAATCAGTATTAGCTCACTAATTTACCACATTATATGTATATATAAAAAAAAACTATATTACTACACTATTATACTATAATATATTTATGTTTCTATTGTTAATGAATCAATTGGGGCTTAATCGAGAGAAAAACATTTAGTAATTTATTTACCTCGACGTTTCGACCAAGTTGCATTGGTCGTGGTCACGAGAAGACTTCTCGACTCGTCTCACTTGGTCGAGACAAATAAATTACTAAATGTTTTTGTAGCGATCAAGCCCCGATTGATTTATTCACAATGTGTTCGAAACGCGAAAGTCTAAAAAATATCATGTTTATACTCTACGATTCAATTGTTTCTATCATGTTATAATGTGTTTGAATGAACATCGAATAATGGAATCTTCTGGTTCAGGTATTATTACACTCAATAGAAGATCCCAACCTACCTATAGTTATATTACGATTGCTACAGAAATAACAACTTTCACACTATCTGTTTTCAGCTCATATCATCGTGAGCAGTGACCGCTCGGCCGCAATACAATAACGCATAGAAGTAAGCCACACACGTTTGAATAATTAGTACTAATGCGCCCCCGCGTCTTTCCCCACAACACTACGCCGGTGTCACACTGTACTGTTAGGACGCCGCCTGATATTCTAACGAAACATCAAGCTCTTGTTGAAGTGGAGACACGAACCCGTACTTTCGTATATAGCGACTGCTGTATATTCTGTGTCTTCTTAAACGGCAACGTAGTCGTGGTTTTTCTTTAGAAAATCAGGGCACAGATGACTTTTTAAACTTCTGGCCAAGACACTCTAGATGCGGGCGAATGATTACTTAAATCAACCAAGTTTATTGCGTTAACCCTAACAATCGGCGATCAGGACGTGTGTTGATCGACTAAAAATAATAGTTTTCGAATGGTATCGTCCAATCTGGACGTAAGAACTAGGAGTATCAATTGCACAGGCATGCGCTAGTAAACTTAATTTAATTCCATATAAAATATAATGACAACTCTGCTTTATGCCATTTGGTAATTGCATCTGAGGCTATATTTTGTAATAATAAGTTTGTTGATGGTTTAGCAGCCGCTAGTGCTTCAACCTCTCTAATGACGGTAACAATAGAAAAAGATTAAGCATAATTAAGATTTGGTGAATAAAACTTAATTCACTGACTTTAAACTATGCGTATAGTTTTCTTCTATTTGGGAGGTCACAGTACTAACGCCTGCTATTTCAATAACCTTTCTCCTGCTAAGACAAACATTCACGAAACATGTTATCTTACGATAGCGATGAACACGCGCACGAATCGCCGAAAGAACACTAGAGAAAATTAGGTCGTAAATGCAGAATAAATACAAAATATACGTATATATATATATTTAATTTGTATCTGGATTAAATTTATACGTATGTATATATTTAATTTGTGGTAGACAAGGATAAATTGTAAAAATCTGCTATTAATACAGTGTTTCATATCACTGATCGTGGCGTGCAGTGGTGAGGGTTAATGCAAGAAATGGTAACGTTCCGTTCCACTTACTTGGTACTTGCGTATAAATAGAAAGGTGCGGTAAATTGGGCTCTTATGTAATTTTATGTTGTAGCAAATAATTCCTTTTAGTGTAAGAGTAACACAAGTAAACAGTTTTAGTGTAATAATGTATGGGACGTTTTATTTCTCGTCTGTTTTAGTTGTGATGTATTTTGTTATTTTTGTTTATGTTCCTTATTATATAATTTTACACCAATAAGATGACTATTATTAATGATTGATTTTATTAATGTCTATAGTATAATTATTATCTTTTGACGAACGAAAGTGAATCCACATATATGACAAATCATATTTTCCTATGAATACAACTCAAAATGTTTTATCGCATATTAAAGATACACTGGCTCTTAAACTATAGTTGGCACGATATCGTGCTGTAGATATAAAGAACGGCAGGCCTGATGCGGGGAAGAAAATTGTGAGAGACCTTACATAGCTATCGCTTTAATACTTATTCAATATTCAACTCCTAATTGTGCCCACGGTGCATTTAAGATCAAGGATTTCCACGATTTTTTTGTAAAACGGCAGTGAAAATAGAGAATAAGTGACTAAGACCGCGTGCCTTTCACACCACGCCTGCAGCCTCCATGTGTATAGCAAAACATTTTCAACAAATAATTAGTTTCTTCTCCCATTTAGATCACATGCCCTGATTTAATACTTCTATAGTTTTGTATTCTTGTGATTAAAATAAATTAAAAATTATTTTTGTACGTGCGGTCATGTAACTTTTTGTCGATGTGCAGTATTTTGGTAAAGGATATCTACATTCGTAATATAAACATTTGGCACATTTGTTTGCGTTCATTTTCTAATTTAAAATATATTTTACAAATAACTATGGTTTGGAAATTAAATTCGAAAAGATAGATTTATTTTGAAATACTGAAGAGTAGGATTAAAAACGTATTTTTCTCGCAGTTGTGCTCTAATAGCGTAACTATTTCGTAGCTAAGTGTATATTTAAGATGTGTAAATAAACACACAGACGCTGCAAGATCAGGAACTTTGTTGTTGTGTAATTACACTCACTGGGCTGCGCTCGGCAGCTCCATTGGCAAAATATTGGTCGAGAAATATTTGCTAGATGTGTCACGAACGGCTTTTGAGTCTCAGATTATTTTGTTGGATATCTGTAAAGTATATTTTTGTAATATTTTTAATCAATACGGATCTAGATTTGTCCCGCCCTCGCTGCCTGTAAACTCCCGCGAACTCAGCTCCCTCAAGTATGTTTGAGAAAAAGATTGTCACTTACGAAACACGTGTTAGTTACTACTGTATATTATATGTCACTTTTGACAGACGACCAAGATTTGATTGAATCTAGAGGTGGACAGATCATGGTCTCTCCGAGCATAATTTGGTCTGACAGGTTGGCTCGCATGGGCATGATCAAATATCGGTCGGTGTAAATAATGTTCGTGCACGCAGCATAGCCGCTGTCAGATCGCGACCTGGCTAGGCCAATAGAGCTGCTGAACGCGCGCCTGTATATTCATATACAATTTATAATACGCGGGAATTTTAAATATAATACACACATGTCGACGCTCAGTCACACAAGCCTTTTCATGACTGGTTCTTTAGCATAATGTTGCGTTAATTACACAGATCATTATACCTACATACTGCAGTTTATCAATCTCACCGTGAGTATGGGAATGATAGAAACTTTGAATAATTGAATACAACATGTAATATATGCATTGCCGCTACTTCACCGTAATTACGATACCACCATATTAACGCCGTGACACTTTTAGTTAAAAAATGAGGGCGATTAGTAATAAAGCAGTCAAGTGATACCCTAGGCTTTTCATAATTTGCGAATATTGGTGATCTGTATTCATATAAAAAGAAAGATTGACTGTTTTGTTAACACATCATACCTCTAACCAATGGGCGGATTGGGCTAAAATTTGGTACACAGTTCATTACTATTGAAAATTCAACCCATGGGTGAGGAGGGTCGAACACGTCGTGGATGTACAACTAGCCAATCATACCCCGCACGTCGCAGCATGTCTTGGTATAAATATCTGTGAAATGCTAAGTACCTATTCCATCTGTTTTTATAAACGTAGTTTGATGCATTTCTATCTCGTTCCAATCTATTTTAAGTAAAAATCGATTCTAAACTAATACCAGCAATGTGTCTTACGGAGATGTCAACTGGCCATTGTTTATTCTGTAAAAGTAGTGTAAGTTAATTTCGGATAGATCACCAGTTTTCATTACTTAGGTGCTTTTGTAACAATCGATGTTTTTTTATATCTTGTGGCCGATGTCGTCGCTAAGTCCTTGGATGAGCAATAATTATAGGCGGGTTTGAGCGCGCAGAGATACTTTTAAGTGAAGCCGATTATCGAATCCATGTATGTCCTTTTTACGCAATCAATAACCCACTTCGATTAATACATTTTTATCTTAAAAGGGTATTTCTATGCTATTTCCAAGTCCCCCAGGGCTAGTGTCTCTCTGCGTGCCCATACCTTATAGTTTTAAGCTAGGTTATATCAACATTAAATGTGTATTTGTGAATTTCAGAACCTATTTCGGTTGGTATTTCTTTATGAATGTGTAAATGGCCGAGATCTGTAGCAAAGTAGTGTACACGGAGTGATAGCGCGTGACTGTTCCCCTTTTACAATTGGATATAGATAATAAAAAGCATAAAAAGTTTGAAAAAAAATCGTCTTGTTTTATTTTCAGCTCTTTTCCTACATTAGTGTATAATACAGTATCATAGAAAACATAAAACTTCTAATGTACACATTAGGTATACTTAATATTAGGTAATTGAGTACAGTTAGGATACATATTACGTTACATATAGAAGTTGGGTATATTATAAACTAGCTGCGCCACGCGCTGTTACGGTTTTGCATCAATTATATCAAAGAAGAAATCAGAAAGTTATACCATGTATGGCTAGGCAAACACATACCTACTAAATTCTCATGTGATCAAGATGAAAGCCTTAAAACTATTCAGCTTTATATAGGTAGACTAGACGGCATACCGAATCATCGAAATTTACTGTCTTCTTTTCGGTGACGACGAAACTTGATGGGGATGATGCTGATGGAAATTGACTTGTTCAACATAGTGTCTCTTGACATGTTTCGGAGAAAGTACCTACCTACCTGCTGCAGTTAGGTATTCTTGATATTCATTGATGCATGCAACGAACTGGATGCATGGCAGCAAGATACGCTGGTGAGGAAGGTGAGATCAGAAAAAAAAATCCCTAGATAAAAAAAACTACGCGTGGTGCGTAGGTAGCATGCGTAGGTAGGGGAGTGCCCTAGTCGTTGCCTGCTAATTTTAGAGTTTTCTTCTGACAAGTATTTATCGAAAAGAAAGTTACCTACAGAAAAAATTGTAAGCGCTTGAATTGGAATGGCAAGTTGGTTGGTATTAGATATGTACAATCCTGGAGTCTTCAAGTCGCGAGTGAATAGGTACCTTCTAGGTTTGCGTGCTAAATCCTAGACAGCGTCATCACTTAACATCAGGTGAGACAGTTGTCAAACGCAAACTTATAATAGTAAAAAAAAAAAAAAGTTATAATTAAGAAATTTCGCAATAGCAAGATAACTAAGTCGCGAGTGAATAGGTACCTTCTAGGTTTGCGTGCTAAATCCTAGACAGCGTCATCACTTAACATCAGGTGCGACAGTTGTCAAACGCAAACTTATAATAGTAAAAAAAAAACAAAAAAAAACTAAAAATTGAACTGCAAACAGAAAAATTCGGAGAATTATACAAGCAAGGTTAAGTGATATAGGTAGGTATAGCCAGATCCAGAACAAAGGATCCGCTAGGCCAGGGGTCTATAAATCCAAAAGTAACAATTCATTACATTTATCAGTTGTCAAAAAGCCATAAATAAATTGTTTTCGATATATTAGTCAAATATGTACAGAAATAATATTTGATTTCTATTTTTGTTGACGAGACAGTTTATTTTTCTGCTTTTTTTTCGCACACACTTTGTTTCTCTTGCAAGATCCTCTTCATTCGTTTGATACTGGACGGGTTTGGAAGAAATCTTATTATTTGGTTCGATTTACTAGCTACATTTTTCTAGAGTTCTAATTGTCGCTTACATTCTTGAATTTGATGATTTTGTTGGCTTATCACCAACGTTTGTAGTTTTAGGCGTTTCACCCTTTCTTTAGTGTATTGTTTGTAAATTAAGTGTTCGTTTTCAGTTTCGAGAGTTAATTTCACTTACCAATAATAATTACAAGTTATAGCTTGCCCTCACAATTTCTTACGCAAATTACCGCGAATAACATCATAATTGCTGACGGGGTCATCGCGGGCGGAGGCCGAGGACGTCGAAGTAATCGGGATGGACGAAATAGGTTGCAGCGTCGGCGCTTTACCCAACTGCAGAGTTCGAGATAATAAAATGAATAAATACTACGAGAAAAAAAGAGTCTTGTTTTATTTTCAACTTCGTTTCTTTATTAGTGTATAATACAGTATCATACAAAATATACCTCTAATATAAACATTAGGTAAACCCCATATGAATTGAATACAAGATTCTTAAGTTATGGGAGAATATATAAAGAGATCTAAAAATAATTACAGCAACTCTAAAAAATCTATATTCTAAATGATACAGCACTCAGTTATAGGTAATCTTTCCGGTGTACACCCGGAATAATACACGAAAAACATTCCTGAATTAAAATTGATGAGTTACATTGCAGATCAATCGCTATTGATATCGGTGTTTACAATTGCAAATAATAGTTTTATATTATTTGCAAATTTAAGTGTTATTATACCTTTATTTTAAGTGTTATTGTACCTTTATTTTAAGTGTTGTTGTACCTTTATTTTAAGTGTTATTGTACCTTTATTTTAAGTGTTATTGTACCCTCTTTCTTCCGTGATTATACCAGAATAGATTTTAACTTTTACTTCTCCCCTGGACCTCGTTCACGAGTAGACATTCACATTAAATTTGGTTTAGATTAAGATTATAAGAAATAAATATTATAAATCCGCTTGCCTATCCCCAATAAAAAAAAGTTGTATATTATCTAATATAACACTAACCAAATTTTGTTTATTTTTCCCCAAATTCATATCACTATAATACTCGTAAATATATATCTAAATCTCTAAACATGTATGTGAGATTCAAAACTTTTTTAAAGGTGTTTCTTTGTTTTTCACCATTCTTGTACCTTTTGCTTCAACTGGCAAAAGGCACAAGAAAAATAACTAACTTTAGTGTTCCGTCACCTAATCCCATATAAATATCTATGAGTAGTAAGTTTATTAGAATTGATGCCCCAGTTTGAGTGAAGACCACATAACTACATCGTCAATATAACATTACTAGCTGACGTAGCAAACGTTGTTCTGCCATAAAAAATATCGAAATGTCAAAGTGACATGACACTTCATTTAAATTACTTCACGTCAATGAATATTGGTACAAAGAGATTTTATTGTGTATCGCATTAACATCATGCTAGGCAGAACTTCAGTTCAAATATTTGAAGGAAAAAATTCGGCTGCTAGTGGGACTTGAACCCACGACTACAGAATACCGTCCTGTCGCTTTGTCCAACTAAGCTATAGCAGCCCATACCACTAGGGCCGAGTTACTTCGTTCAAACAATTCTACATTGGTACAAACAAAAATATTAATCACAATAAAACAATGGAGGGTGATAAATACTTTACAATCTATTCTCAGACGTATAAAAAATCATTCCACCCATTTCGGAGGACTTCCGTTACAAACACTGTGGACACGACAATTTTATATATTACATTATAAAATAATTATAATTATTTTAAAGACGGACCTATTTGTATGGCTACACGATACACTTATAAATAGGTAAACGACAGTTGTTATTTTTATATATAAACCTATACACAAAAGTAAATACTAGTAAAGTTAATTGTCGAGCTAATTAAGTTATTGTTAAAAATTAATTAATGATAATTAAGCGAGTCCGTTAACCCTGTCTGCTCTTGCGGACCTGTTGCCACCCGGAACAAGAGGCGACGCGTTTGAAAGATGTGAAACAGTGGTCAACGCAAGCTATAACATTTAAAAAAATCCTCTTATAATTATGTTTGTATTAATTTATATTCGATATATTACATACATTATTGTACTATTTAATAAGGTATAAATTACACGCTAACGTTTTCACATAATTTGTCAATTAGAAATTACATTAAAATGTTTTTAGGATACGCATATATTTTAATTATGTCAAATTATACTTAGGTTATAATTACTTATAATACAATAGAGGTGGTGATTCTCTTGTTCAACTAAACTAAAGTTCTGAAAAAGAAGAAAGTAAGATAAGTTCTTGTATCGTTACGATAGAGTCCAAATTAGTATGACATTTATCAATATCAACACTAAAATTAGATCTTATTATTAAAATTGCCAGTAGTTTTAAGTACAATAAGTCGCCACTTATTTGGTGTTGACTAAAATTACAATTACCAATTAGCCAGCAATTAAATAAAACTCGTCTAATATTAGAAATAGCGCTGCAAGGAGATATATGAATTCAAAATTTAGGAAAATATAATACGAGCTATTTCATTATTTATAAATTTAGTGAATATTAGCCAGTTCGTGTGATTAACAAACTACACTGAAATGCAGAAAATAAGGTAAGTACGGATACAGTCCAAATTAGTATGACTCCTCTCCACACTAAAGTTAGATCTTTTTTAGTGAATTTTAGCCAGTTTGAGTGATTAACAGAATTAGGTCCCATATGTAACTAAAATTAAAAAGTAATAATAAATGTTGATGTTATTACATACTAAAATCAGAACTTCTAAATCCTCGCCACGCTTCGGAGGGCACGGCAGCCGCCGGTGCCGGTCGTCTTAGACCATGTTGGGAGCCCACGGGCGGTGTAGAGTCTACGACTCGCTAAACCGCCACGCTTACGGCCTACACTCAGCTCTGAGATGGATCAACTGCCCAGAATTAATTAACTACCGTTTTTTAAGTGTAGAATCTAATTATTCATTTAATTATATATATATATATTTACACTGCGCCCCGCGGTGTTACCCACGGTGACATGGTACGTGGTATTGTGGATTTTTGTGTCTTCCTGTCACCCCACGGGAACAGTCAATATTTTCGGCATAGAAGCAGCCGGTATCTCTTGTGCCGCTAAACGTTACATTGCCCATGCTGGCCCATCGAAATGGCCCACCCTGTATATTAGATAGGTCGGTTACAGTTTGGTCTCGGGTTTGTGGTGATGTTTGAGCCGCCGCGGCCTCTGGTCCGGGCCGGGCGGGGGCCCGAGGCCGGGCGGGGGCCCGCGGTGGGGCTCGGAGCGCGGTAGCATGTCGGGCCGCGGCTGGGGCGGGTACTGGAAGTGCGCGTAGGGCCCGCTGTGGGCCGCCGAGCCCGCCGACAGGTTCGACCGCCGGTCGCTCTCGTTCTCTTCCACGCTGTCCACGTCTCCTATACAATACAATGTTTTTATTAACACGATGACACATATTGACAAACTACATTTAAACTAGCTACACCCGGCGGTTTCACTCGCTTGAATTACGGTATTCCGCTACCTTAATTATACCACCTATACTTTTTCCGGGATAAAAAGTAGCCTATGTGTTATTCCAGGGTATATTGATATATGCATTTCACATTTCGTGCAAATACGTCCAACCGTTTCAGCGTGAACGTGTAACAAAAATACAAACTCTCTTTATAATATTAATGTGATATTTGGTAAAGTGCGGAGTAACATATTTCGTCAATTCGTCAAGTCATTAAATATTTTGAAGTGAAAACTTCTGTAGGCGCGAAAAGCCCGTGATCTGACGCCGGTTCAATTGGGTTTAGCTTCCAGTGAAGTCAAGACCGACCCACAACGTGGTAGGATTCTTTCGGGTATTTGCCTGGATAGTTTCCACCCTCAAGTTTGAAGAACTGTCACCAAACACATGTTTGCGTGTGCGTGCGTGGGGTAATAGTCCTTTTAAGCCAGTAAAACATGGTAGGTCTAGCGTGATCACATCGAGTGAGATAGAGTGGTCAAACAAATCTATAAAGTAAAACAAAATATATTGACAATTGGAGTGTCTGAAACGAGTAAGCCTGCTAATATTATAAATGCGAAAGTTTGTGTGTATGTTTGTTACCTCTTTACGCTTAAACGGCTACACCGATTTCGATGAAATTATATTATACACTGGATTAATACATAGGGTAATTTTCATCATTACCATCATCACCGCTTTTCATCACCACGCGGGTACAACAAGGCGCAGCTAGTTATTCCATATACAAGTGAAAATTCTTCAAGCTATACACTTTGAAGCATTGGCGGATCCAGAAGGGGGCTATGCGGCATCTCGAAAACCATTAGGTCCATGCCTGATAACCCGTGGAAATGGATTTGATTTTTATGAATTCATAATTCAAACAGAAAGAGAACGAAAGACCCCCGTGAGTGTGTCGACCAACCCTCCGCGTGACCTTCATGCCAGAATCCTTGGATTCACCACTGCTTCGATGCCCACCATTGGGTTGAGCTTCCGATGAAGGTCCAAATCCAGAACAAGGTGGTTAGTATAGTTTCCAGCACTCGTCTGGCTACCACCATCATTAGCAAACCAGACGGTATGTTCAAGAAGCGAACCAGTAAACATTCGAAGTATCCCATAATTGCACCTTTGAACACATCCTCACTGGCCGTCAAGTGACACAGTGATCTAACGTTATATCTATGAACTATATGAAACAAAAAGTAAAAATACTGTAAAAACCACTACATATTCGAAGAACAAAAACTATAAACATCCATCATCCAATTCACAACCTCATATTTTTTATGTCGGTTAAATATATTAATAGTTGACTTACCGTACTACTTATAGTAGTACTTATAGTACTTACCGTCACTACTATTGTTACTGGGCACGTGTGCGTCTCGCAGTCGCGGCCGTCGACGCCAGTATCGGAACTCTCGTGGTAGCGTGTACGAACGGGGCAAAGATATCTGTGTAACAAAACAAACATGTACCTACAGTCGAAAGAATATATCGTCTACTACACTACAAAAAGGTTGATTTTCCCCTGCAATAATATTTTGACCGCCAGAAATGAAAAGATATCGCAAAGCGAGCTGCTACCCTGGTAAACTTAATGATGATTGTGTAATGTGTAAGTTACCTGACTATCGATATCGCTGGGCGGTCGCGGAGTGTCCCGCGCCGGTCCTTCTGGACTCGACTCTTCTCCACTGCTGCCGCCGTTACCCTCTTCCTTCTTTCTGCTTCTGAACACAGAACAAAAACCCTTGTAAAAGGTGTGTACCCTTGAACAGAGACGCATCTCTACGCCGTAGAGATGCTTGACTACGATGATACTACATGATACGACGAAGTGGCATCATTAATGTTTATATCCATAGTAAAATACTAAGTATTTTTTTTATTTTTTTTATTGTATTAATTACAGGCAAGAGAAGCAGGGGTAGGCCAAAAGAGAGATGGCTCGACGAAATAGTAAAAATCACTGGAGCAGACTGGGAAGATAAGACGAACGACAGGACGACGTGGAGAAACAAGGAGGAGGCCTTTACTCGTTGAGAGGTCCTTAATATTTTTAAGTAAATTTTTTAGGTTAATTATATTTTTATTTAATTTTTATGTTATAAGTTAGTTAAGTATATATAAACAATTGTAACTTTATTAAGGAAAATAAAAGGCTTTATTATTATTATTTATCTCGGTACGTATGTATACATGACTTATAAGACATTGGCCCTAATTCTGTTAATTACACGAACTAGCTAAAATTCACTAAAATTCTTCAAATTGAAGTAGCTCGTATTCTATTTACGCTAAAATTTAAATTCGCATAACTCCATACAGCGCTCTCACTAATATTAGACGAGTTTTATTCCATTGCTGGCCAATTGCGGGTAATTTTAGTAGGGACCAAATAAGTGGCGACTTAATTTCGCTAAAACTACTTGCAAATTTAATAAATACATTTAATTTTAATGATGTTATTGAAAA
Source organism: Apeira syringaria (assembly GCA_934044485.1). NCBI lineage: Eukaryota > Metazoa > Arthropoda > Insecta > Lepidoptera > Geometridae > Apeira > Apeira syringaria. Next base: position 29,855,528 of record OW203655.1, read on the forward strand.
GTCTCATACTAATTTAGACTTTATCGTAGCCATATAAGAACTGGATTAGTTTTAAAACATTTTAGTTTAGTTCAGTTGAATAAGCGAATCACTACCATTGTATCTTATCAATATTTAAAATAAATAAATACACTATCGGCTTACGGCTTCTTTCAGATGTACATTTCAATATTTATCTATATATATCTATATTATAATTACATTATTTGATTGTACCATCAGTCTCCATCTTTTAAGCATGATTCTTAAATGTTGATGTAGTTTAAGATGTGACACGCTAGCCGAGAAGGGTTTACTGACTTAAAGCCCACAGGATTGTACGTATTGTAAAATAAATAGTCCGGCAAAGAGGACCATTTCTTGGCAGTACGCATTATAAAAGTGGAAGCAAAACGCTTTATACTAGAATGCGGATGGTAACATGAAAATATTTTACTCCATAACACATTAGCTGAAATGTATCCGTTAAAAATACGATAGGAATACACGATGGTGTTTAAGGCTCTGAACCCTACGAATATATTCTGTTACTTACGTATACGGCGGTCCCCAGAGCGAGGGCGTCCCTCCGGAGTGGCAGCAGACTTGCCGACTGCATCCCTCCAGGTAATGCGGGGCGAGCAATATCTCAGGCGTTCTACATCGCTGCAGCTTCCTCATTTGTTCCATTTTCTTACCGCCTAAGTATTGGAACCTGCAAATAATTGAAATGTGTTAATGGGAGCAATGCTGTTATGCTATGGTTGTGTATGGTGGTAAGGTACTTTTCAGTACCTGCCTGGCGGCTACCTTTAGTTTGAAGAACTGTCACCAAATACATACAGTATCTGGTGACCGTTTTGGGAGGCAGCAGTTCTGGAGAGCCAGTAAATATTTAGATTCATAAGTATAAAAAAAAGTTCATACAAACCTACAGTAGGTGCAGTCAGTATCATTGTGATCATAGGCTCTGTGAATACTTGCCCATGTACAGGTAAAACAGTTCGTCATCAAGCAGAGCGAGCGAGATAAGAAGATGCGCAAACGTAAGTGAATGGGCGAGTCAGTTACACAACAATTAAGCCCAGTCCCTAGCGACTGAAAATTGATATACTGTACATACAGCGAAAATATATATGCAGACTACTTCAGGGACTACTAGTTCTACCGTGAATGATGTAGTTATACATCCTATTTGTAACCACAAAGTAAGTTTCTAACTAGTTATTTAATAGTAGGTATTTTAGAATCTTATTTATGCTATTATTATGATTAATTAAAATTCTTCAGTCATATAGGCTCTTATTCTATCTGCGCTAAAATTCAAATTCGTGTAACTCTTTACAACACTATCTCTAATATGGGCGACGACTGGTTTCCATTTTTTAATAAAAAAGATCTAATTTTAGTATTTTTATTATTAAGGGTCATACAAATTTGGATTTTGCACACAGTAAATTATTTTCTACAATTTTTAGATATTGTAGAAAATATTTTAGATATTGTACCTATCTCTTAGACTTAGATAATAAGAATTGTGTAATGGAACTGTAATGCAACAACTGTAAATAAATAAAATGAAAAAAATAAAATAAAAAAAATAGTACGTGCTTCGTTACGAGCGACCTGTCTCGACTCAATTGGTTAAAAATTTTAATTTTACAAGGTGTTGTCTTCCGGACTCTAGCTGGCATCAAACTACAACCTAGCGCTTTGAGCTATTGGTTGGAACGCCATCATAGTAGACTACTATGATGGCCTTCGAACCAATAGCTCAAAGACAGAAATTGCTGGCACATCAGATATATTATAGTTTAACACTAATAAATGCTAAAACAAACCAATTAGAATCAAATAAAGAGCATTTGACTGGCCGGTTGGCGCAGTTGGTAGCACTCTGCCTTCTGAGCCGCTGGTCCCGGGTTCGATTCCCGGACAGGTCAAACATTTGTGTGCATGAACATGTCTGTTTGACCTGTGTCTGGGTGTGTATATGTATATAAGTATATATATCAGTCATCAGGTTACCATAGTACAGGCTCTGCCTAGTTTGGGACCTGAAGACCTTGTGTGAATGTTGTAAGAAGAAAAAAAAAAAAAAAAAAAATTAAAACAGTTTGACCAATAAAAGCACGTTGTGTTAGTATGGACGAGTCAGAGAGCGAAATTTAACCAATTTTCGCTAACTCATGTACACATAAATGCCTTTTACACTTCTTAAGGCCAGTTACTTGATGATTTTAGCTTTCTTTTTGTTGCTTCATGATTTTGTGTATCATTTACAAAAATTAAAGCACTTCTAGCAGTATTATATTTCTTATTATGTTATAACGAAGTAAAACATTAACTAAACCAATAAAAAAATATCATCATCATCTCAGCCATAGGACGTACACTGCTGTACATATGCCTCCACGATTGATTTCCACAAGGACCGGATCGAAGCGGCTTGCATACAGCCCGTACCTGCGATCTTAGCCAGGTAAAAAAAATGCATATTCAGCTAAAATGTTTGTATATTTTCACATACCTTTCACAATTCTGGCTGTACTGAGCGCAAGGTTCATTATACGTCGTCCTCATACTGTCTATAGGCTGCACGCCAATATGCTGCAGCGGCGAACTATATTCATCCTTATCGCTATATTTATACTGGTTATTTTCGCAATAACCCGAATACTCTCCCACGTGACCCTCTGAATAAATCCCGTTTTGTATCCGCGACGGATTTTTCTCTTGCACTTCATAGTTGTTAGCATCAGTGATGTAATTCCCTGGACTATTGTTCAACACGTTTCTCGGACTTGCGCAACTTTTGCTCTCGTACGTCCTAGTCTCTAAGTAATTTGGGGATCTGATGGGGGTCCTAGTGACGTCAGTCCTCAGCTTGACGTTGGCTGGGTTCTCGTAGAAAGTTCTGGAATTGTCGTAGCGTCGCATTTTCATGTCATTCTGTTGATTTTCGTTTTGGAACGGGAATTCAGGTTTGATTTCTGTGTATGTCGGATAGATGTTGCAGTTGTGGGGTAGGATGGGGTAGTTTTGGTAGGAATGAGTCATTTCTATGCTGGGCCAGGTGGGCGGTTCCGCGTGTGTTTTCGCTCTAGGTATTGGTTGTCTCTGGAGGCTGCTGTATATCTCCTCGGCTGCTACCGGGGTGGTTTTTGCGAGCTTCCCCTGTTTGATCTCTTCTTCGATGACACGTAACTCGGCGAGTTGTTTTTGTTTCTTTTCCTGGAGTTTTTGCTGTATGTTGACCCGGGAGCCGACGCTAGAGCCCTCGTTTTCTGATGACCCGCCCTGAGTACAATGTTCAAAGTGCCAATTAAGAAAATGTATAGATAAATGCGTTAGTTGGAGCTGTTGAGTCGGTGAACGTCAACATCTCCTGAGGATGCCTCGTGCTGAGGCGAGACAAGTGTCCAAGAGATTCCGATTGAGTGAGCTGCATATGTCATAACGTACTGTGTACTTCTTGAATGCATTTTATGCACATTGCATATGGACTAGTTTTCATTTTTTTATACCTTATAGATGTGGCGTTTGAGCATTCTGCCACTTGTTGATCAGAGACTATGTGGTCGAAGTTGTAATACAGGTAACTTTCATTTATTGGCTGATACATAAATAGTTCTAAAATAAAATTAATTAAAAATGAAGAGAATGCAGGCTGCGCTGTTTTCAGCATATCCCTCGCTCTTTAGCGGTGGTAGCCAGGCAGGTACTCGCAAGTACTCTACCACCATGGGAATTTGATCACGGTGCTACCAGTAGCAGCGTAGGCAGAAAGCTAGCAGCATTGCCACTTTGAATTATAATGCTGATTTCTAGAGCGATATAAGTATTGAATAATAACCTGACTGACATGATGGTTATGTGTGGCCGGCAAAGGGCGCCGCCAGAAGGCGGTGGCGGGGGCTGCGGGGGGAGGGACGAACGTGGTAGGCTTTTTTTTCTTACGGCCGTTGGCTGCGCTGTGAACAAAAGTAACAAATGTGTGTATTCCTTTACTAGCTGATTCGTCCTACACAAGACGCATCGCTTCATAGCGATTCTCTTTCTCTAACCGCTACTGCTTCAAAGCTGTCATTATCGCTTGTCAAAATGGCAATCGTCAACGGTTTTACCCGCGTGGTGATGTGATGATAGATGTTGATGATGAAAAGTAGATCTGGTATTCCGGGACCTGATGTATCTACATACCAAATTTCATCCAAAGCCATGTAGTCGTGGATTCAAATAGTTAGTAGGTAGTAGTAGTAGTTCAAATATGTAGTTCAAATCTAATCGATAACCGAATTTTCTCTTCCTAAAGTTAGGATACAAGTACCACCTCACATCACTCCTCCGTAAGAGAAAGTAATAAAAATATTTTGAAAATGTATAAATCTACACATTCCCATCTACCCGCCACCAAATCACACTTGTACATTCGGTGTTACCTGTTAACAGGGTTTGAGAATCTGCAGTTGAACACTCCTGGTATCGCGGCGTTATCCGTTTGGCTTGACTGTTTACCTGGTAACAAACATAATTCATAATTTTTATTTCGTACAACAGATTTACTGGTATATAATATAACTCTCGAACACAAACAAAAGAACCAACCGCGGTTGTAAGTAGGCACTACTTACAACTACACTAGATTCAGCGTATTTAATCCGAACTTTGGCGCAAGTACGCCTTACATAGATATTTTTAATTATATGAACAGTTGTTTATAAAGTAAGGTTAGACATTTTTTGTGAAATGTTAGTTAGGCTAGTTCAGCCACAGATAACATAAAGACAAAACTAGCGAATCCTGGAGATCCTGGTACGGAGAATGCGACAAACTATTCAAATTATTGCATCGTCATCGGTTCTTGATAAGTTTGCCAAGTTTCAAATTAATCCCAGGTTTTGTGGGGGTTGAAAATCTCGTTCAAATATTCCTTTACAAAGATAGGTAGGATAGCTACAGGCAAAGCTAATAAAAGCGTTTTATTATAAAGTTAATTGTTCATCATCTTATTATAGGCCTTATTTAAATCTACGAAGGCAGACTTTTTGTTTTCTGGTAAAAAATCTTCGGCTAATCCACTTGAAATATGACAACCTTTTCAAATACATACAAAACCTTTTCGAAAGAATTAAATTATCACCAATCTCCCGTACGGGTATGTAGATTATAAATTGTCCGATAACCATGGTACATAGGCAACGGTTTTGGAGAAAACATTTGTTTATGGCAGCGAAAAGGTGTACTCACCATTCTTATTCTGCGACGAGGCATTTGTACTATTTGTTCCCTGTTGGTTTTCTCCAAGCATGTATCCTAATCTTCTTACATGGAAATATCTGAAATGGAAATGTTTTTAACAACTGATGATAGCATGCATAAGTAGTAAAATAATATTTTATTACACTTACACCCCGCACTATGTTTCCCTGTGTCGCGGGAGCGAGGGACACACACAATCACGTCATACAAACATGCAGGCCCGACGCAAACATGCATGCTCGTCGCAAAAATGCTTGCCCCTGCCGGGATTCGAACCCAAGGCCCCAGGGACGGGTAGTCATATCAGTTACCACTGGGCGACGGCTACCAAAATTTCAAGCCATAAAACTCAAGGATAAAGTTTGCAAAAGCATAGTAAGACCGGTCGTGGTCAGTTAACATTCTAGGTCCTCTACGCTGCATCGTCACTCATCATCGACCAAGGTACAAATACATAAATAAAAGTATTATCAGAGCTATCTATAATAGATTACTAACACGCATAATATAAGTATTGCATATCATCATCATCATCATCTTAGTCATAGGACGTCCACAGCTGGACATAGGCCTCCCCCATTGATTTTGATGATTTTAGTCAGGTCGTCTGACCACCTGGTCGGTGGCCGTAATATGCTGCGCTTGCCAGTCTGTGGTCTCCATTCGAACCTTTCGGCCCTCGGTTCTCCGAGCTATATGCCCTGACCACTGCCACTTCAATATTGCATATTGCAACCAATATTGCATATGACAGGCGGTATGCTATTAAAGACCGTTGCTTGCTCAAATAGACGACTGAAAAAGTAATGTACCTATAATAAAGGAGCATGAAGAGTATGCCCGCGAAGAAGGCGACAGTAGCGGCGGCGGAGAGGGACAGAGCGCGCCTCGCCCGCCCCGACATCCACCACAGAGTTATCAGCAAAGAGTTCTCGATGCACATCACAATGTAGAATACCACCTGGACACGACAACACACGTTAATTTATTAAATTATTATACTAGTGAATTGCAGGCTTTTACGGATAATTAAATGTAACTTATAAGCAGAAGAGGGAAGTACTGCCACCTTATCTATTTCTACCGCCAGGCAGTAGTGTTCGCACTACTGTATTCCGGTTGTTTCCTGAGAAAATACAGGCACATGAGACTTGCCAACTTTATTTCTCAGGGTGACGGATCCTGTGCTATTCTTTACGAATTGTATCTGTCTATAGGCAGAGGTTACCACTTAACATCCTGTGGGCCCTTTGCTTGTTCTTGTTTCGTCACACCATCCCATAAAAATAAACAATCAGATGCACACGGGGAGTGCCGGCAGAAGTGAAAACTTGAACATTAACGTTCCATCCATTTTTGATTTTTTTGGAATATAGGGAATAATTTCGCACGAATTGCTTTATTTATCAGAATATAGAGGTATTTAAGTTTATTGATTATATATACCTACATATATATGAACATAATGACGTATTTTTTAAAAAACAATGACATTTTTCCTCTTTATAATATCAGCGTTTTCATAACCAAACTCAATTATACTTCTAACAAAACGACTTTATCAAATAAAACTACCAACAAACGAAAATGTTCCTTATTCGTAAATGTATTACGAATGTTTTTAAATTTATATTTCAACAGCGGTCTACTTTCCCTCCGTCTTACGAATTCGATGACGTCACGGTCCACGCCGACGCGAGTATAACATTTTTCACCGTACAAAAGTGCCCAACGCCGCTAAAGAAGTTTTCATGTCAAAAACTCGTACCCATCTGTGGTTCCATCCAAAAAGAAATTCATGGATACGTCACTGAGAATAGAGATACAATTAAGGACCAATTGCAATATTTCGTCACTTTATTTGAGTTTTCTCATAGTTGTATCCTCAACGAGTAGTATTAAGGCAAGCACACAAATTAGTCGAACCATTATCGTTTTTGCGAGTCTAACTCACGGCAAAAGATTTATTTTTGTTTTTACTAAAAAGGTTGCGATGTGTGACAATTTAGTATCAATGAGGCAGAGAATAGAAAACCCTTACGCTGTTCGACACTTTCGTATAAAACGTAGATGATGTCTGTAAGATCACTCACCATCTTCTGCCGATGATTCAACTCCTGTAGATTGACGTATGCGAACACCAAGACGGCCGCTATTAGCGCAGAGAGACACGCCTTTCGCCCGCGGCTGATTCTTTCGCCGTGGAATACGTTCTTAGGCGATATTAGCCACAAAAACATTGAGAGCCAGTGGAGACCTGCTCAATGTGAAATGAAGTGTGCGCTGTTAAGGTATGAGTTAGACCCGGCGCAGTAGATCGGTGAGGAGGCAAATAATTATTTGGTGTATAGACTGACTATATTTATCAGGTTTCCACTTCTTACCCGTCGACCATTTTCTTTAAAAATACCATTTGTATACGTCAAACTGACGGACACTGGTTCGATCCCCAACAACGGCTTGAGCTTCCGGTGAAGGTAACACCGTTATCGAATTTCCAGCATGGTGGTAGGGTACTTTCGAATACCCATCTGGCTAGCTACCACCTTCAAGTTTGACAAACTGTCACCAAACACATAGTATGTTCACGCAGCAGTCCTTGAAAGCCAGTGAGCATTCTAGGTTTAGCGTGATAACATCTTCGACCACATCGTCACTGACCATCAAGTGAGATAGTGGTCAAACGTTAGACCTATACAGTATATATATATAAAAAACAAGATCCTATCATTTGTGCTTCTAAAATTTGAATAATTCACTCAATTTGATTAGTCTAGGAACCCATCATCCTCTTTTGCTGCCATGACGAGGAAGTATGCCTTTTCAAACAAAAATATAATTCAAAATCGGTCTAGGCGTCTTCGAGTATTCTGGGAACATATAAAAAAGACATAAGATTTCGATAACTGTGCTCTTTTTACCGTGGTCAGTTAAAATTAAAAATATTTTATACATATATATATTTATACATATATACGATACATAAAGTGAATATTTGCATATCAACATCGTCATCATTATCTCAGGACTCCCATAATCATAATCATAATCATGCTGGACATAGACCTCCCCAATTAATTTCCACAAGAACTGGTTGGAAGCGTCGAATGCAGCCCATGCTGGATTCGACAATTGACCTCTTTCTCATAGTCGGACTAGACTAATTGGACTTATTTGCCGCAGAGTGTAGGCCATAATTTAAGAAGAAGAAGGAGAATCCTTCTTTTATTTAACAAAATCTCTGCTATTTATCACTATCTCTAATATCAACGCAAAAAATAGCTACTGCACTACAGTTTACGTTGATCGTAGAATACGTGTATTACGGTTTGCGTAAAAATATTTATAAAGCTAATGATAGTATTATTAAAATAGTTATACAAAGCACGATAGTTTACATAACGACCCAATAATAGGCGCAGCCATTTTATGGCGAGTCGCTGGGGAATGGGCTTCATTATTGTATAACTGTCTCGCTCACTCGCTCACGCATCTTCGCATCTCTTCCCATCTCGCTTACTCTGCTCGATGACAAATTGTATTACCCATAGAGAAACTACAAAGTATTTTAGTGTCTCTGTGGTTTTACCGGCACTTACCTATAACTAAGAAGAGCCAGTATTCGTACACTAGACCGTAGACGGTGAGAGCGCAGATACGCGCCGATATCGTTCCTAACCTCCACAGAAACTGAAACAACCAATGATTCAACTTTGTATTACGAATAATATTTTGTTAATTTGATCGGTTCGGTGCCAGAGCATCTGGGAAGGAACGTTTTGGTACGAAAAAAGGTTTTTATTATTATGATGAGAGATAAACTGACTGGCCGGTTGGCGCAGTTGGTAGCACTCTGCCTTCTGAGCCGCTGGTCCCGGGTTCGATTCCCGGACATGTCGAATATTTGTGTGTGAATATTTATGAACATGCCTGTTTGACCTATGTCTGGGTGTGTATATGTATATAAGTAAATATATAAGTATGTATTTAAGTGTATATATCAGTCATCAGGTCGCCATAGTACAGGCTCTGCCTAGTTTGGGACCTGAAGACCTTGTGTGAATGTTGAAAAAAACAATTAGATGTTTGTTATTAATTGGCCCGACATTTGTTGTTTGTACAACAATTGTTGTATTGTTATTGGAAGTGTTTACTCTAATTAGTAGTTTAAATTAAAATCGAATTACTTATTGGCCATATTGTAATTTTAATGTGACGACCAAAAATATTTTACTTCCGAAAGAAGCCGAAACAATAAAATTGTCGATCGTGATATCGACTACGCGTAAGCACCACGCTATACCCGTAAAAATAGTGTAAAGTAATTATAAACGTGAATAAGACCAAAGATATTTAAAAAAAACCAAATTGATTTGTGTCATACTAATTTGCACTTTATTGTAACACTATAATAACCATCTCATTTTCTTCAATTATTGTTTAGATGAACAAGAGAATCACAGCAAAATAAAATGATCAAATGATGATAAATGAAGTTTACCTGAAATATGACCCCGAGCCATGTGAGCACCAGACGATGCACATTCTGGAGCCGTACGTTCTTGCTGAAGCTGGCGAGCGCCCAACACACGGAGAATAACGACAGTGACGCCGAGATCACGTTTAGTTCTGCGAACGCTTTGTTGGCTGAAAACAAACGAATATTCGATGTACAAATAAACACCTCTACACACATAAACCACATCCTCACACACTCGCAGACCTCCACAGGCACTCACACTCCCCCCCCCCACACATAAGACAACCGGTAAATTAACAAATAAAATAATTTCATAAATTTAAACTCTTTAATTTAGTTAATTTTCTTAATTTCGTTAAGTTTATGTTAGTGTAACCTTGTTTTTGCTGAACAGACTCAATCAATATTTAACCTACTTCAGAAGAGCGGGATCCTCTAACACAGGTATTTCCATACTTAAAAGAGGGTTGCAAACCAATTGGATGTAAATAAGATCAGTTCTGAAGTCCATAGAGACCACGTTTTGGGTCGAAAGAGAGAGAGAGAGACAGAAGTTTTTTTCTTGGCACGTTATGTAAAATTAATGTATTTTCATTTTATCAGTGAAGCTGATGTGGTCTTAAGCTTTCAGCAGTGCAAGTTTCGAAGTGTATTTCTCACCGGAAGGTTCGTCTATGGTGGGTTCAGGAGTGACGCCCAGCTCGTAGACTGCCTCCTGGCGATCCCTACTGCTATCTCGGAACAATATGTGCAGTTGTAGCAGTAACATCGGCGCCGCTTCACAAAACGCATGGACCAACCGGAGCATGCCTGCAAACCACAGTCAAGGAGATTTTAATATTACTAAATACAAAAATGACATATTCAACTTACAGATTACTAGTATGCATTAAAAGGTTTTCAGTGATTAATGGCGCACGACGCATCGGTATGTTTGTATAGGATATGATTATGACGAGAAATTTTGATGGAGAATCATTTCATCAATCACGATTTTTTTATTATATATACTAAAATATGAGCTTCTTCGGGTCTTTATAAGGTGAATTATTAATCTTTAAGTTACCGTGAACATGGAAGTTGGAATTTGGGAGCGAAGTGGCGTTAAGAAAAGTGGATCAAAATGGCCAATATTAGCTTCTTTATTTATCTCCGGAATCTCAAAGCAAAGTTGCCTTTAAACGCCTACTACTTTACTGAATCAATGATAAAACGGGACGGGATATAGCGCTAAGCTTATGATTACAACTTGATACAACAGAAGTTTGAAATCAATAAGCTGGAGTAAAGGCACATTAAACGCGAAGCCAAATAGAAGATGCTAAGAAAACAGTTTATATTAATTTATAGGGATAAAATTAGCGTATATAACCATCGCAATATTCTGATGTATAAATTTAAAATAACGCAAATTGCGTTTACTTTTCAAACGCAAAACTATTGCCAACATTATTTTTTGAACTTTCTCGCTAAAATTGTCGTTGGCCTGGACCGCACCACTAGTTATTAAAGAAGAAGATAATACCCGTTTAAATAAATATTTTTTATAAAAGCTTGCAGTCTGAGAGTTTGAACAAACACCAATATATAGAGATTAAATGAGATTCCCCATTACAATGAATGCGAATTCAGTTTCAGTTGCAAATTGGTAACGACAGTTGTACCTACTTCCAAACCTAAACTTCCAAGTTTTTATGTCTCGAAATAGATGCTTTCTTACATAGATCTCTAACTTGGTGCTTGACTCTCCTTAGTTCCAGCGGCACAAGCAGCCTTGCATATCGCCACAATACTCCAAGTTGCAAGCAGTGCAAAACAATAGGCAGCCAAGGAGGTCTTCCCTTGCGATCTTCGCTTTCGAACCAGACGTGGAGGTACCAACGGATAGATAGTACCTGAAAAAAGAAATCAAAAATCATTAGGTGCAACTATTTTAACGCTTTTACTCAGAATGCTAAGAGATTACCGGCAAACCCTAATTAGTTCGAAGTGTGGAGTTGATCCGACTTCCAAATTGATTTCCATTGATTTTCACAAGGGCCTCCCCCATTGATTTCCACAAGGACCTGTTGAAAGCGGCCTGCATTCAGCCCTTGCGATTGTAGTCAACTCGTCTGTCCACCTGGTCGGTGGTCGTTCTATGCTGCGCTTGCCAGTCCGTGGTCTCCATTCGAGAAATTTTCGGCCCCGACGGCCATCAGTTCTTCGAGCTATGTGCCCTGCCCACTACCACTTCAACTTGCTACTCCGCTGGGCTATATCGGTGACTTTTGTTCTTCTATGGATTTCCTCATTTCTGATTCGATCGCGTAGAGAAACACCGAGCATAGCCCTCTACATAGCTCGGCGGGCGACTCTGAGCCTGCTCAGAAGGCTCAGAATCCGGGACCACGTTTCAGTTCCGTAATTCATCACTGGTAACACACACTGTTCGGAAAATAAAATGGATCTTCTTTTTGTATGGAGAAGTACGCGGTATATAATCCTCTTAAACATAAAAAGAATTACCTGTGATATTAACAGAGATGTGATGACAATCGATATGGCAGCTGCAAACGTGCCTTTATACCCCCGCTCTAGCAGGGCATACCCCATCACTACATCGAATACGACATCGCAGAAGTATCCCGCGAGAGATATCACATTGAAAAGCACGTCGCAAAGGGGCAGAAATTCCGCCATTGCCACTCATTTCCCTCATTGGTTGTATTTAATGAAAAATTGATTGTAGGTTTTTTTTCTAAGCTGAAAATAAAAAAAAACATATAGTTATAGTGGTAGAGTGCTCAATGAATCCCTGACTATTACATCTTATGATGATCCTGTCTTAATGCACGTGCCATGCGTAGCCAAAACATGAGAAAACAAACAAGTCAAACGGCTGTCATTGTCAGTTGACACCGCTTCGTTTCTCTGTCATGTCATGACTGTCATCATCACATCATCTCGATTCAGAACTTGCCTGCCTGACGCATGCCTGACGTTTATTTATTCTATGACCAGAACCAATCGTATTGTATGCGTATTGTTGTGTTGTTTTGTTGTAAAATAATAATTACATACCAATTCTACTTTTCAATTTAGATTAATGCACAGGTCAACTAATAATGTCCACTTACGATTTAGTAACCAAATTAAGTAAGGAATCGTCACGAGCTGCGTGCAAAAAGTGTGGGTATGCTGGACACCTAACTTTTCAGTGTCGAAACTTTATTAAAGTAAGTTAAGTATTTTCTATAAATCTGTTAAAAATCAATCTGCCGGCTTCGATTGGGTCATGCGTGTACTCCAGTTCACTCAAGGTGTATTCGAGATGGGCTTGTGGAGTTTTTAGCAGTGTACAACTGAACAAGCACTCGATTTGGGGCTGTGGCATTTGTGGCAAAAATCTACTCACATCAGCTGTAGCTGTCAATCTCTGAGCTGCCAAAAACGCTCACAAAAGACCCATTTTTAACACAGCGTTTTGAACACTTTTCTTGCATCTCGAACTTGTTTTATGCATAGATAATGCTTTACTACTGCTTGTACATCTATCAGTCCTGTTCTGTCAGTTATGGTTAAAAATTATTTCTTCATTACTCATTTATTATATATTTTCAAATACAAATTACTTTATTTGACATATATTTGTTGTTGTGTAGTAGGTACATTTGTGAATCCATTGATCCAAACTAATTGCTCTCTGTTTTAGGGTACAATGGCTTCTCCCATAATAATAACAAGTAACTAATTTATGTCAAAGTATACAATAAAATGTGTAATACCGATTGCTGCATATTTTAAGTTCTGGTTATCAGCCTATAGATCCAAAAATGTATCATAAATTGTAACAAATTTGTGTGTTAACTATTAATAAAACACGGTCATTCGTCTACCAGGCTCAAAACTTGTGGTTTATGTAATGCTTACTGAGTTACCATCCATCATGCTGTCAATAAAGAATATTTTAAAAAGAAATTGAAACTGTCTTTTCTAGTTACCATCACTGAATACTCGCTGTAAATGTTTATAAATCATAAATCTTTGACCACACAAGTTAATTCGAGTTGGCACATTGCCAATTCCCTAATTTGATCAAATATGATAATATAATATAAAATGTTATTACCATGTCTGATCTCAAGACATGGTAATAACATTTTTTTCTTTGACTATAAAATTGATGACATACATTTTTTCTGAACTGGAAAGCACTCAGTTAATGCTAAAATATCATGAATTTTGATTCTTGTGTGTTTTTCCCAATAACCGGGTCCCGGAATAACAGATAGGCTATTTTTCATTTCATTATCATGAGTAAAACCATGGGGCATAGTTAGCTATGTCATAAATGGGAAAGTTTGTGAATGTAGCAGGATGCAGCTAGTATATATATATATATATATATATATATAATTAGTATATTATGATCCTCATGACAAGCCCTTTAATTTAAGAAATATATATAAAATGTTGATAACTTATAATTGAAGACAAGCTACTGAACACACTACATGATGCTTACTGAAGTTGTATATATACCGTCTTACAAATATATGTAATTTCTTTCCAATGACTTATAAATAATTATTACAATTCTAAGTAACACATGAATTCTAAGCCAATATCTAACCCTTACAGGTTGATCCTAACAAAGAAATAGTATTAGATGTGAGCAGCACGAGCAGCGATTCAGAACAGGAGTATGCAACACCTCTGCAAACATTACGAGAAGCTGAGTTAAAGCAGAAACTAAATGAAAAAGTGCTGAAAGCTAAGGAGAAAAAGAAGAGTAAGAAGAGAAAAAGATCTAGGTATGTAAGCAAAGCATAGTACTTTTAACAAAAAAATATATTGTGTGGGGTATTTCATTCATTTTTCATTCATAACAGCAATAGGTCGTCCACTACTGGACATATGCCTCCCCATGTAGGGGGATTTGCCAATACTCGCCACGCTTGGCAGGCGGGTTGGCGAGCGCAGTATGATTTCCTATCCTCAGAAGGCGCTGCTGCCCACCTTCTGGTACATGATCCCTTAGCCGACTCTTACGGCACCCACGGGAAGAAATGGGGGAGTACTATTCTAGACCGGTACCACCACGGCAACGGTGTGGGGTATGTATCTATAAAAAACTGGATATCTGTTTATTGTAGTGTAAAACCAAATATGTCTGAAATTGAATCAGAAAAATTCTGTATTTAAAATTTACTATTGACTTTATGACTGGTTACTGACTATGGGCCTTGTGCATAGGTCCAAAGTTGCACTTTAGTAGCTATGAAGATGGGTATGCTTGGGGTTTTTCTACACATTCAAATCAGAAATGTGGAGATCTGTAGAAGAACGAAAGTCACCGACATAGTCCAGCAGATTAGCAAGTTGAAGTGGCAGTGGGCTGGGCACTTAGCTCAAAAAAATCATCACCATGGGTGTCGAAAGGTTCTGAAATGGTGACCAGGGACTGGGAAGTGCAGCATAGGATGGCCAGACAACTTTATTAAGAATGCAGGTAAGCGTTGCATGTAGGCGACTTCCATCCGGTCTTTGTGGAAATCAATGGGGGAGGTCTGTGTCCAGCAGCGAACACCCTATACTATACTATAATTTATATATGTATAGTAGTATTATAATAGTTGTATGGCATCAGTATGTTGAATTTTTCTGTTAAATTTGAGGAAGTTTGAAGATATTATAAATTTATTATAACTGACTATTTGTTGATATCCACAACTATTATATAATATACTAGTAGCGCCCTGCAGTTCCACCCTCGTGGATTATGGTGTTCCTGCTATTCTAAATATCCCGCGGGGAATATGTTCCTAGATAAAAGTAGTCTGTGTATTCCAGGGTCTAACCTACCTCCATATCAAATTTAATCGAAATTGGTACAGCAGTTTGAGTGTGAAGGAGTAACCGAGGATTTTGAATTATTTGTTTATCCTACGGGAATAGATATAATATTTTCGGGAAGAAAAGTAGCCTGTGCTATTCCAGACTATAATCTATCTCTGTGAAAGTGTGTCAAAACCACATCAGTTTTAATAACAAAAGATTAAAAACACTATAAAATGAATGTTAATTTTAATTATATGGTTTTTAATATTGTGTATTAATAATACAGATCATCGAGTGCATCATCAACAACCACCAGTTCATCAACATCATCATCGGACATTATTGATTCAGACAGAAAGAAGCGGAAAAAACACAAAAAAAAGTCTAAGAAATCAAAGTCTAAGGATTCTGCTAAAGAAAGAACGAAGAGTAGGAAATAAAGCTTATCTTAAATACCTAGCCCCTAGAATGTTTAAACATTACATCTAAAGTTGTTACATCTGCAGAAAAATGAGTGAAATACTGAAATAAAATTCCTTTTGTATACCTAATTCTATAATAATAATAATTTATACTATAATAATTAGTTCAAACAAGAGTCAGGAACCAATTACTATGTGTCAGTCAAGAGTGAATGTCTATATAATTTAATACAAACAAATGAAACAACAAAGGCTGATATATAAAATTAACGGAATCTTTTAAATTAATTTTGATAAGAACATAGAACTTACTGTATTTTTAATTTTAAATCTATTACTATAATATCTAATCTATAATAAATCTTGTTGGCAGTGATGTGTATCAAGTTTACTTTTAATCTCCTGTAATACCTAATTGTAGTGTAAAGTAGAGATAGAGGTATTTTTATGTTTTCTTCAGAGATGGGTACACTTGGCTCTCTGGGGCTTGGCAATAAAGTCTATCTAAGCACACATTCCATGAATAGGGGTTAGACTACTTTTCATTTGATGGCGGTTTATAATCAAGCAATTATGCCTGCCTTCAAGATACCTATCCAGTCTTAACTCAAAGTTGATGAGGTGGGTCTATAATGGTATGCATATCCACTTGTAGTTTGAATACTGTTGTTTGATTTGTTGTTAATAGATAGATCACATGATAAACAGTAATTTATTTACCTCAACATTCTGATCAAGTTGCAGACTGAGTTAAATGTATTTTGTTGAATTGAATTAAAAATTTAGTGAATTTTGACAGTTATATTATATATTTCGACCCTTTCCTCTATGGTGAGTTTAGTTTGTCAAACAATGATATTATATGTTAGTAAAACATCATTGTTGTCAAATGTATGAACTACTGCAGATCTTGTAAATGCAAGGTGTCAGAAGAGGAATGAAAGCCTTTGCGATTGTTAAATGTCTAGCCAGTTCCTCAACCAAATATGCCTTACTAGCGATAGATATGACATAAGTATATGGAACAACATCTTGAATGTCAATAATTATTTTGTTTATACTTTATAGAGCTAGCATTTGGCCACTCTCACTTGATGGTCAGTGAAGATGTGGTCGGACATGTTGCAACATCACATGATCACGTCCTCCAGACGATTGTGCTGGTTGCTCATCTCCTGGACAGCTAAGGGGACAGGATTTTGGTGATTTTGCCTCCCTAGACTCACCTTCCTACCCTTATCCGCTCCCCACCACATTCATTACAAAGTAATGCAGTTTATGAGATGTCTTTTTTTGTAAATTCATATCCTCACTTTTTGCAACACTTTGCTAATCAAATTTATTTGTAATTCAATTGATTAATATGTATTGTTTTAACATTTCGCTGATCCGTCGCAGTTTCAACCAAACCTAGTTTTTTTTCTGGTGGGGTGTTCTTATTCAGCAGTGGTAAATCCATTGTTTGATCCATTGATTCCAATTGTATAGGTTTCTTATAAAATATGCATGCTTGTAATAAGAGTGGTATTGTTACAATCAGGCACCAAACCTCTACCCATCCCCACAACATTTCATATCAAACTCCACCCATTATAATAACTGAAACACACCTAAAACCTAGTATAAGTGACAATATTGTCAGCATTGGGGGATCTAATCCCTTCAGACAAGATAGAAAAGACTGCAGTGGTTGAGGAGGTCCTGTGTTGCCATTTATACTGCTCTAGATATTTAGGAATTCCTATCCATGCGCATCTACATGATTCTTACAACAGAAATTCTGCTGTTGAGGCACTAAGTATGGTTAAACATATCATTCATTATAAATTTGAAACTGTTTCTTGTATGGTTTACAAGAAGTACTTCATCAACTACTCTTCAAAACCATACAAGAAGCAGATAACAATGAAACAATATTTATTATAGGGGATTTTGATTTTCCAGACTTGAATGGCCACTGCGTACAATGGCAGGTTGGAATCTGTTACATTATAAGTTCTTTGAGATGTTTACAAACAGCAACTTCCATCAGTTGGTCAGTGGAATCGCTCACAAAAGGAATAACTAAGAGTAACTTCTAGACCTAATAATGTGTGAGGATTACTTAGTTACTTCGTACATCGATAGAGCACCCAAACATAGGTAAAAGTGACCATCAGGTTATTTTTACAACTGTACAGATATCCTCACAAAATACAAAGAGCAAACTCCAAAAAGAAATTATATTCATGGCAATTATGAAACTCTATAAGAGAGACAAACCTAATAAATAAAGCAACTATACCCATAAATATGAAGCATGGAGATAATATAAAAGCAAAAATCCTTGACCTCATTGATGCTGACATTCCTTTGCAACATAGAATCCCGAAAGGTAACCACAAGCAAAAATGGATAACATCAGAAATAATTGAAATGATGCAAAACAACAATAACAATGAAATTGAAGCTGTGGATTGCCAAAAAGAGTTTGGAGTTCATATAGCATCAAATCTACAATGGAGACACATTATCCATATTACTATGAGAACTAGTTCAATTCCATATGTAATCAAAAAAGCTTTTAAATATATAATTATGTATATATTAGATAGAAATCTTAGATAGAATAGATAGAAATATAATAAGACATACATAAGACCACAACAAGAATATGCATTCCAGATTTGGAATGCTAACTTTAATGCAGTCGGGTAAAAAGGATATTGATCTTCTGGAAAGATTATAAAGGAGGGCTACTAAAATTGTTCATCTCATAAAAATAGGCCTAAAAACATTATCTGAAAGAAGACAATGAGGTTATTTCATTGAGACCTATAAAATCCTCAACGAATACTACAATGTTCCAAATTTGAGTGTCATTTTACCAATGATAACCCTGAGGTGTTAGAGTGTTATAAGTCCTCTTTCAGTAAACTGTTAACCGTAAACCACGCGGGTGAAACTGCGGGGCTCTACTAGTTTTAAATATAATTACGTGTACTGTCTCTTATATACACTCAGCAGCTGAAAAGTGCTTGTATCATAATAATTTTGATACAATGTAACTAAATAGTTTTATTTATTTACATATTATGAATAACTAAAAAATGTAACAGATGTTGGAAGATGGTTTGGAATACTTTGAAACAGTGTAGCTTGCAAATTACACTTGACCTTATTTAAGCTGTTTATCTTATAGCTTAAATAAGGTCAAGTGTAATTTTGGCAGGCAAATAAATAAAGATTATAGTGTGACAAACTGGGAGTCTGCTACTGTGTATGGAAACACATTTGTTTTCTGTTACCTATATGCAACAAATAAATAAATACCTTAATCATTCAGCCGCTTAGGGACATTTTCTCCAAGATCAACCTCTTGACCGATATAATTAGATTTTTTTTAAAGACGTTACAATACCTACCTAGTTACTGAAATTATCAATCATATTACTTACCTACTGTTGAATATTCAGGGAAAACTTTAATGCAAAGTGAAATAGAAAGTGGGTTAGTAAATTGCTCATAAAACACTAACCTGAGTTTTGTAGAAGATAGCTAAAACTTTTGGTCATTTTTTTACTTGAACGTAATTTGGTAACAGATTTATTGTAACTAAAATTTACTTTAAAATCACCGTACCTCTCACAAATAAAGTTTGTAAAGTTTTTTGAGGGTTAAACAGGATACCATTTGCAAGTCGTCAAACTCAACACGAACATTTCTCACGCATTGCATTGTAATTCCATGTTATTTGTTAACATTATATTCCCACAGTTATCACTATGCACATCACATAAAAAGCTTACATATTTTGGACAAGTTATTCCAAAGTTACAATCAAGTTTACGTCAAAAGTTCATCTTGGGGGTGCCATCTAGCGGAAGTTATGCGAAACTAGCGAAAGCTCAATCAGTTGCTCCGAATGCGATCACAAAGAATGCACCCAGTTTGTGTCATTTTTGTACAGTGCATTCCAATCCACGGATTCATTCCATCCCGATAGAATCTATACAAAGTAATGTTGTGGAATATGTAGGTATTTTACATTCTAAATAGTTTTTCGTTTTAGAAAAATTATTGATCCTTTTTGTTTTTATTATAGATATGTAGGGGGATCGTAGTTCTGTTAATGGAATTATATAAGGATTAGAAAATAGTTTTGATGAAAGACTGTTGAATGCTATGGTCGAAGGAAGAGCACCTGCTTTATGTCATCATAGCCTTGTCTTCATTCGTAACGTACGTTTGACTGCTATCTCCTCTGATATAAACCGACGAGGCAGTTTTAAATTTAGTAGGTACGCAAGCTTATAAACCAGATTTTAATTTTTTTATACTGTATAGATCTGGCGTTTGACCACTATCTCACTTGATGGTCAGTGAAGATGTGGTCGAAGATGTTATCACGCTAGACCTAGAAGCTCAAGCTGTTGTTGGGGTTCGAACCAGTGTCCGTCAGTTTGACAGGCGACGCTCCCACCGCAGAGCTATCATCGCTTCAAAAGATTGTATTTATTATAGATTCAGCGTATCAATCAACACACTTATACGTTATATATATACGGTTATATTAGTGCAGCTTTACAAAATATTTCCCGCTAACTTTTATGCACATATGCATTCGGGTTAACCAGCTTTCATAATATTTGAAAAACGTATCTCGCGGGAGGTCGAAAACTAACTGCAGAAATACTTCGACGGCCTCGTCTGCAGCTAAATCTAGGCTGTACGGAGGATGGGGAATTTGTACCCCCGAAGTTTTCAAATAGTCCATAGCACAAGCAGTTTTATTAGCAAAATATTTCCCACGAGCGATCCATTGTTGCAAATAAGTAAAAGAAGCACAAACTATATAATGATGGTAATGCATAAAAGAAGATTAGAAGAGTATTCAAGTGACATACTTAAAGTTTATAAATATTAATATATTTATATATTTTTGTATAATTATATACAAAAAAAGAACTAACCATGCTGCCAATGATTTTCATCAAGGAGATTTGTATTGAAATTAGCTGTCGATTCAAAATACTTTCAGCAATTAAAAGATGTACTTTTTTTGCTATTGCTAACAATTTTCAGGACAACTTATTAGTAGTAGGTATATTGGTGCAAAAAAATCTAAAAGTACACTTTAATTACAATATTTTTTGCACCTATAGGTATACTATATTATTTGCGGAGTGTTAATTAAAATTAAAAGCCTTGTGCTACACACAGTAAGTGATGAGGTAGTTGTATCATCACTGTTCCCAAGTGTTATAACTTTTTGGTGAGCCCTCATTCATAGAAATAATAATTAAGAAATACCTGCAGAATAGGTAGTGAGAATTGATTAGATCGTCTTACTAAAGTTTCTTTATTGCTTGTGTGGTATCCCCTAGGTAAAAATTAAGAGCATCTGTCGCTCTCTTAATTTTTTAACCTTTAATTTCCTGTTATCTTAAACACGCTAAAGCCAGAAACACTTTTTTCACAAAAAATAATACTAATTAGTTAACTACATGTGAATTGGTATAAATTGAAGCATGGAATCATTAATACAAACACATTTACGGTCGCCAAAAGTCCGTCCGCTTAGCCTGAAAGTCCAGCCCCGCTGCCCTTATTCATTGCAGTAAAGTTGTGACCAGCCTCATTTACTCGAACTTAGAGATTGCTAGAGAAATAAAGAAATGAATATTTGCCGTTTCGGTCATTTTGCTTTACTTTTCCATTGTCTTGCACTTTCACGGTTACTTAAAGGTTGATAATCCATAATTATTTACATTAATTAAAACCCATTTTGCAAAATAGGTAATACAAAATGTAGATCTTATCCATCGAAATTTCCTTCCTGCAAAACTAAGTGATTCTACACACCAATGGATATAACATAACCGCGTCGTCACTTAACATCAGGTGGGACAGCGGTCAAACGTAAGCTCAAACCTTAAAAAAACACACTCAGGATTGGAGTTGTACATTCTTTTATTATATATTATACATATATATTAAAGTTAATACTTTTATTGGAGCGTGTAGATGTAAATTAACTTGTAAGATTCTACTTATTGTATGATTGGTAAAATATAGGTACATTCCCCAGTAGCAAAAAGGTTCACATAACTGGGAAGTTCTTGGTTTCTCTCTCAGATAAAATAAGCGGAGGCTGTATACTCAAAGGTTTCAGTCAGTAACCTATAGTTTACGAAGTATATAAATCCATGGTTGCAGTATAATAAATAATAATATTATCTATGGTGGTCACCATAGCAATGGTTGGGCGAGGAATGTTTTCTCGATTGTTATTTAGTGGGGTGCGTCTCTGTATATAATTACTTATCTATGGGGGTGCTATTCGTGGTGTTGGATAGGGAGTGCTGAGAGTGATATTTCCAGAGTAAACTTTCAAAACTTACTACAATATTCAAAGAGATTATCAATCTACTAAATAACAAACAGGTGCATTTATATTGGTAAGTAACTATTCACGGAAATCAAACTTATATACGGGTTCAATGACGTACGTTATATTTATTCTGATCGAGACAAATATTTTTAAAAATACTATAATAATTGGAAGCACACGTTTATTTATGTACTGCGTGCATTGGAACATGTTTGACTTATTATCAGAGCGGCGAAAGAATTTCTTTGGTATGAGTACGAGAGCTTAAAAAACTAAATCATCGTCTGTTATTTGATGACAACTATTACATATAATATAGTCGTAGTAGCGGCGTTGTCCTGCATGATATTCCGACATGTGCTGCAGCGCCATCTGCCCGGCTGATTTGTTAATCTAAACCATCAAGGGCGCCACCCAAACGCATACAAAAAAAATTATTAAAAATCGGAGTTCAGTGTACACACGTACATTAGAATTATACGTATATATAAAAGATAAGATAATAATTATGTATGCAGGCTGATATATTAGTTTTTATACTGTATAGCTCTAGCGTTTGACCACTATCTCACTTGAAGGTCAGTGACGATGTGGTCGTTGTTATCACGCTAGACCTAGAATGCTCACTGGCTCTCAAGGACTACTCCCTGAACACACTATGTGCTTGGTGACAGTTTTTCAAACTTGAGGGCGGTAGCTAGCCAGGCGGGTATTCGAAAGTACCTTACCACCATGCTGGGAATTTGATAACGGTATTACCTTCACTGGAAGCTCAAGCTTTTGTTGGGGATCGCGCTCCCCTCGCTGAGTTATCATCGCTTCAAATAGGTGTACATACCTATGCGGGTAGATACCCTGATCTAGATATAGATATATCTAGAACGTAATCATAATGTTCAAGGTAGGTAACTTGATTTTAAACAGGCGATTTTAATATATCTAGGTACTAGTATCATTTATTCGACTGTTAAAAATGCTTAGTTTATGGACTCTCATACAGAATTAGGCTGCCTATGTATAATAATAGTTTATAAGTAATAGCCGAGCTAAAAATTATATATAAGCAAATTATAATTACTGTCATCAAGGTCACGTTGAAACAAATACGTTTCTAAGCATATTTATAATAACAAGTAATATAAAGCTTTCCCTTGATCAACGAACTATGTTTAGATTTAAGCGCGAAGTAAAAGTGACAACGAAGCGAAGCTTCATCCATAAATGCGACTCAAGGATGCAGGGAGATTGTTATAATTATTAGATTATACAGGGTAGGCCATTGAGATAGTTTAGTATGGGCAAGTCTGAAACTAGAATTTTTAACAGATATATAGTTATAAGTTTATATTTACTATAAACAATAATCTAATATATATAAATCTCGTGTCACAATGTTTGTCCTCAATGAACTCCTAAACCACTTAACCGATTATAATAAAATTCGCACACCATGTGCAGTTCGATCCAACTTGAGAGATAGGATAGGTTAAATCTCAAATTATAGTCGCAATTTTAATTTATTGCTAATTATTTGTCTGTTATTATTTGACAGTCACAATTATCTGTTAACTCCAAATGATTCTAACAGATGTCGATACCTTTCGACTGGGTTGAGTAAGTAATCAATAGATGGCGCCACATGGCCACAGCAACGCGTGGCCGGGTCAGCTAGTAACTATATAAGAATAACATACAAAGATCTGATCATAGGTACCATGTCAAGAATTTTAGTGAAAAAATCATACCTAAATTTAAAAAACCTTGTACAGAGTTCGGGGTCGTATTGAAGAATATGTATGTATAGGTACTTACCTACATAATATTTGATTCGCGGACGTCACATACCACATTCTGTGCTCTAAATTAAACTTATAATTGCTCAGGTACTTACTTATTATTATTTTAGATGAACCTAGAAAATTTTCTACGTTCTTGTTATTTTACCTTATTTTAATAAAAAGTTAGTAAGTATAACAAACATACATCCATATTCAGAAACTTTCGCATTTATAATATTAGTAGCTTCGAACATATAACTCACTGCCTGAGTCTGTGTTTCCCGATATGTAGGTACAACCCCGGAGTCTTCAAGTCGCGAGTGAATAGGTTCCTTCTAAGTTTGCGTGCTCTACCTTAGACCGCGTCGTCGCTTAACATCAGGTGAGAGAGTGGACAAATGCAAGCTTATAATCTTAAAAAAAAAAATATATATATACAATATAAGTAAATTATTAGATTAGTAGGATATTCCCTGTTCGTCGCTTAACATCAGGTGAGACAGTGGTCAAACGCAAGCTTATAATCTTTATAAAAAAAATAATATATTATCCTCAAGATAGAAAGAAATTTCAATATACTAACCTAATATTATTGTAATCATCATCATCATCATCTCAGCCATAGGACGTCCACTGCTGGACATAGGCCTCCCCCATTGATTTCCACAAGGACCGGTTGGAAGCGGCCCGCATCCAGCCCTTGCCTGCGATCTTAGTCAGGTCGTCTGTCCACCTGGTCGGTGGCCGTCCTATGCTGCGCTTGCCAGTCCGTGGTCTCCATTCTAGAACTTTTCGGCCCCAACGGCCATCAGTTCTTCGAGCTATGTGCCCTGCCCATTGCCACTTCAACTTGCTAATCCGCTGGGCTATATCGGTGACTTGCGTTCTTCTACGGATCTCCTCATTTCTGATTCGATCACGTAGAGAAACCCCGAGCATAGCCCTCTCCATAGCTCGTTGTGCGACTCTGAGCCTGCTCAGAAGGCCCATAGTCAGAGACCACGTTTCGGTTCCGTAAGTCATCACTGGTAATACACACTGTTCGAAGACCTTCGTTTTCAGGCATTGGGGTATTTTAGACGAGAAGACGTCTCGTAGTTTCCCGAACGCTGCCCAGCCGAGTTGAATTCGACGATTGGCCTCTTTCTCAAAGTTGGACTTACCTAATTGGACTGTATGTCCTAGGTAGACGTAATGGTCAACAACTTTGAGAATCGAGTTCCCTATTGATATGGGGGCGGGCGCAACATGGGCGTTTGACATAATTTTCGTCTTGTCCATGTTCATTTTAAGGCCCACCCTTAGGGAAACTCTGTTGAGGCCTTCGAGCATCGTGCTGAGGTCTTCCATCGATTCTGCCATGACCACGATATCGTCGGCAAACCGAAGGTGAGTGATGTACTCGCCGTTGATGTTGATGCCGAATCCTTGCCATTCCAAGAGCTTGAAGGCGTCTTCCAATGCGGCAGTGAACAGTTTCGGAGAGATAACGTCTCCCTGTCTCACGCCTCGTTGCAATGGAATCGCCTTCGAAATTTGCTCTTGTACTCGGACCGACATGGTGGCGTTATTGTACACACACTTCAACACTTCAATATACCGATGGTCAATACGGCACCGCTGGAGAGACTCAAGCACCGCCCACGTCTCGATCGAATCAAAGGCTTTCTCATAGTCCACAAACGCTAGACATAAGGGCAAGTTATACTCCTCGGTCTTCTGTATAACTTGCCGCAGCGTATGGATGTGGTCTATGGTACTGTAGCCTTTTCGGAAACCGGCTTGTTCGGGAGGCTGGAAGTCATCAAACCTGCGTTCGAGACGATTCGCGATGACTCTTGAAAACAGCTTGTAAACATGGCTCAGAAGCGAAATGGGTCTGTAGTTCTTAAGCAATGTGTTGTCACCCTTCTTAAAGAACAACACCGCTACGCTTCTGTTCCATGCTTCCGGCGTTGACCCTTCAAGGACAACGGAATTAAAGAGCTTCTGAAGGACTTTCAGTATCGGTGAGCCACCCGCTTTCAGAAGCTCTGATGTGATTCCGTCGTCACCCGGCGCCTTGTTGTTCTTAAGCTGCTTCAGAGCCATCCTAATCTCGTACAGGCTGATGTCCGGGATGTCTTCGGTATAGTGTCGGGTTAGCTTGGCTCTTAGGTCTTTGGCCAAGCTATCAACAGGTTTAGCGACCGAAGTGTATAGCTGTCCATAGAACCTCTCAATCTCTCCAAGCACCTCTGCTTTGGTCGACGCTATACTGCCATCATCTCTCTTCAGCTTACTCATCTGGCTTTGCCCAATAGACCTGTCTCTTGCAAACACTTTGGAGCCTTTTCTCCGTTCGATCGTATCTTTAATACGATTTGTATTAAAGGTACGGATGTCGTGTCGCAAGGATTTCCATATTCGTCTATTGAGCTGCCTATATGACGCAGCGTCATCGGATGATTGCAGTTGCAACGAGCGTCGTTCAGCCATGAGGTCAAGGGTATGGCTGGAGAGTTTTTGAGGTCCATTTGTACGGCGGGGTTTGAAAAACTTGGACCCCACTGCGTGGACAGTTTCTACAAGCCTGTTGTTGGTCTCGTCCACCGACGCAAAGTTCTCAAGGCAAGCAAAGCGATTGGATAGCTCAAGTTGAAAGCTCTCGGGGTTTTGAATATGGACATTTTGAGGTCGGAGCGTGGATTTCATCAAACGGGACCTCTCAAGTTTAACATTAATATTCAATGTGCCTCTTACCATGCGGTGATCACTACCGGTTTTTACCGTGTTGATCACAGAGACATCATTGAATATTTGTTTCTTGGTGGTCATGATGAAATCGATCTCATTTCTCGTGGAACCGTTAGGACTCAACCAGGTCCATTTCCTGTGAGGCGGCTTCTGGAAGAAAGAGTTCATCATAAAGAGTCCCTCTTTCTCCATGAAGTCGGCCAGCCTCTGTCCCCTGGGGTTCCGTTGTCCATAACCAAATTGCCCCACTCTCAACTCTCCATCACTTCTTTTGCCCAACTTTGCGTTAAAGTCCCCCATAACAACAGTATAATGGGTCTTGGAGGTATGCATGGCCCTACTAATGTCCTCATACATAGCCTCTACCTCCTCATTGGTTCCGAGTTTCGAGGTCGGTGCATATACCTGAATGACCTTCAACGAATACCTACTTGATATTCTGAGTATTAGGTATGCCACCCTGCTCGAAACGCTATCGATGGTAATGATGTTGTTAGTGAGGGACTTGCGAACGAGAAATCCGACACCACCTTGGGACTTTTGGTCGCCTTCCCGGTAGTAGAGCAAGTTACCGGATTTAAGGGTTATGGTGTCCTCACCCTCTCTACGGACTTCATATAACCCTAGGATATCCCAGTGTAACTTACTCATTTCTTCTTCCAGCTCGACGATCCTCTCGTCTGCCAACAAAGTTCTTACGTTATGTGTTACCAGGGCCAGAGGTCGTTTAATAAGGGAGTGGTAGCCGTGAGTCTGCCGGGGATTCTTCGCACCCCCTGCTCCACCGTTACACTGGCCGCTACCAGAGCCAGCTTTAGCGGAGCTGCCGGGGACTGGGGGCCTGGTCGTATATTGTACAATCATAGGGGGGGTTTGCCAATACTCACCACGCTTGGCAGGCGGGTTGGCGAGCGCAGTATAAAAATGTGAGTCTCAGAAGGCGCTGCTGCCCATCCTTCCGGTACGTGATCCCTTAGTCGACTCTTACGACACCCACGGGAAGACATGGGGGAGTACTATTCTGAGCCGGTGCCCCACGCCGGCATTATTGTAATAATAGGTAAGTTTATATTAATCTGTGGTTGGTATGGCAACAACTTTGAGTCATCATCTCAGCCATAGGACGTCCACTGCTGGACATAGGCCTCTCCCATTGATTTCCACAAGGACCGGTTGGAAGCGGCCCGCATCCCGCCTTTGCCTGCGATCTTAGTCAGGTCGTCTGTCCACCTGGTCGGTGGCTGTACTATGCTGCGCTTGCCAGTCCGTGGTCTCCATTCGAGAAGCTTTCGGCCCCAACGCCATCGGTTCTTGGGGCTATATGCCCTGCACACTGCCACTTCAACTTGCTAATCCGCTGGGCTATATCGGTGACTTACGTTCTTCTACGGATCTCCCCATTTCTGATTCGATCACGTAGAGAAACCCCGAGCATAGCCCTCTCCATAGCTCGTCGTGTGACTCTAAGCCTACTCAGAAGGCCCATCAACAACTTTGAGAATAAAGCCCATAATTCATTTATCTGAGGGTAACAAGCATCATGATGAGATAGTTATCAAACAAGTAGCTAAACCAGCAACTATACCTATCTCTGACAAATTAGTTACAGCGCCCCTACAACGCAGGCATGCGCTTTGTGTAAGAAGTTCCGTGATTTTTTGCTAGATGGTATTAGTGTAGATCTAACGTATTTCTGAATCGTATTTCTCTCTATTTCTGAATAACTCGTTTCATTTAGTGATCAGTCGCGGTCTTCACGACAGGCTGCAATTCTCTCCATATAAATTATTATATTAAGGTATGTTTTTGTAATGTATGAGCCGCTTCAATGCGAAACTCATTAATATTATATGTTCATTTTTCATTCAGTATAACATCAATGGCGATTTGAAACTGCTCTAACGTGAGCAATGCTTTTATACTTTATATTATAGTAAGCTATCCTATCTGTTTGTATATATTAAGCAGTATTCTATTTAATTTCTTAACAACTTGAGTTTAATGTCTTTTATTAATATTTTAGTACTGTGTCTTACTGAATGGGGTGGAATAGAAGATTGTGTGTGTATATGTGTAGCAAGCTAGCAAATAATCAAGTAGGGTAAATAATCAAGGGTTTAAACTATCTCCATACCAAATTACATCTAAATCGGTGTAACCGTTTGAGCGTGAAGAAGTAACAAACATACATATAAACTTTCGCATTTATAATATGAGTAGGGACATCTTTAAACAGTACAACAAAAAAAATGTAGGTACAAATGATGTTCCCTATCTGCGTCTTATATATGTTTTTATTATTCTATGATTTGTATTGCAATATGGCACCCGGCATTCTCGTGAGTGTTGCAAAATAGTGAAAAATATTGAAGTAGAGAGTTTTATCCATTTCTACGTCTACTTACCGGTGAAACATTAAACCATCACTTTTTAAGCTATTGCATAACTTCTATCGCGGGCCTTGAGCGTGGAGACCGAATCCAGAAATTCCGTAACGAAAATAACCTAACACTCCCCACTCCGACCGGCACAGCGGTGATACTTTTTAGTTTTGCCATCTATCGATGAATAGCAGAACTTTTAATGACTTTTTGAAATATCACGCTTGTCTGTTTAGTTCAGCAACTCGCCTCTAGGTGGCATTGTATTAATATATTAATTGCATAAGTTGATAAAAAATGCTATGCAATAGCTTTACCGCGGCAGTCCCCGAGTGCCACGTTGGATACTGACTAGATAGTTGCGGTACAGCGTACCGCAAAACCATGGTACACGTTGTCATCTCTATACGTAGTAATAGTAACTCAGTGCTGACACCTCGTTAGCGCGAGGGCTGTAGGTAGCTGGCGAACTACCCGTATACTAGTTTATACAGGTTGGATTTTGTTGACCCCACCTGGAGGTGAAGTACTCTAAATACTGAAGAAAGCAAATTTTACTTAAAGGAAACATTCTATATTTTAAAAAGAAAAAAAATCTGCATTCATATATTTTAGAAAACTCGCTTGCCATACCCGGGAACCAAACCGCCTAAAATCCGAAATATAACAGCCTGTACTTTTATGGTATCAATCGATAGGGTCAATCATAAGAATCATATCGCTCTAAGAAACATGGTACTTATTGTAAATTAAATGAAAACCATTAAATCTAAACTTATAAATTCAACGTGACAAGATAATGCACTTTTGCTCAAAGTTCCATCAGATTACCTACCTATGTTAGTATCTTATCGACAATTATGGTTGACATCATTTCATTATTAAAAAAATGATGAAGAACTATTTAGCTCAGAACTAATAATCGTTTCAATACCTGGATTGAACAACGGTTTTTACAAACGGTACAATCAGATGGCTAGCGGGTTCACCAAACCTTACCTCATTCATTTTTTTTTATGGAGTATGTAAAACGTAAAATTTACCAAAAATGGCCAGTATCATTTTTAATATTCACGAGATAAATTTCTCAAAAGAATAAACGTGTGTATCCAATAAAATGGAGTTCATTTCAAGCAACTGATTACCTAGTTAGTTTACCCTTTTATTTCGTACAATTAAAATAAGCTTACATTGCATGGCTTTCCGTTAATTTTATTTACCATGTTTGTTTTAGAGATTTGATCGTTATGATTGACTCTATAGATTGAGGCCATAAGGTACGGGTTTTATTTTTTCGAATTTGAACTGGTTGGATTACCGAGTGCGGCAAGCGAGTATTCGTCAATCCTTGAATGCTGATTAATTTCTTTTTAATAATAATGGAATGTTTCCTTTGCGGAAAATTTGCTATCTCCAGTATTTAGAGTAGTACTTTCCCTCCGGGTGGGGTTGAAAAATTCCACCATATGAAATTTTCACACCACATATTTTTTACCTCAGAACAATGGACAAGCCACTTAGCAATGATGACATAGCAGCAATGGAGGTGCAGCTGCGAGGCTGTGTAGAGGAAGACAGGAAGTATTCGCGTGTCAATGATGTGAAGTGCGACGCAATCCACACAGCTAAGAGC
Source organism: Apeira syringaria (assembly GCA_934044485.1). Lineage (NCBI taxonomy): Eukaryota > Metazoa > Arthropoda > Insecta > Lepidoptera > Geometridae > Apeira > Apeira syringaria. Next base: position 29,886,395 of record OW203655.1, read on the forward strand.
TATGAGGAATTTGCGTAAGTTACTTATAAATATAGGCATGTCATCCGTCCGCTTTTGTGGCTACTTTTATCCCATAACAAGTATAGTTCCCGAGGGATAACTGAGGTAGCGGGAAAACCGTAATCCACGCGGGTGAAACCGCGGGGCGCTACTAGCACCCCTCAGTTTTACGTTTCATGTTTATTTGTTACGGTTACACGTTCAGAATGCTGGACCAATTTTGATGAAATTGGCTATGGAGATTGGAGGTAGCTGACACTCTGGAATAGCACATAGGCTACTTTTAATCATCCTTACCACCGTCTTTCATACCATGCGGATGAAACCGCGAACAGCTAGTGTTATCTAGAGGCGAGAGGTTTTGTATGTTTGTTACTCCTTCACGCTGAAACGAATGATCGGATTTCCCTCAAATTTGGAATGAAGATAGCTTATTATACCCTGGAATAACATATAGGCTACTTTTTATTCCGAAACTATAAAGTGTTCCCGTGGGATGACGGAAAGTAACAAAAATCGTCAATACCACATACCATAACCACGTAAAACCGCGGGGCGCAGCTAGTGATATATTATTTAAAATAATGTTGATTTGAATCATGTTTTCACAAATAATAAAGCAAATTATGTCATTTGTATTACTAAATTTATATAATTACTATTGTTCTTATCACGGAGCTGGTACAAAGAGGAGAGATGATCTATGCAACTGTGCAGTGTGACTGAAACTAGGTCCTGACGTCATTATTAGTAGGCGTGGCTTAAGTTAGTGTACTGTTGGCGTTCGCCCTATGCATAGCACGTAGTATCATTCGTATGTTTTGGTACTAAATATAAAAGGATGAAGTGTTGTTTTATCGTATTATCTACTCGGATAGACGCGGAGAAGTTCTGGTGCTATTGACGACATCACATTTCATTTGTAACATAATGAAGTAATTTTATACTAGTTCTAAAAAAACCTCTAGCGCCGGCTACTATAGATATAATTATATTCAACACAAGATGGCGAAATTTTGTACATACATTAGTGTGAGATAGTTAAACTACGTAGTTTCAGCGACATAAATAATTAAGTGCGCAGCTTAGGTATTTTTTATATTTTTTTATATTATTTATCACATTCATACTCCCGCACTAGGGATTCCCTGTATCGCGGGAGGCATGGACACACACAATCACAGCACAAAAACATCCAAGACCCAGGACAAACATCTACACTCATCGCAAAAATGTTTGCCCCCGCCGGGATTCGAACCCAGACACAGTAGTCACGTCTCTGACACTAACCACTGCGCCACGGCGTCAACTGACCGGTAGATGGAAAATAAAGAAGTCGATGGGATTTCAGCTATGTGAGCGAAAAGCTTCCCACGAGACGTCAATTGTTGCAAATAGAGCAGGATGAGATGACAGATAATGTTCAAAAATATATATTTTCATTAAACATAGATCAGGTGAGACAATGCTCAAACGCAAGTATCAATTTTTTTTTATTAATAAAGAAAACTGCTCATAAGTAGCCAATGATTTTTACCAAAGAGATTTGTATTTAAACTAGCCGTCAATTCAAAATAGTTTCAAGAATAAAGATTTTGTATTTATTCTGTGGTTAACGTTTTTTGGTACAACTTAGGAATTTGTACGCTGGTTATAAGCAAATTAGACACTTTAAAAAAAATTATCTTTAGGTATCAACATTTTATGCCAACGGTCGCCGTGGCTCAGTGGCCCGTGACATGTCTTTGGGGTCTCTGGGACCCTGGGCTCGAATCCTGTCAGGGGCAAATATTTATGGGATGAGTGTTTGTCCCGGATTTTGCATGTTTGTGTGCTTAAGTGTATCCATGTCTCCCGGGACACGAGGAATCCTAGTGAAGAGGTTTGAATGTTAGAAAGTAAAACATTATATTCTATGCTCATCACAGAAATGAATGCCTCGGCTGGGATTCGATTCCAGGGTGTCGGGTTTCAAGTCAGCGTCACTCCGAGGACCATCTATCTATAGTTTGAATAACCATACTCACCAAAACTGTTTGATTTCAGGGACCGCGTCGCAGCTGCACATTTGCAGCCGTTAGACAAGAAAGACTTCAAGGGCAAGAGATGTGGCTGGAACACGTACGCATCCAAAGACAAGGCACAGGACGAGTGATCCAATTATGGTCATGGTTTATTACGATAGCTTATAATTTCAGGTTGCTATGTAGCATTAATCACTAAAGTAATAAATAAAATATAACAAAAAATTAAATACCTTTATTGCAGGCAAAAGGACCCAAAAATGATAATTGATAAATGATCAAACTAACATAATTCTCATTGAACCGCGAGCGAAGCGAATGGCTATAAAGATGAACCCTGACCGTAGCGAAGGTTTCAAAACACGTTACGAAACGCTAAAAAACTTTACTCATGAGTGAAACACAACAATTTTCACCATACGAGCACTAACCAGCAAGGAATTTGAGCGACGCGCGGCTGGAAGGATTCTTTCAAGTGCTCTCTGATTGGTCGGCGGGTTTACAATTAGCTTTTTTTATACTTTTATACTGTAAGGGTGGGCCTTAAAATGAACATGGACAAGACGAAAGTTATGTCAAATGCCCATGTTGCGCCCGCCCCCATATCAACTGGGAACTCGACTCTCAAAGTTGTTGACCATTACGTCTACCTAGGACATACATTCCAATTAGGTAAGTCCAACTTTGGGAAAGAGGCCAGTCGTCGAATCCAACTTGGCTGGGCAGCGTTCGGAAAGCTCCGAGACGTCTTCTCGTCCAAAATACCGCAATGCCTGAAAACGAGGGTCTTCGAACAATGTGTATTACCAGTGATGAATTACGGAACTGAAACGTGGTCTCTGACTATGGGTCTTCTGAACAGGCTCAGAGTCGCACAACGAGCTATGGAGAGGGCTATGCTCGCGGTTTCTCTACGTGATCGAATCAGAAATGAGGAGATCCGTAGAAGAACGAAAGTATCCGATATAGCCCAGCGGATTAGCAAGTTGAAGTGACAGTGGGCAGGGCATATAGTTCGAACAACCGAAGGCCGTTGGGGCCGAAAGGTTCTCGAATGGAGACCACGGACTAGCAAGAGCACCATAGGACGGCCACCGACTAGGTGTCCAGACGACCTGAAAAAGATCGCAGGCAAGGGCTGGATGCGGGCCGCTTCCAACCGGTCCTTGTGGAAATCAATGGGGGAGGCCCTTGTAGAAATCAATGGAAATCAATTTGGAAGTCGGATGAACTCCATACTTTGAACTAATTAGGGTTTCCGGTAATCTCTGGGCATTCTGAGTAAAAGCGTTAAAATAGTTGCACCCCTACCTAACGGGGGGAGGCTATGTCCAGCAGTGGACGTCCTATGGCTGAGATGATGATGATGATGATGATGATGATACTGTATCGATCTAGCGTTTGACCACTATCTCACTTGATGGTCAGTGACGATGTGGTCGAAGATGTTATCACGCTAGACCTAAATGCTCACTGGCTTTAAAGACTATGAAAAATGACGTGCTATGTCACTGAATCTAGAGTTGAATGAAGATTGATTCGATATGAATTAATTAAAAATAGCAGACTACCAAAGCTGAAAAATCAGCCTTTGTGAGCCAAGCATATTAACTAAGTATACAAATACAAAGTATACAAAGTCGCGAGTGAATAGGTTCCTTCTAAGTTTGCGTGCTCCACCGTAGATCGCATCGTCGCTTAACATCAGGTGAGACAGTGGTCAAATGTAAGCATATAATCCTTAAAAAATCACATTAAAACAACTGAGTATAGGTAGGTCACTTTTAAATGCTTTTCATTTATTCACTATCAATCCGCGACTGCTTAAACTGCCTCTACGTATTTATATTCTCTAGATGATATTTCTAGAAGTTAAAACAAGGAGCATAGTATTTCGGAAAGGACTTTCGTGTTTTCCGTTTTGTTGACTCTGGTCTGTGGATACTCTTTGTTCTCTAACTATTATAATCTGTGGCTGTGTTGGTTACTTCTGAGCTTTCGGATTCGACATACGTATAATGACTTCAATCTTGGTTGCCGGGCTTTCCTTCTTTGGATTGTAGAAGCGGCGGTCGTTGCGGTCCATAGGCTCCAGGGGCTCGTAGTACCACCCGTAACTGTGTATATTGAAATACAAAAAACTTTATTTGACATACATTTGTAGTTCATAATGCATATGTGAACCCATTGACCCCGAACTAGTTTGCACTGTTTTTCGGGATACAATGGCTTCACCTATAATAATTGCAACTTAAGTACGCCAAAGTATACAATAAAAGTCACTTAATCAATATTAAAACATGGATGAACTAAATACATATATGATCAAGCGATAATCATTAAGTATTCATTTAATAAGCTTCCACAGATAATTAGCTAATCTAATTCGGTAATTCCCATGAATGTAAATCATAAATTTAACAAACAATTTTATCGTACATCGTTGATTAATTATTTTTTAAATTGCAACTGTACCTACTAGAAAAATCTATGCTTTAATCCCCGACAACTATAATTCTGTGAATAGAACACTATTGAAAACAAAAGTCGACTCTCGTTAATTCAAACCTGCGATAATTCGAACCTCTCTATAATTCATAGTTATCACGAGTTCCTTAGAAAATCTCTTGATATTTCGAACTAAATCAATACATTTTTATGCGCTCGGTTATTAGAACGTAAAATCATCGCTACGTAACGAAACGATGTGTTAATTCGAACTTATCGGCGTCAAACACTCGATAAGTCACGTGATCTTCTTATAATCAAGTCCGAGTAATCCATCGAGTTGAGCATGTGTTAGCTGCTGACAAAACATGTATCATCGTACACGAGCCTTCGTTTTTGTAATGATTTATTAGACACACACTTACCCTACAACCGAAAAAGTAGAGGGTGGCGAGAATAAAAGTAATGTTCCTTAAGAATTTAAGATTCCTCTCGAACCATTTGATATTTCATACAATCGATTATTCGTAATATTTTAAGAGTCCCTCGAGTTTTGAATTAACGAGTGTCGACTGTAATACATTTATAGTATTGGATAATAAATTAAACAGTAACTTATTTCAGTAATATCATATTTTTTATTGTACATTAAATATAGAAACATAATATGTATATGAGAACTTGTTGCCGTTAGAAATTCACGCAGACGAAGTCGCGGGCATCAGCTAGTTTTATATAAAAGCATTCTACGAAATGAATAATATTATGTTCTCGACAGACATGCGATCGGTTAAATAAAAGACTTACACTTGATTTTCAGTAGCCGGATTGGGATATTTACTGTGTGGTCCTTTGGCCCGGCTCTGGGTGACGTTGTACTGATAGTCATCCACCTTCTTCGTCTGCTCTGCCGTCTCGGCCTTGATCTGGTCATGGGAAGCATAAAACTTACCGGTTACAGGGATTGCTGTAAGAAAGTGATGACACTATTTCACCCAACTGCGTTAGAACAACATATTCTGAAACTGATACTTAAGCCTTGATTCGCGTCACCAAATTTAGGGAAAATGGAAGGAAAGGGGCAGGGAGAGGAGCCCCTCCAACTTTTTTCTCTGCCGTAGATGCAGTTTTTTATAATTTAATATCGAAGTGTATTAACGCTACTCTATTTAAACACAACTAATTAAGGGTTGAAGGGAGAATAGAAGTAATGAAATACTGTTTTTTGTATAACTACGAAATATAACTTCTAGTCATAAACAGTTCTTGGTGGCTAAATATAATTGGCCGTGGTGGTACCGGCCTAGAATAGTACTCCCCCATCTCTTCCCGTGGGTGCCGTAAGAGTCGGCTAAGGGATAACGTACCAGGAGGTGGGCAGCAGCGCCTTCTGAGGATCGGAAATCATACTGCGCTCGCCAACCCGCCTGCCAAGCGTGGCGAGTATTGGCAAACCCTCCCTATATGGGGGAGGCATACGTCCAACAGTGGACGCACATAGCTGAGAAAAGAAAAAAAAAAAAAAAAAGTAATATAATTTTAATCTACAGTCATAGGAGTCGCTTCTGCCCCAAAAACATATTTTGGATGGTTAAATCGCTGGGAAAACACAGACGCAAATTCACGTAAACTCAACTCGGAAGCAAGGGTATGACGTATATTGTGTGTGTTAAATTAACGTCACAAACATCAAAAATTGCAGCCAAAACGTTTCGTTCCTACTTGGACAATCGGCTGTCAAAACATACCCAAAATTACCTATTATTACGTTCCATTCCACGTATTCGCAAGTTTTGCGTCAAAGAAACATTAATTCAAAATGTTTTGACGCGACCCCGGCAGTTAATAATCTAATTGAAAGGATCAAGACAAACCTCTTTGACCCTTAAATTCAGGTATCCAACCCGAAATTGACACTTTCGTGTCTTAGAGGATTTGTAACGAGAGATCCCAAGCGCTCTTTTCAGAAGCAGTCAGCTTCAGTGCAAGTGACAGTTTTATATAACGCGAATGGCCAGTACTCGCCAAATGGTCAACAGAGGGGTGCGCCCTGCGTTGAGATCTCCAGTACTAAATGCTCTAAGTTTCGTGTATGTGTAGCGCTTGTATTTATGTACTTAATTGGTATGTAAACGGGAGTGCTGGTATCCATATTCCTGGGAAATCTAGTTCCTATGAATGTTTTACATTTTAGGAACTAGTTTTTTTTTCACATTTATATTATCGTAAGATAAAACAGAACATAATGTATAAGGAATAAACTTTCAAAAACGATTCCATTCTTTGGTAGCAATATATCCGTTGTAAGTCCGGTTAATCGCACTACTAATAATAATTTTCAGGGTCATTGGTCTGGTTAGGACCACACAGCACCGAACTATTATATATACTATATTTATACCTGCTTAACGTTCAAATAATTGAAGGAAAAATCTCGGCTACTAGTGGGAATAGAACCTACGGCTACAGAGCTACGTTCAGGAGCTACTTCGGTCAAATATTGATCGACCAATATTTCATCGATGTTTCAAAGACAGCCACTCCATCATTATTTATGTACGACAGAGAAGAAGAAGAGGAATTTCCCTACATTGATACTAGATAACCTTATACTTACTATGGTATATGTCACTTTTGAGAGCTGACCAAGATTTGATTGAATGTAGAGGTAGAAAGATTATGGCCTCGTCGAGCATAATTTGGTCTGACAGGTTGACGTGAACGGTCATGATGAATTATTGGGTGGAGCAAATAATGCTCAAATGGAGTTCGTGAACGCCGCATATAGCCACTGTCAGAGCAAGATAAGGCTTGGCCGATGGAGCTGCCTAACGCACGTTAGAATAACGTCCTGTCCGTTTGTGTTAAACGCGATGTTTAAACATTATTGTTTTTAGTTAACACTGCTAGTGGCAATGCTAGCTTTCTGGGCATGCTGCCCACAGATAGCGGGTAGAGCATTTGAGCTATCTATCTATATGCCAATATAGCTGGTGGATTGCTCAAATGTTATTGTAGTAGCTGCAGTATTGTAATTACTTATTAGTATTTTATTTTAATAAAGGCCCATTGATAAAAGTTTATTACATAAAAATGATTAAATGTTAAAAAATTGCGCCATGTGTGACTCTTTTAAAGCTGAGAATATCGTTTCCTATGCCAGCAAACGCGCGAAGATATCTAAGTTTTCGGAATTCCGATTCAGTAGTACAATAATAGAGAATATTTGTATACCAGTAGGATTAGGGTTGAAATACATACAAGTATTCATTATCTCGGGGTGTCATCCGCTTGGACTAAAGTTTTCCGGTTCAATCTGCTTTATTCCAGGGAAACAGTAAATTTTCCGAGACAGCAAGTATATGTGCTATTCAAGACTCTCTTCTACCCTCAGTGCTAAATTGCATTCCGATCTTTTACCACGTAAACTTTCATGCGCACAATAGTTTGATAATAGTTAGTTTTGAACTATCACGGTATTCAACAAGTTATTTAACACGCGAGTGTTGAAGTCGGTTCCGTTTTAACTTTTAATATATGCATATTGATTAGGCCGTGGTAGTACCGGCCTAGAGGCCGTGGTAGTACCGGCCTAGAATAGTACTCCCCCATCTCTTCCCGCGGGTGCCGTAAGAGTCGGCTAAGGGACCACGTACCAGAAGGTGGGCAGCAGCACCTTCTGAGGATTGGAAATCATACTGCGCTCGCCAACCCGCCTGCCAAGCGTGGCGAGTATTGGCAAATCCCCCCTATATGGGGGAGGCTTCTGTCCAGCAGTGGACGCACATGGCTGAGAGAGAGATTAGCTGAAATACTTAATGGTACTAACATGCAAAATTAGGTCGGTAAATCTTGTAGTTCCGAAAATGTTTCACTTCTCGATATATAATCTCGTTCAGCATATGAATGTCTATCGGCAGTTTGGTTCCAAACGTGCATTTTGTGTCCCCCATGATTTAGCTAAAATAAGAAATTAAAGTGGTTCGTTTTCCATACAAAAAACAATCATGATAAACAGTTCTACAGGACAGTTTTACTGTCACCAAACAGATAATGTGTTCAGGCAGCAGGCCTTGTGAGCCAATAAGCATCCTAGGTATCGTCATCATCATCATCTCAGCCATGGGACTTCAATTGCTGGACATATGCCTCTCCCATATAGGGAGGATTTGCCAATACTCGTCACGCTTGGCAGGCGGGTTGGCGAGCGCAGTATGATTTCCGATCCTCAGAAGGCGCTGCTGCCCACCTCCTGGTACGTGATCCCTTAGTCGACTCTTACGGTACCTGCGGGAAGAGATTGGGGTGTACTATTCTAGGCCGGTACAACCACGGCACTAGGTCTAGCGTGATAATATCTTCGGCCACATCGTCACTGACCATCAAGTAAGATAACTAGACCGGATAGCGGTACGCCCCGGCCATAGGTAAAAAAATTCAAAATTTAAAATTATAAGCATGCCTAGTTTTTTGAATATAATGTATTATAGCCTATGTCATCCGGGCATAGTCTAGATTCTCAACAGTGAAATAATTTTTCAAATCTTTTCAGTAGTTTCGGAGCCTATTCAATGCAAACAAACAAACAGACAAACAATCTAATCTTTCCTGTTTATAATACTAGTATAGATTATAGTAATTATACATATGTATATCTTTTGCGGTTTCTTCAAAGGACGAATACGGAATAAAGTTTAGATATTATAGGTATTATTATATTACACATTGTTATTTTTTTGGTTCATAAAAACCTTAAAAGATAAAGTTAATGATACACATCAGTATTTTGTTGATCTCTAATATCATGATTGCTTTTTGTATGGAAAACGGAGACCCTTATCTATTTATTTTCCTGTAACAAGATATCTGGCTTCATTTCCAACACAGAGTGTGTTCGGAATGCAGTCTTGATAATCGCGACGTGTTTCATGTAGACTATGAAATTGTTAATTACTAGTTGCGCCCTGCGGTTGTGCCCGCGTGGTGATGAAAAACGGTGGAAAAAAAATGGTGATTCCGTGATGGTTGGTGATGAAAAAAAGATGGTGATAAAAATTAGCCTATGTGTTAATACAGGGCATAAGCTATCTTCTCACCAAATTTCATCAAAATCGGTGTAGCCATTCGAGCGTGAAGAGGTAACAAACATACACACATACACACTTACACACACACACACACACACACACACACACATACACAAACTTTCGCATTTATTATATTAGTAGGATAGGAGTAGCTTTTTACGTGTCGCAATTTGGCGCCTTTTGATATCTTGATGACACCTAGAATGACCAATTGACCACACTACTCTTTCTTCTCCAGGTACGCCGCACCGTTCTTGAGAATAGTTGTTTGTTAGGTTAGGTGTGCCATATATTGTAGTATATGTGGACTTCACCAAAAACCAGGCCAGGAGGCGGATAGATCTCGCACGCGCCAAATCAAGTACTGGCTGTTATTATCATCGCTTGGAAAAATTAATTACTAATTGTGTTTCATATCAACTATCAAATGATTAATATCTTGCTACGCTCGCATTCAGAATTACCAATTTTATCTATATGCATAAATAATATAAGGTTTGTACCACATATCTCGCTTACCTGTGTTGACTTGTAAATTTATTAATTTACTGAAAACAGGTGTAAAGTTTATAAAAATAAATTATTTGATGTAAAAATGTATCAACTTCGAAATGTCTTTTTGTATAGAGAAAGTATCAATCATAGATAAGTAACTATGGTATCAATCACTGTATAAATGCCTATACATGTCAATGTCATATTACGCGCAGTTTATACATATGTTCTCTTTGGTCTTATTTAATGTTAGACGGGCCGATGCCTTTATTAAAATAAAATGCTTATGACTAATTACAATACTACAAAAACATTTCAGCAATCCACTAGCTATAGTCAGCCTATAGATAACTCGAACGCCAATTGGCAGCGAGCCCAGAATGCTAGCAGCATTGTATTATGTACTTATTATTATGTATTACTTTAATGTAGATTATATTATTAACAATCCTTCTTTTAGAAATTTTACCTATATATAGAACAGTATCTTTAGGTCTAAAATTGCCATGACAAACGATATGCTACAAGTGATTTACAAATTATATGGACCTGGAGGGTCTGGAAACCTGGAAGAGATCGCTGAAAAAAGTAGCTGATTATACAATTTAAGAAAATTATTTAAATGTGGCAAATGTTCGTATGTTGTGCAATAAAGTGTTATGTATCTCTCTATATAGCAGTTTCAATTATTTACCGACCTGGTAGGCATTAAATTAGTCTCTAATCATGGGAGAGGTCAGTCTTTAGCTAACGTCCTTATCTATATATATAAAAATGAAACCCGTTTTCCGGCTTGACCGATTTAGATAAAATTTGGTATAAAGATACATGGGACTTTGGAGAAGGACATAGGCTACTTTTTGTCCTGGAAGAAGTATGGTTCCCGTGGGATAACTGAGTCAGCGGGAAAAACGTAGTGCACGCGGGTGAAACCGCGGGGCGCAGCTAGTTCTATATAATATTTAAATATAACATCTTAACGAAAAGCAGGTAGTGTATACCATTAATACGTTTTTAAAATCTCTATACTAATATCTACTATCGCAATAGATAATATCCCTCCCTGATTGAAAACTCTTCGATAACTAGCCGAATCGATTGGGTTGTGAATAATTCCGTTTTACAGACTTTCTATTCGACAATTTTGTTGATGACTGGATACTCAAAGGTTGATGATATAAGCACAGATTAGAATATTTAGAGGAAGCGGAGACTGTATACTCAAAGAGAATATTCCATTACATTTACGAAATATGAGCGAATTAAAAAAGGCGAGACATCGTAGACAGAGTAAGCAACTGTTTACACATAAAATATATGAACCACAGAGAAATATTGTGTATTTGTGGTATGAAAACAATCGAAGCGAATGGAATCGGTTGGTTATCGATCGTTCTGAATCGGGTGTAGAAACACTTTGGAACATCAACCCTATCGTACAGATGGTTAAAGTAAGTAAGTAATTAATTAATTTAAGTACACTAATTACTATTCACATGTTTTCCTGTAAACCCTTCGCTCACGCTGGTCAAATCTATAAAGTGATTCAGCTGGGGCAAATATTTCTGTGATGAGCATAGTTGTTTTTTCTTGGGTGCCCCCCGTCACACAGGGTATCCTAGTGCGGGGGTGTGAGTGTGTATGTAAATTTAAGATAGATAAAATTTGCATAAGAAAAGCAAATAACGTGCGCGATGGTTTCACGATAAACTATAATTTAGCCTTGTAATCCAGGCTCCTATCTCGAGAGCCGGGGCAGCAATCAGCAGGTCGGTAATTGAAATGGTGGGTTAACAAAGTTAGGAGATGCCACTGGATTAGCACGAGATGGCTAGATTGCTTACTGCTCCTAAGGAGACTTCGCCAGATGTATAGAACTAATTACACCATGAATTCGAGCAATAAAACAACAATTAATATTAATCCAATTATTATCAGGTATCATCATGTATTTTACGTTTCAATCGACTTCAAATAGTTTATGTATGTATAGATCATTTTTTAGGTGAACCGATTATATGATTATTTTTTTAACCGCCTTCAAAAAAGGAGGAGGTTCTCAATTAATTCCAAATGAATTCCTTAGAACTTTCGACTGGGTGAACCGATTTTGATGGTTTTTTTTTATTTGAAATGCTGGTAGTTCCTGCGTGGTCCCATTTAATCGTAGATCATAATATTTCATCAAAATCAGTCAAGCGGTTTTTAAGTTACACTCCGATAACTGAAAAGTGTTACGTTTACTTGGAGGACTTCCAAATTGCGGGTGAAGAAATCGGTGAACATACACAATGACAATTAATGCCGTGAGTAGCCAAGGTTACTTAAAAGGGTGGAATTTTTTTTTTTTTTTATAATAGTTACTTTTCAAATATCATGGTATCGACTTCGACAAGTTATTTCACACTTTTGAGTGTTGAAGTCGGTTCTATTGTTGGGTTTTTTTTTTTGTTTTTTAAGAGGTGCTGATCACATGAAGTCCTTTAAAGTCCTTTTAATTCAATTAAAATGTAATTATTATCTTTTAAAACTAATATTTTTTTTTCCTAAAAATAGTTACAAGAGTTTGTATGCACTAACCTATACCTATGTCATTATGATATGGATTAATATCAACGAATCCTTCCCAGGAAATACATATCAAATCATACAAATACGTACAAAAATAAAGTGCATATAGTTGAATTGTCAAGAAACCGCCTTCTTTATTCAACAAATCCTCCAATCCAGTGAATAGGTTGTCCTGTATAATGAATGGTCCTTCGAGCCGGATTCTTTGACGAAATATAGTGCAGAAAGAAAAATCAACGATGTCATAATGCCAGTTACATGTTCAGTCGGAAAGGGACGTAAGGCTTCAGTGTAAACCATACCACCGTCCTCATCATGGGGTAATGGTGGTATGTACATATGAAGGTAATATTTAAATCCTGATGTTAAAAAATCGACATAATTATAATCTTAAACCAAAAGTAGGTACAAGAAGAATACTAAATACGAAAAGATTCACATCTGCCTTCCGTACCAGTTTACACTGAATGACGGCAGGGCAGAGCATTCATCTTCTCCAAAATTTTAATCACGGTATTTACCGATCCTGATGAAGGTTTCCACGTGAGACTACTGTTGATCGTGATATCGACAAAGCGTAACTTTTTACATTAAGCTCGTATAAATATAAGCGTATATTTACCGTCTATTTTCTTTGATACAAACTCTTCATATTATAGTTTAGTAGTGATCATGGCGCTTGCAACAGTTATAAAACCTAACAGGGCTTAACCGCCGAGGTGAGTGTAATGTAAACAATATTTTCACGCGATTAAACCCGTTAAATTTAACCACCTGCCCCCAGTTGGTTGGTTTTTATTTTAATATCTATTACTGACAAGGACTCCTTAAAACCCATGAAGTTATAGCTCAAAATATACATTTTTACATACAATCATACATAGTTTTAGTTTTATAGTATTATTTGTTATGTATAAGACTTCATAGACAACCGCAGACAAACTTTTTCTGCGAGCTCTTCTCAAAAAGAAAAGTCTAATATTCTATTTCCTACTATAATAAAATATTATAATTGTAAAATGTTTGGATGTTTGTTGTTCAATCACGGGACAACGGATTAATAAATCTGAATAAAATAGGACACAGAGAAAGTTTATAAGCTGGAGTAGCACATATTATGCTATTTATGGATGTAACCTCGTTTCGCATTAGCTAGTTAATAGCAATTTTAGATAGGGAATAATTAGGCACGATAAAGCAATTATGCAGGCGTCAGCTGCATTAATAAAGTGTGAACTTAGCGGCCAATACAGACAATAATAAATTTTAAAATATTTTAAATACAACTAGCGCGAGCGTCCTATCTAAAATATGTCCAATGAAATACCAATAAAATAAAAATCTAATAAATGATTTGTCCTTCGCATCGGCCTGCACTGAATTTAAAGCCTTGATCGCAGTTATATCTTTCATTCTTGGCGATATGACGTGGGTACTGTCCTGAGGGCGACTTAGGGTGGTAGGAGGAAGCGAGAGCGACAGCGGGCAACAAAAGAAAGCCTGTTTCAAATAAATGTAATTCATAGGCTATCGAAACGATACTCTAAAAAAAAAAGAAAATCGTCAAATCTCTAACAAATATACAAAAATTTTTTACCCATTCTTTTCTATTTTGTGTCTTTTGGATTGTAAAAATTATTATAAATAACCTTTTGTGAGGTGAACTACTTTTTTGATTTTGATTTGGTATGATTTTGTTTTTTAGTTATGATGCGGTCGACGAAAGAATGAAGCGGAATGCGATGTAGCGATTAAAAGCGAATGTAGGTTTGGGGGGTACGCACACAACTTGTAACGTAGATCCATCTGAATTTTCAGCGACCCCAATAAACGTTTTCACAGAAAGCTTTAGAGCCACACAGTGCGCGCAGAGGAATAGGATACTCTTTATCTTTTTCTATGCGTATTATATAAAGACAAAGAGTACAGGAACTGTTTAGAATGAATCTTCAAGGTTATTCCAGCTTTACGATCATATTACCGTACTAGCCGCCATCGCCTAAGAGCGCATCAACTTATAATGGTATCATGGGAATGACATACCTACTGTGCGCTTCATCTCATCGATTTGGGATATACCTGCAAAATGTAGAACAAACTTTATTCCTATTCCTGAGTAGTACTCTGGAACACCGAGAATCTCCATCTCAATTGTTAAAAAGGAAAATTGCGATAATGCCTTCAATGATACAAATATCTATTAGTGACGTTGAGCGGCTAACATCAAGTGGACCGTCTGCTTGATGCCCCCTTTTGCTTCAAAAACAAGGCTATAGTTGCAAATAGGAAACATTATGACATAAAAAAGGTTTTTACGTACACCGTATTTGACTTTATTTGCTTTTATGGCGGCGCTATCTATATTTTGCGTTTCAGAACACACGGAGGTGGTTGAACCCTACAAATTGAATAGCAAGTTTGTAATTTTATATTTTAACTAGTATTTGGGTGGTGCGCGGGCTGCGAGCAGCCCGCGTTATCGATGTGCATTAGTATTGTTAGCAAAAATGTCGTCGCAGTTGCTAAAAAGATATAAAATTCTCATGCAAATCGAATAACTCACAGTTACATCTATATCAGTAGAAAAAAGTGTAAGCAGGGTTACCATGTGCAAGTTGATTTTTTTAATAAAATTTTAGTCGCGGTAAAACCGGATCAAGATTGTAAACGACTTTTGTTAAAGGACCCCACCTCTAAGTGCAGTGGTTAACGTGGGCAGTTGCCTCGGAGACCAGCTCGATATGTGAAAATACTCGTTATCCGGAACTCGGCCTTCGGCCTCGTTAGTGACTCCCATAAGGTACGTTGATGCGTTACACCTCAATCGAGCTCGGCCTTCGGCCTCGCAGATTTGAAGCTCAGCCTTTGGCCTCGCAGGTTTGAAGCTCGGCCTTCGGCCTCGCGTTGGTAAAGACGCGAAGTTTTCAGTTCAGTACTAAGTGAGAACAGAGTTACCATATGCAAGTTTATTATTTTCATTAAAATTTTAGTCGCTGTAAAATCGCACCAAGATTGTAAACGACTTTTGTTAAGGGACCCTACTTCTAATTGTAGTAAATAACGTGGGCAGTTGCATTGGAGACCAGCTCGAGATGTGGAAAAAACTCCCCATCCGGGACTCGGCCTTCGGCCTCGTTAGTGACTCTCCTAAAGAATGTAAGCGCGTAACACCCCATTCGGAACTCGGCCTTCGGCCTCGTAAGTGACTAACATGGCTCGGCCTACGGCCTCGCGGAGGCCGCGCTCGGCCTTCGGCCTCGCGGGCCGAAAGCTCGGCCTCCGGCCTCGCAGGTTTGAAGCTCGGCCTTCGGCCTCGCGGTGTTTAAGGCTCGGCCTGCGGCCTCGCAAGTTACAAAGTGAATGTTTTTAAGCTTTTCCCAATGACGGCCAGCTCGGCCTTCGGCCTCGCAGGCCTACAGCTCGGCCTCCGGCCTCGCCAGGGTGGAGCTCGGCCTTCGGCCTCGCCTCCACAGCTCGGCCTGCGGCCTCGCTCGATTGCAGCTCGGCCTACGGCCTCGCAAAGAGAATGTGGTTTCGCCACCAAAAATCCGCATCCAGTAAAAAAAAAACTGATGACGTCATCAAAAAACTTTTTTCATATTTCCAATCATGGACCCTAAATCTCCCTAAATACCTAATTTCAGCCAGATCGGAGCAACTTGAATTTTGGTATCCGGTTCGAAGGACCAATTTGCAATTTTTGACAAAATCCCCGAATTTCCCTACAAATCCTCTATGACATTTGTTTGAACCCCCTATACCCACCTATAACGGTTTAGGAGTTGCGATCGTTTTAAATTTGTATGGGAGAACCTCTTTTTTGTTTGGGAGGGTAATTTTTTTTCAATTTTCCAAAAGGGTCCCAGGGTTTTAGTCATTTTTAGTTTTGACACCTACCCCCCATCGGTTATGGTTTTTGAGATCCCTACACCAGTTCCATCAAGGAAACCAAAAATGACACTTTTTGGATTTTTCCCTAGGTCACGTGGGCACTCTCTATACAGTCTACTATATAATTTTAACCCAAAAACACTCCTTCTGGGAGAACAATGATGTCAGTGAGTCAGTCAATCAGTGGTAGAGCAGCTTTATTTTATATTTTAATACTTATTTACTTATTTATCTACATAAATACTCCCATTTATTTTGGACACCCTAATGTCACTGTCAAATCTTAGCTCTTTTTTTGAAATAATTTTCGTTGATTATTTTTATATACTAGCGTGTGTTTTTCAGGTAGGTACGCTTGTCTTTTTTATGAAATAAAGTGACGGTATAAGTAAAGGGCCCGCATGATGTTAAGTGGTAACCTCTGCCTCTCAGAGAGATACAATACGTATAGAACTGCACTACGCCCGTAATTTTACGGGTATTCAAACCGGAACACAGTAATGCGAACACTACTGCCTGGCGGTAGAAATAGATATCGTGGCAGTACTTTCCCGTGAGAACTCCCGCACATAAAGTGCATATTATGTACTTTGTCATACTCATTATGATTGACAAGAGATTTTAAAATAATTAATTGTATTTTTAGTTATATTACACACATACAATTATGTGCAAATTGTGTGATTGCGCAAATCAGGGAAGTTCAGTTTTAAAATAAATATTAAAAGCAAATATTTACATAAATAATTTAATAATCTTAGGTCTGAATTAAAAGTAATAATAAACGTACATGTTGTATAATTTAAATTCATATAACCTAATTTAAGTAACGTAACGGAGTTTCTCTACGCGATCGAATCAGAAATGAGGAGATCCGTAGAAGAACGAAAGTCACTGATATAGCCCAGCGGAGTAGCAAGTTGAAGTGGCAGTGGGCAGGGCACATAGCTCGAAGAACTGATGGCCGTTGGGGCCGAAAAGTTCTCGAATGGAGACCACGGACTGGCAAGCGCAGTATAGGACGGCCACCGACCAGGTGGACAGACGACCTGACTAAGATCGCAGGCAAGGGCTGGATGCAGGCCGCTTTCAACAGGTCCTTGTGGAACTCAATGGGGGAGGCCTATATCCAGCAGTGGACGTCCTATGGCTGAGATGATGATGATGAAGTAACGTAAAAATCACCGTATTAATTTTCTCTATTATTCTTTTTGTGTTGGAGTCGCTTCTCTCCCCACTGAAGCAGCTTCATAACAGAAATTCCAATCGCCCATAGCATCCCTGGGATCCTGCGGGCGCGATCGTCTCCGCCCGTGACAACTATTTCATAAGAGGTATAATTGAAATTGCGGTAAAATACCTTGGCGAGAGACCTTCGCACACCTAGCTGGGACTTTCTCATATTCTAAGAATTGTACATACAATGGAATATAATTTAAAAAATCCTAAAATTATTATTCGTTATTTTGCTTTCTTTTCAGGGTGGATTTTAGAATATAGATATCAAAAATAAAAATTAATAAAGACATTATACAAAACTTAAGCCTAGAGTGCCGCCGGCTATGGTTAAGGCTGCAGAGTGCAGAACTTTTGGACAATACGAGCTGTTTCAAGGACCGCCATCTGCATCTGACCCTTGATCCAACCGTCTAGCAAGAGCCTATTAAGATGTTGATCGAGGGTCCTCGCTATTATGCCGTTCGTGGAAACGACTATCAGAATAATTATCGTCGAGTCAACATCCCACACGGCGGTTGTCTCGTGAGCTAAGTCAAGGTACTTGGTGATCTTGTCCTTTTCAGCCTTCACGAGGTTCTCGTCATGTGGGATGGTGATATCGACGAGCACTGCCCGTTGTTGGAACGGGTCGACTAAAACGATATCAGGCTTATTGGCGATAATAGTCCTGTCTGTGATGATAATGGAATTGTATTGCCAAACGCTCGTGTGAGCGGCGGGTCGCGGTGATCGGTCAGGGTCTGGAAACTTGACACGAGCCACGCGACACGCCGCAATACCACCGCAATACAAGATCGAGTGGGTATCAACTAAATTTTCGCTAGGTCGTAGATATGGAGCTCTAAGCGTTCAAGGTTTGCATTAGCGCCAGATTGCGTCTATGGGTATTGGCAAACGTGGTAATCGCGGCCTAGAGCCCAAAAACTTCCCGTGAAGGTAACAGCGTTATCAAATTCCTTGCAAGATGGTAGGGTACTTTCGAATACCCACCTGGCCAGCCGCCACTGAAGTTTGGAAAACTGTTACCAAAGACATAGTTTGTTCAGGCAGCAGTCCTTGAGATCCAGTAAGCATTTCAGGTCTAGCGTGAGAACTAGGTCAGGTCTACTGCAAAGTATAAAAAATAAATAGATTTCGAATTTGAAATTTATCTTAAAGTTTGGCGTGTGATCGCATACATGTATACTCGTACGTATTCGCCTTATATTATAGTAGACTGGCTGCGCCCTGCGGCTTCACCCGCGTGGTGATGAAAAACGGTGACGATGAAAATAAGCCTTTGTATTAACCCAGGGTATAAGCTATCTGCATATCGATTTTCATCCAAATCCACCCAGACGTTTAGGTGTGAAATAGTAACAAACATCCATACAAATCATCGCGTTTATATTACTAGCTGCGCCCCGCGGTTTCACCCGCGTGGGTTATGGTTTCAATTATCCCACCGGAACTATACTTGTGCTTGGATAAAGTATCCTATGTGCTATTCCAAGATCTAACCTATCTTCCTCCCAAATTCCGTCGAAATCAGTGCAGCCGATTGAGCATGAAGGAGAAACAGTGGTTTTTGAATTATTTGCTTATCCCACAGGAACAGCAATTATTTTCGGGATGAAAATAATTGCCTATGTGTTAATCTAGGGTCTAAACTACTTCCGTACCATATTTCATGGAAATCGGTTTAGCCGTTAAAGCGTGAAGAAGTAACAAACATACACACAAACAAACATGCAATACTTTCGCCATTATAATATTAGGGGGATATACATATACTTATAGTAAGGATGGTATATCGCACTCAATCTATATCAAGTAAATTTAAATAGCATTCACCTATAACGATGTCATCATAATTATCATGTATTGAGTATTGCGACTGATAATTTTAGCATTAGATAAAATAATATATTTGATAATTAAGCTTCTACATTACTGTAATTACTTAGCTTAGGAACGCTGAGTGCGAAATAAGTCGAGGCGAACTTTTGAGAGATTTCTAGAAAATTAACTTAATAGGTACATTAAAGATTCGTAATTAGATAAATATTCTAATAATAAGATACTGTAGTGGTACTTGACTGTTCTCTTAATCAGAATTTTTTGAACATATGATCTTTGTTAATTAATTACCTAAATACATTAATGATACAATTCCTTAAAAAGTCTCACTAAACCTGCATTATTACAAACTAGGGAAGCCGGATTATCGGGTTGTATTAAAAAAATCACAGTATTATTAAACACTAATAGCGCCCCAAGGTTTTACCCGCGTGGTGATGTTTGATGATGGTGATGATGATGAAAAGTAGCCTATGTGTAATCCAGGGTCTAAACTATCTCCATACCAAATTTCATTGAAATTGGTGCAGACGTTTGAGCGTGAAGAGGTAACAAACTCACACACATACACTTAATGATTTTTTTTTTCTGTTGGGTGTCAAGAGCCTGTATTTTTTTGGAGTTAATACACCGAATAATAATTATAAATTGTGCATATTTGTCCAAAACAGTTGTAAAACGCCTAGCTAATGTATTGAATCATATTAGGAAATTAATTTTTAGGTCGAACATAACTGCGGAATCGTTAAGCTGTTTGCTTAGCTGTTCTATTCGAAGCTGTCAGGGTAAAGTGGTAATTCTCCCGTTTATAAAAACGTAACTCCAGTGAATTATATACATTAGGTATTATTTGTGTGATTCGGCAATTTAGGTAATAATTTTCGTAAAATATTTTTCGTGGCGGCAATCTAAGATAAGTTTTGAAGCGGTGATAAGCCCAGAGGTGAGAGTGTCAGCTGTCAAACTGACGGAAGCTGGTCCGATCCCCACCAACAGCTTGAGCTCCGGTGAAGGTAACAACGTTATCATATTTCCAGCATTGTGATACGGCACTTTTGAATACCAGCTTGGCTAGCTACCAACCTCAAGATTAAAAAACTATCACTAAATGTTGTGTTCAGGCAGCAGTCATTAAGAGCTGGTAAGCATTCTGGGGCTAGCGTGATAGCATCCTCGCCATCAAGTGATATAGTGATCAAACGATAGATCTAGATAATAAAAAACAACCACAAACAAATTCGAATGAGAATAACGTTGATATTCAGCTGCATCATAACTTTAGTCAATACCATCCGCTAGATAGAAAGTAGGAGCAGTTGTAATTTAATGACCCCCCCTCCCACCCATTCTAGCATCGTGTTAAGACCAGGTGCATCCAGATTATTCCGTTTTAGTCCTTAGATTGTTCTCTAGCTGGAATTGGAAATTCTAAAAGAAATTGATAGGTCCGTCAGTCCTATAGTTGCAGCCGGGAGTGAAAAATATAATTATTAAATTTTTATGTGTATTAATCGCGAAAATGTTATAAATCATTACATTTTATATTATTTTGGTAAACGTTGTTCTATGTATTATCGAAATGTGAAAGTGACACAAAAATTCATCTAAATTATCTACTCCACGTCCATGACTGGTCCAAACAAAAAATGTTTTAAATAAAAATTGCGGCACTAAGCATCTGGGATTCCCTGTGTTGCGGGAGGCATGGACACACACAATCACAGCACACCAACACCCAAGACCCGGGACAATTCTCTTCTTCTCTTTTATAGGTGGACCAAATACACATTTAATAGATTTATATAGATTTTAATCTCATTCTTACTATACCTTAAACCTACCAGCGTTTGCAAGAAAACTTGCCAATTTTCCTCTTGAAAACACAATTAACAAAGACAAAAGAACCGCCGTAGATTTATAACCATCATCAAGACGAATATCAGCCCGACGATTAAAATAAATTGATATTTTAATCGAATATTCTTTAAATTAATTGGAGATTTTGCAAAAGATCTTAGGATTAAAAAGTGGGAAAACATTATGTTAGCAAATGCAATTTTATAATTAGGCCAACTTTATAAACTGACTTCTAAAGAGGAGGAGGTTCTTCGTTCCACTGTAGATCTTTTTATGGTTCCGTTCCTCAAAAGGAAAACCGGACCCTTATAGGATCACTTTGTTGTCCGTCTGTCTGTCTGTCAAGACCCTTTTATCTCAGGTATGCGTAAAATCAAGCTGAATTTCATATTAAATAATCAGGTCTGCTATCCCTTGGAGCTGTGAAAAATCAAGCTTCGAAGCCAACGCAATCAAAAGATACAGCCGTTTATGCTACACATTTTCGAACACGCAAGGGAATCAAAACCTACAGAGTCCTACAAGGGTCCCGTGAAATTTGGTATGTAGCAACGTCTACGCACAGATAAAGGAAATCATGCGAATGGCATACATTTTTAGTTTCATCATATAATAAAAATATTTTAAAATAATTTTAAACTTACTACTCCTGTCTTTTGTACGGAACCCTCAGTGTGTGAGTCCGTTTCGCACTTGGCCTTTTTTAAATGTAGATATGTTCACCGAATTGTCCACCAACTGTTAAATAATTTTGAAAATTATTTTTTGTTTGTTTGTGCAGAATATTTTTATTTGTATTTTTCTTAATGTTCAAGTTTTCACTTCTGCTGGCACTCCTGAAGTGCAACTTGTTTTATTATACTGTAGGGCTTCAAACTAGGCAGAGCATGTGCTATGGTAACCTGATGACATATATATATATATATATATATACCTAGCGTTTGACCACTATCTCATTTGATGGTCAGTGACGATGTGGCCGAAGATGTTATCACGCTAGACCTAAAATGCTTGCTGGCTTTCAAGGACTGCTGCCTGAACTCACTATGTGATTGTTGCTGTCACCAAACACATAGTGTGTTCAGGCAGCAGTCCTTGAGAACCAGTAAGCATCCTAGGTCTAGCGTGATAACATTTTCGACCAAATCGTCACTGACCATCAAGTAAGATAACTAGATAACTAACTTTTTCAAGCTTCAGGGTGTTTGAGCTAGGCGGGTATTGGAAAGTACCCTAACGCCATGCTGGGAATTTGATAACGGTGTTACTATCACCGGGAGCTCAAGTTGTAGCTGAAGGAAGATGCTGGATGCAAGCCGTATCCAACCGGTCCTTGTGAAGATAAAACGGGAAGGCAATTGAAATATGACACTTTCTCGAAATGTGACAATGACTCAAGTGACAGTGCGCACCGGGACAATTTGACTGATGCAGCGCAGCCGTCTCAACGCCAGTTACGTGCTGAGGCTCGCGCTCGCCGCCTGGCACGATCATAACTCCATTTGAAGAACTGCAAATAAGTTCGAAACTGGTCGGAGAGTAATTTTCCAGTGTTTACCACGTGAGTCCTAGTCGGTTTGTTAGTTGTGTTTCATTACAATTATGAAAGAAACTCGCGATAGTTTTCAGACTCAAATTGAAATATGTCCATAGTAGTGGTCGGTGTATAGCTAAGAGAATGATGATAATCATTACAATGTGAAATTATTTTCATCTTTATAATACCAAATAATCGTTTATCTTTTAATAAATCTTACGCTCGACAAAATCAGTGGCGCGTTACAGGCTCATAAAATGTTATGTCACATGTTCTACCTCGTTATTAAGCTTCTCGCATTTGTGCTCAGTTTACGCCAAAGGCTTAATAAAATAAACAGTACTACACACTAATACTATAAAGGCGAAAGTTTGTGTGTCGATTCTCTTTTGTCGTTTGTTGTTTGTTGTTCGTCGTTTGTCGTTTGGCGTTTGTTATTTGTTGTTCGTCATTTCTCGTTTGGCGTTGGTCTTTTGTCGTTTATCGTTTGTTGTTTGTTGTTCGTCGTTTGTCGTTAATCATTTGTTGTTTGTTGTTCGTCATTTGTCGTTTCGCGTTGGTCTTTTGTCGTTTGTCGTTTCGCGTTGGTCGTTTGTCGTTTATCGTTTGTTGTTTGTTGTTCGTGGTTTATCGTTTGGCGTTGGTCTTAGAAAAAAAACTTTTGGTTGTTTGACCACTATCTCACTCTCGATGCATTCCAATGTAGTATCACGCTAGACATAGAATGTTATCGCCAGTTAACATTAAATACAGACAGCTAGCTATTTGTGTGGAGAAAGTTTTTCGCCTTGGGTGGAAGCTAGCCAGACCGGTTCCCTAAAGCACCCTACCACCATGCAAATATTGCATTGTGATGTTAGTGATCTTCATGCCCATGTAATTAATTCATCGTTCATCATCAAGACTTTGCTTAGTCCTCTTAAAGAACAACAAAAAACTGAAAGTATTTGTCATGCATAAAATTGGATTATCCGAAAGATCATGATAGATTCAGCACTCAAAATTCAGAAATTATGCACGCCATAATGAATGCAGAGCAAACAAATGCGACTAGCGCTTTCTGTAGATTCATACGTCGATAAGCGTTTCCCCATCGATCCAGGCACGAACCTGTGGCGACTGAGCGTCTAAAGTACCTTAATGTGAAAGCGCAGTGTTATAGATGGCTGCATTCCGCTACATAAGTGGTTTGTCATTTTAAAATTGAGAAGGGTGTTTTAATACGTACAATCCTATTAATATTATAAATGCGAAAGTTTGTGTATATATTTGTTACTTTTTCACGCTCAAACGGCTGCATCGATGTCGATGAAATTTGGTATGGAGATAGTTTAAGCCCTGCATTAACACAGGCTACTTTTATATTACTTATTCTCATTCAATACAGCGTCATTCACCTGTGTGGGGTCATCCCGTGGTTCGTTCTTTAAGTCGAAGTTTCTATTACGAAAGCGTTTCAACCTAAAACGCACGTTGCGTTCATTAGCAGTCTCCCCTCATAACGCAACGTTGATATTAGGTAGTTCCAAGTCGGAAGTCTTATTAAAAAAATACCTAAAAATTCGATAATAACTATTTCTTGTCTTATCTGAGTAAAAAAAAACAATTGAAGGTCGAATATCGAAAATTGCACATTTTTATAAGTAGAACCTATCCATAATATTATATATATATATATTATACGTCAATCCAAAATATGATTACTATCCTATTATTAATGTAAGAATTAAAATTAAATACAGGTCAAGTTAAGAGTACTCTGAACCAACGCTCTTGTATGATAGGGTTGATGAGCCTGGATGAAGCGAAAGAAGAGTCTCGAGATCGTAGCAATTGGAAGGTTGTGGTCTCTGCCTACTCCTTAGGGAAATAGGCGTCAATATGAATGTATGTAAAATTATATACTAATAACTAATTACAAAACTAAAATCACAACAATGATGAGTTTACATAATTGAAACGTCTTGTCTATGTTCATACCTTGGGAAAAAAATATCTAAATGAGGCCTTCGAGCATTCGTGCTAAGGTCCTTCCTTGATTCTGCCATGACCACAAGATCATCGGCAAACTGAAGATGAGTGATGTACTCGCCGTTGATGTTGATGCCGAATCCTTGCCATACCAAGATCTTGCAAGCGTCTTCCAATGCGGCAGTGACCAGTTTCGGAGAGATACGTCTCCCTGTTTCACGCCCCTTTTTAATGGAATCGCCTTCGAAATTCCTCTATCATGACAGTCGCCGTGGCTCAGTCGTCAGAGGCGAGAGTTCTGGTCCCTGACCCTGGGTCTCGAATCCCGGCAGGGGCAAACATTTAGGAAAATATAGGAAAAAGTGAAGTAAACTAGATTATGTAAGCGCACGGTCGCACTGTAGCATCCTTCTACGCTGTAGCAGCGTAGATACCAATATGCCGCTTCGTCGTAGCCAACTTCGTAGAGAAACCGTATTAAGAATCCTACTAATCTTACTAATATTATAAATGCGAAAGTTTGTGTGTATGGGTGTATATGAGTATTCGTGTATGTGTGTATTCGTGTATGTTTGTTACTTTTTCACGCTCAAACGGCTACACCGATTTCGATGAAATTTGGTATGTAGATAGTTTATGCCCTGGATTAATACATACGCTTTTATTCCGGAAAAAGTATAGTTCCCGTGGGATAATTGAGGTAGCGAGAAAACCGTAATCCACGCGGGTGAAACGACAGACAAAGTTGTTTTCAGATTTATTAAATTACTAGCTGCGCCCCGCGGTATTACCCGCGTGGTGATGAAAAATGGTGTCGAATAAAATACGCTTATGTGTTAATCCAGGGCATAAGCTACCTCCATACCAAATTTCATCGAAATCGGTGCAGCCGTTTCGGCGTAAAAAAGTAACATACACACAAACTTTCTGCATTTATAATGATGAATAATTCATATCTTTAAAATTGCCCAAAAACCTATAAAATCACTTTGAAAATCACCTCTGTGCATCATCGTGCCAGTTTTTTACTCTCTCCGCTGCATAATCTAGAGAGTTCATGTATATTTTATATAAAACGCACCACAGTATTGTAAATCGTCGCACCCTGTTCCCGACGACCTCAGATAAATAAGGCTGTATACTCAAAGTCGACGACTGAATTAAACGCAGCCAGATCTGCCCGAGTTCCCTCTACCTCGCGTCAGTAGCGTGGGAGACGTCGAGGCGGGCGCTCGTCTTCCAACTGCGGAAGTTTGCGAACACTCTACTTGTACGAAAAAAGTTTGTTTAAAACATATATTGTGTTTGCTGAAAATAATTGTGATACGAGATCAGCTGTTTTAACTGGGTAAGTGCTATGCGATTTTAGTTTTTTTATTTTAATTATACGGTTTACATTAATTATATTAAGTCTTTAGATGTAATTTTTTAAATTAACATGGTCACCAAGAATTATTAATATTATCGGGATATTTACCATGAGAACGACCAGACAGATGGCAATGCGACATCCATACACTGTAGACGTTCCAATTTGTCACACGAAGCGTTTTGCTTCCACATTCATAGTGCGTACAACTAATGAGTTAAATTAATTGCTTAAATACGTGATTCCGCATAAATACAACTTATTCACTCAATGAACTCATGAGTGAATAAGTATATTCCAGGCAGGCGTATACAGTTGGTGAAGTTCTTAAAATGCTGGCGGCATTACCACGTTGAATTGCAATGCTTATTCTTTATATTACACAAGGTTATATAATACTATGAATCGGAATTATGTTCAAAAAATGGTAGAGTATTTAATTTTTGCATTTATTTATTTTTTAATTTACATGACACTTCTCAAACGGCCGCAACAATAAAATAAACAATAAATAAATTCGGCATATTTCAGGGACTATCAGTGTTTGGCTGTCGTTGATCAGATCAGTGACACTGACTTAGAATCGCGACCCTGGGTTCGAATCCCGGCTGGGGCAAACATTACCTGACATTACCATAGATGTAAGTTCTTGGGTCTTGTGTATTGTGATTGTTTATGTCCATACTTCCCGCGACACAGGATATCTTGGTGCGGGGGTGAGTGTGAATCACACTAATATTAGGTATATAGGCAAAAGGTTGTCTGTCGTTTGACTGTTTGTTCCTCGTTCACGCTGAAACGGCTTAACAGACTTGCATGAAATTATGAATTGAATGCTACTTTTTATCCTAGATATAGTTCCCGTGCAATAATTGAGGTACCTGGAAAATAGTGACGCACCTGTGTAACCGCGGGACACAGCTAGTGCGTTAATAAATTAATAGTTTCGTACTTCGAAACTCCGGCATTTTAAGACCAATTTAGACAATTCTTTTTTATTTGAATGGCTTTGCCATGTGGCATCAGATTAGTCCTAAAAAAACATTGTAACCGGTTTTTAATGGCTCTTTTTTCCAAAAATCGTTTTATTTACCTCATTGAAGTATAAGTATTATTTCAGTTTTTAAACT
The DNA here is from genome assembly GCA_934044485.1 of Apeira syringaria. Classification (NCBI taxonomy): domain Eukaryota; kingdom Metazoa; phylum Arthropoda; class Insecta; order Lepidoptera; family Geometridae; genus Apeira; species Apeira syringaria. The sequence continues at coordinate 29,913,853 of OW203655.1, forward strand.
TCTGAAATATTTAAAGTGTTTATGGTTCATTGCATTAATATCATGCTAGGCGATACTTGAGCTCAAATTTTTTGAAGGGAAAAATTCGACTGCTGCTCGTATTTGAACAATGTTAATACAATCCTACTAATATTTAAATGCGAAAGTATGTATGTATGTTTGTTACGTCTTCAAGCTCAAACGGCTACACCGATTTAGTATGGAGATAGCTTGTACTACTTTTATCCGGAAAAAAGTATAATTCCCATGGAATAATTGAGGTAACGGAAAAACGGTAATCCACGCGAGTCAAACCGCGGGGCGCTACTAGTTAGCCATAATTAAAGATAGATGGTACTAAAAACATCCCATCAGATGTAAATAAGGAGGAATAAATTCGGACGGCTAGTAGAGTGTTACTATAGCTTACATGGCAAAGCGACAGCGGTATTATGAAATCTTGGACTCAAAATTCTTAATCCGTCAAAAATTTAAGCTTCTGAAATATTACAGCATGTATGCCATAGGTAGTAGATATGTTATTGATACTTTTTATACTACTTCATTATTAAATTCAAGTATTAATCTCGCCTCGCCTTACAGCCTTATTAGAAAGTGATGTAAGAAGCAGATAAGGAAATTGAATTAAAAGTTTCTGTAAAGTTGTCTTATCTATTGGAAGCTTTGGCAGGGCCTTGGTTAGGGATTTAGGATTAGCACCTATAGCACCGTCCGGATAATCCTCCCTGTGGCGTTATCGTCACACACATCTAGCGCAATATTGTACCTTTCTTTTTGTTGATTGGTGAATTAAGTTAGACTTTTTTTGGTTTACTTCGTACGGGTAAAAAATTTGAAAATTAAAATTATAAGGAATTGCAATTTTTTTGAAAATGCCTTTGTTACTCATGGTGAATGTAGATTTCCAATAGTGAAAGAATGTTTATAATCGGTCCAGTACTTTTTCAGCCAATTCGTTACAAACATACTTACACACAAATCTTACCTCGTTATAATATTAGTATAGACTACACTAAGTAAACACTTACAAAAGGTCCTTGTGGAAATCAATGGGGGAGGCCTATGTCCAGCAGTGGACGTCCTATGGCTGAGATGATGATGATAACACTAAATATTGAAAAATTTTTAAAGGCGGCGCACAGTGGGCTAAATATCGAGTTTCTTAGACAAAGATGTCTTATTTTATAATAAATATTCTTGTCGTAAATCAACGTAGAACCTTATAAGGAAGCATAATTATGTCATATTGATGCAACTACCGCGTTCATATTTGAGTAATGATTATTAAAAAATAAATATCGAGAAAACGTAAAATCAATATTTTTGAGCTTTCGTACGAGTGCCCGTTATTTCGTCTGGTATGATTAATGCGCCTATTTTTTTATAGTTTTTGACATATTGCACACTACGGGCACAAAAGTAACTCAGACAGTTACGTTTTTACACATAAACAGCCGAACCCATTTTGATGAATTTGTTATAGAGATCTAAGAGACCTTAGCTATTTTTTTTGGACATAAGCTATTTTTTGGCCGGTTAAAAGTATATTAAATTACTAGAGGTAGAGGAGCTGCTAGTCGTACTAATATTATAAATGCGAAAGTTTGTGAGTATATCATTGTGGATGCATGTTTGTTACTCTTGGAAGCCTAAACGGTTCGACGGATTTGGATGAAGTTCGGTAAGGATATAACTTATAGCCCGGATTAACACATAGGCTTATTTTCATCAACAACATCATCGCTCTTTTTCCATGCGGATAAAACGGATTTGGATGAAATTTGGTATTTAGATACTTCAAAGGTTAGGTTAGGTCCCGGAATAACACGTTACATGGACTATTTTTCACCATCACCATGCAGTAAAACCGCAGGGCGCACTTAGTTATGAAATAAATGAATAATAAGAGGAGCAGCACAAAAAATACAAAGATGAATGTTACCCGTTACTTTGTAAGAGTTAATTTAAGACTTTCAGTTTGGAAAAGAACAAGGAAAATAACTTAATCGTATAGTTTTAAACCGACTTAAAAAAAAGGTTACTCAATTCAACCGAACCGAACTAAATATATTTTTAGACTATATATTTTAAATCCATAATCTCATTTATTAGTGCAAAAGTGTGTTTTACGATTTCCCAAAGCTTATCAGAACGCTTGATCGATGCGACGCGTGACCAAAATGCTGGCTCAAAGAATCAGCATTGCAATTCAACGGAGCAATGCTACTAGCATACTTGGCATTTGAGCTGGCAACAGCTAGTGGAATACTCAAATGTTATTTATTGTAGTAGCTTGTATTGTGATTAGTTATTAGTGTTTTATTATAATAAAACATCAGTCTAATATAAAAGTAAACATAATGTCCGCTATGTTTATACCCTTCTTCAGTGTTAATAACAATATATATTTTGTGTGTACGATTGTCAAGAACAGTGCATACACTATCAGAACCTGACTCTAAGATCAAGCACTAAGTGTCTCATAGCGATCTATAGTTGTCGCAAGGGATGCCTTTATTTGGTTCAGAGAATATCGATAAATGAAACGAGTATATTTTTACACTGGGAAAAACTGTTATCTAGAGCGAGGGTTTGGCGTAATTGTTTAGTTATAGTTATATATAATAGTCCACCGACAAGGTGGACAGACGACCTGACTAAGATCGCAGGCAAGGGCTGGATGCGGGCCGCTTCCAACAGGTCCTTGTGGAAATCAATGGGGGAGGCGTATGTCCAGCAGTGGACGTCCTATGGCTGAGATGATGATGATGATGTTTAGTTAGTAACAGATTTTCATATTTTTTTACATTTTTACTTTTAAGTCGATTTGCTACTTTTATAAAAAAAAATGTTTCTGTTATGTCAATTGTAGAACAAGTAGTTCGTGCAATACACTTGTTGTCGATTAACATCAAACCGAGCGGGGTTATTCTAAAAACAGCACAGCGTGCACATGCTGAGCATAAACCCTATTACCTAAAAATTGTATTGTAAAATGTTGTTTTATTTTTTATCTATAAATTAATGCACAACATACACCTTTATTAATGGTGTATGTTGACGGAACAAGCATAATAATATGGCCCACAGGATGTTAAGTGGTAACCTCCGCCTATAGTCAGATACAATTCGTAAAAATCTGCACTGTGCCCGTCACCCTGACACATAATGTTGGTAAGTCTCATGTGCTTGTAATTTCACCGGAAACAATATCCTTCAAAACGGAACACAATAATGCGAACACTACTGCCTGGCGGTAGAAATAGATATGGTGGCAGTACTTCCCCGGGCGAACTCTCACATAGACTGCTACTGCTCTACGTATACCGGTACAGCATAATAGTAACATAGTTATGGCTCCTTTCGTAAACATTTTGGATAACCTAAAATAGTGTAAGACTGTGACGTACTGTACATAATGAATATTGCAAACCCCAACCAAATCTACAAAGCAATATCAGCGATATATTTTCCTATAAACACCACAGTTTACTAATTACTCATCCTTTTCTGTTTTCAATCTTCGGTCTTCCTTTTTTAACCGACTTAAAAAAAAGGAGGTTACACAATTCGACTTTTTTTATGTGTGTTCGCGGATAACTTCGTTGTTTATGAACCGAAATGAATGATTTTGATGATTCTTTTTTTGTTAAATAGAGTATACTTCCGTGGTCCTATTCAATTTTCATCAAAATCGGACAAGCGGTTTTTGAGTTATACTCCAATAACTGAAATGTGCTACGCGAATCTTGATGTATTGTCGCGGTTGAAGACATCGCAGAACACACAATGACAATTATTGATCCCGTGAGTAGCAAAGGTTACTGAAAAGGGTGAAAAAAAATTTTTTTAACAAAAAATGCAACCGAGTTCAACACTCAAAACTGTGAAATAACTTGTCGAAATCGGTACCATGAGCACAATATTGTGATGATAGTTACTTTTGTGTGAACTATCATGGTACCGACTTCAACAAGTAATTTCACACTTTTGAGTGTTGAAGTCGGTTGCATTTTGTGCTAAAAAATTTTTTTGCTTCTAAAGCCATCGTCAACTACTCTACCCTGGAACACTTTGAACGTTTCCTAAAATAATAAGAACATCATCATCAATTGTAATTTTTAGACTTTTGCGATTCGAACACATTTTTATTAAATCAAGAGTCTTCTCGTGACCACGACCAATGTATTTTGGTCGAAACGTCGAGGTAAATAAATTACTAAATGTTTTTCTCGCGATCAAGCCCCATTTGATTTAATAACAATCATCATCAATGTAGGCATAGTTGTATCAGCATTATCAAGGTTAACTCAAAAACTACTCGTCAGATCTTACAAACATACATAATAACATATATTCACGCCTCTTTTCCGTAGGGGTAGGCAAAGACTATAGCCTAGCAAACCCTAAAATACACGCTTCTTTCCCTTCATCCCACGCTTATCAGACCTTTGATACAAGAACGTCGGTTTAGAGTTCTCTTGCCCTGGTCCATTCTCAGAACTTCCTCAATCTGATATTGGAATGTCCGCCTAAGCCTTCCTCATCAAACACTACTATTCACAACATCCACGCATATCTGCTTAGTCAATCTTCTTTCGTTCATTCTCTCTACATGACCAAACCATTTTAACATAATTTTCTCAAGATTTAACGGCGTTGTGCACTTTGTATCGGAAAAAAATGTTAAACTCGCATCAGGTCAAGTGACACTGATCGAAAATCCGTAAGACACGTGACGTCATCGACGTCGTCGACGAAGACGGAGGGAGAGTAGATATAATGTAGTATAAATTGTCATGTTTGTGTACGATAGCGCAATAGATGAATACTGTATTTTACCACATAAATGACAGTACTTTTATACTGATAAATAAAGCAATTCGGGCGAAATTATTCCCTTACCATTCCAAAATATTCAAAAATGCACAACGTTAATGTTCAAGTTTTTACTTCTGCCGGCACTCCCGAAGTGCAACCCGTTGTTTTTTTTAAATCAAATCAAATTTAAATGGAACTACGTGGAAAAAGAACAGCTTTCAAATAAAGAATGAGTGCTTTAGATCAGCGCATCTAAGAAGAAAATCCGAAGTAACAGCCATTAAAAATAGTCGAATAAAGAAGAGTACGTAGTAGTAAGAACAGTTCTTAAGTCACTTGAAAGGGACTTAATTTCCTAATCCGTAGCTCTTGTTGCCCATTCGTATATGCCAAAATTTGGAGAATACCGTCCTTAAATATTCAAAACGATATTCGGTAGGTAGTTGGTTACCTGTTCATCTCGTAATACCTTTTATAATGATATTGGCAGACATCCGGTCCCTTCGCACAGTTGAATTGGCAATCATTAGATTTGATTTCAAATAAAATACCTTTTGACAATCTATATAATAAAACTTTCTTTTTTGCGACATCCTGTATGCTCATGAAATACTATTGAAGTTGATCATTGCGTGCCTATTCTTTATTATTGCCTGTTGTTCGTAATTCAACTGTAGTGCAGACAAAACTCCCACTTTTGTTATTAAAACAGACGTGGTATTGACACATTATGAATGTATAAAACACGGGAATTAGTCATGTAATAAGTCAGAGTGTTCCGACTATAGTTTCAACCACATTCGTTGGTCTTTTTCAAGGAGAATAAGGAGCGTTCGCGGACGCTGTCACTGGTGGCCTAGTAGAAAAAGACCACCGAATGTGGTTGAAACTATAGTCAGAACACTCTGGCTTATAACGTGAGTAATTCCCGTGTACACGTTCAAAAAACAACTACAGAAATTGGAATTTTAGGTAGAAATTTATATTTTTTAAAAATATTATAGTGCTGACAGCAATCAGAGCAGGCATGAGTGCGCAAGTAATATGTAGGAACATATTTGTATTTGTGGGTATATACTTCGGGATATGCGTGAGTGTATGAGAGAGTGTGTGGACTGTGAGTGTTCGTGTGTATGTAAAATAAATATATATAATATATATAATCTACGCATCCACTTGTATGCGTAGATGTGGGCTGTATATAGGAATTTACGTAATATAATATATTGTAATAATAATTATGTAGCTATTATAAGCATTATATATTAGGTCGAGTAAAGAATAAGGAATGCATGGAGAGATCGTTTTATAACACTTCCTAATGTAATATGGTCGATATCGTTTGAAAAGTTATATTTTTTGTTACGCTCTAAACGTTGAATGTAATGTTAATTAGTTATTAAAATTCGGCGATTCGCGCTAAATGCTGATATCAATTTGATATTTTTTTTATGGGATACGGTGTCGGAACAAGCAAAAAATGTTAAGCGGTAACCTCTGCCTATAGACACGTCTCATGTGGCTGTAATTTCAGCAGAAACCGTAAACCCTTCAAACAGGAACACAGTAATGCGAACACTTCTGCCTAGCGGTAGAAATAGATTTGGTGGCATACTTCCCCGAGCGAACCTACACATATAGAGTACTACTCTTAAAACGTATATAAATATGATTTTGAGTAATATTAGAGTGGCGACTACCTCCATAAAGTGAATTCAAGAGTGGATAGAAATCGACGATACTCGAGGGACGAAGTTAGCCGAATAAGAAGAAGATTATAAATATAGAAGCTCTGTATGGTTCCATGGTACCACCCCTGCCATCTGATCGTTCATTAAAATAGATATCGCGTTAAATTTTATCTGATGGTCATCAATATTCATTTCATTCCTTATTTTAAAAGTTTCTTAATTTTTAATTTATATTCTCAATTTACACTTGCAATAGAACAGATCTCACGAATGAAAAATTCAATTCGTGTAATAGAGGCGTACAATATATTATGTAAGAATTTAAAAAAAAGTTTAATTTGGTCGCAGTGTCTCAGTATATTAGTACTCTGACTTCTGATCTTGGGTTCGAATCCCGACGGGCACCAACGTATATTAGTGATGTTTGGCCTAGGACTTGGGTTTTTTTTCGATGTCTAAATACCGTAGTCCTCGCGGGTTTTATACTTTGCTAAACGCGAGGCGCGTTTAGTAAAGTATAGAACAAAAACTTCCTGAAATTCTTTATTTCAGTATACTGTAAAAATTGAACACAAAAAATAATGTTCCATATACATACATATGTTGTATATGTTAGCGAGTGACATCGAAACACGGATGCGAGTATGGATCGTCGACTCGATAAAATCGACAGTAAGTGCTTGTTCAGGCATGGCGTACACGCGAATCGTGCGGCACTCGCGTGGTTATATTATATGAGGATCTCCAAACCGCGCGGATATCGCCATGTCTGAACAAGCACTTACCGTCGTATTTTATCGAGTCGATGATCCATACTTGCACAACTATTTCGATAATTATTGTACCACATCTCTAACGTTCAAGAGATAGTGTTACGGGCATCTATCACTCGATTGAGAACATCACTATCTATAATGGAGTGTTGACGGTGTAGTTTCTTAGCTTTGATTGGATGTATTGCATTACAGTTCTATTATTGTTTTTGTATAGGTAATGGGAAAGATTTAAATAATTTAACTTAAAAAAGCCATGCCATTAACTATGACCATCGCGACTATGAAAATAAGACATGAGGACAGACTATGTATTCCTAAGACAAGACTCGTAAAGAGCCAAAGGCATATATACGAAAATAAATACAATAAGTTACCTAAATCTACAACTAAATTAAAAAGAGTTCAGACATAAAATAAAATAATTCTTGACTAGTAATGTATTCTATAAATTAGTTCATGGATATAAAACTTTCAGAAAAGTCTTTTCAGTGATTTAAAATTATAATAAAAATGCACTTGCTCCTTATCGATATAATCGAATAATTGACGTCAATATTTCTACTTTCATTCGGACCAGTCTTTATAATATATATGATTAATTAATCAATTTAATAGGTAATTATAAACATGTATTGAATGTTAATGACTTACCGAAAATAGCGAATGTTATTATGGCTAAGAAATCATCTGAATCTAAATTAGCAGTCGTTGAGAGGCGGTAAACATTCTAGATCTAGATAACATATTTTCGATAACATCGTCATTGACCATCAAGCGAGATAGTGGTTAAACGTTAGACCTATCGTCCCAGCCATAAGACGTCCACTGCTGGACATATGCCTCTCATATTGGCGAGCGCAGTATGATTTCAGATCCTCAGAAGGCGCTGTTGCCCACCTTCTGATACGTGGTCCCTTAGCCCACTCCTACGGCACCCGCGGGAAGAGATGGGGGAGTACTATTTTAAGCCGGTGCCACCACGGCACCTAGTGTATATACTACTTATTACATAAATATTTTTTTCGCGGTGCCAAATTTCATCCAGATCCATACACCTGATATGGTTTCAAAGACTAACAAGCCTCCATATGTCTATCCAAAAATACAGTCAACATGAGGACCTCCTACTTCTTGAAAACAGTTATAAAGCATTGCACCTGGATTACATCTAGAAAATACACTACAATAAATAAAGCTTAGTGAAATGCCATAACGCAATGAAACTTAAACAAAAACATCTCAAATAAAATTATCATTTCCAAGGAAACAAATGACCACAATAACATGCATAGCATTATAACGTAGCAAAAAGCGCACTTAGAACACATTACTGCATTGAATGCAATACAGGCAAGTGGTAATAGGATTCAAGTACTCGGTGCTGAAGTACCAATACCGGTAATGGTTTTATAGCTTTGCTGAATACCCTCTAAAATAAATAAGACTGATTTTGCATTATTTTTATTACATAGAGTCTGAGTTTCCCGTCAATCCTGGCGACTTCAAGTCGCGATTGAAAAGGTACCTTCTAGTTTTGCGAGATAAATCCTAGACAACATTATCACTTAAAAACAGGACAGTTGTCAAACGCAAAATTATACTAGGTAAAAATAAATAAATAATAAAGGCTGTTTGTTAGTATGGATGTATTTATGTTTGTTACTCTTTCACGCCTAAATGGCTGGATGGGTTTGGATTAAATTTGGTACGGAGATAGCATATACCCTGTATTAACACATAAGCTTATTTTTATCATCATCACTAGCAACGTTTGAAATCACTACGCGGTTAAGACCAGGGGCGCAGCTAGTTAATTATAATAAAATTATAATAATAATAATAATTGACTTAGCTCACGAGATAACCGCCATGTGTGATGTTGACTCGACGATCATTGTCCCGATAGTCGTTTCGACGAACGGCCTAATAGCGAAGAGCCTCGATCAACATCTTACGAGGCTCTCGCTAGACGGTTGGATCAAGGGTCAGGTGCAGAAGGCGGTACTTCTTGAAACGGCGCGTATTGTCCGGAGGTTCCTAACTCTGCAGCCCTAACCACCGGTAGATTGAGCCCTACCCCGCTGCCAGCGGCACTTTAGGTTTAGGCTTTTATAATATCTTTATTAATTTTTGTATTTTCTCTTTCCATTTATACATAGCATTGCCTAATTTGTGCTAATTATGGTGATAATTTGAAAAGATGATAAATACATAAAATATATGTTAAAAAATGATATTTAACATAATTAAAAAAAAAATTTAACAAAAAATGCAACCGACTTCAACACTCAAAAGTGTGAAATAACTTGTTGTAGTCGGTACCATGATAGTTCACACAAAAGTAACTATCATCACAATATTGTTCTCATGGCAAACTTGCCGAAGTCGGTAGACTTCGACAAGTTATTTCACACTTTTGAGAGTTGAAGTCGGTTGCATTTATTGTTAAAAAAATTTTTTTTCATCCTTTTCAGTGACCGTTGCTACTCACGGGACCGCGACAATAATATCATCAAGATACGCGTAGCACTTTTGAGTTATTGGAGTATAACTCAAAAATCGCTTGTCCGATTTTGATGAAATTTGATTGAGACCACCACAAAAGTATGTTATATCTAATAAAAAAAGAAAAATCAAAATCGGTTCATAAACGACGAAGTTATCCGCGAACACACATTAAAAATAAAACATATATACGGTCGTATCGAGTAACCTCCTTTTTTAATGTCGGTTAAAAAATGAAAAAAGAACAGTTTTACGTAACAGTATTTATGGCCAGACTAATTATAAATTCGAATATAATAAACTAAGGTCTATGTTTAAACATGTCACGGACCTAGAGTCTGCCAAGTGTAATGTTAAAAAAATAACATACCAGCTACTCTCTGTTGGTTTCTTTTTTGCTTATCATCCGTTGCAGTCATTTGCTTCTGCACTACCGAGCAGCACTACAGGAAGAGCTTCGGAGAATTTCCCAATTTCCATTTTCAATATTAACTGAGATTGGTAGACGAGAATACATTGTCCTAATCCCATTGAGTTCCTGCATTTAGTACTCGCTCGTGCCTAATGTAGCATACAGCCTAATGTACGTACACGTAAACCAGTGTCCGATAAAGCCATATAAAGCTATAAAGCGGCGTGTCGACAGCAGAAATCAGTCGGTCGTGGCACGCGCGTGATAAGCCACGCGTTATGTTAAATTGGGTGTGAACAGACCTTAACAATGACAGTGACCTTCGCTTTGAGCTTTGGTTTTAGAAAATTTCTTTTCAGGTAGTGTTTTTCTGGGCTTTGGTAGGTACTGCATATATCGAACCAGTAAATCCCATGTCTTCGCTTGCAATGTTAAGGTACAAGCATTTTATCGTCCACTGTAAGTTTCAGATAATGTATTGTTTTAGGTAGCAGCGGGGTTAAGCGGGACAGATTTCTTAGTACTCTTTATATAAGACACTACTACATCTAAACTATAATTAATAATTAAAATAGACCAAAACGCTGGCACAAATTTGGCTCAAAGGTTCAGCATTGCAATTCAACGTGGCAATGCTGCTAGCATTCTGGGCACAAGTTGATAGAAATGCCGACCAAAATCAGACCATGTTTTCCATATACCCTTCTATCTCTTCTAATCGAATAAAAATCGTATTTAAGTAACATTTAAATCTTTTATGTACAAATTCCCACCAAAATCCTAATCTATATTTTTGCTGGCTATAACGCGGCATGCGTATTCTGGAAATTTCATCAGGAGTTTGATGTACTTGATTGAGCTTTGATTGTTTAAATAAAGAATAAAATCAATAGTGTAAGCTTTATTAATACAAACAAATGAGGCGGAGAATCGAAGAACATAGATCAAGCAAGTGTAACATAGAAAATAGCTAGAATAATAAAAAAAACAGAAGAGGAACGAATTATAACTTATTGTACATAACTTTTTGTGTTGCAATACAAACAAAACGTATACATTTGTATCATGTTATCCTACTAATATCATACATGCTAAGGTTATAAATAATAATAATCAAATTATAAATTTGTGTGTATGTGTGTATGATTGTTACTTCTTCTCGCTCAAAGGGCCACACTGATTTCGATGAAATTTGGTTTGGAGATAGCTTATACCCTGGATTAACACATAGGCTTATTTTAATCACCACCATCATCACCGTTTTCATCACCAAGCGGGGAAAACCGCAGGGCGCAGCTAGTATGATTATAAATCAGTGATGGCTTTTAGTACTAAACTAGTACTGGCCTGCTGTTTCACCTGCGTGTATTACAATTTTCCCGCTACATCAATTTATTCCACGGGAACCATACATTTTATCGGGACAAAAGTAGCCTATGTGTTATTCCAGACTTTGACCTATCTCTGTGCTAAAGTTCATCCAGATCCGTTCAGGCGTGACTGAGTAACAAACATCCATCCATCCAAACTTTCACATTTATAATATTAGTGGGATTACTTTTGAAAGATAAAGAAATGGAATTTAGAGATAATCAATAATTGCGATCATTCTCTTTATACGAGTAGTCTCCTTTCTAGTAAGTTCAGTAAAACATAAATATGATTGACGTATGTAAGGGATCTTTGTGCTGCCACGTGGTAAATTGGGGGTAATCTGTAATCGGTAGCATGCATGGCGGGAGACTGACTACCTCCTTTGTGACTTTGTCTTTACATACTCGCAGCTCTTTTTGACGAATCTTTGCCTATATTTATATTACAAAAATCGTAACGCACCTGTTAGGAAACACGTCTTGTTTGGGTATGCTCTTAGACAACTAAAAACGGATAAATCTTTGGTTGGATCCAATTTTAACAGTTTAAACTGAAAAAACCTGCAAACCCCTTTCAGTAAAAACTTTTGAAGCGATGATAGGTCAGCGGTGGGAGCGTCGACTGTAAAGCTGTCGGACGCTCGTTCGATCCCCACCGACGGCTTGAGCTTCCCGTGAAGGTAACAATGTTATCAAATTTCTAGCATGGTGATAGGATATTTTCGAGTGCCTGGCTAGCTACTACCCTCAAGTAAGAAAAACTGTCACTAAACACATAGTATGTTCAGGCAGCAGTTCTTGAGAGCCAGTAAGCATTCTAGGTCTAGCGTGATTACATCTTCGACCACGTCGTCACTGACCATCAAGTGAGATAGTGATCAAACTCTAGATCTATAAACAGAAAAGGAAAAAAATCTCTCGCAGGCCGGCCAAAGTGCCCTAGTGAAAAATACGGTTTGAACTGTGCCTAAAGCACGAACAGGAACTGGCATCGGTTTTTTATTTATTTATTAACATTCACACAAGGTCTTCAGGTCCCAAACTGGGCGGAGCCTGTACTATGGTAACCTGATGACTGATATATATATACTTCTATACATATAGACGCCCAGACTTAAAAGTTTTCAGTTGTGAAAATGTTTACCCGTGCGAAGCCGGGGCGGACTGCTATATCCAATAAACTAGGGCTTATCCATGAAGTGTGTCGATATACCTTACAAGTCATCGAGTAAAACTGTACGCCCTGAAGATACAGCCAGCTCTCAGTGTGCTACCAGCTCGCACAGTCACTATTGTCAAATCTACAAAGGTGGAAGGAACTATTTATTACTTACTACGAGATTACTACTTCTCTAATTGTATGGATATAATTATAAGTAGTGCCCCGCGGTTGAACCTGCGTGGATTCCGGTTTTCCCGCTACCTCAATTATCCCACGGGAACTATACATTTTCCGGTGCAAAAGTAGCCTGTGTTATTCCAGGGTCTACCCTATATCTATACCAAATTTCATAGAAGTCGGTACAGCCGTTTAAGCGTGAAGGAGTAACAAACATACACACATACACACAAACTTTAACTACTTTACTTTAACACTTTATCCTTTAGTAAAGGTAAAGTTCAGTAAATAAAACAAATGGATTCCTGACAATACAATGAATGAACCGTGTGAAAATACTTTGACAGATACTAATAATGCTCAATGTTACAGTTGATGCCTCTTTTATCATTTACAAATAAACTTAATTTAGGTATTACAGCTGACCCAGTCTTATTTCTTATTCGACGCTTTGTACTTGTCATTATCCAAACATTATCTATGCATATTGTGATGCAGAAGCTCATGAACAAAGCCTTCATCACCATGTGAATGTCGGGGCTTTTCAGCTCCTTGACAACACGGATATAGTGAGAAGGAAAAATACCTTTTCTGTTAATGCAGTGTGTCAGTAAGTCGAGTTAGTTTTTTTATACTGTATAGATCTAGCGTTTGACCACTATCTCACTTGATGGTCTGTGAAGATGTGGTTAGTGCTACCCTAAAGAACACAATAACAAGGTGTCTTACCCTTAATAAAGACAATAAGCTGTTATTGGAATCATTCTTAATTTTACTCAATTTAGTAAATGAAAGTAAATTATACTCATTAGCCTTAAGAGGATTCTATAACCGGCCTTGTCCATAAAATAATAAAAACATTGTTTGATATTGTAACATTAATTATAAATTATATAATTATTAATAAATTAATAACATTGAATATTGTCCGATATGATCTCGTACCAGAAAGTGGGCAGCAGCGCCTTCTGAGGATCGGAAATCATACTGCGCTCGCCAACCCGTCTGCCAAGCGTGGCGAGTATTGGTAAATCCTCCCTATATGGGAGAGGCATGTGTCCAGCAGTAGACATCCTATGGCTGAGATGATGATTGTCCGATATCGGGTTTTTATATAATCTACCCATTTACTAGGGTTAGCAAAACGCTTGTTTAATACCTACAGCGCGAAAACAGTGTTTGTTATAGAACACACTTAAGGCTAGATCGTAATTGAATGAGGTACGTGTACAGAAATGTACTTGACTTATAAAAAAAATCTATGCTAATCCTGGTTATATATGTATTTATTTAAATAGTACAGATATTTAAAAAAAAGAAACCAGCGCCGGAAGCAGGAATAAGTAGCGGCACAGCAATCGTATCGCAGTCGTATAAACACACTAAAGCACGTGTACTGTCCGTACAAACTAACATTTTTCTGTGGCACAGCGTGCCACACTAGACTGTAGTAGACTGTAGACTGTGTACTGGATAAGTGACAAGGACTCATGCTTTAGCCATCGTTATCAAAATAGTAACTCTATCTTGATTTGAACAATGTTAAATAAATAATTACATTAAAAAAGTATACTTATTTTATACGATTAAATACTCACAATACAATAATACCCATATATATACTAGCGGACCCGACAGACGTTGTCCTGCATGCAGCGCCTCATTTTTTTGTGCATCTAAACCATCCGCCATCCAAATATACAAAAAAATCATTCAAATCGGTCCAGTTGTTTAAGAGGCGTTCAGTGACATACACACGTACAGTAGAATTATATTTATAAAGATAATAATATTTTTGATTGCCGTATCGTCCTAGAATTCGACCCCCAATCCCCAATACATGCCTGTGCACACATATTCAGTGTCCTTTTCATAGTTTCTTGACGTATGTACATGACTTACGACATTCTCGAAAATTTTTACAAATGGAACGCTCCTTTTATGAGTATTTCTTCGATTTGAATATTAGCAAAAAATTGACTATTTGTGCTACTGCCAGCTGACTTAATAGCATTATTTTATAACGCTCTAGTATTGCATTCCCCAAAGCCGTTATTATAGACATACTTACTTCACTTTATATTACTACAATGGCTGTTACCAGTTTTATATCTTCCCCAGCTGCCACTGAATGGTGTATAAGATAACATTATAAATTAATAACGGAGATAGTATCTTGGGTCGTGTCGTTACAAAATTAAAATACTTTTATTTATACTTTACTTTTTTAGGGTACTGTCCTGAAGTGTAAAATGGAACTAAGGGCCCGTTATAGTTCTACATTTAAGGCAGTCAATGGTGATGATTGGTAAATAATAAATCAAAAAATATGTTATTCATATTCATATTCATATTCATTTATTCATATTTTCCATACACGTCAAAAATTAAAAGTAATCATAGTAAGCTATCTCTATGTAAATAGTACCTTACATATAAAATAATGCTTCTATGTCAGTTACATAGCGAGTCAAAAAAAAAAATAATAAAAAAATAATAATATTCCCTATTAAAATACCTAAGCTTTTATGTTGAGGAATTCCGCATAACTATAGAACGAATATTATTTGATCACCAGTGGTCAAAATTATTTATTCATTGGTCAATATTTATAATAACAACTTGTCCGGTCAAATAAGCCCGATAAATAGGGGTACCATTGCATAAATTCCCAAGAAGCTGATATAGGGATAACATTATAATGAAATTGTGTAAAATCCCCATCGATCCCATGTGTGCTAAAAGTTTTATTCAAGGTCAAAGTTCGCAATAATACGGATAGTTTTATGGTAAAAATAGCTCACACAAAATTGTAGATCATGCAATCATCTACAAAAATTGTTCCATTATTTTTTTCCAGATTGATTATTTTGGAGAAAAAGTGATTTTAAAATTGACTAAAGTCGTGTTCCCCATAATTTCTCTATATATCTTGACGCGTAGTTATTCTTAACGCGGTTTCCCCAGTAAAGGAACACATCTTTTCTTACTTCTTTTTTTTCTTGTACGATTCCCGAAGTTTTCGGAGAACGTCGAAGAAGAAAGAAGAAGATCGGGAAAATGGTTTCCTCAACTCTATTTCTTGTATGATTTCAAAAACTACGGGATTGATTAACCCAACTTAAAATACATGTTGTTTTATTGTATACAGTTTGTATTTTATTTAGATTATGACCGCGATATTTTGACCTGTGTCTACCCGTGCGAAGCCGGGGCGGGCCGCTAGTATTAGTACAGATATGTTATATAGGATTAAGGAGTTAGCAGATAAAGAGTCAAATGCTTATCTCATTTGGTACTATGTTTAGATGTCTTCATGTCTAAAGTACCTCATCATCATCATCATCTCAGCCATAGGACGTCCACTCCTAGACATAGGCCTCCCCCATTGATTTCCACAAGGACCGGTTAGAAGCGGCCCGCATCCAGCCCTTGCCTGCGATCTTAGTCAGGTCGTCTGTCCACCTGGTCGGTGGCCGTCCTATGCTGCGCTTGCCAGTCCGTGGTCTCCACTCGAGAACCTTTCGACCCCAACGGCCAAATACCTACATAATGCAAAAAAAAACCAGGACAATATAAACATTAAACGCTCTCATTTCAAGAGCTTGTACGGTAGCTGATGAAGCGAACGATACGGAAATATAAAACGGCACCAAGAGGAAATTGGACGCGTGTTACAGCCAAGCTATTATTTCTGTCGAATTGAAAAACAGTTAGTTAGTTAGTTAGTCCGTTAGCGGAGTTCTAGCCAGAATGTGTGTGCTACACATATACAAGAAGAAATAATAAAACATACATAGGTTTTATTATCATAAATAGGGACAACCCCGGAGTCTTCAAGTCACGAGTGAATAGGTTCCTTCTAAGTTTGCGTGCTCCACCTTAGACCGCGTCGTCGCTTAACATCAGGTGAGACAGTGGTCAAATGTAAGCTTATAATGTTTAAAAAAAAATAAAAAATATACCTATGCTCGTATTTACATACACTGAACCTCCGAAGAGACTAGCCCACCCACAACACAGGTTGTCCTATTGTGGAGGCTGGTGTGCTATTCCTATACATATGCATGTATATGTGAACTAGCTGCGCCCCGCGGTTTTACCCACGTGGTGATTATGATGAAAAGTAGCCTATGTGTATTCCGGGACCTAAAGTGTATATACATACCAAATTTAATCCAAATCCGTTTTGCCCGCGTGGTGATGAAGAACGGTGATGATGGTGACGATGAAAATACGCCTACGTGTTAATCGAGGGTATATAATCTCTATCTCCATACCAAATTTCATCCAAATCCATCCCGCCGTTTAGGCGTGAAAGAGTAACAAACATACATCAATACATCCATTCTCACAAACTTTCGCATTTATAATATTAGTGGGATATACATATATGTGTGACATACATATTTACCAATGATTTTTTTCTGTGTTTTTATCTATTTATGCAAAATTTTAATTTTAATTTGTTTATCACACTCGCACTAAGATTTCCCGTGTCGCGGGAGGCACGAGCACTCCCAATCACCACAACATTGGAACACGGGACAAACAGTGTTCATCACACAAACGTTTTACCTCTGCCAGGATTCGGGTCCATGAGCCCGGCAACTAGAATTCATGTCACCAACCAGTGAGCCACGGCAACTGTCAAGCAATTAAGGATTAATAAACGTATTTGTGAACATAGTCGTATTTAAAATCAATGTCTTTTTTAAAAACGTTTTTGTACCAGCCCCACCGTACACGTAGCTTTAGTTTTACTTTTGCGAATAAAGTAAGTATAATTATATTTTTAATGACAAAGATAAGGGCGCAGTAAGCAGAAACACTGGCGGTGAGCATAGCTCAGCGACATATTTTTTTTCTTATTTCTTCTTTGCGCTGACGATCTCCTAATTTATTCGCAGTCTCCGACTTGTCAGGTTGAAGCTGTTAACGAAACTAATGACCGAAGTATGATTAATTTTAAAATTGAAGTAAAATAAAAAAAGGTTCATGCGTTGAATGAGCCTATTATTCAAATTCAAATTTCATAAGCGGTTTGCCGGGCTTGAAGACGTCTGAGCTAATTACTGTAAAAATAAACATTTTATTTTGGCACCTGGTAAATATTCTGCTTTTGTTATGAACTAATTACTGTAAAAATAAACATTTTATTTTGGCACCTGGTAAATTTTCTGCTTTTGTTATGTCATATCGTTGGTTAATGGTTCATAGTTTATTTTATTTATATGAGATATGTCAACTTATAAGTTATAACCGACTTAAAAAAATTAGGAGGTTGTCATGTTTTCGTTTATATGTACATAATATGTTGATTCTTCGTCATTATTATCCGACTTAAAAAAACGGAGGTTACTCAATTCAACCGTATATTTTTTATTTATTTTTATGTGTGTTCGTAAACACGGTCGCTTCATAAACGACGAAGTTACCCACTTCGTCGTTTATGAACCGATTATAATGATTCTTTTTTTGTTTCATAGAACATATACTTTCCAGGTAGTCCCATTAAAGTTCATCAAAATCGATCAAGTGGTTTTTGAGTTACACTCCAATAACTGAAAATTATTTCGTCTATGGATGACTTCCTTATAGAGGGTGAATGAAAATTGATCCCTGAGTAGCAAGGGTCAATAATAGGAGTAAAATTTTGTTCTGTTTGGTAGATAATATTTCAGTGGTGGTCCCATATAATACAATTTATAAAAATCATTTAATAGGTTTTTTTTTTTTTTCATATTATAAGTTTGCGTTTGACAACTGTCTCACCTGATGTTAAGTGATGACGTTGTCTAGGATTTAGCACGCAAACCTAGAAGGTACCTATTCACTCGCGACTTGAAGACTCCAGGATTGTACATATCGGGAAACATATACTCGGGCAACGAGGTTTTATGTTATGGAAGAAAATATAAAAAAAATACAGCTAAATGAAATCGGTGGTTCCAATTGTTGTAAAATAATACATTATTATTATTACTATCTATATAATCGCTAGTAACGATTATATAGTGTTCTTTACTATATTCACTGATAATCTTCTTATTTAACCTAGAACTTGGAACTTCTTAGTTAACCAAGAAGCAAGTAAACTAGAGTAAAGGAAGGTAAGTGCATCGAAGTTCCAACGGAGAATTGGTGAGCGAGATTTGCTCAATCGTCTCTCCTAAGTAGTTTGTAAGGACTCGTGCTGCGTTGGACATCAATGAGGCAACTTGGTGCGAAACGGTTTACAAAATATATTATACAGCTGTCGATATCACATCGTATTTTGGTTAAATTCAATACTTTTATATGCCACTATACTTAGTAATATTTAATACTAACTAGTCTGGCCATAAATACTGTTACATAAAACCTTTTCTTTTTATAACTTTTTAATTATTTGAAATAATTTTTTTTGCATAGTTTCTACGGGTATAACGTGGCATTTACGCGTACTCGATATCACGATCGACAATTGTTTAGGCTTCTTCCGGAAGGCTTCATCAGGATCTTGAGTGCGGTGCGTTCGTCGCAACGTCCCGTGTCGCACTGACTCAACGCGTAAGTGCCACGTTATACCCGTAGAAACAGTGTAAAGTCATTATTAACGTGAGTTTTAATAACATATTTTATATATTTATTATCTTTGTATATTATCAATATAATAAGTTAGCACGAATTAAGCAATGCTATGTACAAATGGAAAGAGAAAATAATCATCCGAGACAGGAATTCTAATGGTGTCGCTATTTGCACTTGTATTTAACCTTTGCCAGCACCAATACATTATTATTATTATTATCATATTTTATTATTCTTATTTTGATTTCGCGCTATTTCTTCGCCATATTTTTTCGTGTTCATTATCAAATTACAATATGGTGGTAAAGAAAATAGAATGGCAGTAATTGCCTTGCACAAAGTGGGTATGGAGCCGATGGTCATATTCCAGGCACTTCAAAAGCTTGGTATCAGCCGTATGTTCGTATATCGTACTGTCAACAGATACAACACTTCCTCTGTCGAAGCCATAACAGATCAGGGCGGCCGCGTGCTGTTAGAACTACAAAGGCTGTTAATGCTGTTAAAGCCAGAATTCATCGAAACCCCATTAGGAAGTAAAAAATCTTATCGCGAGAAATGAAGATTCCCGCTAGAACTCTGTCGCGTCTTATAAAACAAGACCTGAAGCTCGGTGCTTATCTTCGATATAGAAGACATGCCCTAAATTAATCTTTACAATAAATGAGAGTGGATCGATGAAAACGCATTCTGTCGCAGGTGAAAGGCACAGAAATATGTATCCTCTATACCGATGAAACATTTTTCACGATACCACGATCACTAGCGGAATGGTAACGTGTACGCTCATAGGTCTAAAGATCTGCTCAAGTGGTCAGAAAGGTTTGTACCTTTCCGACCACTTGAGCAGATGGACGTGGTCATCATCCTGCGTTAGTGATGGTTTAGTGGGCCGTGTCTTATCAAGGATTCAAAGCTTTAGAGGACATGACCTGTTCTAAACAATAGTGAGTCTCTTAGATAATCTCTGGAGCAACAGTGCCAAAATTCCTATGGAAACAGTGCGTATATCCATAGATTCGTGGCCAGACAGATTGAAGGCCTGTATAAACGCCAAAGGTGGCCATTTCGAGTGGAATATATTTTTAATTTTTACTGAGACTTATATAAGTTTTAGTAATATTAGAGTACTTCATAAAAAAGATTTGCATTTTCATTTATAGCACAACTTATAGCCGGACTATATTAATAATGAGTAGCCATATTAACACGTCGGGAATCTACCTCGCGGCTACAACAGTAGGTAACTACTCACGTTGTTATTTTATCGCTAGCACTTTAGGGGTTGAATTTTCAAAAATCCCTCCCTTGAACACCCACTGCTGGATATAGGCCTCCCCATGTCTTTTAAAGGGGGTTATGCCAGTACTTGGCATGCTTGGCAGGGAGGGGGTGCAGGTTTGCGAGCGCAGTATATTGATTTTATCTGCAGAAGGCGCTGCTGCCCACCTTCTGGTACGCGATTCCTTAGCTGACTCTTACGACAACCACAGGGAGCGATGGGGGCTGAAATTCTAGGCCGGTAGGTACCCCACGGCTATTTTGATTAAGTTACGTGAATACATAAGACGAAGTTCTGTGATGATAATCTGTTTAAAGTCTTTTGCTATACACTGAATTAAATGTAAATAAAACATTTAATTATGATTCTAATTTCAATTTTTTCATTAACAAACAAATAACTCATAAGTGAAGCTCTGAAAAAGAAAATATAATATGTAACGGATATAATACGTCACACATAAATATTTTACAGTTATTTCGGACATGAAATGTGATAAGAAATGTCCGTGTCCGCCGGATTTTACGGACATCTTCCCCGAGCGATATAATTTACTTTCGTTTTGACAGTACCTCAACCTTTGCGTCTCCATTGTTGTAAATAGTACACTGTCATTAGTCACTTAGTAGAAAAAGGCAAATATGGAAAAATATATCGAGTTATACTAATTACTGCTGGTTTGATAACTATTTAGTACGCTGTATTGTAAACTAATGCTAGTGTAAACTTAGTATTATGTTTGACAATTAAATTCTGCATCAGTTTATTAAATTTTCTAAACGCTAGCTGACATGCCAGCGGCTTCGCTTGCTTCGCTTACGTTTTGTTCCATTTTTACCCCTCAGAAGATGAATTTCAAGAGTTGTTCTCAGTTGCTTATTTCTACAAAAAAATAGATTTTTTCATGTGTTCAATATATAAGTGGCAAACAATCATACGGGCTGCCTGATGGTAAGCAATCAGTGTCTTTAACTTTTATAAACGCTAGCTGACAAGCCAGCGGCTTCGCTTGCTTCGCTTACGTCTTGTTTCATTTTTACCCCTCAGAAGATGAATTTTAAGAGTTGTTCTCAGTTGTTTATTTCTACATAAAACTAGAATTTTTCATGTGGCAATATATAAGTGTCAAACAATCAGACGGGCTGCCTGATGGTAAGCAATCAGTGTCGGCTATGGATATCTATAATACTGGGGGCATAACAATACGTTGCCGTTTTTGACAGAGCCCCTATTGTAGCTTCTCGGGAACATCGAAGAATTTCAGAAGAAATTTGTTTCTCATTTTGCGGTGTATGGCAAATACACCGGTAGAATCATACAGAATGTGACTCACATTAGTCAATAATATGTGGATGAGCTTTCATGCGGTGCCGGCTAGTGTGGTGGGAAAACCCGCCAGAACAAAGTTTAAGAGCTCTTCAGAATACTCCCCGTAGTATATACTATATATATGGTAGAAAATACACAGAGACACAATATCTACACGCACTGAGAGGCTCTAGGTCCTCGGTGAGTTTGGGGTCGTTGACAATTCTGATAGCACTACGCTGCAATGCATCTAGAGTCTCAAATTGATACTTGGGTGCACCGTTCCAATGGTGAGAGCAGTACTCCACGTGAGGCCGGACTTACGCTTTGTAAAGCCTTTCCGTTGATATGAAGTACCGCGTTGCTTTGTTCAGTACACCAAGTTATTGAATGCGAGCTCGGCCTTGCTTGGTATATGCTCGCGGAACTTCACTCTCGTATGCAGAAACGTCAACACCCAGAATACTTATGCTCTGCAAGACCTTGAAAGGAGTGTTCTGGAAAAGAGGAGCTGCAACTAATAGCTTTTTTTGCGTTGAGATTTGTCATTAACTCGACCCCAAACGATTGTAGTACAATACCATACAAAACAGTTTATTGCACAGGTCATAAAGCACATAAGCAATAATAAAAGCAAAACATATACTAAGTTATTAGACATTTCGTACCATACAATATTGCCATCTTGCAGTCAACTATTTTTTTTCATGATACATATTATTGAGTTTCTAGTTATCTTCAGATAACTGTGAAACGAGCACGCTGGCAGCACTGTTGAGGGTTGCAACATGGATCTTCTTTAAAATTTGGAGTGTTTCGTCTATTCCACTTTCGTTAACTTGCCTCTTTCTTTAGTTTTGATAAAATAAAAAGACTTTAGTCACTGCCACTACACTGTTCTAGCCACAGCCTCTTCTGATGACGGGCATCGACATCAGATGTGTAATGAAGATTCCACTAGCCGCACCCAAATTTACACCTTAACGTATCGCTTTAAAGCATATTTTTTCATGTTAATTGGATACATCTTCAACTTTATTACGAGAAAATGTGCGCTAATAATGTCTAATATTGTTTATGTTATTGGGCGTTATATATGCAAGTGTAAGATATGAGTTGTGTACTGGTTTATGATTCGATTATTGTTTCAATTGATGATATTGATAATGACATTTTCTAACGCGACATGATTTAAAAAAGCGAGCCTTTTAAAGTACGTAATGTGGTATTTGATTACCACGTATCAAATTTAAGCAGATAAGCTTTAATATGGTGGTAAAACAGAGACGCTGAAATAAATAGAGAGATAGTAAGAGATCTTTAGGTCACTCCCAGTTTCGTATATACGGTAAAAGGAACTGAGAAATCCAATGTTTCTGCGCATACTGAGTGGTCTTCTGTTGATTGATTAGACCGCAGGCTCGTAAGATCACATGCATAATTCGGCGATTTGCATGCAAACGGATCGACGCGTGCTGATAAAAGCTTTCCAAGAATCGTTCTGCTTGTGTTGATTTAATATAAAGGTAAACTAGTAGATGGCTGAAGATATCATAAACAAGGATCAAAAACGAGGGCGTGTATCAGCCAGGTACTTTAAAAAGGTTTATTTAAAAACTCTACTGTACGTCTTTTTAATGTGATAACTGCCGAACAAGCAGACGGGCAGCCTGATGGTAATGCGATCACCATCGCCTATGTATATGTACAATTACGGAGCATTACGTTAACATTTTTAATCGCAGGTTTGTAGTGCCCTCGGTACGTTATGGATAATGGTTTTCTAGAAGCACCTTTATTTTCCGCAGAGGAGGGGTGTATTACATCAGGTCAGGAAGCGCGTGGTCCCTCGAGTCTCTCACTTAGTGACTAATTAATTACGCGTTCACACCCCTACACGGGTAGGGGTGTGAACGCGTAATTAATTATAATAAGTAAAATAGTAGGTTAACTAAAAGAAAAGAAAAACCTTTTGAACTTTCACTCATTACCGTAATAACAAATGGAATATGTATAAAGTGAGTAAGTAAACGCTTTTCAATTGGGGTTTATAACATTTAGAAAAAATCAGACCAAGGGGGTTAAATAAATTATTATGAGATTCTACAATTTCATTTTTTAATGTTTATCCACAAATATAGTTATTCTAGCGCTTAGCATTAATATAGCTACTTATGTAAATTCAAAATAATATTATTTAAATTTTATGTTTAAATACCCTCACATAATAGGTGTGTTTGACAAAAAGAACTGTTTTTAACCGACTTCTAAAATAAGGAGGAGGCTCTCAACTCGACCCGTATGTTTTTTTTTATTGACTGATATATGCAATTACAGGCTGAGAAGAGGTTGCTTTTAACGGACTGAGATCGCTAAGTTACGAAGTCCGAAGCAGCTTCTGTTTATAGTTTTGCAATTAAGATTTTTGTTTATATTATTCTTTAATTTTATAAAGTATGTTAAGTACAACAATGTTATAATTTTTAATATTTCTCATATAAATTAATATATTTTTTTGAGATTTAAATATCTTGAAGCACAAATATCTATTTTAATTTAATTATGATACTTACGAGTCTAACGTACAACCCTATGGGCAAAGTGAGTTAGCGAGTAGCCTGAACAAACAAGTATTTCCCTTATGTCCTTCATGATAAAGTGAATATTTCTATGGCGAGATTTTGTAATAGTATGTATCCGTGCCTGAGTGAATTAAAAATATTAATATGTCACGTGAAAGTACGGACACGTGACCGTTATTCACGTTTGTTTAGTTAGATTTCACGGTCGTGTGTGTACAAAACTGTTTATCATGTCACGTGCGAATTTCACGTCAATTGACGTGGTTTAGTTAAAGAATAATTAGTTTATAACTATCAAAACCGAGTTCGTTTGTTATTTTTCAATATTCTTGAAAATGAAAAAACAATTTTTTTGAGCAAACAAATCGGTCTATTCTCTTTCGTTCTTAGATCGCTTTGTCTTTTAAAACCAAATACCCGCTGAAACCGTGAACATGGCGCAATGCAAATGTGCCGAAATATGGAAAAACGTAAACAAATAAACCACATTGTAAATATCCCAATAGTAACATTAATTCTAAAATAAATAATTTCGAGGGTCGATTCATCCACGTCCGTAGGAGAGCACCCCAAAAATCAGAAACCCTACACGTGACCCTCGGGTGGTGCTAATCGGATGATTTACCGGTGGTAGGCTTCGGCCGCGGTTGGTGACCACCCACCGGACAAAGACACGGCACCAAATGGCAACCATGTTCAGCCGTGATGTCCGGTGACACCAGTAGGAACAAACAGGTCGGGACAGTTGCTTTGCTTGCTATGACGGTCTTCGACACTCTTCGAGACTGCCGTATCGGGTGACTAATCGCGGAGGGTAGCGGGATCCGAGGCACGGTGCACCGCTGGCCGACCGCAGGTAGCTGGGGGCCCAATTAGTGACCTAGCCACTCACGAAAGGCTGCCCCGCCAACTGACGAAAAATCCCGGGATGCGCCATCATGCCGGTCGGCGACCGGATGAGAGGGCCTGATGGACATCCCCGGGGGGGCTCGGGCGTCCCCGCAGTCTCCAGATTAGTTCCCCAATGATTCGTGTGGTCTCCTTGTGAGTCCCTTGTCTGCAAAGTAAAGCCTCGTTCCACTGCTGTTTGTTCCACCAATTCACTCACCCCCAACATGACGAGAAACAAAAATGGAAGAAAGTTTACACAGCGGCTGCACTCCCTCTCGTTAAAAGTGCACCTCTCTAATATTCGAGGCTTGCACTCCAATATCGTGCCAGTCCACTACCACCTAGAGACTGAAAAACCGCACCTATTGTTTCTCACGGAGACGCAGATACGATGTCCTTCCGACGTAGCCTACCTTTCCTACCCAGGCTACAGCCTGGATCACAAATTTAAGCCACGCGCAGGCGTGTGCTTATACACTCGGGATGACATTTGTATTAAACGCCTCCGTAATCTTGAAGACTCCAAACACAATGTACTCTGGGTTATGGTAGACACAGGTTTGGAGAAAATTCTCTACGCCTGTGTTTATCGATCGCACGGCGGGGTTCAGGAGACGACGGCGCTTACCGAATATCTCAGTGAGAAGGCGGATTCGGCCCAACTGAAGTATCCGTCGGCTCAACTTGTGTTTCTGGGGGACTTTAATGCCCACCACGAGGAGTGGCTGTTCCCATACCAGAGCACCGACCATGCTGGGAGAGAGACGCGCAAACTTGCCCTGTCGTTAAATCTCACTCAGCTGGTCCAAGAGGCAACACGGATACCCGACGTTGATGGCCACACAGCCAATTGCTTGGACCTTCTACTGACAACGGATCCAGACCGTTACTCAGTGTCGGTGGCTCCACCATTAGGTAGCTCCGACCACTGTCTGGTGAAATCTGTATCGTCATACTCCCCGCCCGAGCCTAGCCTTAAAGGCACGCGACGGGTGTGGCGGTACAAGTCAGCGGACTGGGACGAAATGCGGTCCTTTTTCGCATCTTACCCTTGGAAGCAAGTATGCTTCTCTTCTAGCGACCCTTCGACATGCACGGATGCCGTGACGGATGTGCTACGGCAGGGTATGGAATATTTTATTCCATTTGCCGATATGCCACTGTCCAGCAAAGCTCACCCATGGTTTGGACCAGAATGCTTTCGTTCTCAGACACAAAAGCATCAGGCATACCAGGCATGGGTTGATGCTCGATACCGCAAAGCCAAGGATATTCGTGCCAAGAAGAGAGCCTTTAACAAAGCTGCCAAGTCCTGCAAGAAGGCTCTACGGAAGGCTCGGTTCGATCACATTAGCCGAATAGGGAACAAACTTGCTTCGTACCCTACGGGTAGTAAAGCTTTTTGGTCCCTAGCTAAATCGGTCGAATCGAACTTCTGCCGCTCCTCATTTCCTCCACTGCAGAAACCTGATGGATCGCTAGCCCACACTGCAGAAGAGAAAGCAAATTTATTTGCATCTCTCTTTGCAGAGTCTTCACGTCTAGATGCTGGTAGCGCAGCCCCACCAACTCCGCTGAATGGATGCGAGACGATTATGTCAAACATTCGCATTCGACAAGTGGATGTTCGCAAAGTGCTACGTAATCTGGACGTGAATAAAGCAAGTGGTCCGGACGGTATCTCAGCGCTGGTCCTAAGAACATGCGCGCCGGAACTAACTCCAGTGTTGACACGCCTTTTTCGGCTCTCTTTTGAGGCGGGTACAGTACCAAAAGCCTGGAAGCTTGCCAATGTACAGCCAGTACCCAAAAAGGGTAGTCGTGCTGACCCTACTAACTACAGACCGATTTCGGTCACGTCCATCCTCTCCAAGAGTATGGAACGTGTTCTGAATACGAAGCTCCTTGCATACCTAGAAACACATGAACTCCTCAGTGATCGGCAATACGGCTTTCGTCGAAACCGGTCTACTGGAGACCTTCTAGTGTATGCCACTCACATGTGGAGCGAGGCCATAGAGAAGTACGGAGAAGCGCTCGCCGTTTCCCTTGATATTTCTAAGGCCTTCGATAGGGTTTGGCATGACAGTCTCATTGGTAAGCTTCCCTCTTATGGCTTGCATGAAAGACTACGAGTCTGGATATCGGACTTCTTGAGGAATCGATCGATTCGAGTAGTCATTGATGGCTGCTCTTCCGATCAATTGGCTATTAATGCCGGGGTTCCTCAGGGGTCGGTTCTCTCTGCAACTCTTTTTGTGCTGCATATTAACGATCTGCTGAAACCCGGTACCTATGGGTATGCAGACGACAGCACTGTTGTAGAAAGTTACATGTCCAGCGCGCGGGCTAGCCATGCACAGGTCCAGTCACTCAGAGAGGCCATGGTCGACCGTATGAACTTGGCTCTGCAGGCAGTTTCCGACTGGGGCGATGCCAATCTGGTCAAGTTCAACGCTACTAAGACCCAGGCGTGTCTATTCTCTGCCAAACGGAGTGAATTCGAACGGTGCCCCACTTTCCGAGATGAACCCGTTACCATTACCGACACTCTGGAGCTTCTTGGCGTCACACTGACGCCCACGTTGAATTTCGGGAGCTACATTGAGTCCAAAGCTCAATTGGCTGCCAAAAAGTTGGGTATTCTTGCTAAGGTCAGACAGTACTTCACGCCGGGGCAGTTGCTTAATCTGTATCAAGCACAAGTCCGGTCGTGCATGGAGTACTGTTCCCACCTTTGGGATGGGTCAGCCAAATACCAACTAGAAGCTCTGGAGTCAATCGAGAGGCGAGCCAAAAGAATCATCGGCTGTAACTCTTTGGTTGAACGTAGGCTTCAGAGCCTTGAACACCGGCGTAGAGTAGCAAGCCTATCGGTTTTCTATCGGGTGCATTTCGGAGAATGTGCACTGGAATTACACAATCTGATTCCACCATCCCCTTTCTATCATCGGTCGACTCGACGTACGGCAATTCGCCATCGTTATATGGTAGATATACCACCTATACGCACGAAGCGTTATGCTTCCACTTTCTTAATGCGTACTGCCAAGGAATGGAACTCGTTGCCCGAGTCTGTGTTTCCCGATATGTACAATCCTGGAGTCTTCAAGTCGCGAGTGAATAGGTACCTTCTAGGTTTGCGTGCTAAATCCTAGACAACGTCATCACTTAACATCAGGTGAGACAGTTGTCAAACGCAAACTAATAATATAAAAAAAAAAAAAAAAAAAAAAAAAAAAAAATCTTGTAATAACGACCATATCGGTTTCATCAACGTAATGTACATATATGCTTTTATTCGATTTTCTAAAAATCATTTTTATAAATAATAAATGGTGGAATAGGTTGAAAACAAACTTGATAATGAACGACCTTGGAGTTGAGTTGGGAGCCCGTTTTTTTATCACGGAGAAGTGTAAGTAATACCTGCTGACCGAGCTTCACTCACCGATATACCTATTTCGAAAGGAATTTATATTAATTTGCCTTGAAAGAAAAACTCTCATAACTCAAAATGTTAAACAAATACAGATTCTTCTAAAAAGACCAAAAGATGGAACGGACTTCAACACTCAAAAGTGTGAAATAACTTTTTGAAGTCGGTACATGATAGTGCAAAAGTAACTATTATCAAAATATTGTGCTCATTGTACCGATTTTGACAAATTACTTTTGAGTGTCGAAGTCGGTTCCGTTTTTTGGTATAAATTTTTTTTTCACCCTTTTCAGTGACCTTTGCTACTCACTGGATCAATAATTGTCATTGCGTGTGTTCAAGATGTCTTCACCCGCAACTATGATAGCATCGACGTATGTGTAGCACTTTTTAGTTATTAGAGTGTAACTCAAAAACCGCTAGACCGATTTTAATGAAATTTAAATGGGACCACACGAGAAACATCAGCTTTCAAATAAAAGTAGAATCATCAAAATCGACCCAGTCGAAAGTTCTGAGGTAGATAACATAAAAAATACGGTTTGAATTGAAAAGACCTCCTCCTTTTTTTGAAGTCGGTTAAAAAGAGAGTTGACCGAGTAAATGAAATATGTTTTGCTCTCCACAGATAGCGGAGAATGAAGAGACGGGCCGTATAGCTACGAGATGGCGGGCATGCCAGCGTTGGGTAACAGCGTCGGCGCAGGGGATCGAGGTACGTTTTTATATTATATAATATATACTTTAAATGAACTATCTGCGAATGGAAATTATATCATACGAGCTGTGCCCCGCGGTGTTACCCGCGGCGAAATGGTATTAACGATTTTTGTGTCCTTCCGCCATCCAAGGGGAAAAGCAATATTTTGGAGGAAAAAAGCTTATATGTTATTCCAAGGCCAGCTATATTTATTCTAAATTTAGTGAAAATCTGTGCAGCCGTATCAACGTGTAGGAGTAACAAACAAGCTTTCGCCTTTATAATATCTGTGTGATTTTTTTTCTTTGTATCTAATATTGATTCAATTCCAGTCATTTATTACGCAAAATATGGGTAAATATTACAGATGACAAAATATTACAATAAATACGCTCCGTATTATAACCTATTAGCAAGCGAAGTTTCTAGTGTAATTAATAATTATTTAAAACGGAGAGGTGCGCACACATAATAACAAAAACTTAATAAAATATAAGTCAATAAAATATTATTTAATCCATTTCCATTATAAAAAATAAGACAAAAGCGAGTCGGACTCGCCTACCGAGGGTTCCGTACAAATTTGTAGGTACATTTTATAATCATTGTAGATACAAATTAACAATAATAGTTTTTTATTTGAACCCTCAAGAATAATATATTATACGAAAAGTATTCTTAAAAATTGACCAGTTATATGTTAAATTGCCAACCTTATGTCTATCTTATCCTTAATGCGGTCATCAACTGAAGCGAGCCGGTCTAGGTAATATTATTAGTGTAGTTTTATACCATTGGCGACTTTTGAATAACGTTTATATAAAAAACCTTCAAAGCCTGGCTACCGTTATCTATGAAAAATTTTTCACAAGCAACCCTATATTACTCTACTCGCAATAAAATTACCTACATTTTAATATATATTTTTTCGTGGTAAGCAGATGAGCGAAATTACTTATATCAATTTACCTGTTTGTACGCAACTACCAGGTAATAGGGAACAGAAAATGGTAAGCTAACAAGCAACTGCACACAGCGACTGTTGTATACTTTCGATTAGACTATAAGTCATTTGACAACCAAGACAAATTAGAAAAATTGGTTGTATGTAAAGTCGGTTTACGGACGATAGATTTACGTGATAACGTCATAATCATTTATGACTTTGACTTTGACTTCGACTTTGACTTTGACTTTGATTATTTTATGTAATACAAAACTCAGGTGGAACGTTACGCGGAACGTTACTATTTTTCATGAGTGTTGCTGGTATTCATCAATTTATAAAACGTTATCACGTCAAAAATAATTATTATCCTACTAATATTGTAAAAGCGAAAGTTTGTGTGTATATGTGTATGTTTGCCACTTCTTTACGCTCAAACGACTGCACCGATTTCGATGAAATTTGGTATGGAGATAGTTTTCACCCTGGATTAACATATAGGCTACTATTATCCCGGAAAAAGTATAATTCCCATTTGATAATTGAGGTAGCGGTAAAATCGTAATCCTTGCAGGTGAAACTGCAGGCCACTACTAGTATTATAATAATTTGAATTATTCATAGCAATGAACATTATTTACACAGCAATCCTATGGTATACGTTCACATAGATATTTTATTCGTTAAAATATATTTTTCAATTGGTTATCAAGTTGGTGAAGGTCGTTCTTACTTGGTGTCCTCTTCTATATTTAAGATTTATTATTTATTTAAGATGTGTTAGAGAAGTGTTAACGATAATTGTTAGTGTGGCAATTAACCCGTTTTGCTGCCACCTTTAATTTTTTTAATTAATTTTGTTTTAAAGCGTTGAAGATATGTCTTTTTGATGTCAGAGATAATATATACTTTTAACGACGACGTTGGAAGGCTGTTTTAATTTTTAGCTCCTCAATTTAAGTAATGAGGTAGTGTAGGTCTTTCAGTCGGTAAAAGTTAGTAATCCTAAAAAGAAAAATAAATATAATATGAACGAATTAACGGGATGCTGGCCTTAATTATGATAACACTAAAAAAAAAAATCACTAAAATTCTTCAAAATATCAATATTACGTATTGTACTTACGCTAAAATTCAATTTTGTACAACTCCATACAACGCTATGTCTAATATTAGACGAACTTTATTCAACTGCTGGCTAATTGCGGGTAGTTTTAGTCCACACCAAATAAGTGGCGACTTATTTTACGTAAAACTACCCGCAATTATAATAAAACGATCTCATTTTAGTATTGTTATTGATAAATAAGTGTCATACTAATTTAGACTTTATTGAAACAAAATAAGAATTATCTTATTTTCCAGAATTTTAGTTTGGTTTAAGTTCAACTGAAAAAGTGAGTTTGTTACTTTTTCACGCCAGATCTCTAAACCGATACCCATCAAGCCGGGAGCCGGTGATACAGATTACGTAGGTGTTTGTACACAACATCAAAAAAATTAAGGGAACGCGAACGAAGCCGCGGGAAGTGTATAGCATCTATGCAACCACTGTCAAACATATCCAATCATGACAAGAACACACAAAGCGAAGTGAATCAGGCAGAGTCAACTTAATGAGATTTTTACTTATCCCATCAGTATTATTCCGGACTTAGGTCTTCGCAAACAATATTTTAATCGTTTTTATTTGAACTCGACGTCGACAGGGAATGTTTTTCATTAAAAATGTTTATACGGGAGAAAAGGAAAATGAACGTAAAATTTTAAAATGCTATATGCTTATTATTTAAATGCTCTGTTATGTAGCGTATGAAAGATAATCACTGCAGTTCATTCACACAAGGTCTTCAGGTCCCAAGCTAGGCAGAGCCTAGTATGGTAACCTGATGACTGATATATATACCTAAATACATACTTATATACATATACACACCCAGACACAGGTCAAACAGACATGTTCATACACACAAATGTTTGACCTGTCCGGGAATCGAACCCGGGACCAGCGGCTCAGAAGGCAGAGTGCTACCAACTGCGCCAACCGGTCAGTCTAGTCGGCTGAAGGGAACTGTTGATTTTTCAGACATAGATAATGTACATTTTGGGTGATATCGATATCTCTATATAATCTATCTCTCTTTTTTATACTGTACAGATCTATCATTTGACCAATATCTCTTTTAATGGTTAGTGACAATGTTGTCAAAGATGCTATTAAGCTAGACTCTCTCAAGGACTGCTGCCTGAACAAACTATTTGCTTGGCAAAAAATTTTCAAACTTGAGGGTGGTAGCTAGCCAGGTGGATACTAGAAACTGGAAATTACCCTACCACCATGCTGGGAATTTGATGACGGTGTTACCATTACCGGAAGCTCAAGCCGTTAGAGGGGATCGAACCAGCGTCCCTCAGTTTGACAGCCGACGCTCCCACCGCTGAGCTTCAATATCAACTATCTATCATCGCTTCATTTTGTGCAAAGAAGGAAACAAACGTGAGCTCTTAGTATAATTTATTGCTCGACTAAATATGCGAGCATCGTATAATATAGTTTGTCGACTAAATGAACAATGTTCAAGCGTCACATAGAGTGTCACTGCTAATTTCACATTAATAATAATAATTAACATTAGTAAATAGGTCTGAGACTCGTGCTTGCCAATTTTCCAATACTCACCGGCATACATGACTTCTGTGTCTCCGGGACCCTGGGTTCGATTCCCGGCAGTTGCAAACATTTGTGCGATGAGTGTAGATGTTTGTCCCGGGTCTTGGGTGTTTGTGTAGTGTGATTGTGTGTGTCCAAGCCTCCCGCGACACAGGGAAACGTAGTGCGGGGGTCTAAGTGTAATAAATAAATAAATAAAAATACATTTGCTGAAGCAGGCATAACTTGCGTCAAAATACGCACGTAACGTCCGTATAAACTGTCATTTCTCTGTGTCACAGATAACTAGATAAATGAGAGTTAGCATTGAGTTAGGTTCTATTGTTTCACGCTGCGATACGGCTACACTACGACTGTGATAGCTTCCGTTTAAATTTGTGAACTAAAAATTCGGCTACTAGTGGAATTTTAACCCACGACTACAGAATACCATCCTCTCGCCTTGCCATCTAAGCTATAGTAGCACTCCACTAACCGGCCGAATTTATTCCTCCCTATTTTCATATGAGGGGATGTTTTTACGTAATTTGAACATAAGATCTGCTAAGCATGATGTCGTATGCGATAAACCATAAAACTCTGTGATAGCTTCGACTGCATGTCCAGGAATAACGACTGTGATAAAAACTTGAGTATGTGCTTTCTAACATTTTAATTATAAGAGCTCATAAGTTTGCATGACGATTTATTGTATTGTTCAAAATATTGATACATAAAATATATGTAAAATATCAAATGTACAGGAATCGAAAAGCCGCAAATCGAATCTCATGAGATAAGAACCTTTCATCCGTCGAAGGATGAGTGTATTTGCTTAGGATAGGAAGGACTTAAGAACCGAGAGAATTGTTTTTATTTTCATGCAGAAAAACAGGTGGATAGGTGTAGAAAGGTTGAAAGTCGAGAGGCTGCTGTCGTAAGTGACCATACATTTCAGTATATCAGTTTGGCGCAATAGCAATATGTGCAGCATATGTTTTTGAATGTCATGGTCCCTAACGTAAGAGTTGACTTTAAAAACAGAGGCCTAAGTCTACTTTCAATATGAAAATATGTTCCATTCACAACAAAAATTTTGAACGCTTTGGTAGTCTGCTATTTTGAGTTAGTCCATATTGAATCAGTCTTGATAGCCCAGTGAAGTTAGCTCAAAAAAGGGGCCAATGTTGCAAAAAGTTTTATCAGCTATTTTCCTTCGGCATTCTTTGGAGGCGGGCGGGAGTGTCGTAGGAAGTCTAAATTTAGGTTCCCGGGGGCGCTTTGTGTATACTTTATATGGGTAAGCGCTGGTGATGCTCTTATGAGAGCGCTTCCGTGCTAAGGTACGTGACGAAAACGGTTCCAGTTTGCCTTGAGGTACTAATCATTAGAACATGTCAGGGTCCGGTCTGAAAACTCCGATGTTGGGCTGCCGTCCCGCCAACTCGGTTGGCGTGGTGAATTATGGCTAACATTTTTTTTTGAGAGGAAGGCCTTTGTCTCAGCCATACTAACTTATTATTATAGTAAACAGCATAATCATTATGCTGTTTACTATATCGGCACTCGTACCACTAACTGTATCATACCTAATCTTTCAACGTGTCAGGACAATCACGTTACTACCCGTAGTCTCTACACCTTACACTTATAGTTATAAAGACCAATATTGGGATCAAAAGGTATTTATATTTTTACAGACAACTTGTAAAATAAACAACAAACATGCTTAAACTATTGGTTAATACATTCTTTCAAAACATATTTTTGTATTCAAGACTTGAGAGATAATTTTTTAATTATCAGAGCTTAATTTCTAAGAAATAAACCCAGGAGTTCATCAACCAACTCGTGTGCGCCTCGCTTATCAAAAAAGTGACAAAAATATCAAATAATTCATTGTGATGCAAGACTTGGAATCTTTTTTATTAATGTAGGTACAGATAATGCACGCTACTAGCAGGTTTTTTGGTGTAGCTGATAATATTTCGTAACATTAAACATATATTTAGTATTTATGAATATACTTAGGTTAGAAAATAAAATAAAAACAAGTCAACGTGATAAGAATAGGTTTAATAAATATATTGTTTAAAACTGTGCACATGGAAAGATGTTAGAGCGTAATGTAATGAAGAGTTCAGGGGCTGCGCCGGTTGGAAAGTAACTTTACAGCAAATATTATCACGTAAGTCCTAGCTGGTTCTTAGATAATAATACTAAGGTCACATTCTGTATCTGTAAAGAGTTGTTCCATTTTCCAAATGAAAAATTAGTAAATGTATTTTAAAATATCTTTGCATGGTTTAAGCTGTGGTACTGTCTTTTTGTGTACTGTGTACCTACAGTGCTCAGCCGGTCGGTGGCAGGCTGTGACAATGAAATTGGGTAAATGGGCCTTTGATGTATGAAAGCCATTCATCTGATAGGACATGAGTTTATGAATTTACCTTCATTTATGATTAGCTTTTAAAATGGACGGGGAGCTTTAAGTGTTCTTATTAACGAGAGGTGTTCCGGATTGTAGGTATTTTAATTTCGATATCAGCGCTACCGACATGCAATATTTTTGGTGTTGGTTTTGTAAATATTGTTTTCCCATACCATGTATTCATGTTTAATTCTGTTGGTATGTATGGTTGTTATGAAATAAATGATTTTATTTTTATATTATTTGGTTTGTATCGCTACGATACGTCTCTTAACTATTTGGATTAAAATTTATACATCGATAACGTTATGATGAACAAGTTTAAAACAATTATAAAGTATTGACAACTGTTGCTTCGATGTTAAGTAAGTGTATCTATACATATGTATAGTAGATTATCTTACCTGGGAAAATAGCGGGGGAAGCTCGACCACGCTCGGTACTTACATAAACTAACGAGCAATAGGGAATATGCAAGTGATTTAATTTTTTTTATTTCTAAATTTTACCTCTGTTACTTTATGGTCTTGATATTACACCTGTCCAGGCCATACGCCGCCCAGAGGGATAAGCCTTAACGGGACTACGTGTATGTTAACATGCTTACTTCAGCCCTACCTTCGACAGCAGTCCTTGGACATGTCACAACCGTCTCTTGCTTAGCTAAAACTATGATAACCACAATTGCGAAGTTTGACTATTATTTATGACTGTACTAAGGGCGCGCCATGTCTTACGTATGGGTGCCAAACATGGGCATTGACTCAAAAACATCTTTTAAAACTAAGATCGTGTCAAAGGGGAATTGAAAGGAGTATGTTGCATAGTACGGTAGTAGCATAGTAGGTACTATGCCTTCAAAATTCTGTTCGCGCCTACTATTCCTGCAGTACGACGCATACTGATGCTTAGTTCTAGAAAAGCGAAGAGTTGAATGTTTTTTTTTTTTTTTTTTTTTTTTTTAATTGCTCATGTTTCAGGTGAATTATGCAAGGATAGTATTATTAAAAAATCTTTGATCTTAACAAAAGTTACAGAGAAGAAATAAATGTGAAACCAGAAACAAATAATTCATAAATAAGACAGCATTATGAAAATTATATCGTTCTTGTTCACATAGTTGTTTTCAGCCATTTATTAAATGTATACTATCGACTTTAAGGTTTTTTTTCATCTATATATATCTTAGGTACTTTCAAAGTAATTGCAATTTTAACAGTTTTCTATGTTCTCCAATGTTCTCGAAACCTAACAATTTGATTTAAAGGAACTATACCAGTGGATAAAGTTTCCAATATTGTGGCGGTATTGCCACTATAATATAATAACCCTAATAACCCCAATGTAACACAATGAACATTGTATGTTTTGTTCCAGGCGGAAGCAACAGGTCTTCAAGCAGCGGATCACGTCGCGGGTCCTCACCGCACCACCCGGCGGTATGTCAAACTTGCACGCAAGAATTTTGTAGCTTCGCTGGGGCTTTGTGTAACTTCAGATAGGAAAGTTACATTACATATACCTGCAGGGCAGATTGTTTACTGAGGAATTTATAGGAAAATCAATGTTGTTTTTACAATAAGTTATGGAAAATGGTTGACATATAATGAGCACCAGTACAAGTCTGAATTACTACAATGAACTACCATGAACTCTATTACAGTTCTGTTTTGTTTTGTACATTATTTATCTGTTCCTGTAAGAGTTGTTTGTTGGTTTACCAAGTACACATAAAATTTATTATAATTCGACTTCACTCGTAACTATGACGACCATTTTTGTTATCAAAACTAAAGTAGGTGTTTTTATAAACAAAAAACCTAAAAAAAATTTAATATTGTCACTTCAATTGACAATTTTAAATTTTTTTTAGTTTTTCTCTAAGCGTTAGAATGTTGTTAAGAATGTTGTCTAGGGCTACAGCTACTCACCTCTCTCAGTTTAGGGCTATCACTAGATACTTTTCCCGAATTACGTCCATAACGACTTATAAAAACAAATACAAAGATCGATTTTGGTATATATATACGTATCAAAATATCAAAGAAAATAAAACAAATAATATAGAATGTATAGGTACCTACGGTAAAAATACCGGCATTAGTGCTAATTGCTGTATTAGTGACCATAACAGATAAAGACTTTACAATTTTCAAGAAATGCTACTGAAATAAACTTGATGAAACTTGATATGGGAAAGGCCAATGACTACCAGTGGGCGTCTTATCACTGATAACATTATAAGGCTTCGCCAAAAGTATTGAAAACTCCTTTTCTTTCTTCACACACAAAAAAACTCTAAATATTTGTGTTGAGGTTACAATAAAGAAACTAGACGGTATTAATTAGCTGGTAAAAAAAAAGATCCAATAATATGTACTTAACAATTAATGGACTAATTTATTTATTTTTATTAAAATTTTAGTCGCACGCTTGTTGTATACTTCATTTATTTTGTTTTAGTATCATGCACCCATCGATCTTTCCGACTGTATAAGATTTACGTAAGAACCGTTTTTTTTTAATTTTTTGTAAAGTTATAAATTATTTTATTTTCGTACTCAATTCTTTCTGTCAATTCATCAGGAGCAAGAGACAGACGCAACCGTCCACAAGCCGGATCTGACCAACGCGATACCACCTGCCAGGACTAGGCCAACCAGCTATGAAAGGGACTACCATGACAAAGTACCTACCATGGTGAGTTGATTAGCTCTTGACTTATCTATCACATAGTTTAGGTCAACTTTGGTTACTCTCTCAATGATAAAAACACTGTAAAAAGTAACGTCGTCTCAGCCTCAACCTCCATACAATCAATCAAAACAGTTTCTATTTGTCTTATTATGAACGGCCTCAAATCAAAAATCATAATTATTTTTTCATCATACAGAATTTTAAAATTCGAAAACCCACTTAGCAAAGTTAATGTCAGCTCGCAGACTGAAATTTCGGCTTACTTACACTCGAAATGTACAATAATTATGTAATGTAATTCTATGTTTAATAAATATATTTTGAAATTTTAAAAAATGAATTCGTTGTATACATTAAAAACGAATAACTTATTACAATACTACAGCTACTACCGCTACACTAACCACTACTAGATAAATCGGTATTTTTCGGTATTTTTGGCTGGTTATTTTGAAAGCGACAACACTGACCGATTCTGTTTTGTTATACAAAACAGAATCAGCCAGTGTCGTCGCGGTTGGTTCGGACAGCCGCTTCAACTGTCATGAAAAATCTGAAGCGATATTCGATACAGAAAAGTAATTTCAGCGCAACGCCCAATTTGCTGCATGACAGACTCTTCAGTTTTTATATGTGGTTTGTTCCCATCGAGTAACACAACTGTCACACTGTTATTATTCTTTCTGTTCTCACTGTTACTTCATTTCTACTTCAGTTATCCCACCGATATCATAAATGTCAAAGTTTGGATTAAGGATGGATGGGTGGATGGATGTTTGTCACTCAATCACGCTAGAACGGCTGACCGAATCTGAATGAAATTTGTCACAGAGAAAGATTAAGTCCGGCACATAGGCTACTTTTTATCCCGGTAAAATGTATGTTCCCGTGGAATAATTGATGTAGCGGTAAAACTGTAAGCCACGCTACACTAGTAGCGTGGCGCCTTAATAAATTATATTTTTTTTCTCGTTTAATATTAAATATAAGTCGCAAACTCGATAGGTTGGGTGTAAAATTTAAGAAGAACCAAACTTCTATGATTACTTTGCAACAGGCATCGCTCAGCGGTGCAGGCGGGGTGGTAACGCACACGGCTCCATCGTATGAGGAACAGCGAGCCAGTCCAGCTCTGCTCAGCCGCGGCGCCAGCGGCACACCGGGGGGTCGCAGCGTTCGTGATGATGGATACTGCTCAGCTAGCAGCACTCCAAGAGCTTACGGTGAGTGTAGATGTTTTCAACTTTCGACCGCCACAAACAGACTTCTGGGTAATCCATATAAGATATCTATTTAGTCGATGGCCACGCGTACTTTCCATTATATTCGGCCATTCCTATGTTGGTCGCATAAAGTGACGGCACATCTACGGGAAAAAGCGCTGATGACCACGAATTCTCATGATATTTCCAAGGTGGTCGAGGATATTTTCAATAATTCGCAATAAGTAGCATTACGATGTATGGAGAGCGCTAAACTAGGTAACTAATTTCTTTATGATCTATTTTAAAATGATGAGCTCCGTCGAAGAATGAAAATCACAGACATAGCCCAGCAGATTACTAAGTTGAAATGGCAGGGCACGTATCACACAGAACTGACGCCAGTTGTGCCGAAAGGTTCTCCAGTGGAAGCCACAGACTGACAACAGTAACGTAAGACGTCCAATGATTAGGTAGATAGGTAAAATAATAGATACCGCGGGAGGAAGCTGGATGCAAGCCGCTTCCAATCGGTGCTTGATGAAGAAACAGGTTTATATTCAGCAATAGACACAATA
The DNA here is from genome assembly GCA_934044485.1 of Apeira syringaria. Taxonomy (NCBI): domain Eukaryota; kingdom Metazoa; phylum Arthropoda; class Insecta; order Lepidoptera; family Geometridae; genus Apeira; species Apeira syringaria. The sequence continues at coordinate 29,954,049 of OW203655.1, forward strand.
GGTACGCTTGAGATCTCGCCGGTTTCTTGATATCTAAGCAACGCATTGTTTGTTTACCACAGTCGGCATTGACCCGTCGACATTATTACCACGTAATCCTCCTGAGGGCTGTTGAGTACTGATGAGGGAGAATGAATCGTGAACAATTAATGAAACAAAAGAAAATATTCAACAGGCTAAGTTTAAAGGCCACATAAATAAGAACGTCTAACCTTTTGTATTGTTAATGATAAAAGTAGCTGACTGTTGCGTTATTTTGTTTTTAACCAACAACAATGAGTTAGGAGGATTGCATGTCTGTTTTTTATCTTTGATTTGATGATAGCTAAGCGGTGGAAGTGTAGGCTGTCAAATTGACGGACGCTGATTCGATCCCCACCAACGGCTTGAGCTTCCGGTGAAGGCAATACTGTTATTAAAATCTCAGCATGGTGGTAGGGTACTTTCGAGTATCCGCCTGGCTAGATACCATCCTCAAGTATGTTCGGGCAGCAGTCCTTGAGAGCCAGTAAACATAGGTCTAGCATGATAACATCTTAAATTAATAGACTTATATTTATTAAACGACGAAAACAAAGGAAATACAGTAAATAATAAACTTATACCAAATACGAATCTCTTGTGGCTGAAACCTCCTTGAGAAAACAATCTTTGGAACAATGAAAATCAAGAAATCAAATTAGAGGTTTATTGTGAATAGCGAACAAGTTTTCCACCAGAGTGTAATAAATGTTGGAGAGCCATCGCCGTGTGCTCGAGAGCCATCGAGACACGGCACCTTAACGTTTAATATATTTCGGAGCAGCATTGCAATTGAAACTATAATTGTTTAGAATTTATAATTTTGATTTTTTTATTTTCTTTTTGACTAAAATATGAATTAATTACCTTAATAAACTAAACATGTCATTATACTTATGTGTATAAAATTGAATCTTGAATTGAAAATTGAAGATTCTAATATCTAATTACTACTATAACTAAGGTGTCAGTTTTAAGTTTGCTACAATTAGTTACAGCAATCAAAGAGCACGTAATCGCTCAGACAAAAATACCCTTGGCCCATTGGTCACGCATTACTTATGCCGAAGACGTTGTTTAACCCGATCGATTAGGAACGCATGAGCACTTCTGTATAATTTACCTACCTTTGTTTTAATAATAAATTCAAAATTATGGTAAACATTTTAAAATACTACCAAATCATTAACAACTCTTCAATGTTCATCGAGTTCCATTTGGCGCGCATTCCTCCGTCACCGCCATTTTTGAATTCCAATAGGGCTGCCACCTTCGGTTATTGCGGAATTTTTCCGCATCGGCACGCCATTATGCGGTGAGGTCGGATGCCGGGCCGTTATTAAGATGGCACGGGTGAGAAGGAACGAGTGGCATTTTAGGTATACCTAGATGACTGACTTCGAGTATAGCTCGTCGCACGTAGGTAATATAGGAGTGAGAGCATGAGAGCATAATATATATACAATATGAATTATTATATTATGATACAAGTGAGCTGAATTGCTCATTACACACGAGGCTATTGGTTGCAGTGCATTTGCAGTAGAGCTCACTGTTTAGTACGGGGTTTTTCAACATATTTGCGGGACGAAAACATACATGTAAGTCTATTACTAATATAGCTTAATTATTATTATGCTATGTTGTCGCTCATATAACTTACAGTAAGTTACTAATTTAACGCTGTAGAGATAATTGCGGCTGGCGGCCCGTCCTTATTTAAAGTTGTTAAAAAACTGTGATAAGATTAGATTGGGGCCTATATTTTTACATTATATATACCTATCTTTTTATATTACTGGGGGCTTCACTTAGTGTATTTACTGTTAGGTGTGTTTACTCCAAAATATCATTCTGAAAAGTTATCTTGAGTATCAAGTCAGAGATTATCGCGACCCTATGGAAAACAACTTTCAACACAAGGGCATAAGAAGCCAGCTTTTAGAGGTAGTTTTAGATATGCTGCTTCCAAACGCTGGAATAATATTCCACCGCCGATTAGGGATCTCCAGAACGGTCATAGGTTCAAATTAATGCTGAAAGAGTTTATGCATGATACACCAAAATAATCAAGCATATCTTAGGTATGTCACTAGTGCAATATAAACTATTTTGTACTATGCTAGTGATGCTTCTGTCTATGAAGTACCGTAATGTTTGCAAGTAATATTGGTCGAAAGATAACCAACATAAAATATTCTGCCGCGTCTGCCAGTAGAGAATTTTATTTAAATGTATAGTAAATAGACAGTATGGATTAAGTGCAGGTAATTGGTATTGTTATTTCATTTGTAAGCTTATACATGTTATTTAATTCTATTTTTATTATTATTTTTGTGAATAAAATTGTTGTTTAGTTCCTACTGTGCCGGCTCTAACAGAAAACAGCGTTGTTTTAAAACCAGCATTATGCTGAGTTGGGACGTATTTGAGACGTGACAATTAACGCATTAACTACTTACTTTAAATATAAACATATATTATAATTTTTGTGTTTTTGTTACCAAATAATAATAAATCTAGTTTCTTTCCTTGATTATCTCAACCATAGGATGTCCACAGCTGGACCTTTGCCTCCACCATTGATTTCCACAAGCACAAGTTAGAAGCGGCCCGCATCCAGCCATTTGAAGCGATCTTAATCAGGTTGTCTGTCCACCTTGTCTGTGTCGCACCGTGCTTGCCCATCCGTGGTCTCCATTTGAGAATCTTTCGACTTGAATGGCCATCAATTGTGAGAGCTATGGGCCCTGCCCATTGCCACTTCGCTGACCTATATCAGTGACTTTCGTTCTTCAAAAGAAATGTATTTTCTTGCACATCCAGTAGCAGTTTATAAGGGCATTTTGAAGCTAGTGCTGTGTGGGAAACGAATAATTCCTTTACTCATTTCGTAATTGACCTCTAGGCAACCGAAAACAAAAGTATCAGTAGAAAACTAAAACTTTTATCTAATTCTGTCGATCTACATACGCTGGGTAAACAACAAGGCTCGTATTGTTCGCATTTGTGTAACTGGCAACGCAAATTGGCTATGTAGCCCTTCTTATAACCTTATTATTATTATATATTTTTTTTAGATATTATAAGTTTGCGTTTGACAACTGTCTCACCTGATGTTAAGTGATGACGTTGTCTAGAATTTAGCACGCAAGCCTATTATTCTTTATATGGCAAGAAGAGAGATTCATTTGTCTTTTTGTTTCAGAACACAAAACAACTAAAGGATCTGTGGTGACCCTTTCATGTTATAAAAGTAAGTAAAACTCATAGTTATCAGTTTATTTCTCTTGTGTCAAACGCAAATTCACAAATTAAATATTTATCAATTCTTTTACTAAGCTCTACTATGAGACATAGACCTAGTTAAATGAACGTACCTACACCACAATAATTACAATGATATTTAAGCAATTCATAAGTACGCAGGAATACTTACACACACATACTATTTCGCTTACACACCATAAACATAGAAATAAAAGTAAATTTTGTTGTGTGTGTAATGAGTTATCGAACATCGAAAAATATGGTATTAATAGTGGCTATATTTTGTTGTCAGAGGAACCAAAAATCCAGGTTGAAGAGGAGTTCTACAGCGAAACAAACAAAAGATTGAGAGCGAATAGTATAAAGGCAGGTAGGAATACTTTACAACTTTACTTTATTACAAACTTTTGTTTCTTTTCAAGAAGAATTTCAATGAAACGTTTATAGAAATGAAAATGCGAGAAAAAATGTAACCAAGAGGAAAGGGTGGCCGAAGCACGAACGAATCACCGTCGCGGCCGTAACGCGACCGCATCACAGCGTGAAACCATTGAACTCAGTCCTGTCACAGAGAAATCATAGTTTGTACGGACAGTACTTGTGTTATTCAATTGTTTATACGAATGCTACACGATGACTGTGACGGATGTAATTCGTACTTCAGTCACTGTTTTAGAAAATGTTATTTTTTACAATTCGCCATCAGATAAGCAAGAACGTCACTATTACGAAAGAAGTTTAACGTGTATACGCCAAAGATTATTGATACAATGTTATGTATATAGTTGTTCATCTAATTAGGAGAAAATCCAAGTAAAACTGCCAGCGTATCATATACCGTACCAGAAAAGATATTTATACAATAATGAAATGAAAATTTGCTTGGCTAAATATTCTTACACTAAATATGTATTATTATTATTTTTTTTACCTACTAATGGAACCGATTTCAACACTCAAAAGTGTGAAATAACTTGTTGAATTCGGTACCATGATAGTTCAAAAGTAACTATTATCAAAATTGTGTGCTCATGGTACCAACTTCGACAAGTTATTTAACACTTTTGAGTGTTTAAGTCGGTTCCATTTTTTGGTAAAATATTTTTTTTTACCTTTTTCAGTGACCTTTGTGACTGCTCAGTGATCAATTGTCATTGTGTATGTTCACCAATATCTTCAACCGCAGCTATAATATCGTTGAGGTATGCGAAGCATTTTTCAGTTATTGGAGTGTAACTCAAAAACAGCTTGTCTGAATTTAATGAAATTTAAATGAAATCACCACGGAAGCATACACTATCACAAAAAAAAATCATCAAAATCGTTTCATAAAAGACGAAGCTATTCGCGAACACACAAAATAAAGAACAAATATACAGTCGAATGGAGTAAGCTCCTTTTTTGAACTCGGTTAAAAACGGCAGGAAAGACGTTACGATAGCTATAGTTTTTTTTTAATACATGCTGTGAACTAACCCTTGCATGGTAAACTTTAGTGTATCAGCATCAGAAATCATTGACTTACACAGGTCCAGAAGCCAACGATGGTAGAGAGACATGGGGCACAGGTGCTGACTTCCTCCTATCCATCATTGGATTTGCGGTTGATCTAGCCAACGTGTGGAGGTTTCCTTATTTGTGCTACAAGAATGGAGGAGGTAAGATTCTTAGAATACATTAAATTTGTTTGCCCTTTTTTTCATGTTTTCTCGTTTGACAGTATCATTGTAAAATTCGTTTGTCACTTGGGATGGAATTTGAAAATAGTTATTTTCACTCTTACGGTGCTCTCACATTTATGAGCCGTAAACGTATATAAACCTATAAAATAAACATACATTCAGTTTTTGATTGAAAATAATTGTGATTATAACTCATTATTATTTATATCTTTATTTAAATAATGCTTTTGTACGTGTGTATGTCACTGAAGTCCTCCGAAACGGCTGGACCGATTTGAACGAATTTTTTTGTATGTGTTTGGGTGGCGCCCTGGATGGTTTAGATTCACAACATGTAATGTATATGGATGTATGTTTGTTACTCTTTCACGCATAAACGGCTGGATGGATTCTGATGAAATTTGGTATGGAGTTAGCTTATACCCTGTGTGGGAGCAGCTGACAAAAATTGTCGAAGAGCTCAGCACGAACTCTTTGATCTAAATCTCGAAATGGTTCGAGATCTCCATCCAGGTATACATCGCGTTCCTCCCTATGTTGGTACCATCGCACCCACAAGAAGAAAGCACACATAGGCTTATTTCCATCATCCGCATAATCACCATTTTTCATCACCACGCGGATAAAACCGCAGGACTCAGCTAGTAAATAATACTTTCACATTTCTCGATTCGATATTTCCCAAACAAATTTATTAAATTCTGGTTTTCTCCTACCTTCACTCTGACCTTCATGATTTAAAATAAATAAATATTATCCACATACACCCGGCTCAGTCGTTTTCAGATAATGTCTTGACCGTAAACCAACGAACTCAGAATTGGTAAACATAACACGATTACTATAAGGGCAAAAGATTGTATGTTCAATTATTAAAATTTACACAAGGTCTTCAGGTCCCAAACTAAGCAGAGCCTGTACTATGGTAACCTGATGACTGATATATATACTTATATACATATACACACCCAGACACAGGACAAACAGACATGTTCATGCACACAAATGTTTGACCTGTCCGGGAATCGAACAGGACAGAATAAAAATTGCACTGCAACCTCCTTGGTCCGGCTGAAGTTGTATTTTCATGATAAAAAAATTACATTATCGTATAGTTATCCATAAGAGAGATATAGTTATTATTAATATGATATAGTTATCATAATATAATTTTTTTAATTAATTTCGATGTTTTGTCTGTAAAGACTGTCATTAAAGTTTTGTTTTCGATTTTTTAATCTTAACATTTTAACATGAGATTAGATAAAAGAACTTAATGCTACAAAATAGTTATTAAATACACAATATTTAGTGTTAATTCCGTGACTTCAAATTATTCCAGGTAATCATGCAGTGTGCACCGCCCTCCTTCCCGCAAATTAGCGTCTATATCTATAAACGAACCGTATAATAACAGGCACTATATTTTTATTTACTTGACGACATATTACTAGTTTCGCAATAAACTTCACTCTATTTACAGGCAGAAATTGGTACCCAACTATTCCAAACACAGTTGACTGATTGTAAACGAGTGTTAATCTCTCCCGGCCTCAATCTACCTAGCCCTTTTTCCTAATGAAAACTGTAATGATGTGTGGGGTACAAGTCTGCGTCACACAGCGACGCCTTGTGAGGAATAGCAAAGGAATCAGTGGATTTATTTGATAAATGAAAACTGCTAATCGTAGTTTGATAAATTGGCTTCCTCGATGTTGACAAATGAAACTAATTAGGAACTCATTGCAATAGAGATAACGGGATAACTATGAATTTTTGTTTTCGTGCTTGTATGATGTATGCTATGACGCTGTGACATCAAAATTAAACATGAGATTTTTTGTTGGTGGTTATATGTATATTTTTACTCACTCCCTCCAGTCCTCCACCACTATCTCACTTGATGATCATGTGGTCGAAGAAGTTTTCACGCTAGGCCTAGATCGCTTAATGGTTCTTAAGCCGTGCGTTCCTTTTTGAGCTTTAAGCGCTTTGAGCACAGATAGCGTGTTCAGTCATTCCGAATTGCACGGACAATTGCACACAACATATGACGTCATTCATGACGTCAATTAAATTTCCTGTAATTAGAATACTCACGACTACGAGGTAGAGCAGTGTGAGCGCTGTCAAACATCTGTAATTTAGAGAATCTATCGAAAAATTGGTAATCCCTCCACAGTACATTAAAAACGCGTTTTAAACTTTCAGAAAAAATGACCCATATAGTGCCCGTGGAGTACGAAAGAGAATAATTTAATATGAGCTTAATGGGAACTGGCATTTTGAGCAGTTTCGCGCGCTTTCACACACAGAATCCGTTCCGATTTTCTTACTAGCGTCAGCACGGTCAGTACTAAAATAATTATAATAAGTCTGGGTGTGTATATGTATATAAGTATGTATATCAGTCATCAGATTATCATAGTACAGGCTCTGCCTAGTTTGGGACCTGAAGACCTTGTGTGAATGTTGATAAAATAAAAAAATAAAAAATAATTTCGGAACAGCTAAATGCGTAAGAACGTATGCACTGTGAGCCCAAAATGAAACGCATCCAAGGACTGCTGCCTGAACACACTAAGTATGTGTATGCTGACACTTCAAGTCGAAAGTACCCTACCAGCCAACGATCCCACCGCTGAACTATCATCGCTTTAAGTTTTATTAATATCTACAAATGTTAATGATTTTGTCATGTGTAGGTGCTTTTCTGATCCCATACACGCTGATGCTGATATTCGGTGCCGTGCCTCTGTTCTACATGGAGCTGATCTTGGGCCAGTACAACCGGCAAGGACCTATCACTCTCTGGAAGATATGCCCACTGTTCAAAGGTCAGTTTACGAAGTAATCAGACTTTAAAGTTTTCTTAACTATGAAGTACTAGCTGCAGCCCGCGGTTTCTAACAGTCTTGTTTGTGACAGTTTGTATAATTTGTTTATTTTACTTTTAGAACGTTACAAACAGTTTTTACTTATCAGGATCGGGTCTGGTAAACGCCCACTGAAAAGTCCTTGAAACGTTAGCAATTAATATTAATATATTTTTATAATTTTAAATGAACCAATTACTGTTCATTTAAAATTCAATCAATATAAAACTAATATCATAGAAAATGAAAAAAAAATTAACCATGTACATATATGACCTTAATACTAAATATTTTTTTCCTAGGTAGCCTTTGTCTAAAACTTTTTTATTGTGCATAGTTTGACCACTACCTCAATTGATAAAACACGGGAACTCATGCAATAAGAAAGAGGGTTCCGACTATAGTTTCAACCACATTCGGTGGTCTTTTTCAAGGAGAGGGGCGCTCGCGGTCGCGGTCGCATTTCGCCTAGTACTGGAAAACCGAATGTGGTTGAAACTATAGTTGAAACCCTCTGACTTATTACGTGAGTGATTCCCGTGTTTTATACATTCATAATATGTCGAAACCACGTCAGTTTTAATAACTAAACCTCAATTGATGCCAACTGATGATAATATACCTATCCTTTAAAAGATACCTATTCACTCATGACTTGAAGTCAGATTTGTATATGCTGAAACAGGCTAAGACAACGAATTCTATTCTATAGCTGTATGCACTTGGATTGATTAAGATTGATTGGTTAAGATCGCTTAAGTAGCTCATTTGCAAGCGCTTTTCTCGGCGACAAGTTAGAGCTCTTCATGAACTTTCAAAGCATTGTGCAATAGTATATGTTTTTTATGGGATAAGGTGACGGAACTAGCAAAAGGCTCACACGATGTGAAGTGGTAACCTCTGCCTTTAGAAAGACAATTAATAAAGTACTGCACTGCGTATCACCCTAAGATATAAAATTGGTAAGTCTCATGTGCCTGTAATTTCACCGGAAACCATACCCTTCAAACCGGAGCACAGTAATGTGAACACTGCTGCCTAGCGGTAGAAATAGATATGGTGGCAGTACTTCCCCGGTTGAACTCTTACATAGAGTGCTACTGATCCTAAAGTATGTTTAAATGTTTTATTTATTGTTCCAGGTGTGGGATTCTGTGCCGTGATGGTGGCTTTCTATGTATCGTTTTACTACAACGTTATTATAAGTAAGTTTCCTGGTTTTGTTTTAAATTGTTAAAATAGATATCCTACAATAAAATTCGCGGATATTAATTCATTTAAAAGCGTCGAACTACAAACGCCGAGTTAGATATATTCCCTAGATTGTATGAGACGATCCGACGTAAGGATAGAATTACATTTGATGAGATTCTTCACCTTTATCATCTCAGCAATAGCACGTCAAAAAAATTAATAGCATAAGAATATTTTACCTTCAACCCGTTGCAAAGCAGAGTGGCGAGTTAAAAAAGAAGTCAAACGTCAAAAGAAGATAAAAGATATACTAACCCCCAATAGATTGCAGATATTTTCAATAATGATTACTGTTCGATGACAAAAATATCGCAGAAAGAGAATATTAACATTACAATAACGACTATAATCTCACCTCAAAGGACCCGCTTGACGTACTGAAATCGAAAATGAATACTATTAGTAAAACTCATTAACTCATTTTAGTTAACAGTCAAACTAGATTTGGCATGATGAGTTAAACACAAAAATGCTTATAGTTTGTGCCACCTAAGTGTTCCATTAAGTCATATAATTAACTTATCTTTTACGGAGGGAATTTTTCCAGAACTCTCTAAAGTAAAACCAATATTCAAAAAAAAATTTTTAGCAAAGAATGCAACCGACTTTAACACTTAAAAGTGTGAAATAACTTGTCGAAGTCGGGACCATGAGCACAATATTGTGATGATAGTTACTTTTGTGTGAACTACCATTGCATTTTTTGATAAAAAAAAATTTATCACCTTTTCCAGTGATCTTTGCTACTCACGGGATCAATTAATTGTCATTGTGTGTTCTGCGATGTCTTCAACCGCGACAATAATATCATAAAGATACGCGTAGCACTTTTCAGTTATTGGAGTATAACTAAAAAACCGCTTGTCCGATTTGAAATTTAAAATTTGAATGGGACAACCACGGAAGTTTACTCTATCAAACAAAAAGGAATCATCAAAATCGGTTCATAAACGACGAAGTTTATCCGCGAACACTTATAAAAAAAAACAAAAGAAAAACATATATACGGTCGAATTGAGTAACCTCCTTTTTTGAAGTCGGTTAAAAAAGGTGATAGATGCGAGATGGGAAATTATAGACCTATAACATTAATACCTGTATTGTCTAAGGTAATTGGAAAATCATGTACTTCAAATTAATACAATTTATTGATGCAAATTCAATTTTAAAACCGGAGCAATTTGCTTTAACCTTATAAAAGCAATAACTGGGAGCTTAGAAAGTTCAAACGTTTTGTTTATGGCTTTTGATTTTGTTTCTCATAACATATTGCTCTTAAAAGTATATTAAATACGGAATTAGAGGCAAGGATTATCAATGCTGGCTGCAGACTTAATTATCTAATAGCTATTAATGTGTTGGAACAACCTGTATTGTTTAACACACAATAAAGTTTTATATTTATAATACTTATATAACTTTATATTCATAGTAGTGTATGGCAATACGTGTGTACAGTGTACAATACATTGCCAGCCTACACGAGGATAATATTAAATTGTACTAGAATGCTTACTGGCTCTCAAGGACCACATTATGGTTGCGTTTCATATTGAGCTCACAGAGCATACGTTCGTACGTAAGGATTTAGCTGTTCCGAGATACATTTTAGTACTGACAGTGCTGACGCTCGTAAGCAAATCGGAATGGATTGTGTGTGTGAAAGCGCGCGAATTCTTTAAATGTCAGTTCCCATTAAATTCATATTAAATAATTCACTTCCGTACTTCACGGGCACTAAATGGGTAATTTTTTTCTGATATATTAAATTACGGTTTTATTTTTTTGTGGACTACTGTTTGTCAGCTGACGTTTTATTATTTTTTATTTGAAACCGAAATACCTAGTTCTGATGTAATGTTATAATAATACAATTAATATTTGTTCGCAGGGTCCCAGCAAAATGTTGTGGGCTCTGTATTAAACCACCTGTATGTACCAACATTTTATAGAATTAAAACATACTATTTTAATTCATTATATTTATTATTAAGGGCTGGATGCGGGCTGCTTCCAACAGGTATTTGTGGAAATCAATGGGGGAGGCCTAGGGAGGGAGGTCTGAAATGATGATAATGATGATATTTAGTTGATGTATAATATCAAGAATATAAATTATGTGCATTCCTTTAATTCCTTAAAATTTACACGATTGATTACAGTGTATTTTGGTGTGTGCAAAATATGTTTTTGACGGGAACGTGAATTTTTTAAAGCGATAGCTCAGCGGGCGGAGCGTCGCCTGTCAAACTGACGGACACTGGTTCGATCCCCAACAACAGCTTGAGCTTCCGGTGAAGGTAACACCGTTATCAAATTCCCAGCATGGTGGTAGGGTACTTTCGAATACCTGCCTGGCTAGCTACCACCCTCAAGTTGGAAAAACTGTCACCAAACACATAGTGTGTTCAGGCAGCAGTCCTTGAGAGCCAGTGAACATCTTCGGCCACATCGTCACTGACAATCAAGTGAGATAGTGGTCAAACGCTAAAAAAAAGGATGACTCATTTCCCGTTACGCTCATTGACATTCATTTCATCAATGTTTTGTTATGACGTTGTCACGTTAAACTATCGTCCGTAAGCCAACTTTACAGACAACCAATTTGTTTTTTTTACTACCTAATTATTTAGCTAATGAAATCAATTTTTGTTCTCTTTATGTGGGATTTATTATAAGTTTAAACTTTAAGTTTTGACATTAAAAATATAAGCTGAAAAGACCAAATCAAAATTGTCTATTAAGCAAATAGCTAAGATTTAAATAAAAGTAATAGCTTTTGGCGTGTGTCAGAGCCATTTATATCTACAGTACGAGAGTTTATCTTTATTTTACAATCAACCTTACACGTACCCTCGTTTGGCGAATCTCGCTTGGATCGCTTCCAAATATTAACCTGCAACGCCAAAAGGCTCACACTACAGCTCGTACACGAAATTCTGATGATACTTGCCAGTGCATTTACTTATCTAAAATTTAATATCTCTAAATATATAACTCAAAGGTGACTGACTGACTGACATAGTGATCTATCAAGGCACAGCCCAGTCCACTAGACGGATCGGGCTGAAATTTGGCTTGCAGGTAGATGTTATGATGTAGGCATCCTCTAAGAAAGGATTTTAATTAATTTTACCCCCAAAGGGATAATAGGGGATGAAAGTTTGTCAATTTTAAACTGATCGGGCTGAGCCTTTGCATGCATAAAGCTACTATGACGTAGGCATCCCCTGAGAAAGGATTTTGAGATTTCCCCTAAGAAAGGTTGGTTCCCGTGGGATAATTGAGGTGGCGGCAAAACCGTAATCCACGCGGGTGAAACCGCGGGGCACAGCTAGTTTTTAATATGTTAGTTATCTCTATTGATATTATAAAGATGAAAGATTTTATTGTTTGTTTGTGTGTTTGCATTGAATATAGCCTCCGAAACTACTGAACCGATTTGAAAAATTCTTTGATAGTTGGGAAGCTACACAATCTCCAGGTGAAATATTATATTTTCAAAAAAATGTCCCTATTTTTTTTATTTATTCTCTTTAAAATATTTATTTTTGAAATGTGATTTCGAAATGTAACCGTTCGAAGCCGGGGCTGACCGCTAGTTTTATTCATTATCATTATCATCATCTCAGCCATAGGACGTTCACTGCAGGACATAGGCTTCCCTCTTTGATTTTCACAAGGACCGGTTGGAAGCGGCTCGCATCCAGCCCTTGCCTGCGACCTTAGTCAGGTCGTCTGTCCACCTGGTCGGTGGCCGTCCTGTGCTGCGCTTGCCAGTCCGTGGTCTCCATTCAAGAACTTTTCGACCCCAACAGCCATCAGTTCTTCAAGCTATGTGCCCTGCCCACTGCCACTTCAACGTGCTATTCCGCTGGGCTATATTGGTGACTTGAGTTTTTTTATTTTTTTTATTTTATTTTTTATTTATTAACATTCACACAAGATCTTCAGGTCCCAAACTAGGCAGAGCCTGTACTATGGTAACCTGATGACTGATATATATACTTATATACATATACACACCCTAGTCACACATACTAGTTCTTCTACGGGTCTCCTTATTTCTGATCGCGTAGAGAAACCTAAAGCACAGCTCTCTCCATAGCTCGTTGTGTGACTTTGAGCCTGCTCAGAAGGCCCAGCTTAAATAAATAAATAAAATAAAAACATCCATTTATTGCCCAAGAATAATAAGCTAGGACAGTAGACATAAGGAAATAAATACTAGTGAAAATACCCTACTTATTTAATTTTACATTATCACGGAGAATCGCTCTCCCAAGAGTATTTTGGGGTGTAAATGATGTAAGGGATTGTATAGTGAGATAAACCTTCTAAAATCAGGCAAGCCGTTTTGAATATCTATAGGCGACTGTGGTCGCTTACCATCTAGCGGCCCGTGTGCTCATATGCAGCCTATCATATAAAAAAATGTTGGTGTTTCATCTGTCATCAGGCTGGGCGTTGTACTTCCTCGTGTCATCGGCGCGGTCGGAGCTCCCGTGGCTGCACTGCGACAACTCCTGGAACTCAGACCAGTGCTGGGATGCGTCGCGGGCCAACCTGACAAATAAAACAGATGTGCCATATCAAGGACCGCTGTCTCATTTTACACCAGCCTCGGAATTCTTTCAGTAAGATTCGTTTTCATCATCATCATCATCTCAGTCATAGGACATCCAATGCTGGACATAGCCTCTCCACAAAGTACTTATCCGGTAAAATGTATAATTCCCATGCAATAATCGATGTAACGGGAAAACCGTAATCCACGCGGGTATAACCGCGCAGCGCTGGTAAATTTGGATGGATGGATGGATGTTTGTTACTCAATCACGCTAGAACGGCTGGACGGCTTTGAATGAAATTTGGTATGTAGGTACTTTAGGTCCCGGAATAACACCTAGGGTACTTTCATCATCATCATTATCAATCATCACCACGCGGATAAAACCGCGGGGCACAGCTAGTACTTACTAAAATCCACCATCCACTATTACTACAGCTCATGCCTGATGAATATACGGAATATACGCTATTTGGTAGACATACCACCTATGTGTAATAAGCTCTTTCTTGATGAGCACTGCCAAGGAACTCAACAAATTCCAACTCGTTGGCCGAGCCTGTGTTTCCCGGTAGGGTATACCTACCGGGAAACACAGGCTGGAGTTCCTGGAGGAGAGAGGAGAATCCTGGAGTTTTCAAGTAGGGAATGAATGGGTACTTTCTTGGCTTGCGTGCTACATCTTCAGCTTAGGCCATACCATCACTTAGCATGAAGTGAGACAGTGGTCAAACGAAAGTTTATAATATTTTAAAAATATATATTGACCCTAACCTACGTAAGCCTATATGGTGTATCGGTACGTAGGCAGGGTATACGATGGCAGGGGAGTTAATGATATGGAAACCAGCGTGAGAGCAAACTCCCTGTACACTGCAAATCGTATGTCGATTGCTTTTCATTTTAGTTAGCCAAAAAAAAGAATATATTTCGATGTTTTCATTATGTCTTATTATGAGTCGGGACCCATATTCACTCACAATATCATTCTAATTTTATTCTTGTGTGTATCTCTTGTGTAATGTGTGTTATGAGTGTCTTTAATGAATGTGTCTTTTTTCTTTCTTTCTTTATAATTGTATAATAATAATAGTACTTTTTTCAGTCGTGCAGTTCTAGAAATGCAATATTCGGATGGCCTCAATGATCTTGGGTTTCCTAAATGGCAGCTGGCCATGTGCTTGGCTTTGGTCTACGTTACTCTTTACCTCTCCCTCTTCAAAGGTGTCAAAAGTTCCGGTAAGTCAAGCTGTTCTAGCATCCCATAACATTTAACGCTTTGAAGCGATGATAACCAAGGCAGTGGAAGCGTCAGCTGTCAAACTGACGGATGCTGGTTCGACCCCCACCAATACCTTGAGCTTCTGGTAAAGATAACACGATATCAAATTCCCATGTCGATGAACGTACCCTACATTTGAATACCTCCCTGACAAGCTACCACCTTCAAATTTGAAAACCTGTTATCAACACACGGTGTGTTCAGGCAGCACTCCCTAAGAACCAGTAAACATCTAAGTTTTGCATGATCCCACCTTCGTCCACATCGTCACTGAACATTAAGTGAGTTACCTTAAAGGGCGCAAATATTCTAACCTTGACAGGGGTTACATGTTTAAGCCACACATGTTTGTACTAGGCGAATCGCGACCGCGTCTGCGAGCGCCCCGTATTCTCCTTGAAAAAGACCACCGAATGTGGTTGAAACTATAGTCGGAACCCTCTGACTTTTTACGTGAGTAACTCCCGTGTTTTATACATTGATAATGTTTAAGCCGTTTGGGGTGGAGACTCTGGGGCCTTGGGAACCAGGGACCTTACAAATTTTTAAAGATTTATCGGGCACATACATTAATTATATTTACAATCCGAATAGATTACTTTCTTTATCAGACACCTGTTAAAAATAGAAAGTATAGCGCAAGAAATAGAAAACCGACTAGGTATATATCAGTTTGTTGGTGGAAATTCTTCAAACTAACCATAGATGATTTAGACTCTTAATAATACCAGTGATCTGAAACTCAAGACAAATTATTAACTTTCATTGGATATTTATAGAGCGGTGACATTTTAGATACCAGAATATCAGTATTAATACGGACAGAAATGACATACCTAAAATACGAATGCACATACTTACAATCTGTGTCTAATTATATCTTATAATCTTTTTGATTCCGTTGCTGTTCGAAAAAACTTTTCTGCCGAAGCATCTAGGATGACAAAAAACTATAGAGCAAACTGTCCGAAAGCTATTTTTTTTTATCACACTTAGTACCGTGCTCTAGAATTCCCTGTATCGCGGAAGGTATGGACACACACAATCACAGCACACAAACATAAATGACCCGGGACAAACATCTACAGTCATCGCACAAATGTTTGCCCTTGCCGGGAGAAAACCCGGCAGGGGCAACAGAATTTTAGAAAATTTAACTACTAATTTAGTATTTTTAGAAAATACAACTAGAATTTTGAAATCTTAAAAACAAGCGTTACCGGACTAGTTCAATGTTTAACTGTTTAACATTTTTACTCGCCAATAATTAAAATGAATAATTAAATGAATGTATTTTCAGGGAAAGTGGTATGGCTGACAGCCACCATGCCATACGTGGTGCTCTCAATACTTCTTGCCAGAGGACTGCTCCTGCCCGGAGCTACTCGCGGCATCGCGTACTATCTACAGCCTGAGCTGACGCGGTTGAAGGACACTCAGGTACTTTTATTTCATTCATTCATAACAGCAATAGGTCGTCCACTGCTGGACATATGCCCCCCCATGTAGGGGGATTTGGCAATACTCGCCACGCTTGGCAGGCGGGTTGGCGAGCGCAGTATGATTTCCTATCCTCAAAAGGCACTGCTGCCCACCTTCTGGTACATGATTCCTTAGCCGACTCTTACGGCACCCACGGGAAGAAATGGGGGAGTACTATTCTAGGCCGGTACCACCACGGCATCATTATAAAAAGGAAACATTTGATTATTGGTTAGTTTGCATTGAATAGGCTGAGAGACTACCGAACCTATTTGAAAAAATCTTTCACTATTGGGAAGCTACACTATACCCGGGTGACAGGCTATAAATTATATTTTTTTTTATAAAATTGGGATCCTTAAAATTTTATATTGTGAATTGTTTTGTTAAATATCGGTGCGAAGCCGGGGCAGACCGCTAGTTGATAATATTGTAATTACCAATTTCGTACGATATATACAATGATTGTTAAGCTATTAACTGAAATTATCTCACTACTAATATTAATGCGAAAGTTTGAATGTATTACATAATCACGCCAGAACGTCTGACCGGATCAGTGATGAACAGAAAAATATAGTCCAGAATAGAACATAGGTTACAACCCGGTAACGGTAAAACCGCAGTCCACGCGTGGGAAAACATAAACCCACATTTCCCATGACTTCTACCGACTATTTTAGGGATTGAAGGTCTGCAAGTTTTGAATGAGGTTTTAACTTATTTATCTTACCTACTCATTATAGAACTATTTTTACAAAAACCTTTTTTCTAGGTGTGGGTGGATGCTGCAGTCCAGATTTTCTACTCAGTTGGTGCTGGCTTTGGAGTCCACCTTTCATATGCCAGTTATAACACGTTCCACAACAATTGCTACAGGTTAGTGTTAGACAACGATAAATAATTGATATTATGGCAGGAATTTTCGATATATGAACGAACCCTTTATTATCTCTTTTTATTTATTTTATTTACCGATTGTTTCCTTTTATTAGAAATTAAATTAATAAATTATATGCATATTTCTAGGAAGAAATAAAGCATTTTCAGATCAAAAATACTTACATCAAAATACCGCCCATAGTAGGTATAGACCACAAAGTGCGAAACTTCGATGGCGCGATCGAATCCTGGTGACTCTTGCGCGCGGGACGATAGAGTCTAAAGACTCTCATCACCCTCACACTAATACGGTCGTGATTCTCCGTCCGTACCTACGAGATCGAGTCACGGGTACCGTTCGGATGGAGAAACAAGTGTCTAAATAGCCCGGTTGTACTTACGAACTAAGGTGCAGCTGGGGACATGAGCTCAAAAGCTCATCCAACCCACTGGGTTCACAAAACAGATTAAATGTATTTAAGTTATGTTTATACCATGATGTGAGTATTTTTTTTATGGGCCTTAATATTAAATACTAGTACCTTACAATACTACAAAAACATTTGAGCAATCCACTATAGCTATTGTCAGCAGATAACTGTAACGCTTTAACCCGCTACCGGCTGGTAGCGTGCCCAGAATGCTAGCAGCATTGTCACGTTGAATTACAATGCTGATCCGTGCCAGCATTTTGGTCGCGAATCGCATCGATCAAACGATCTGATAAGTTTTGGAAAATCCGATGAGTTCCCGGTCCTCACGGGCGCAATATCTCGATGTGCGTATTACAATATAAACAGCTGGTTTTATTTTCCAGGGACTGTTTGGTGACGACATTGGTAAACTGCTTCACGTCATTCTTTTCCGGTTTTGTCATCTTCACTTATCTCGGCTTCATGTCCCACAAGCAGGGTGTGCCGATCTCTTCAGTAGCGACAGAAGGTGCGAAAACGCGAAAACAAATATTAATAATCCAACTTATATTTTAAAGGTCAAACCTTTAAAATATAAATTTAATTACATGTTACAATACGCATGTTTTTAAACTAATTTAGTGATTACAGTCAAGTACGCCTTGCCTCAGCCTCAGCACCGCCCTAAACGCATCATTATATTGGACGCGAAGAGCATTGTATGCTTTCCGCGTGTACCTAGCCCACAGGCTGCACGTATAGAGAGATGTGCACAATGCACCACTCACCTCTCATTTTCACCTCTCTATAGCAGAGACAAAAACCTGCGAGCCAACATGTTCGCCCTTATGGACAATGCTCTTCGCTCCCTATCTATGTCTATCGTCTTTGAGATCGGTTGTAATTATATATCTTAAATATTCAAATTATTCAACCCTTTCAAGTGGGACACCGGACAAACACATGGGCGGCACATCGCACACGCTTTTTTCTTGATGGTAATCGCGACCAGAAAAGGCGCGATAATTGTGTACACCTAATGACATGACGACTCGAAGCATGACAACTGTTTTGACACATTAGACATTGACCTTAATTCTATGACTCACACAAACTTGCGAAAAGTCACTGAAATTCTTCAAATTGAAATAGCTCGTATTCTACGAGTATTAACGTTTAAATTATACCTATATAAAACTCTGTCACTAATAATAGACAAGCTTTATTCAATTGCTGGCCATTTGCGGGTAGTTTTAGTAGGCACTAAATAAGTGGCGACTTAATTTAGCTTAAACTATCCGCAAATTTAATAAAAACATTTCATTTTAGTGTGGTTATTGAACAGCATCATACTAATTTAGACTTTATCGCAACCATATAAGTACTTATCTTACTATTCCTATTACCCAGAATTTAAATTTAGTTGAATAAGCGAAACACTGCCATTGCGAATTAGATTATATATTATATAATATAAGTTGCGAATATAATAATACGTTTGTTCCGTTTCACGGAAGTAATTCTTTATATTTAATTACAATAAACGTTTTTTCAGAAGAAGAAAAAAGTTTTATCCCATGCAAAGTTAAAAAGAAACTCAAAGTTACCCAAATTGACAGTATTATGCGGATATTTCAAATATATTTTATTTGTTGCTCAATTTTTCGACACACTCGCAGTCTTGCGAGACAGTTTATTTCGGAACAGCTCAAATATAACTAAAGTATATTTATACATAGTAACATAGTATGCTACTACTTCACTTGTGAAATAACTGATGATATAATTAATACGATGGATACATGATGCAATTGACAATGTTCTACAACTACAAAAATTGACTAAACTAACTGAGACATATATTATATAAATAATATATTTGATTCCTAAAATCAATTTGATAAGGTTCAATTTGTACTATAGCCTGTTGTAATTACACGCTCACAAGGATGGATGCGGTTAAACTTTCTATGGGATAAAATCGAAAGACGTTTTTGTTAAGATTGTCATCGTGTATATATACAAGACAAAGAGGTCTTATTATATTGAACTATTTATGCTAGCATTGAATTTTTAATTATGGTATTAAATTTAAATCTAGGCATTGGCCTAGATGCCCTTTCAATCACTTTGCCTCGGGTAGTTCAGAGTAAACGTCCATTAATCTCGAAGACATCAAACGACACGTGTATATCACCCTAAGCTCCTTTTTAATCCGTCGTTATGTTTTCACAGGCCCTGGCTTAGTATTCCAAGTGTACCCTGAGGCAGTGGCTACTCTACCTGGAGCTAATCTTTGGGCGATGCTATTTTTCTTCATGCTGATCATGCTTGGATTGGATTCTGGAGTAAGTTACACAACGATTTACAAATTCCTTTCACCAGTATTCCACCTTGATAGATAGGTTAGTATACTACTAGTACTAGTATAGGTAGATTTTCTTTTTATTCATATTTCTCAAAGCTTCGGCTTGGTATTGTGAAATTTGTTATACTTCAATCAATCAAGAAGTGACTAGACCAGAGGTTAGCAACCTGCAGTTGTGGATCTGAGTTCGTCTTTAATCGGTAGAAATATATCAAGAAACCAAATAATTAACTATTAAAATCTTTGAAAATCATGCAATTGATCCATGAGCGAGTACCATGGCTTTTTACAGCCCCTGACACCCAAGTCTTAAATGCAGTGCCAGAGCTGGGCCGTGTCGATGCTTTCAGTCAGAAGTAGAAAATAAAATTATATTTATACTTGACTATAATCTTGAAAATATTTTCTTTCTGGCTCTTTAACGACTAGAAAATTAATTAAATTGTAAGTTTTGGCTCTTCAGCCTGAAAAGGTTGCCGATCCCTGGACTAGACTAACATGACTGTTCTTTCGCCAACAGATGGGTGGTCTCGAGTGCGTGATCACAGGTTTGTTAGACCAGGCGAGAGCTTGCGGTGCCACCTCGCTCCGCCGTGAACACTTCACGCTGATTGTCGTCTGTGTTTCTTTTTGCGTCGCTTGCATCAATATTACGCCGGTAATGTATAAATCTATGAAAAATCTTGTTCAATAATATTTTTAGGATATTTTACGAGCTACAGTGTTTGTTTCAAAGTACAAAATCCAATTTGAAATTAATTTCAAGATCTACGGAAACAAAAGTTTTTAAAATAATCATATTAATAATACCATAGAATAAAATACCGCAATAACTTTTTATATCTCAAAATAAATACAGCATCGGGCTTCAAATGCTCAATCGCCATGCTGTTAGCATCCTTACGGTTAAAACATCATCACAAACTGATGCCCAAAAACCGAAAAAACTACTATATCACCTAAAACCTCCAAAGTAAACGCTTTACATAATATAAATACAAATATCTTTATTGTAAACTGTAAATATGTCCACTTATCTTCTTCGACTATTAATATAAATTACCATATTATAATATTATTACTACTTATGTGGTGTGTGTCTGTGTGTATATAATATCTACAATTCGTTGAACAGTTTGAATAATTATTGTATTTACAGGGTGGCATTTACATGTTCCATTTACTGGACACGTACGCTGCTGGGATTTCACTTCTTTGCTCTGCGCTGTTTGAAGCCGTCGCCGTCTCGTGGTTCTATGGTTTGAAACGGTTTTCCGATGACGTTGAGGAGATGCTTGGTTTCCGACCTGGAATCTATTGGAGAATATGCTGGAAGTTCATCAGCCCAACATTTATTATTGTAAGTATGCAAATGCCAACAATAAAATATATACCTACACATAAATAAATAAATAATAAACGTTTATTGCCACAAAAAAAGAAATATTTATACAGGACATGTTTAATTAATTAAATATCTATGGCAAAAGGGATAGGCTCAGCATGTGTCATGTTCCCACAATGTAGAGATCATAACGCTGTTTTTCAGCCTACCCCTAAGCTCGGACTATGGTCTTGGCCGAGATATAAAAACAGAAAGGAAAAAAAAAACGAACACCCACAGACAGCAGCTTAACAATTATAGGAAGCTAAACAAATAAATATTGTACAAGCAAAACAGCCCCAATATTGCTCGAGAATAGGCGCGGTATGTGTGTTTTCGTGTGTGTTTATGTGTGATTATGTGATGTGTGGTGTCATGTTGGTGGTGGTTTTCTCACATGCTTTTCTCACTCTGGACTGGACTCAAAACTAATCCACCAATCTTTATACATAAAGATAGAGGTATTACTCTATCACTGACTATCTAGTTTGCTATGGGTGGTACACACATTAATACTGTAAGTACAAAATTGTCTGAAATCAAATTTGCCCTAAACGGCTGTCCTGTTATCCAAATGTTTGGTAAAAAAAATTTGAGAAAATCTAATTGGAGAAGTAAAGTTTCGATTACTATTTATTACTTATTTTGGCTGATTTATCTAGCAAGCTATTATAAAAGTTACGGATCTTTATGTTGCCCATGGTCTATCTTAGAGAAAGAGTTTTTGTATTTCTGGCCACACAATAACATAGAACGATAATATTATTAAAACTCACGCTCTTTCTTACTTTACATTGTTTATTATACGGGTATAACGTGACACTTACGCGTAGTCGATATCACGAACGACAATAATTATTACGGCTACTTTTGGAAGCCTCCATCATGTTATTGAGTAAAACAATTGTCTCTAGAAACCGAAACAATTGTTCATCAAACAATTATTATTGTGTGTAAACTCTAAGGCTTTCACGGCCGGCGTTGCATGTTGTATGTATTGCTTCCGGGCTGTTTGGTCGTGGTCTAAGTGAAACTTGTGTTCCAGACGTTTCGTTGATCACTGCGGTCGACATCTTCAGTGGTTCAGGTCCGAGCGGCGACAAGAGCGTAGAACTCTCCTTCGCGGCATCTTCTCTCATACTGACTCATCAGTATCAGAGAAGACGCCGCGAAGGAGAGTTCTACGCTCTTGTCGCTGATTTTTGATTTGATTTACCTGCAGACAATAATATAACAGACGGGAAAGAATAATTTCCCTGAAACTGTCCACTGCTGCGTTAAAAACGCTTCCTAATCTTTGAATGATGAGAAAAAAAGCATACACGTTAATAATGAGTAAATTACTCACCACCGCAATGCCGATGATACAGTAATCGTGGCAGAAGTTCTTGATCCTCGAAGACCCGAATTGAGTTCGTCATTTGGCAGTACAACATAACTTTTTTCATGTGTGTTTCAGGGTGTGGTAGTATTTGGGCTCTTGTACCAGCAGCCTCTCCAATACCAACATTACACGTATCCGCCGTGGGCCGTGGTGCTAGGCTGGGGTTTGGCCTGCTCTTCAATCCTAATGATACCCATCGTAGGAATATACAAATTGGTTTCAACTCCCGGAACACTGCGACAGGTGAGTTTTATGCTAAAGTAATTGTAGAATGCATAATTTGTTTTGTATATACATATAACCACCGATAAATTTGGATTGGTGTTGTTAACAATTCATATCTAACACATTGTGGTAGGTATGAAATTTATGACTGTATTATAAGAGTGTTCTGCTGATGAGACGACGCATTGGTCAACTTGTCACCCGCCACCACAACCCGCGGCACCACAGATCCTGATGAAGGCTTCCGGATCCGGAAAAAATCGAAACAATATTCGATCGTAATATCGACTAGGCGTAAGTGGAGTGCTATACCTGTATAAACAGATGAGCGTGAGTTTTAATAATAACATAGTATCTATTATGATAAAAAAAACGTAGACTGAATTGATGTTTAAGTGCCAGATTGTTCGTTCTTCAGACAAGCTGTTGAGATGGATCTTAGTAATTAAAACATACACACATTGTATACATTATTGCATATCATGGTAATATCAAAGACATCCAATGGATAGAAAAAGGAAGATAGAAACTACCTTTGAAAAGGCATCGAACACATCCTAAAACTCAATTCTTAAAGTCGAGTAATTTTTTCAGCAATATAATGATCTCATGATATAAATATAAGTGTTAAAAAAACGAATGTTCTCTTATCAACTGTCGTGTAGCAAGTTTTATTGTAGCTGGAGTTGATGTGGATATATAATACATTGAATTTACTTAATCAGTTTTTAACTACCGATACCTATTTACCTATAATAGCCGTTATTTTTATAAAGATTATAAGCTTACGTTTGACCACTGTATCACCTGATGATAAGTAACGCCGCGTTATAACTGTCAATCTATACTAATATAATAAAGAGGAAAGGTTTATAATGTAAGTATGTTTGTAACGAATAAACTCAAAAACGACTGTGCCGATTTCAAAAATTCTTTCACCGTTAGAAAGCTACATTCACCCTGAGTAACATAGGCTATATTATATTTTCAAAAAATTAGGGATTCGTAGAATTTTTAATTTGCAAATTTTTTACCCGTGCGAAGCCGGAGTGGACCGCTAGTATAATTATAAAATAATTACTTACCTACTGGTATTTTTTTCAGCGTGTCGCTTGCTGCATTTCCCCCGAATCAGAGCACGACGCGATCCGTGGCGGAGCACCAGTCAGTCGGTTTACATGGCAACATTGGCTTTACGTGTAATAGTCGCCTGCAGGTTGTATCTCTGCGGCGCGGGCGCGAATATGGCTAAGAAGCGAAGACATTTTGTGGTATCTAGGAAAGACAGGAAAGAATAAAAAATTAAAAAAGAAAGAACAAGAAAAATAACATCGGATAATAAATAATAAGCAGGAGAACTGTATAATTCTGATACAATTGATTTTATGTTCTTCTTCTTCTTCTTTAATTATGGCTTCGGTGGCTACTTGTCACAAATCTGCCAAATTCTCTACATGTTTTCAACCAAAGGGCAACAACATCTAGATCAAACATATAATAAATACTTAAGTATGAGATTTAGTTCCATAGTTAATAATGAAATTGCAAGCATTTTTAAACTTACGTACGCGTATCCACTTAATATAACAGTTTATGAAAAGTTACGTTGGCTATGAATAACATTATCAATACTTACAAAAAGTCACATAATTGGCAAACACGGGGCTAGTAGAAAAAAAAGATACTTAATTGTGGTGATGTGAGAAAATGAAAATTAGAAGATACATTTGTATGATACATAATCAAAGATTTGTATATACATTATTATTTAAAATACTTACATATAGGTTTATAGGGATGTCTTAAAAACGTACCATTACATAAACGTGGAGACAAATTCTCGTCCATTTTAATTTTTTTTGCTTAACAGTGCGTGTGTATTAGATTCACACCCTATCTAATAATTTATATCGCAATGCAATCGAGATGCAATTGTAATTTTAGTGGAATACTAAGTTTGAACTAAAGAATGACTATTGCCTTGTTTATGAACTGCTTGTCTTAATTAATAACAGAATTTTATTGGCAACTAGTTGTTAGTTCTGGCTGATTAAGCCTAAGCAAATTGGGTGCATGAGCCTAATTTATGCGGTCCACGCCCGAGGAGCTAGTTTCCAATCTCCAGACAGACTGTACCCGTGCGCAAACACATCCTCTCCACTATTGCACAGATTTCTTTTTACGTGACAACCATATGTAGGTATGTATGTATAACAATGATATTATGTACTAGCGGTCCACCCCGGCTTCGTTAGAGTAAAACTTCTAAATTAAAAATTTTATGGAACACTAATCTTTCTGAAAATATAATATCGTGATGTTTTATAAAAGGACATGTTTGCACATATTATGTATCCCGTGATTCAGCCGCTCAGCGTTCTTTTTGCGTGATAACAATGACTACCTACCTATTGATTATCCAAAAATATATTAGTGTGCATATAACCATTATTGTGTATGTGAAGCATGAACGTTCCTATGGTTTTAATTATAAAAAATATAAGTATCTAAATGTTATATTTAAAAAGGAGTCGAAATATGGATGGACTTAACTTGTTAATGAATCTGTGACAAACACAATAATTTTGTATATAAAGTGATTATATACCTTATTCTTTGTACATGTATGCCTGAATAATGTACACAAGGTTGAAACATATTTTTATGATGTATTATAGAATATAATAGATAAGTGTTTTGTAAAGTAGTAGATATGCATTTGAAAATCATGTTAAATTATAATGTGTATGAGTTTATATGAGTAGAACTAGACTGCAATATATTTATGTAACGTAGAAATGAAGAAAGATATATAGGTATACTATGAATATTATATTTATAAAGTATTATTTATAATAAATTTTCGTTTCAAGTCAGTCTGCAAATATATTTATTATCTATCTAAAAATGTGTTTAAGATTTCGTTACTTGCAATAAAAAATCTTTAAAGTTGAGTAGGTTTCTTATCTCAAATGCTTCGATTAGTAAGTAAATATAGATGTTGGTATTATTGGGAAAATTGTCAAATAAATGTTTAAAATTACATACTGAGTGTAACAGTAGTTATTGTGGTACAGTCTTAACACATTTTAAATAATAATTATTTAGTTATATATAGAATATATAATTATCTAGTTACTGCACTACCCTTTTGATAGAACCGTCTTGATTGTTATGTACATACTACATAATTATGGGGGCAGATATGCATTTCAAGATATCTCAGACGATATCAATATACATAGTTTACATATAAACATTATTTACTATACACCCAAAAATTAATGACCCGTGGCTCTATTATAAATTATAACTTTATACATTTGTCGAACCTTTTTTCTTAATATTTTTATTACTACTCATCCAATACATCCGTGCATAGCTAAAATAGAAACTAACACAAAAAGTAACGAATGATTACATGATAGAAATAACGGACCTACTAGCTAAAGTAACCAGGTACATAAAGATTTATGAAATCACGCTAGTTAGTTCCGGGTGCCGACGGAGCCAAAGATTTGAGAGGGCGATCTGGTTTTTCGTCTTCTTAACAAAGCTCATCTAACTTATAGATTTCAATAGGTTTATCATTGTGATGTCAACGTCCTCTTGGACTGCCACTAATAATAGACGCATATCTGTATATCTGTGAAAGAAAGAAGAGAAAAGAAAACTGTGAAATCGCAATACCGATAAAGTTTAAAATTGAACGGAAAAATCAACTATGTTGTTTTATGTCAAATGATCTTCAACCGTCGCGTCGGATGGTTGATGATAATTATTTGTTTGACTGTACATTTAATTTTGGCGGTAACTACTCGTAGTAGCAATCTATTTTTAATTACTCCGGTCATCAATTTTAGACAGCGAAATAAATTTCGCGGTTCGTAGGTACAACATTGTACACAATATTTTTGTATTTATCCATTATCATAACAGTAGAAATGTATGTCTAAGCTGTTAATATCTGTGTATAACTATAATATTCGTAGATCTAGTTGTGAGTAGAATATTTACTTGAATAATTTTAAATGAACGTGTATTGAATAGCAATTGATAGCTCCGGGTGAGTAAAAAATTAAATGAATTAAATGTATTGTTCGTTACTAACGTTTGTTTTCTGATGCAGGTATCCACATAATATGATCTAGCTTAGGTATATGTATAGATATAAAGTAGTAGTAAATATAGCAAAATTGTATTGTGTAGGTACAGTAGAAATATAGTTCTCAAATGCGTAGGCTTCGAAGTAGGACGCTTAACTTTTTCAGATAATAGGTTGAACCTTGTTACAATAAATAATCTGTGTGTAAAAACCTTCTTGATTCGATAAAAATGTAGGCAACGAGTTGGCGACTCATATTGACTTAAATGACATTATCTCTTACATATTCTCATAAAGGACGTTTTTGTATGATTTGTGTAGGAAGTAGGTACTTTAGGGAATATTCTCAAGAGCATATCGTGGTTTCGTTGTATTTTGCTAATTTTATATTTAACTTAATCCTACCAGACCATAAAACCAATGTCACTATTTCATGTGTTCATTTATGTATTTAAAACGAAATAAATGTGTTAGAATTATTGCAATGTTTTATTTATTGCCACATTGCCAGACTTCTGGAAAAAAATGTACCTAGTACCTACCTACCAGTGATTTATATCTATCTATATATATATAAATTAAATTTAACGTTTTACCATGACGCTAATGTTATGGCCTAGGTACTAGTGCAACGTTGTTAATCTTACAGTAGCTCTCTCGCTTACTCAACGCGAGGATCCGTGAAATAAAAAGAGAAACATGACACCGTGTTGGGACGTATGGAATAAATGCAGGTGGGATGAAATTGAGACAGTAGGCCTAGACAATGTAACATTCTACAAGCGTTATCGCCAGAGAAAACATAAAAGAATGTATGAGATTGAAACTTTGAAGCGATATCTATTTTATCGACTGAAAGTCGAAAACACTGCCTCTTGTTTAGATTTAAGAGCTAAAAATTAAAACAGCCTTCCAATGTCGTGTAAAAGTAGGTATATTATAATTATTATATCTGACATAAAGAAGACATTTTCCAGCTTCAAACAAAATTAATTAAAAAATAAAAATACATTACCTACCCAGGACGGGACAGGAGAATTACGACGCGGTGGTACGGTTGGCAGATATTCACGGATCCAGCGACGCCAAAAATGATCGACATGACGAAGCGTTTTTAGCCAACTGTTCCTGCTACAAACAAAATTAATTAAAATGTAAAAACCATTGATTTAAAAAGGTGGCAGCAAAACAGTTTGCCACACCTATATCATGTGATCAACGAGAACGAGTAGGTATTCATCGTTAGAGGTTAGAGAAAGAGAATCACTAGGAAGCGATGCATTTTGTCTAGGCCCGCTGGTCTCAAGAACCGTATGCGACCCGCGAATTTCATTGAAACTTATACAAAATTTATAAGACAATAGCAAAAGCTAAATAGAGTACTGCGCAGACAATAGTGAGACCTCGTAATGTTGGTAGGTATATATGTATCTGAATGTTGAGCAACAAAAGAGGTGATTGAAAGAAAAGTGCATGTGGCAGAGATGCGAAGGTTGAGATGGATGTGTGGTGTGACTAGAATGGATAAAATGAGGAATGAGTACCTCAGAGGAAGTTTGAAATAAGCACCAGTGACTGATAAGTAGAAAGGGAATAGATTGGCTTGGTATGGGCATGTCATGAGGAGTGATGACAAACATATAACGTAGAGAGTAGGTACTATATTAACATGAATATTGATAGATTAGAGGTAGAGGAAGACCGAATAAGGTATGGATGGACTACGTGAAGAATGATATGTTAAAGAAAGGTATGAGCACTGACACGACTAATTAGAGAAGAGAATACAAAAGGAAAAATGTCGTGACGACCCCACCTAGTGTGGGATAAGGACAACAAGAAGAAGACTCCGTTAAAGTTGCAAATACTATAAGTGGAATGAACGGTTATACTCTTGTACTCGAAAAAAAATATATTGAATGTTCTCATCGCAACATTCGGATGTACGGACGAAAATTATGAAACTTTAGTTTCTTAAAATAGCATACGAACGTTCTCGCTAAAATTGCTGTTTGTTTAGACTGCACCATACATATAATATTATCTATGGTGTACGTTGGTAAGTAGAACCCATAGAAGTAATATGTACTATGTATACGTAGTACATTTACTTCTATGGTAAGACCATAGAAGTAATATGTACTAGTTGTACGTAGTACATATTATTTCTATGGGTAGAACTCAGTGGTGATCTGTAGACCATAAATGAATCTAAACCTGGCGCGTTGCCAAATGGGGGGATTTCCTGCAAATTCGGGTTTTTTTTAAAACTCTGGAGGGATTTTTGGGGGGCATGGTTCTTTGGGGGATTTTCGGGGGGAAAAATTAACTTGGGAGATATTTTGAATGTTTTTTTGTACCTTAATCATTCTACCATAAACACAATTCCCATTACACTACTGCAATACAATCGTTTATTCATTCATTTTGTAATCATTCAATTCGTTTCAGTGTATTGGATTATTCTATGCTATGATTCGTTTCATGCTTGGATGGAGGTAGTGTTGGGTAGGACATGAAATGAAAATGAGTTTGTAAGAGTAGCCTCATTTTACTACTAAGCCAGTACAATGTCCCACCCTACCTCAAATGAGCTGAGGCCAATAAGGCTTGGAACTTGGACGAGGCGTACTAACGCGCTGTGGGACGTTTGGAGCTACGGGTACAACAGCTATGACATTTGACGTTATTGCAGTACAAATACGGTCTGTCTGTCAGTCAGTCAAAATTGAAGGCATATTAGTGACCAGTATTGCAAAGTCATATGTAACGATTAATCATACTACGTAAATATTTTTTTTGTACCTAAATAAAGAAATATGTTTAGAGGATATAATGAAAAAGCTAATGAATAAAATTACAAATCACATGTAGAACACATATTGTAATCAATGTATTCAAATTCTTCAAATCGAGACTTCTTCAAATTCAAATACTACAAATTCTCAATACTACTTAGATGGAAGTTAACGGAGGCATTCACAACGACACGCGTCGAAACTGCGATGCGCACGCTTCGCGTGCTGTGTGAACGCCGCTATCTACTTCTTACTTGTATAAAAGATTGCCCGGATCTGCCAACGCATCCGATAGGCGCCATAGAGTACATTTGTATCCACGCACGTAACACATTGTATGTGTAACGTGCAGACCTTTAAAATGAGTAAAAATAGTTTTAGGGGTATTTTTTTCCAAAATGCTGATTTTCGGGGGATTGTGAAAAAGATTGCGGGGAAATTCCCACGGTCACCTGGCAACACTGCCTGGCGGACTGTACACTACACTGTCATGTAGATTTGATTTGATTTCTTTCATTTTGTAATTTTCATTTGCTAATGCAAATAGTGTTTCTACGTCCAATTTTGTCAACCACAACAGAATACTTTATATTTAAATCTATTGTATGCCCCAACTGATACTGTTCAGCTGGTACCTGCCACAATCTCAACTAACAAGTAGTGTCGTAAATCTTCGGTGTTGTTATCATGGAATCGATTTATTAACGAAATAATCCGGTGTTAGTTGTGAATAGATAATCATATAAAGTGATGAGTTAACTATTACAAAGGTAAGATGATGTTTTTAAAGCTTGTATACATATTACTATTTACTTCGCTTACATGGAGCGTAAGCCCATCGCAACAATATTGGTCAGACCTGGCAGCTTCAAAATTGTTTTGTAACTTTTTGTTTAATTTTTACGTTATCTCACGTCTTCAAATTCCCTTTCTATCTATTGTTAACATTTAAATAATATCATTTTATGCTTAAAGTAATTGCATATAATTTTGTTTCTAGAAGTAAAAATGTCTCTCGAGCGTGACAGCGCTGGAGTACTGCCGAGCCTTGGAGGCGTAGGCCCAGGTCCAGGTCCAGCTATGGGTGCTGTTTCTGGTGCAGATCCACGCTCTCTTCTCCATCAGGAGATGAGAGATCAGAACTTTGATGTGATTAGGTTTGCCACATACAGAACTGCCTGCAAGCTTCGATATGTTCAGAAGAAGTGTAATTGTGAGTTATGTACAGTATTAGCTTATTAAAAGTTATTGCAGTAGGATATTGGTATACATGTAAGAAAATACTACAAATTTCCCAATTTTTTTTTCACTCTGAAGTCTGGTTTCTTTTTGTTAAAGACATCTATGGTTGTGTTGTAAAATAAATTTTGAAGTTGTGTTTGGTAATTGCTTTAGAGACTTGTCAATATAATACAAGTCTTAAGGTGTGTCCAGACCTGACAAATGCGAGCTGCACTTTTGCTGTGCGTGTGTATTTTATGTTTGCGCGCCGCTTCTGTTTTGTCTGTGTACCGTTTGTACGCAAACTATACACGGCGCACAGCACCGGAGCGCTTTTATCCACTCCTCCGGGATCACACTACATGCGCCCAAACTGCGCGCATGCGGTATGCATCCAGCCCGCATACACCATACAAGTATTGTATAAGTTGCATGCAAGAAGCGCTTAAACAATTGCAGTAATAGCACTGGTTAAGTACATGAACAGCACGCGCACAGCACGTATTCAGCGTATTTGCCAGATCTAGCCCTAAGCCCTAAGAGATGACTTGAAAAGAAACTGGTGCTATTGCACCAGTTTATCTTATTGGTGTTGCTGTAAAGTATTTTATCATCAAGTGTTATGGAAATTCCTTTGACAAGCAAAGTGTCATGTTTATATATTATTTGGAAAAGTGTATGGCTGTCTTTAAATAATACTAGTCATAACAGTTCTATAATTCTATAGAATAAAACAAATAATAATAACTTGTTGTCTGAGTCTGTCTTTCCTGATAGATACAATCCTGGATTCAAGTCATGATTATTAGATACCTTCTAGGCTTCAGTGTTACAGGTAAAGGCACATAAGTTTAGCGCTGAGCGAAATGTAGAAGGGATAGCTGCGCTGGGAACAGTCACGAATGAACAACTGATTATATTGTTTATTTTCATGTTCCCCGTCTTCATAATGTCTAGTTAGTTTGAAGATGTCAACTGGATAGTGATTAAGCTCTCCCAAATCACGCAATTTTGTGAGTATATAACAGTGCGAATAAAAACTCAGTGAAAAGTGAAAATTGTGTTTGTAGTAAACAATAAATCAATATTTATAATTATAGGTACTAAATTTCATGAGTTTAACATAGCCCATGGCTGTTGGCAAAAGTACGTAAAAAGATTTATGTACTGCCTTGAAGCTAGTGTAATAGAATTAGATTCAAAGACAAAAGGCAAATTTACTTGCTGTTTGTGGCCCAGAATTATATGATTTGATAATATCATAGGTGTCTCCAAAGAAAATAAGTGAGGTTACTTTTGAAAATATTGATAATATTTATTATTTCACCCAGAATACTTAGGTGGGCATTGTTATTGAAATTACATGATTATGAGATTCAATATGTAAAGGGCAAAAAGTTAGGAAATGCTGATGCCTTAAGTCATTGGCCATCAAAAGATACAACCTCGATAAGTCCGCGGAGCGTTGTGTTGAGGCGGAGGACGAAATACAATTGGCTAGTCAACCGGCGCTATGCATGCGCACCCTTCGTCCCTCTATGATACCTAATTTTTTACTTCTGCAAAATAACGGTCAGCGCTAGGGTTTCGTGCCACTACCTGTATATCTAAGACCTCTTCTTCACTTAATGTCAGGTGAGAAACTTGACTAACACAAGCTGGATGATCTTCAGCACTCCAACAGCCTAAGGTCTGCCTAATGCATTAGGTTTGATGCAACGATAACTTTAGCAGTGGGAGCTCTGGCTGTTAAACTGATAGACTCTCATTCGATCCTCACCCATCAGCTTGAGCTTCCGGTGTAGGCAACACAGTTATCAAATTCTCAGTGTGGCGGTAGAGTACTTTAGAATATCTGCCTTGCTAGCTACCACCCTCTATCCTATTCAGATATCCGAAAATAATAATATAGTTGTAGTTAATAGATAGTTTATAATAAAATCTCACTGCTAAATTAATTATTTCAGTGCATGTCATAGACATATGGAATGTGATAGAGGCGTTTCGTGAGAATGCCCTAAACACTCTGGAACCTACAGCATGTGTAAATGTCACCAGACTAGAAACCTTGGTGTCTTCATTATACCACAATCTGAACAAGAGATTACCGCCAGTGCATCAGGTCTCCGTGGAGGCGTGTTCGGCATTGTTGTTAAATTGGTTACTAGCAGCATATAGCACAGGGTAAGATTTAAGGTAGACTTTCGAAGCGAGCGTCTATAGCGTCAGTGGCGCCGCGACTGAGCGACATATAGATGTTATATACAAATGTATGAAGTTGTCAGACGCCCGCGTTTGTTACTCGGCCGCGCTTGCACTGTCGCTGTATTTTGAGGTTACTTTTTACAAAATGGCATCTGTTAAGATTTTTACTGACGAAGAAGACGAAATTTTAATAACCTTGTTTCTCAGCACCCATTGCTTTATTATTTAAGTGCGGAATTGGAAAATCAGATTGGTAGAGGCTCTTTCCAAACTGAGATAGTATGAGTAGTAAAAGATCATCGTCTTCTTCCTCTTCTAGCAAAACGAGTTACAAATCCATAATGTTTTATGATAAGACTGCTTTATTGATCAATCCGGTCGCGTAGCGCGGCGAAAGCGATGAGACTGTGCGTCTGGCGTGGGGATCGAAAGTCACCAAAGTGTCACTGTCGCAGCGTTAGTGACGCGGCGTCGGTGACGCTATAGACGCTGCGTCTGTGACGTTCTGCTCGAAAGTACACCTTTAGAGATTCATTCTCCGTGTAAACCTTAGTATTTTTGGATTAATTTACTAGTAAGTGTGCTCAAACTCACTAATAATTTATCTCTATTAACAATTTTCGAGATGTGGGTCGCTTCCAACCTGTCCTTGTGGAAATATATGGGGGAGGTCTATGTACAGCATTGGACGTCCTATAGCTGAGATGATGATGATGAGGATGAACAATTTTCAACAACTTATTACCTTTACATAATATATTGTACCAATGAATTGCACACAATAACAATAGGTAATTCATAGCACTCCGAAGCCGACATGTTAAATTGATCCTAGTCAATGTTGTTTATTGTAAATCTATAGCTATGTAAGCTGAGTACATAACGTTGAGGGGCTTAAACAAGTTGCCTTATTGTGTTAAAATTAATCTTAGGTTAACTTAACCTCTGTATAACAGACTACTCTGTATCAAGTTAATTAGTGTAAGAATTTTTTTCTTCAGCTTTGTTATAGCGAAGTTGCACTGTATTAATATACGAAAAATAGACAATAATCATATTGTAGATTCTATCATATACAGAATGATTCTGGCCTGATTTACTAATAGCATTTGATTGGATCTGATTGAAACTATCAACAAGTTAATATAAAACGAGATTGGCTATTAGTCATGCTCTAACATATGTATTTGCTTGTGCAATATTATATACTGTACATTAAATGCTATGTTGACCGTTTGCTGTTGTAGCATATCCGCTGTCTTATAATTTTTACATGATGTAAAAGTGATTTTTACTCTTATTGTAGGTGGGCTACACTCACGTTTTTGACAGTTGGTATTTCTTGACAGGTGTTCGGGCAGTAGTCAGTATAGGCTATTCTATAGTATTTTAACATTACTATATGTCTTCACAGTAGTTTTTATAACAGCATACATTAACTTTAAAAGCCATGCCCATCTTAACTTTGGCACAGTACTGTCTCAAATTGCCATTGCCTGTAAGTTTCACAATTAGTTGTCAGTAAAATAAGAACAACACAAAAATATGAACTCTTAACAGTTTTGAGAAGATATGTATCTTTAAGGTTATTAAGTTATATTTTATATCTTTAAGTCATCAGGTTACCATATTACACTCTCTGCCTAATTTGGAACCTGAAGACATTGTGTGAATGTTGTCAAAAAAAATAATTATATACCTGAAATGGAGCCCTATTACTAAAACTCTCCCATCCTATGGTCTGTCAGCAGACAGTATCTCATAAACTTCAATAGTTACACCATTTCAATATTTACAAGTGTGTATTAATATTCCCGCTTCAACAATAAATAGCTTAAAAACTATAAGAATTGGGCATAATACAAATTTATAAATCAAATTTTGCAACTAAGGACTCTTAAATAAAAAGTTGACAAACAAGCAGATATATTATTATAAATGTCAAAGTTTGGATGGATGGATGCATGTTTGTTACTCAATCACGCCAGAACAGCTGAACGGATCTTGATGAAATTTGGAACAGATATAGACTCTAGTCTGGAATAGCACATACAGGCTGTATGTGCTATTCCAGACTGTATGTGCTACTTTCAACCCGGTAAAATGTATGATTCCCGTGGAATAATTGATGTAGCGGGAAACCGTAATCCACGCGAGTGAAACCGCGGAGCGCTACAAGTGTATATATATTCTCAACCGACATATTGTATAAGGCTGATAGACCATGTTCTACAGAATAGTTTGCTATAGTAGTAGTTGTCTATTTTTAGAGTTTAGAGCACAATAAATATAATGGATTGTATATCATATTATTATGAAACAAAAAAAATAAAAATTCTGATTTATTTTTATTTTTGGTAATGCTTATATATAAAGGCCTCCTTGTGTGTATTGTTGTTATCTAATACATTGTTTTTTCTTTTACAGTGAAAATGTGGGGAAAATCAGAGTGTTCTCAATAAAAGTGGCGCTAGCCACAATGTGTGCTGGGAAACTGACAGACAAGTTACGATGTAAGTGTAGATCATTGTAATGTCATTCCACAATTATCAAACCATATAAAGTTACAGACTAAACTAAGAAAGACACGAATTTAAAAAAATATAATTGCCGCTCTTTCGTATACTACAATTTGTATATTACAAAGGTGACAATATTTTTTCCAGATATATTCTCCCAGCTGTCAGATGGTAATGGTCATTTACTGATGAAGCGGTTGTCTGACTACCTCCGAGAAGTGCTGGCGCTTCCGGCAGCGGTGTACGAATCACCATCATTTAGTTACGAAGATTCTTTGGCTCTATCAATATTTAATCAGGTAAGCAAGTAAGGTCCATTAGAGTACAAGCTCTAGTACACAGATATGCTTTGCCTTTGGAAATTATATTTTCTAAATATCTTTTGCGAAAAATATAGTATTTAGAATCAGAATTAGATTACATAACACCACGTCGTCACTTAACATCAGGTGAGACAGTGGTCAAACGTAACTAAAAAAAAGTGTAAAAAAAAAAATAAGAAAAAAAAAATTGGTAAAAAATAGCTGTTCATTATATTTTTGTTTGTTTTTTATTATTATTACATAATATGATATTACAATTAGAATCACTATTCCTTATTTGTTATTGCTCCATAACTGTCTCTGACAGGGACAGTAACAGAAAAAAGATCCAAAGGTTGTATGGTACTAATGACTTTACACAATAAGACTGTCACTTGTACTTCTGTACATCCACTGTGTAGTGTTGTATATGTTAAAATAAAGAGTTATTGTGTTGTATTATATTATTGTGTATTCATAGTTTTGGCAAATTGTTTTCGTCATTATTTCTTTATCTCTTTTCTATTGTCTCCAGATGGAATGCAATAACCGACTCTTGACATCCATAAGGGAGATTGATATAAAGAGTCTTTTATTGCATTCGATTTTTGTCTATACAATTGAATAGGGATAATAAGGAAGATAAAGATACTTACTACATCTGTCTCCTCGTCTTATTCCCACGAAAGGACAATTTGATCAGATGGATGTTTATTACCCAATCACCACGGAACTGTTAAATGGTTCCATATGTTTGAAACTTTTTATCTCGGAATAATGTATTTTTCACTGTAGGATAACAGAAGTAGTGATAAAACCGTAGTCCACACATATGAGACCTCAGGGTGCAGCCAGCGTCTCATAAGTATGTCACTTTAGAACCAAAGGTCTTCGAGTAAATGTATTATTTGGAAATTTATTTCAGTGTCGTATATACTACACCCTTCTTTTCCACTTCTCAACAATGCAGTCTATAAACTTACTGTACATACATTGATAAATATGAGCAAAACTCAAGTCACTGTGACTATTTTATGACTTTATATAATATATGATTATATAATATATGATTACAAAACATCATAATACTTATAACATATCAGTCCGTCAATTTTTGATCTTAGATAAGGACTTACATTGATACACTTAAGAAGCCCCATAATAAGCACGGCCCGACATGCCCTTGGCAAGTTCTTAAACTTATTTTTATTTGTTTCAGAATAACAAAATTACTGTGAACGACTTCTTGGACACGTTGATGTCTGACCCTGGCCCTCCGTGTCTCGTTTGGCTGCCCCTTCTGCATCGGCTTGCAAGCGTTGAGAATGGTATGTAATTGTCTATCAAATAGTTTTCACCAATAATATTTCAGTCTTGAAACATTCGAAAAGATTCCACGGCTCAATTTGAACTTTTCAACCTCATCAGTTTTTGCCATATTACTGTAAAATGTGGATCTAGCTTGTGTACCTCGGTGTTCCCAAGTAGCTACAATATGAAGTACTTCCAAAAGACAGTTAACGGATTGGCAATGTATCATAATGCTCAGTGTTACAGATATCCATGGGCGACGGCGATCCCTTACCATCAGACGGCCCGTCTGTTTGTTTGGCACCTATTTCACAAAAAAATAACCATAGGCGATTTATTTTGACTACTAATGGTACAAAAAAAGGTTGTGTCTTTCAAGCGTGCTTATTTATTTATTTACATGGATGACCAACAGCTACACAAACTTTTGTATACAGAATAATATATACAGAGTAAGGAACACATTATGTACACACACTATTTCCGCATAACATCTTACATCCACTTATTTCGACGGTAACAAAATTTAAGGCTATTTATCGAAAAATTCGTTGCTCAGCAGCCGCCTAGCCGTTGCAATGCTCGTGCCAAACAAATGTAAGCCTAAGCGCTTCGATATAATATTGTAATTATTACTCGCTCGCCACATGTAAGAATTTTGCTTGTAATTGGTATTAACTACTGGTATGTGGATGAAGATATAGGAGGGATATATGAGGATTAGATCTAGTGTTGTTCCTTCTGTCATGTGTTGTGTTCTTTGCAGTGGTACATCCGTTGGCTTGCAGCGTATGCCGGCGCGGCTCCCTGACCGG
Source organism: Apeira syringaria (assembly GCA_934044485.1). Classification (NCBI taxonomy): domain Eukaryota; kingdom Metazoa; phylum Arthropoda; class Insecta; order Lepidoptera; family Geometridae; genus Apeira; species Apeira syringaria. The sequence continues at coordinate 29,992,418 of OW203655.1, forward strand.
GTTCCGTTACCGCTGCACTCGGTGCGCCAACTATACCATGTGCCAGGAATGCTTCTGGCGTGGACGCATCTCTGCCACGCACACTATCGAACACGAAGTCAAGGAGTATGCTGCATATGTGAGTACTTCACTTCTTGTTATTATTCGATTCGGGAGTGCTGAGTCCTGCACTGACGTCCCGATTGAGGTGTTTTGTGCATTCCCCCCGCCAGCCACTACCCGAGCCGTCCTAACTCCTTAATATAACGGGACATGGCCCTGGGTCGCTGGCATAACTGCACCAGTATGCATGTTGTTCATCCAGAGACAATAGTCAGCCTTACACAGTTTAGTTGTAATTCTTATGCTTTCTATGGCCTCACAGTGCAGTAGCACGTGTTTCACAGTCTCGCATGCATCCCTGACATAGGGGACTATATGTAGCTCCCATTTTGTGTAGATAGTAGTTAACGTCGCAGTGACCCGTGAATTGTCCTACCAGTAGACGTAGATCCTATCATTGTGAAGTACTTCACTTATTTTTATACACAAACAAACAATTGGTAGTGCTATCAGCTTTGCACACTACAAAAATGTTTGCGTAACGCCACAATAAGTGCACAATTACAATGGTTTGTGTGACACTATAATCCTGTTTTGAAGTCTCATAGAGATGTAGAGAAACGCTACAAGTGTGCTATCATTATGCCACAGAAAATATAATAGTTTGCGTGGAAATTGAAAACCACTTTATTATCTGTGATGTGCTTACGGCACTTATAGAGTTTACTAACGGACATTAAGGGTACGCGTCCATTGGGCCACGCCGGACGCACCGCAAGCACGGCACGCAACAGATTTTAGTTTGCTACGTATGCTGTGCGTCAGGCGTGGGCCAATGGCCGTGTGTACCTTAAGGCGCCATTTGCCAAATAGACAATTATGAGTCCATTTAGAAGATGGTGTGAATAAAGTAAAAAAAAAACCGCTAATGAGAACAATTCATGAACGTTAATAAAATAATTGATTACATTTGATTATTTATTAATGAAAAAATATTTTCAAGCAGCTATATTTTTCCTTTATCAAAAATTCTCGCTGTAATGACAAATGCGCTCAACCAATTTCTTAAACCAGAAAAAAAAAAGAATAAGTAAATGATTAATAATTTTTTTGAGCCTGTGCGTCACCTGTAAAGTTCATTTTGTAATACTTGAAATTAACATGCAGCAGGGTTTGTTACGCCCCTTATGCATGTAAACACCCGCGAGCCTCTGTAATGTCGTCGGCACCTGTTAAACTCCTAAATAACAAAAGAACTAGAAGCCAGAGCCACCAAGCTGGAGAGCCAGTGAGCATTCTAGATCTAGCGTGATAACATCTTCGACCACATCATCATCTATACAGTATATATAAAAAATAACCTGTGACACTGGGGCTTATGTTTCTTTTTCAATTCCTTATTCTTTTAAAACGAGCAACTCTCGTTTTGAAGAAACTTATAGAGCTTAACTGTTTATTGCGGATTTAGGTAGTTGTAAGATGTTGGTATATAAAATTTTTGTTCAACTATATTCAGCCACTTGACATGCAAAATCACAGCAGAAACACAGACGATGAGCCTAATTCAGCGACAGATAACCCATAAATTTTTTTGTGTAAACCTCTAGCCACATAACAAAAAATGTATAAATATGCACTTATTTGAATAAACTGAATTTGAAATATAATACAATGTTTATAAAGTAATATTCATTTATACATGTCTACAATGATCTAGTAATATTTAAAACTTTGTCGATTGTTGAAGTGCTTACTACTCGTCAGCGCCGTGTCGGGAATACTAAATGTAGAAGGAACATAATATGTATAAAACATTTACAATCCAATTGAGAACCTCATAGTGTTTTTAATGCCTGTTGAAAGTAAATTTGTATTTGCATGATTGAAAATTATTATATTTACTTTGTTTATATATAAAAAAAGTTTCATACACATTTTGAAATTCTATATTGTATTTATCGATAGAAATCCCCTTCGAAACAAATCGGCGCGACTCTCCGAAAATCGTTCAGATGCGTCCCGGAGAGAGGGCGGACGCAGTTGCCGCGGTATCCCGACCAGCCTGAGCGGACTCTCAACCTGAGCCATATTGTGTAAGTATATCAATCCACGTATCTTTGTGTCTCTGACTTTAGGCTCTGCAAACGTTTGCCGTTAAAACAGTTTGTCACAGAGCGGAATGAGCGAAATAGGAAAGTGCCAAAACGTAAGTGAGCGAGCGAGACCGTTAGAGAATAATTAAGCCCAGTCTCCAGCAACTCGAACATGGGTACTTCACATGTACACTTCAAACACAAACTGACGTTGCTGTTAGTAGGTACATCCCTATTAGAAGTGCGGCACAACACTAATTTTGTAGTCTGTGGTCAGAATACATCTTGCTAACTATAACCAATGAACTGCATTGAGCAACATATTGTTCGGTGATGGATGGGTGATGACTATTTATATTTTCATCTGAGTTCTTCCGTGCTGCGGAGGGCATGTTACGCCGTCGGTCCCGATTATTGTCTCAAGATAACAGTCGTTAGGCCATGTGCAGTGGGGTACCAGCCTAGAATTATACCCTCCCATCTCTACCCATGGGTGCCGTAAGGGATCACGTACCAGTAGGTGGGCAGCAGCGCCTTCTGCGGATAAAACCAACATACTGCGCTCGCCAACCCGCCTGCCAGGCGTGGCGAGTACTGGCTAATCCCGCCTAAAAGGACATTGTGGAGGCGTATGTCCAGCGGTGGATACTCTATGCTGACTTGAGGCCATGTCGGAAGCTCTCGGCCGTCCTGAAAACTCCAACATTCAGCTGGCCATTAGCCTATTCGCCAACCAGCATTGGCCTGCTGTGGAGTGGATTATAGACTATGCTCCTTTCTGTAATAGAATCCTGTCCCCAGGAGTGGTATGATTATGCAAACAACGCTAATTTCTATTGGATCTACAATGTTGGTAATAAGTATAAACTAAAACAAATATATGTTAACAAATTGATGTAGGTAATAATTGTGCTTGTGCTGTGTCTTTTTCACAGGCCTCCATCCCCGGTGCCGGCTCACAACGGGTTCCCTGAGTACATCCCGGGATACGTGAACACCGGTTCGTTGGATTCTCGATCCTCGAGGTCTACTCATCGGAGTGAGTCACATACATTAATCATCATCATCCATCTCAGCCATAGGACGTCCGGGTTGCATCCAGTACTTACCTGCAATGTTAGTCAGGTTGTCTGTCCACCTTGTCGGTGGCCGATGCTGAGCTTGCCAGTCCGTGGTCTCCATTCGAGGACCTTTTGAGCCCAACAGCCATCACTTATTCGAGCTATGTGCCCTGCCTACTACCACTACAACTTGCTAATTTGCTGGGCTATGTCGGTGACTCGTTCTAAGGATCTCCTAATTTCCGATTATGTGTTAATTAAAACACCTGTCAATGCAGAAATATAAAAAAATATTTTAATTACAATTTACAAGATAAGATGAGATGTGATGTGATAAGATAAGAAATCAATTATTGAGACAAGCAAATATTACAGTAATTATACAAACCTATTAACAAATAAGCCAGCTATAGTAGCTACTTCCGCATATGTATGATAATTGTATCATTATGTCAGCTATACCAGGTGTATACATTAGTATACACATAGTATAGCTGACATAAAGAGTAATGTCCGAAAGCAATTGCCGCAGACGAATCTGCAGCGCTGATTATCAGCACAAACCTTGAATAGACGCACAGTATTTTATTTTATTTATTTTTACATTGAAGACCAACGGCCTTCCTTACAATATAACAACTTAATATTTAACAAAAGGCCAATTATAGGTCCTCACGGATAATGACATTATATTTTTACAATAATATCGTGAACCACATATTATGCATTACTTTTACACGTATATATGCATTATAGTACTAATAAAACCAGTTTACTCAATATATATTACATGTGCATTAATAATTACAATTGTGTAATTTCCAGGTATAGCAGAGCATATTATATCACGCGGCGTGGACGACGAGCACCGTCTCATAGCCAGATATGCGGCGCGGTTGGCACATGAAAATAGAACTATGGTCAGTATTTTACATATATACATACATACACAAATTCACGCCCCTCCCGTAAGGTTAGGCAGAGACCACATCCTTCCAAAGACTAGGATCCCGACACACTTTCTTCGCTTCATCTGCGCTCATCATACCGTTTAGTATCGTGTTAGTAGATACTAAACGGTATGATAGTAATCGATAATCATATCGAGTAATCGATATGATAGATCGTGCTAGTAGTTAGTATTTTATACATCACTAGCTGCGCCCCGCAGTTTCACCCGCGAGGTGACGATGATTAAAAGCCTATGCGACTCACAAATAACGTGGATTTCTATTGGTAAACGAATTTTCAAAATCGGTTCAGTATATCTAGTGATTACCCCTTACAACCTCAAAAACTTTACCTCTTTATGGTATTAGTACAGATAATCCTACTTCCTGCTAATATTATAAATGCGAAAGTTTGTTTGTATGTGTGTATGTTTGTTACCTTTTCACGCTCAAACGGCTACACCAATTTCGATGAAATTTGGTATGGAGATAGTTTAGACCCTGGATTAACACATAGGCTACTTTTCATCATCATCATCATCATCATCATCATCATCATCAATCATTACCACCAAATATATTTTATACTAGTAGCGCCCCGCGGACTTACCGCGAGGTAAGTGATGAGAATCTAGCCGTAGAAGCTTCGGCTGTCAACCTAACGGACGCTAGTTCGATCCCCACCAAAGCTTACGGAAAAGGCAACATCATTATCAAATCCACAGCATGTTGGTATGTTGGTTACCAGTACCTGTCCAGCTTTGCGATTCTCAAGTTTTAATTTGAACAACTGTCACCAAACACGCAGTGTGTGCAGGCATCTGTCCTTGAGAGCCAGTGGATCATTATAGATCTTGCGTGATTTTCGACTACACTGTCATTGTTATATAGATCAATGGTCAAACATGTCAATAATGTATAGAAATACAGATAGAACTCATTATTGCAACATCACGAAATAACTTGTTAGTAGGTAATTAAAGATCTTACCGATGAACTACAATATTATTTCCTAATTATAAATACTACGTCTTACGATGGGCTTATATGGCTTCGAGAGTTGTCTTCAAAACTATATAATTTTTCAATTTTCCTTGTACCTAATAATCCAAACTATTGTAATTAATGTACAATAGTAAAAGCTACTAAGAATGTTTGTAGATTTTTAAAATTCTCTCTGAGTTTTTTCAGAAAACGGAGCTAAATTTATATATCTATATACCCTTTTTGTACGAAAGTAAGGAGATGTTCTTGTTATCCCCTTATTCTGCTAAACACATTTTTAATGTGAATCATTTGGCTACCATTGATATTTGAGCCTACGCCTACAGAATACCATGCTGTCTCTATCGCTAACCTAAAGCAGCACTCCACAAGCAGTCCAAATATATTTCGGGAACGTATTTCTCATATACACTTTTTGTTGTTATAGCCTCGAGCGGGTAGATCGGCATCGCTCACGCCGGAGCTGGTAAGCTATCTTTGATATATACCGTAGCGTGGTAGTAATAAGGCATAGTTTTTAAACCTACTAAAACAATACTATGTAACCTATGTAACTATGTAAACTCTAAGGCTTTCACGGCCGGCGTTGCATGTTGTATGTAATGCTTCCGGGCTGTTTGGCTGTGGTCAAAATGAAACTTGTGTTCCAATATCTACTATCATTAAAATTTAATGACGCTGAACAACTTATAGCCACCACAGAATAAGATCTGTTTCTATTTAATTTTATCGCATTAACAACATCACACATGAATACATCCACTTATCACGTCAACTACGCCCTTGCACAACTCATCCTTGTGAAACATTAATAGTTTATCTTATCTTGGCTTTATTTCTAGTAAAAACTGTTGACAACCCTGACTACCTGCAGCTCATAAGTGCGTTCTTAATATTTATCAGCATTATCATCATGTCAGCCATAGGACGGCCTCTGCAGGCTTCCCCCTTTGATTTCCACAAGGATCTTAGTCAGGTTGTCTGTCCACTATGTCGGTGGCCGTCCTATGCTGCGCTTGCCAGTCCATGGTCATATGCTGCCTCTATTCGAGAACTTTTTGACCCCAACGGCCATCAGTTCTTTGAGCTATGTGCCCTGCCCACTCCACTTCAAATTGCTAATCCGCTGGGCTATATCGGTGACTTTTGTTCTTCTACGGATCTCCTCATTTCTGATTCGATCACGTAGAGAAACCCCGAGCATAGCCCTCTCCATAGCTCGTTGTGCGACTCTGAGCCTGCTCAGACGGCACATAGTCTGAGACCACGTTTCAGTTCCTTAAGTCATCACAGGTACCGCACACTGTTCGAAGTACCGCACCTTCGTTCGTTAGTTGTTAATATTACAATTTTGTAAAACAATTGAGAGTGAAGTTTAATGTTAATTTTCCATTGTCCAGGGTCGTTCATCCTCAGAAGGCTCCGAAGTGGACGCGGCGAGACAGCAGCGTGAACTGATATCGCAGCTAGAAGCTAAGAACAGGGAGATTATGAGAGAGATAGCGAGACTCAGGTAATGCGTACAGCTGATTAGCGGAGTTCATTGTGTATATCTGTGTTGCCGCATCTACACAATCTGGGTGTCTTCAAGTTACAAGTGAATAGGTATCTTCTAGGGAGCGAGCTCCGTCGTAGACCGCACCATCACTTAACATCAGGTGAGATGGTGGTCAAACGCTTGCTTATGTTTAATTTTTTTGAAATGCGACGATGCCACTGAGTCCTTCTTTTCCTCCAAAAAACCCAGGGAAAACCTGGAGTACTTTTCTGACAGCCGACGCTCCCGTCGCTGAGCTATCATCGCTTCCAAACTATTTTGGAGCCGAAGCAGGAATCATTTACAGTCGTATCGCTCGTGAAATAAATTGAAGTTGGTACTAACTATCTGTACTAATATTATAAAGAAGAAAGATTTGTATGTACGTATGTTTGTAACGAATTGGCTCAAAAAGTACTGGACCGATTAAAAATTCTTTCACCATTAGAAATCTACATTCATCTTGAGTAACATAGGCTATGTTATTTTTTTTTTAAATTAGGGACCCTTATAATTTAGAATTTTTAGAATTTTCACCCGTGCGAGCCGGAGCGGACCGCTAGTCATTTATTTCATAACTGTGACACAGAGAAATGATAGTTTGTACGGACTACGTCCGTTATTTATTTGTGTTTATATCATTGCTATGCGATGATGTTATTCCTACTTCGGGCGCTGTAGTGAAAAGTGACGACATTGGTACATTAATTCTTTGAATGACGCTTCTGTTATGTTGTTTTTAATATTTCAGACGGCAACAAGAAGCAGAAGCAAGTTCTGGCGCTTGCAGCAGCGGTGGTTCAGCACCGCCGCTGGTGTCAGAGTTGCGAGCCCTCAGGCAGAGGAAGGACGAGCTGGAAGGGCACCTGTCTTCGCTCCAAGAATCCAGAAAACA